>OU611988.1:16619687-17999687 GCA_914767915.1 Agriopis aurantiaria
TGGGGAGCTATGAATGTCAAGAGACAATAAAATGTCCACAGATTCTTTTATACCTAATGATTTCTTAGGTTTTCCCGATTACTAACATTGAACTTAAACAATAATATAAAAAACTCGCGCGTATTTTACATTATTTTAATTCCTGGCGTTTCGTGCACGGCAGTGTTCGTGGTCACATGTAGACTAGATGATGATGATGATGATAGTCTTTTAATGTATGAGATAAAAATGTGTAACACGTTCTATCACAGCACGACAGTATTTTCATTAGCAGTAATAAATATTAACATTTATTACTGCTTTTTTATTAGCATTTATTATGCGAACTGCTAGTCTGTGGAATTCGCTGCCAGAGTGGGTGTTCCCCGATAGTTACAATCTGGGTGTCTTCAAGTCGAGAGTGAATAGGTTTCTACTAGGCAAGCGTGCTCCATCGTAGGCCGCATCATCGCCTAACATCAGGCGAGTTGGCAGCCAAGCGCAAGCCTATTTACAAATAAAAAAAAATGAAAAAACTGACAAATGCTTTGGTAACTTAGTCTTCTAAAGATATGACTATAATACAGCTAAGTTATGTAAGATTTTACCTACTTAACCACGCGTAGACCCGCTTCTGTGGCTGACAGATCACCGTGAGCTCGATAGGAGCCGGTATCTTCTTAGCACATTGTCTGAGGCAACACTCCAGGAAAATGTTCAGATGGATGGATCCTCTTTACACGTCGTCTCTTGTCTTTCCTAGGCTCGTTTGAATGAGTGCTTAAAAACCCAAATATACCCACAAGCACCGAGATGCAATGCCTATAAAGTCACAATCTCTGAGTGAAAACAGTCAAAAACCGTCCAAACGTCGTTGTCATACTTAGACATCAATTATTTAGGTCGCAATGCCATATTTACTCCAATTTAGACGTTACGTCGCTTGCATAGTGTTCAACGTAGCTTGTCCGCTATGTCATCGTAGCACTGGCATCGTAGTCGGCTCACGGTTGTCTTAAAACTGACCAAAAAGTTGGCGCAATGCGTAGCATACGCCGGTATGTTTCGAACCAAAGCTCGGCAGCTTTGGCTCGAAAAATTTTGAACGATTGTGGCTCTATATGTATTCTGATGGCCACGAGTCAAAATCTGTCACTCTAGAAAACAGATGCCACTCGCCACAACGTTGTAAAGCATCGCTTGTTTGCCTGTGGAGACCACCTCAATCGTACGTGGATCGCTTACAACCGCTTCCAGCCTTCAGGGAGTCGTAACCGCGCCCCAGATAAAGCCTTCCTACGTAAGATCCAAAATATTCCATCATTACCTTAAGCCGTGTAAATCGTCGATTCCCGACAACTCCGATAATATACAATATGTCAGGCGAGCACGTTCGGTGATATCTACATACATATGTAAATGTTTTCAATAAGCGAAGGGTCCCGGGCGATGATAATACCGAATCGGGAACTTCGTCGGTTCCAGGATATTTTCGGATCGGGACGGGTTTAATCAGTGCGGAATTATTGATGCCATGAGGTTTTATGACAAAAATGTGAACTTTACGTCTTGATTCCTGCTCAATACTTGTTTCTACACAATCATCTGTATAAAGCAAACTGCTTAATAACTCAAAAGTATTTTATATGATTGAAGTATTGTTCCAAACTTTAAAACTATAAATAAACCTCCATTAACTCGGATGGCACAAACTTGAACCCTGTCGGTTTGCTGTCGGACGTAATTTTTTTAATTGTCTATAATGTATAAAAGGCGATGTGTGTATGTATGTATCTACGCTATGGGCTCCGAAACGGCTGGACCAATTTTAATGAAATTTTCTGATAATCTTTGGATTAGCCCGAGTGATCCTGTGAAGTTTGGTAGCGATCTGTTCAAGAGATTTTTTTTGGTGTTTTAATATTTTAATCAAAGAAGTCGGTCGAAGCTACTTTTAACATACCATTTCAAGTTACAGCAAAAAAGCTTATGATAAAATCACTGCTCCTCTATTTTCTAAAAATCTCAAAAATTAATAACTGCAGCGCATAATACAAAGGTTACACCAAAACGCCAATTAGCATAACTTTAATAAATCCCAGAAGCTGAACGTCACTTGCTGCCGGGAATTACGGCACTGAACCAAAGTAATATTACTCAAGACAACTATGACAAAGAAAAGACAGACACCTAACTGTAATTACACTGCTACGAAAGTGAACTAAGTTTGTAGCACTTCGTAGCGCTCGTAGTACTCCGTAGTGATCGTAAAGGTAGACTTTCGAAACCGGCGACAGCGATCGATGTCTAGAAACGAGTCTTCAAAGCATCTCTATCGCATGATATTTTTGTGACGAGCAGTGAATGTTCGTTGCTCACATTCATTGCAGTTATAAGAACCGTCGTACTAATATTATAAATCCATGTGTTTGTTGGTTTGTTTGTTTTTCTTTCCACGCAACAACAGAGCCACAATTGACGTGATTATTTGCATAGAGATAGTTGGAAGGAGTGATATAAGATACTTTTTATCCCGAAAACATATACGGTTCGTGAGGAAATGTATATACGGGGCCACAGGCTGTAGCTACTATATGTTATAAATCATAATGTAATGTGTAATGAATATAATAAGAAACAATTGAATGAAAGACGAGTAATGCCTTGATAATCATTTACTATACAAATTCAAAGTTAAACAATTAAAACCAAGTCGCTGTCGCAGGTGTTGGGATTGTACCTTAACGCTCGTAGCGGCACGCCGGCCGTGGCCGAAGCATTTGTCTCTAATACAGTTTTCCCTGAGTTATGAGTTAATTTTTGTGCTCGGTATTTTCAGTAATTTACCTGAGAAGAATGCAGGGCTTGCATTGTTAAATATAAGGCTTTGAACAAACTGAAAGAGATAATATGGATTACACACCCGGATATTGCTTTCTTTCTTATGATGTCAAGTTAATCAGCTGACTGAGTCCCAAGCTCACAAAGACGTAGGTCCCAAGGCATAGTTCTCAGCGCAATCTTTGGCCTTTCGTCATGTTTATAGTAAATAGTTTTTATGGTTCCGTACCCAAAGGGTAAAAACGAGACCCTATTACTAAGCCTATGATGTCTGTCTGTCTGTCCGTCTGTCTGTTGTCTGTCTGTCTGTCTGAGCCTAGATAATATTTTTGTTGTAATTTTTATGTTATCCTTGTTTTGTGGTGTTTTAATAAAGAGTTTTTGTATTGTATTGTATTGTATTGTCTGTCTATTTGTCCGTCCGTCTGTCCGTCCGTCTGTGCTACTTTTAAACGAGTGTATCTTTTAAACCGTAATAGATAGCCAGTTAATAATTTCACAAAATATGTAATGTTACGGCGGATTAACTAAGAAATAATAAAAAAGTCAAAAAGTATAAACGAAAGGTATACAAAAAAACTTATTTTTTGACGTATTTTTGTATTAGCTCTGATGGAAAAACGGTAATACGTGAATGCGTCAAATTTGGCACGATTATAGTACACACTTTAAATATAACAACAAATAATAAATAATGGCAAAGTGCGAGTCGGTGACAAGTTTCTGTTCATTACTAATTTATTACTGGTAAAATCGTTGTTCAATTTTGTGGTGATACTAGACCTCAGTGCGCGAGCCCGACTCGCACTTGGCTGATTCTTGTAGTAAAACCAATTGAACAGAATATACAGTCTCACTAAAAGAAAACATTTTGAAGCCCGATCGGATTTCCTGAAAATAAAAATTCATAACGTCTTAGTTTAAAGTAATCATTGCTTGTGTGTAGATAATGTAGAAATGTTCTCAGTTTTAAGTTTAAGAATACATCAGAAAATCTCTTTTCACATATTTCCTATGAATATAATTTTCAGTCCCAGGTCAGTTTGTCTTGACATGGAACCTTTACGTACGAAACAATATTTCAAGACCTTTTCTTGACAACTTCGGGATAGGGTTACAATACTGCTTTGTTAACAAAACTAGATCAACCACTGGACAAAATCCCTCCTATACAAGAAATATGATTTCATCATTTCTCATAACAAATACCTATTTATATCAGAAACTGACACTAGAGATGACCTCTAATGGAAAGGGTTCCTAATTCAATTACTTTGTGATTCATTAAGTTAAGCACACTACCTCAGCTATATAATTAAACATGCAAGTAGGCAAGATACCTTAAAATTATGTAAATTAAATCAAATTTACAATTACTTGTTCAATAATATGTGAGAAAAATAAATGTCACAATCACAAATTCTAGATGTTAATTTATTATGATACATAATTATGTCATAATCATGTTTATGTTACAGATCTGTGGTTAATTTCAAGGCCTTTATTTCAAGAATTTTGTCAGCTAATTGTTTAGTTTATTATAGAAACTGATGTGGTTTTCATACATTTTATTTATATTACACGGGAATTACTCACGTAGGATTAAACCGGTCACTCCGACTATAGTTTCAACCGCATTGACCGTGCGTTGACTGTCAATAAATGATGTAATGCATTAAAGTTTTTTTAAATTTGGTTTTTTATTGCCTTGGCCCTGCACCAATGGCTTATTTAGTACTTAGGCTTATGCAATTTCGATGCCACAACAACAGTGAAGTAAAACGTGACGAAACCGATATGGCCAAGAACCTCAAAAGTTCAAAGACATGACAATCGCCAACATGCACTGGGCCAGCATGGTGGAGTCCAAGCAGGCAGGCAACATGATAGGCTGATAATGATGATGATAATTTACTAGGGACCAATCTCACATTATGGCTATGCTTCTCACTAGTGCAGATATAAAATCGACACCGCTTTATGGTTGGTATTCCGAAAACCCGAATGAAGCGTTTTGATTCCACTTTTATTGTGCGAACTGCTAGTCTGTGGAATGCGCTGCCTGAATGGGTGTTCCCCGATAGATCCAATCTGGGTGTCTTCAAATCACGAGTGAATCGGTTTCTTCTAGGCAAGCGTGCTCCACCGTAGACCGCATCATCGCTTAACATCAGGTGAGTTGGCGGTCAAGCGCAAGCCTATTATTTATATAAAATATATATATATATATATATATATATATATATATATATATATATACCAGAGAGAGACTAAGGACATTTCAGACGCCTTTGCCCGAAGACGTGGTAATAACGTCGCATTAAACGACTAGTACTTACACATCTCCGCCCAGTTATACGTAAAGGCTCACATACGGTGAAAGTTTTGAGAGATAATTCAAGAAATTGAGACTGAAAATCTGGATAAATTTGCAACAGCAATAGTTTTTAGGTAGAATAATTTGTTTACACATTTACAAAATAATCGTTAGAGCAAAGTAAAACATTATTCTGGCTATTTTAACTTCTTATATAAGAGATATGTGAGTGTGTTAAATCCTCAGAACGGAACTAAAATATATAAGTAATCACACTTACATAATTATGCGAAAGTTTGTGTGTCGTCTAGTTTATGTAGTGTGCATGTGTGTATGTTTATCAAAACTTAAGTCCATAACTGCTAAGCAGATTTCAATAAAATTTATTATGGAGACAGCTTGTACTCTGGATTAACACATGGGTTACTTTTATCCCGGATATTTTTTTTTCTGTATACGTGAATCTGTGTGAACTGAAACGGCACTGAAACGTGGTGACTTACTATAGGCCTTATAAGCAAACTCAGTTGCACGAGCTAGAAAGGGCTATGCTCGGGGTTTCTTTACGAGATTGAATTAGAAATGAGGTAGATGAACGAAAGTTACCAACATAGCCCACCGGATTAGCAAGTTGAAGTGGCAGTGGGCAGGGCACATAGCACGCAGAACAGATGGCCGATGGGGCCGAAAGGTTCTCAAATGAAGACCACAGACTGGTAAGCGCAGCGTAGGACGTCCACCCACAAGATGGACAGACGACCTAAAAGAGACCGCAGGGAAATGCCGAATGCAGGCCGCTTCCAACCGGCCCTTTTGGAGATCGATGGGGGAGGCCTATGTCCAGCAGTGGACGTCCTATAGCTGAAATGATGATAGTGAATCTGTGTGGCGCTGCTAGTACTTATTATGTAGATTTTTTAATGCCTTTAATTTTCTTAAAGTTTGATATTATATTAGAAAGCTAATCACAGAATTCTCGCTCAACAATCCATATTGCGGTCGGCAAAACTGCAGGAATCCGCTCCACCTCCCCACTTGCGCTGTCCACGCCGGGGGCACCGCACTATTTACCGAGCTCATAGCCGAGCCAAGCGCAAAATTAAGAGATTCCCGCGCCAGTGTAAAACGACCCTTATTAACCCTTAATATTGTGCGAAACAGCGACTGAAGTTTATGTGAATTTGACAAATAATAAACAAACATTAAAAAACATTCCTGTATAACATAATCTTTATTAGGTGGTAACTAAGCTTTTTCTATATACAAGCAGAGTGACGAGACGAGCAAGTTGATTGTCTGATGGGAAGCGCCATGCTTGTACCATCTAGTATTTCAGACAATTTTTAATACGAAAACTTGTTTGTCAATTTATCGTGATACGGCTTGAACGATTTGTACTTTGATATATAAATAGATATTCTTTACATCATGTAGTCAGAAAAACGCAAAAAAACAGGCCAAATCACATCCTATACATAAAAAAGCGAAATACAACTCACTCATTCTCTGACTGACTCACCACGCAATCTTGAGCTACGAAGCTGTATTTTGGCAGATAGATTTGATATGGGATGTTGACCAGTTTGCTAAGGAAACCCGTACGAAGTGCTATGATTCCACTTTTATTGTGCGAACTGCTAGTCTGTGAAATGCGCTGTCTGAATGGGTGTTCACCGATAGTTACAATCTGGGTGTCTTTAAATCGGGTCGTTCCCATCTGTTCTACTATTTGTTCTACCAATAGAACGAGAAGGAAAAAAAATCCGGTTGTACTACAATTAGAACAAATAGGAAAAATGATTACCGTTTGTTCTACAATTAGAAGAAGTAGGAAAAATGATTACCGTTTGTTCTACAATTAGAACAAGTAGGAAAAATGATTACCGTTTGTTCTACAATTAGAACAAGTAGGAAAAATGATTACCGTTTGTTCTACAATGAGAACAAGGAGGAAAAATGATTACCGTTTGTTATACCATTAGAACAAGTTGGAAAATGATTACCGTTTGTTCTACTGCGGCCGACTAACCTTCTCGCGAGTGAATCTGTTTCAAGCGTGCTCCAACGTATATAGACAACATCATCGCTTAACATCAGACAAGGTTGCGGTAAAATGCAAGCATATTAATTAATTTAAAAAAAACGTGGAAGTGACATAACAAATAGAGGTTGAAAGTAAATATGAAAGTGGCAAGAAACAGCTAGTTAAATATAAATTCTTCATTTATAATGTTTGTTATTTTCATGACTTTTGAAGACTTCCATTACTGTATCTATTGCTACGTTCATTTAAAATGAAGACACCGACCCGCCATATTTGTTTAGGCAGGGGTGTAATCAGACTGTAATGTGTGACAAGCTGTAGGTGCTCACGTGTTATTGAATAGAATGTTTACTTAGTCCGTGTCAAAGCGTATTAGTGATTTAGGAGTAAACAGCTTTACACAGTTCTAGTTAAGTTTTCTAGGAGGCAAAGTTGCTTGTTTATCTTTAATCCAATTGAAAATGTAATACAGGATAAACTATTATACTTATATCAACCCACAAAATTATTAATTTATTAAGTCCCTATATGATCTATATAGGGACTTGGCCAAACGCTTGGTGGAGGCAACATGTGACCGGAATGCTGGCGTCTACTTTGGTCAAAAAATTTGCATTGCCATCCAGCGTGGCAATGCTGCCAGCATTCTGGCCACTTTTCCCTCCACCGAGGGGCTTTTAGATTATTATATAGTTATTTTAAGTTTTAGTTTTTAGTTATTTATTTAAGTTTTCGTTAATTTTCTTTTTTTAAAGTTATGAATAATAAAAATATATGTATATTTATTAAATCGATGACTTAAATTTAGCTTTTGTATTTATTCAATATCGAACAAAAAAGGCTCGCAATAAAATTATTTACTTAAGTATGTAAATAATTTATTCGTGAATATGTTTTGTTCGCCATGTATAATCTAAATTGATTAATGACTTTAGCATAACACCAAAATTAATTAACTAAAATGACGTGTCTAACGAAATCTCCCCAGTCTCCCCCAAACGTCCATTCCTATCACAAAGATATTTCTTTGTTAACTCGTTCGAATAATTAACAACTCGGGAGTTGACCGGAGCGTTTTGACAATGAAACAGGTGAATTTACTTTAGCCCGAAATTCCCCGACTTCCCCCGAAGTTTGCGCCAAATTTTGTTATTTATCACTTTTGAACTCAATTATTTGGACCGGAAAAACAACTCGCCTATAAATGGAGTGTTTGAATGTTTCAAATATTGCTGTTGTGTTGTTTGAACTCAAGCCTGTTAATTGTTATTATTAAGGACTTATACCTAGTTGAAATAACTTTACATATGATACAGCTTTCGATTTTCTATTTATATATAAAATGCGATGGCTACATCAATTTTAATGGAATTTTCAGGCAATATTTAAACTAAGCCAACGAGAGATCCTGTGAAGTTTGGTAGCGATCGGATCAACAGATCTTTTTTTGGTGTTTTAATATTTTCCCTACAAAACAAGAACAAGAATTGACATAAATACACCATAAAAAATAAAACCAGACAAGTACGAGTAGGACTCGCGCTCTGAGGGTTCCGTTGGATGGAACCCTCAAAGCGCGAGTCCAAAACAAAAACGCCAAAAAATTGAAATATAGAAAGACAAACTTAACTTTGTAGTGGACAATAAGGTTATTCCATACATTCAAACTACAAAATTTAAGTTTGTTATAGCAATACAATTACTTCAAACTTATGACTTTCGGATTTATTCTTTTATATGTGCTGTAAGACCATGCCTCTTGCCAAATTTCACAACTTGATATCTTTACGCATTCCTGAGAAAAAGGGGCTTGACAGACGGACAGACGGACAACAAAGATCCTATAAGGATTGAGATCCTATAAGGGTTCCGTTTTTTCCTTTTGATGTACGGAATCCTAAAAACGAATTCAAAGTCAAAGGAGGTTGCTATCCCTACCAAAGAGGTTGCGAAAAGGAGGTATATGACGCGGGTGAAACCACGGGACGCAGCTAGTATTTTATATTCAAGATACAATTAATAGAATTGCAGTTCCAACAATTGCAGTTATTACTTATTCGCCAATACACTACTTTATCACGTTACACAATGCAATCAAGTCTAGACCATAATGACTGTGTGGGTCATGCCAGAGGCCTTTGAGTGGTCTGATAACTCTGATGTTGGGTGGTTAAATAACCAATCATAGTGCTTAGTATAACAAATATGACTATAACTTAACACCCAAACAAAAAAATATATATGAGCAAACAAAGACATGGATGATTTTGTCCACGGTGAAAATGTATTTTAAAAACACTCAAACCCACGTGTTTACGTCTCTCCGTGTCACGTTCACTACATTGCAGAGCAGTACCAAGTTACTTCGTTTTTCACCATGATCATAATCAGCCTAATATCTATTAGTCTACTGCTGGACATATGCCTGTCCTAAGTCACGCTGCTTTTAGCTTCCAGTCACTACAAGCGCGGTACATCGTCACTCTATCAAACCGCAGGGTGTGTTACGCTACGTTTGCTTATACGTAGTCTCCACTCTAGAACATGTCTACCTCAACGGTTATCGGTTCTGCAGTGCAAGTACCGTTCTTTATCAATCGTCAAATTTGCCAGTTGTGGTCGTCAAATTCGATAAAATGCTATTTGATCAATACTCACTATGATCAATTCTATGGCATTTTATCGAATTTGACGAGCGATAAAGAACGGTACTTGCACTGCTGATGCGACATAATTATAATTATATTATGACCGGCCCACTGCCACTATCCTAATCAAGGGATGTGGTGATTCTCGTGTTTTTAACCAACGAAAAAAGAGGAGGTTCTTTAGCCGACGCGTATATATTTCTATTTTCTGTGTATTATCTTTTTACTTAGCTTAGCAGTTCAATAATAATAATTATCATTTTGTGAATCAATAACGATAAAATATCTCATTCAAGCGCGTTGCAAGCGAAGGTAGCTGTGAGTCGCCGAGTATCCAATATTTTGATAGCCTCATGTACGACCGGCTCTATACCTCGGTTCAATCCCGGCGTTGTTAGGGCGCGCGCACACGAAGCACTTCAAATTTCCCTTTAATGAGGTCCGCGCCGGCTTCGTGGGCCCAATTATTAAAAACAACAACGAGGCTTCACACGCCCTGAATTTGTAATTGTTTGTTACGCATTAGGCGTCGTTTGTACGGATTTTCATATAACCAAGTACAACTGAATGGAACAACTGTTTGCTTGAAGTAGCTTAGGTGTTTACATGAAAATATGGAAAGGTAAATAAAAATGAAATGGTAACCTATAAATAATTTTACAAATTAATTAAGGGACCTAGCACTTAGATTAGGGATGTTACGGAGGTAGTTTTATCAGAAATAAAGCGGGAGTTTTCAAAATTTGCTTGTCGGAGTCGGAGCAGAACTCGGAATCGAGGCTGTAATATCAGTCTGAAGTTCCGACTTTTCAGAATCGGAATCGAACCTCCGTAACGTCTCGAACTTCGATTATTTAAATTTGGAGAGGTCAGCGTCTGTCGGGTCAGCTAGTAAATTATACATCTATACTAATATTATAAAGAGGAAAGATTTGATTGTTTCTTTTTTTGTTTTTTGTTTGCATTGAATAGGCTCCGAAACTACTGAACCGATTTGAAAAATTCTTTCACTGTTGGAAAGCTACATTATCCCCGGGTGACATTGGCTATAATTTATACCCGTGCAAAGCTGGGGCGGACCGCTAGTCTATACTAATATTATAAAGAGGAAAGATTTGATTGTTTGTTTGTTTGTTTGTTTGTTTGCATTGAATAGGCTCCGAAACTACTGAACCGATTTGAAAAATTCTTTCACTGTTGGGAATCTACACTATCCCCGGGTGACATAGGCTATAATCTATACCCGTGCGAAGCTGGGGCGGACCGCTAGTATTATTATAAAGAAGAAAGATTTGATTGTTTCTTTTTTTGTTTTTTGTTTGCATTGAATAGGCTCCGAAACTACTGAACCGATTTGAAATATTCTTTCATTGTTGGGAAGCTACATTATCCCCGGGTGACATAGGCTATAATCTATACCCGTGCAAAGCTGGGGCGGACCGCTAGTATTATTATAAAGAAGAAAAATTTGATTGTTTCTTTTTTTGTTTTTTGTTTGCATTGAATAGGCTCCGAAACTAATGAACCAATTTGAAAAATTCTTTCACTGTTGGAAAGCTACATCATCCCCGGGTGACATTGGCTATAATTTATACCCGTGCGAAGCTGGGGCGGACCGCTAGTTATAAATAAAAGTGAGGTGAAGTACATTTTTTTTTGCGAAATATGATCTGACGAAAATACCGCTGTAGGTCTAATTGAAGAATGAAACCCATCCCTAAATGTTTTTTTATTATTATTGGAAGATGTTTGTGCAAGACCGCCATCTTGCCTATTATGGTCTACGATGGAGCATGTTTGCATAGAATAAGTCGATTCACTCGTGACTTAAAGACGCCCAGATTGTAAATATCGAAGACACCCATTCAGAAAGAAAGAAAAAGTTTATTTGTGACCAAATTACATTTTTTTAACAGTTTAAAGACACAAGGTATAGGATCACAAATCGGCCCCAACTCAGCATAATGCCGGCTGTTAACCAGCGCTGGTCTTCCGTTGGAGCCGTTTGGTGATGTCTCTGTACAGGCACACATACAGTACACCACTACAAAATATAAATATAAATAAAATAATAAATAAACCAATCTAAACACAAATATTAATAATGATGACAATGAGGTAATTATAGTTAACTTTTATTGCAATAAATTTGATTTTGATTACATATTTACTTATATTGCACTCGTGTCATGGTTTCATTCAGGCAGCGCATTCCATAGTCTAGCGGTTTTATACCACAAAACCACTAATCCACGTTTCTAATAATGTCAAGCTTTATGGTAATAAATAATTAGTTTAATTTTTAAACAGTGGTCTCGAGCCCAAATAATGTTTAAACCATGTGTATCTTTATGTGGTAAGACTGTTATATTAATTCTATGACATTATATTTCTTTTAAAGTTATATGATTATTTACGGGATATTTACCGTGGTAAGATTGTGGAAATGTGATTGTGGATTGTGTAAATATCCCGTAAATAATCATATAACTTTAGTGAACAACCGTGATAGTTTAAAACAGTGTTTTATATTTCTTTTTATTATTATTTGGTAAATCACAAACCATTGTGTACCGATATTAATTGATTTGATGACATTGATACATAAAATGTTTCAAAATTTTCAAGATGATTTCAATTTGAAAATAAACTGGCATGTAACAGAAAAAAAATCCACATCGCCACGTTTCCCCATTTTCCATAATCCGGTCGGATAAAACCCCTTCGGCTATTCATCGTTGGAAACATAAAAAAATCAATGAAACCTGCCGGGGGCCCCTCGTGGCCCCAGTGGCCCCCAGATAATCTGCCGCAAGGTCATGTACATTATTTCCCTTATCTTTTTATCTGGCCCTTTCATTTGAACCCAAAACATGTCGGATTTTACTTTGTTCCGGCTACAAAAATATTTATGTTACTCGGTTGCACGGTTTATATTAAAATAAAGAGCATTGATTTTCTAAAGATCCGTTTCATATTATCTCTCGGTAAATAACAAAGACTATTGAACTAATCAGTCGATATAACATTGCTTTAATAGTAATACGTTATATGAATTTGGTCGAATAAGTGTTCAAAATTGTGTGGAAAACTCAAAGATTTTTCTAAAAACCAAGTATTCAGTCAGTTGTATAGGTGGTATTTACTTACATAGTTATTTTTAATTTACTTACAACTTTTCGCAGTCAGCTTCCCTACACCATACTTGACAACTTTTGATCTATGACATGTCACGAAACTAAGCAAATTTCCCAAAAAAAAAACTTTTTATATTTTTTTTGCCTTATATTTTTTGATGCTTATTGCGGCTCTTAATTTTTGCTTAAGCCAACGCATTCATTATTTTTTGAGACCACATGTGGTCATTGTCACTGGTTGTTATAATTTTAATGGTACCATGACATTGCATTGTCACCGAACTTACATAAATACGCCTAATTTAAGGTCAATCGGTTGAGGATAGCTGGTCTAAAACTCAGTTGTAAGATTTGATACACATACTAACAGGGCAAGATTAAAAAAAAGCATGTTAATAGTAATCTTTTTATATCAGCTTATTTTACCATTTTTGGTTATAGTTTTAAGTTACTTTGTATTTTGTTTCGAGAGAGCTAGAGGAAACCTTTGAGTGGAAGCCAGGCACTCTAAATTGAGAGAGCTCATTTAAGGTTCATATATTTATGTTTAAATTGAGAAAAACTATTATTTAACATTATTAGAAATAAAAGATTATTATTATTAGTTATTTTTATCAGTCTCTGGCAGCCGTATCACAAGCTTTGCTTAGTTTGGGGTCAGATGACCGTGTGTGCAAAATGTCCCAAATATTTTCATTTATTTATTTATTATTGTATTTTGTTCGGTGTATAATAAAGTGGTATTGTATTGTTGTAAAGCGACGGTGGCTTCAGAGGTAAAATATTAATCATTTGTTAGCATTTAATATCCTAGCAGTGCCAAACTTCACCACCCCACCTTAATACGAATACAAAGGCCATTGGAAATCTGTTAGTTAGTGTGGCTTACTGAACACTCCTTTTCTCCCACGAATGACGGGATTACTCCAATCCTTTATTAGAATAAGAGGATTACTTAGCTGAACGTAGGGCTGTCGTCGACAGAAAAATGAGACGAGAGAAAAAAATATTTTTAAACCCCGTCGCAAACAGAGGGGGTGTTATAAGTTTGACGTATGTCTATCTGTGGAATCGTAGCTCTTAAATGGCTGAACCAATTTTGATAATTTTTAGGGTTCCGTGCCCAAAGGGTAAAAACGGGACCCTGTTAAGCCTATGATATTATTTTGATTTTATATTTTTAAGCCTACGATGTTATTTTGTATTTTTTCTTAGTTATCCCGCATTACATATTATGTGAAAATTTCAACTGGCTATATGTTACGGTTTGAAAGATACAAACGTTTAAAGGTAGGACGCACAAACGGACAGACGGGCAGACGGACGGACGGACAGACAGAAAGACATCGTAGGCTTAGTAACATGTTGTTGTTTGTTATTATTACTTTGTTGTTTTTGTTTTGTAATGTTGATGTTGTAGTGTTTTGTGCGCAATATAAATGTTTTCTTTCTTTCTTTAATAGGGTCCCGTTTAAAGGGTTGGGTACGGATCCCTAAAAAGCGCTATAAACAAAGATGCGAGATTTAATGATGATTAAAAAAATACTTCACCTACCGTGACCATCCGTGAACTTAGAGGAAACTATAAACACCTCATTTATTGAAAGAGGTTAAAGTGTTCAAGCTGTACTGGATCAATCACGTTAGTACTCTTCTTTTGAGTTCGCGTCGCTGGCACCCCTGGGTGGATGAAGACAGCAGAAAAGATTTCTCATTAGTGCTACAGGTAACTGATTCGTAGTTCTGATTAACTTTCCTAGTTCTGTACCTGCTATTTTTCGGTAGAAAGTTGTTAGCAAACTCCTGTGTCGGCGAAATGGTCGTTCAACTATACCTTTGTAACTACTAACTAGAAAGCTACGTGTAAATTGAGTGAGAAGTCTGCTGCCGGATTAAATAGCGAGTTCTGTCTTCTTGGAATAGATTAAGAGCTTAACTCAATGTCTAATTTCCCACACAATTAATGATGACCCTTCACAACTTGAAAAGAATACCTTTTATGTTCAGCAATCCGCCATGATAGTGAAATGACAATCAAAAGAAATGTCGTCACGATTATGAAAACAAACACTATCTTGTTCGCAGAACGTTCAGTACTGGGTTCTAACGGTTATCTGTTTTAAGCGATTCTGTTTAGGTAATTGCAAAAGTTTGGTGACCGCAAACCGTATCTCGATGCGTTAAGGTTCACGTACGCGTGATTTTTTGCACTGTGCTGTTTCAGCTCTGTTGTTTTGAGCCCGCGTTAAAAGGAAGCCGTAAGGTCCTTGTACTAGTGTGTGTGTGTGTGTGTGTGTGTGTGTGTGTGTGGGGGTGTGTGTGCGTGTGTGTGTGTATTCTTCTGAATAATGTTCTTCTTGTGGTTCAATAAAGTGTTGTTGTATTGTATTGTACTGTTAACATGGGAGTGTTTTTAAGATCATGACGTCATAAGAATCCCCTGTAAATGTTTTTGGCGTCAATTTAAAATTAGTTAACAAAAAAGGATTTTTTACATTTGAATCTATGATCGCTTTATTGGCGGCACCTTAGCGGTAAGGCTCTTGGGGCGTAAACTCGAATGCCGCAGGTTCGGGTCATCAAATTTTGAATAGTCTATAACATTTAAATAGATAAATTATTGCGATTAAACAATTATAACTTTTTGAAAAAATAAGCTGTATTTTGGAATGTGTGAGAACAGTTTTTGAAAACGAGTCATCATGCTTATTCTCTCCGTTAAAAAGTTATTCAAACAACGTATAGTAAAAGCAACTCCACGCAGTTGCAAACCCGTTAATCCAGCGAAATAGTAAACAATACAAAAATTGCAACACAAATGCTGTCAGCTCTCGTGCGCGTTATCGAAATTGAATTTATGTCCTAAACTGCAATTTTTCCGCTTTCCAATTTTTCCGCTCGAAAATTAAAATCGCTAACAAATTGCATGTGTACTTGTAAATAGGGGTGTCCAGTCCAACTTTAAGTCGGAGTAAAAAGACCTGGAATGGAGTGTCCCGGCCAGAAGCTAACTTTTTAATTAGTCCGCTGGCCGTGGCTTAGCTACATTGTCTGACGGTATCGACAGAGTAAGCTTACTAAAGGCTTCCTATCTAACTACAGGTAAAACTAGGCAGAGTTGTACACACAAGGAAACAGTTGAAAGTCCGTCTTTTTGCGATAATTTATTTTACAACACATTTGCTCAAAAAGTGCACTTACGAAGCCTGTATACATCGTTCGAAAGTTAAACATTACGGATCATACAACGGAGCGTGCGGAAATGAATTTGTCCGCACGCTCAGATGTATAGCACCGTGCGTGTGATTTACGGTATTTTTTTAATTTCCATCATAATTACATAAGAATTCCACAAAAGAGTTTCATATTACGAGAATAAATAAGCTGGATGATCAAACCTCCTTGGAAGCGCTTTTGCTCAATACGTTTGTCTCAGTTTAATACTAAAGAGAAAATGAGACGAAAGATGTAGTTCTAATTTTCACCACGTGATAGTGGCGCTATTTGCATGTTCGCGCCATTTTCTTATTATATTATAGAAACTATTGTTGTGACTGATATTAAGTTATAAACAAAAATTGTTTCATTTGTAGCCTTTTTTTCTCGCAAATGTGTTGTAAAACGTTGTATGGCACACGTGCGGATTGGTTATTACAAACTCGTGACTATGGTAAGCCCTCGACTTCGTCTCGGGCTTACATTCGTCTACTCGTTTCTAATAACCAACTTTCCGCACTTGTATCATAAATAACTATTGTGTCTGTAATTTAAAACTAGCAATGCAAAAATATAAGAAAAAATTTAAGACTTACACCCATGCAAAGCCGGGAGGCCGGGAGGGTGTAAGTTAATTTTTTTTACACCTTGGGTTACATTATTGGAGTTTTAGTAAGGATCCTTATTTTTTTTGAAAATATAATATAGCCTATGTCACCCGTGGATAGTGTAGCTTCCCAACAGTGAAAGAATTTTTCAAATCGGTTCAGTAGTTTCGGAGCCTATTCAATGCAAACTAACAATCAAATCTTTCCTCTTTATAATATTAGTATAGACTAGAACCGAGCAAACAATATCGTATTTAAAACTAACTTGGTGTTGTGTATACAATTTTGAGTGTTGTGTTTGGTTTTACATTTATTTATGTGCAATAATCGTTAAGACCTGAGAAATTCCAATGGTTTCAATGATTGCCTGGAAGAGATCACTTTTAGCGATAAGGCCGCCACTTGTGGCACTAGCTCGTTAGTGTTTTCTATCTTGCTGTATTTTTTTATTTATTTCTGGTGTACAAAATAAAGAGTTTCTATCTATCTAAATTATTTTATTATTTTATTATATGTTTTACATGTTTTGAAATGATGTGTTCTTAAAACATGAGTTACACGGGTATAATATATTAGCCATGTTGTCAAATGTAGCCGGATACTCCGAAATTTCATTAGCAATCGGTGTTTTTTTCAAAGTGTAAGAAAATGTGCGAAACTTGCGTTAGTTTTGTTCAGAATTAGTTGTTTATGAACAACAAATTTTTAGTTTCATCTTTTTTATCACTGGTTAAACCATAATTGCGGTTATTTGTAAAAAATAAATTAAAGTGTATTTAACATGGTTTCTTGTAAGTATAAATTTTTTTTCCTAAAAAAACATCAGACAACCTAAACTCAAGATAACGACATACCCTATAAGATGTTAGTGGGTTTACCTGAAGAATATAAAGAGTGCTCGCCGTTTTAGTGAATTTAAAGCATTCTCAGTAAGTAAACTCGCAACTGTGATTTATTTGAGTGTCTTCAAGACGAGAGTGAATAGGTTTCTTCTAGGCAAGCGTGCTCCATCGTAGGCCGCATCATCGCTTAACATCAGGCGAGATGGTGGCCAAGCGCAAGCCTATTTACAATTAAAAAATACATAAGCATGACTTAGCACGACTCTCACATTAACCACGCAGTTACAACAAAATATTCAATTAAAACTAAGCACTAAGTAACCAGTCACAAAGCTACCCGACTCAATTCCCGAGAGTTAAAACAACACGACAGACCGCCTCTGCTTCTATCAGAAAACTTAACGTTGTTTGCCGAACCTGGAGACTGAGGCAACAAACGTGGCACGGAGACGTGCCCGATAGAGACATTCTGCTACATTTGTGCCTAGCGCTCGAAGGCAATGGGATTCTATGTTTACATTTCTCTGCCTGAATGTGCATTTTGACGTACAGGGGCCTTACGGACAACAGATATTGCGGCACCAAACTAACGTTAGATCCGCTCAGTTGGAAAATCACGCTACCGCAAACCGTATCTGGGTGCGTTAAGGTTCACGTTCGCGTGATTTTCCAACTGAGCGGATCTAACGTTAGTTTGGTGCCACAACACCTGTTGTCCGTAAGGCCCCAGGTCCATTTTGATGCATTTTCAGTACCGTGCAAGAAAACTATCGAGAAAATCTTCGTTACGTATTCGATTATTATGGTAAAATTAAACTCGACGCCCGCTATCGGCTGTTAACAGAAACCAAATGTTTCATATATTATTTTATATCGAATTTGAAACGAAAACGAAACAGGAATGAAGGTGTAACCAGAATGTGACCAAAAAAAAAAACGGTTAGACTTATTTTAGATGTTTTTGTTGAGTGGCTACCGTAATTAGTGTAGCCTAGTTAGTGTCAAAGACCACCGAAAGCGTCGAAAGGTGGGTTCCCACGATCCGTGAATCTACAGAAGAGACCACACACCACGACCAAATCGAAGTCATGGTCTTAACGTGTTGGAAACTTTCCAAGAGGCATCATATTGTGGTTTTATCATACCTAATTGATATTTACCATCTTCAACCACACCGTCACTTAACACCACAAGCTGTGGTCAAACGCCTAGCCTGTTTACTGCTTAGACTGACAATACATATGGCAACTAAATTGTATTATATGTATTAGAATCGATAGCTTCATTCAGGACGAATAGAATAACATAAGTTTCATACATAGTTTCATACAAAACTTTAGAGAAATCTTGATTTTGTAGGACGCGGTGATTTCGCGCAAAATTTGCGAGGGGCGAGGGGGACGTGTGACGAATGCTCCGAATTCACAAACTGGCGAATGGAAGAGATAAAAAAAGAAGATGCAATGTTTTATGTCACTTTAAGCATGCTAAACATTAGGCATACTAAGCATTTTAAGCATACTAAGCTTTGCCACGCTGCTGTCTGAATTGCCATAATGTGCATTTGGATATAATATTATCTCAAACTGTGAATACTACCAGTTATTGTACTTGTATCTGTGAGGCCGTGCATCAGATCAGAGAAACAAGGGAGATATGCCTTAGTACAATTATCGTTCGTGTTCAAAAGTCTCCGCGCTAAACTCGTCACGTCGTACGTCACACTTAGGCGCATCGCAAAAGTAGACACTTTTTGATGCTGACATGGCACACCAAGTACCAATCAAGTGGAAGCAACTGGTCACAAAGTCTGCGCAGGGAGTGGCTGTTTTCATACTGGACATAAAAAAACAAATATTCATTGGTAGCTTGTATCCGACACAAGACACAAAAGTGGCTACGTTTGCGCAGCACCTTTATAATTTTTCACGCACACTAAGAAACTTGCAGTGACGTCAGTGAAGTAATAGTCCATATTTATGCACAAAGGCGCGGCAAAGTCATTTTTCACGTGTGGACTAAAGGCATCAAACTTGAATTAAGCGAAAAGCTTTCACAGCCACCACGCCAATTTAAAAAAATCGCGAACAAGTGCGCTTTTTACTGAGCAAGTTCTATGGTTATGGCCCGTCCATTCATTTTATTTTGGTCGAAGGTTAAAACTATAGTCGGAGTAACCGGCATAATCTTACGTGAGCAATTTCCGAGTAATATAAATAAAACATATCTCCCTTGTTTGTCAGATCTGAGGCAGTGCAGTCCAGTTCCATTTGAGCACGCGTTGTTTGCCCGAGTATGGTTGAGACGTCACAGAAACACCGCTCTGTGAGAGTTGGCTGCGAGCTGCACTCGGACGATGTTTGGATTGCTATTATGGATGTGCATTCCTTGATGCAATATGATTCGCTCTTTGTGAAGAGAGACGTTAGAAAATGTTATTTAAACTAGGTCTCTAACCATCTTATGAATTGCCTTTTATTTAATTGACATTTATATTAATGCATTTTTTTACATATATATTTTTTATATGATTAGATGGCCAAGACACTTGGTCAGCAAGGAAGATGGACGGTAGACCAAAGCAGTCACATAATGGTGGACACGGAACGGAAAGCGACCACCGGGCAGACCACCAGCCCTATGGACACCTGCGACACTAGCGGTGTTGACGGTGGTTTGCCAGCCCAGAGAGGTAGTAATAGACACCATTTTTAAAACGCATTATGTTGAAGCTCGGTGGAAAGACCTTTGGTGAAGGACATTCCACACCTTGCAGGTCCACGGCAGAAAGGAGCGAAAAAATGAAACGGTGTGGGATTTCCTTGTGTGGATGTGAGGGTGAGCTTTTTGACGGTATCAGGGTGTGGTAGTGGAAGTCCGACGCAGGAATGAGACCAAAAATCTCTTTTTAGATCATTCCTCAAAAAACAAGTGATATAAAACACACAGGAAACTCACATCTTTTTGAAGACTAAGTGGGTTCTAGCTTGTTAGTGAGATTGAAAATCAAAATAACAGTTTTTTGTTATATAACAACAAAAACAAGGTTAATAGATAAATAACAATGAATATTATCTAGGCCTCCGCCTTATCGCTTAAAGCGATTTCATCCAGGCATCCGTGCACGGAAAGGAATTAAAACAAGACAAATGCGAACAAAATGTACACTTGTCACCAAAAGCTGAGACAAGAATAGTCGAGCTGTTTGTTTCGTTGTTGATTTGTAACTATAATTTATTTGTTTACTTTTCTAGTTTTTATCACAGTTGTCTGGATGTCGAGGCCTAACAGTTCATTCTGAGCGTTGCCAACTTTACTAACTATTCCATCAACGCCGGTAGATAGGCAAATAACTCAATGCTTCCTCGACGAGTGATGGAATAAGTCACAAGCGATCAATAGAGCAATGAATTCAATTCAATAAATTTATTTTGGGTCAAGGTATTTAAATAAAAAATAAAATAAAAATGCAAGGTTAGTATTGTAATTGCAAAGGCAAATTCTTCTATAATGATTTTGATACGGATTATTTCTATAGTAGGTACTTACTGTCTTTAATAAATTTATCTTCAGAATAGTATGCTTGAGTCAACATTTATTTCTTAAATGTATTATCCAATTTTCTTAATATACATCTATACTAATATTATAAAGAGGAAATATTTGATTGTTTGTTTGTTTGCATTGAATAGGCTCCGAAACTACTGAACCGATTTGAAAAATTGTGGACGTGTTAAAAATGTCTGATAATTTTCACGATAGCTATAATTAGTGATCAAATGAACTTACCCAAGTATGTGAAGTTCGATCACTATTATATGAAGAACATTCGACGCGATTTAATATAAAAACCCTCCGATAAATTAACCCACAACCCTAAAAATAAAATAAAAAATAAAGATATGGTATATTCGAATAGGTAGACTAGGGTTGAAACCTGCTTTAAACATAATGAATTGCTGCCGTGTGAGACGTCTGAAGTTGGCATTCGTAGTGTTGCCACTTCGGGTTTTCTTTTTGCTATTTAGATATCTACTCTAAAAATTCTGTGTGGAGCTGAAGCCTGGGACTCAGCTACAATATGTAAATATACTAGAAGAAAGAAAAATCGCATCGAATGAAGTAGAATATATAATTTAGAGGTTTGTTAACCTCTCATAACTTAGACTATTACAAAACAAGGTTGCGTGCTTACCGGCATAGTCTGACTTCCGTGCAGACTAGTGATGGCCGCCTGCGCCTCCTGGTGTGAGCTGAACTTGACGAAGGCACACCCTGCAACAACGAACTTTGCATAAGATAAACGTAACTAACCTTACATTGTACACTTTACGCTTTCAGGGACTCGTGGAGGTGCTTTTTAGCGTGGACTTAGGACGTTAATTTGTGGGGTATTGTAGAGGGTGGTCTAGATTTAGTTTGGTTCTTTGTTGCGATACTACTTTGTTGTCTAGTGTTTTGCCGTAACGAAGATAAGGGAAATTGAACAACTAAGTTAAAGGAATTTTTTCTGGCACAAAAAATACAGGCATGTAGCATAAATAAGTACAACGAGTGCATAAAACAATCCATTTTAGTTGAGAAGTTTTTGCCTTCGTTTTCGGCTCGGGCTGAGTTAAACATATAAAGATCATATTCTAAAACAAAAACTGAAATTTGAACAATATTCTATTTTATTCGACTAAAGTTATGTCTGGATCTTTAGTAATACCCTGATCTATGGGTATTATTGTAGACTTACGCAAACTTCCTGAACAATTTGAAGAGGTTCAGTTTATTTTTAAGCTTTAGTGTACAAAAAGCAGAGATTTTTTGCACTAGATCATAAAAAACAGTTTTTGTAAATAAGAACTTTACGAACATAAAAAGTGAAAACGTTATTATGTTATGAATTCCCAAAAAAAAAACAATACAGCGTCACGCCGCCTACGGTCATATTCAGCGACATTAAGGTGCGCGGTACATTCTACTTAGTTACATAAAAAATGTACAAACGTGGGCGTCGAGCGAAGTTCACTCGTCAAACCGCACGGCAAATCCATTATTCGCATTCACTAAAAGCAAAACCGAATTCGTCGAAAAAAATCAACCGGAAAAAAGAAAAAATCTTAAACAAGACGGGAGGCACAATGGGATTATCGCTCAATTTTTCAATAACAAGCTGTCAAAACGGCGCGGTGGTCGCGGCCTCCCGCCGTATCAATCTTAGTACCCGCAGGTGCGCGGAATAATGTACCCTCGCAGCCCCGCGCTGCCCCCGGAGCGCCCGCCGACGTCATGTTCCCTTAATGACGACTGATGGATCCCCCGCTTATGAGGATAGGATTACCCAAATCCGCCAAGTTCGCTCTACAACTAAATCAGTTACGTTGATCTTTCAGATATATTGGAGGTGGCGGGCGCGCCTCACATTTTCCCGAGAAAAGGTAATGTTAGATACAGGAGTATGTGCTTGGGTGATTTGCTTCTTTTATGAGGAAAAAGTAAACAAAATGGGAGTACACATCTTATATATTAAATAATGTAAGCGAGTCTTTACGTTCCCATTTGAGTGAATGTTAGTAGTCAAGTCTGTTGAAATCTAGAATAATGGAAACGTAGAGTACGGTTAAGAGAGAGTAAATATTATTGTTTTCTTCTTAGTGCCGTAGCAATTGATTATGCAGAGAGTGGAGCGACCGTCTCAGATGTTTTAAGACGAAGCGGCGCTCGACGCTAGCTTGAAATTGGTCCAACGGTTTCGAGGTAATCGAATATAAACAATCAACAAGCTCGTCTCACACTTAACAACCATGTATATTATGCGCCTTCCTTTGTTCGAGACATAGCTCTACATGTACTAAAGCGAGCTCGTAACTTCTTATTGAATCAGCTCTCGAATCCGACAAAAAAGCGCCGCAAGGTTCAAACTCCGCTGGGAAAATTGTGGTGACTATTTTATCTCTCGCGGAGCTCTCGACGGCGAAAGTACGATTATGCCCGACTGGCTTTTATTCGTATTATCCTTTGTTCAACTGGATAAAAGAGCATAGCCGAAACGTTTTCCGAAAAGGCGCCTCAAATAAATTAGGACGCACTTTTAAGCCCATGCCTTGTTTACGCGGCTGCCTCCTGCGAAAATAGAGACAGCGCGAAATAACCGCCGATACAGCGAGAGAAACAATTTGCGCGCGGAAGATCGCCGTCTGACGGCGAACGTCCGCATAAAAAGAATAATAACGCGGATTGTGCGAGGCACACAATTTAAAAGGCGACAATCAGGGAGCAAATCCAGGAGTGAGGCGGGCGGACGGCGCCGCGGGCGGCCCGCTGCACACACAATGGCGTCTCGAATCCTCAACCTCTGGAAAAGCCATTATGAGAACGTCAGACGCCAAGTGAGAAAGAAGTCAGAACTTCCCCGTCAAACGTGGAACTATTTACTGCTTCCACATTTGGCGACGTGTGCTGCGAACTTGGGTGCAATTTGTTAACCCTTTATCGCGAGTGCGGAGCGGCGCGGGCGGTGCGTGGCGCGCAGGTAACTTGGCCCCGCGCCAGAGATCTGTTTGCCTGTTGTTGGCGAACAAACTCACAGATCAGTTTTTATCGCGCGAAAGGCCTTTATAGCCGACCGATAGGGGGCGCCTGCGACCGAAATGTTTTCACGTCTCCGTCGAACACAAATATTATCGGATGGTTTTATGTATCGGAAGCATTACACGCTAAAAACTTTGGCACTCGACTTTTGTTATGGGCGCACTTAAAAACTGCGTGTAATGTAAAACTGTCACTTATATTGGCGTGAAATAATGGCGCAAGTTTCGTCTTTATCTCCGGATCGAGTCGATTCGAATGTCTGCGAGACGCTACGGGAATGTTTGTCTGTCAACTTTACAGGATAATTTGTCAAAGGTTCTTTGAGGAGCATTTTTTTGTGAGCTGTGAAGAGACACCTTTTATACGTTTGACAGACATCATGTTGGGTAAACACGTGTCTCAGCAGCTGTCGACATGGGGGCGACTCAAAGGTCGTCCCTGTAGGCAGAAAATTGTGCACCGACGAAAGCCGCTTTCGTGTCAGAAATGGTAACTACATAAATGGTTATGCCTATCGCATTTGAACAGATCTTTAACCTTTCAGACGGCACAACGACCATTCTAAATAAAATATAACGAGCGTTTTGGCATTTGCGATAGGCTATTACGAGAAACAATCGAATATTTTTTGAGGCTACCATGTTTGTAATTCCAAAGGATATTTAAGCTGCGACGGCGTCTTAACATGTTTTCCCCGAGTTTGAAATAATATCAATAAATCGGGAACAGTGCTCGTATGACAAATATACTGAGATACTGGAACTTCGAGAGAGGAGTGCCAAGAGTGAGGAAAGTTTGTAATCAATGCCCTCTCGGGGCAGGTACGACTGACTTTATGTATTGAAAATGTGGAAAGAATGTGTCAACAAAAAGTTTTTATAATTCTGCTTTAGCTCTCAGAAACATTATATGACGAACCTCAGCAGTTTTTTGTTTTATTTTTATCCAGTTAGGTATTTATCAGTGAAAATGTGAGTGCCTTTCGTAATAACAAGCTTTTATATAAACAGTGCTTTTGTTTTTTTTTTTTTAAATTATAAATAGTCTTGTGATTGGCCGCCAACTCGCCTGAAGTTAAGCGATGATGCGGTCTACGATGGAGCACGCTTGCTTAAAAGACTCACTTGATTCACTCTCGACTTGAAGACACCCAGATTGTAACTATCGGGGAACACCCACTCAGGCAGCGGAATCAAAGCGCTTCGTACGGGTTCTCGGAATATCAACCATAAAGTAGTGTCAATTCTTCGTGCCCATTTGTATTTTTGCGGCCTTTTTGAACATGCATATTCGGTATTGAATATTGTATTGTCACCAAAGCTAAACGAAAGGTGCATGCAAAATTTCAGCAAAATAGGTTAGGAGGGACTGGTTATAATTCCGCTTGCAAGATTTGTCCTAAACAAACAAACAAACAAACATTGTAAGTTTAGTGAAAGATAATAAGAAGAAATCGCATTAATTTTTAGAAAACTTTGTAAGAAAAAATAGATATAAATCTCTTTATTGTTCACACCAAAAATGATTTAACAACTGGCGGCCTTATACTATAAGCGATCTCTTCCAGGAAACCGTAGCATACAAAAGGGTATACAGAAGAGTTTAAGGGTGTGCTATAAAGTAGAATTAGTAGTAAATTTAATCACCCAAGATAATGACAAAGCAATGTAGAGAAGATAATCAAAAAGAACAAACAATAAGTAGCCATGATATCAGCTTATCAATTTGCGTCTCATAAAAGGCGCTATGTTTTCCCGTATTACTTCATTTTTGGCAGCGTATCAGCGTCGATAATATGAGTATAAGTTATTACATTAAGCACACTCATGGTTATAGCGCTGAGTAGAAAATCTTTCCAGAGAGATAGCCCCGGTACTAAGCTATAGATAGGCACTGTACCAATTACGTAGCAACGTGCGTGTGTAATCAGGAAAGGGGATGAGACAAAAGGTCACGTGATGTGCACTTTGATTGCACAACATGGCGTCTTTTACCACGGATAGTTATTGTTTCTGACAGGTAATGTAATTGCTTTGCGGGTATGCAAACATGGCCGACGTATAGCACGTTAAGCACATAATTCACAGAAAAAATTGCAAAAGTTACATACGCTAAGCTGGCCTAGGACTACATTATTAAGTCTCACCAACTCGTCAAAAACTATACAAACAAAACACAGTTAAATGGAGTACAACTCAAGAGTTCTTCTAAAGTGTATTTTATTAATTGAAGTATCAACTCTGAAAGTCGAGCCTATTGCTCATACAATCCTCGGATGAGCCAATGACACTTGCTGATGAGCACTATACAGATACAGATCTTAAAAAAAACTGTAGGTTTCAATTCACAATAGGCATGATGATTAATATTTTTTTATTACATCATTAAAAAAACTGATTATAAATAGAGCACATGAACGAAAACAGAATCAAAATTAGTTCAAAAATAAATAAGTTATAAGTAATTTAATTTCATGCTAGACAGAGAGCGCATTATTCTGAGCTATGACGTCACGCCTCAGACGCGCCATACAAATGCTATACTAACACACGCTTTGCGAGAAAGAGACTCTCAGAGATTTATCAGCCAATTTAAGTTTTTTTTCAGTATGTGTAATGTATTTAGTTATATTCATCGCTATTCAAGCCTGTTATTTTTAATAAATTAAACATTAGGACACATGCCTTTTGTTTACTGTACTTGTGTGTAATTGTTTGTTATGTTGTTGGTTATAATTGGATCTTCTATAACTACAAGCGTTGAGCCAAGTCAATACCCTTTAGGTGATTTAAAATCTCTGTCACCAGAGCCAGCCCCTCAAACACGACAGGCAAACAACAACGCCATTAGGTAGCTAGCCGTCTGTGGAATTTTTTACTCAGCGGTTATAGGCCATAGCCTGATTCCTTATAGCCCATAGCCCTCTTTCCATGCTTATAGCTCATAAGGAATCGCCTGATAATGTTCAGTTATGGTGCTAAGCTGCTTAGGGAGACTATATACAGATTTTGTTGGGTGATGAGAATGAACTGTTGGTTTTTATTAGGTGTTGTCACAGCATGTGGTTAAGTTTTTTTTATTAATTTGCAGTTAGCGGCAGTCTTTAATTATGTGGAACTAAACAAAAAACAGGGTATTTATCGAGTTTTGGTCGGTCAAAGCTATATAAAGATTACAGTTCGGCCGCTGAGAGAATGCGTCTGATAGCGGCAATAACACTGTAAAATGTTTTTTTTATTTATTTTTATTTTACTATACCTAGTATTTTAGCTACCAGCTACAATCTCACGTTCAAATAAAGTCAATTTAACAACAAAAATAATTGACTTCGAGTCTATGCCTACACGTATAAAATAAAACTAAAAAGAAAAAAAAATTACTGAAAGGAACCATAAACCAAAATATCATCTGTGTAGGTATATCAAAGAGCTTTAGTCTGAGAGGTATATATATTTCATTGTTGACTTTTTCAAAAAGCGCCGAATCAATTTAGATTAAATTTATATTGGGACCACCTCAGATCTACCATACAAAAAAGAATCATCAAAATTAATTTATAATTGGCTGTGTAATCGCGAAACAAAAACACAAAAAACATACAGTCGAGAACCTCCTCTTTTTTAAAAGACGGTTAAAACATAGTAAAAGTGATCATAATTTAATGTATTCATTATGCTTTTCTATTCTATTTTATAGCAACTGTCAGTCGCATTCTTTCAGCGATTGCAAAAGTGCAATCGCTGAAAGAATCTTGCAATTCAGCGCTTAAAGAAGCGCTGAATTG
This sequence comes from Agriopis aurantiaria, assembly GCA_914767915.1. Classification (NCBI taxonomy): domain Eukaryota; kingdom Metazoa; phylum Arthropoda; class Insecta; order Lepidoptera; family Geometridae; genus Agriopis; species Agriopis aurantiaria. The sequence continues at coordinate 16,647,683 of OU611988.1, forward strand.
CAAGATATTTCGGTAACTATTACAAGTCCACGTTAGTACAGTTTAGTACACAGCTCTAAGTTTGCTTAGTGGAAAAATATGTATTAAAAACGAGTCTAAAACTGCAAAGTTCATCTTAACAAAATCCGCGGTTAAATTCTCGAGTTCAATATCTTCACATACTGCGCGGAATCTTTCATTTTGAACTTGTCCGTCCAAAGTTTTCCTACTACGTTCCTATAAAATGTATGACATGGTATAGATAAGTAGGTACGCGATGAATTCCCGGACTATCTACCGGGGTAAACAAGGTGGGATCGTTTGTGAGTTTCGATGATCGCTAGATGAGTGTGCGCTGTGTGCTGGCAGTTGTAAAACTCGTGTATGTGCGGTAACGAGTGAACAGTAACGAGTTTATCTACCTATCTATATACTAGCTGTGCCCCACGGTTTCACCCGCGTTATATACCACGGAGAACGGTTCCGTCCGTCCGTCCGTCCGTTGTCCGTCCGTTGCGACAAATTTTCTACTTGAGGGTAGGGTCTTACCAAGCTGAGCAGTAGAAAGTACCCTACCAGTTTCACCATGCATACATGCATGCCTAAACTTAGGTCACCGTATTTCGAGTTTAAAAATAATAATTGCTTTGGCTTGCGTTTGACCACCATCAGGTCTGATGTTAAGCGATGATGCGGTCTACGTTGGAGCACGCTTGCCTAGAAAAAAACCGATTCACTCGTGATTTGAAGACACCCAGATTGTAACCATCGGGGAATATCCATTCAGGCAGCGCATTCCACAGACTAGCAGTTCGCACAATAAATGTGGAATCAAAGCGCTTCGGACGGGTTTTCGGAATATCAACCATAAAGCGGTGACGATTTTTCGTGCCCGCTCTGGCAGTCCGATAGAAAAATGGGCAGGAGGGAATTAGATCGTGCAGATCCGATACACACTCTCCGAAATGTATCCGATAAAAAACCGATAGACTAGCAACTTTACGTCGATGCTCAAGACTAAGAAGCTTAGTCCGAACTCAGAATTAATTGCTGATGAGCTTCTTGGCACGTTTCTCTATAGATTTCAATGCCTCAAGCTCGTACTTAGCTGATCCATCCCAAAGGTGAGAGCAGTACTCCATGCACGACCGAACTTGTGCTTGGTACAGTGATAGCAACTGTTCCGACGTGAAGTACCGTCGCACCTTCAATAGGATACCCAGCTTTTTGGCAGCCAATTAAGTCTTGCTCTCAATATAGGAGCCAAAGTTGAGGGTTGATGTCAGAGAAACGCCCAAAAGCTCAAGCTGGTCAGTTATCGGAATGGTTTTCCCCCTAAACAGATTTTAAACCACATCTTAAAGTACCATTCATAACTTGATCCACTCCACACTTGATCAACTTGATACTCTTTCCAGTAGTAAAAACTGGCATACACATTCCAAGAAACTCCACCAATTTAACCCTACGACACTCCTTCGAAGCCAAGTGCACCATTTCTCATCCGGCACTATTGACCCGGGCGGCGCGGCAACTCGACGATCGGGGTCGATTTGACCCACACTACATTTAATAAACAGTATCGACAAGCTCCTATGAAACCTCATAAGAGCCTCCTTCCAAGTGGAAAGCTTCGTTAAAAAGCTGCCATATCCATAAAGTTGAAACATTCCGAGAAACTACGCCACGTTAACCCTCCGACACTCGTTCGGAGATGACTGCACATTTCTCATCTGATCGCCATTGACCCCCGCCGCGGCAGAAACTCGACGATTGGGGTCGATTTGACCCAACACTACATTTGATTAACAGTATCGACTAACACTTTTTATTAAGATTTAAAATACGTAGATCAAGTTTTACTTATATACTTGTAATCATAGATTGGTAATGTCGTTTTTTTTTGTAATATGCTTGCGTTTGATCGCCATCTCGCCATCTCTGTCTACGAGGGAGCATGCAATGCTTGCCTAGAAGAAACAGATTCATTCGTGAAACAAAAAAATAAAATACGATACTTATTACAACGGGTCCCAATCGGGCCCGAACGGGCACTGGCATTAGAATATGAGCCTTACATCGTGTCATCTATACTATCTATACTAATATTATAAAGAGGAAAGATTCGATTGTTTGTTTGTTTGCATTGAATAGGCTCCGAAACTACTGAACCGATTTGAAAAATTCTTTCACTGTTGGGAAGCTACTCTATCCCCAGGTGACAGGCTATAATCTATACCCGTGCGAAGCTGGGGCGGACCGCTAGTAATTAATACGCGCAGACTAATTCTAATGACAGTGCAATGCCAACGGGCTATCCGTGTAAAACAAATGAAAGACCCGGCGAGCACACTTTGTCATCATTAAAGTTGCACTGTGAATCTGAGTGTCTGCCTTGGCATCGTAGCTACCAAACGGCAAAGCCAATTTTGTTATAGTTTTTTTGAAACGTGATTTTTGAGCGCGAGTGTTCTTTGCTATGATTTAAGAAAATCTGTTCAGCTGTTTGAAGATTATCAGCCCTTTTAACGGGGATTAAAAAAAAACATTCAATTTATTTTTGTTTTTTATTATAGTAACTGACGTGGTTTTCATACATTTTATTTATATTACACGGGAATTACTCACGTAAGCCGGTCGTTCCGACTATAGTTTTAACCGCACTAGGCGGTATTTTTCAAGGTGAATTCACGCGCGTGACTGCGTCTCACTTTGCACATTATAGTCGGAGTGACCGGTTTAATCTTACGTGAGTAATTCCCGTGTAATATAAATAAAATATTGTTGTATTTATTTATTGTGTGTATTTTATTAATGAGTGGTGCGATAGAATGTACAAATGCATCTGTGACTTAAAATGTGTTCATGTAAGATAAATGTAAGCTCCCATACTGTTAATAGTGTTGTCTCGCTCGCCGAACAACCCGCGCCGACCCAACTGATAACAACTCCAATGAAATACACTCCAACTCTGTGACGCGCTTATCTCCAGGGAATTTGTTCCCACTTTGAAATATCGTTCAATTTTTTGACATTCGAAAACATTCGCCCGGAAAAATAAGGAAAATTGCGAGAAAAAACCGGAAGCTCTCGCAGAGGTCGACTAATTTGTCGGCGTTATTGAATACATTAATTTTGATTATTGGAATTCTGATTGGAGTTTGAGATTGGGTCAAAACTCGCTTTTGTCGCTGGGCGTTCGTTTGTGCTGTTTGTGATTTGTCCTTAAAATCACGCGATTGATTGAGCATGTTGGCCGTTTAATTGACTTCATCTCTCATTTATAGCTCGAGGATTTTATTAAAAGAAGCATTATTCGTTTTTATTGGTCATTATTAAACCAACTATTAGGTTTTTGCGCCAACGTGGAAAAAATACGTCAGCGTTGTATTATTTCCTATTTACCTAGTGTATTTTCGAGTCTTAATGTGTAATAATGGTGGATTAAGTGCTCGTGAACGTTTTCGAGTGTGGTCAAGTGATATAACGAGGTGAAACATGTCTTTTCGTGTTTTTCCAACATTCTATAGAAGCCTCTTGTAAAGCCTCCACCACTTTACTGAGACATGAGTTAGACTTGACCGTTACTTTATTTTCTCAACTCTGACTGTGACTATGACATGTTTGACGCTATTTACGTAAACTTGTTTTTTTTTTAATTGACCGAAAGACTTTGTATCGATGGTCATGAAAAATAATTAACAACAACAAACCAACTATAACGTACCTATTTAAGAAGTTAAGTTTAAGAACCCGTTTTTCTGCCAGAGGTAGCTCTTTTAATATAGAAACATATATTTGAAGCAATTTTCTCGAAGCAAGCAATAATCATGCACATCACATATCACAACACAGACACTTTACACACATGCTTTTTTAATTTTAACACAGTTTTTTCCCCTAAAAATGATAAAAACTAGCGAGCGAAATAGTTGTGGCGGGAAACGGCCCTTAAGTTAACCCTCATGTGGAATTGCACTTTTGATAAAATAAATTCTGTGGCCAGTTCACATGTTTCGGGTTCCAAAAAAAAATATTTCTTGGCGATAATAAAAACTAAGATGAATTGAACTTTTCTTAACCTTTTAATATTTTTATTTAAACTTTCACAACCAACGAATGCATTAACAAAACATGTTTCCCAGGGGAGCTTCAACGCTCTGAGTATGAACTACCAACGAGTACTTATATCAAAAGCACCGCCTAACTTTTAATATTTAAAACGTCAGCGTATCACTTAAAATAATAAGGATTTCTCCACGGAGATTACGGGGCAACCTCTAGAGCATAATTAATGTTATGACGAGAATATTAGCTTTTCAATTAGGAGTGTTTTAAGTACCTCAAAATGGGTTCTCGCGTTGCTGAGAGGCTTGGGTAGCGGAGGGTTGAGCGCTGTATGGCTTGCTCACGTTGAGCTGGTCTTAGATTGAACCGGATAAATTACATGACAATATAAATATGGGATATAAGTAATTATGTATGAAAGTTCGTTAAATTTTGTGTAAGGGCAATGGAAGTTGAAATTAATATGAAATAAGCTTTATTAATTCAAAAATACTTGAACAAGATTTTTCGTATTCTTCTCAGCAAACCCTTTCATTTAATACCCATATCATAATATTAGATACAAAAAAATTGTCCGCCATCTTGGGGAACCCGCCATATTGAATTTATCATCTAGGACCAAAGTGCTTGGGAAGACAATCCAACGAACCCAAACTCAACGGGGCTACGTCGTTTTGTTAAGGAGTTCCTATAGCCACCTTCTGTCTCCATCATCAGATCAGCTCAATGGTACCATATTATTGCATTGTCACCGAATTTACATAAGTATGCCAATTTTCAACTCAATCGGTTAAAGATATCTGCTTCAAAATTTAGTTGCAAGATTCCACCCGAACAAACATACATACATTAAGTTAAATAAAAGCTTGTAAAATCTACTCGTACGAAGTCGCAGGCAATAGCTAGTTGTTATAATAACAGCACTTCCTAACGTATTTCATAAACATCTTGCTTTGATCACCGTGACACGTCAAACGGTTGCATGTTTGTGTATGACAACTTTATGAAGACGGAAATTGTTGACGATTTCGTTTAATAATAAAAATAGAACGTTTAGAAAAAATATATTAAATATTTGCACAAACTGACAGTGACAACTTGTTTGAGACGTTTTTCTCGCTTACTTTTTACTGCAACCGAGTGACAAGACAAGCAAGTCTCTCGTGATGGTAAGCGTCACTCTTGCTCATGATAATAAGTTTTTTTATTGTAATAATATTTTAATTTACCAAAAGTTTTTAAAATTGGTTAAATTTTTAAACTAAGCTTCAATTCTTTAATCAGTACAGTACTGTGTAACTAAGCTTAGACCTTACTGTATGATAGCTCTGTGCCACCGAAAATATTATATTCTATCTGTTTAAAACCCTGCGCGCTGCCTCTGCAAAAGAGTCCTACTGCCACAATTAGACCTTAGCAAAAGAGTCCTACTACAACAATTTGATCTCTGCAAAAGAGTCAATACAACAATTAGATCTCTGCAAAAGAGACCTACTACAAAAATTTGATATCTGTAAAAGTGTCCCACTACAGCAATTAGAAGTCCACAAAAAAGTCCTAATACATCAATTAGATCTCTGCAAAAGAGATTTTCTACAACAATTAAATCTCTGCAAAAGAGACCTACTACAACAATTAGATCTCTGCAAAAGAGACCTACTACAACAATTAGATCTCTGCAAAAGAGTCCCACTACTTCCAATACAAAAATAAAATCTCTGCAAAAGAGACCTATTACAACAATTAGATCTTCGTGAACGTGTCGCGAAGATGAAGTTTGACTTTCAAGGTTCGCTCATCGGTCAGAGATATATCTTTCGCATATTTTCATCATTTCTGCATTTGCTACATTGCATTTTAATATTATAAATGTAAAAGTCTGTGTAAGTGTGTAAGTGTAAGTGTGTGTATGTTTCTTAGCACTCGCTCCGTAACAGCTGTATGGCATAGAAAGACTCAAATATAAATTTATTTGCCTAGTTTGTTTTGACGCTGGATTACCACATGGGCTACTTTTTATCAAATTTTTTTGGTTCTTTTAGGATAGCGAATGAAACAGTACCGCGCTGCTTGTTACAATATGTAACACGTGTAACTCCTTATCACATCATCAGCCATCAAACGTTCACCACTGAACAAAGGCCTCCCTTTTAGAGAGGGGTGTTGCACTAATCCCCACGCTTGGCAGGTGGCTTGGGGATCGCAGTACGTTCACCGTGTACTAATAAGACGCTGCTGCCCATTCTCCGGTGGTTCTAGTTGCAGTTTTAGGGCATACGCAGTTTTAGGACAATTAATTAATTAATTAATTTAAATAAATAAATCTTTATTTCTAAAAACAAGTCGTGGAATCTAAAATTATTCTAAAAAAAATATACTAAGACTAATGTAATAAGATTTAATATTAAGAAGTGAGGAATTTCAACAAAAAAAAAATTTAAGATGTCGAATTTAACAAGGGCCCGTATTGTGGTGGCCAAATGACGATGTACCCCAGTTAACTTTTTTAATAACAACTCCTTATTACAGTCAACCTATTCCCCTACCTGTAAGTGCAAGACGATATCTAATTAGATGTTACCCGCGAGTATACTGGAGCGTCTACTATGAAACATAACGGTAATCAGTTCCGGGCTCTTCTGGCGAGAGATTTAGAACTTACTCATGAAAGATTGGATTTTAATTTGATTTAAAGCTGAGGATTCTTTTGTACGGATAATTGTAACCTTGAGCAACTTTGTGGGATATTTGTTTAAAAATCAACTGCTGCTGTTATATTTTTTTCAATTGTAACACTCATATTATAAACGTGAAAGTTTTTAAATAATTATTAAATTATTCAAACACTGTTTTAAACTATCACGGTTGTTCACTAAAGTAATATGACACAACCACAACCATACCACGGTAAATATCCCGTAAATAAGCATAAACTTTTATTAAATTAATTATTCTTAAGTAATTTGATTTCAAGCTGAGAATTATTTTGCACCTATAATTGTATCCTTGAGAAATTTTGTGAAACGAAGAGTTATTGATATTTAATCTAAGAAGTTTAAATATCAATGACTCGTTGTTCCATAAAAGTTTTTTATTATATTTATTACAATCATATTATTGTTATAAATGCAAAAGTGTTATTGTTACTTTGCTTGTTTATCTTTCACGCAGCAACAAAGAAAGGACCGACGTGAGCGGGACAGTGACATAGGATACCATTTATCCCGGAAATTGTATAGTTCCTAAGGTCTGTCTACAGGGGTAAAACCGCGCGGCGCAGCTAGTCAAACATAAATGTTATAAAACTTGGGAGAAGTTGCTACGTTAGTTTTCACTGCGAAAGTAATTTCGGCAATTTTTATTGCTAGTGTAAACTTTCCTTAAGGAAAGCTACTGCACTCAATGGAGCTTTTTAACTGAAAGGGAGAGAGTTTCACTCCGGATATTTTGTATTGCGTAATTCAATTCAACATTGTAAAGGTGGAGGTGCCAACTCGTATTTAGCAAAATGACGTCGCACCGAGGATTCTTTTGTAAGGAAGAAAGCAGTCTGTTGCGCTGTTTTATTCGTACTTACACTCGGTCCAAGTTTTTCGCTGGGTGCAAGTTTAACAGTTGCAGTTGAATTTGAATTTACAATGTTAATTCTAATTACTACTATTAATACTGTGCTAGCGTTTTGAATGTAAGATTGTAGCTGGTAGCCGATCATCATCATCATCATTTCAGTCATAGGACATCCACTGCTGGACATAGGCCTCCCCCATCGATCTCCAAAAGGGCCGATAAACCTCTGTAAATAATTACTAAAAGAAAACATTTCAATTGCTTTTTACAATATTTTGCAACTGTCAGAGCAAACAAAAACTGTGTTTTCTTAATTTGGAACATAAATAAATAACGGTATAGATAAGAAAATAATCTGTTCCCGAATATTTATTTGCAAAAATAATGCAGATGCGTTGCTCTGTCGCCGTGTGAAAGAGAAACACACAAACAAACAAACAAACACAAATTTGTATTTATTATTAGGGCTATATATGATGCAGGAAAAGTTTTTAAACATTACCCTAAGTATTTATTTATTTATTACCTTTGCCCTAAAATGAGTGTAGTTCGGGGGAAACCAGTCTGGTGCTATGGTCTTACCAGTGAGATTGCGCTCAAGTAATAGGTAAATCGGTGTGAATTTAATAGTGGAAACGAGGAAAACAGAAAAATACAAATTAATAGTTCTGTCGTGTTATAAATGGTGCAAAATACTATGGTTATTACATTTTATGAGTTTGATTGTGTGGTAGGAAAACTACATTGCAATATTCTGCTCCTGCCTGTGGTTCTTATTTGTATCATCTCTACATCGCCGCCCTAGTGCTTGAATGTCCAACAGACCAATTCCACCCAAAACAACATTTTTGTTTTAAAATTTAGAGAAAAAAATTACACTCTTTACCATATTGATTATTTTATTTTATTTTCAATATTATTCGTACTTTTGGCAAAAATAAAATATCCTATCTCCGTAATTAAAATAGTCTTTAGTGCATCTTTGGCCTAACTCCATAATTAGCTCAAATGACCGCATCCAAATATCAAGCTCCGTTCTTGTTTGTCCAACCTCCATAGGCCAACCAATCACAGCTAAGTATTTACGCTGTGAGCTGTGACGTTTCGCCGTCTTGTTTGCATAATGTTTGTTTTGTCAATGAGTTATCAGCGTTTCTAAGCTCCTGTGATAAATGAAAGAGTTTAAATAGTTAAATAGTTTTTAAATGAGTGCTTGAAAATGTCAGTAACAACTAAAACCCATCAATATAAACAACCGGAACTGAATTTAGAAAGAAACGTTGGCATTTAATTTGTTTAACAGTGATGGAATGTTGTATGTCACAGACCACAGTATACGTACAGGCTGATTTAAAAACAAATGCATTAAATAGCAGATCATTCATCGCTTAGTCTACGTAAAAATTATCTAAAATATCATATAATATCAATTTTTTTATTCTACTTCCAAGAAGAGGGTTTTTCATTCGACTGTATTTTTTTGTTTTTATGTTACACGATGAATTTAATAATATAATAATTTTCTTTATTATTAATTATATATAATTTTATTAATAATAAGGAAAATTATTTCGTGATTAGGAATATTTAGGAATTAGTATATGCTAGGGTTACGTTAGATTTTTGATAAGACTACGATATAGATTGCTAGTAATGTATTGTAGATATATTGTGTACTGAACCTTGCGACATAATATGGAACGTTAAAATATACTCATTTGAATAGATTAGAGATAAAACTTGGTTACAGGGATATGTTAGCTTAACTAGCTTAGGGTTCAAACATCGTCTTACGCTAGGTATTAGACTATTATGTGACTATTTTGCTATAGCACTAAATTGCCATGGCAAGTTCGTCTAGGTAAATATTGCGTCATCTTGCGGCTACCTGTGGGTCCAAACTCAACGGTACATTTTGGCAGGGTGCGTGTAACGGGACCTTACGGGACTCATAAAATGATCCATCTCCGCTTTCTCGCGAAAGAATTATACCTGGACAGAATAATTGTCCTATTATCTTTGGGCAAGCAAAAACGTTTATTGCCGTTCTAACGGGATCGCAGATGTACGGAGTTTGCGTAAACTTCCAAAGACTTTATCAAAACTCGTATAACCATTAATAATAACACCTATTAATATTATGTACTATAGATCACCTCAATCCACCACTACCACCATCCAGTCACCTCACAAGTATCAAATTTGAATGCCTACTATACCCAGTTTTTATTTTATTTTATGTATTCATCTAAATTTAGACTTTCTGCAGTCCTGGCCAAAGGGGGACACAAAGTAGTTAAATTCATTAAAAAGTTGAACATGCTGTATACGTCTTGATGGTAGATAGGACAAACAAGCACTGAACTCTCTAATCATTTTCATGAGCTATCTCCATGTCATTATGTCCAACCTCCAGTTACATAATTTCTACAGAGGCATTTTGTCCAACCTCCACAAATAAATGAAAAAATATCGGTTTTATGCTTATCATATTAAAATAAAATATAGACAATCATATAAATATACACAACATTATTCTTAAATCATCAAATATTTTAATAAATTTCAGATAAATTTATAACAAACTAAAAAAAACGTCTCCTGTAAAATTTGGTAAATGGTTGCTTGGCCATTCAAGCACTAAGGCGGCGACATAGTATAATTTAAAGTTGCTTTCCGCGTCTGTCTGTCTGTCTGTATGGCCGCTAACTCCTCCTAAACCACGCAACGGATTTTGATGCGGTTTTCACCATCAGTTAGAAAAATTTTCACGGAAGGTTTATATATATAACTAGCGACCCGCCCTGGCACGTAAATAACACCCGTGCGAAGCCGGGTACGCGGGTTGTTAGTTTTATCATAATATCTTTACTTTCTTTAGAGAACGTAACTGAGGTTACTTTTATACACGTGGTAGCCATTTTGAACAATAATTTTCATCCAAAAATGAATGAAATTGTGGAATCATATAAATTTCATACTAGAAATTAGGAAGAAAGCGAGAAAATATAGGATAAATTGCGAACGCACCAGTTACTTGCCTCAAGAAGTACCGACGTTGTCGTACGAAAATGCTAGAAATATACTCCGACGTCCACAATGGTTGTCGCCCACACATCGTCTTTACACACAAGAGATGCATTGTGCATTTCTTTTCACCGCCGGACCATAAACGAGCATTAAGGCTCCTTTTAAGTCGGCTCTTGTGACAGGTAGGAGGTATACCGAAGGATATACATTACATAAATGGACATCAGATTAAGACCTATTTAAAAAATAAAGTTTTCATTTATTTATTTATAACTACTAGCTGTTGCCCGCGACTGTTTACGCGTAGCCTTTTTTATAAACTTTCAATCCCCCATTTGCCCGCCTAAATTCGGCCCTTTAACAAACACTTATCTTAGTAAATCTCTACACCCCATAAGTAATCTACCTGCCAAATTTTAGCTTCGTAGGTCAAGTAGTTTTTGAGATTTCGTGATGAGTGAGTGAGTACATTAATTTCACTTTTATACATATCGTATATTATTAAGAAACCCTGACTCCAAGGTCAAGTTTTGAAACAGAGCTTGCTGCTTGTATGCGCATTAAGTTGAGAAGATATTGCAAGTCTATTTGGAAGTTTTCTGTAGAAAAGCTCTATTGCGCACGGCAGTTACTCCGCGCCGTAGCGAGCTCAAATCGGGTTCTTTTCAAAGACAAAAGACTGTCGCATTGCAAAAGTTTGTTAGCCGAGTTCAGAGCGCCCTTTGTTTCACAATCAAGTTACATTAGAACAACGAGGCCATTTGGGAGTCTCGAACAATGGCTCCGAAGTCGTTTTAAACATTCGTTCGAGTTTACCGTGCCACTGTTATACGCACGATTGGCTATAAAGCGATAGACGGCGACGGCGGAATGACGGCTTTATGCGTGTACGACGGCCCTAACACGGGGAAGTTATCGAAAATTGCGCGGTAACGCCATAGCCTCGAACACAGTCACTACAGTAGACCCGTAGAAGGTTGCAGATTATGTAATAGTTGTTATGGTATGGGAGCCCTTTGTGGGTAGATTGGTAGTTTATGGAAAGCGGTGGCAGTGTCTTCGAGGCATTTAATGAGGTCAGCGACGGGTAGTTTTTCTACACGATTTATCTTCATCGAAAACGTGTGGCGGCAGTTTTTGAAAGGGTTAATTCGAATAACTTAGCTTTTCGTTCCAAAGAGATTCCGAAACCTTTTTACTGTGAACACAAACAAGGTTATAATCTTCGTCAGCCCAAGTCAATTGTTTTTACACTTTTTTATTCTTTCCTCTATGAGGAGTTTGGCGTTGCACTCCTGTGCATTTGCCAGACTCAAGTATTAAATTAGTTAGATGAAATTTGTTCAAACAAGTCAGTGACAGTCAGAGTGAAGCAAAGTGAGTCACGGTCAAGTCAAAGTCATGTCCTAGTAAAGTTGTGGAGACTTTACATGAGGCTTCTATGGAGCTATGGATCAACACGAATATACCATGTTATACCAAGTTATATCACTTTTCACGCCAGAGCACGTCTGCTAATACTTAATTAATAATAATCCACAATTATTACGTAAAACGCGAAAACACACAAGCTTAGGAAAATAATACAAAGAGACGACATGTTTTTTTTTCATGTTGGCGCTAAAACTACCAGTTTTTACACTTGACAGTATCAATTTTTTTATTCTTGATTATATCTATTTTTAAGTACTAACGTGGTAGAGTAGAGTATCGGTGTTTTGTAGTTTCGTAGCTTCGAAGTTTCGTAGCATAGTGTAGCAGCGGCGTAGCAGAGACCTTACATTGAGGTAGCAGTACCGTAGAGCAACGTAAATATTTATATTACACTTCCAACTGTAATGTAAAATATTTTATCTACCTAAAAACCAATATCAAAATAAGAAATTATTGATATTACCAAAACAACAGGCGTTCAAACATTTTTTTTTATTGGAGCTGGTTAGAAAGCTACAGAGCTTCAAGACGCAGCGTAGGTAGGCCTCCAACTAGATGGACCGACGATATTGTGAGAGTCACTGGCATCCAGTGGATGCAAAAGGCAGGCTGTCGTTCAGTGTGGAGGTTAAAGGGGGAGGCCTATGTTCAGCAGTGGACGTCATCCGGCTGATGATGAGCTACAAGTTGATGAAAATTTTGTGTGGTCATCTCGAGAGCTTCTTATACATAATTGCACGTAAAAAAGCACGTAAACGTTCACAAGTTGGAGTAATCAGTGTGCAAATATAAAAAGAATAATAATAAAAATACGAACCTAATTTAAAACTTCCATAAAATACCTAAAGCCGGCTTCATTGGTTTTTTCCTCAAACCGTAATTAAATAGCCCATAACTTTACCAACCAAATTTTTTATTTCAAAACGAAATTCTGCGGCGTCCGAACTCAAATATTCGTAACTACGTTAATTTAATTATATCGTGTTTACGTTCAGATAATTGATATTAAAACTTAATTTCGACGTTAATTTGATGTATGATTCGCAGTGTTATTGTTTGTGATTGTATTGTAAATTGTTACGGACCGATTTACATAATTTATTTATGTGAACTTCTTTGTAATTTTTTTACCAAGATAATTGGCTTAGGAAAATAATATAAAAATAAATGTTTGGAGGTTTAGCCTTCTTTTTTCTCTTGGTTCAGATAAAGACGACGGTAAAGATTTCACATTCTTAATTAGTAATAATAATATAAATAAATAATTTTTATTTCCATAAAAATACATTTCCTATGTGACACAGCAGATAAGTACCTATTCGTTATTATTTCAGTTCAGAATGTTCTGTTACATAGTCAGTGCTATACCAATGGGCCCCAAACTAGGCGAGGCCTGTATCTTGGGGGCCCGGTCCAATCGGGTTACAAAAATTGTTTACGCGCGACTTCGTGATAAGTATACATTATTTAAAATACTAAACGATCAAGAGTTTATAGATACAATGTGAGATACAGAGTGCACAGAAATATTAGTATTAAAATTAGTGATTAATTAGCGTATTTTTAACTTATTAAATTATAATTATTACATTTTATTATCTATTCAATAAAACATAGAGTAACAGCTAAATTATTGTATTAAATATTAGTATGAGTTTAGTAAAGCGAGTGCGTGAATGTTACTTGCGTGTCTTGTATATGCGTGTAGGTGTGTACATGCATAATGTGTGCGAGTGTGGGTGAGTGAGTGAGTGTGTGTAATTCAACTTACAACAATGATTTATTATGGTTTTCATTGGAAAGGTCAAATACAATAGGAAGAACTCTGAAGTGAAACTAAGTAAGTACTACATCAATAAGGTCTTAGATCAATAAGACATTTAAAAAAAAAACACATACAAGCGTATCATTTCAAATTTTTGTAACATTTTAAAACTAGACAATAGAAATACTGTTCATTTTTTTAAATAATGTTCCAAAATTATATAATTGTGGTAGAAATAAAAAGCTTTTTACTAAATAAAGACCTTTAAATAAAGGCCTCTTCTTCATTGTGTCCTTAAGGAAATAAATTTTAATGTCTGAACATCATCATTCATACGACCATTAATAGCTACAATATAATTAATTATATCACACAATTAAAGTAACAGGTAGTTCAAAACTAGCAACTTCTAATACCTTTGCTGCAGAATACGTTACCTAGACCACTCCGTAATATTAAAGCCAACTTTGTTCTTAAACTACACCATATCCAGAGTATGTAAACAGCAAACTTTGGCATATTAAATTTTATTATAATCCAAACAGCATTTAGCATGATTAGAACGAACTGAGGCGTTCAGATGGGACCCAATAACGGTAATTATACTGACCCTACTATGGACGATAGTCACGACGTGTCGAAACCTATAATAGGGTTATATGGATAAGGAGTTTGAATGAGGAACCCTAAAATATAGGTAAGTTCGGTGTTACACTACTGACAGTAAAAATAACATCAAAAATGGTGAAATAAGTGTATTACCCGACTTTGAAAAAGGAGGGTTATGATTTCGATAGTCAGTCAGACATACAGTTGTATGTAAGTGTTCCCATTAATATCCCAAACTACATATTAGATTTTATTCCACAGACTACCAGTTGGCACATTAAAAGTGGAATTAAAGCGCTTCGTAAAGGTTTTCAGAATAACAATCATGAAGTGGTGTATTTTTAGTACCCACTCTGGCAGTCCGATAGAAAAAAATGGGCAGGAGGGAATTAGACCATGCAGATCCGATGCACACTCTCCGAAATGTATCCGAAAAAACAGAGTTCCTAAAACGGGCAGCATTTCAACAAGCTTAGACCAATTGTATACAATATCCATTAGAAACGAAAAACACCCCATAACATGCGCAAGTTCGAATTGCTATCCATAATTTAGTTATACTTAAGGTTGATGAGCTTTTATGCCCATATTTTATTCACGACGAAATTATAGAGCCGCGCTCGCTTAATTTCAAAAGCGAAACCTTAAGGAATATCGTAATAGGACGATACGCTCCGAATTTATGAATTCCGCTCGAAATGGGCTCGCACGTATTCTCAATAACCATATAAAAATAACTACGTGAAGAAAATAGGCCGCAAAAAGGCGCGAGACTGTATTATAAGCTATAAACGCATAAAGGCCACTTAATACCAAATCAACAAACAAGAAGCGCAGCGCAAAAATCGATTTTGTAACCTTAATCGCGATATTAAACGACGCATAAAAGATAAGGCGGGCCGCACACGTCCCTGCACGTAGCCACACGTGAGCACCTTACGGGCCTCTTTATAGGAAGTTTGCTACCACGCAGGGATCGTACACCGTCCTTATGAAGGCAGTGAAAAGATATAGCGCTTGAGACCCCGCGCCCAGAATACGAATGTTGTGTCGACGACGGACAGAGTTATACCCGGACGGCTCGCTTTTTAATATTGAGTGTTTTTATGGAAATTTTAGTGGGGTTTTACGGTATAGAATCGCCGGTTTGCGGCGGGATGTCGATAGTCTTTAAGGACATAAGGGCCTTTACGTCGACAGCACGGAGCGATCTCAGAATGCATTATCGAGAGTTAACCCGGATTATTTATAAGGATATCACTTTGCTTTGTAGACAGATTGCACCGTGAAATCTGCTGACTTTATTTCTATACCTTATGCAGTTTATTTGTAGTTTGTAACCACAACTCGTCTGGTCCTGAGTAACGAAGTGGTCGAATGGTTAGTACACCTAGCCCGGTCTTACACTTAGAATACTTATACCTCGAAAAAAGAATACTAACCCAATCTTCAATCTCATTTGCTAAAATGTATTCGCTATTTTTAGGATTCCGAAGTACTAACTACGAAGCACAAGGAATCTTTATAAGTTCCTTCTGTCCATTCGTACTATTTTTGTTAGAACCTTCTATCTTCTATAGTTCCGTGTGTGCAAAAATGTCACGTTTTTTTTTTTTTTTATCTTCTATAGTTATCAAGACAAGTGCATGAAACTTTACACAATTACAGTTTAAGTATAGATCTAAATTTTAAAGTATAAAAAAATGCATTAGTATGCATTTGTGGCTGAGGTGACGTGACGTGACGCTGACATGGAGGCTTTGGTACATGTGAAACGGGGATGAGTTTTTTTCGCTGCATCAAAGCTTAGTCAGAATTAGGGGTTCGTTGTTGATGAGCCTCTTGGCACGTTTCTCAATAGACTCCAATGCCCCAAATTGGTATTTAGCTGATCCATCCCAAAAGTGAGGACAGTACTCCATGCACGACTGCACCTGAGCTTGATACAGTGTTAGCAACTGTTCCGACGTGAAACTTAAACCTCATTAACTTTTGTTTTCTCCGATTGCTATCGAGTATAAAACAAAGTAACGTCGAGCATCAGTCGCGGTATCTATCCGGCAATTAGCCGGTCGCCTGCCCCGCTCTTATCTGCCCTACCAGCCCTTCTTAATACGAACTTAGCCCTGGCTGGCCGGCGAAATGGGTCGCTTTTCTTACGATGGCGTAAATAGACAGTAAGGGACGATTAAAAGGAATGGTAAATCTTGATACATTTTTTGCTATGTGTTTAGCAAATAATTTTTTAGAGACGTAACTTTTAGCTGTCAAAGTTTCACCCGCTGATTACCGATTCTCTCTACAACAATGTTGTGCAAGGCTATCGCCTTGCACAACGGCGGTGATGTTTTGACAACTAAAAGTGATCGCATAAGATGTTCACATGAGACTACGTATTTTTAAAAAAATATGCTTGTTTTTATAAAATTGAATTAGATTCGCACATTTTTGTAGAATTTAAAAATAAGTTTGCGCTTGACTGCCATCACGCCTTATATTAAGTAATAATGCAGGTTAGGATGGAACACGCTTGGACAAAAAAACACTAATGCACTCACGACTTGAAGACCAGCGCATTCCAGTCTAGTGGATGGACAATGAAAGTGAAATAAAAGCGCTTTGTTCATTTGTACAAACAATTATCGTGATCATATGGTGAGGATTCAAATTTATCTAACAGTAATTATTCATCTAAACTACTTATATTTTACAATCACATTTTGTTTATATTAATTTCACAATCATGTCAACAATTTTACCATTACAACTCTGGACACTCGACGCCTCCACCAATGGCCTGGCCAATTCTGGGGCTGTATCGGGACTTGGCCAGGCGATTAGTGGAGACATCGGATGTCCAGAATGCTGGCTTTATTTCGCACAGAAATTAAGCATTGCCATTCAACGTGGCAAAGCCGCCAGCATTCTGGAGATCTTTTCCTCCACTAATGGTCTTTATAAGTCTAAGTTTTAAGTATTTTTTATTTTATTTTATGGTTTGGTTTTAAGTATACATTTGACTAACTGTTGCCCGTGACTTCGCGTAGAGTTTCATAAAAACTTTCAATTTCCATTTGCCCCTCTTAATTCAGCCCTTTTGCATAATCTTTTCTTAGCGAACTACACCCTAACTACACCCATAGGAAACCTTTTCTTTGTTGGCGGGGCAGAAATCTTAAAAAGATACTCAGCTGCATCGGGGTGAAGCTGGGTTATGTGAGATTGCACCCAAATCTACCTACCAAATTTCAGGTCCCGAGGTCAAGTAGTTTTTGAGATTTCGTTATGATTATTTTGCTTTTATATACACATAATATATAGAATTTTTGCACGTTATCCTTTTTTTAAGTTGCGTATAATAAAATATACTTATATTAGGCGGGGCAAATTTCGAGAAGGAAGTCGATAAAAGAATTCGGCTGGGCTGGGCAGCGTTTGGCAAACTTCGTCATGTCTTTTCGTCGTCCATTCCACAATGCCTGAAGACTAAAGTCTTCGATCAGTGCGTCCTACCTGTACTAACATACGGAGCCGAAACGTGGACACTGACAGTGAAGCTGGTCCATCGATTTAAAGTCGCTCAGCGAGCTATGGAGCGAGCTATGCTTGGCGTTTCTTTGAGAAAGAATGAGAAATGAGATTATCCGACAAAGAACTAAAGTAACCGACATAGCTCAAAGAATTAGCAAGCTGAAGTGGCAATGGGCTGGCCACATCTGTAGAAGAACTGACAACCGCTGGGGTAGACGGGTTCTAGAGCGGAGACCACATATCGGCAAACGTAGAGTAGGACGCCCTGCAGCCAGGTGGAGTGACGACCTGCGAAAGGCGGCTGGTGACAAGTGGATGCGAAAAGCAGAAGATCGTGCCTTGTGGCGTTCTTTAGGAGAGGCCTACGTCCAGCAGTGGACGAACATTAAATAGGCTGATGATGATGATGATGATAATAAAATATACATACCATTATAATTTTAATAGTAAAACGTTAAGAAAATAGCCCTCCTTACTGTTCTAACTTGTACTGTGACAGTGTCTTACAAGGCTCTTATTAACGCCTTCGCGCTATACATTGTATATTGATTTATTGATAGCGGGAAATAGTCCGTCGTGACATGAATAGGATTTAGATACGTCCGTTTGTTTATTTTTATTTAGTGGACCGATTTTCAGAGCAGAGGTATCCTGAATGTTAAAGGAAGAAATATCAGGAAAGAGGAAGTTTAGTCAGACATCGCTATACATTTGTGTAAGGAAATCAAGGAAGAGTCCCATTAAGTCCAGTAAAAAGATAATATAGGGAAAACTGTTACAGGCATTACTCCCAAGTTTAGGAATTTATCATTTCCAAAATCAAAGTAAAGCACTGCAGTGTTAGTACAGATTCTAATACTTTGGGTATCCTAATCTATGAACATACTGATATTATAAGCTTGAAAGCGTGATGGAGTATTTATGCCTTTTCACGCAGCAACAGAGCAAAAATGGATGTGATTTTCTGCAAAGGAATCTGTGAGTGACATAGGACTTTTTATCCCGAAAATTTATGATTCCTGAAAGAATTCTCATGCGGGTGAAACCGCTGAGCGCAGCTAGTAGGAGATAAATTAAAACGGGTTTGATAAGTTTACCGTCAAAGTGGTGCATAACTAGTACCCTGTGCTTTTGGTTATGGAAATTTTGTCATCATGACATTTGTCTATATCACCATCATTGGCAGCTCATTGAGGGCATAATATATTTAAAAAAAAACCTTTTTAACTGAAAAAAAAAAAATGTGTATATGAATTTCTAGTGTAATTCCGCTTCTACGTCGTTTTGAGTACAATAAAGATTTGGGACAAACTATTAGACTTTCGTCTTTCGTCGTCGTCGTCGTCGTCGTCGTCATCGTCACGTCGTCGTCGTCGTTACTTTCGTCTTTATTACTTTTTCGTAAATTACACTAGAAATTCATATACACATTTAAAATGGACTTCCGCAAAGTAACGCCTGATTCAATCAACTTTTTAACTAAGTTCGAAAAGGGAGAAAGGTTTCAATTTGGCCTATATTTTTTAACGCTAATCTTGTCCATGTGATTTCACCAACCATTATTATTATCACACCACCGTCTTTTGTCTTGATGACATCCAAATAAAAAAATAAAATTATAACGAATAAAAAGGTACAAACTATGCCAGCGCCATGTGTAAAAAGTTTCCATTGTTAAGTGTCCACACACGAAATGTAATGTAACCCTATCGTATATTTTTTTAATGACATGCTGGGTCTCTTCACGGATGGTTTGTTACAACAGATTTTAGAAGAAGTTAAAACTATCATATATTTTACTTGATTCTACTGAATTTTATCATGTCAAGAGATAAAAATGCTATGTATTAATCCAGAATATAAGCTACTTCCATACCAAAGTTCATTAAAATCTGTTTAGCTGTTACGAAGTTGAGTGTGGACAAACATGCTCACTCAAATATAAAATTTCGCATTTATAATAACATCATCATCATTTCAGCCATAGGACGTCCACTGCTGAACAACCTTCACTCATCGATCTCCAAAAGGGCCGGTTAGAGGCGGCCTGCATTCAGCGTTTCCCTGCGGTCTCTTTTAGGTCGTCTGTCCATATTATGGGTGGACATCCTACGCTGTGCTTACTGGTCCGTGATCCCCAATAGTTTAATTTATCTATGCTAATATTAAAAACAGGAAAGATTTGATAGTTTGTTTGTTTGTTTGCATTGAATAGGTTCCGAAACTAATGAACCGAATTGAAAAATTATTTCACTGTTGGGAAGCTACACTATCCCCGGGTGACATAGGCTATAATCTATACCCGTGCGAAGCCGGGGCGGACCGCTAGTTTATAATATAAGTGTGATTATTACGCCGTTACAAAACATGTATAGGGCGTTTAATAATCGTATTATTGAAACAAATTTTAATTGCAACAATAATATATTTTTTACCAAAGAAAATACTGAAAAATGGTCCATGAAAGAAGTTATAAGAAACATTGTTTTCCCCTCGCACAAAGCTAATTAATAAGGCATTACCACAGCAAATAGATTCGAACTCGCATTACAAACTCGAACACCGTTTAGATAGTGGAACGACTGTCGCTGATAACGCGCCAGCGCGTAGACTAAGCAGTTAATAGCTTACGATAAATATACGGCGCGGAGCGAGCGGAAACAAGTGAGCGGAAAGCGAGCGCGAATATTTGAGCGAAAAGTGCAGAGTATATAGTTTCTGATACTAATCATGCAGGGAAGATTTGTTGGGGTGCCACTAACGTTGCTTAGATTAAAGGCGCAGGATATGTTCTGCTCACTGGGTTTATTTTATTCTTGCTTTTATTTCGATTGCCATTAAGTTCTAATTTGTTTAACCGTCTACCCCTTTATCATGTCATCTCTATTGCATGGTGTCAAGTTATGGTCACTTGACCACAAGTATCTTATATATACGCTAAAGGTAAAACACCCTTGGAGGCTTCTATGGAGTTTTAGAATCAACACTAAGAGTGACGTTTCACTTCATTGCATGGGGGCCATGGCCCCCCCAAAACACCTAGCAATTCCATACATTCGACACAATATTTCGATTTGACTTGAACACTTAATAAATAATAATAAAATATTATTACACATCCTATTTCTAACTTATTATTCTTGGGATGTTCTTTTTGTGGTGTCTATATGTTTAGGAAAATAATACGACGAGGTGGCATGATTTTCTCACGTTGGTGCCAAAACTCGTAACAAAAGTTCAAACGCTTTCTCTTAGTACTTGCACTGGGTTTCTCGGCGTTTCTCACGGCACGCAATACACCTATTTTTTAGCCTCTCGCGACGGCCATCCACAATTGCGGGCCTTAAATTTTGATAACAAAAATAAGAAACTACTACGTAATCTAGATTTAGGGCTGCGGGCCGCACGAACGTGACGTCATTTCTCATTTCGGGTGCAGTTATTATCATTGTTTATTGTGAGCTCGGAATAAGCTTCGGGCTTTTGTAGTAGGCTTGAGTTTTTTGTTACTAGCTCACAAACCTGTCGAGATGGGCTTTGATAACGTGGCCGTGAAAAAATGTCTCGACGCTTGCCTTACATTAAAATACGTGTCTTTCAATATCAACCTCTCAAGTTCTTTGTTGTAAAAGTTGTCGTTTTTGACACTTTAATGCGGAACATTACTAAAACTGATAATCATCATCAACAGCCCGAAGAGGTCCACACTGAACGACAGCCTGCCATCTGCATCTACTGAGTGCCCGCGACTCTCACGATGTCGTCGGTCCGTCTAGTGGGAGGCCTACCTACGCTACGTCTTCCGGTTCGTGGTCTACTCAAGAACCTTTCTTCCCCATTGGTTATTGGTTCTTCGAGCGATGTGGGCTGCCCATTGCCACTTCAACTTGCAAATTTTAATAGGTATGTCGGTGACTCTGGTTCTTTAGTGACATGATAATATTAGTATGATTTTCCCAAGGACTTTTTACCCTTTGATCTAACCTAACCTAACCTATTCCCTTTAGGGTATATAGTTTTTATAAGTCCTTGGATTTTCCATTCAATACAGCCTTACCGCAAGTGTGACATGCTTAACTTTTGTCCATCCACTGCGTTACACATAATTCAAACCAGACTTTTTGCATACGGTAGCATTCCGTTCTAAACTAAGCTTTCCATACGTAACTAAAATTCATAGGTCCCAGGGTTCAGCGCTAAGTAAGTTTTTACCATTAATACTAGCGATGATGCAGTAGGTCATTTACATATTATTGAGGCAATTAATAACTCGAGAGAGCCCGCTTTCTAGTCTGCGGATTAAACCGGTTCAAACTGGATTTGAAGTTACTGGCGGTTTCAGTTGGCTATTGGAAAAATGCATTTTATGTATTTAAGCGTGTTTTAACAAGGTTTTGTGGGTTTGCTAGCATCATAATGTGTGGTATTCAGTTGCATAATATAAGTAGGTCACAGTAAAAAGAACTAGAAGTATGTAAAATGAGAAACTAAACTCGGTCCAAGCATGTATTTGCTCTAACAACTGCAATAATATGGTAAAAAGCTGAACGAAAACTACGACTTTGGATCAAATTCACTAGGGTTTTGATAGACTGTAGCAGGAACCCGACATACTGCAGTGAAATATTGAAAGAAATATATTGTTTCAGACTTTTACAATGTTATTGCAGCTGTCAGAGCAAATAAATGCTTGAACCAAGCTTAAGTTGTACCTAAGCGAGTGTTCGGAAAATGAGAATAAGAACAGTATACAATCGATTTTTTGTCCAATTAGTTTAAATCGTGGAACTTAGTGGAATATATGTAATTATGCAATAGCATAGCAAGTTTTTTTATTACCTCATAAAAAAGCTGACCGCAAATAGAGTCCACCAACGAAAACAAAATAAAAATTAGTTCAAAAATGAATAAGTTGTAAGTATTTTAAAATCATGCTAGACAGAGAGCGCACTATACTAAGTTATGACGTCACGCCTCAGGCGCGCCAGACAAATGCTATACTAACACACGCTTTGCGAGAAAGAGACATAGTATCCCCTCTGTATCCCCACCTAAAACTTTAAGTTAGTACACACTCTAAAGTACAACAACAAATAATAAATAATGGCCAAGTGCTAGTTGGTGACAAGTTTCTGTTCATTAAAGGTTATCCCGAGCGTCACTTGCAAAATATTAACTATGTGACGGCGTAGCAATTGCTTGGCTATTTTTTTTGGTGTTAAGCCAGACCAAATAGTTTTTTTTAAAATTGATAATTATTGTATTTTGAGGTGGTACGGAACCCTCAGTGCACGAGCCCGACTCGCACTTGGCCGGTTTATTATATGTAAATGAAGGATATGCTTAAAGTAAGTTATCGCTAGTGAATTATAAGTTGTCTGTATATCACGGGTTTTACTCCAAATAGGCAGTTTTTTTAAACCCACAGTAAAATCTTCGCAGACGGTATAGCAGCGATGAGTGGTGGTCGACGACCGTAAAAATAATGGTCGGGAATCGGGCGCGCCGCGTCTCGACCTGAGTGCTTTCGCAGCCTTAGCACCACTTTTGTCTGCCACTTCTCAGCCATACGCTGGAAGATTTAAAAGGCTTTCATTTTTTAATGAAAAAAAATCGTTTACCTATACAAACGGTTACGTTGACCAGTTTGGCCCAACAAACTTTTATCTTGACATGTTTTTTAATTAATTTGATACCTAAGTATGTAAATTAGGGTGAAGACATACTATCGAAGTGATAATAGCCGTGTAAAAATATTTAATAACAAAAAAAATATATGTCTAATTCTTTATTTACTTTTCATACAGCGCATGCTATAAATGTGAAAACCTTGAGAGCATGAACCATATTTCCATGTTGAATAAACACAACATTTAAAACATTTACATCAGGCTCTTTCATGTTACCGAAATACCACGTAAGGTATCACTACACTCGTACACAAGAAGGTTGGCAAACACGCAAAAGGGAAAACCATTTTTCCATATACCCACATTTTGGAACATATCCCAACGGAAAACGTTTTTGAAGTGACGCAATATAGGCCTCCGAAACCCCTATGTTTAAATAAGCCGACATCAAAGGTAGCACAAAATATTGGTTTCTATCGGACTCAATGAAACAATTTTTCCGTATATACGTTTTTATTTTTATCAAAAGAGAAATAGGTAGCGTGAATACGATGTCGCCATTTTATAGTGATGGGGAGTGATAAAACGTCGAATTGCATCGATATAACTCTATATTACACCGGTCTGCATAAAATGTACGAGCATTTTTATTAGCAGCCGTAAAACTCATATCAATTACGGTATCTATTTTAGCGAAGTACTCGGTCGATAAAAGTAATCACAGCATTACGGAGAAATAAAAATAAGTACTCCGAGTTAAAAATGTACAACGATAAAATCTTTTTCATCTCGCAAATGCAGCTATTCAAGCACAAAGAGCGACTGTGCTCGTTTAACTAAAAAACTCTATAAGTGCGACTCAAATCACAAAGTGAGTTCACGTCACGTTTTTAAGCCGCCATTTTAGGCGATCGGGCGTTGCAGAGCAGGTGAGAGAGGGATCGCAAAGTGATAGCAGCTTCATCTAATCTCGGGAACGACGTCCCAATCTTGGCTCGATCGAGTCGCGTTGATTGCGTCAAGCGCTCGCCTATCGATCGTTATCATCTTTAAAAACGAAACATCGCCTGGAACAATGAGAGCAAACATGAAACTTCACTTTATTACTCCGTTTGCGAGACTTTAATTAATTAGTGTAAGTGCCGGTGAGTCTCGAGAGATTGGTCATTAATTAAGCGAGTCTTTGGCTATCGATCTACGGGCAAACAATACAGTTTATTACTTTTATTACCCATTTCATTCGCTGTCTACCGCTCGGGCTGCGGTTGCTTTTTACTATTAATGAGTCGAGCTGCCGAACGACTAATGGGGAAGCGTACTTCCTTATTTCGCATTACGTGGCGCTCTGTGTGATCGAAGAGGTGAGGAGTTGTACACTGTAGAGTACTGAATGTTGCCGACACGGACGGATTTTTAATCTTATAAAGAGTTATTTGTGAACGTAGAAGATTACTTCGACTATAGCTTCAACCGCATTCGGCGGTCTTTTTAAACGTGAGAGGGCGCGCGTGACTCCGTATCACTTAGCACTCAAAGCAATAGAAGAAAAAAAACAAAGCGAAACAAAAAAAACACAGCGAGACGGAGTCGTACGCGTGTGCTTAGTTGCTTACGCGTACCTTGAAAAAGACCGCCGAATTGGGTTGAAACTACATATATTCAAAGTAACCGGCTTAATCGTAGGAGGAATGTGAAAAAAAATAAAAATGCTTAAACGGAAGCTTACATAATGTTTATCAACTAGAAATACACACTGGCTTATGTCTATGAAGGAGAAATACTAAATGTTTATACTGCGATTCCTGCAATAGGCTAGGCCTGTATCGCAGGAAACTGATACGGTTTATTCCAGTGAAATATAAACAAAATGTATTAAAATCACGTCAGTTTCCATAATAAAACGTGGAAGATTGATTTTATTTGAAAACACTACACTTAGAATGCCTCGCATTGTCCGATAATAACGCGATGGCCAATCCCAGTAAGTCAGGTAAGACCAAAGAAATTTATATACCTATAGATCAATGGGTAAGACAGTTTTTATTCACGGCTAGCGTTTGTCCACATTATGCCTAGAACCTTCCTAACCTGTACCTATCTGCCACCTGACCAGTTGCATACTACCTGACCACTGACCAGCCTAACTTAGTGTTCTCTGATTTTAAACAAATAGAACAGACTAGAGCACGTTTAGCTAGAATGAACCTGATTTCTCTCGATTTGAAGACATCTATATATTAGACAGCGATGTATGGACTCCGAATTGCCAGACTAATTTTAATGAAATTTTTAGGCATTTCACAGAATATTAGCCCAGCAAGTGATCCTGTGAAATTAAGTAGCGAACGGATCAACAGTTTTTTTGGTGATTTTAATATTTTCCCCAATTTTCCCTCCAAAAAACAAGAACAAGAATTGAAGTATATATACATAATAGTATATATACATATACATAATATATATAATATACATAGTGTCATGATTAATATATTAGTACATAAATAATTAGTGTTGAATAAACCTGAGCAATTAATGAAATAAGTATAAATATAACATTATCCTAAGTATTAAATTGTATAATACCTTTAGCTGAGTAAAATTAATGTTATACTAAAATAAGTACATGTAAATATGCAGTTGATTTGTGTAAATGTTAAGTTTGATGTAAATTTTTGTACAAAATGTTTAACAAAAGGGAAAATTGACATTTATTATTCTGGTAATTTATTTATTTTTATGTAATGCCGGGAGGCATCACGTTGCCGGATGGCCGAGTGTCATGATTTCTAACTTAGTTCAATTGTTTCTTTGTGTTTTCTTGGTTTTAAACCATTTGGTATCTAATTTGACTAACAGTCTTTTTTATTTAAAATGTCGGTCGGAAACGTGTTGACTCGGGAGTCTTGGCATTAGTGGGGGGGGGGGTAGGAAAAAGATAATGCGGTAGGATGTTGGCAAGAGGGACTTTAGTCTGGCTTGAGCGTTGATAGCGAAAGCATATTGGTCTGATAACTGTAATAAGAAGGAATAAAGAATAAGACTATGAATAAAGTTATATAAAGAGAGAACTGGATTATGATTTACCACAATAGTATATATACATAATAGTATATATACAAGTATATTGACTAAAGCATTGACTATATCGTACATCAAAGTCAAAAGAGATTGCTGTCGCTACCAAAAGGTTGGTTAAAAAAAAACATTGCCACCCCCTTTGCATTGTTTTTTTAATCTTTAACTGGCAGATAGCTGATATTCTATCTTCTATTATAAGGAGTAACTTAGGCTACTTTTATCCTGGATATAACGCGGGTGAAACCACGGGGCGCACCTAGTAGTGTATGAATATTACTAAATTTCAAATGGAACCAAATTAATAATTCATAATAAATTAATTTCATCTAATAATGAAATCTCATTTCTTTTGAATTTCAAAGGAAATTCACGGACCCATTGAAATTAAAATATTAAAAAATCAATGACAATAATGATTGTAGCGACGTGACGGTGAAATTGTAAAACCAATAAAATCCCATGGCGATATTCGTGGAATTAATTTTATATCATTTTAATAACGGTATTGAGTTAAAATATTCATTTGGCCGTTAAAAGAATCCATTAAGCTAAATCGCCGGCCGCGGTCCGCCGCGGAATTAAAAATCGCAAGAATGGCTGCTTAGTACAGAGTGCTTCTCCTTAATCGGCAATAATAGTTACACGTTATGTGGTTAAACAACTTTTTAATTTTATATATTTTTTTGTTTAAAAGTTCCCTGGTTAGAAAGTTCGCTAGCCTAACAAAATGCCGTAGAATCTTACATTCCAGTTTAGCGCTCCGTAAGTAGGTCATTGATGACTCAAAATGCGGGCAGTAAATATCAGTTTAAGGAGAGGTAAAATAATTTAAAAATAGAACTAGTCCTATGTCAAAACATACCATTAAGCTTTTTCTTTCCTTCGACCATGGAGGTCCGTACCATGTCAGAAACTTTTGACTCAGTGAAATGAACAACTATGTGAAACCTCTGTGGTATGAACTTGGTCCTTTGATAATATTTTATGGGAAAAAAAAATTTTTTTTCCTCTGACCTTACACTTGAATTAAAAGTAGATTATTTACACACGCGAGCAGGTGATCTTTTACACCCTTAAACTATGAACGCCAAAATACCTCGTGTGCAAGTAAGATCACCTACATCCCTTGTTTAACAATTTACTATTAGGTACGTGCGCAACCAAAAACGTTCCTTTACTGTATACTTTACGTCGTCTATATTGCTATCTGGTCGGTGGAAAGAAAAACAACGTTAAAAGCGAGCAAAGAGCAGAGATTCGCATCACCTCAACAAATATTTTGCCGGTCCAGCACCGAACATTTTCTAAACTCATCAAGTATAATGTTTTCCTCCGAATCTTGCAACAATACCACCTCGATGGACTTTGGCACCGTGCCTGCTTTCTAAGTGAGAGTTCCGATTTTATTTCCTCGAATAAAACGGATATTTCGGGTCAATTGCACGGGAAAATCTTTTAAACGGCGACTTGTGTCGTTCGCGTAGATATAGTTGTTTATTGACGGCAGAAGTGACGACGAAGCTTTTACACAACCCGACGGAGAGTTCTCGCCTTATTGAAGTAAATATATATATGATGTATACATGAGGCATGTAAGGATGGTGAAGTGTGTGTGTGTATTATATCTTCTATACTAATATGTCTATTGTCTTCTAATATTATAAAGAGGAAAGATTTGATTGTTTGTTTGTTTGTTTGTTTGTTTGCATTGAATAGGCTCCGAAACTAATGAACCGATTTGAAAAATTCTTTCACTGTTGGGTAGCTACACTATCCCCGGTTAACATAGGCTATATTATATTTTCAAAATAAAATAGGGATCCTTACTAAACTCCAATAATGTAACCCAAGGTGTAAAAAAATAAGATTTGTAATTTTGACTTTGCGTGTTTGACAGTTCTAAGACAGGTTAGACAGGACAACGTCTGTCAGGTCTGTCAGGTCTGCTAGTATAATATATACATATATTTTACTTTTTTTATATGCGTATACATATACATATATTATATCAATATATGTTTTGTTATGTTAATATAATAATTGATACTTACATTTATGTTTGTACATATATTAAGATAAGATGCTTATTTTTAGTTTGTTTGTATTTTTAAGTACCTATTTTCTTATTAGTAGACACAAATGTATCATTTAAAGTGGCCAGAGGGCCAGAAGGAACTGTACACTGCAATACAGACTCTAACGAGACCTAGTGCAGGGTATAGTGATCCTAAAGGTACACCACTATACACCTAAGCAAATATTTGTACGCTAATAATATTACCAACACCAGTGTTTAAACGAAATAAAAAACTTATTAAAACTTATTATTATATGTATGTTTTAAAATTTTATTGGGACATACCGCGCAATTTTTATTCAGGTAAAAATAGGTGGCCACTACTTGATAATCATTTAAAAAATGTGCTCAAATCGCAAGTTTAATAAATAAATAAAAAAACAGGCTTGCGTTAATCAGTCAACTCGCCTGATGTGTGAAAGTATTCAATAAATCAAATCACAATGTAAACTATATATTTAAAAAAAATGCCTGTCTGAAGTAGGACGGACCATGGACGGACGGTCGGACGGACGGACAGACAGATAGACAGCATAGGAACCAGCAGTGGACGTCCTATGGCTAAAATTATGATCGATCTCCAAAAGAGCCGGTTGGAAGCGGCCTGCATCCAGCGTTTCCCTGCGGTCGCTTTTAGGTCGTCTGTCCATCTGGGTGGGCGTCCTACGCTGCGCTTACCAGTCCGTGGTCTCCATTCGAGAACCTTTCGGCCATCGGTCACCTGTTCTGCGTGCTATGTGCCCTGCCCACTGCCCCTTCAACTTGCTAATCCGGTGGGCTATGTTAAAACTATGCTATGTTGGTGGGCGGTGGGTGGTGTTGTGTTGTTAACTTTCGTTCATCTACGGATCTCCTAATTTCTGACTCTATTCTGATTAGCCCTCTCCATAGCTCGTTGTGCGACTTTGAGCTTGCTTATGAGGCCCATAGTGAGAGACCACGTTTCAGTGCCGTATGTCATCACTGGCAACACACATTGGTCGAAGACCTTCGTCTTAAGGCACTGACGTATTTTGGACGAGAAGACGTTGCGAGATTCAGTAATAGGGTCCCGTTTTTACCCTTTGGGTCCGGAACCCTAAAAATATAAACTTTTTGTATTTTGCCTAGTTTTATTCAAAGATTTGTGAGAAGCCGTTCAAATAATGACTGGTATTTTACTTTTATATACATAGATAAAAGATTGTAGAGTACGTAACATTTTGTAACTATCGTCTGGCTAAATCTAGGTTTATCATACTGCTATAATAGCAGCTTCTGCACAGAATACTGAGACCTAACTCTATCTAATCTGAAGCCCTCCAACATTTTCACGTAGCTTCTAACTCTCCCAACGTGAAAGCCTCAAATAGTTCATAAAAAAGCAATGTTTATACACAAAAGGCACTTTCTCATCCGTAATCGGCCCATAGCGATTCAACACGAGTACTTTCCCCACTTTCAATACGGCCTTTTAGGGCCTTTCGCCGGGAAACACCCTCTAAACAAAACGTCTTACGTTCTGGGAAGCATTCGTCAGATTATAAAACGGTCATGGTTTCCTAGCGAATTGAGTGCGGAGTCCTTTCGAATTTGTCCCGTTTCTTCTACATCTGCGGAAATTAAGTGTTAGCCCGCATTTATATCGAGTGATAACATGTGTAAGAAGCTTTAGAATTAGGTGTGAGTGTGGATAGGTGTTTTCTTTATCTTAGCACTGATGTTTGTGTGTGTATTTTCATAATCATCTTTTCACCTTATCATATTTCCACTGCAGGGACACATGCCTTCTCTCAGAGAGATAGGATGGGAACTTTGAACTTGTGAGGGGTCTTGAACACAGAAAAGAGAAGTAAATAGAACGGAAATGGGAAGGAAAATTAGTCGCCAGGCATTATGACAGAACCTTGATTTAACATTCTTATTTAAGTCAACGCGTCGAATTCCGTATCCAAAGAACTTGGACCTTACCATTTGGGTTAGGTCTCAAAGTTCTTTGTCCACATCACAGTTGCTAACTGATTTCGAATGACTGACGTTTCGTTTATATTGGTGCAAGGTGCAACTGGCTACAACATTACAAAAAAAAAAACAACATACAGTCGAATTGATAACCTCCTCCTTTTCAAAGTCGGTTAAAAATGCCTTAACAGCCGTTCTAATTTAAACAAAAAAAAAAACTTTTCTGTGGTCTTGAACATACCTACTGGTTTCTTTACGATATTTTCCTTCACCGTTGTTCAGTATGGATCGAAACTGCACATCATTTATTAACGTAAAATCAATGGTGCAGGCCGAGGATGGAACTGCGAGTGCCGTCAGATTTTAAAGCGCGCTTTATACCGCTCAGCCACCATCGCAGGCACGGAACCCTAAAAATGTACTCAAGTACCTTTTCCCGTATCAATACCAATAACATCTTCGAGAAGTATTACCGCTAGCAGCACGTACAAGTACCTGAACAAGTGTACCAAATAGCAAGTTACCGAAAAGCATATGAAATTCAAATATCCTTACACATGTATATAACTAGACCAATTTCGCGAATCATAAGGAAATATATCCGGGTTCAATCGCGCACGTCTCATTGATCCGGATGATCTCCGGCTCAGGGGCTCGTGACCTCTAACTATTCGCTAAGACCCTTTTATTATACCGAGCACGAGCAGTCCTGTATGTAGATTGTATACAACACATTGTCCTATGTATACACGTATTCGAAACTATATCTAGGTAATTACAAAGTTTAGGCTTTGATGCTTAGTTTATGCTTCTTAGTCAATTGCACCATAGGATATGATGCACCAGTGGTACTTTTAATTTTTAAGACCCAACGCAAAAAGAGGAACCAATTTTGATTAAGTTTTTAGGGTTCTGTACCTCGAAAGGAAAAAAACGGAACCCTTATAGGATCACTTCGTTGTCCGTCTGTCTGTCCGTATGTCAAGACCCTTTTTCTCAAGAACGCGTAAAGGTATCAAGTTAAAATTTATACTAAATACTTGGGTCTACGGTTTCTTTTAGCTGTAATAAAATAAAAGTTGTAAGTCAAAGCAATCAAAAGATATGAACGTTTATGTCGTATATTTTGCGCTTTCACAGGGGAATCAAAACCTATAGGGTACTTGCCGTTGACCTAGAATCATGAAATTTGGTAAGAAACAAGGTCTTATAGCACGTATATAGGAATAAATCCAAAAGTTAAAAATTTGTAGTTATATCATTTAAAAATAATTATTTTGCTATTACAAACTTACATTTTGTAGTTGTAATGTATGGAAGAACCTTATTGTCAACTACAAACTTAAGTTTGTCTTTCAATATTTTAACTTCAGTTAGTTTTTTTTTGGTCTCGCGCTCTGAGGGTTTCTTCTAACGGAACCCTCAGAGCACGAGTCCTACTCGTACTTGTCCGGTTTTTTTTTGTCGATTCTTCTTTGGTGATTATTGTTGGTTGTTTGTTCTTTTGATGAACAGACGACCTAAGAGACCGCAGGGAAACGCTGCGGGTGCAGGCCGCTTCCAACCGGCTCTTTTGGAGATCGATAGGAGGCCTATGTCCAGCAGTGGACGTCCTAAGGCTGAAATGATGATGATGATTCTTTAGTTTGAAAGGTGACTTGATCGAGAGTGTGTGAGCTATGATTCAAGAAAATTTGTTCAGCCGTTTGAAGATTATGAGAACCTTTATCGGTGGTTTAAAAAATGGCAAACTTAACACCTGTTAAGTTATAGGTACACCATACCGAAACTATCAACTTCCTAGTTTGTACTCTCAGAAGTATAAATTCCTTCCCAAAATAGAAATGGAACACGGGTCCGGCTACGGCCGTACACTCATACATCATTATCGCGTCCGATTCATCACCCAACCGATCGTCCAACCCGGGCCTACGCGATTCACTGAACACGGATTATCCGGATAGTTATAAATAGGCACTAATTTCTAGTTTCTAATGACTGTACGGAGCTATACTGTCTTCAAGTCGAGAGTGAATCGGTTTCTTCTAGGCAAGCGTGCTCCATCGTAGACCGCATCGTAGCTTAACATCAGGCAAGATGGCGGCCAAGTGCAAGCCTATCAATTAAATATACTTCTATACTAATATTATAAAGAGGAAAGATTTGATTGTTTGTTTGTTTGTTTGCATTGAAAAGGCTCCGGAACTACTGAACCGATTTGAAAAATTCTTTCACGGTTGGGAAGCTACACTATCTCCGGGTAACATAGGCTATATTTTTTTTTAAATAGGGATCCATCCTAAAACTCCAATAATGTAACCCAAGGTGTAAAACAAATAAGATTTTCAATTTTGACTTTGCGTGTTTGACATTTCTAAGACTGGACAACGTACGTCAGGTAAGCTAGTATAAAAAAAAAAGCTAAGGCAATGATATGATCTTAGAATAACTACACAAAGAAACCAAGTACATTCGTAAAATTTAAGCCATTCAAATAGTGAAAAAATCAAATTCAAATTAATTCATACATGGCTCCAAAAAAAAAAAAATAAATACTATGACAATTTGCGCGGTGAAATCATACCACAACAAATCAGAAAAGCAGCATAAGAGTTATGGTGTGACATTCCACAGGTAATCCATTAATTTTCTTGCTTAAATCGTTTAAAATACCAATCGAAACGTAAGCTACAAAGCGAATTTGTAGCTTACGTTTTGAGAAGGCGTTGTTTGGAAACCTACCTTCTCTGAGTAGTTATTCTAAGGATATGATATAGTTTTACTGTGCAAGTATTTACTGCCAGTCAATTCCGTGGTGGAAACAATTCGCTTCTTGTCACAGCTATTTCGCTCGTACATTTTTAGCACTGAAGATACCAAATCACAGAGTGCAAATCTTCTATCTATATATACGATGTGTGTATGTATGTTTGTTCCCTGTTTTGACTTTGACGAGATTTTCACTGATGGATAGATAAGGAGTAATCCACAATAACAACAGCAGTGCAAGTACCGTTCTTTGTCGATTGTCAAATTCGATAAAATGCCGCAGATTCGATCATAGTGAGTATTGATAAAATGGCATTTTATTGAATTTGACGATCTCAACTGTCAACTTTGACGATGGATAAAGAATGGTACTTGCGCTGCTGGTTCGTGTGTTATCCTACCAATATTATAAGCGCGAAAGTTTGTATGTATGGATGTATGTATGTATGTATGTTTGTTCCTCTTTCACGCTGCAACGGAACAACGGATCGACCTGATTTTTGCATGGGTATAGTTCAAGGGCCAGAGAGTGACATAGGCTACTTTTCATCATTATCATCACCATTTTTCATCACTACGCGTGTGAAACCGCCGGGCGCAGCTAGTTTTTCATATTTAGGAAAAAATTGGAAGCCTCAAAAACAGTAAACCACGATATCGTGCATATAATATTTGGAAAATAAAATATCGTATGACTTGTACATCCAGTATTTTTTTTAAATAAACAATAGGCTTGCGTTTGACCACCATTTCGCCTGAGTTTAAGCGATGATACGGTCTACTTTTTAGTTTAAGTTTGTACATATTGTAGGTATAGTGTTGAAGTCAGATTTTGTGTTCTTTTTCTAAAAAAAACTTAATTATTTTATACCACGGCAGAGAGAGGCATCTACATTTACAGTGCCTTTCTCTTGTTATTTCAAGAGAGACGCATATTTTTGGTGTTTCCATGTTTCTTTTCACATAACCCTTGCAAAAAAATTCTGTATTCTCTGCTTCCGGAAACGGAACAAGCTCATAACACCGACGAGCAACGAGCATGCGAGCCAACCTTCACATTTAGACCATTCCATGGACCCCCATATTTCACCGACACCTCATCCTTATTTGACGCAATATAATTTCGCAAACAACAACATTAATCTCCGGAAGTCCGAAACATAACCCTCCACACACCAAGGCGATTAATTACCGTTTTAATATAACGCATATTCCTAAAAAAATCCACGTGAATTGCTCATAACGCGTCGCAATGAAAACGTTCACGACGAGTTTTTAATTACAGAAATATTATTAAGTCAGTCGTCGAATAAAAGCAATTTAGAGGGGGACGCGTCCGGTGAGAGGGACAAAAGCCCAGGTTTCCATACATAAAAAGCATTAATTTTGATTGTGGGCACCCTGCACACATAAATAAAGTAGTACGTTTTGGCGCCTACACACGTGAGCAAATACCCTCGGGCGGGCAAATAATGCGAGTGTCACACGAGGGTTCGTCCGCGGGGGGAGGGGGGTTCGGACGAAAAATAAATAGGTACACAATCTCTGCCGCACAAATACACACATTTCGACGGTGTAATGTGTTTGCGGCGGTACGCGCGACAAGTTTTTATTTTCTTGTAACGAAGGTGACGTGTACAGAGGATGTCAAACATACTCGTATTGGGGTGTAATGTAGTGATGGGACAATATCGATTGACTATCCAGGAAGTACAAGTTTAATACTGGCCGTGTGACGGACTTTTTGTACTGGGACGACGTTTATTGAAGCCAGATCAGAATTAAATTTCATGATTCTAACAAACCTAGTATAAAACAAATGCCCTTTTTGTACTGGGACGATGTTTGTTGTAGCCAGATTAGAATTAGATTTCATGATTCTACCAAGCCTGGAAAAAAGCAAAGCCATCGATGAAAAAAACAAATCAAAAATTGAGATCTATGGTTACAAAGAAACTGAATATTTGTACTAATATCGAAAGATTAATGTTTGTGTAAACGATTACCTCATAAAATATGAAACAAAATTATGCTGTAGAGTACGATAATGAGATTCTCACAGACCTATTCTGTGGGGATTCAATAAATGACGATTATTTATGTTCAAAAACAATAACGAAATTGGCAACAAACCAATTGCAGCCTGGAATCTTTGATACTAGTATGCGTGGGTGTAGGATGGAAGCTTTCTATTCGGTCCGTATTTTAAAAATATTTTTTTATGTACGTACAGTCGTACACCTATATATATGGACCAATTTACGTGATTATTTTTAGGGTTCCGTACCCAAAGGGTAAAAACGGGACTCTATTACTAAGCCTACGATGTCTGTCTGTCCGTCCGTCTGTCTGTCTGTCCGTCCGTCTTACCTATTAACGGCTGTATCTTTCGAACCGTAATAGATAGCTGGTTGAAATTTTTACAGAATATGTAGTGTAACGGCGGATTAACTAACAAATAATAAAAAAGTTAAAAGTAATAATGAAAGGGGACAAATAGTTTAAAAAAAAATTATAATTATTGTATTTTGTGGTTGTGCGGAACCCTAAGTGCGCGAGCCCGACTCCGACTCCGAGTTTATTATTGAGAAGAAGCTCCCGAAATGGTCCCACAAAAAACTCAAAAACTTTGGCTCAGTTGTTTTTTAACCAGCTTCAATTATACGAATAATTTTTATTAGGCAAAAATAATAATTTTGTTGAAGTGCTTATAAATTTTGGAGTCAGTTTTGTACATTGATAATTATTGAACTACATGAATTTATCACATATAATAATTTTTTTATCTTGTTCCTGTAAAATACCAAATGTGTTTTAACCGGCAGTCTGCCTTGAAGAATTGTCGGCGCCATACGGAAATCACTACACTCCAAGCGAGGAAGCCGAGGAAATGACTCTCTATGAAGTGAACATCAAGTGGTAGAGCGAACTATGTTTGCGTTATGTTGGATAATTTTTCATAATTTGGGTGATACTGAGTTTATCGATTTTTTTAATTTTTTTACAGGAAACACAAAAAAGAGTTTTGCCGCCAACGATGAAAAAACATTTCTGCAAGTTGTATTATTTTCCTAAACTTGTCTATTTTCGAGTGTTAATATGTAATAATGGTTGAATAAAGAAATAATGTTATTTATTTACACAAGAAAATTATACAACTTATCGATAAAACTACTATGTACGACTAAAATACAATATATACAAAAAATAAATAAAAAAATAAAATAAAAAGTCCTAGGTGAACAAATCGCCACCATGCGGCAGGGTTCCCAGAATGCTGGCAGCATTGCCCCGCTGGATTGCGAGGCTTAATTTTTGTGCGAAATATGCTCCAGCTCTGGGATCCCCCGAGGCGAGAACCAATCTGGTCGAAATGTCTTTACAAAACTTTTTTGTATCGGACGACCACGGGCCTAGAGTCTCTACAGCTAATGCGAGAAACTCATAATGCGCGCTCAATTGTGCATATTTGCGGTGTTTTAATAATTGAGCGTTGTCAGCCGCGGCCCCGACGTCTCGAACCAAACTGGGGAGATGAGATGGTGCCAGGGTGAATAATATTTATTAAGTGCTCGCAAATGTGCTCGATGTGTGGGTAATCATCATCATCATCATCATCAGCCAGAAGACGTCCACTGCTGAACATAGGCCTCCCCCTTTAACCTCCACACTGAACGACAGCCTGCCTTTTGCATCCACTGGATGCCAGCGACTCTTACTATGTCGTCGGTCCATCTAGTGGGAGGCCTACCTACGCTGCGTCTTCCGGTTCGTGGTCTCCACTCAAGAACCTTTCTTCCCCATCGGTTATCGGTTCTCCGAGCGATGTGGCCTGCCCATTGCCACTTCAACTTGCAAATTTTAACAGCTATGTCGGTGACTTTGGTTCTTTGGCGAATATCCACGTTTCGGATTCTATCGCGCAAATAAACTCCGTGCATAGCTCTCTCCATAGTGTGGGTAATATGCCGAGGCAAAACGTGTCTTTTCGTGTTGTTTTCAAAACTGAATAAAAACATCTTGTAAAGCATCCACCACCGCGGTTTCACCAGCGAGTTCAGTTAAGTTTTCTGAAATTTTCCCATTTTCTGAACAATTCTTTTCATTTTTCTTTCCGTAAGAACCATCTACAAAACATTAGAAAACTTATAAAAAAAGATGAATGAAATCGGTTAAAGTCGTTCTGAAGTTATGGCGTGACCAAGGTAAATAAGAATTCATTTATATATATATATATATATAAATAAATATAAATAAATAAATATTCGGGACATTTTTCACACACGGTCATCTGACCCCAAACTAAGCAAAGCTTGTGATATGGCTGCCAGAGACTGATATATATATATAGAAGATATAGATAGATAACGGAGAGTGTGCATTGGATCTGCATGATCTAATTCCCACCTGCCCATTTTTCTATAGGACTGCCAGTGTGGGTACGAAAAATCGTCACCGCATTATGGTTGGTATTCAGAAAACATTTTGTCTATGTAGAACAGAGAGTAAATATGGTGGTTATCAAATCATTTCCATCAATCAAGGTCACTGCTTACATTTTCAAAGGCCACCAAAATATCTCAAAACATTAATCAACTCTTTGAACGCTGGCCAGAGCAACAAATCACTTCGGACAACATTCCAAGGGTTAAGACTTGGGTAAAATCATGAAACGTCTCTATTTAACAGATTCCGTCCTGAATACACCGAGGAATGCCTTCGCAGCGGTTTATCCACACCATTTACATAAGAGAAGGCACCTACCCTGTTTGTTTTGGCCGTACTGCCCGAGTGTACCTCGGATCTAATTAACTTAAAAGTTAAGTGTGCTTCCGACCAAATCCGGAAGGGATGCAGCGCTTTTAAGTCAGAATAAACATGGTGGCTATTAAAACGGCAGGAACGGGGGCTAAAGTGCAATTTCAATAGCACTTGCGTGTAATTTCGCGTTTTAAACTTTTTTGTGGATAAGATGGTACTTGATCAAAAATTTAAAAAAAACGTTGACTATTTCCGACCAAGCAATCAGAAAGACAAAATTACGCCATATTTTATTTCTTTTGAATTTTGAATTAGTTTAGAGATATTGGCGTCCTCATTTGGTATTAACAGAAATTGATCTTTAGAAAAATTGGAACACAATCATCATCACTAGTTAGCCAACAAAAACAATGTCGTATTTACATCGTTGTATAAATACAATCAAGCCAACCCATCCAGTAACTCGTTACGCCTATATACAGAAACCAACACCGACCGCGTCCAAAAAATCACGCAAATAAATTATTCTTATTCCGTTTTTACGGAGAAAGTCACCGGTGATTTGGCAGTGCCATCTCCTGGCGGACCGCCAAATAGTGAAAGTTTAGAAGACATTGCCTACCGGATCCCGCAGAATTTGTTTATACTCGCTATCAGAAACGTCCTGGGGGAGGCTTGCGCGAGCCAAAATTGCGAGCAAAATCGAAAGTGAAGTACCAATATAAACAGTTGAAATTATATGCGTAATTGAGAGTCGATTTATGGGTTCCTGGTATTTTTAACTGAAAATTTAGCTAGTTTCCGTATGGAATAGAAAAGTGAACCTTTTCAGATGAGTGCATGTTTGCGATTAATTCAGTTGAAATCTGAATAAATGTGAATAACTGCTGAATCAAAGCACAGGAAAAAATACATATTGTTTCAATGTTAAACGAATTCGAATCTGAAATATTTTAACTGGCCTATATCCCTTAAAAAGATATTATTTATTTAGCTTTTGAAAAACATCTGTGCTCATGGCTAAATCAGCCGATTCAGGAGCCATAGATGCGGACACATTTTGCCATGGACGCTACATCCGGTGCTTCCTCGTAGTCTATTTCGTCGAACTGGTTTGACCACGAGGAATGCTCTTTCCTCGTGGTCAAACTATTAAAATCATCCTTCTGTATGTCAAATAAAAAATGTGTACAGTCGTTTTGAATATAATTGTAACACATAAAGAAAATATACCTGAGACAAAATTTATGTAATGCAGACATGCCCAGAATATTTCGACATAACCAAAAGGACAAAATATTACAAAGAAAAACCTTTTAAAAACAAGCTTTTCCTGTTCTTCTCAGCAAACCCTTTCATTTGTTAACCACTATGATAAGAAAATGTTGTCCGCCATCTTGGGGCATCCGACATATTGAATTAAGTGTGACGTCATTTTATTTTTTATTTTATTCTCAGCTATATTTAATTTGATACCCATATAATGAGGGAGGCCTATGTCCAGCAGTGGACGTCCTATGGCTGAAATGATGATGATGATGATAATGAGGGTGCATAAAAATTACTGGTCCGCTATCTTAAGGAGACCGCCATATTAGGTTTAGATTCAAGTCAACTCAATCGATGAGAATAACTGTTCTAAAAATCATTTGCTAGATTTGGCCCAAAGTAATGTAAGTTAAAACAAAAGCTTGTAAAAAGGGACGTGTCTCTACTTGTGCTGCCGAATATGAACTAATGCCCATTAAATTTTCTTTGAATAACATGATTTCTTTGGTACCTAAAAACATTATTTTCAAGCAATAAATAAAGCACAATTTCGTAACAAGTAAAGACACAAAATAGGCTATGACTCACCCATGTTTCTTCGAACCACATTAGGTCCGAGCGACGTCAACTGTCATTCCTAAATTACGAGGTGGTACCATAAAGACAGTGCTACAATAGCAGAATGAGTCCAACGACTGGGGAATTAACTCACAATGGTAGGTGCGCCGTCCGCTCTAAACAGAAGTGATGGTGTTAAGTAATGGACGTACAGTCACATGGTGATACGCGACGCAGAATTAAACGTGTATTTGCACTACAGTCGTTTTAAAAATCAGTTCATTCGCAAATTAGTATTTTTAAGAATAAGACTTGTTAAGAATGTCATTTTAAGAATAAGACTTGTTAAGAATAAGTTATTTAAAGAATATGTTATTTTAAGAATTCCTAAGACTTGTTAAGAATAAGTCTTTTTAAGAATAAGTAGTTTTAAGAAAAAGATTTGTTAAGAATGAGTCTTTTTTTAAATGAGTCTGTACGAATAGGGTATTTCCCGAATAAGGTATATTGTGAACAGGCCCTTATAAGACTATATATATTTTGCGAATAGGTCCAATATTGACAAAACCGTTTTAACTCTATGATCAGTAAGAAAGTTCAAATAGACTGAGGCTTAACAGCTGTCGGTGGAGGGGGGACCAACAATTTGAACCTGTCATCTTTCTTATCAAAACAAACTATTCATTACAATGCATGCTACGGGACTTATTTAAAAAAATCTAATATTAGAAGAAAAACGTAAAAAAACTCTTAAAAAGCAATTATTTGTGTACCTACTTAATAATAGACTCGTAATTGCTGGTTGTGCCAGTTTCCGTATTATAACTTATTAGTAAATACTGCCTTCCCTTTCATGAGAAAAATATGTAAAAATTGTTTTCAATTTCAATAAAACAAAATTTCAGAATTTATCACGTATCGACAGCATTATCGAAACTAATTTGTATGCTTTGGTAAGTTCGTATATGCAAGGTGCCCTAATATCAGAGTTTTAAGGTCACCGGAAAGCCTCTGACAGTTTAACAGACATTGTCATGGGACAAACAACTGGGACTTCCAAGTGTTTGTATTTAAGACCAATACAAAGGCCGGTCTAATATAGACTAAGCCTTTTTTCCTCCGCCAGTACTCCATAATAGTATATGCGTCGTTTCTGCGACGCTTTATGTCCATCGTAAAGTCGCGGCTGCCTCCAACACATGCCCACATCGCAGTGAGATATAGGCCAGGGTGGACGTAATAAGGAGAAAATTAGGGGGTTATCATTATAACCCCCATATTGTCCGAAACACATACCTCGACATTTTTTTATTTATTTTTTAATTAGAACGGCTGTCAATGCATTTTTTTAAGAAATTTGTTGTAGCCAGTTGCACCCATATAAACGAAACGATGCGGAGTTCGACGCGTTGATCTAAATAAGAATGTTCAATCAAGGTTCACTCATAATGCTTGGTAACAGATTTTACTTCTCATTTCCGTTCTATTTACTTCTCTTTTCTGTGCATACCACGAAGTAGAGGTCATCTTCTAACTAAACTGAAGTATCACGCCCAAAAAAGAGAACACATTTCCAAACGATTTCAAAAAGGAGGTTCCAAATCGACTGTATTGTTTTTGTGCATGCTAGATATCTTCGCCGATTGTCAATCGAAATGATATTTTTTTTATTGAATAGGCTAATATGTCGATGGTGTTCCTTTAAGGGTGGAAAATTAGGGGTTGAATCCCATGTATTAAATATCGTGAAGTTACTTTTTTGTAAAATAGTTATATGTAGAATATAGAACGTCTTAACACAATACTTTTTGGTTAGATATAGGTATACTCTGGAAATCAAAGTGTCACCACTCAAGAAACCAAGAAAATGTTTACATTAAGCGCCTGTTATCCATCTAGGTCACAGTATCCAGGTCATAATATATATATATATATATATATATGTATAAACAATTTTTTAGCTAGGTTGTGGAATTGAGATGGAATATAAGATAGGATAAAGTAGTGAGCGCCGTACGTCTTGAATAAGCAACAATGAATTGATCAACCCCCTGAAGTTTCATCCTTGTTTCGTCCCAGTTAGGCCAGTAAACGCCTTTTTGTTACACGCACTGTATACGTATTACACTGTGGGACGCTTTATTAACTCGGGTTATAGGCTCCGTAATATAGCATCTATATTTTGGACATAAAGTCTTATGATAGTCTCATTTTACTCTTAATTATTGCTATTTTTTTCTTTGCTGTTAGTATCGTATTTTTTTCTTATAATGACGAAGAGCGCGTTGTGACACGCATATGGTTGGAGTATTGAGATTTTTTCAAGTTTTATTATATATCGTCAAACAAGTCACAGTCAGAGTCAAGCAAATTAAGTCACGGTCAAGTCCTAGTCATGCCTTAGTAAAGTGGTGGAAACTTTACTAGAATCTACTGTCAAGTTTCAGAAACATCACGAAAATACATGCTTCACCTCATTATATCACTTGCCTACACTCGAGCATGTCCACGAACACAATAAAAATCTATGGCATAAAAAAAACTAAATTGACAGAGCGAAGTGAGATTTCAGATTCTAATGGGACAAGTCGGCATTTATATGCATGGTTTGATCGACTATAACTTGCGTTGATCGTTGATCTGATCTTTATGAAACTTTGTAGGCAAATAGTTCATTTCAATACAATTTTTAAGTTCGAATAAGAGCAAAATTGGGTATTGAAATGTTATAAGTTGAGAGGTCATAGTGTTTTTTTTTTTAAATTTATAAATAGGCTTGATGTTAAGAGTTTACATGTCGTCAACTTGGGTAGCGTTGCATCAATTTACGCGGTTATGGCAAACAGCAACAAATTCATATTTTGGTTATAAATAGTTAAGTTAAATGTAATTTTCGAAACATGATTGGTGACACTTTTCTCGATAGAATAATTCGGCGAAAACAGGCTTTCTAAAACACGTTTCAAGTTTTTTCTACGCGTCTGGAAGTTCGTAAATTCATATTCTAATTGTCATTTGTATAATGGAAAATAAGGTAAATTCATTTTATTTAAAATTAAAATAGTTCTTGAGTAATTTGAAGTTTATAGAATATGTCGCTTCCGTAATTTAGTTCTTAGGCGGGTGCCAATTCGTGCGTATATCTTCCTGCAGACGTAGATAGCGTATTTTTGTCACTGTTTCGCGCAGAGGCAAATCTTGAATTTGAGCTGACGACATATCGACTCTTAAGCGATGATGCGGTCTACGATGGAGCTCGCTTGCCTAGAAGAAACCGATTCACACTAGTAGTTTGCCCCAAACTACTAACTAACAATAACCCACCATTATTACACATTAACAAGCTTGGAAAATAATACAATGACGCGTCATGTTTTGTTCACGTTCGCGCTAAAACTCTGTAGAGTTGAAAATATTATATTATATCTCTGTTACTGGCATCGTATGCATGCAGGCTACATAGAATTAACCGCTCATATAAATCGTTTTAACTCTAAACTAGTAGTCCACAGAGTAAATATCCAGTAAGCTGTGTTCAGTAGCATATGAAACATCACGTACTGCTCGCGTATATCTCGCTATCCGAGGGAACTATTTTATGGTATCCCTAGCCGATGTACTATAGTTATTTAGAGTGTGCTACTGTGTATGAAGTTGCACTGCGACACATGGCCAGCTAGATACAAAAGCAAAAATAAACCAGCCAAGTGCGAGTCAGTCTCGCGTACTAATGTTTCCGTACCGCCACAAAAATACAATAATTATCAATTTGAAAAACCGACTTCATAATTAGTAAAATATGGCATTTCAATTTGGTGAAATGATAAGGAGGTCTTCCAAGTAAGGAATTACCAGTTATAACTTGGTAATGAACTGAAATTTATCACCGACTTGGCCATTATGTATAATTTGTTGTTATACTTTTTTTGTGTGTTTATAAAGTGAAAAATAAATAATTGATCCCATTTTTATAATTATTATCATCTCAAACATAACATTGCAACAAAAGCTCTCAAAAGTTTAATGTTGAAGTATATTGCTCTCTGGAAATGTTCACCATTCTCCATGTCCGTGTGTCTCGGCGCGTTATTAGGTACGTGACGCGGGCGGCTACGTTATCGTGAGCTACCGTGTTATTAAGGACAGGCGAACTGCACCATCCACCGAGCACACAACACGTGATCCGCTCTACCCTCACCTGGAGGCGTCCATGTTTAACCACACAATCAGTAAAAAAAAAAAACACAAACAAACAAAGAAAAAGAAAGAGTAAAAAAAAAAAAAAAGTCACAATAAAGAGTTAATCAATCAATCAATCAATCAATCAATCAATCAATCAGTTTCCAGATCCTCACCCAAGAAAAGGGTCATCATCATTATCATCAGCCAAAACACTTCCACTGCTGAACAACATTTGAAACACACCCCCTTTAACTTCCACACTGAATGACAGCCTGCCTTTTGCATCCACTGGATGCCAGCGACTCTCACAATGTCGTCGGTCCATCTAGTGGGAGGCCTACCTTCGCTGCGTCTTCCGGGTCGTGGTCTCCACTCAAGAACCTTTCTTCCCCATCGGTTATCGGTTCTTCGAACAACCTGGCCTGCCCATTGCCACTTCAACTTGCAAATTTGAACAGCTATGTCGGTTCTGTGGAACTGTGGTTCTTTGGCGAATATCCACGTTCGGATTCTA
Source organism: Agriopis aurantiaria (assembly GCA_914767915.1). Taxonomy (NCBI): domain Eukaryota; kingdom Metazoa; phylum Arthropoda; class Insecta; order Lepidoptera; family Geometridae; genus Agriopis; species Agriopis aurantiaria. Next base: position 16,692,445 of record OU611988.1, read on the forward strand.
TCGCACAAAGTGACTTTGAGTTTATCCAAAAGGCCAACAGTTAAGGACCACGTCTCAGTACCATATGTTATCACTGGCAACACACACTGGTCAAAGACCTTTCTTTGTAGGGTGATAAGCCAAAAAAAAAGAAGAAAAAAAACAAGTTTGAATGGCTTTGCCTATCTGTGTATATGTATGGCTAAAGTTCTTTATGTTTTTTTAATGAAAAGTAGCGTATTTATTAATCCAGGACATAAGCTACCTATATTCAAATTTTCATCCAAATCCGTTCAGCCGTTTCAGTGTGAAGGAGTGACAAACACACACACACACACACACACACACAAACACACAAACTTTCGCATTTATAATATGAATGTAATAGTGTAATGTAATGTAATTTCAAATAAACTAAAACTAATTAAAAATGAATAAATCAGTAACTAAAAAAGGCCTATGGTTGAAGGAAAAGTGTCCAGGATGCTGGCAGTATTGCCACGTTGAATGGCAATGCTAACTTTTTGGTCAAAGTAGGCGCCAGCATTCCGGTCACAAGTCGATTCCACCAAACGTTTGTCAGGTCCTTTAACAGTTTAAGAGCGGCCGGTCTCCACGGTCCTTAAGTCCTAGAAATAAGTATTATGAAATTTGGATTTCGGATTCCAAAACATAATTATTCATATTATCTTTTCTTTTAAACCATGTTGATATCGTCCAGCTGCAAGATACCGAGGCAGATGGCATAGCAAGAGAGAGGCCTATACCCAGCAGTGGGATAAGGAAGGCTATGGATGATGATGATGATGATGTTGCTATCTTGTATAAATAATAATGTCACGCCCCAGTAACTGTCCCTGAACTCAACTATCGACATCTCATTTATCAAATTCGGTTGATGCGTTAATACTGTAAGTGGCAACATACAAGCATATCCGTGACTACAATATCCTCTTTTTGACTTTGCATCGTCAAGTAAATAAGCACCCAGTAGCTTTCGTAGTGTATGTTATTACTCATGTGTTACCGGCAGCAAGATACGACCACAATCTTCGACCAAAATAAAATGACTGGACGGGCCATAACCATTGACTAACTTAACTTATTAACTTGCTCAGTAAAAACGAGGCAAAACCGTCGGACATAATATAGGTACTTCAACACCTAACCAAAACCATGTACAGTACATTTGTTACAAAAAATTTAAAGCGGTTTTTTGTTATGTATTTACACTTCGGGAAAGCACACGGAGGCATAATTTTGTTGAATGTTTCGTTATCATGTAACAATAGTCTCGTGTTGCACTTTCTACGGCTAGAGACCGACTGAAACGAAGTTAGCGCCGGCGCTCATTTTGTAATCTTCAAAAATGCGCTTCTTATGGGCCCGTCTATTAATTTTATTTTGGTTGAAGACCTCAATTGTACTAATGAAGTACTCACAAACTCACCTCTGTCTCTACAAAGGCAAATGTGCTATTGATTTCCCAGAGATAAGAGTAGGTTAACCGCATGTAGGCTGTAAAGTCATAAGGCTTCCACATTATTTGTCATACATATATTAAGTTATTATAAGCCGGGTAATAAAACGCACACGCCGCGTTTATTATCTCATACTTGTTAGGGGTTAGGCGGGCCATTCACGGCGCGACAGAAGACAATACGCGCGAATTCACAGTCGCGCTAATGCTCTGTTTAAGACGTTCAAATCGTTAGTACTTTATTCCCAGCACTCGACTTCATTGCTATCTCCTTCATTGAATGGGGTGCTTTTGTAATTTTGAACTGTAGTTATTTCACTTTACGACAGGGTTTTGTGAACAAAAACAAAGATTGTTAAGCTCTGATTTATAGTTAGTTCTCTAAAAGCCAAATACTCGAATCTACGACTCGAATATTGTTCGAAAGATTTTATAAGTCTACTTACACATTTGCGGAATAACTTTGCCCGATTAGCTGCAGCTTTATGACTGGTGGCAGAATGTAAAGTGGTGTCGTTGCCATTTCTCCGAAACTTTAATTTTATTACGGTCCCATTGAGAGGGTTCACTATAAAATTATCGTTAGTCATTCGGCGAAGTTTGTGGAACCGCGAATTCAGAAAATAGGTGTTTGAATAACTCTATTTACGAAAGAGTAAAAGGTACAACGTGGCGCTTTTAATATTCAAACAGTGTTTAGCTTTTACCTGGGTAATCTAAAACGTGCTTAATTTATCTCGATCCTAAAAACAAAATATGTCTCCAAACAATTTTATAACAACGGAAAATCCATCCGTCACTCTTGAAGAACATCGCTGACAGGGCGTTCTGTTTTCGATCAAATTATACGCCGCCGGGTTCAAGAAATTTGCGTGATGAATGACAAAAACGCGCATTAAGGTGAGATGGCGCTTGCTGTTCCCACGTACGTAAGAGAAAGATAGGAGATATTCGTTTTGTACGGAATGTTAAGTGAGTTAAACCTCCAAATAAAAGGTGGGCTGCAGTGTCAGCGGTACAGATACTGACTCCTGCTTACAATGGTAATGAAGTCACGCATAAAGGCAAATGGGGTACTAAAAATATCAGAAACATACAGATTTTGAAATTTTTGGAGACTATGATAAAATTCTAAATTAATTAAACTTAAGGGCAACTCAACTGTCTAACTCTTCTTAGTTTATTTTTAGTAGTAATTACGAACTCAATTTTAAATAGGTAATCTCTATGCGCGTCTGTCTGTCTGTATCTAACTGTTGCTAACTCCTCCTAAACCACGCAACGGGTTTAGATGCGGTTTTCAATTTCAGTTAGATACATTTTCAAGGAAGATTTATATATATAACTAGCGACCTGCCCCGGCTTCGCACGTAAATTACACCCGTGCGAAGCCGGGGGGCGGGTCGCTAGTTTTATTATAATTAGGTAAAATGCGGTAAGAAATAATGCGTGCTGTGCTTCCTTTTAGTTTATAAAGAATGTGTATAAGATTATTGTGGATGATTTAATGTAAAACCTTAATAAATAATAAATAATCATCATCATCATCAGCCGGAAGACGTCCACTGCACTGAATAAATAATAAATAAATTGTTATAATTCACTCAAACATGATTACGAATCTAAGTAAATATATAAATACTGACTTAATTATATCAAACTTAATCATAACTCTTAAAATACGACAGTAAGTTTTATACTGAAAATAAATCAATATTATTAATGCGCAAGTTTTTGTATAAGTATGTATGTATATTTGTCAATACTGAACTCAGTAACAGCTGAAAAGATTTGAATTAATGTATGAAGGTAGCTTTATAGGCAATTCTTTATTTTATTTATTCCGGAAAAAATTCATAACTCTTCCTGTAGTAAACATAAAGATGCATTTTTTTAAATCATGGATTAGTCCGCGTTGGACATCCAACTCGCCAACATAGTTTATCAAAAGACTAAAAAATTCGTTCAATATAAAGTACACGTTATCATAAGAAAGTTGTTTGCAAACTACGCAAAAAGTTTTATCTGGCATCTATGGAACCATTCTAGTCCTTAGATTCCCCACTTGGCTCATAAAAGGTCACTCACTATACACTCTCCAGTTGGACTGTCCGCGTCCGATCTACAAGGACATCACTAGCAGTCCCCTGCCCTTCCGTACAAAACACTTATCTCCAGCGATGATCTAAACGTGGCTCCGTGATTACCGAGACGCCTGAGGCTGTCCACGATCGCAAGAAACTTCCTCAAACACAACCTTATCCTTTAAAGGTAGAGTCCAAAATTGATAGTGATTTTTACAGATCAATTGGCCAAATCCTGAAGAGGATGACGTGACAGGTTTTTAAACAGACGTCCTTCCGGATTTTATTTGAAAAATGCTGACCCAATTTAGATTTATTTATTGCTGCGCGACGTGCTTTTGGCGATATAAATGGGGGACTGTTTTGAGTGCTTTGTAATGGCCGCCTTTTTAGGATACTGACAAAAAAACCCTAAAAGCTCACGGCATTTTACATGGTTTTAGGCCTACGCCTAAACTGATTTTGATAAAGGAGGTATCTGTTGATTCGTATGTTTGGGATGGTCATTGGGCAGGTGAAGCCACAATATATACACGATGGTGACATGTAAAGTACAAAAGATTTTTTTTTACTGCAATTCATCTCTTCTCTATCTTCTCTATCTCTATCTCTACATAGTATAAATTAAAGTCACTTTCCGCGTCTGTCTGTCTGTATGGCCGCTAACTCCTCCTAAACCACGCAACGGATTTTGATGCGGTTTTCACCATCAGTTAGATAATTTTTCACGGAACGTTTATATATATAGCTAGCGACCCGCCCCGGCTTCGCACGTAATTTACACCCGTGCGAAACCGGGCGGGAGCGTCGCTAGTGTATCATAAAGCAATATAAGTGATGTTTGGTACATAATTTGTTGTTCGTACTGTTTTTTAAATATGATGTGCCAAAAATATCGTAAACACTTTTTAAAGAAAAAAAAAAGTCATCTAACGTATACCACGTATTACGTATATCTAGACGTTAACGAGTTTTTGCGTCAACGTGCAAAACATGTAGCTTCATTGTATTATTTTCCTAAACTTGTGTTATTTGAATGCGTAATAATGGTGGGGAAAAAGTGCTCGAGTATAGGTAAGCAAGGTGAAACTTGCATTTTCGTGATGTTTCCAAAACTCAACAGAAGCTTCTAGTCTCAACCACTTTATTAGGGCATTACTTTGACTTGGCCTTGATTTACTTTGCTTGCTCTGACTTGCTTGACCAATGACCATATTAAAAAAAACCTTTAATTATCTCAATGTTATATCAAAGTGTCACTGGCACATGCACAAGACGCGCGACGCCAAAATTCTTAGGAGGTTATACCCGCGTCTAGAGTTCAAACGAATTTGTTACGTATGTACAACTTTTAAATTTTATTAGACTTCGTATTACTTTTTGAAAACCTACACTAAGTACGTAAAAATATTATGTTGAAAAGCACTTTCTTTCATTTATAAAACTACTTCAAAAGATTCTGAGCTACTGGAAAATGGAGCCTTAGTTTGTAATAATATTTTTTATAACAAAAATATTGCTGAGTTTATAAAGTTCAGATGAAAAAGGTTTCAGTAGAAAATATAATTCAATCTGGGAATAACATACAAAATTCAATTTATTGGTAAACGTGTCTAAACTTTGAATAATAGTAGCTTCGTTTGAGCACTAAACAAAGAAAATGCTAAGAGAATTTAGTTTAGCAAACTAGTAAAGTTTTTTTGACCGCTTTAAAATGTTCGTCCAAATTTTAGGCTTTTTTGTTCAGTTTCAAATTTTTCTTAGTCTTAGTCTTTAGTTTAAACTATTGATCATACTATCCGTACTTATAAAATTACACGTTGTTAATATATATATATACATATTTTTTTACATGCTTTTACTCAGCTTGCAATTTATGTATGTAACTTGCAACTCAATTTTGAAGAGCAAAATCAATTTTGAAGCTCAATTTTGAAGGTTGATATCTTCAACCGATTCATTTGAAATTTGGCACACTTATGTAAGTTCGGTGACAATGCAACGTTATGGTACCATTGAGCTGGTCTGATGATGGAGACAGAAGGTGGCCATAGGAACTCCTAGACGAAATGACGTAACCCCGTCGAGTTTGGGTTCGTTGGATTTGTCTTCCCAAGCACTTTGGTCCTAGATGATAAATTCAATATGGCGGACGCCCCAAGATGGCGGACGAAATGTTCTTATCTACCACCATAATATGGGCATCAAACTAAAGGGTATTTGCTTAAAAGAATTCACGAAAGCTTGTTATTGAAAAGTATTTTTTTAAATTAATAAACCTTATTTCAAAACACGCAGAACAGATGGCCGATGGGGTAGAAAGGTTCTGGAATGGAGACCACGGACCAGTAAGCGCAGCGTTGGACGACCACCCAGACGACCAAAAAGAGACCGCAGGGAAACGCTGGATGCAGGCCGCTTCTAACCGACCCTTTCGGAGATCAATGGTGGAGGCCTATGTCCAGCAGTGGACGTCCTATGGCTGAAATAATGATGATAATGATAATTTCAAAACAAAACAATATTTTGCCGTTGTTGTTTTGTTTATTTTATATGGTAGATTATGTTTGTACCACATACCTACAAAAATTGACATCCTAGTGTAGAACAACTTTAGTTTAATCATTTAATGGATAGATGAACTAACAACACCATTATAATGAAACTGTATTGGCGAAGTTCACACGTGTTCGTTGACAGTTGACAGTCTTTTGTCGACTGCCAACGAACACAGTATATAAGTGGCGGTTGCATTGCAATCACCCTCTTTCTTTGCTCGAACCTCGAAGCGATAACAAGTGTAAACGAATTGTGTGTAAAACAGTTTAAAAGGTGATTTCTTGGCTGAAAAGCTAACAAATCAGAATCGGGATTAATAAGTTACAGATGTCTTCTTATTTTCCCATGTCCACAGAGTGTAATTTGTCTTTTGTTAAGTGGTTCAAAACCTGTTTGCTAGTCATGTTTTTTTTAGAGCCCTAATTAATAGTTATTTTACAAAGTGGCTGTTTTATTCCTTGCGTTTTCTTGATTATAATTTATTTACTAATGATTAATTTAATACTAATTACTAAATAACTGTGCTCATGTTAAAAGTTCTTCAGATTATATATCCGATTAGTGTACTTATTGTTATATATGCAAATTTCTGCCGCCGATTCTGCGGCTGAGCCTGCTGTCGAGCCTGCCGTTGAGCCTGCTGTCGAGTCTGCGGCTGAGCCTGCTGTCGAGCCTGCGGTCGAGTCTGCGGCGAAGCATACAGTGGAGCCTGCAGTGGAGCCTGCCGCGAAGTCTGCGGCTGAGCCTGCTGTCGAGCCTGCGGCTGAGCCTGCCGTCGAGCCTGCGGCTGAGCCTGCTGTCGAGCCTGCCGTCGAGCCTGCGGCTGAGCCTGCTGTCGAGCCTGCGGTCGAGTCTGCAGCGGAGCATACAGCGGAGCCTGCAGTGGAGCCTGCCGCGGAGTCTGCGGCTGAGCCTGCTGTCGAGCCTGCGGCTGAGCCTGCCGTCGAGCCTGCGGCTGAGCCTGCTGTCGAGTCTGCCGTCGAGCCTGCGGCTGAGCCTGCTGTCGAGCCTGCGGTCGAGTCTGCGGCGGAGCATACAGCGGAGCCTGCAGTGGAGCCTGCCGCGGAGTCTGCGGCTGAGCCTGCTGTCGAGCCTGCGGCTGAGCCTGTGGCTGAGCCTGCCGTCGAACCTGCCAGCTGAGCCTGCAGCGGAGCCTCCAGTACGCAGTTACGTAAGAGACATTGTACGCAGTTGCGTAAGATCCGGTGTACGTAGTCGCGTAAGAGCCGATGTACGCAGTTGCGTAAGAGACATTGTACGCAGTTGCGTAAGATCCGGTGTACGTAGTCGCGTAAGAGCCGATGTACGCAGTTGCGTAAGAGACATTATACGCAGTTGCGTAAGATCCGGTGTACGTAGTCGCGTAAGAGCCGATGTACGCAGTTGCGTAAGAGACATTGTACGCAGTTGCGTAAGATCCGGTGTACGTAGTCGCGTAAGAGCCGATGTACGCAGTTGCGTAAGAGACAGTGTACGCAGTTGCGTACTGACTTAACTAAACCAGATTAGGTTTTAGTCTGATATGATGTGCTTTTCAGTATGCAGTTGCATTCTGATATTATGTAACATAAAACGATAGTATAAGACTTCAAAATAAGATTGTAAAGTACACATTTAATTAACACGTATAACGTCTATTATCATATAATACATGACACGTATACACGAGGACGTGTAATTGAGTCGGATGGCCGAATGTAGAACAACTTTAGTTTAATCATTTAATGGATAGATGAACTAACAACACCATTATAATGAAACTGTATTGGCGAAGTTCACACGTGTTCGTTGACAGTTGACAGTCTTTTGTCGACTGCCAACGAACACAGTATATAAGTGGCGGTTGCATTGCAATCACCCTCTTTCTTTGCTCGAACCTCGAAGCGATAACAAGTGTAAACGAATTGTGTGTAAAACAGTTTAAAAGGTGATTTCTTGGCTGAAAAGCTAACACTAGTATCTACGGTTTGTACGCACACACTTATCGAGCGTTACGTCACTTGCCGGGCCCAAAGAATACCAGCGCTGGTTGTGTACAACCAGAAACCTGCCGAGTTGGTGGCCGGTTTTTGTGACAATGTACCAGTATTCATGTGTTTTTATTTCATTGTCACAGAATAAACTTTTCTGATTTCTGATTTTCCGAAACATTTTAGGTATTGTGAAAGTAATCAAGTATAGTATATCGTTCTAATACTAAATTCTCCAATCTCGATTCGACCGCAAACCAGCGGGGTTCAGTCGAATTAGAACTTTAATATAAAGGGGATATGACCTCAAGGGTTAATGTTGTGATAAAAACGTTCATATACGTTTATAACTCGCACGGAATGTAATCTTCTGGCGAAATGTCACTTAACGCGGTCCTACTATCGAAAGGACGTCGAAGTGTCACACGCCTACAAGCTCGTGTTTGGGGGCTACTTTTTAACCGACTTCCAAAAAGAGGCGGTTGTCAATTCGACTGTATGTTTTTTTTTTTTTTTTTTTATTATAAACTAATTGCGCCCGCAGTTTCACCCACGAGTTAAAATAGTCGTAAAGTTTCTAAAATTTTCGAATTTTGTGCGCAATTTTCTAAATTTTTCTTTTTGTAAGTACCCTCTACAAAGTATTAGAATACTTTAAAAAAAGATGAATGAAATCAGTAAAGTCGTTCACAAGTTATGGTGTGACCAAGGCAAATAGGGATTCATTTTTATACTTATAGATTACTAGCTGCGCCCCGCGGTCTCACCCACGTGGATCACCCCTTATAACATCAGTTATTGCCAGTCAAAGTCGGGTTAAAATCAGCCCAGCCGTTTTGGAGTCCGTAGGGCGAACATACATACACACATCGGCTGTTATATAAGAACAAGAAGACTCATTTAGAATAATTACCAATGACGTCACTTTTGAGTATGCCATACAAATTCCACACTTTGCTGAAAGGGACAGAGCATCCCGATCCAAACTTTATCAGCCATTTTAACATTGAATTATTTATTTTATTTTATTCGGAAAACGTACAGTGTTATTTAGGTTTGACTAATATTATTTCTAAACATCATTTAACTGTTTTCGCATTAAAAAGTCTAGATTGACTTGTTTACTACGAAAATACATCAAAGAAAAAAATTAAATACCTTAAGAGGTACCGTCAAAACAATTTTTGGAAAGTAAATAGCGGACTTTATTCGGAGATATGTTAAATAGGCCAAACAGACAAGCAAGTCTAGGCTAATAATAGTTATCGGAAATTATATTTTTATTATGGTTTTACTTTTTAAAATTAAAATACATGTCCGGTAGCTTATTGAGATCTATGTGACGGGCCACGAAGTCTGCCATCGATGATTCAGTAGCTAACTATAAATTGACTAAACTTAAAGCTAAACACACACAGTCAAAGTTTACCAAGTTAGCTGCAATTCAGTGTTGCAGCTTAACCCTGCAGCGGTCGATGGGACAATCACTATTAACTTAAGGGCTAATTAAACCCCTGAGGAACTTACTTGTCTCTAGCGAGCCAAGTTTGGAGGTTGGTCTAGTTTAGAAGATGTAGCGGGGTTATGTTACAATGTTTTCCTGCTTTTGTTGTTACCGGCTTTGTTTTACATTGTCCGTTTGTATACAAGGAAGAATGTTAAGAGAGGGCCAAAGGTCGGGTTATTTTTTAATTTTTTAAATAACCATTTTAGTAACATTTTTCCGAAAGTACATATTCGATTTTGACTTGGCAAGTTTATTTTGATTGTAATTAAATTTCTATTTTCAAATTTTTTGAAAAATTAAGCTAATAGAAACTTTTTTTTATGTAAAAAAAGAAATTAGTTTCTACTGCTTTTATTACTGGCAGTAGGAACCAAATTTGTTGTAGTTGGTTTGTCTGATAAGTATGAAAACGGACCAATATTCAATATTCTCTTAAAATGTCGCGTAGTTTAAATATTACATTTGTAACGGGTTTACGAAGAGGGATGGGTCGCACGCAGAGTAGAAGAAAAGATGGTTTTAACGACTTTAGACGTTAATCGATGAAAGACTACTCTAACTATAAACGTTGTCAGGGACAAAGGGCCGGGTACCGTCCGCAGTGCCTTAAACACGCTCAGAGTAATATCAAGAGTGCCGGTGGAACCGTCTGCTCAAGATATTAGATGCCTGATTGTAATTAATTAATAATCGCACTGAACCGACTGGTGGTGTTTTCCATGAATATTCCGTTTGCGCGTTTTAAGACACAACTAGCGCCATCTAGCGGTCATCGGGTGTAAACCGAGTGTTGGTGTTACACATTGAATTTATTTTAAATAAATAATGTATTAAATTTCAGACATACTGTAAAAAATAGGGCATGACACCAATTGCTGGTAAACTCAATTCAAACTTTTCTCTTCGCAAAAGAGAAAAGCGAGATAACCTCGCGAGTCAATCCGGGTATTTACCCGGACTCGCGAGATTATTGATGTGAAACAACTATTGGCGCGCCTTGGCAGTAAAACTGACTCGTATGCCATGACTGCAAACGATATAACGCTCTCTTATGCCGACATTTGCCGCGCGTCTCGTGTTAGCCAACTTTTTTTAAATATAGTACGTATTACTTTAAGAATCGACTTAATAGTATAGGTACTAAATATGCGTAATATGCGATCAAACGACACCAAAAACAATTGTAATGTATATAAAATCCAGATAACGTCTAATATCTTAGATGTAACGGTAACACCGATTTTGGATCATTTTTATACTTATCGATCGAATAAAAATCGATCCGGGTTTTAGTAGTATACTAGATACTATGGATCGATTCGCGAATTTTATCAAGCTTCGAAGTTAGTTCTCATGACTTGTACCAAAGCAATATGTCTCCATGTTTCAGCAAGCAAATTGTTTCCGACTAGTGACAATTTATGGAATGCGTAATGCTGGTTTGATTCCCGCCGCGGCTCGACGGGGGTTGTTTATGTTTATGTGTGTGTAAACTTTTATTGGATACATGTATTGATAAGGCATTTTTATAGCTTTTGTTTGAGGAGATACCTTGATTTTCCAGTGAAGTGTATCGTTCCCGTTTTTTCTTTATTCGTTCAACTTACAGGAGATGTGGTCAGCGTAGACATACCTGGAAGTGAAAAAGAAATTGTTACCACAAATGCTTTCTTTATAATCGATCACGTAACATCATGTGGGCCCTTAAGAGTTTAGTGTCACCCAGAATTTAAAACTTCAACAGGGCAAAACCCTCACCCTGAAATATTAAACCTCTTTGTGCCCAGTTATTTCACTCCAAAACGCGGTAAAGTTTGTATTGCTTAGCGATTGTATAACTGCCAATGTACTACTTCCCCAGACTCTGCGAAAGAGCCAATAACGATACTCGTACAAATAACGTTATTCGTATAAAATTCTCGAACGAAGTAACCCCCCATTCCGCACAATCGAGTACGCTCCTGACTCCGATTCGCTGACAACTCCAAATGACTCCCGCTAAAATAACCGATGCTCACATATAAAAGAGAAATCCCGTAGATGAAAGACAGCAAAGTATCAACCGAGCTCCTTATTATGAACGGAGGTACCCACCTCTCGCTATCTTATTTCAATTTCTTCGCTCCATTGATTGCAGATGCCTGAAGCGTTTGCAGTTCGCCGAGCGACAGAGACAGACATGCATTTATTGCAAGTTGAAGAGAGATGGAAGGTATTTTTCCTCCAAGACGAAAATATCGAAAAAAGTTATCGCATCAAAGTAAAGGCCTCATTAAAAATGCTTTGTGAAGGAATTCCCTCCAATTTATAAGTCAGTCGGCGGATCGGTCGGAGTAAATAACCGTATTTTATATTGTTTTTGGTAAATAAAACTTTGGTAAGTACATTAGGGGAGTTAATTTGTCAGCGTCCGTACCTACTCTTATAAAGTGTTCTCTTTTTACTAACTCTGCCTATGGTATTTATTATGTTCATGCTTTTTATGTAATAGCAGACGGGCCACATGATGGTAAGTAGTTACCTACACTTATGGACACCTACAATACCCGGTGCATTGGCAGTTCGTTGTCTACCTTTTAGGACTCTATTCACCCTTAGTTTGAAGCATTGGTTATTCTTTTTTAATCGAGGAAAAAAGAAGGAGGTTCTGCTGTAGTCGACGCGTTTTTTTTCTGTAGGTAAGACCACGCATAATTTTTTTACTATGCGACTTTTTAATGTGTATTATTATAGGTTTTTGGTTATTTATTAACAAAGAATAAAATTACATTGCATTTACATAAAACTGCAATAATCTAAAGCAAATTTCTTCGTTTATTATAATTATCAAAACTACACACATTCTGTGAAAATATCGATAGTATCTACCATCTACCATATTAAACACACAATCTCAATTCAACATTATAAACGAGTACGCTAAAATACACGGCGTCACTGTATAAGTATAAATGAAAGTCCCCAAGCACCAGATTTTACTTCCCACGACAAATATACTTTATATTGGCTGAGTTTAAAAGTTGACAGTTTTACATTACGTTGAAGCTGGGCGAAATTCCCTAGGCCCTGTCATCTGTCAATAGCGGGATTTACTTTTAAAACATGTCATTATTTTTTTATATCACATGGTGCGCGCAAAAATGTACTTATTTCGCGCTCCGGTGATCTGAAAATGTGACATCAGCGAGTGTGAAGGCGCGTTATATACTCCGGTGTGCGTAGAGATGATCGATGCTGGGGTAATTTCAACGTTATTATCGATAATTTGGTGATTTCGGTGTTGTATGGTGTTGTTATGCGAAAGATGGCGAGCAAAGGTGACAATTTATCAATTATATTTGATTACATTTTAAAATATTCTTATGTTATGTCTATTGTGTTAGGTTTGCATTTTAGTCTATTGTGTTGTAAGTTTTAAAAATAAATCTGATTGTCATTTTCAACAGGTGATACTAAAATGATCACTATACTGTCAATCTCATAATTCGGGACTACGAATCCATAGTTTTATTCAAAAGAAACTATTAACGGTAGCAAAACAGTATTTATTTCATCCTTCAAGCAAAATATCGCATCGTTTATCTACATAGTCCATTTATCGATACGCGTCAACGTTCATCACTATTTTACGGTGAATTTTTACGAGATGGTGTGATACAACACTCAATATCGCCCTCTTCAGTTTACGGTCAACGGTTTTTATTCGGCTATGGTAGAATAAAACAACGGCTGGGCCGTAGCGCACTATTGGTGCGTCATAGTGGGAACGTATCGGTAGGATTACTAACTTCATAATCATTATGTATTTCGTCATCAGCAGGACTTTACTAAGAATTCGGTGATTGAATTATTGAATATTCTGTGATTCCTTGAACGGATAAATAACCTTTCACAGCAACTCTGCTGTGAAGCGACGGTGTGATTGAATTAGATAGCTCGCCTGGCTTGAGAACTTAACTTATTGGTTATTTAATATGTGTCTTTATTTAGTTCCATGTGGCTTTATTTAGTTACATAAAGGCAAGCAAGGCTAGGCTTGGCTTGGCTATGTTAGATAAAAAGTATGCGACGTAACGACTTTTTAGCACAACACAGGACATTGTCAACTGTATTATCTAAACTGTGTCCTACACCTAAACAACATGTCGCACTGGCATGAATATTGCTCCCGTAATAGTTGAGGGCGTGTCGCGCGACAAATTGTCGCGATTCATTGTGCGATGCGTGAATGCATGAATATTGTCGCAACGCTAACAACTGCCTATTGGCTTTTTCACATGAATCTAGTTTGTAAATTGAAGTTCTGTATGCATGTAGGGTTTGACTACAGTATTTGGGACGCATCGAAATAAACCTCTGTTCTAATGATAGAGGTAATAAAAATTCTACCTTGTCAAATTTATCTTGTTCTGGACAAACATGGACTTTACTATCAGGCTAACAAACTGCTCGTATTTTTTTAAGAGGCTACATCAATTGATATAGCCTCTTAAAAAAAATTACGAGCAGTTAGTTTGAGCTTAGTTATGATTCAAGAAAATCGCCGTTTGAAGATTATCAGCGCTTTTAAAGAGGGCATTAAAAATAATTTATTTATAGATGAAATGGCTAGACGGCTACACAAATACTACTTACACATAGGCTACTTTATCATCATCATCGTCACCATTTTTCATCTCTGCACGGGTGAAACCGCGAGGCACAGCTAGTGAAGAATATACAGAGGTTCCAGGTGGCCTAAACATGCTTATATGACAAGCAAGCAAATACGAGAGCTGGCGCATATTTTGCTCAAAAATTTAGCGATGCGACGAAAAAATTATCGGTTCTGTGGTTATAATCCAGCGGGGTATTGCTGCCAACATACTGGGGACCCTGCCGCAACTTGGCAACTTGGACGTAGTATTTAATTTGTAAATCTTTGTTTTAAACTATCACGGTCATTAAAGTTATATGATTGTTGCCTTAAAAATAAAAACAAAAGTCCGCGTTCAAAATGTGTTCAAAATACTATACGTGGTGATACAGTGAGTGTGTTTTGTCGGGACTTAGGTTCGAGTTCGAGTTCCAGTGATAACCGTAGCAAAAGACTAAGAAAGAGGGTAGATCGAAATGTCTGCACGTAACTTTACTGTTCGACCAACCACCCGCATTCTTCAGTCTTCCCGTGAACATATTGCATGTAACTTCGCTGAAATATCAGGAGCTCATTTCACAACCTTACCACGTTAAATATCCCTTAAATAATCATAGTAAACATAACTCTAGTAAATTAACTTTTTATTTAGAATCTGTAAATGTATATTTTCTACTACGTACTCTTAAATACCTATGCTCAAACTTTTCGACCGTACTCGAGCATTTAGTTGTAGGAAATCATTGAACAGTCACAATCGTGAAGGTTTCGACCGCTGACCTTTTCGCTAACTACCCTCAACTCCACAATATGAAAGACGAACGAGCGTCTTCGCGGATGGAAGCTCCCTTACATGTCGATGTTACGTAGAGTCTTCAAATAGTGAGGGAATAACTTTAATGAAACAAAACCTTGTAATTTGAACCATATTTTTTAACCGACTTAAAAAAAGGAGAGGGTTCAAATTTTTTATGTTTGTTTCGTCAGATCTCTTTAGTTTATCAACCGATATAGAAATATTTTTTTTCTTAAATTTGTATGATATACTTAGGTACTTTCAGATTGGTCCCATAGTATCCATTATCCAAGTAACGGACGTTTCCAGTTATTTTGATTTGAAAATCAAATAACATTACCGATTTTAATAACATTTATATGGGACTAATCTCAAAATATAACCTTTCAAATAATAAAATAAGGTTTTAAATCAGTTTATTAATAAAGGAGATTAGAGGTAACAAACAAAAAAAAATCTACCGAAATGAGAACTTACGCTGCGTCTTCCGGTTGGTGGTGTCCACTCAAGAACCTTTCTTCCCCATCGGTTATCGGTTCTCCGAGCGATGTGGCCTGCCCATTGCCACTTCAACTTGCAAATTTTAACAGCTATGTCGGTGACTTTGGTTCTTTGGCGAATATCCACGTTTCGGATTGTATCGCGCAAAGAAACTCCGAGCATAGCTCTCTCCATTGCCCGCTGTGTGACTCTGAGTACTCAGTGAGTACACAGACGAGTATGTGACTCAGGGTCCCGGGTACGTTGACCCACTGGTCTCCAATCGCTCAACACTGCTTATCGTGTGTATGAAATTTGTGGTGTGAACAATAAAGAGTTTATCTATCTATCTATCTATCACTGCAAAACTTTTTACTCACCCCGAAATTAGCCAGCACTAGTTATAACTAGTACGTACTAGTAAACTAAACTAGTATGTATTAGTGTACTACTACGTAAATCGGGTGACCTTTCACGCCTGGCTTCACTCCGACGAGCGAAGGGTAAGGGTTAAATATAGTCGAAACTCAGGTAACCGCTAAGATGTTTACACGAAATAGTCGGCAGAGTTATGAATTAAGTTATTTTAATTGGAATTTATTAGATAACATAGTTATGTAAAACGGAGGCCAAAATAAACGTGGTAAGCAAGAATATGCCAGTGTGTGCAATACGTGTTTACCTCGCCCCTTCAGTTTTTGGCAGACTTTTTTCAATACGAGCTCGAGTTTAAGGCAGATCCAAACTATTATATTATCAACTAGCTGTGCCCCGTGGTTTCACCCGCGTAGTGATGAAAAATGGTGATGGGTATGATGATGATGAAAAGTAGCTTATGTCACTCTTTGCCTCTTAAACTATACCCATGCAAAAAATCAGGTCGATCCGTTGCTCTGTTGCTGCGTGAAAGAGGAACAAACAAACCAACAAACTTTTCGCATTTATAATATTAAGTATGATGGTATAGATAGAGTAAGGCGCGGTCTGATCGCGATTTAAAATTTGTTTTTCACCCGCTCATGATCTATTTGCTATCTGAAATGGCTTTGTATAAAGTCGAAAATCGTATATATTTATTAAAATATTTGATGATGATGATGACTTTGTGCTTGTGTTTATATTATTTTAAAGATTTTTAATTCATCGAAATTTAAAAATAAATTTTACATTAAGCGGCTTTACTTATAAACGCCACTTAAGTTAAGCAAAGCTTAAAATTGCTCTGTCTTGTTTTCACCTGTGACAATTTCCGTCAACGAGAAGTTGACAGCAATTTTAAGCATTCCTTAACTTTTAAGTAACGTTTGTAAGTACAGGCCGTAACTGGATAAAGTTTTAAAACACCTTGCTGGCTGTACAATTCGTACAAAAATATGTTGTTGTCACTGAAAATTCAGAGTACAAAAGCTATTTCAAAGCTATGTCAATTCAAAAGCTATTTTTGTTGCACATTTTTTTTAAAGATTAATTTATCTAAATTTTATTTGGATAAAATTATTAACAGGTATTTTTTCTACTTGTAGTATTTTTTTGAATCTGATCATTTTAATTCGTCACATCACACTAAGCGTTTAAAAAGTTACTTTTTTTAGTAGTAATTTTCCACAACATTGTTACTACCACTATTATAGACCTATTAATGGCTGTACTTTAAAATAATTAATTAAAACTAATGTATATATTTTTGTGCTGCTGGTCTTAAATAAAGATATTAAAAAAAAACACTTCTTTTGGTTCATATCGCGATTGTACCGCGCCTTAAGATACATTTACATAGAATCACTTAACTCATAAACCAAAGCCCTCTAATAAACATACCATGTAAATAACAGCAAGTCTATTGATGTATCCGATAATCTGTTAATTACAAATCACATAGGCCCGAACAACACGTAGAGGCGCGACTCCGGTGTCAAAGGCGGCCTAATGACGTCACGAACATGAGAGCCTCGTGTCGTCATTAGCAAGTCCTGAGAATATTAGCTGGATAAAGTGAACAAAAAGTAACAAAACCGACTTCTAAATAAATGGGCATTCAAACCAAAATATTGCTCATTGCAATGAAATTAAATAACCGTTTTTGGCAACTGTCAGATGCATTATTTCAACAGCCGCACTTTAACTTGTATGTACTTCCCGGGTATGTTCTAAAACTGCGGCCAGAACCACCGCAGGATAGGCAGCAGCGTCTTATTAGCACACGGTGAAACTACTGCGAATCCCCAAGCCGCCTGCCAGGCGTGGGGATTATAGCAAAACCCTTCTCTAACAGGGATGCCTTTGTCCAACAGTGGACGTTTAATGGCTGCTGAAGCTGATGATGATAGTGATGATTACTTTTACTTTGTTTTTTGCCGAAATGTCGGGAGCTCCATGCACAACCTCATAACGATAAATATCACCTTAATAAATCTATCTAACTATACCTCCATCAACTTCTGAAACTGATTGTATCAGATTCGACCATATTTCTGTCTGGCTATTGCTCTTCCCACATTTTGTTATAACTGTTGTTATTTCGTACCACAGTTCCAACGTAAGCTATACGAAAGAGCCAGTTCTCACCAGAACGAACCGAAGGTTTTCACCTCGCGAACTAGAGCCTACTCCACACCTGCGTCCAATTCCCGCCCACGTAAAATATTGAACAAGAACCTCGTGGATGCAAATTGGCTCTCGTGGGACCGTAGTGCACTCGATTATGTGACAATGTGCTTGCGCCTTTACATAATGTGTTTGTTCGTATTTGTCGCATATTTGAAATTTGAATTTAGATAAGAACTTTCAGAATTTCATTGAATCAAATAATTGAGATATAAGTTTAAAAAAACGTACGTAAAAGAAGTGTACTCAAATTAAAGGTAGTATTATTTTTGAGACAAAAGGCATTCCAGGTTGAATTTGATCCAAGTAAATAAAGAGCAGCATGCTGGGTACGCTGCCAACTGATAGTGGGCTTGAGCATTTGGATTGTCTTTAGATCTTCAACCATCTATGGGCAGTCTAACTGTTTTTGTAGTGTTAGTGTTAGCTTGTTTATAAAGGCAAAAAGTTAATAAATATAAAACCAATTTTTAGCATCATTTACATTTCATTGGATTTATTAAAAATAAATTATCACAGGATTAAAAAGTTTTTTAAGATGAAACTGTATTAGTACCTAATATTAATAGTATTAAAAGGATTTTTAACTTGCTTATTCTGTGAAATTTTGTTTTGTTTCGGGTGAAAATAAGAGAAAAAGTAAATAACAATTGAAAAAAAACAATTTTTGGCATCATTCACGTTTCATTGGATTATTTCGAAATAAATTATGACTAGAACAGGATTAAAAAGTTTTTGTAATACGAAACTGTAATCTACGTTAGATAATCACCTCACCTTATCTTAGAGAGAAAGATTTTCACCTCGCTTATTCTATGAAATTTTGTTTACAAAAAATTCTCTCACGACTTCATAAAGTTTGAATAATGCACTAAAAGGTTTGCCCAATAAAAAATCAGTTTTAAGAAACTGGCCCATTCAGGTGTTTTGTGGAATGAAGACGTGACCGTTTTTACTAAATGAAGGTTGCTCGGGGCAAAGAGGGCACCTCTCTAGTTTCTTCAAGTTTGTTTACAAATGAAAAGGGGTAATATTGGTTTAACGTTTCATAAAGCGAGCTTATAGTGAGACGCAAATTATAAGGCCGAGATTAAGGGTTAAGCTTTTGTTTTTCTGTTCTATATTTGAAATAAGTTTCTTTATTTATTTCTTCATTTGTTTAAGGACAGTTAGGTCGACAACGTTTCTGCGATGTCTTTGGTAATACAGGTATCCATTAATTCATTCATTCAACATTTAAGAGCGTAGCTCTTGTCGGTGGAGTAACTTCCAGGCTTGACGGTCTTCTGCCAGCGTTTTCACCTCCCTGTACGACATGACATTTGCCTTCTCTTTTATTTGGTCTAAGAATACTCTTCTTGGTCTTCCCGGTCTTCTTTTTCCTTCTACCTTTCCCTCTATGATAGTTTTCATCAATATGTCATGTCGTACAAGGTGGCCAAATATTTTGCCTCTTGACTTGACCGTGCATGATTATCTCTGCTTGACTGGCTTGTTTGACGCTATTGAACACTATATAAAATATTTATTACTAAATACACGACACTATTTAATCATCATCAGGACGTCCACTGCTGGACATAGGCCTCCCCATCGAAACAAAAAAAAGACACACGAAGCGCGCGCCTCATTTCAAGAGCCTCCAGATCTCCAGTCACGTGTCACAGAATGCCTCATAGTACAAGCCCGTATCAAGATATTGATTATGATAACGAGCTCATATCTCCCAATCATCCCTCCACACCAGACCAAAGTAAATCAAACATGTAGATAAATAATGTCTGCAACCGAATAAATTTCCGGGAACCAGAAAATAAAATCTATCTTGAAAAGCGAAAGTAAGATGAATCGGGGAAGTTCGGGAAAGTTCGGAGTTCGGTCTGCATGTCTACTCCCCTTTTCGGTTTGGTTGTTTTCTGTTTGATATTCTGTGTAGTTGCAATATTTATAACCATGAAGGTCTTTTCACAGTTCGGATCGTGATAACAATACAGGTCGATATAATTTAATTATTATTGAATTATTAGCTGTCAAAAATCAGTCGCTGAACCAGCCAGCGCCAGTTCTCGGTAAACAGTTACGATTTTGAGTCCGAGTAGGTAACTCCTTGATTTTGGACCAGTTTTTGGTTGAGTAACCGCGAAGAGTGTTACTGTGTATAAGTAACCCACAGCTTACACACAGTAACATAGCCATAACATACTTGATTAAAACACAAGGCTTCTGAATGAAATAAACCTATGATGATTATTTTTGAGTAAGTCCTGTTAGACAGTAGGTTACTACATCAAATAGAATGTTATATAGCTAGCAAATTTCGATCACAAGTTGTTACCAGATGGTAAGTATGACTCGGAATGCCGTATGTGCCACTGATATACCGTGTTACCATAATTTGCAGCCAAATTCGCATTTCACGGGCGGGGGCACAGGGACGTTATATAAGTTTTTCGCAAGGAATTCTTCGGCGAAATTTCATAGGGCTGCCACTTAAACAAAACGTTACGTTAGTATATAAATAATGGGATACCTGATGGTAAGGAGTCACCGTTACCTGTAAATACTTGTAACACCAGAATCATCACAAATACGTGAAAGTTTTGGCACCAACGTGGAAAAAAAATCGGCTTGTTGTATATTCCTAAACTTATGTATTTTGGAGGGTTAATATTTAATAATGGTGAATTTTTATTTATTAAGTGCTCGTGAACGCTCGAGTGTGGCCCAGTGATATAACGAGGCGAAATATGTATTTTCGTGTTGTTTCCAGAACTCCACAGAAACCTCTTGTAAAGTTACTTTACTTTACTGGGGCATGAATTTGACTTGACCGTGACTTACTTTGCTTGACTCTGACTACGACTATGATTTGTTTGACGCTATTTAATATGGTAAACTTGTTTAATATTACGACTGAAGGGCTTTGTATCCATGGTCTTGTAAATAAATAACACACAAACGTACATCGACACATACGTTGTCGACCTTTTAAGGCTCTATTAACTCGTCTTTTGAAGAACCCTATATTGTAGCTTCTTCGAAATACCGCGGAATAGAGCTCATTCCAAATTACACAGGTGAGGCAGACAAGATCGGTGCGATTCACACAATCACAAAACAATGATAGGTTTATTTTCTCGGCAGCCAAGAACTAAAAAAAAGTTCAGAATTCTTCAAAACTTCATCATCATCATTAGCAGCTCATTCAGCTCACTACTGGATATCCCTTTAAAATGTTTTTACAGTTTGCACAATTTCGCATTTTAGTAAAAAAAGTTAGGGTTACAAAAATCTATTATATTAATACAATTATTACTATGTATATATATAAAAGGCGATGTGTGTATGTACTTATGTATGTATGTTCTTTATATCCTTTAAAACTAAAATTTCGTCAGCCCTAGTGAAATGATCCGCTCGCACAGGGACGGCGGCAGATTGATATTTGATCCCCAAGTTGGCGCGATCGGGCGCTCTGGGCGCTTGATCCGACGACGCCGGCACCAGGATTAAATACCAACATATTTTCTAAAGAAACTATGACTAGGTTGAGCTTATAAGAATGGCACGTACTAAGGTTACTATGATTACCTGCTGAGATGTCTAGACGTTGTTTATTTCGACGAAACAACTCAGTACCTAATATGAACGTATACAGACGGCCCGACTGCAAGATTTAGCTCCGTTTATCTCAGTGTCTAACGTATCCCTGATTAAACGGCCACACTGATCGTGATGAAACATGGCAAGAAAGTTGTCTTCATCATGGGACTGACATAGATAGGTATCGTGACGGAAGAATTCAGGACAATTGAGAAATCGCAAATCAAATCAAATAAAATCAAAATAATTTATCTGCTAGAATGTAGTATATGATAGGTCTTAAGTTAAAATAAAGTTGCTCTATATCCAACCTTTAAGGTGTCAAATAAATTACAATAGGTATATAGTAGGGACAGATTATTTTTATCATCGCTTAAATTAAAAATCTGCAAGCTGCGTCTTGCTGTTAATCGCAGTCCTGATTTTCTATTGTAGCTCATATTTTATACAGACTTAAGCTGGTTTTATGGAAAGAAAGCTAAGGAAGTCTCACAACTAGATGAACCTACACCCCTCCGTCGCCCCAGCGCCCGAGGGAATAAAACTCAAGAATAGGAATGAAAACCGTATTGCGAATTGCATCCCATCGCTTCGCGCTGTTTTTAAGCATTCTTCCGAAGTACATTTACTTTCTCGCTTCCACTATTTTGTAGGTTTTCTATCTCGAGTTCACATTATATTGCGTAGTTTTTTCATCAAGAAAAATATGGAGAAAAAAAAAAAAAAATGGAGGCAGACGTTTCCCCTTCGGCCAAAATAAAATGAATGGACGGGCCCAGAAGAAGCGCATTTTTGAAGATTACAAAATGAACGCCAGCCCTCACTTCGTTTCAGTCAGTCTCTAGAAGTGCGATAACGAAAACATCTGACAAAATTATGCCTTCGTGTGCTTTCCCGAAGTGTACACATCAAAAACCGCTATCTTTTTTTTATAATAGTACAATGTACATGGTTATAATTAGGCGTTGAAGTATATGTCCAACGGTTTTGCCTCGTTTTTACTGAGCAAGTTCATGGTTATGGCCAATCCATTAACTTTATTTTGGTCGAAGCGTTTCCCCATAATATTAAAAAGTATATGTGAATAAATCATGGAACAGAAGAACTTGTCTGTTGGAGACCACAAATACAAATCGCTATTGGTTTGTTCACGCACTTTTAACGCCAGGTTGTTATGAGGATGGTTTATGTGGGGTATGATGGGGAGTTTGCTGTTGTTTGTTGATGACGATGAGTATTGAAAAACAATACTAATCGTCATATCAGGTTAGCCCATGGCTGGACATATGTCTCTCCCAAGACAAGCCACCCAGTCCCGTCTTCGGTTTTTCGCTTTAAACTACCGCCAGCTTTTCTTATCATTTCATCGAGATAAAATGCAAAACTTATTAAGTTACCAAGACAAGTAACTCATTTTCATTATTATCAGTCTATCATAATCCCACTGTTGGGACACGGGCCTTCTATCAGAGAGAGATAGAGAGAGAGAAAGAGAAAGAGAGAGAGAGAGAGAGAGAGAGCGAGAGGAAATAGAGAGAAAGAGAAAGAGAGGATGGGCCCTAATTCACCATGCTGGCCAAATGCATGTTGGTAAGTAACTAATAAATCGATCAATTCCTTCTCAATACTTAAAAGACGCACACTATCTGAAGCAGCCCTGCACACAATACTATGTCACCCTAAAAAAACAGCAGTAACACAAATTAATCGCGCAATAAAGTCGCTAACGCAAACAGTGTATCGCGGTGGTACAAATTGGTCGGACAAAATATACTCCTTAAATTATTGAGGTCACGAACAAATATTGTCCGAGCGGGCGCGGCGGGGTACTTACTAAACTGTACAGAAGAAGTGAGCTACGGTTCGAATGAGATGGAATTTACTAAGGTTTTTTCTCAAACATGGATTTGATGTGTCCATTACTTGAAGAACTCATTTTGACAACTTAGGGAACCTAAACGTTCCTAACGAAATTGGCGGCCAATTTTTGTCCCTACTAATTATCTTGTCATTAAAATATAGTACGCAAACAATATTTTAATTTAAAATTTTAATTTAAAAGAGGTCTTCGTCTTCTCCTCAACTTCGCGCCAGACTAGCGCCGCCTCACCTTGCAATTGTGTA
Source organism: Agriopis aurantiaria (assembly GCA_914767915.1). Lineage (NCBI taxonomy): Eukaryota > Metazoa > Arthropoda > Insecta > Lepidoptera > Geometridae > Agriopis > Agriopis aurantiaria. Next base: position 16,716,267 of record OU611988.1, read on the forward strand.
AATGAATGAAACCGGCCAAGTGCGAGTTGGGCTCACGCACTGAGGGTTCCGTACCACCACAAAATGCAATCATCATCATCATCATTTCAGCAGTAGGACGTCCACTGCTGGACACAGGCCTCCCCCATCGATCTCCAAAAGGGCCGGTTGGAAGCAGCCTGCCTGCATCCAGCGTTTCCCTGCGGTTTCTTTTAGGTCGTCTGTCTATCTTGTGTGTGGACATCCTACGCTGCGCTTACCGGTCCGTGGTCTCCATTCCAGAACCTTTTGGCCCCATCGGTCATCTGTTCTGCGTGATATGTGCCTTGCCCACTGCCATTTCAACGTGCTAATCCGGTGGGCTATGTCGGTGACTTTCGTTCGTCTACGGATCTCCTCATTTCTGATTCGATCTCGTAGAGAAACCCCGAGCATAGCCCTCTCCATAGCTCGTTGTGCGGTTTTGAGCTTGCTTATGAGGCCCATAGTGAGAAACCACGTTTCAGAATGTTACAAAATGCAATAATTATCAATAAAAAAAACGACTTAAAAATTTGAAAAATGTGTCATTTCAATTCAGTGATATGATAAGGTCATCCTGGTAAGGAATAACCAGTTTTAATTTGGTAATGAATGAAACTTGTCACCGACTCGCACTTGGCCATTATTTATTATTTGTTGTTATACTTCAGAGTGTGTACTATAATCATGCCAAGTTTGACGCGTATTACCGTTTTTACATTAGAGCTTAAACAAAAATACGTTTGTTGTATCGGGACCCCCTTTCGTTTTGACTTTTTTTATTATTTCTTTGTTAATACGCCGTAACATTACATATTCTGTGAAAATTACAACTGGCTATCTATTACGGTTCGAAAGATACAGCCATTTAAAATTAGGACAGGGTCCCGTTTTTACCCTTTGGGTACGGAACCCTAAAAAGCATAATATTGCGAGAGCTGGTGTATTAATTGGAAATATACCACTTTGACGTGCACATCACTAGTCATGATGTGTAAAATACGAACATTATCCGCAGCCACACAGCACAAAAAAATCCGGCCAGCGGATCGCAACGGCCAATATTTGCAGTTGTTGTTTCCACAAAGTTTCATCAAAAGCGACCGAGTTTTAATTTAGACAAAAGGATTTAATTAGGCCTAATCGGGCGTTTTTTACGCAATGTTGGTTTAGGATTTGTTGTGTACGAAAGGATTTAAATTAATGGAGATTGTGTGTATTTTGAACTTAATTTAATTCTGTTAGGGATTTTTAGGAGAATTTTTTTTGTAGTAAAAACAATTACTGCATTTTTGGAGAACATACTAGAATTTTAGTACAAGTCAGGACTTCAGGAATTTAAATAAAGATAATACGCGTGATTAACTCGATAAAAGTGTTTTATTTCAATGTTTAATTATAGCAACAACTTTAGAAATAATTGCACGAGTTATAAAACATATCAAATACATTTTATTTATATTACACGAGAATTACTCACGTAAAATTAAGCCAGTCACTTCGACTAATAGTTTTAACTGCATTAGGTGGTCTTTTTCAAGGTGAATGCGCGTGGCTGCGTCTCGCTTTGCACTACAAAAAAAAATCTAGTAGCTTTGTAGTGCAAAGCGAGACGCAGCCGTGCGCGCATTCACCTTGAAAAAGGCCACCTAATGCGGTTGAAACTATAGTCGGAGTGACCGGCTTAATCTTACGTGAGTAATTCCCGTGTAATATTAATAAAATATGTATGATTTGTTTTATAACTTGTGCAATTATTTCTAAAGTTTTAGTGATAATTAAACATTGAAATTAAACACTTTTTTTAAATTCCCTTGTAATATAAATAAAATGTATTTAAACCGTGTCAGTTTCTAAAATAAATCATACATACTAATAAATTGAGATAAAACCAAACTGCATTTAATTACAAACTGAATAAATAAAACGGAATGACGCAATAAACTCGCCAAAACCATCCAACCGGCTCAGTAAATATCAATACACTATCAAACCGTCCAACATGTCAAACGGACTGACGGTTTAAAACAAATTATTAAAATGCCACACATCATTAATCACGACCTGTTGCTCCAACTTGACGGCAACTATTTCATATTTAATGTGGTCGTGAAAAATGTACGCTAAAGGCTGTGGAATTATACGAGGCCTCCTCGTATAATTTGAACACTTAGAGCGGAGGCAAGTTACTTAAGTAAACATACCGAGATTACTCATTGATAGAATTCGTTGGTGATTTTTGAAATTTTGCTGTTTTATTGTATTACTTTTGCATATAAAAGGCGATTTGTAGAGGCGGTTTGTTAGACAAATGAACGGCTGTGTTCATGGAGCCATTTGGAAAATACATCTTATTATTGCACTTGCATATGCTGTGAAAGTAATTATTATGCCATGTCAAACCAAACGTGTTTTTTTGGGCATCATATAATATTCTAAATTGTAGTGATAAGAAAATAAATGAATAAAAAAGCTAAAGGTATGATTCCGAACTCGGCAGCACGCTGCAGTGCTGCCACAGCACTACTGGGATTCTCTATAGGTATATGAGAATACATTCCAAGCTACGCAGTAATGCCGCGACAGCACTGTTGTGGCAGCACGCTGCAGTGCTGCCACAGCACTACTGGGATTCTCTATAGGTATATGAGAATACATTCCAAGCTACGCAGTAATGCCGCGACAGCACTGTTGTGGCAGCACGCTGCAGTGCTGCCACAGCACTACTGGGATTCTCTATAGGTATATGAGAATACATTCCAAGCTACGCAGTAATGCCGCGACAGCACTGTTGTGGCAGCACGCTGCAGTGCTGCCACAGCACTACTGGGATTCTCTATAGGTATATGAGAATACATTCCAAGCTACGCAGTAATGCCGCGACAGCACTGTTGTGGCAGCACGGTTGCGTGCTACTGCAAAAGGTATGATTCCGAGTTCGGAATCATACCTTTAAGCTTCATCATCATCATCATCAGCCTGTAAACGTCCACTGCTGAACAAAGGCCTCCCTCGTAGAGAGGGGTGTTGCCATAATCCCCACACTTGGCAGGCGGCTTGGGGATCGCAGTAGGTTCACCGTGTACTAATAGGATGCTGCTGCCCATCCTCTGGTGGTTCTGGTCGCAGTTTTAGGACATACCCGGGTCCTTTAAGCTTACAGTCTATGAAATTAGGCACTAGGTGAGTAAATGGTATGATAGACTAGCGGAGCATCTTTGATTTCATTCATACAATAGTTCCTTTAGTAATATTTTTTTTTTAGAGTCACCTCATGACCACGGCTATTGTAACATGGTTGAATCGTCGAGCGAAAGGTACATATTTTTTACCTTAATTAAATAATACGTTATAAGTCCCGATAAACATTTAAAACAATAGTTCATTTTTTGGAATAAAAGTAGCGTCAAGTTAGCGCAGCGTGGAGGTGAATGAGAAATATTATCACTCACTTTAACTTTTGCATTCATCATATTAGTGTGATTATGATTTGATATGATTATGTCAGCATTGTTAGGCCGCCATAAGGCCTCTAATTGTTGTAGAGGTAATACGATAAACCGGCACCTAATATTCAAGGTTTGATTTACATTAAAATCGTACAAAAACATAGATGCGAGATATAGAGTATTTATTTTACCAAAATACAGCCTCTAGCTATACCAAACTAAGTGGGCGCTATAAAAATTAATCTGGAAGTGATATTTAACTATCGCAGGCCTCGAGAGACCAATCTAGATAATGACGGTGGATGACAAAGTTATAATTAGTTTTTATTTCCCTCATCGCCGGGAAACTGCACAACGGTTTAGTATAACGGCGCTAATAGCCAAAGCTTATTATGTTTTGTTACTTTTCGTTGAAGTTAATCCCTTAGTTTTTTCATTTAAAGTAATGACTGTTTAACCAAATAATAGCATTAATTAATACATTTTTACAAAACAGATAAATTACTTCACGGTAAGTCCAATATACGGAATTTATTATTATCCTTTCTTAGGGATGGAATATATTCTATACATTTAAATGGTCCGTCGTAGTATAAATTATATTTAAATCGTTCTGAGAGGATATCGTGTACCACTGATAAAACAGTTAATAAATAAAAAGATATAAAAAACTACCTCGTAGGCGTCTGCCATATTGAATTTAGTGTGACGTCATTTTAATTTTCGTATTATTCTCAGCAAACCCTTTCATTTGATACCCATAATTATTATATGACAAGGTGCATAAAAATAACTATACTGCCATCTTTGGGAGTCCGCCATATTGAATTTAGATGACGTCATTTAGTTAAACATGCCATCCAAACTAAACATTATAATTATGTAAAATTGTACCGATAACTTTAAAAAAATTGTTTTTAGATATGACCCAAAAACAAGGCAAGTTAAATAAAAGATTGTAAAAAAACTAGTCGAATTAATAAACTTATTTTAAAGTCAGTAAAAAAAAAAACTCTAACCCGACTCCAAACTGTTTGCTATAATCAGGCGGACCTAACAATACCTCGAACTTTAAAATTTGTTAAAAAACATTTAGACGGTATTACCGAACAACAAAAAAAGTTCTATAACGATGACGTCATAATTTTTAAGTCAACGGGAATAAATAACACTTCCAGTGTAAATACATTCAACATCAACGACTCATAATCGTTTCCCGTTCCGGTAACGGCCGTTATTGCTTACGAATATTACGATCAAAATTTATGGCAATAGTATTGGCGGAAAGCGATCTTGGCTTCTGAAATAATTAATTTTTAGGGTTCCGTACCTAAAGGGTAAAAACGAGACCCTATTACTAAGCCTACGATGTCTGTCTGTCGGTCCGTCTGTTCTTCCGTCTGTCCTACTTATTAACAGCTGTATCTTTCGAACCTTAATAGATAGCTAGTTGAAATTCTCACAAAATATGTATCGTTATGGCGGATTAACTAAAAAATTATAAAAAAGTAAAAAAATAAAAACGAAAGTGCCCATACAACAAATATATTTTTTTTTGCGTATTTTTGTATTAGCTCTAATTTAAAAATTGTAACAAGTACAAGCGTCAAATTTGGAATTGTTAGAGTACACACTCTAAAGTATAATAATACATAATAAATTATGGCCAAGTGCGAGTTGGTGATAAGTTTCTGTTCATTACCAAGTTATAACTGGTAATTTCTTAATTGAATTTTGTGGTGGTACGGAACCCACAGTGCGTGAGCCCGACTCGCATTTGGCCGGTTTATTTAAATCACTCGATATTGAAACTCGGCGGGTATGACATTACACATTTCGTAGGTCCGCAAACTATACAAAAACAATTTACAGATACACAAAAGACTGTATTTCTCCTTAGAAAATAATAATTTACTAAGTAAACTCGAACGTAACAAATGCCGGCAATTTCCCATACATTTATCTGAAGACTCAATTAAATATTTTACTCTGACGCGCTGTACAAAAGGCCGAACCGAACACAAAAGGTATTTACCTATCGCACAAACACTATATAGAATTTCATTAAAGCCAGTCGCAATTTACGCAAGGACGGTACACAACTCCAGATATAGAGGGCGCTTCAATTGTGAAGAGTAGGGAAATTTGTGACACGCAAACTTTTACAAAGTATTACTATGTTGGCTATGCTGCGATTTGATGCTTTGGTTGTCGATGAAGAATGGATTGTTGATCGTTTTCATAGTAATATACTCGTGCATCGTCCTCGAGATCAATAACGTCAGAGTATAATTCAACACAAAGTAGTATCGCATAGGAGTCACCACTTCAGCAATACTGCTCTGACGTTACTAATCTCTTCGGGCGAAGCACTTTGTATAATTATGATAGAATTTCACGTACAGGTAAGCTCGTTTATTCATGAAATGTCATGAGTATATTTTTTTTATAATTTTATAATTATCATCAAAAAATATAAACTTCAAAAGGTAAGCTTGTCAGCTTTCAACTGGAACGAAATTGATGATTTTGGCGAATCAACAATCGTTCCAATAATATATTCGTATATTAGAGCTGGTTCAAAAACTACTGAGCCAAATTTAATGAAATTGTTGTGGGACCACCTCGAAAACTTTCTCTTCATAGGTAATATAATCACGTAAATTGGTTCACAAGTCGGAGTAAATAGTATACATACATTAAAAAAAAAAAAAAAAAGCAACATACAGTCGCATTGATAACCTCCTCTCGAAGTCGGTTAAAAACGGACTGAATTGGACACCAATCTCCTGAAGTCGGTTAAAAACTAAAAATAGCGCGAACTTAAAACTTTGCTATTAACTAATCTACACGAACTTACTGCCTTTTCATTATCATCACCATCATCAGCCAAAAGACGTCCACTGCTGAACATAGGCCTCCCCCTTAGAACTCCATACTGCACGATATAGCCTGCCATCTGCATCTAGGATGCCCGCGACTTAGAGTGGTGGAGTCGATGTCGTCGGTCCATCTAGTGGGAGGCCTAGGTACGCTGCTTCTTCTGGTTAGTGATCTCCACCAACCTTTCTTCCCCATTGGTTATCGGTTCTTCGACCGATGTGGCATGCCCATTTCCACGTCAACTCGTAAACTTTAATTTAACATGTTAAATTATTTTATTATTAATTATTAAAACATTAAATGTAGCTAGCAATGCCTATCTAATGTTTAGCCAGAGTTAATATACTGTATAGAAGTTGTGCTGTGTCATGGGCGGGGCGAGGGCGGCGTGCGGGGCGGGCCGGACCGGACTACAAGATAAACACCGTTTAATGACTATCCATCGGAACGAAGTGGGCTAGCTTTTTAGGTGTTTTCTAACTCATTTCTCTACTTTTAATAGAGCAATGTGCAATATGCTCTATATTTACGTACATAAGGGGCTATATATTAGTATTTATTGTAATAAAAAAGTGTTTTATAGCTCACAGTATTTGGGATAACGATACTAGTAACAAAATTAATGCTTAAAATTTACATTAAGAAAAAATACATAAGTAATTTTATATAGAGAAATAAATTGTATTTTTTCTCATGTTATTGTGTGCCACTGTAGTTGTGAAGAGACCGATTAAATTCCATAAATTTGTAGAATATTTTGTAAAAAAATTTGTTTCACGGAATATTTTTCTATAAGACAGTATCGCAGGTTATTTTCATAATTTTGTATAAACTAGATAAATTATAATTTTATGAAAACCTAAATTGAAAAATGACATAGTGTTTTAATATTAGGAAATCATAATATTAGAATTGTATATTTCCAGTCTAGATATCATCATCATCTGTTCAGCATTATCATGTTTCCACTGCTGGGAAATATTGGACATATCTTTTGTTTTCCTTCACCGTATTTGAGCATCGCTCAAATACGGTGAGATACGGTGCATCTATACTATACATAATTTTATTTAGGTACTAAATAAGTAATTGGTGCAGGGCCGAGGATTGAACCGGTGCCGTTAGATTGCAAACCACACATGCTACCCGGCCACTATTGCATCACAATCTACATGTACTAGACATATATAAATGACCAAGTTTCATCAAAATCGGACAAGTATTTTCGAAAAATTAAACTACTGCATTTGTATGAAAAGTATGAAAAAGACTTGAGCTCTGGTTTCGTCGCCAAAACGAACCAAGTCAACAGATCAGCTTCAAAGCGACAGTTCAAAGTTTACCCATAAAGAGCGAGATTTACCTATCCGACTGTCCCCAATCGGTGGTTCTTTTTACTATTTATGTATTTTGAAAGGTTATGTTGTTTTTTGGCGGGTCGCCAAGTTACGTGGTGGAAGGTACACTGCCAAGTTATTGCTTTGTAGTTTATGAGAATGAAAATAATTTTGTTTACGCACCGAAAATGATACTGATAGAGCAATCGCTGGCATCTACTATAATATTTGCAAATTATTGCCACCCTGGCTGAGGAGAGGCTTTATTCACTAGTAGGCAGGCAATATCGGAGAATTTATTGGCGATTCTTTGGCAGTAAACACTTCGGCGCCGTTTCAAATGTGTTCCGATTTCTTGAATCTATTTTTTTAGTGATGATGGAATATCGATTTATGGATAATAGAGTTTTAGTAAAAATTACTATTTATGTGTTGTGGACAGTAAAAAAATATTACGACCGGATTCGAACCTGCACAATCTGGGTAAACTCCCTGAGCACTCTAACCGCTAAGCTAAGGTGATTTTCTTATCAGCTTTCAAATTCTTGACCTGTCTTTGTAACTGATCTAGACGAATTCTACCTTGCTTATTCAAAATTATCTATAACATGTAAACAATAAATCCTAAAGTTAAATAAAACTTGAATATAAAACTACTTATAAGAATACTACTTATTAATTTACTGTTTTTTTTCCTATATAACTTGACTACTAGGGTTTTGACTTTAGCATAGCATAATATATAATAGCATAATATATAAATGGCATATTAACATAATATTTCACTGCTGGACTTTAGCCTATCCTCGATTTTTTTTAAAGAACATTTTTTTCTGTTTCTAAAGTAGGATCGCCTGTTGGTCCAGTTGGTAATGAACCTGCCTTCTGAGCTTGGGGGCGTGGGTTCGATTCCTACCTAGGACAATCATTTATATGATGAACATTTGTGTTTGTTCTATATCTGGCTGTAAATATCTATTTAATTATGTATTTAAAACTATATATGTATATATCAGTCTCTGGCAGCCATATTACAAGCTTTGCTTAGTTTGGGGTCAGATGATCGTGTGTGCAAAAATGTCCCGAATATTTATTTTATTTATTTATTTAAAGTTTTTAAGTGACGTCAAGTAGTGACCTAGCCATGTAATTTTTCAACCTCTTTCTTTCATTCCCATCAAAACAAACCATTTCATATGATTGAAAAACACTTTTAATTCAACTATATAAGAAAATGTGGTTTTAATTAAAAGCTCATGCGATTGGATGTGTATGTTTCGTGTCACTACATTAACTGACGCCAAAGTGCCGACACTAGGGTTGTCTATTTTCTATTTCTTATCTTTATTATTTAAAAACGCGAGCCATCTAGGTTTATAGTTATAATATAACTAGCTGCACCCCGCGGTTTCACTCGCGTGGATTACTCCTTATCATCATTTCAGCCATAGGACGTCCAGTGCTGGACATAGGCTTTCCATTGATCTCCAAAAGGGCTGGTTGGAAGCGGTCTGCGTCTAGCGTCTTTTCTCTCTTACTTCTTATATCATCAGCTATCTGCCTATGAAGATCCCATCAAAATCGGTCCAGTCGTTTTGGAGTCCATCCATAGGGAACATACATACATACATTGCTTTTTGTATATAAGAAAGAAGATAACAATTTATTCAGCATCCACAAACATCTTATCATCTAATAAAACATGCAACTAAAGGTCCTAATTCCTAATCCTAGTTAAGTAGATCTTGAAATTTCTTAATCGGTAACTACGATTTGCGACTTATTATTCTGTTTATCACAGTTTAATCTAAAAACAAAACGAAATACTATACACCTACTAACTAATCACAGATTCTCTAATATTTGGCAGGTAGATTCCTAATAGTGAGAGGATGACATCATCCTCTAAGAAAGGATTTTATGTATATGTGATAATAGCGGTCCGCCCCAGCTTCATACGGGTATAGATTATAGCCTGTCACCCGGGGATAGAGTTGCTTCCCAACAATGAAAGAATTTTTCAAATTGGTTCAGTTGTTTCGGAGCCTATTCAATGCAAACATACAAACAAACAAACAACCAAATCTTTCCTCTTTATAATATTAGTATAGATATGTGAAAATTTAAACTGGCTGTCATTTACGGTTTGGAAGATACAGCCGCTAAAAGGTTGGACGGACGGACGGACAGACGGACAGACAGACAGGAAGGCGACGTAGGCTTAGTAATAGGGTTCCGTTTACACCCTTTGGAACCCTAAAAAACAAGCGTGAAATCGTAACATGTCCCAAAAGTTATTCAAGTAAGTTTTTGTAAAACGCCATCCCTACGAGTCCCACTCAATGCTAATGAACAGTATAATGTTCGACAGCGCGTGGCGTGTCGACTAATTTAAAGCACTCGACTCATTAGCGGACATAGGTTTTTATGTCCCACTTTCAGTCCCACTTGACTATTAAAATGTCCCGTTAATGAGCGGGACACGGCCGTAAACTGGTTAAATGTGGGGATTAGAAAAGAAATGTGATTGAAAATGGTAATCATTTTGTTAGTGTTAATACATTGACTTCACCTACTGTTTAGCATACTTGAAAGCGAAAGTTTGTATTTCTAATGGAGGCTGTAAAGCCAGGGCTATTGTGTACATGTAAGTTTGTAATACCCACATACAGTCAATTTTTTTTAAATTTTTTGCTCACACGGTCACCACCTCACCCCGAAATAAGAACTTGTAATACGGCTGCCAGAGACTGATATACATATTTTTATAGTTTTTTTCAATACTAATATTATAAAGAGGAAAGATTTGATTGTTTGTTTGTTTGTTTGCATTGAATAGGCTCCGAAACTACTGAACCGATTTGAAAAATTCTTTCACTGTTGGCAAGCTACACTATCCCCGGGTAACATGGGCTATATTTTTTTTTTTTTTTAAATAGGGATCCTTACTAAAACTACTATAACGTAACCCAAGGTGTAAAAAATAAGATTTACTTTTTTAACTTTGCGTGTTTGACAGTTCTAAGACAGGACAACGTCTGTCAGGTCAGCTATATGTATAGTTTTATTATGTAATTAAAATTAAGTAGTTTAGTAATTAAGTGACGTATTAATTATATAATGATAATATAAAGGTAAATATTGTAAAAAAAAAACTTAGACGTGCGTGTATATGTATGCAAGAGTATGTGTAACTATATTTGTTACCTTTCAACTCCATAAAGAATAAAGTAATTTGGATGAAACTTGGCATAGAAGTACCTTGTACCCTGCATTACCACATCAGTTCAGTTCAGTTCACTTATTAACCCAGAAGATATACAGTTATTGTAGGATAGCAGGCGAAACCGAAGAGCGGTTCCTAGTCGTAATATTTTCTGTGAACACAGCGTTATAACCTTTGATCATATATATTGCTTAAACTCGACGTAGTACCGAAAAAGAGCTGGAAGGAGTGAGGTCACACAATTTTTTTTTTGTTTAAATTAGAACGGCTGTCAAGGCATTTTAGTAAGAAATTTGTTGTAGCCAGTTGCACCCATATAAACGAAACGTCAGGCATTCGAAATCAGTTAGCAACTGTGATGCGGAGTTCGACGCGTTGATCTAAATAAGAATGTTCAATCAAGGTTCACAATGCCTGGTAATAGATTTTCCTTTTAATTTCCGTTCTATTTACTTCTCTTTTCTGTGTGTAATCACTTACTGCATACACTGACATATTCTCACTAGTTCTACAAACGCACATTTCAATATTAAGTGGCACACAACTGCAAAAAAGATAATCAAACGACCAAGGAGAGTGTAAGAGCTAAAGGAGAAACTGTACTCATAAAACTTCCATAAATTTAAAGTTAGAGTCCTTTTCATGAAAGAAGTCCCACGGCAAACAGCGGAACTAAATTTCCATGTTGTAGTTGTCAGGTGTTGTTACTGTGTTTGGACGCTAGTGAGATTTTTATTAATTTTCCATCGTTAAAGAGTCGTGTACGATGCCAAAAGTTGTTAAAGTTCTACTCGAGAAATGATACTGATAGTGATTGATACGCGATGACAGCGCCGCGTCTGGGGGACTTCAAACATGAAAAGCAGTCTATATGATTATTTACGGGATATTTACCGTGGCAAGGAGCAAGAAAGAGGGTAGATCGTTATGTCTGCACCTAACTTTTTAACTGTTCGACCAACCACCCGTATTCTTCAGTTTTCCCGTGAACATGGTGCATGTAACTGCGCCGAAATATCGGGAGCTCATTCCACTACCTTGCCACGGTAAATATCCCGTAAATAATGATATAACTTTAGTGAACAACCGTGATAGTTTAAAACAGTGTTCCATTAATTTTTCTGTGGTTAATACTCGTAATAGAAAAACCCGCGCGTAAAAGTGCAAGTCGCAGCAAAATTAGCATAAACACTAAAATGTACCGACGCCAAATAAAATAAAGTTCCAATTACGGTAACGGAAGCTACCTCCGATATATCTTAGGGATCCTTGCATTTTACGAGGTGAGTCGTAACGAAAGACTTAGTATGCGGTCGCCTGCGCGAAGATAAATACCACTTTATACGATGTGGCGAAGTAAGCACGCGAATTTGTATGAACTTCACTTGAACTTTGTACTCAAAATGTTCTGTACAAAGAATAGAGATTCATTGGGTTGTTGGTTACTTGTACCTGATATGAGGAGTATTTTATACATTAGTTCGTTTACCATCATCATCATGACCTCATTTTATTATGCACAGCTTAAAAACAGAAAATTAACGAAAACTTAAAATGTTAGCTAAAAACATGACGATAATAACAAAACTGACCCCATTAATTCCGACACATCGATTCATGTTGAGAAATTGAGTTTAAATAAACAAATTTTTTTCATCTCGTCTAGATTAGGCCTTTTGAACCTAATTTTTCTTTTGTTCTAAGTTCAGCCCCCTTTATTCTATCCCATCTTGTTTATTTTCACTTCAATTAATTTAATTAATAATGTGGTGGATGGTCATTACAAAGTCAAAAAGTTGTATTCGCTTATAGATCAGGAGGTTTGAGGATCCGATTTGAGGCTAGGCCCGTTCAGGCTAGGATTGTTGCCATCTTCGATCTTTCGACCTTACTGTCTCTCTCAAATATGCTATGCGATAACATTTTAATAAATAAATAAAATAAATATATTTTTTTTGTTTAAATTAGAACGGCTATCAAGGCATTTTTATAAGAAATTTGTTGTAGCCAGTTGCACCCATATAAACAAAACGTCAGTCATTCGAAATCAGTTAGCGTTGGTCTAAATAAGAATGTTCAATCAAGGTTCACTCGTATGCCTGGTAACAGATTTTCCTTCTCAACTCCGTAGCTTTTTGCTCACATTCTAGAATATCATCACAAAGTCGATCCATCTTCAGTCACCTATATGTTTATCAGTTTTCTATTCCAAGTCTCGGGTAACGTATGCATAGAGTCGATACCTCTGGGGGAGTAATGTAATAACGCCCTGAATATTGACGAATGGTGGGTAACGCGACAGTTTTATTCACCTTTTTGTACTGTAAATGACACCTTGGCTTACGAGACGTTCAAGGGTACGAGTTCAGAGTGAGCAAACAAGTGAGATATGGTAAGGTCGCGTTGCGTTCGCGAACGCATCTGGCTTGATATTTGTAGTGAAACCCATCCAGCAGACGATCTTGTCGCTCCATTTTAGGGTTCTGTACCCCAAAAAGAAAACAGAGAACAACTTATAGGATCACTTTGTTGTCCATCGGTCGGACTAAATAAAAAAAAAAATTATATATTTATTTATATCTATTTGATTTTTAATTTAAATTTCTATTACCAAATTGAAATGTATATCAAATACTCGCTTGATAATTAGGTTCTTCCATACATACCAACTACAAAAAGTTTGTAAGTACAATTTTTTTTTAAATATGATATAACTACAAATTAACAACTTTCGTTTTTTTTGCTTTATATGTGCTGTGAGACCTTGCCTCTTGCCAAATTTCATGATTCTAGGTCAACGGGAAGTTCCCTCTAGGTTTGATTTGGTTTGGGTAGACTCTAGGCTTGTGATATCCCTTCACGGCTGAAAGAGACTGTGGGTCCGAGTTTTTGAAATAAATTTCATCTTGATACCTCTACGCATTTCTGAGAAAAGAATCTTGACAGACAGACGGACAGACGGACAACAAAGTGATCCTATAAGGGTTCCGTTTTTTCCTTTTGAGCTACGGAACCTTAAAAACAAACGAATCCGTCCCATAGTCTAGTTTATCAAAGGGTAGGATGTAACATTTACTACATGTTTACTAAAGGGGGTTTTATTTTATTACGTCGTAACAGACACAGAGGTACGGCCTGTACAATAGATCTCGATAGTTGTTTAGGATTATATTTCTAGTTATATTGTATCCTTTCTTTTGTCCATTTTATCTCATTCATTTTGTAGTAGAATTTATTGGCTGACAAACATCAAAAGTTAGTTCTAAAAGATGAAAATTAAAGTAAATAAACAAAAAAATATCTGGTATAAAATCACATCATCATAGGCCTTTACTATCCCGCTTTCCATCAGGCGAGATCGCGGTCAAACGTTAGCCTAGTAAAAAAAAAGTAGTCCGATGTAAAAAAAAAAAAAAATAATATAAGCCTCTCTCATAGAACGCTCAGCCTTACAGCCTTTTACAGCCGTCCTAGTATAAGTATTTCACTTTCCAAGGCAAGGCATTTTTGCTTTTTTTTCACACTCCAAAATCGCGCATTGCACGTTTGTGTCGTTGCCAGACACAGGACGGACTGAGTTCACGCAAGCTAGTTAACTTGTGTTTATATTGCAGCGCAGACAACGGTAAAACGTATCTACCTCAGTTTTTTTCATTGTCCGTTCTTCATTTATATTGGTTTAAGTTTTAACCTAGCTGTCCTGCTGTGGAATAAGCTGCCTCCTTCTATCAGGCAGGCCAAGTCTCATCCTATTTTCAAGAATCTTGTCTACAATCGCTATCTTCCTTTATAATTGGTACGTATATATGTATGTATGTATTATTTATAGTATGTATTGGTAAGTAAATAGTATTATTTGCATATTCAGTATTTATTTGTAATATACATAATATTAATGTATTGTCTACACCGCCGACCCTACTCCTGTCTCAGCTATGTCCATCCAAAGGTTGCCTGGAAGAAATCGCTTCAGGCGATAAGGCCGCCTATTATACTGCCGGTTTTTGTATTATTTTTAAGTTACCTATTTTTGTATTTTTTTTTATTTTGGTGTATAATAAAGTTATATATTATTATTATTGTTGTTACTAAGTTTTCTTAAATTTAATAAAATATAGATAAAATAAATAAACAAAAACTAATTGTGAACAGTCTTAAGCTCACAAACTCTAACCTAAACACAACATGCCATTTATAATCTCCGAAACCATAACAAGCTCCTTTTGAAATGATACTTTGCTTTGTGGCTTCGTTTTGTGAAATGCTTGAAGTGTACGAATGAAATGTTACAGCGTATGTGGAAGCGGTTTTGAGGATGCTCGGGTCGAGTAGCTCTTAGTCCTAAGATAGATGTTATTATAATTTTTAGGTCTTGCTTTTTGTTGCCACTTGTCTTTTTTGTCATTGAAGATATATGTCCTTTTTCAGGTAATCGAAAGATGATTTTCTTATGGTCTAATTTAAGATGATAATTTTGGCAGGTCACGTCCATGAAGTTTCTTATTTTTTCTCGGTAAAATGCAATACAAATGTCATACCTATATACATTATTTATAGGGACCGCCCACTTAGTGAAGTGCCACGCATAATGAATAACCACAGACTATCGAAAAACAAAAAAATAAATTAAACAAATAAAAATTAATATAAAGTAACTATATTACAATTTTTTGTAAATATTAAAGATATTTGCAATTATCTATCGCGCAATTAATTATTTGTAAAAAACTATTACTCACCTAATATTAACTAAATGGATCTGATACAACTGATCGGTTAGCTTAGCTACCCTACGAGCGTCACATTTGCAACCCCGCCCTCTATAATTTACAATATACTTTGCCTTAAATTCTATGAAAACAATGCATATTGCCACCAAAATACGACTGCGAAAAAGCTTTCAATACTACCCGCATTTTAGAACCTGAACCTAAAAATATTTCGAGGCCCTCTAAACTCCCCAACCTTGCATTTTAAACCTAAAAATATTCGTAGCGTTCTCAATATCTCGGAGCTAGTTTCTGAAACAAAACGGATCAGGCTGTATCTAGTGTTCCCAGGCAGCTCGGCCGAGGCTTTAGAGATGCTAGACGCGACACAGGATTTGAATAAGCGATTTATTTGGACGATGCTCAAGCTAGTGCATTTGGAATTGAGATTTTGAGACCTTTGAAGCTAGATAGGCTGAAGTTAAACAAAAGCAATGGAGATAGAAACAAATACTTTTTTGTATTACTTTGTGTGGTAAATCATAATCCAGTTCTCTTTTATATAACTTTATTCATATTCTTATTCTTTATTCCTACTTATTACAGTTTTCAGACCAATATGCTTCCGCTATGAACGCTCAAGCCAGACTAAAATCCCTCTTGCCAAAATCCTACCGCATTATCTTTTTCCTACCCCCACTATTCGCACTGTTGCCAAGACTCCCGAGTCAACACGTTTCCGACCGCCATTTTATATAAAAAACTTTTAGTCAAATTACATACCAAAAGGTTTAAAACCAAAAAATCGCAAAGAAACAATTGAAATAATTTAGAAATCATGACATTTGTGAAAGAGGAAGCTAAAATAATCAATCTTTAAAAAATATTTTAAGGAATGAGTAACGGAATTTGAAACTGCACATAATTTATTTAGGTGTTAAAAAGTCATTGGTGCATCGCAAGGACTGTGTTTTATGGAAACACGGAGATTTGTAGCGATGCTAGTTCAGTGATTGGCACGTTCGGTTGTGACTACTCGTACTTGTCCGTTTTTTTGTATATCTAGTATAACATACATCCCTTGTCCCAAAGAGTTGGCAGCGCGCTACGATACGCGCACCTTATTTTTCGCACATTACACTTTGAAATTGTTTGAAATATGTTACAGCCATCTTCGTGGAGAAACTTGTTTTAAACATGGCGCAATATGCTGTTCTCTTTACGACGAACAATGTTGCCATGTCGGTGAAATGGAAAGTTGTGGAACGATGCGATGTAAGCGTTCTGTGTGCGCGTTGCGGGAAACATCTTTGCGGTTCGTGGCTTAATCCCGCTTGTCGGTCTATTCAAGTTACTGTAGAGAGATACAAGAAAGATTGTAATAAACCTTTTAAAAGTAAAAAAAATAGGAACTTTCCGTCATATAACAAGTAACCTAAATTATTATTATATTAACCTGCATCGTCCCATTGCAGGGAAAATTTCTCTCTGTTTTGAGTAATTTATGTTCAGTCCTTCAAGTAGGAACCCAGTTCGTCCTTCTATCTCCGTCTGAGCCGTCCCGGAGGTCGTTTGCCATCCTGTGGAAGCCATTGTGCTGTGGTTTTGGCCCAACGATCCTCCGACATTCGAGTGACATGATCGGCCCAGTCCCACTTTAGGTAAACGGCCTTCTGAGTGGCTGATGACTTATATAAAAACTTAAATAAAAAATATAAAACCCGACTGCATTGTATAAGTATTAGGTAAGTGACTGAAAAAGAGATCGCAGGGAAACGCTGGATGCAGGCCGCTTCCAACCGACCCTTTTGGAGATCGATGGGGGAGGCTTATATCCAGCAGTGGACGTCCTATGACTGAAATGATGATGATTATGATGAAGTGACTGAAAAGTAACAGCGGCGCGCTGCGTACCTATCTATCTATATCTATACCTAAAGGACCTCGTAGTACATGCAGAATTCTTTCAAACCGCTTTATCTCGTAAACTACTGAGTAGTGTATATATATTTTTGAAATCTGCTGAGTGAGCTGTACGTAATGATAATATATGGACCTATTTAGTAGTTTACTTACTACATTCCCTTATTTTTTTTCGCGGACCCCATCTCAATTTTTTTACCGTATAACACACCCACTATAAAAAAAAAACAAATGACAACTCTCGTGTCGAAATCCACAAAGCCGTAGAGATGTAGAGCTTGCCAAAGAAACCTCATATATACATACACTCAAAAAACATAACCCTGCTTCTTGCGCAGTCGGGTAAAAAGTTAAACCACCGGCCATCCACTGGCAGAATGTTTCTCACGGTTCGAGGAGAAGAGAGGAAAGGATGCCGTCCAATAGCAACGCCACTTATCGAACTCGAAAAATCTTGGTGGCGAAAGATGAAATAAGTCATTATAAATCGCTTTAGAACAAAACCAAAGTCCACTGAGGCTTAAAAATTTAGTAGTTTCATTTTCATATTTAATAGTGGTGTTAAATTGAGTTAAGTAGCTTTGCTACGCTACCTCTACGAAGATTTGTAGCACTGCTACGGTACTTCTACGAGATTCGTAGCTAATAGAAAAGTTTTGTAAAACTGTATCTTACGTTTTATCTGTATAAACAAAAATGTACTAGTGACATTTTTAAAACAGTTTGTTTCTTCAAAAAGTTTTCTCTTCTGTGGTTTCTTCAATCGCCCTTTTTACATAAATAGGAGCTAGCCATGTCACATACAAAATAAATATTCCAAGAACAGCGTATCTCTTCTCAGAAGTGTTAATGCTAAACGTAGGTATAATAAAGTTAAAAAACCAGTTGTCAGCGGTTCGTAAGTATTTGGTAACAAAGATTTAAGGGATCCGATGAGTCGATGGAACACACTAACTCTTTTTCAGATAAAGTTAAGTGTCAAGCGACAGCGGTAATATTTTTATTTTTTATTTATTAACAAGCTGCGCCCTTTGGTTTTACCCGCGTTATATACCCTTGAAGAAACCTCCTTGGTACCGACAGCAACCTCCTTTGACTTAGATGTGTTTTTTTTTCTATGATGTTATATGCCAATGACTGCAATTCTTGCCGTTCCATACAAAATGAATGGGAAAATGAAATTTCTTTAAAAAAAAAAAACTGTTTTTTTCCTGATATTTTAACACTTATTCAGCTATTTGGGGCGGAGAGAAATCCAACAAATCAAGGATCATGAAAATCGGTCCAGCCGTTCTTGAGTTATAAATGGTGTAACTTATTAACTTAACTAACTAATCCGAGCTTGTTTTAGATAGATTGCGTTTGCTCGCATAAAAAAATAGGAACATCCATTCAGGCAGACATTCCACACACTAGCAGTTCACACAATAAAAGTGGAATTGGTGCGCTTCGTACGGGTTTTTGGAATATCAACGAATGGAACGGTGTCGCCTTTCGAGCACCCTGGCCGTCCAATATTAAAATGGGCAGGAGGAAATGAGGTCATGCAGATCTGATACACGCTTCCATATACAGGCAAATGTAGTCAAAATTCCCCATTGCAAAATGATGCCACGTCGTTCGCGGGCAGCTTGTGATTGGAGACTCGACGGGACTCGACGCTTGTGATTGGAGAATCGAAAGTCATTCATTCATTTCGCGCCTAGGATTGGCCCCGCTCGGAATAGGTTAGGTTAACATGTTAGAACGTTTGGCTTATGCGAGGTAAAGGATGAGCAGTCAAGTGGTTATAATATATGTATAAAGCGGTAAAGTTTGATGCTTACCGTTTTGAAGCATTGAACTGACAGGCTAAATTAAATATGATGGTGTTACCTGAAACAGAAAAAACAAACAGTAAGAACAACTAAGCTAAAAAGATCAGAATTATTTTGAATTTTGTGAATAACTATTTGTCTATTTACTACGTTTTAATGTATCCCGTACATAAGATTTAGTAAGAAACGTCTGATTATTGAGCCAGGAGGTGATTAGTGGAACTCTTCAATGGCTGCAAGTAATCCTTTCGAGTTTGAGCACCGTCCGTTTGATTTAACGACTCACAATAGCATTTTTTAGCTTTTTAAAGTACCTACTATAAAAATATTTACTAACATAGGTGGTAAACAAGCAGACGGGCTGCCTGATGGTAAGCAGTCACCGTCGCCTATGGATACTTGTAACACCAGAGGCATCACAACTACGTTGCCGACCCTTTATTCAAATATTGTTAGGATTTGCTTTAAACACGAGCTAGTACCGATAAAAGTCTGAAAAAACTGAAGAGGGCAACGTAAACACGTATTGCACACACTGACATTTTTACTATTTCTACAAACGCACACTTCAATATTTAGCGGCACACAACTACAAACGAGATTACAAATTTGTATCAAAATAGATAACTTTGGGGTAGTGCTAAGTGCTGTAAGTAACCCATCTCCCTTTTTTTCTGAATAAAAAAAAAACTTGTGGCTGAATAAAACCTCAAGGTTAAAACGCTCATCGTCCTTCCCTTGATATAATTCCAACAGTGTCATTTTATTAAGTCTTCGAACTGAGTCGAGATCGGATCGAGATAGCTGACATGTGTCGCGGACGTGTTAGAAAAGTATGTGGATATGTATGTATGTGTGTGTGGACGTAGTAAGGAGAGGGCGAGAATTAGAGTGTTAGATTCAAATTCAGACTTGTATTATTTTATTTTTAAAAGTAAATAGGTAGTCTTAATTTATAACGAGTAATTTTATTTTAGAAACTGACGTGGTTTTCACACATACGTGAGTAATTCCCGTGTAATACAAATAAAATATTACGAGTAATGTTTCGACCTTCACACCCATTTGCTCGGGAAGCGTAAAAATATAACCATACTAATATTTATACATGCGAAAGTGTGTTTATTTGTCCTTCTGATGATATCTAAAATATGAGATTACCTACTCATATTACTACTTAAAAAATCTATCGTACTTGGCACTGGCGTAATAGACAAGACGTCTGGAACCAAATTTTTAATGTTATAATTGTTTTTGTAACTTCCGATAAAAGAGGTTATAATCTTCAAACGGTTGAACATATTTTATTGAACCATAGCTAAGAACACTCGATCAAGTCACCGTTCAAACAAACAAAAACTAAATCAAAATCGGTCCAGCCGCTTGTGAAATACAATACCACAGAAAGACACAGACACACATAACACCGTTCTTTTTGCATCGGGGGATAAAATAGGATAAGATCAAGGTATATGTTTTTATTCTTAAAATCCTGACTACGTTCATTTACCTAGTACGCGCGCGTGTGTGTGTGTGTGTGTGTGTGTGTGTGTGTAAGTCCCTCAGGAATGAACTTTTGAAATGTTTGCGAAGTGAGTGAGAGTTAAAAAATATTTTTTGATATGTGGAGGTAAGATGAATTTGTATACGGTGACGCTATATTAGAAGTAACGTGACGTTTGAGCAACTTTTGTTATTACTCAACGCCTCAAGCCCAAAATAGTAGTTATGCTGCTGCTATATCATCAGACCTTCATCATCATCATCATAATACGTCCACTGCTGAACATAGGCCTCCCCCTTTAACCTCGACACTGAACGACAGCCTGCCTTTTGCATCCACTGGATGCCAGCGACTCTCACAATGTCGTCGGTCTATCTAGTGGGATGCCTACCTATGCTAAGTCTTCCGGTTCGTGGTCTCCACTCAAGAACCTTTCTCCATCGTTCCCATCAGACCTTTATAACCAAGTGTATTAATAGGAATAGGACAGCCCAAGATTCAAAGATTCACTATCCACTTTTTGTGTCTTATTGTTATTATTATATTCTAAATATACAATACAGTAACGTATTAAATAAATTTGCAGCTTAAAATAAATGTGACAATTACTGAATAGGTAAGGTTATAGTTTAAAATCGACTTCCAAGATTTAATTGATAGCCCGTTGGTCCAGTTGGTAGTGAACCTGCCTTCTGAGCCTGGGGGCGTGGGTTCGATTCGCACCAGGACAAACATTTATGTGATGAACATTTGTGTTTGTTCTATATCTGGGTGTTAATATCTATTGAAGTATGTATTTAAAACTATATATGTATGTATATCAGTCTCTGGCAGCCACATCACAAGCTTTGCTTAGTTTGGGGTCAGATGACCGTGTGAGCAAAAATGCCCCATAAAAAAAAAAAACATAATTTGTAAGTTAATTGCAAGTGAAGTTCAATGCGCGGTAAAAACATAACTTGTACGCAATCATTGACTAAATTTGCACCGTCACAGTTTCACAAACATCCAAACATCCAATTATTCAAGCTTGAGGAAAAGTATGATTCACGACCGATCTCTGGTTTGATCAAAGTGTCACATAAATTGGTTTTAAAATTACGAAGGAGGCATAAAGTGGCAACGTGAAATTCCATTTGGAAAAATCAATGTTCGCCACGGGTCCTTATCGGTGACTTGCATTCGGCAGATGGAAGGTTGTGATTCGGTAGTTAGTATGCAGGAACTGTACACAGGTAGCCCGGCCAGCTACTGAGAGACAGTGACTGAGATTCACACATGGGAGTCGGTTGCTCGGTTGAATGTTTTTTTTTTTTCGAAATTATTTTCTAGAGTGCTTTTCATGTTTGAAGTCCCCCAGACGCGGCGCTGTCATCGCGTATGAATCACTATCAGTATCATTTCTCGAGTAGAACTTTAACAACTTTTGGCATCGTACACGACTCTTTAACGATGGAAAATTAATAAAAATCTCACTAGCGTCCAAACACAGTAGCAACACCTGACAACTACAACATGGAAATTTAGTTCCGCTGTTTGCCGTGGGACTTCTTTCATGAAAAGGACTCTACTATCGCCAAAGTTTTTAAACAAAACATGCCTCATGTACGCAATAGTCGCTCGCAAGTTGAAGTCTCGCAGTTCTGTGCTGCTTCTAACGTTTTAATAGTTTTGTTGACGAAGCCAGTCATCAAAATTAAACCAAGGAGGTAATTTTTGCTAAACATCTTTTTTAATTAACGTTTGTATTTGGATTATTTTAAATGTTGGATTTTATTTTAGTTTCGGTTGTCGTTAAAATATATTACACGGAGTTACGCGGAAAAGATGTACTAACCGAAAGAGATCCATAATATCCATTATTATGAACAACTTTTAATGTGGCTAAAATAATCATTATTCGTAATGTAGTAAAACTTGCTTGCATGACTTGGGTACTGTTGTAAAGTAGGGGAGAGAGGGGTCAAACCTAACAAATTTTAGTTCAGAGCTCATATATTTGAAACGAAAGATCGTATAAAAATGCTTTTTAGACCATGTTAAAGGAAAAATATTTAGCTACAATCCATGATATAAAAAAACTGTATAATACAAATAATTAACTAACAGGTGCCAGTTTAAAGAAAAAAGTCCGGTGTTAATTTTAGCCCCGACTTCGGGGCTAGTTTTAACATGGCTGGGGCAGGTATAAACAGGAGGGTCTGGAATACTGGATCTTCAACAAAAGGTCTTGTCTTGATGAAATGGTCTAGAAATATCAAAAACTCTTTTTCAGTCATCCAGCCTGATTTGTTTCCGGCGCCTATCGCTTCAGTTGGACCATTCTTGATAAATATGTCACTGTATCTCATTCTAGGAAAAATAAACATGCAAGGAATAGAGTTTTCGATGGCATTTGCAGCCCCTTCCAGAGTAACCAACGTCCCTCTTTCTGCTGCGGTTACCACTCCAATTTGTCTTGTACCTCGTTCAGCTACAACTTTGTTGATGGTCGAACGCTAGTCCAATTGAAGGAGGTGGCTCGGCTTAAGCTCGTTGTTTCGGCGCTACGGAATGGCGTGGGTTTCTTTTCTAAAATGAAGTGAACCAACCTGGCCCGGCACTTTTGTTTTTTTCCCAACTCTCTGGCATGTTTTGTATTTCATGATAAACAGCTGCTTCATACGCCAATTTCCTTACCTCAGTGGGAAGGAGACCGAATTATATCCTTGCACATTGAAGAATGTAATATGTTAACTTCTCCCTCTGGTGTAAAAACGAGTCGTGTCTTCTTGTATCCAACTTTTCTGTATCTCTGTATCTAATATATATCTGTATTCCAAAACTTCCGTTGCAGCCAATTCATAGATCTCTTTAGAAGCAGTTCTTTTATACGTCCTCATACGGCAAAATAAAATAAAATAGAAGTTTTAAAGTAGTAAGGTATATGATGCTCGTATGGTTAAAAAAAAACATCGTGGGGAATCATACAACGTGGACTTTTTGGCCGGTAAAACGCTAAAATAAAATAACGCAATAAAACCAAGCACATTGATCGGGTTTGTACTTCACTTTTGCGATCACACTTTGTATGAAACTAACTGCTAATGCATTATTGTTCTAAGGCTAAAACCAAGTAGCCTGGCTGCCATCGCTGTGGGGCATGTATTAACAAGTTAATTGTTACCCCTGTCAATTTGTTACTTTTAGCCCCATGCCCCCATTTATCACATTTGTATTTTTATTCAATTAGGTATAAGTTTTACGATAAAAGAAACAAGTGAATATAGCTGCCAATTTTACAAAGAATCGAATAATAATTATCAACATTATTTAAAAGGCATAATTAAACGACAAATCAAAAAATTGCGTTCGTTAAAAAGTTCGTTTACCTAGCCAAATTAACCGCAGTGACGTGACCTCTCTATGCGGCGCCTGAGCGAGAATTAACCGGTTTGATCGCGTTCGGCACCATTCATAGAGTTGGAATACTGTTGATATACAGCCATAATGTTTATACTTAAGCGACAAATCGCTTGTTAATTCTTACCCCTGTTAATTGTAGCCCCTATCTCCCCTACATAGCGGGGCGACCGGGCGATCCGCACCGTAAGTTTTCAACGGGCGGCGCCGTGGCACTAAATACCCCGATTGGGTCTGCCTTGTTTCACGAGGAAGTGGCCAATTTCGGGTCGGATTAGAAGTGGTCCGAGGGATTCGGCCCTTATTTCATTTCCTTTTTTCCGATATTCGACGACAATCACGTCTAGTGCGAGCTTACGCGCACTTGCGGTCCACTTTTGTGTTTATTTTGTTTTGTGTTGCTACTTCTTGGTACTCATAGGATGAAAGGGAAGTGATTGAAACGCCAAAAATTTAAATAATGTGAAATACACGTGATAAATTGTTTTATGTCAATTTGTAATCGTTGCGAAAACCTACAAAATCATCAGTAACAGTGACTTCTGTCTTCCCGTGAACATGGTGCATGTAGCTGCGCCGAAATATCGGGAGCTCATTCCACAACCTTACCACGGTAAATATCCCGTAAATAATAATATAACTTTAGTGAACAACCGTGATAGTTTAAAACACTGTATACATCGTTCGAAAGTTAAACATTACGGATCATACAACGGAGCGTGCGGTAATGAAACGCATCATTCGTGCGTGTACTTTACGGTATTTTTTTAATTTCCATTTTTTGTTTTTTTTCTCGCAAATGTGTTGTGAAACGTTGTATGGCACACGTGCGGATTGGTTTTTACAAACTCGTGATTATGGTAACATTCGTCTACTCGTTTGTAATAACCAACTTACCGCACTTGTATCATAAATAACTATTTCGCAGACCCCATCTTGATTTCTTGTAACCTCCCACTAAAACGATTCAAATGGCACCTCACATGTCGAAATCCATTAATCCGATTAAGTTGTAGGGCGTGCCAAAGAAATCATCATGCATACTTACATACACTCGAAAAACATAACCTTTTTGCGCAGTCGGGTAAATATCAGTTAAAATTTCTAAGGTTTGGCTTCATTTCGATGGTACGCTGTATAAAAATGGTTAGACATCGTTTTCTTTTCATAAAAGTAATTCCAGAATCCTAAACAGTGTTCAAGTAACTGACTTAAATAATTTGTACTTATATGTACGCACGCACATAATATACGAATACTATCCCGCGAAGTTTGTTTTCAACATAGCAAATAAAACGAACTTTTTACATCATAACTTTATTTTCGTACCGCGCAGATTCGTACGTGAGACCGACTATATTTCGTGCTGATTACAGTATCTTGAAGGTACAATTTTTGTATTTTTTTGCTGGCTCACTCACGCTTAACACAGTCCCTGCAGTTTTGTATTTTTGAGGTGGCTCGCTCGTGCATAACACGGCCCGAGTTGAATTTTACGACGTTACGTACGGTAAGTGAGTTGAATGAAAATTGTTTTATAATTTTGTGACTTCGTTTCCGTGGACTTCATGAAAATTTCACAGTTTTATGCGAGCTGAATTTTTAGTTCCACATTTGCGAACATAAACGAGAAAGATGTCAACGTTTTGCGATGTTCAGACGACGCCTGAAAAATCCCCAACGTTTTTAATATATAATTTTCTCTTTTCTTTTTAGTGAGCTTGTTCTAAAACGAAATCTCATGCTCATTAAAAAGTGCACAATGTTGGAGAGGAAAATCTAAAGCCAAAAACAAAACAATTGTGTATTTCACGAGCCAGCAGCCATTAGTATAGTTCGAATAAACAGAACCTACAAAAAGATGTTAATCACTTCACTGAACACTCATTAACGCGGCTCCCATAATGAGGTGCCAACGGAACTCAATATAGGCGGGATCGCTCGTATCGCCGTCTTACACTTGTTTATATTAAACCGCTTTGTCTAGCCCCTCTCTAGGCTGTTAAACACGCCGAGATGGCTTTCGTCTCATTGCACTAATGAATTTCGGATAAACGAGATGATGGTAAAAAGTGGTGGTAATTTTGCCATAAATATATACCCGGATGTTCTTTTAGACTTGCTGGAAGCGTAAAGTCAAAGATCGGGGAGAGTGACGTACTTTGGGAGATGAGTATGTTCAGCGGTGGCCTAATATAGACTGACTATATGATGATAATAAAGATTTACAAAATTAATCCTCAAATAAATTTGAATAACGCTTCCACATTACTGAGGTCTTGCATTTGGATTCCACAATCCCAATCAACCCATGCCCCAAAAGCTAGATGATAATGAAAATAACCCACAAACGGCATACCATAAAACAATATGGAACTAAAACCACGACCGATGCCATACCGATATATACCGATACGTACCGATATATGCCGATATATCCGGAGTGACACAAAAGCCGTTCGGTTGCACGGCATCAACGTTCATTGTGTAAAACTCGATCTAATGGATTAGTGGTGGACATTCCAACAACAGATATAGTGTTACTAGATGGCAGCACTGAAATTTCTAGAATTTTCGGCTCTGCGGTCAGCGTTCGACGTCGTATTGTCAGTCTGTCATGTGTGATTTGAATTTAGGGTGCTCAAATTTTACCTCCGTGTTGGATAAATGAATTTCGGATGAACGAATTTACGATTCAAACACATTCAGTTGAGTGAGATTAGATGTTGGATATTGGGTTGTATTAGTAGCGATGCACGAAATTCATATTGAATTTCTATTTCTTATCGCCAAACTCTGACATCAGAACGTGAATCTTAACGCGCCCATATACGGTTTGCTATAGAGTGATTTTCTGACCGAGCAGATTTAACGTTAGTTTGACACCGCATTAGCAGTTGGCCGTAAGGCCCCAGGGCTGGAAATGCGACAATTTACTTACGTATTTAATTCTGAAGTAGATTTAGGAATGTAAAATATATAACCAAAATAGTATAAGCATATAAATCTGATAAATCAAAGGGTTTATAACGTGGCACGATCTTAAATTTAAAAGTATTTAATCACAACACAGATAATATACAGTTTTTGTTATTTTTGAAATGACTCAATTCGTTGATATCGAACCTAAACCCAAATAATATTAATGTCGATGATTAGTTAATATAGTAGTTGTACAGATTTATCGATACATATTACTTCGACGGTACTGCAGATATTTTCTATTTCTTAATACTATGTTACAGGCTTTTATGTAGCTTGCAATGTTTGTATGTTAATTTGTTTGTTTAGGTCAAATCATGTAAGCGGAATTAGCCTAACCGATATTGCTGAAAATTTTGCGTATACACCTTTAGTTTTAGTGGCAATATAATGTGCAACAGTAAATATTGTAGTTCATCATCATCAGCCAGAAGACGTCCACTGCTGAAAATAGGCCTTCCCCTTTAACCTCCACACTGATCGACAGCCTGCCTTTTGCATCCACTAGATGCCCGCGACTCTAACAATGTCGACGGTCCATCTAGTGGAAGGCCTACCTACGCTGCGTCTTCCGGTTCGTGGTCTCCACTCCAGAACCTTTCTTCCCCATCGGTTATCGGTTCTTCGAGCGATGTGGACTGCCCATTGCCACTTCAACTTGCAAATTTTAACGGCTATGTCGGTGACTCTGGTTCTTTGGCGAATATTTACGTTCCGGATTCTATCGCGCAAACAAACTCCGAGCATAGCTCTCTCCATTGCCCGCTGTGTGACTCTGAGTTTTTCCAAAAGGCCAACAGTTAAGGACCAAATATTGTAGTTAACACATTCAAACTGATGGTGCCACAAGATGGCAGATAATGTATATTTTTTGCTAACTCTGTAAATATGGGTATCAAATGAAAGAACTTGTAGATTAGAAAACCATAAAGTAACATCCATCGAAGTACAATTCCTATAGAGTCACAATCTCTCCGTGAAAACAATCAAAAAACGTCCGAGCGTCATTGTACATACATTGTATCATTCATATACGATACTTCACAATGCCACATTTACTCCAATTTAGACGTTATGTCGCTTACATAGTGTTCAACGTTAGTTGTCCGCTATGTCATCGCTCTGGCATCGCGCGGCGTTGTTGTCGGATCACAGTTACCTTGTAACTAACCAAAAAGTCTGCGTAATTCATAGCGTGCGCCGAGTTTTTTTTTTTTTTTTGCACGATTGTGACTATATGATTGTATATCAATGGTGACATAACACTCAATTCAATATGGCTGCCGCTCCAAGATTGCGGTTTAAATTTCCTTTACTAAGTTTAAAAGCCTTCCAATTACCTATCAACTCGTCCAAGTAACAGTGCTTTACTAAATAGAAAGAAACACACATTGACAGTCACTTCTAGAAGGATCATGGGTCAAGGATCTGACATTATACTTATTTGAACTTACACGAATAAGTTGAAGGACTGGACTCAAATTGCTCAAAACAGAGAGAAATGGAAGGAGGGAAGGGAGGCCTTTGCCCTGCTGTGGGACGATGCAGGCTAGTATAATGATAATACGAACAAATACGGTAGATAGGTACGTCATTAGTGAAAAGCACTTTTGTTATTGTTGTCGTGGTCGAGCTGATCGGATCGGCTTAATAGCTTGCGCTCTATTTCGATGCATTAATGAGCACTTAAACAAAAAGCTTATATTGGCAATACCTAGTGTAGTACAGCCCTACAGTAAGGGCTGCTCGACGTTTCATTGTAAGGTATAGCTTTCTTTATCATAGACATACTGTGGCGGCCTCCGCCACGCCACGCCATGCTTATAATGTGTTTAGAGTATGGCAACTCTGCCAACGCTCAAGAGCAGAGAGATTTGGCGCCAACGTGGAAAAAAACATGTCGGCTCGTTGGATTATTTTCCTAAACTTGTGTATTTTGGAGTGTTAATGTGTACTAAATGGTGAATTATTATTCATTAAGTGCTCGTAAGCGTGCTCGAGTGTGGGCAAGTGATATAACGAGGTGAAACGTGTATTTTCGTGTTGTTTCCAAAACTACATGGGAGCCTCTTGTAAAGTCTCCACCAATTTACAGGGGCATGAGTTTGACTTGACCGTGACTTACTTAGCTCGACTCTGACTGTGACTATGACTTGTTTGACGCTATTAAGACTATGTAAACTGTTTAAGATTAAGACTAAAGGACATTGAATCCACGGTCAAGAAAATATTAACAAAAAAAAAAACCAACTACTCTAGTACAGTAAGGGCTGCTCGACGTTTCATTGCATAGGCTAAGTATACTAAGTACCCCTCTACGTTTCATTATAAGGTATAGCTTTCTTTGTCATAAACATACTGTGGCGGCCTCCGCCACGCCACGCCATGCTTATAATGTGTTTAGAGTATGGCAACTCTGCCAATGCCCAAGAGCAGACTCTTTTTTCTATGAATTTTATTGTCTATTCTCTCCAGTGATTGTATATCTGTCATACACTTTGTAGAGTGTAAACGACCGTTTTCTATGGAACAGCTGATAATTTTATCGCGATTTCCTCCCATAGTAAAAGTTGTTCATAATGATTGGTACTATAGACATGCGCCCCTTTTAGCTAAGTACACCCTTTCCGCGTAACCCAGTATTGGCAAGGCTTAAGATCGAGCCCTAATTTATCGAATAACTTGTCTAAACTGTGTTTTGTTTTTTGGCGGATATAACAACAGGGATCTGATGAGCCGACGTGTTACCCTGAATAACAAAATACGGCTTGAGCAGGCAGCAGGTTTCTTACAGATTTTCGGAACAATGTTACCACAAATCTACGTCGGTTCTGTTTTTACAAATTTTATTATTTAGTACGTACGTAGGTATGTGTGGGGAAGATAGACTAAGAGGAAAGACAATAGCGGAACATTAGAGCGTAGCTCGGAAATTTGCTTAAAAACGGTATAAACTTAGATGGCGCCGCAATTTGAGCGTGCTATAATCGCGGCGCCATCTAAGTTTATACTGTTTTTAGGCAAATTTCCGAGCTACGCTCTAATGTTCCGCTATTGTCTTTCCTCTTAGTCTATCTTCCTTGTCTTAGTCTATTTTCCTTGATATGGGTATCAAATAGAAGGGTTTGCTGAGAAGAATACGAAAAATAAAATTACATCACACTAAAATAAACATGGCGGAGCACTAAAAGTTTCTTATTTTATTTTTGTGGCTCCTTAAAATTGGTAACAACGTTATAAAACAAATTAATGAATGAGCCATTCACATGGTAACAAGCCGGAAAGAAGTTCCAAATTAAAAACCCGTCTCAGCTTCTCCCGAAGTTAAATCCCTAAACAGTTTAAAAGAACGTAAGATTTCTCGCAAATTCTTCACCATCCGAAATTATTTAAATTGAAATTCTGTGTTCTCGCTGTCTGTCCGTGCTGGCTGATTTATGACAGCTGTCCAAAGTTTACTAATTACAGTTATTTATAAATTAGTTTTTAAGTCACACGCACTCAAGTTTTGCAAATCACCTTCAACGTACCAAGTTGCTTGCTCGTTATGGATTATTGTTTAACTTTATTTACCTAATATTCTTCATGCCTGAGTTTTGCTTATGGCAATAAATTGAATTATTTTACATACATTTGTAAAGAGTAAAATAAGTGTAAGGGTATCATTCCAATCTTGGCGACTGCGACCGGCAACCGCGACCGGCGGCTGCGGCTACGTCCCGCGACCCACTGCTCAATGTAAATTTATATGGAGTGCTAAATAATTCAGCGACCGAGACACGTGACGCGTGGATTGCTTGCATTGTTTAGCACCACAGAAAATATATATTTTTTTTGTTTAAATTAGAACGGCAGTCAAGGCATTTTTGTAAGAAATTTGATGTAGCTATTTGCACCCATATAAACGAAACGTCAGGCAACTGTGACGCGGAGTTCGACGCGTTGCTCTAAATAAGAATCTTCAATCAAGGTTCACCAGGTTTTTCTTCTCATTTCCGTTCTATTTACTTCTCTTTTCTGTGTTTAGCACTACAAATAAATTTACACTGAACACTGAGCAGTAGGTTACACGACGCGGCTGCAGCTGCCGGTCAATGTCGCTGGTCGCGGTCGCCGGTCGCAGTCGGCTATATCAGAATGCTACCTTAATTACAACAACAGTATCGATGACTACATAATAACGTCGTTTCTGTCATACTCAGTAAACTAAACCGAACTAAACAGAGTCAAATTTAGTTTCGTTTAGATAATGGTACAACAGAATCAACACCATACTAATCTGACACTAGCCACGCCCCACGGTTTCACGCGACATGTTACAGAAAATAATCCTTAATTTAAGTTACTTTTATGCCAAATTTCATCTAAATCTGTCCAGCTGTTTTAGAGTTAAGTTGTCAACAAACACACTTACACACTTACTGACTTTCTCATTTATATGTATTACTTTGACATTTTTATGATCTAACTGGTTGGTAAATCCGATTTAACGCCAATAATTGCAACATAATGTTTAAAACGCGGGCTGTTGCTATTGTGGAAACACTGAGAAATGTTAGTTCAAATAGGGGAGTTTTGGCGCCAACGCGGAATAAACATGTAGGCTCGTTGGATTATTTTCCTAATTGTGTATTTTCGAGTGTTAATGTGTACTAAATGGTGAATTATTATTCATTAAGTGTTCTTAAACGTGTTTGAGTGTGGGCAAAAGATATAACGAGGTGAAACGTGTCTTTTCGAGTTGTTTCCAAAAATCCATAGGAGCCTCTTGTAAAGTCTCCGCCACTTTACAGGGGCATGAGTTTGACTTGACCGTGACTTACTTCGCTTGACTCTGACTGTGACTATGACTTGTTTGACGCTATTAAGACTATGTAAACTCTTTGAGATTACGACTAAAGGACACTCTGAATCTACGGTCATGAATATTTTAACAAAAAAAAATTGTGTAAAAAATAAGTGGTCAGACCTGATTTCAGAGTTATTAAATAGCGTAAAGGCCCTTGTCAAGTCTTAACAGCAAGTTGTTTAAGTAAACTGGGACCTTCAATGCTAAGAAACGTAAATAAATTACTATTTCAATCTTATTTTATAAAAGCTACCCACTCAATGGACAAAATGTTTACTTTTGTCAAGCGCGGAAAAAACAATCTCAAATCTGCTGCCACATAAAACAACACGAGACGCTACAAGATTTATATTTTCAGCAACAAACAGTTTTTGTATTCATTCTCATTCCCACACGTAAAAGAAACAAGGAAAATAAAAAATACATATACAACTTTTATATGTATTATGTCACGATTAGTTGACGAACAAAAGTCCCAGGGAAGTTTCAACATTGTTATCTGGGACCTCTCTTAATTGGCCAAAGTTTCTTGAACTCGGAAAAACTGGGGACGGCACGAACGAACGAAATGAATGAACGGATGAACGAGTGAACGATCATAGAGACGGCGCAAGGCGAAAGGTGTAATTAGTCAAAAATTCCCGGGAGGTCGCTTGGATATGAAGGAGGACTGATTTTTGAGCTTTGTCAGACGGTATTCTTTGTCTGACTACTGTAGATGGAGTAAGTTCGATTCTTGAATAGTCTTTTAGCTGACGCTACGACTTAGGTCCTAAACATAGATTCTTCTTAAATTTTTCTTTAAATTTGCCGAATGTAAATAAATTAACTCTTTATTGTAAATTATTTTAGTTTAAAAATCTAGTAAACGTTTTATTGGGCAATGTATCAATATTCTTAAAATGTCTGTGTCATCTGATAACACGTCATGCACTGCAATAACCTCACGAATATTAAACTACATATTGCACATAACTACTATCCTCTTTGATGGTTCCCATCAAAAGCTAATGAGCTTTTTATAACTCTGGCATACAACGTCGCGAGCATTATGACAACCGGTTGTCACGTAATAAAAGAAAAACTGAACGGAATGTACTCAGAAGTAGGAACGGTACGAAAATGGCGTCACAGTGCGCCAGAAAGACGTTCCTCGGTCTCATTAGCCCCTAATTACCGGGCGTTCAGGCCCGGCCGACCGCTGACGGAAATTCAAATTTTCGTACGTTCCCCGCTCGCAAATTACGATTTTTTCCCTCTACCCACCCACCAATAAAAAACAGCAATACCGATTGGAATTTTAAAAACGGTTATTGTTTCCTTTTTATGTTAATCACTCGCATTGAAACGTAACGGCTGTTCGACATTTAAACGGTGACGGCCGGACAAGATTGAGTTGCCGTTTTTTATTGTCGCCCGATTTTTTACCGCTCGTTTTGTTTTCCCTGGCGCTTAATTACAGTACAAAGGATAGTGAAATATTTTTCTCATCAAGTCATGGCGCTTTTAATAAAAAGAATCTCTCTCAGCGAAGCACTTCATTAAGACACTCCAAGGGCTCGGGAGCGATTATCTGGTCTGATAGCGTTTAGGATGGCAACACCATATTATATTAAAATATTTTTTTACTGGAAGGCTCATCTTTGACCGCGGGGTCACTGTCGCCCCCTCTTTTCATAATTATCATTCCCTGTCGTCGTTGGAGTTGAATCGTGTACAATTTGGGCCTCTGCTCAGAATTTCCGTGCATATTTCTTGTATTAAAACGTGCTGGGGGCTGTTGCTTCTTATTAGCGATGACAGTAATTGCGTCAGACTTGTAGCATGTCAGCTTTTAAGTAAATTAAGATTTGAAAGTCAACAGTTTTTGGGAAAAAAAATACATTTTTAATTTAAAAAAAATAAAAAAAGTTTGACACAGAGTATATATATTAAATATTATCTAAGCTTGAATATAAATATCAAGTTTTTAACAACTGAGTGCGACACAATTATTAGAATATTAGCTTCAGTTCGTGAAACTATGCCTGGTAGGAAGCCATTGCAATGTGGCAGCATTAAAAACTTCCACGCGCCGCGCGTCCTGTCACGCGTGAGAGTCACCAGACCATCGTTTTAAAAGTCTGTTTGCACAAACCACGCCCTCTGCCCTCCACAGTTTGGAAAGTATTGGAACAGACACCGTTTTGTGTTAGTATTTGGTTGACATGGTCAGCGGTTAATAATAAAATATTTATTCGGTTACTAGTCAAAGCTTGTGGTTTACCAGCTCTCTTCAGTTCTATTAAATAATCCGGGATAAAAAGTATTCTGTCATTATAATGCACACTACTTTCAAGCCAAAACTTACTTATTACTTACTTGCAACGCACCCCGGCTTCGCACGGGCGTAAGTCTTATTTTTTTACACCTTGGGTTACATTATTGGAGTTTTAGTAAGGACCCAATTTTTTTTTGAAATTTTAATATAGCCTATGTCACCCGGTGATACAGTGAAAGAATTTTTCAAATCGGTTTAGTAGTTTCGGAGCCTATTCGTATAAAATATATAAACTACCCAAAATAAGGTATTACTAAATAATAACAAAATTATAATGTCAATTGTCAAGTAGTTTATGACCCGCAACCTCATGCTTACACTACTTTAAAATAACTAATAGCAAAAATGTATCGTAATTTCTCATCGTATTTATTAATTTTACTGTTTTACGTAAAAATAAGTTAAGGTGCTTTATTACAAAAGGTGGACCAAAGCGTTTACAGAATGGTGCGGAACGGAACGGAAAGCGACCACCGGGTAGACCACCAGCCCGCTGGTCGGACGACATTGCTAAGACAAGGCTAGCACAGGACCGGAAAAGATGGCGCGCTGACGAGGAGACCTATACCCAGCAGTGGGTGGAAAGTAGTTGATGATGATGATAACAAAAGCCCCATAAAAGTTTGCAACGTTTTACCCCCATTAAAAGATGAACAACACACATTTCGAAAGTGACATTATTACTGCGACAATTAAATACAATGTAACCGTTAAACGTCCATTATCGACTGTCACAATATCAACAGAACTATCGTAAAACCGAATACACCGTTTACATTCCGCACAATAATTTTTAATGACGTCATATTCCGTATACAAGCGTATACTGCTCTATACGGCTGTGTCGGTGTATAAGGCCGTTACTGACACGTGGTGGCAGTGTTACTGTGTATTTACACGCTGTGCAGTTGCAATTGATATTCTTGTTTTAGTGTGCTGTTTGGTGCTTCCATTTTTGGATATTTTATTTTGCCCACGATGACAATGCATAGTATATTATCATATTAGAATAGTTATTAACTATTTATAATATTATATACAACTTATCGATAAAACTATTATCTAGTACTAAAAATATAATATACTAGCAACCAGCCCGCCCGGCTTCGCATGGGTGGAATTTACGTGCGAAGCCGGGGCGAGTCACTTGTTATATATATAAACCTTCCATGAAACATTATCTAACGGATGGTGAAAACCGTATCAAAATCCATTGCGTGGTTTAGGAGGAGTTAGAGGCCATACAGACAGACAGACGCGGAAAGTGACTTTAATTTATACTTTGTAGAGAAGAGATAGAGATAGAGAAGAGATACAGAGAAAGTAAAAAGAAAAAAAAACCTAGGTAAGCAATTCACCACAATGCGGGAGGGTCCCCAGAATACTGGCAGCATTGCTCCGCTGGATTGCGAGGCTTAACTTTTGAGCGAAATATGCTCCAGCTCTGGGATCCCCCGACGCGAGAACCAATCTGGTCGTAATGTCTTTACAAAACTTTTTTGTATCGGACGACCACGGGCCTTGGGTCTCTACAGCTAGTGCGAGAAACTCACAATGCGCGCTTAATTGTGCATATTTTCGGTGTTTTAAGAATGTAGCGTTGCCAGCCGCGATAGAGAAGGTTGGAGTCTTAAATACAAAACCACACTATTATTATTTAATATATTTAATTTATTTGTCTTTGGGTCGGTACTCAACACATGAATATTTACTCTGGCCACTGACTAGGTAAAGCCAAGGTCTTCAAGATCCAAGATTGATACCCAATAAACGAGTATCATTGACTAAATCTTTCATTTGTACCTACGTGTACAGTTAGAATTTTAGTTTGTTAGTATTTTACGCTGGATGCAGGCTGCTTCCAACCGGCCCTTTTGGAGATCGATGGGGGAGGCCTATATCCAGCAGTGGACGTCCTATGGCTGAAATGATGATGATGAGTATGTAAAACATCACGATTTATTCCTACTTAAAATTAATATGAAGAAAAGACAATTAAAAGACTATTCTAAAAGCTCTTTCAGATAAAGACAATTTTTAGAAAAAAAAGAACCGACTTCATGATTATACCTTCATTTACAAACTGAAATTAAAAAGTAGAAAATAATATTTAAATAACTTCAAAGCAATGAGCATTAAAGGACAATCAACGAAATTATTAATACATATATTACCTACTTATATACATATTTACAATTTATAATCAATTATTTTTGGAGTCGGTGCCAGCCAAAGCAAAAATAACTTTAATAGATGTGATGTTTGCTGTTTAGTTGATAGCGTCGCTAGTGGAGAACAAAGTATGAAATTCACCAAGAAATAACTGTAGTTCCAATGTTGCCCACCTTAACAGCTAAGTTGGTGGCACTGTACAATGTTTACAATTTACATTGAATTTGTAGATATTTTTATAGATTTTTCAATAAGCACTGAATTAATGTCGATAAAAAAAATATGGGACCACCTATGAGATATGATCTACCAACCAAAAAAATAATCATCAAAAACAATTCTAAATTGGCGGAGTAATCGCGTAACAAAAAAAAAAAAAAAAAAAACACAGTCGAATTGATAACCTCCTCCTTTTCGAAGTCGGTTAAAAAGTGGCCAGAATGTTGGCAGTATTGCCACGTTGAATGACAATGCTTATTTTTGTTGCCAAAGTAGGCACCAGCATTCCAGTTGCCTCCACTGCAAATATTTGCTTAGGGAAAACAAAAAAGTGTTTTTTTTTTAATAATTACGTGGAATTTCAATATCTAAAGGCCCGGGCAAACTAGTGCGATTACGTTCAATGAAGCGCTGGCGATCAGTGGATGCGCAATCACCGTTTTTTGCGAATCCGCTTCGTCTACCGTGATTGAACGTTTGCTGACAGTCACCGCATGACGTAACGTAATCAAGTAGTTCTAATCGAGCTTTAATAAGGTTCTAAATATTAAAATGTAAATTATTATAACAATTTTAATATTTTACAATTCAAATATGTGACGCGTGACCAAAAGGCTGGCGTGTTTCTGGCTCAACGCATTGCCATTCAGTAGTAATGCTGCCAGCATGCTGGGCACACTGATAGTGGGCTTGAGCATTTGGATTGTCTTTAGACCTTCAACGATCTATGGGCAGTCTGTTTCTTTGGTGTTAGTGTTCTTAGAGAGAAAAAGAATCTTATTTCTCAGAGATGTTTTAAGAATAATATTTTTGCAAGCTTTTATTTAACTTCGCTTGTTTGTATGTATGTAAGTATGTTACGTACACATCTAATTTGAGACACTTCCCGGCGTTCAGTTGAGTTGAAATTTGGTACACCTATGTAACTTGGATGACAATGCATTATTGTACCATGGAGCTTTTCTGATGATGAAGTCGGAAGGTGGTCATAGGAACTAATTTGTCAACCCTGTTAATATGGGTATCAAATGAAAGAGGTTGAAGAGTACAAAAAGATAAATTGAGTTAGATCACAATACATTCAATATAGCTGCCGCTCCAATATGGCGGATTACATTTCTTAGCTAAAGCTAAAAGATTGTGTATTTTTTTAAACAATTAACTTATTTATACATTCGGTAGAGTTTACCCAAACTTAAAGTCACAAAGATAAACTGACCACAAGCTTAAAACCTTATTTGCCTACCCTCATTTCCTCTGCCTTATCTCGGCTGCAATCCACATCTTGACCTCTCCCGCCCTACAATTTGACGATATGCAAAGCCATGATTACAGCGGCGCCCAGGGACGGAATTAGTCGCCAACGTGACCGAACTCGAGATTTTTTGTCCCCTCGTGGTTGGATTGTTTGGCTGAGTTAATGGAGCCAGTGCGGAGAGGAAATTATTTTTACTCTCCTAGATTTTTTGTATAAAACATTCTCATGTTTTTGAAACTTTGTGAATACATAGCTTGAAAATTAGGTTTTCTACTAGAGTTACTTGATATCAATCTTAGTTACAGGGACCAAGTTTCTGCTCCTTAGAAGAAAATTGGAAATACAAGATTCATTTCAGTTATTCTCTTGTCCTTTAGAATCTTTCCCTACCTTACTACTGCAGATCTATTAAAGGCACACCACCGTATAATTTAGTCTTTGCAACCTCCTTGATTATACATATTACAACCGAAGTATAACCAAGGTATAGCTTCATCATCATCATAAGCCAGAAGATGTCCACTGCTGAACATAATCCTCCCCCTTATACCTCCACACTGAACGACAGCCTGCCATCTACATTCAATTGATGCGCGTGACTCAGATGTCGTCGGTCCATCTAGTAAGTACGAGTAAGTAAGTAGTAAGTAGTGGTAAGTAGGAGGCCTACTTGCGCTGCTTCTAGGTCGTAGTCGAGGTATATAGCGAACTACAAATCACACGAACTCAATTAGTAGAAAAGGTAACAAGAAATTTTTGGCATTTCGACGTCTATAAATACGTGTACTCGAAAAAGTTTTAAACTCAGATATTTAGTTACGCAAAGGAGCATTATACGGCCGTGCTACATCAAGTTACACCTCCAAGAGTCCTTCGGCCGTGTAAATGTTGCTTTATTTACTTGCCCCAGAGGCCTGTTTTTACAATGGCCCAAGTTGAATGTTATCGACTTTTGTTGACTTTTAACGACAATTTTATACAACAATATGATAATTAAGGAAGCTTTGCCGCCGCTGACTGTTGGCACTGGCATACGCTATTGCAGTATGGATTATTATAACCTATACGCAACATTAAGGTAACATAAGATTGTATTTAGGTATATACCAAGGATGTTACGCGAGGATAAAAATTAAATAAACCGGCAAAGTCCAAGTCAGTCTCGCGCAATGTGGGTTCTTTCCACCACATAAATTAATTGTTAATTACTAGAGTACAAAAAAAGTTGTGCAAAAAGACAACATAACGGCCAGGCGGTTACCCATCCAAGTACCGACCGCGCCTGACGTTGCTTAACTTCGGTGAACAGAAATATGTCACCGGCTGGTACTTGGTCAGTATTTATTAATTATTGTTTTACTTTACAGTATGTACTTACAATCATGCCAAGTTTGACGCTTGTAAGTATTACCATTTTTACACTAGAGCAAATACGAAAATACTTTTAAAAAATTGTTTGTTGTATGGGGTCATAAAATTATAAAAAATACATGAGATAAAATCACTTCACTTCCGTTTACTTGCCTTGTAGCAGAAATAAGACGTTGAGGCAGTAATGAGCAATATAAATGTACTGACAATTTTTGATTTTGGAATTTTGTGTATTCTTACTTTAATACTACCCTTACTGTTAATAAAGCGGTGCTCTAGCGCGATGTTATTTTGTTGTTGAATAAACTCTTTTCTTTTTAAGACGTATTTGAAAGAAAACATTTTCGCTGCCAAAAATATTTAACGCTGAGCCTTTTCCTTGTTTAATAAGTGAAGTTAGATAGAAATATATTGACAGCAGCGTTGAGCTTTTCAAAAGTTTTCAAACTACAATGGTTAATGTGATTTTTCCCTCAAAAGAATGAAATTTATGTAGGTTGGTAGTGGTAGAGGTATTTTACAGTATGATTGTGAAGTACAAAACCTTTGGCAATAATTCAAACACCAACCTACTAGTGCGCAATTATTACTATGAATCGGAATGAATTTAGTTATTAAAAAAAAAAAAAAAGTTGTTTCAATTGAATTTACTGGGCATAAAGAGATTTAATAAGACAAGTGGAAGTGGACATGGAAGTGAACAAACAAATACTAGAATTACCAAAATTGCTAAAAATGGGTAAAGAGGACTTTAAGCATCGAGATACAATACTTGTAGAGTCACAATCTCTAAGTGAAAGCAGTTAAAAATCATCCGAGCGTTGTTATAAATACCTAGACATCAATTATATAGTTCGCGATGCCACATTTATCGCGATGTCGCTTGCATAGTGTTCAAAGTCATCGATGTCATCGTAACACTAGCATCGCGCCTCGTTGTAATCGGATCACGGTTGCCTTACAACTAACCAAAAAGTCAGCGCAATGCGTAGCACGCGCCGAGTTTTGTTTCGGAATTTTTTTGTGTGACTCCATAGATATTGTCGTATACTGGACCACGAACCGGTAAGCGTAGCGTAGGACGTCCACCCACAAGATGGACAGACGACCTAAAAGCCCGCTTTTAACCGGTGCTTTTGGAGATCGATGGGGGAGGCCTATGTCCAGAGTGTGGACGTCCAGAGCAGTGGACGTCCTACGGCTGAAATGATGATGATGATGATGAGGTATTGTATCTCGATGGCCTTAAGTGGTTATCAAATTAGAGATGTAAAGGTCGCGAGGTCACAGTTCGGGGCGAACAACTAGTACCTATAAGTACATCTCCGTGCATAGAACATGGCCGACGCAACACGAACATGACAAACGAGCCACAGGATCCAGCGGACAGTGACCAGTGTAGTCCATTAATTAGTGACGTCACTGCATAACCGATGACGTGTGACTGATGTGACGTCCGGCCGCTACGTGTGGCCGCTGACAACTAAATAATAACTGCCATTATGTGGATACTAGATGCTCGCTCGTTGGAAATTAAACCTGACGCGCTCAGAGTTGCTCACTGTTCTCATATTTTTGTTGACTAAAATATTAAGTGCCAAGGATGCTGAAACTCTTAATAGACGGCGTTAGCGTAGCCACCTTTTTAGGGTTCCGTACCCAAAGTGTAAAAACGGGACCCTATTACTAAGCCTACGATGTCTGTCTGTCTGTCCGTCTGTCCTACCTATTAACGGCTATATCTTTCGAACCGTAATAGATAGCCAGTTGAAATTTTAACAGAATATGTAATGTTACGGCGGATTAACTAAAACTATAATAAAAAAGTCAAAAAGTTAAAACGAAAGGGGGTCTCAAGTCTTAACCCAATACAACAAACGTATATTTGTATTAGCTCTAATGTAAAAACGGTAATACGTACAAGCGTCAAACTTGGCAAGATTATAGTATACACTCTAAAGTATAATAATTAACAATGGCCAAGTGCGAGTCGGTGACAAGTTTCTGTTCGATACCAAGTCTTTATTGAATTTTGTGGTAGTATGGAACCCTGAGTGCACGAGCCCGACTCGCCCTTGGTCGGTTTATTGTATTTTGTGGTGGTACGGAACCCTCAGTGCGTGAGCCTGATTCACACTTGGCTAGTTTATTTTTTATTCTTTCTGAGGATTTTGACGTCGCACTTCTTGTGTATTTGCCAGAGACAAGTATTAAAATATTATCAAGTCTTATGAAATATCAATGACTAGCTGTTGCCCGCGACTTCGTACGCGTAGACTTTCATTTAAATTTTTAACCACCTTTTGTACTCTTTAATTCGACTCTTTCGCAAAATCCTTTCTCAGTGGACCTCTACCTCTACACCCCATAAGGCATATACCTGTTTTCGAGATTTCGTGATGAGTGAGTGAGTGAGTAGGTGAATTTCGCTTTTATATAATAATATATAGATTAAAGTTATATGATTATACAAAACAAAACAGTGTTAAAAACAGTGTACAGTGTTTTAATATATAGATTTCTATGATATCTATTTATAG
Source organism: Agriopis aurantiaria (assembly GCA_914767915.1). Classification (NCBI taxonomy): domain Eukaryota; kingdom Metazoa; phylum Arthropoda; class Insecta; order Lepidoptera; family Geometridae; genus Agriopis; species Agriopis aurantiaria. The sequence goes on from OU611988.1 coordinate 16,758,228, forward strand.
ATTGATTCCTTAGCCAATTTATCCCACCCTACCTACGGAAAAAGTTCCCAGATGCCCATGATAATAATTTAGGATCATAAAATGCGGCGCACGGCTACCAGATGAAATTAATTAGGGCATAGCCCGCGGCTGTGTTCATGGGGGATGATAAACTATCAGTATTGGGTACTGGAAATATTTTCTATTATGCGACCGTATTAGGGCACTGTAATAAATCAATTTCACACACATTTATTATTAAAAACGAGACCCTATCACTAAGCCTACGCTGACTGACTGTCTGTCTGCCTGCCCTACCTTCATACGGCTGAATCTTTGGAGCCGGCATAGACGGCCAGTTGAAATTTTCACAGAATATGTAATGGCTTTATGGCTGAATAACTAAAAAATTATAAACTAGCCAAGTGCGAGTCAGGCTCGTGCACTGAGAGTTCCGAGCCACCATAAAATACAATAAGGTTGTCCATGTCCAAGTAACCGAGCTATCAGTTAATATAACGCCTTCCAAAATTGTCGAAGCAATTGCTACTCAGCCACAATTAATTATTTTGCTGCAGGTGCTCGAGTATAACATTATTATAACTTGGTTATAATGATGTTATAGTTTTGATAATATTTTGTCTTCGATAGTTGATTGAATCTTTGTATGTCTTTGGATTTGATAGCCCGTTGGTCCAGTTGGTAGTGAACCTGCCTTCTGAGCCTGAGGGCGTGGGTTCGATTCCCACCTAGGACAAACATTTGTGTGATAAACATTTGTGTTTGTTCTATATCTGGTTGTTAATATCTATTTAAGTATGTATTTAAAACTATATATGTATGTATATCAGTCTCTGGCAGCCATATCACAAGCTTTACATACAAGGTACATATTTTTACCTAAATTAAATAATACGTGATAAGTCCCGATAAACATTTAAAACATGTGTTCAAATCGCGAAAGTTAAAAAAAAAATTACAACATGTTAACAGCTTTTGTGTTGGAAAATGAAAACAAACTTTTCCTAGAACATATTTTATGTCATTATCTAATAGCACTCTACGGAACCCCAGTGATTTCCAAATCACCCGTGTGCTAGTCGCAGTCGGGAACCCCGATCGTCTCGGCTATCAATGTTTACGTGATCCTGGTTTATTAAAATTCCTTCTTCGGCCCAATCTCGTTTCATCTACGTCGTCTTCCGGTTTCTTTATACACAGTACAGGCGGCTCGAGAAATATGTAAAATGTTTTGGTTTCTTCTGGGCAAGCGTGCTCCATCGTAGACTGCAACATTGCTTAACATCAGGAGAGCTGGCAGTCAAACGTAAGCCTATTATTTAAAAACGCACCTTATCTATACTAATATTATAAAGAGGAAAGATTTGATTGTTTGTTTGTTTGTTTGCATTGAATAGGCTACGAAACTACTGAACCGATTTGAAAAATTCTTTCACTGTTGGGAAGGTTCACTATCCCCGGGTAACATAGGCTATATTATATTTTCAACAAAAATAGGGATTCTTACTAAAACTCCAATAATGTAACCCAAGGGGTAAAAAAATAAGATTTACAATTTTAGCTTTGCGCGTTTGACAGTTCTAAGACAGGACAACGTCTGTCAGGTCAGCTAGTTAAGAATAATTCGGGAGATTGTACACATATAACAAAAACGATAACTTAGTCGACGGATGCAGCAATGATCACTCTTTCAAATGAAAAAGCAGCTATCTCTGCTAGCTAAGCTAGCTATTTCTGCAGCTGACTGTCCCAGTCGACTTAATTAATTTTGTCCATGACCGTCCGTCCAGTATCCTCGGTCAAACAGGAGATTTTTGATCAGTTTCCTTAATAATTGACTTACCATTTTGTGTCCGATTTATTGAATCTACAAAAAAAGTTAAGGTTTTCGAATTAATACGTTTTTCCAATAAGTATGCAAAAAACCGTGTGTTTGTGAACAAAATTACTCGCCCGCATTTTTCTATAATAATATGAAAAAACATTAGAGGTCAGGGTGGACATTTTGGCGTGCTTGACATTCTTTCTGCTCTAGTCAGTCTCAATCAGGTAACTGAAATAATATCGATTAACGGAGGATAGCATCCCTACATCTTCATTTTCTGATAGTAAATGTCGGGTTAGCTACACTTCACCATTTATATCTCAAGTACGGCTGGACCGATTTTTATGATCTTTGATTTTTTGGATTTTCTTCTTCCCAAATAGCAGAATAAGTATTAAAAACATGAAAATTCAGGGAAAAGAAATTAATTTTCCTTTATATTTTGTATGGAACGGCAGGAATTGAAGTCTATTGTCATATTACATAATAATACAAAAAAATACATCAAGTCAAAGGAGGTATATAACGCGGGTGAAACAGCGGGGCGCAGCTAGTTGTTAGATAAAACAAAAGATACGGATCAGACAGAAAACCTTCCACCTGAAGTTGGTTCAAAATTGTAAAACATTGTTTCCCATACCGAGAACTTTACAGACGAAAATTAAATAAAATATTTCTAAATAAACATATATCACATTACAAATGATATTAATGAACTGTTTAAAACTGTTAATAATGTCGCATAGTTGTCAACCCTCTATTAAATAACCTGCCGGTAACCGCGGACAGGCGCGTGTCACGCAAAACGTATCATCATTAGGGTTAAGATAGAAGCTTAAAGCGGAAAAACCACATGTCAAACAAAAATGTATGCGGATTTTTTTTAAATATTCGGGACATATTTGCACACAGTCAGTGTCACCCCAAACTAAGCAAAGCTTGTGATATGGCTGCCAAAGACTGATATACATACATAATTATATAGTTTTAAATACATACTTAAATAGATATTAACAACCATATATAGAACAAACACAAATGTTTTTCCTAAGTGGGAATCGAACCCACGCTTCCAAGCTCAGAAGTAACGTTCACTACCAACTGGACCAACGGGCTATCAAAACAAATTTGGATGTGTGCTTTAGAAAAATAATTTTAACCCAAAAATTACAAAGTACCATAAATATATCAAGTGTAAGAGAAACGTCTAAAACGAAGACCGGTGATAATGCTGGAAAAAATAAAACAATACGGCAAAAATAGTTATTAAAAAAATAAAGTTTTTCAATGATTTTATTTTTTATGACTTATGTCTGTTCTAAACTCTAGTAAATGTCATAAAAATTTGAACCCAGCTGGTTTACCAATAAGTAGGATCTGTCATTTCTCAGAAATATACCTAGCAGCATTAATTAAGTATTCCTCTTACATTAAAAAGCTCACTGAAAGTAAATATAATGAACTCAACGTCACCGGTTTAAAAGTTATAATTGCGTTAATCCGTATCAGCTCATGGCTTAATCTCGCATGGCTCGTCATGACTCGCTGTCGTCACACTGTCGCATGTTAATGAGACCTCTCGCTCGAAGCCTTAGTTACTGTTAAGGGCCCACTGCATGCTAATATTGGAATATACACAGTGAACATTCTGAGTACTGTAGCGTTTTTGGTAGTTGTCATTTTTGAATGACTGCTTTTTTATCTGTTTAATATTTCGATGAAGAATAAAGATAAATAATTAATGATACAAAATGACGTGATCTTTATAAGGTTAAATTTAATTACATATTAGTTGGTTATTTTAGGTTTTTTATTTAGGTTTTATTTTATTTTATAATAATACAAAGCTAAGCTAAATGGCCCATGGGGCCGTAATGTTCTGGAATGGAAACCACGGACCGGTAAGCGCAGCGTAGGACGTCCACCCACAAGATGGACAGACGACCTAAAAGAGATCTCAGGGAAACGCTGAATGCAGGCCACTTCCAACTGGCCCTTTTGAAGATCGATGGGGGAGGTCTATGTCCAGCAGTGGACGTCCTATGATGATGATGAATACAAAGCTCCTGAATTGATCAATAGTAAATAGGTTTCTTCTAGGCAAGCGTGCTCCATCGTAGACAACATTATCGTTTAACATCAGGCAAGATGGCGGCCAAACGCAAGCCTATTCATAATAATAAAAAGCTCGTGCGTTCTCTCTCTCTCTCCTTCAGCAGTTGTGGTGAAAGTTATGTTGCTATCTTTGTCTAACCATCAAATGTTTCTGAAGTGTATCATCCCCTTAATAATGTGCCGGGTAGAGTTACCCTAAATAAACGGAATAGCCGTCGAAGTGGATTACTTGTGAGTTTGCAACTTGTTTTTGAAGTGTTCGATATACATGTACAGTGTACACTTCGTACACTATAGTTTGATAGGAGTTTTGTACTTACAGTGCTTTCCTGAAAACACTTTAAATTATCTGGTAACTGGTAAAAAGCAGTTCTGTCGGCTATCTCTGTCTCTCCCTCTTTTTAGGAGTAAACAACATTGTAAGGTTTTAAGCAATTTTTAACCGACTTTAAAAAAGGATGCTTTGTATTTTTGTACACGATAATACAAAACCTTTGTGTGCATGGTAGCGTATTTCGTGTGTGTTTTTGTATATGTTACGCGATATCTACTTTATTATAAATGGAATTGAATAATAAAAAAAAGAATGGGCTTTGGCCTATTTAAATTTTAAGAAAACGTTCCACCTCTTAGACGAATGATTGAATAAAGACGGTTGCTAATATCCCAAAAAAACAAAATTTTGGCCGTCATCTATCTTCAAGCTTTTTGGTCACCATTAAGTGAGAAAATAGATAAGTTAACAAAATTTCCATGAGGAACCCGGTATGTCCAAGAAACTCAAAAGTTCAAAGACGTACCTACTTGCACTGACTTTCACCAACATGCACTGGGCCAGCATGGTGGATTAGGGCTCACCTTCTCTCTCAATAGCTTGTGTCCCAGCAGTGGGAACATGATGGGCTGATAATGATGATGATAATCAACAAAATTTTAAGTTACAACAAGACAGAAGCACTGTAATCTTCTAAACTCAAGACAAGTCAAAGTAAATGAACTAAGGTTTTGTCGAGCCAGCTTCATTTAATTTACATGCAAAGACAACAATCCCTATTTAATAAATTAAAATATTGCCATGTATTTAATAACAAGTCGTTTAGTGAAGAGCGCGCAGTCAGGTGTAATTACAGAGGAGGGTGTCACCCGACGATTATGCCTACGCATACTTGAGTAGAAGTGAGCGAATGCGAATTATTATTCGAATTGAACGTGATATTCGAGTTTTCAAATGTGAATCAAAAGATTATTCGAACCAAGTCCTCAACATTTTTTAACACTTAACACTTTAATATTGTTTTTTAATTATAGACTGTGATTTTGAATAAAAAATGCCGCTATATATTTGTAAAAAAATTGGAAACGTTGAATGATTTTATGACAGTGCAGCAGCTATTGTCTATTATACGTTTTATTAGAATAATGTTAATTTTTTTAGAGCACGCATGACTTTATTTTAAATTACTGTCAACTAAGGTAGAGTTAAACGCAAACTTTTGATACGTCTTGGGTTTTGGGTGGATGAGAAATTATGAGTTAATGGCAGTGGTATAATATCACAAAGTCAAATAATTTTTTTTTAATAAAAGAGTTCAGAACATTATTCGTTTGCGTTGTTTCCACAAATAAAACATTATTCGAATGACGAGTTATTTTTACCATCCAAACGAAAATTTAGAAAAAAAAACAGTAAAAATAAGTCTTCATTCGAAAATGTCTCATTTGAGTGTTTATATTCACCAAATAATAATCAAACTGTTATTTTTTCACCCATCTCTAAATACGTTCCACAGCAAATGTCAGGCGGTAGGTCAAGGGCAGCGCAAAGTTCACAACCCTAGAGAATAATGGATTTGTAATGTATTTTGGGGTGGCATGTGCTTATTAGAATGCGACGTGAGATATTTATCCACACTCACGCAGGGGTGAATTCTTTGGATTAAAATATCTGACTTAACTTGATTCCTGTGGATTTTTTATTTAGAACGCCAATATATTAGATTTTTATTTATTTTAGATAGTTTCATCATCGTTGATCCTGAGGAGACCCAAGACAAGGTGGAAAGATGTCGTGCTAAAGGACATATGCGAGTGTAAGGTTCCCGAATACGATGTCAAGGACTAAGCAAAGTCCCCACTTCGTATGAATCCCCATTCATAAAGAGAAAAACGAAGAAAAATAAAGAGAAAAGATAGAGAGAGAGAGAGCAAAAGTTTAGTTGTCGTTAAACTATATTAAAAAAAAACAATGTCTAGCAGATTGTGAAAACATCACAAGTCATCAGAGAAGATTTGCCGGATATTTAATAATCGTATCATAAGCCATAATATTGTTTTAAAGATTTTTATGACTGCTAAAAAGCACACACTAAAGTGAGCGTCATGATAAATAAATAAAAAATAAAAAAACTTAATCTTAAGCACCAAATTCAATTAATTTGTTTATAATATTATGTTTAAGCTTCTTTATATTATTATGTAGCATTTGAAAACGTCTCATGATGTTGCTAAAGTGTAATTCCAACGTTCACTCTACGCTATGCTCATTCTACTGGTGTCTACTGCACTGTGTCCCATTCTACACGACAATCAAACACTTCGTCTCCTCTCATTGAGGCTATTACGCGCCTCGCTGTTAAATTATATTCCCTACGGGCCGCTCTCAACTGTGGCACAAACGACAATTCATAACGAAAACTCGCAACTTAAAGGAATCTAAAGTAGCTTTGGATGCTTCGCGAGAATGATTTGATTCTTAAGGACGCTTGGTACAACTGTTGTTTGTAATTGTTTTATGTAAAGTGGCGTAATTTGTGACGTTTGGAGATTTTGTGTAAGTATCTAATTTAGAATCGGAATTTAGTACAATGAAAGGTAAGATTTTTCTTTGAATTACCTAAAGGTCGTTGAAAATGCCTGCTTGGTTTACTATAAGAACATGGATCATTACTATTATGCATGCATAGAATGTAGTACTACTTATTTATAACTAGCCTGTTGGTCTAGTTGGTAGTGAACCTGCCTTCTGCGCTTGGGGGCGTGGGTTCGATTCCCACGTAGGACAAACATTTATGTGATGAACATTTGTGTTTGTTCTATATCTGGGTGTTAATATCTATTTAAGTATGTATTTAAAACTATATATGTATGTATATCAGTCTCTGGCAGCCATATCACAAGCTTTGCTTAGTTTGGGGTCAGATGACCATGTGTGCAAAAATGTCCCTAATAATTGGCTTCGCTTCGAGGTTTCACCCGCGTGGAAAAACTGAGAAACCGATCATTTTCCGGGATAAAAGTATTATAACTATTATCATTCTCCGTTTGTCAAATTACGTTAATTCAGAGCTCTGCTGCTGACGAGAGTCGCTGGCATCCAGTCGATGTAAAAGACAGGCTGTCGTTCAGTGTGGAAGTTAAAAGAGGAGGCGTATGTTCAGCAGTGGACGTCTTCTGGCCAATGATGAGCCATGAAAGAGATTCATGATCCATGAGCCATGATCTCTGCTGCTGCGTGAAAGAGAAAAAACTAACGCACTTTCACATACGAGTATATGAGATTAATATGATGATCGCACATTATTTTATCTCATATATGTGAAAGTGCGTGTGTTCATTCATATTTTACGTAGTAACAGAGCAATAAAAACGATGCCATGTAGATGAGGAGACCTATAATACTCAGTGGGTGAAGATAGGCTAAATTAATAGAGACATTCCTAGTGCTGGGACACAGGTCTTCTCTCTGAGACAGAGAGGATAGGGCTTAATCCACCATGCTGGCCTTCTGCTGCATGTTGGTGAATGTCATGTCTTTGAACTTTTGATGTTTTTGGACATACCGGTTTCCTCACAATATTTTTCTTCGCCATTTTTGAGCGATGGCATTGAAACTGCACATAAATATTTAAATATAAAATAGGTCATTTAGTAGATTTCTGTGTAGGACTGAGTATCAAACTGGGTGCCGCCAGACTGTAAAACACACTTGACACCGGTTGGCCACCTTCGCTCAAGATAAACAGAGTGGCAGATAAACGTTTGATTCATATGTAGACACTAATCATTAGACGATACTTATTTTGACTCACATGTAATATGAGTTATTTATTTAGAACAGCTAATAAATAAGTGTAACAAAATATGTCGATAAAATTGGTCATCTTTCATGAGCATGATCCAAAGCTCATCAATAAACATTACGCCAGAATCGAATCATTTATCCGAGGAGCAAGTAACCGTATCATCGTCAATAATAAACACGTTCATCGATATCAATATACCGGGTATTTGAGTCTCAAAATACGGCCGACTTGGCAGACTTGACTTTCGCACGGAGTCACGGTGACGCAGCGGTTTCCACGCGACGTGAATTAATCGCCGCTTCGAACGATTCCTTTCACGGAAGGAAGGGCGCTTAAGGGCCGTCAGTTACGTTGTTTCGAGTTTCAATGAACGTTGCTTAATTTGAATCGCTTCTTTTGTTAACGTTTTTTGCTTAGTTAATGAAGCGGATGGTCGAATGAATGACGGTGAAAGTGGGCAATTATTTTTTGTGGAACGTCAGTTTTACGCACTACGGGAAATGTAGGCGTGAAAACTTTAGTAATGAACTTGGTCGTAATAATTATAGGATTTTCGTTGTTTAAACTATATCTATATCACCCACATTTGGAAATATTAAGAAATGGCCATCCTAAAATGTGCGTTCCAGATGTCAAGCACTAAAAAAAGCGCTATGGCGCTATTTAGCACCATCACGTCTTTTTTATTTGGCGTTATTTAGAGATTGGCGTGATTTACAGATGTGTCACAATCTTTACTAACTATATCACATTGTTCTCTATTAACTATGTCGCATTTTTCTTAAGTACGACAACCGCCAACGAAGTCGGCGTGCAATTAGGTGCACACTGCTACTATGTTTGCTTATCAATGAGTGGGTACTATTCAAAAAGTTTCATTGAGCCGGTCAATGGATACAACAAAATGTACAAACGCAACTATGATCAAATCAAATTAAATTTCAGATTTTATCGAGTGTGTTAGACATTGTTTTATTTCCAGGCGATTCTAACACATTGTATTTCTTTACTGGGCATGTGTCTTTATTAACTAAACAAAATACAAGCTAACACTAACACTACAAAAACAGTTAGACTGGCCGTAGACTGTTGAAGGTCTTAAGATAATCCAAAAGTGACGAGCACAGGTAGATTAGATGAAGAATATCTATGGATGTGTGGTGTGTATTTTCGGTGTGTGTGTTTATTCTGTTGTTATGATTTCGTTAAACAAAATTTTACTTAGTAAAGAGGAAAAGTAAAAAAAAAAAAGGAATTGCTGCTTTTGCTCCTCATAGTCGGAGTAACTAGCCGGCAGTTTTGCTGAAATTCTCAAGCTTTTCCCTTCACGATACCTATCCTCTCCTAAGTTCAGCTTATCGGCCAAGGTAGAAAAACTGTGTACTTCACTAGCACAGAGCAGAACAAAATAGCGTGTCAAAGAAAATACCTGTTATCGGAAAGCGGTGAATAAAAGTTTAGTAGAGCAAAAATGCCATCTTTAAAAAGTGAAACAAGCAAAAGTCGACATACAATCCTCATTAAAACATGTCCTGTAATTTATCACCTTAAAATATGAATCTAGACTTTCAACGACCTAAAATAAACAGAAACACAATTACAAAGTTTAAACAAAAACTTTGCCGAGCCAGATACTTTGAAAAGCGGTTACCAGGACTACAGAACTTGTGTTCTTAATTAAATCAAGGAACTAGGTGTTTTATAATAACTACCTACTGTTTTGTTGTTTCAAAATCTGTTGCCGAGCCATAGATAAGTAATAGTTGACTACTAGGTTTCTACTAAAAGAATTAGAATCACTAATTAAAACATAATTATTGACTAGATATTTTCTCTATAACTGAAATCGTCATCAATATCAATATACTCTTAAATAACTACATAATTATACATCACAAATTAAGGGCAGTTTACAAAATATTTTAAAATTCTGACCCTTGGTCTGTTATACGGACTTACTTTCTTACTAAGAGATTTTTCTCCTAAATTGTAGCTAGCGTTATTAATAAAGCTTCCAAATCCCGCCCCAGGCGTTCCTAGAACCAACACAGCACGGCCACGGGGCAGCGCTTAACTAATTTTATCGTTCAATTTCCCATCCCCAGTATAAACCTTAATTAAATTCGTATTTCATATCTCAGCAGCGGGATTTCGTGCACAAAGCAAGAAATTCTTTTTTTTCCACATAGTTGAACACTTTCCCTGCCCCGGGCCAAATGTTTCATGTACGTGTAAGGCCAGCTGCACACCGTAGCTACACCTCACATCTAGTAAGGAAAATTGTCGATTCGGACTAAACATTCGTAGGTGCAAAACTTTTACTAAATCAATTTCAAAACGATTGCTCACTCGGAATACCAAATTTGTCTTGTATTATTTTATTATCTGGGTGTCTTCATATCGAGATTGAATCGGTTTTTAAGGCAAGCGGCTCCATCGTAGACCACAACATCGCTTAACAACAGGCGAGTTGGCGGCCAAGCGCAAGCCTATTATTATAATTTTTTAAATTATTCCTACCGAAAATATTACTATTATTTCAAATCAATATACTTCAGTATATCAGACTATGCCTTCTTTGATGATAGACAAACTTCTAAAACATGAAATTATCAATTAATTGAAAGTTTTATTATACTTGACAATGGCTAAACAGACAAATATTTTAGAGCCAAAACTTAAAAGAAAAAAAATGACGTTAAATGCACGTGTGGCGCTACATATTATGTTGCGATACAATACGTATGTGCAGTGTGCAGCCGGCCTAAAAGAGTAATATAACCCATGGTGAATAGGAATATACCCAGAACGATATTTGGCCAAAGGAGATTTAATAATGTTGTAGCATTTGTGTAATTGATGTTATTAGGGAAGCTTTGGTTGTGGTATGAAAAGATTATGAGATGGATTGGGTTTTACTTGGAAATATTTTTTCCTTTTTGATAAAGTTAGTAATTTTTGTAATTATAATGATCTATCTTACCAGATATGAGCACTCCATCTTAATAACGCCAGTAGTTTATATATAGGTTTGATATCAATTAGTTAGGTAGCTATGGAGAGGGCTATGCTCGGGGTTTCTCTACGAGATCGAATCAGAAATGAGGAGATCCGTAGACGAACGAAGGTTACCGACATAGCCCAATGGATTAGCAAGTTGAAGTGGCAGTAGGCAGGCCACATATCACGCAGAACAGATAGCCGATGGGGCCGAAAGGTTCTCGAATGGAGACCACGGACTCGTAAGCGCAGCGTAGGACGTCCACCCACAAGATGGACAGACGACCTAAAAGAGACCGCAGGGAAACACTGGATGCAGGCCGCTTCCAACCGGCCCTTTTGGAGATCGATGGGAGAGGCCTATGTCCAGCAGTGGACGTTCTACTGCTTAAATGATGATGATGATTAATTAGTTACTGTTTTTTATTGAACCTAACTAAATCAGAATCAAACGAGAAGAAGGAAATCGTTTGTTATAAACCTATTTTTTAAAGCCACCAATTCGTCTGATGTTAAGTGATGATGCGGTCTACGATGGAGCATGCTTGCCTAGAAGAAACCGATTCACTCTCGTCTTGAAGCCATAGGTTGTAAGTAACGAATAATTCAGGCAGCACATTTCACAGTTTCGCACTATAAAAGTGGAACCAAAGGTACCAAGGTAGGTAGGTTATATTGTACCAAATTTTAAAAATACCACTGAATCGTGAATAAACCAAAGTATATTTTGCTGCAAAACATTTTTTTGAACTGAAATTTCATGCCGTGTTCAATTTTAAAATTGACATGTTTTTAATTATTTCGAGCGCGGCTGGTTTCACGCTGACGCAAAAATATACCTTGTGGTCAGCAAACGAACGTGAGCGCGTGGCACACGTCACGCGTTTCCTACCTTTGTAACAATGCAAACGGAAAACTGTGAACGAATATTCAATATGAAACTAGTTCATCGACATCATTGGAATTTAAATAAAAAAAGGCCAAATGCAACTCGGGCTCGCGTACTGAAGGTTCCGTACCACCACATAAATTGTTAACTACTAAAGTACAAAAAAGTAGTGTAAAAAGACAACATGCCCAGGGCACCCATCCAAGTACCGTATGCGTCCCATGTTGATTAACTTTGGTGATCGTACGAGAACCGGTGGTGAACAGAAATTTGACACTGACTAATTTAATTTCTTTTACTAGTGAGAACTATAATACAATACAATACAATATTTCTAATAATATTTATAATCATGCCAAGTTTGACGTTCGTACTTATTACCGTTTTTACACTAGAGCAAATACAAAAATACGTTTAAAAAACGTTTGTTGTATGAGGACATCATTTAGTTTTTATTTTTGATTTCATTATTATTTCTTAGTTAATCCGCCGTAACATTACATATTATGTGCAAACAACTGGCTGTCTATTACAGTTCTAAAAGATACAGTCGTTAAAAGGTAGGACAGACATACAGCGTAGGCTTAGTAATAAGGTCCTGTTTATGTTACAATTTTAACCAGGACAGTTGATCGAAATCTAAGATAACCGATCCAGAAAGGTCAGGGATGTTTTGACGTGTGTATATGGCACATGTCTTAATAGTAAAGAATTAGTCGTAAGACTTTGTGGTCGTTTGCCATTGTCCATTTGGGAGACCGCTAGACTTGAAAGCGTGAGGTCACGGGTTCTAACCCCGGGCCCGTACCAATGAGCTCTTTGAAGCTTATGTACGGGTTGTCATACTACTGGCTTTTCGGTGAAGGAAAACATCGTGTGGAAACCTGCATACGTACGGAGAAGGATTTCAATGGCGTATGTGAAAACATCAACCCGCACTGGGCCAGCGTGGTGGATATGGCCCAATCACCCTTTCGGGGGTAGGTTAAAACTCCAGCAGTGGACTGTTAAAAGGCTGATTATGATGATGAGTCGTAGGACTGCACGTCAGAAGTGAAAACCTAAGTAGGAATTCACCAATCCCACACTGTGGTGCTATATAAAAAAAATACTGATACATATATCTGAGCGTAACGGTCAGTCGAGTTCAATGCTTTCCCCCCATCCCAAAATGAATTCAGAAGTTTTCACTTCAAAAATTACGCTATCTAGTGAAGGTTATCGGAAGAATGACCTAAAAAGCTCTCAGTATATTTGAATAGCGCCCCCTATGCCTGATGTTACAAATAAAATCTGTAATGTTCGACAGATTTCCCTGAGTTTTCAATCAAATCTTCAAGTCTAACGCAACAAGTACCACAATACAGGCGTGAGAATGTACAAGCCGGCACTAAATCAAAATGATTGATGCAAAATGGTTTCTTTTGTAGGCAGTGTTCAAGAGTCTGTGTCCGGGGTCGGCTGTGATTTATGTTTTTTCACTAGTGAATTTGATCTGGTAGATGTAAAAATGGTCTGGAATTGAATTTATATTGCTTACGTCGTACATCCAAAATGTAAGCAGACTGTCCACGACTTTTATTATGCTTTTAACCCCTTGACGGCCGTCTAAGAGCCCTCTCAACATTTTTGCCGAAAATAGCAACGAAAACTGGATTTTTGCCATTCTGTTTCAATCAAATAGAAATATCTATGTAAAAAAAAAAATGTAATTACTAGAACTGTATTTAGTTATTGAAAATAACGCCTCCAAATTTAGAATTTTTATGATTTTTCGTTCAGTAACCTTTCCTAAACAAAATACAGTTAGACTGTCCATAGACTGTTGAAGGTCTAAAGACAATCCAAATGCTAAAGCCCACCTACTGGTTGGCAGCATACCCAGCATGGCATTGCGGCATTACCACGCTAATTGGCAATATGTGTTTATGTGTTGATCCAGAAACACGCCAGCATTTTAGTGTGAGCTAGGTCCTCAAGGGCTCGATTTTTCAACTCAAAACAGCTCAAATAGGTAACCACTGCTGAGCTTAGCATAATTGTGCCCCTTGTGCTGCTCTGCTAAATTTGCCACCGCACCAGCCCGTACCTTGTGTCTCAGGCATATGAAAGCTAACGGCGCCAAAAAAAAAACACAACACAAGTCGCGTCCTATACAAGGGCTGTCCTTACTTCCAGGAAACAAGTCTCATACCATCAGGTCTCCTTCCATCGTCACGCGCAAGACCACGGTGCGAGCACAGCTGCAACATTGGCGGTGGAAAACACCCTGCATATAATGTCGTTCACCTTTCCTTGTTTTTTTACTATCCACTTATTAAAATGGGAGTTCCCAGTGATCTTATGAGCATGACTGAGAATTTATTTTGCAATAAACTTACAGTTATATGGAGATCTTGTTCTGATAAACACAAGCGTGTTCATAAACACATTTCCACATCACCCAGTTTTTAATTCATCCAATCACGGTGCGGGTGCAAACCGCAGCGTGTCATTCTGGCGTGGCCGTGGGCATCGTGCGGTAGATGTGCGGACGACGTCGGGTATACGTGTGGGATACGCAGACGTGCGGGAAACGTATACGTTCGGGATATGTAGACGTGCGAGTGACGTATGCGACGGACGCGCTGCCGTGACGTTCGTGACAGTTACGGGATTGTGGAGCGTAATGAGTACGCTGATGCCTAGAAAGGTGTTTTGTATTGCAATTGTGGCCTGTTGAGATTTCTCGCGATGTTGTTTTATGTAGGGAATATTGGTTTTAGCTGTGTTAGCTTGCACTTCGCGGGTGTTTTTAGTGGGGAAAAAGGAAAAATATTATGTATGTATGTATTGCCTATGTGCGTTTCTTAATATCACCATTATTCCTGAGCGCCTAAACCGTCTTTAAATTATATAATTAAATAATATCGTTAGAATCTTAGCACTATCCGGATGTCAGAATAAGTCAAAAAAATTAAACATTGCGTCTATGGCACACAAATTAAACCTGTCACGAATATATTGTTTTTCAAATAACCTGACTAAGTTTTGAGCTGATTCTAAAAATGTATAAAAAATACCGCACTCACCAGCTGCTCTTTTGCATGATTTTAACTTTATCAAAGATAATCCCCCACTGAGGCAGAATTAAAAAAAACTGAATCTTTAAAATAATATTGCATTGGGTATGAAGCAATTAACATGCTTCATACCCAAAATGCTGGCGTGTTTCTGGCTCAACGCATTAGCATTGCCATTCAACGTGGTAATGCCGCCAGCATGTTGGGTACGTTGCCAACTGGTAGTGGGCTTGAGCATTTGGATTGTCTTTAGACCTTCAACGGTCTATGGGCAGTCTAACTGTCTTTGTAGTGTTAGTTTTAGCTTGTATTTTGTTTAGTCAATAAAGGCACTTGCCCAGTAAAAAAAAAAAATATATGAAACAATTTTGAAATAAATTTTTCGATTCCTTCAGCCAAAATAAAGTGTAAACTATTTAAAAAAAAGCTAAGTATAGAACGACACTAAAAAAAATTACCAATCGTTTTTAATTGAGTAAAAAATAATATATTTCTCACAGTCGTTTGCTCACAAACATGTGAAGGAATTGAGCGATTTCATTGCATTTAATATAGCTTACCGAAGCGATGTTTTTTTTTTAAATCAACTTCAGCACGAGTACACCGTCATAAATATTTAGCTCCGCAACATCGTTTTGCAAGCAATAATCCCGTATCAGAGTAAGTGGCCGCGATTCGTGAATGCCAATACGATATAAAACGGTGGAAGGTGGATACAATACGCGCCTACATTTATTACTGTCCTTTGTGAGCCAAAAACGAGGTTACGCTCGAGACCTGACACTGTGTTACGATTTGATACACACAGCAGGGAAGTTTGCATATAAAGTACGTATAAATATTTCTCTCTATCGTTAGTTCTAAGAAGAATGTTTATATCGTCAAGAACCAGGAATTAAAGATAGTACAGAGGCCAAACTTTACTTACGACTAAAATGGCAAGAAAATGCATTGACATGACTTGACATTTGACAAATAAAACTTAAAAAGGCCATAGAAGAAAACGTAGTACGATAGTGTTAAACAGTTAAAACATTTAAAAATGATTTATGCATCATCTTTAATCAACCTAATCTCATTGTGATCAAGTTGAGTCAGTATTAAATAGGTAGGTGGATATATTTAATCAACCTAAGCTCATTGTAATCAAGTTGAGTCAGTATTAAATAGGTAGGTGGATATATTTAATCAACCTGAGCTCATTGTAATCAAGTTGAGTCAGTATTAAATAGGTAGGTGGATATATTTAATCAACCTGAACTCATTGTAATCAAGTTGAGTCAGTATTAAATAGGTAGGTGGATATATTTAATCAACCTGAGCTCATTGTAATCAAGTTGAGTCAGTACTAAATAAGAGGAAATATTTTATCAACAATATTATCATCGCACCATTCACACGATCTTTCTTGTCTCATCTGCAAAATGTGCAATGAGCTACCTTACGCGGTGTTTCCGAGAAGCTACAATATGGGGTTCTTCAAAAGGAGAGTTAATAGAGTCCTTAAGGGTCGGCAACGTATTTGTGATGCCTCTGGTGTTACAAGTATCCATAGGCGACGGTGACTGCTGACCATCAAGCGGCCCGTCTGCTTGTTTGCCTCCTATGACATTTAAAAAAAAACCTGATCAAATTGTAATCAAGTTGAGTCAGTATTAAATAGGTGGGCTAGTTAGGCATCAATCTGACTTTGAGTCATTAAAACGCAAATACTTTCTTTTATATAATAGGCGTTAACAATACTTTTTTCCGGACTTCTGTTTGCTCTTTACTATATTATGTTGAGAAATTTAAGTAAATATTAAATATTTTGAGTCAACTGTTTAGAGTTACTCTCTAATCTTTTTACTCGTATAGCACACATGCAAAGCCTAAAAGCCGAATATGTGGAGTGGCAAAATTGAAATCTCATTGGGCGGGACAAGGGTCCGCGATGTACCAAACCTCGCGTAGCGTGGCGTGCCCATATTTATGGCGTGCAACACCTTATCCGACGGAGAAATAATTTATGACGGTGCCAGATATAAATAATGCATGCTCTTATTACATGAGAAGGTTTTATTCGGGAATTGGTGCAATAAGCACTTTTGTGGATTGAGTGCGAGAACACTTACCTATACAAATACATTGTTTATTTATATAAATAAGAAAATAATGCGTGCTGTACTTCCCTTTACAGATTAACTTTAGTTTAGGTCGATTAAATGAGCAAGATTGGTGAATGTTTCATGTAGAATTGAATGTCAAGAGCTGTATAAAAAATGCAATCGTTCAATTCGATATCTGGATTTTCGTGATTTAAAGCCGTAGGTAATTGTCAAGAGGAATACAAAGTACAATACAAAACAAGTACCTACCAACACCATAGCATTACAAGTAAAAGAAATTAGTTTATGTCAGTAATTTAACGAAATCCAATCTTAGTCTTTCCTTTCAAGAGTTTAACGAAAAATTACTATTTTAAAATGAATAATTTGATATTTTGCGTTTTTCCAAAATTTTAAGCCATTGTTATTTAATAAAATATACAGATCTATTTACGACAGAAGTTGAATTTACTATAAATCTTTCTAATTGATAGAATACGCCAAGAATTCAGATTTAGTTGTATTTTTTCATCAAAACATTTGAGAGAGCATGAAATAATACAGCATTGCGATGGAATATGGCTGTGTCTACTTGTAGATTTGATTTTACGTAAGGTGAGTAATAAAAAGATGTCAGATGTATCGCCGACGTCAGTTAATTTTTTGGATTCAAACCTGGACCTGATTAACTCAAAACCGAGGAGTGAAGCATAGGAGATTCCTGCCCAGCACTGAGATTATTAAGGCTATGGATGATGCGATTGTGAGTATTTAGTTTTTGTCAGTAGAATAACTTCTATGGCTGACGGTCTTCTACCAGATTTTCCACGTCGCTTACGAGTACGACATAACAATAGTCTTCTTTTTAATGTGAAAACGTTTTTAAAAAGACTTCCTAATTTTCAGCCTGAAATATCGATGAAACGCTTTTGTTTTCGCCTAAATTTAAGTAAATCTCGTGACTCAACGGTTGTTTCGCGATATATTCTGAAAATGCACCACTGTTTCTTGCCTATTAGTGCACTTACGCCATCGTGTGCATACAACATTGATTGATACATTAGCGGGGAGAATTGAAAAAGAGCCTGCCAGAGCGGGCACGAAAAATCGCCACCGCTTTATGGTTGATATTCCGAAAACCCGTACGAAGCGCTTTGATTCCACATTTATTGTGCGAACTGCTAGTCTGTGGAATGCACTGCCTGATTGGGTGTTCCCCGATGGTTACAATCTGGGTGTCTTCAAATCACGAGTGAATCGGTTCCTTCTAGGCAAGCGTGCTCCAACGTAGACCGCATCATCGCTTAACATCAGGCGTGATGGTGGTAAAAAGAAAGCCTATTGATTATTAAAAAAAAAAAAACTAGCCTCAAAATTCACTATGCGCGATCAAAGAATTAGTCATAACTCCGCAACGAAACGAGTTACAAGAGTTATTTGGGCGTTGTGGTGTACGAGTAGATATTGAAGTGTTCTAAAAGATAAATTAAGAAGAGAGAGAGAGAGAGAGAGAGAGAGAGAGAGAGAGAAAGAGGTAGATAGACATTTTCAAGCAAAAAATACAGTAGTGCAGCAATGATACCCACCCCGCATTCCGTGGTCTTCCTGTATATCTTCTTCCATCTACTTTACCGTCATAAAAAATCTTCCGATCTTAGTGTCATAGTGCTGAAACAGTTTCATTTACGAAACTTGCACAAAAAGCACCATCTACCCACTCATGGCAATGTATGGAAGCGACACTTTTTATCTATTTTAGCTTCGAATATTCTAGAAAACTCATATTTTACGAGAAATATACGAGACGATGAGACACCGGGGTATAGGGTACAGTGTTCTGCACTAAAAGAGGTCCTTTTACTGAGGAATAGGTACGATACTGCCTGATTTACATCTAGGGACAGCTTTAGGGCGTCTAAGGTTAGGCACCTTTGGAAGACATTTTTCTTTACGGAAAAGACGAATATATTGGCCATTTTTAGATATAAATCAATTGCTATTTTTATCTGCGGCACTAGAAAAGGCAAAAGATTTTGCTCAACTTATTTTATTAACGTGCTGGTTTATATTTTTATCGGTTTGTTGGACCGAAGTAATTAGGTAAATGATAAGAATTATATAGAGTGCACTATATTGAACTTCAAGACCATTGATCTCTACATGTCATGGGTATATTGTTAATAGCGGGTAAGTGCCTTTATTTACTAAACAAAAACTATCTAACTAGCCCTACTTATATAAATTATACAAAAACAGTTGTATTGTATTGTTGATTTGCATATAATGAATGGGTTTACAAACCTAATTACACATTTTGAGTTGTATATAACATTTAAACAGTAAATTGTAAAGTATGGAAAAGCATCACTTCAATATAATAAACTATATTAATTTAAAAAATACTTTTTACAAACGATCTTTTTTGTATTATTTTCAGCAAAACCTTTAATTTGATCCCCATATCATGGTAGATAAGAACATTTTGTCCGCCATTTTGAGGCGTCCGCCATATTGAATTTATCATCTAGGACCAAAGTGCTTAGGAAGACAACGAATTCAAACTCGACGGGGTCATGGGGGGAGTACCGATGGCCATGTTCTGTCTCCATTATCAGACCAGCTCGGTGGTATTGTCACCAAGTAAGCCAAATTTCAGCTCAATCGGTTAAGGATAACTGTTCTAAACTTCAGTTGCAAGATTTGTCTCACACTAACATAGGGCAAGTTAAATAAAGGCTTGTAAAAATACTTTTTATTAGAGCAAGTCACAATGTGCACACACTAGAATGTGTCTATAGTTAATTCGAGTTCGTTTAGCTCTCCCGGAAGCGGACATGGCACTCACAAGATACATTTTCCACGTTTTACCTCCCAATGCCCTCTCACAGCACAGACGGTATTGTATTTGTTTCGAACAGCGCAAAATGGGATTACTTGTTCTCGGAGAGTGTTTGGCGAAATTTCGTTGCTAAAGCGAGAATGTAGCAGAATTACGAGATTATTGTATTTCGCCTTGTTAATAACGAACTCGGGTGTTCGATCGTGGGAAGGGTGAAGTCGCACTACGGTCGATTACAAGACGCGACCCGACAAACCACTTTTGCACTTTTTCTTGCTTTGATTTAATTTTTATTGTGCGAGCCACTGGACTGCTTTGCCCTAATGAGTGTTATCCGTTAGTAACAATCTGGGTGTCTTCAAGTCGCAAGTAATATCGATTTTTATAGGCAAGCATGCTCCATCGTAGACCACATCCTCGCTTAACATTAGGCGAGATGACGGTCAAACGCAAACCTAATATTCAATATAAAAAATTCTTTTTGTGTACCAAAACTTAGCGCTGTGCCATAACCATTTAATCAGTCTGTATAGTTTTATGAAGTATGTTGTAAAATCAACTTATTCAAATCAAGTTTTCTAGAAATTAGTAGGTGGATCTTATTACTTTAAAATGTGTGGAACACTAAACTTTTGTAGGGATTAAAAGTATGAGGTATCCAGACCTCTTTTGCTAGCGGTTTGGTCTCAGTAGTGGATTTCATATTGGTGTATTCAGTCCTGAGCACAAGTACTCCAAAAACTATTAGTACTGCTCAAATCATCTATATATATATATATATATATATACTAGCGGTCCGCCTCGTACCCGTAACAATAATACCCGTACAAAGGTACGGGTATTATTGGTGTTTTAGTAAGGAACCTTATTTTTTTTTGAAAATATAATATATCCTATGTCACCCGGAGATGGTGTAGCTTCCCAACAGTGAAAGAATTTTTCAAATCGGTTCAGTAGTTTCGGAACCTATTCTGTGCAAACAAACAAACAAACAATCAAATCTTTTCTCTTTATAATATTAGTATATATATATCTATCGGCCTTCTTGACGTGTCCGTCAACGGTGAACCTGACTAGGTGCCGGTTATGAGCGCGTAAAAATCATCTATAGAGATATCCATAGGCCAATGATGATGAAAAAATATAAGTCACAAAATCAAGTAGGTGAAACACTGTTTTAAGCTATCACGGTTGTTCACTAAAGTTATATGATTATAACATGATTTGATTGTTATATGGTGATATGGTTATATATCTTTATCAAGTAGGTATTTAAAGTATTTAAAATGTAATACTTTTGAAGAAATTTGTTTGTATAATGATATTTTGTCAATATTGTTTCTACGGTAACTGATCTTGGCGCGTCGTCGTGTCGTTGTTAATGTATTAGTGCAGTCGCACCCCAAGTAGGATTACAGCCAATAAAATTGTATTATAAAGCCGTTGGCTCGATGCGGATTTGCGAAGTGTTTTGTCAAGTCCGTACTTTTGTCTCTCGGCTGTTTCGGCCTGGAACTTGGCCGATTGAGTTTGTTTGGGTGCGTCTGTAATAGAAGGGATTTTGGAGTTATTCGTTGCGGAGGAAATTTGTTTTAAGGTTTATTTTGGAGAAGACCAGGCAAACCATTTCATTGATGATTCAAAAATTTCTGAATAGCAAGGTAAATTTACAGACTGAAATCATCTCGGATGAATTAAGTTTTGTCTTTCTTGCAGAAGTATTTCAACATAATAACAACTACAAAAGGTAAGAAACACGAATCTTGTTTTTTTGAAAAAAAAAAAAAAAAAACTGAATCCGACCAATTAAACGTCATTTTCCGCGGCTAAACTTAGTTATTTTAAAAGTGTAGGTTTTAGCTTCGACCAAAATAAAATGAATAGATGGGCCATAACCATTGAACTTGCTCAGTAAAAACGAGTCAAAACCGTCGGACATAATTATACTTCAACGCCTAATTATAACCATGTACAGTACATTTGTTACAAAAAATAGATATCGGTTTTTTATTGTGTATTTACACTTCGGGAAAGCACACGAAGGCATAATTTTGTCAGATGTTTCGTTGTCATGTAACAATAGACGCGTGTCGCACTTCCTACGGCTAGAGACCGACTGAAAAGAAGTGAGCGCTGGCGCTCATTTTGTAATCTTCAAAAATGCGCTTCTTTTGGGCTCGTCCATTCATTTTATTTTGGTCAAAGGGTTTTAGGGCAAGATGCAGCAGCATCGTTATAGATCATGCAATAAAGTCCTAAGCCTTACAAATTTAGCCCCGATTCGGTTACTGATAAACAGTATAAACACAAACTTGATCAGATTGTTATTCAACAGGCAAATTGATTAGGAACTGCCTCCGGCGTCCGCCCACCGACTACATAAGGCAAAGGAATTTATATTGAATGGCCAAAGCAACTGGAAGATTGGAAAAATATATCTGCGGGGGACAAAGAATGCCCATATATATATTATTATATACCTATTGATTTTAGAGTGGAACGTATAGTGATGTGATGAAGTAAGTAGGTACTTGAAAAGTAAAAAAGAAATTCCTGTCGATGAAACTTACTTGTAAATACATTGACAGTCTCTGGTGAATCAAAAAGGCTGACTCTACTACCATAGAGTATACTAGGTAACACGGAAAGGGTGTACTAAACCAAAAGGTATACTCATCATTATAAATATCTTTTACTATGGCACCAACACTAAATCCTAAAAAAAATTTAAGCTGTTCAATACATTTTGTCGAGTGCAAAATTATATGACCTTTTTCTAAGATAAGCTGAAATTTATATTGCGATTTTCGAGTTGCTCCCATAGTAGGAGTTATACATAATGATGGGCACTATGAACCCATTTCGGCATTACACCCTTTCTGCGTAACCCAATATAGTATTTTTTTTGCCTCACATTCGTATTGCGACTTTGCAGCGTAGAAAACTTAACAAAAGGACAGTAACTTTACATTTGCTGGACCCTATCCTTTCACCCGCGCATTGGTCTTAGTAACTACTATGCTTCCAACTACCGTTATTTGGCCTTTAATACCATCATTTGCAATGACGAGAATGGCTGCTTTTCATATATTCACTTTATGTTCTCTCCGAATGGGCGAAAGTCATACCAAATTGTGTCATTGACCTTTATAAGCTGGAACATTGTATTGGGGAAGATCCGTGGACAGATTTACATGACAATACGATGTCAGTTGAGTCTGTTCGTCCTTCCGACGATCTTTTGGTCCTTTCGGAGATCTCTTCGTCCTTCCGGCGAATATTGTTTCGTCTTTGCGAGATTTCGGGGGTAATGCTAATAATACTACGTTGTCTTTTCCGTTTGTAAATGCAGTGCGACCTTCTTGCGAACAAAGAGTTTCTGTTATCTACATAAATATTGTGTAATGTTCAATTTTAAAAGCAGTGACTTTTTACAGCTCCGAGTCCTTCGACCAAAATAAAATGAAAGGACGGGCCATGACCATTGAACTTGCTCAGTAAAAACGAGGCAAAACTGTTGGACATATACTTCAACACCTAATTATAACCATGTACAGTAAATTTATTACAAAAAATAGGTAGTGGTTTTTTGTACACTTTGGGAAAGCACACGAAGGCCTAATTTAGTCAAATGTTACATTATTCGCGCGCCGATTTTCCAGCAGTGAACGCAGCAACACAGAGGTCAAAACAACATTGTTTAAAGCATACTGTCTGTGTCTATACACGTGTCAGCTGTGGACTAATTTTAAACGCAAAACGTATCATACCATAAGAGTGCAATAGAATGATGCTTTTCGCATCCTCATGAGAAAAGCACGTTATTGCAGCGCGTCGGGCATGTTTGCCGATGCACGGGTTCCGGATTTCTTTGCTGTCATCAGATCCAGAGTGGCTTCCTTCTGGGCTGGGCTGAGGAGTTCGAAGAACGGCATATTGCAGTGCATGGGGGACTACCTTGGTGGCCCGATTTTTAAATCGTGGTTGACAGTGCACCAGAGTGCGAACCGAAATTGACTGATATTTTTATTTTTTATCACGCAATTGTATTATTATAATTTTAACATAAGCTATTTTTAATTTTTCCATGTCTGAAATAAAGACATTTTATATTTATTATTTTTTATTATCATGTAACAATAGACTCGTGTCGCACTTACTACGGCTAGAGACCAACCGAAACGAAGTTAGCGCTCATTTTGTAATCTTCAAAAATGCGCTTCTTCTAGACCCGTCCATTCATTTTATGTTGGTCGAAGTCTGAGTCAACAAGAAAGTGTTGGCAATTGGAAACGGGTAGTACTTTTGTATTGCAACAAAACCTAGAGCAGAAAATGTTCATGTTTCCATTCAGTTCGTTGTGTTGGAGTCGCTTGTCGCGTTTTCATTATTATAATGGCATTAAGTGATTACTATTTCATTTATGTACTTCAGGATGGAGGTTCTCAAGTTAGTCCGTTTTTGTTTGTTTTTATATTTATGGCTTACTTTTGATCGCCACCTCGCCTGATGTTAAGCGATGATGCGGTCTACGACGGAGCACTCTTTTATTATGTATGTACACCATTTACTCCGACATTTGTGAACCTTTACGTGATTAATATTCTTTTATATATTCGAAGCTCTCGATGTGGTGTCATAAAAAATTCAATAACTTTTGCTCAGTAGATTTTAAACCAGCTCTAATAATACGAATGACCACTGATTTGGTAATAGCAATAAGTTTGCTAGAGAACTTACAAATTTTAAAGTCTGTTTTTAGGGTTCCGTACCCAAATGGTAAAAACGGGACCCTATTACTAAGCCTACGATGTCTGTTTGTCCGTCTGTCCTAATTTTAAACAGGTGTATCTTTCGAACCTCTTATTTAATACTTTGCTACAGTCACGCAACAACACAATTATTAACTTGGTAATGAACAAATATTAACTTGGTATGAACAGAAATTTATCACTGACTCACACTTGGTCATTATTTATTATGTGTTGTTATATTTTAGTGTGTGTACTATACCCATGACAAGTTTGACGCTTGTACGTATTAGTGTTTTTACACTAGAGCAAATACAAAAATACGTAAAAAAATACGTTTGTTGTTAATTTTATTTTATTTCTTATTTAATCCGCCGTAACATTAAAATCATACTCCGTGAAAATTTCAACTCGCTGTCTATTACGGTTCAAAAGATACATCCGTTTAAAGGTAGGACAGACGGACGGACGGACGGACAGACAGACATTGTAGGCTTACAATAGGGTACCGTTTTTACCCTTTGGGTACGGAACCCTAAAAAGGAACCTAAAAACCTAATTTCACCGTATAACGACCGTTCCGCTGTACCAGCGCCGTTAAGCGCAACCGAATCACTTTTGGTCGAGTAACAAACTGTAATGGACGATAAACGTCGTTTTAATTTGCAATTCGCGGCGTTATCTGGCGCTCACGTCACTCGGCGGTCTTATTACGTGCTAGATCTATGCCAGTTTATGGGACGTTGATGAGAAAGAGTATAGGCATGGAATAAAATAATTCGGTCACTGTCTATCTTATTAGAAACTTAGTTTCACTCGAATTATACACCTCCTTGGAGCAACCTTTTTGGTAGTGACAGCAAACTCATTTAATTTGGATGTATTATGTTCCTAAATGTATAGACTTCAATTCCTGTTCTTGTTTTTTTGTAGGGAAAAATTAAAAAATACTTACTGTTTTACATTATAATAATTTATACCATCCTTCTCAAATTTCACAGGATCACTTGCTGGGCTAGTTTGAAGATTGTCTGAACATTTCGTCAAAATCAGTCCATCCGTTTTGGAGTCCATAGGGAACTAAAGTATTTATATGTATAATACGTCTACGTTTGGCCACCAACTCGCCTGATGGTAAGCGACGGTGTAGCCGAGGATGAAACATACATACACACATCACCTTTTAAGTATATAGAATATAGATATTAAGAATTTAGCTGGATACCTTTTTTACGAGTACTGCCACAGACAACAAGCACGACGACTATTAAAAAAAATACATCAACCTTATAGTTATAATTATGATTATTGGGATATGATTGATACCGTGGTAAGGTTGTGGAATGAGCTCTCGATATTTGGCGCAGTTACATGCATCATGTTCACGGGAAGACTGAAGAATGCGGGTGGTGTTCATAACAATGCTAATAAATAACTGTATTGTAATAACTGTATATATGTAAATATATATATTGTTCAATACAGTTATATATATATATATATACCTATATATATATTTTAATAATAGGTAGGCTTGCGCTTGACCGCCATCTCACCTGATGTTAAGCGATGATACGGTCTACGATGGAGCACGCTTGCCTTGAAGAAACCGATTCACTCTCAACTTAGACCCGGGTAGTTTCAAACATCAACCTTAGGTCCACATCACACTGCTCCACGTCTAGCTTGCATATTGCGACATCGCTTAAACCTTACGATATTTTCGACCTTCCCGTAATAAGGGCGCGGGTCGCGAGGAATCCATCGTAAACGGCGCTTCTTTACGGCGTTCGTAATGGCGCGCTCGTAAAATATCGCCAATTTAGTTCACACTTACACGCGGTCGCACTGCGTTTGTTGACGGTGTGAAGGTGCCTTTTGGTTCGGTACTACCTATTCTGTGCTTAAGAGGGGAACACTTTTTTTCAATAATATGAGTACCACTAATAAGCTATGACTTTCAAAACACTAGGTTCCATTGACGATGTGAGACGGTTCTGGTATTCTATAAATGTGATTTTCAAACGAAGATCACTGGAAGGTCTTTTTCTGTTAATTATATTTAAAAGATCTAAGAGATTAAGTTAGGAAGATGGACAAATGACTTAAAAGAGACCGCAGGGAAACGCTGGGTGCAGGCCGCTTCCAACCGGCCCTTTTGGAGATCGATGAGGCAGGATGTCCAGGCAGCTGTGGACGTCCTATGGCTGAAATTATGATATTTAAAGCTTTAGGCTTTACATTTCTAATTTAAGTTTATACGTAAACAAACATTTTGTTTAAAATATGTTAGGCCATTTCATTTCTATTTCAGTTTTATAAAAGTAAAATGTTCAACAAATTTTAAGATTCAAACCCTTTCTAAATAAAATCCGCGTAAGCGCCTCACTTCCGTAATCATTGTATACAATAATGAAGAGCAACTAATTAACTCTTTGTAAGATGGGCCCGAGCAAGCCCTTTATACCCCTTTACGCCGGCTTGGCTGTTCTGACATTAAAGAAAAGCTCTTCGCTCGCGATACTTTAGTCACTATTACATTTTTAAAAAGCTCTAACTACGGCCTAGCCTTTTAGGGAATTATGCGCTCTAAACTGATAAACATACATCGCTTTTTCTTACATCAAAAATGTATCCAGACGTAAAAGTCGTATGTATGAATAAATTTGCAAAAGAGTGTAGACTCTAACACGTGTGTAAAGGACGTATTTTTGAAGTCATGTGGGGTATGTTTTGGTTGGTTAATGATCGTAGGTTTATGTGGGTCACAACATTTTTTTTTCGTAGTACATATCTAATGACTTACCTTCAGAAAGAGAAGATATCTTATAACTCGTATTTAGACCACATTGTCGCTTACCAACAAGCGAGTTGGTAAAACAAATAACCACTAAAATATATTATTAAGTAAACCTAAATCTTATGTGGTCTTTAGGTTTACTATGGGCCTTATAAGCAAGCTCAAAGTCACAAAACGAGCTATGGGGCTATGCTCGGGGTTTCTCTACGAGATCAAAATCAGAAATGAGGAGATCCGTAGACAAACGAAAGTTACTGACATAGCCCACCGGATTAGCAAGTTGAAGTGGCAGTTGACAGGGCACATAGCACGCAGAACAGATAGCCGATGGGGTCGAAAGGTTCTCGAATGGAGACCGCGGACTCGTAAGTGCAGCGTAGAACATCCACCCATAAGATAGACAAACGACCTAAAAGAGACCGCAGGGAAACGCTGGATGCAGGCCGCTTCCAAACGGTCCATTTGGAGAAGGTCTATTATCCAGCAGTGGACGTTCTATGGCTGAAATTATGATTACGATGAAATCTTTTATGTTAGTTTAATAATATCTACATTATTTATAAAAGGTCAAGAACAACCCATTACTTGTTTAATTAACTTAGCTACGAATCTCCTTCGAGATTAAAGCTCCGTTAAACAACAAGAAAACGTTAACGATAATGTCCGTAAGTCGTAAAAATACTTTACCGCCGGTGTCGGTGATTAACGAATTAACATTCGCTGTTCGGTGCAGATGTACCCGGTATTCATATTTTATAGCGCAATAATGACGGGACTGGAGAAATTGACATTTTGTGGGAAAAATACCATTACTTTTAACTCAATAAGAGTGTTTCTGAGACGAATATTTTATGTATTTCCGCTTCTATATTTTGTCAAGCACAAAACAAGCGACCAATTATTTATGCTTGATTCAATCAATTATCTTAGTACAGTTTTAATTTTGGCTATTAAGTTAGTGTCAAGAATTATATTTTAAAAAATTGTTGTCGACAGTTTGAAGATTCTGTGATATTATAATAATTTGTTATAATGATATTTGTTTTAAATTGATTTACAGAAATTTTTGTGATTATAAAAATTTTGCTGTCCTCAGTAAATAAAAATAAAGTCATTGCACAATAATATTATATCTAAACGTTTCAAATTTTTTATATAGATCAATATCATTATTACAAATTATTTGTTTCAGTTTTTTTTTATTCAATTATTTTTTGTTAGAAATATAGTTAACTTTTGTTTAGGTTAGGCTAACCTTGCAATATTAACAAATATCTATAGAGTATAATTATACTTGAAGCGACGTAGAAGCGCAATTACGCTAGTGATAGGTCAGAAAAACAGTTTAAAAAAAAAACGGGACATTTTGCACACACGGTCATCTCACCCCAAACTAAACAAAGCTTGTGATATGGCTGCCAGAGACTGATATACATACATATATATCACATACATAAATAGTAACACAAAGATATAGACCTGACCTATATTCACGGTTGCCTGGAAGAGATCGCTTTAAGCGATAAGGCCGCCTGTTAAAAGCCTAGATAATATTTTTGTTTTAATTTTTATGTTATCCTTGTTTTGTGGTATTTTAATAAAGAGTTTTGAATTGTATTGTATTGTGTTAGCCTTTCGACCAAAGAAACAAGTCAGCATTGGGAAATTACTTTTATTTCTTCCTTTTTACCACTTTTTACAGTATAATGGGTACCTGTTATATTTCACACAATTAAATACAAAATTCGTGACAGCTACTTACTTCACGCCTCGAGGTTCGAGCAAGAAAAGAGGGCGGATGACAATGCACCCGCCACTTATATACGGTGTTTGCTGGCAGTTGACAACAGACTGTCAACTGTCAACGAACACGTGTGAACTTCGCTAATACAGTTTTATTACAATGATGGTGCCAGTTCATCTATACATTAAATGATTAAACTAAAGTTCTTTTACAATTGTATATAGAACAAACACAAATGTTCATCACATGAATGTTTGTCCTAGGCGGGAATCGAACCCACACCCCCAAGCGCATAAGACAGGTTCACTACCAACTGGACCAACGGAGCTAAAAAAGTAAACCTTGAATGTGGTTTAGTATCTACGTAGACTCGTTACACAGATTTTGAAGAATAAACCGTTACGACACCCAGCAAAAAACCACAGTTAATTCACGGAAGAAACCAACAAAGCTGTGTTTAAAAAAACATCAGCACATCACTAGAGTAAGACGTAAAACTCCGTTTTCTCAAGCAACAAACCGCCGCGATAGGAGTTTACGGCCGGATCTCAATTAAAATCCAACAATTTAGGAACGGGCGGGAGTGAAATTAAACTCACGTAACAGCGTGTTGCGCCGTTCAGTTGTTACAACCACGAGAAGTAGCGTTTAACGCACTTTTTTTTTTGGTTAAAAGTAGAACGGCTGTCAAGGCATTTTTGTAAGAAATTTGTTGTAGCCAGTTGCACCCATTTAAACGAAACGTCAGTCATTCTAAATCAGTTCAACTGATGCGGAGTTTGACGCGTTGATCTAATAATGTTCAATCAAGGTTCTCGCATAATGTTTAACAACAGATTTTCCCTTAGATTTCCGTTCTATTCGTGAAAAAACTCCATAGATAAATTAAGTCAAAGTTAAATCATTTCAATAAACTTACCTGCAGTGCACGCAAAGATTTTAAGATTACAAGCGAAAATTCAGTTCAAATTATGAAAATTGTTTTTAGGGTTCCGTACCCAAAGGTTAAAAATGGGATCATTACTAAGCCTATGTTGTCTGTCTGTTCGTCCGTCTGTCTGTCCTATCTATTAACGGCTGTATCTTTCGAACCGCAATAGATAGCCAGTTGAAATTTTCACAGAATATGTAATGTTACGGCGGATTAACAAAGAAATAATAAAAAAGTAAAAACGAAAGCGGGGTCCCCTTAAATTTTTTTTAACGTATTTTTGTATTAGCTCTAATGTAAAAACGGTAATACGTACAAGCGTTAAACTTGGCCTGATTATAGTACACACTCCAGCATATAACAAAAAATAATAAATAATGGCCAAATGCGAGTCAGTGACAAATTTATGTTCATTACCAAGTTATCTATACTAATATTATAAAGAGGAAAGATCTGATTGTTTGTTTGTTTGCATTGAACAGGCTCCGAAACTACTGAACCGATTTGAAAAATTCTTTCACTGTTCGGAAGCTACACTATCCTCGGGTAACATAAAATATATTATATAAAAAAAAAATAGGGATCCTTACTAAAACTCCAATAATGTAGCCCAAGGTGTAAAAAATTAAATTTACAATTTTAACTTTGCGTGTTTGACATTTCTAAGACAGGACAACGTGTGTCAGGTCAGCTAGTAACTACTAATTTCGTTATTTAATTTTGTGGTGGTTCGGAACTCTCAGTGTGCGAGTCCGACTCGCACTTGGCCGGTTTATTTTTACTAAATAGCACAGTGCACTTGGCGTATAGTATTTTTTGTAATATGTATGAGAATAATTGCTTGCGACTTTTTTTATTGATAACATCTTTAGGCACGTTGTGCGCTTTTGGGATGGGGAAAAGCACTGAACTTGCGTGACCATCACGCTCAGACATATGTATCCGAAATATTTGAACATAGTGTCATCTCTTGTGTAATAATTATGTAAATAACTACTTACGTTTTCACTTCTCACATGCAGTTCTACGAATGATTATATTTTTTACCTTATTGTTTAACTTAAGTGCAAATACATTTTTTTGTCGTCGTTACTTCTATATTTTTTCGGTAAGAGTAACAGGTAAAAGAAATAATATCTATTCCCTGCTCTATGACGTCAATAAATAAGTATATTTCTCCTTATTTAATTTACTTGTGTTTTGGTGTTCTGGACACTGAAAATTTAATGTAATATCCTCGCTGGCCCCTCAACAAAAGAATCGAATTACCAGCGAAAAACTACCTGTTATACGAATTTCATATTTGGCGTGTACAGTAACGAGGTAGGAGGTGGGCGGGCTCTGGGCGGGCGGAAGCGAGTTCCTCCTATACCTACCAGAGACTGGGTCATTGTAGGCTTATACCTACCGGAGACTGGGTCATTGTACCTACTCAATACTCAATATTTTATTGCAGACATATGTAGGCACATGGAGTTCTTAAATTAACATGTTTAAATATAAAGTAATACATTTGACCCTATTTGAGTATGGCAATAGTCGGAATGGAACGGTCTCAATACTCAATCATTTATTGCATAATTATTATAAAGTTCACATACAGATGTTAGGTAGCATGTTTAAATTAGGTAACACATAATAACCCTGATTGGCTATAGTGCGGAGCGGATCGATTTATTCCATAATTGATTTGTCTTCTAAATACTCGTTTAAGCTATAATAACATTTTGCTACCAATATGTTTTTAAGGGTTATGTCAAATTTATTTTCATTTTCTATATTCTTTATCTGTACTGGTAGTTTATTATATATTTTGATGGCCATTGGATTTGTGCTGGAGCTATGCATTGCTAATTTAGATGTTGGTAAGATCTATGAACATTTCGTCAAAATTATCATTGACATTATTTTTTAAGTTGTAATAACATTTGGATTCCAAAATACCTTATAAATTATTTATAAAAAGTAACTTCTTTTCGATATCTTTTAATTCATTTGGCAATTTATTAAATATTTTAACGGCCATTGTTTTAGGGCTGTGTATTTCTGTGTTGGACTTTGGTTCGATTAATTTATGTCTAAATTGCGGCCTAACTCATGCTACCTAGCTGTATGCCTACTGGGTCTTTGCAATTTCACTACACTTATTGGACACTTATTGTATTGGAACGTACGTGAGAATTCATTGTAACAACGTACAGCCATAAAACACCGGATATAATAGGCATGATGACTAATATTTTTTATTACCTCATAAAAAAAGCTGATCATAAATAGAGCCCATCAACAAAAACAAAATTAAAATTAGTTCAAAAATAAATAAGTTATAAGCATTTAAATTTCATGCTAGACAGAGAGCGCTCTATACTGAGCCGTGACGTCACGGCTCAGGAGCGCCATACAAATGCAATACTAACACACACTTTGTGAGAAAGGGATAGAGCATCCCCTCCCTATCCCCACCTAAAACTTTAAATGCTCATATCTCAGAGATTTATCAGCCAATTTAAATTATTTTTTCAGTATGTGTAATGTATTTAGTTATATTCCTCGCTAAGCCGGTTATTTGTAATAAATTAAACATAAGGACACATGCCTATTGCAGGATTTTTTTTTTACAAGCATGTATTCAACTTGCCCTGTTAGTATATACTATGTACGTTCGCAGTATGTGTGGGACACATCTTGCAGCTGCATTTTTGACTAGTTGTCCTCAAGCGATTAAGCTGTAGTTTGGAATACGTATCTGTGACAATGCATTGTTATAGTACCATCGAGCTGGTTTGATAATGGAGACAGAAGGTGGCCATAGGAACTCTTAAACGTCGTAACTCCCTCGAGTTTGAGATCGTTGGATTTGTCTTCCCAAGCACTATGGTCCTAGATGGTAAATTCAATATGGCGGATGCGACAAGATGGCGGACAAAATGTTCTTATTTACCATCATGATGTATCATTTATGTCGGGGTTTGTTGAGAAGAATACGTAAAAGTTCGTTCATATATTTTTTTTTTTAAATCAATCATTTATATTTGATTAGCAGGTGTTATATATTTCATCAGACTTCAGGATGTGTACCAATTACTCTGCCATATGTGAACCGATAATCATGATTATTTGATTATCATGTAGAAGAATCTTTCAAGGTGGTCACAAAGTTTTCATTATCTTTGGCTCAGTAGTTTTATAACATAGCTTTAATAGTATGAATAATTTTGTACAGCGGATTTGGCAATAGCAATAATTTAGGTCGGGCCAAAAGCTTACTAATTTTGTAGTCGGTTTTTGTATTGATACATATTTTTGTTTTATATAATGTAAGTAGAATGTATAATGTAAATAGAATTATGTAATTTATGTTATCAAAAAATAATAAATGCCAAGTATAGTAGACTCAATATCATGCCAAAAAAATAAGCTTAATCATACCATTAAAAAAAAAAACTGTATAAAAGAAGAAATAAAACTTTTTTACATCACGTAATTCAGAAAAACAGAACAATCCTGTAACGGTAGCAAGATTCATGATAGTTATAATGAAATGCGGGCGTCCAATGAATTATTTACACATTGTTTACCCTTATTCCCGAATCGGACACAGAATAGACTACAGTTGACAGGGAACAAGCACCTGAGCCAACCTTACACCCACTTACAGGGCATTGTTTTGAGTAGTACAGGCAAAGATTTCAAACGTACGGATATGCCACATTGCCCGCTCGAACATATTTTGTGTTTACGCTAGATATATAAATATATATAAGATATAAGATATATAGTTGGCTCTAATCATTATTGTTCTCAAATTTCGCGCGTCTATATCCTCCATACCCTTGACCACCCAAACGTCGAGAGCCGACAACCAACGAGTGAATCTATTTATTCTAGGAAAGCGTGTTCCATCTTAAACCGCACCATCGCTTAACATCAGATGAGGTGGCAATCAATCGCAAGCACATTAATTAATAAATAAAAAAGTAAAATTTGTGAAGAAATACCCGCGTGGGTGACACTGTAAGGCGGAGCTACTGAGCTGTAAAATGTTTTTAGGTTTCATTAGTTTCGGATACCTCGTATAATTTTGTAGTGTTTTGTAAACAAAATAACCTCGAAGGGTTGTTATTTCAGGATAAACATGATTTATTCATGGCAAGGGAATTAACAGAATAAATTGCGATTGAGTACGTTTGGGTCATCGAGTATCAAAGTTCTGTTTTTTTTTTCAAATCGTCATTTACTCTATACATGGCAATTTTTTTGAATGCACAGTTTTATCACGCGATCGGCATTGTTATTTAATATTAACAATAATAAATTATTTTTATCTTTTTTTTAAAGAAAATTTAGAAAGCCTCTCCTCTTATTTATATACCTATTATTCTTCTGGCCAAGCCAACTCTATCGCATACTCGTAGTTTACGATCAGCTGAAAGGGTAGTAGTGTGCAATCCTCCTACTTGTCCTGTAGTAAAAGGGGGAAGGTGGAATAAAGTCATGGGGCTCTTGCACATACTCGCTGGATTGAAGTTGAAGTTGGAACGCCTTGCCCCTGTCTGTGTTTCCGCAGTATTACAATATTGGAGTCTTCAAGTCTAGGGTTATTAGGCAAACGTGCTCCATCTTCACCCGCATCATCGCTTTCCATCAGGTGAGATCTTGGCCAAACATAAGCTTAGTCCGATGTAAAAAAAAGTTGATATACAATGCGGAAAATTATACAAATATCCTTCGACCAAAATAAAATGAATGGACAGGCCCAGTAGAAGCGCATTTTTGAAGATAACAAAATGAGCGCCGGCTCTCATTTCGCTTCAGTCGGTCTCTAGCCGTAGGAAGTGCAACACGTGTCTATTGTTACGTGATAACGAAACATCTGACAAAATTATGCATTCATATGCTTTGCCGAAGTGTAAATACACAAATAAAGCCGGGATCTATTTTTTGTAATAAATATACTGTACATTTTTACAATTAGGTGTAGAAGTATATGTCCGACGGTTTTGACTCGTTTTTACTGAGCAATTTCAATGGTTAGTCCATTAATTTTATTTTAGTTGAAGCAAGTATGTAGAAAACCCCACTGACCTTTACTGGAGCCGTCGGGGCCGCGCAGTATCGAGCACTCCTCTATTGTACCGAAAGGCGTGAACAGCTGACGGACATCCTCCTCGGTCTGTTGTTTGCTCAGCATGCCAACGAACAGCTTCCGATCTGTGGACGAGTCACGGATTAACACCGTTATATTACAATTGGACGGTATATTGCGTTCCGTTTCTGGCGTAGCGCTGAAGTTGGACGATGCGTTTTTGTTTTAGAAGTGGAAACTACTTTAGCCGCTTTAAGCTATTTTTGGTAGAGGCAAAATTTATGAGTTTACATCACTGATATATTAATGTAACTTATCCGTTTTTAATTCTGTCGACACTCCCCATGACTGCCTATTTTGTAACCGACTTCAAAAAGGAAGAAAGTTCTTAATTCGGCTCGTATGTTTATTATTATTATTATTCACTTAATTTATTTTGAGTCTTAATTTTTAAGTTTTTTACTATTATTATTATTGTTAATGTATGTTTTTTATATTTTTATATTTAAATAAATAATAGGCTTGCGCTTGACCGCCAACTCGCCTGATGTTAAGCGATGATGCGGTCTACGGTGGAGCACGCTTGCCTAGAAGAAACCGATTCACTCGTGATTTGAAGATACCCAGATTCTATCGGGGAACACCCATTCAGGCAGCGCATTCCGCAGACTAGGAGTTCGCACAATAAAAGTGGAATCAAAGCGCTTCGTTCGTATTAACAGCGATAACGCTGGCGTCTGTACACTAATTTGCGTATTTCCTTTATTATCATGTAGGAGAAATCCGCGCGGTAGTCCTACATAAATTTCATTAATTAGGGCTAAGTTAGCCCTAGTTAGTTAGTTAGTGGGCTTAGTTTTTAAACCAGCTCTATTTTTTACTGGGTTTGTTTTTCCTACAGAATGGAAAGTTAACTTTTTAATAACATAATTAGTTCTCATAATGTAACAAGGATATTTTTACTATGAAATACGGGATAGAACAATTTTTGTTTCAATGTGAATCAAAGTAAAAAATTGGTTAAAACGGTCAGTCTTGATGAATTCTCTATAACTGATTTACGTTGATTTCTTGGACCGAAAAGATAATTTTGTTACGATAGTAGTTTTACATAGCTAACACATAGACTGGACATGACGTTATTCTACTAGCAGAGTTACGTAGCTCAAGTTAAAATACACCGATATTTGTCAGTTACGCGTTGTGTAAGGAGCATTGTAGCTGACGTACGCCTACGCCGTAGCTCGTAGACTCGTAGCAGAAATATATCTAAGTAAGATATTTTTCTGTGTTAACTGTTTTAAGAGCTAAATATAGCTGAAATTAAACTAGACTCTAGGACGGACGTTCTCATTTCGGTCACTTTATTTATACTTTTTATGTATGTACACCTGTTACTCTGAATGACTGTGATAGGATAGTCTTTGTACTGTTTGAATGTTTGGACCAATTTATATGACTATTTTTACTATGTAGAGAAAACTCTCGAGTTGATTTCATAAAAAAAAAAAATATCTTTGGCTCAGTCTTTTTTAACCTCTCCATTAATCAAATAATTTTGTTCGATCACCTGTTGATCTGGCAATGGCAATAATTTTGTTCGAGCACTTACTAATTACTCACCCGGTTCAATTCTCTGCTCTGCACCGATGACTTATTTAGTACGTAAATAAATTACGTGTAGTTACGATGCGATCGCTCAAAAACTGTAAGGGAAAACACCACGAGGAAACCGGTATGACCAAGAAACCCAAAAGTCCAAAGACATATATTATGACATTCAGCAATATGCACTGGGCCTGTATGATGGCTTAGGACCCATCTTCTCTCCGTGAGAGACGGTCTGTGTCCCAGCATATAACGATGGCTTACTAATTTTGAAGTCTGTTTTTAATATTGATAATTTTCGTTTATTGAAAAGTCCACACTCAGCCAGAAACGAAACGTAATTGGTACAATTCAGCCACATCACATTAAGCCTAGCGTGGTGCCTGAGAAAACATTAAATTAATTTAGAATTTCCCTTTAACTAAACCATATGGGACATTTTAATATATAGGTAAGTACCACTGCATGAAACAACATCGCAAAACAGTCAGCGCTTAAATACAAAATATCTGAATAATTAAGCTTCATTTATTTTTTATTAGGTACATTTTGAAGCAACGTTCTAACAACAAAAAAAAACATTTTAGAAAGCTATTATTGTTACTAAAACAAAGGTTATTGACCTGTCTCTCAAGCACCAATTACAATAAATTTTTGGATACAAATAGTATACAACACAATTGGAAACTTAGTGAAGCTTTCATTTAAGATATCCAAAAACATTTTGTCACATAAAAAGTATCACAAGCGCGCATATTTTTAAATATTTCATACTTATGTTCTCAATAAAACTGCACGGGTAGTAGATTGACAGAAAACGTTTTTTTTTTGTTAAACAAAAAATGCGTGTGCTTAACCACACGCCAGAAGTGAAAACTTCAGCAAGGTTGACTCCCTCTCGTTCCCTTAGTCGACTTGAGCCGACTTTACCCGAGCGTGACATAGCCGAGCGTGACAGCACAGTCACATTCAATACCGACAAAATAGTGTTCAGCGCGCCTAAAGAAGTTTTCACTTCAAAATATGCGCAAATGTGTGTACTTCGTAGCGCTGTGTGCGCGCGCACTAAGTTGCTACTGTTGTCAATGTTAAATTAAACAAAAGACAGCCTAAAACACCTCGTGTATTCAGAAACATACACCATCAAAAACAAAATTGCAATTCCGAGGTCAATTAGTAGAATTTTCTGAATACACATTCGTAGTATTGTTTCACAGTAACAGCCCCTACGTCACCCCATAACGCCCTCTACCACCACTACAACAATGGTGGACAACAATCATAGCTCTATAAAAATAAACACATAACACACAGTTTTAGTTAATTTTACAACGGCAAAAACGCACAAAATTCAAACCCAGGTATGAAAACACATAAAAAAATTAGCCACATTACACTAAAATGTAAATGATTTGGCGGAGGGTTCCGTATGGGGGAACGAATACAGAACTCTCGAGGGGTCAATTCGGGTTATAGTTCTGAGACTTCTGTGTGAGCATTTGACCACGCTTCGCTCATTATTTGGCGTAAATCGAACGTGATTTCGAGGGCTCTTTACAGAAATCATTCAAAATTAATGGTATAATAACATAAATCCACACTAATAACGCTTGTAAATGAATACGAAAACGAAATATATGTTTACAGCAAGACGGTAACTAAGGTGCACTGTGAGGCTCGTTACTACCCGTCGAATCTTTGTACCGAGTGCGACTTGAAAAGAACAAGATTGGAAACAGTAAAGTATTTAAAAGTTATTTATTTAAAAACAAATTAGAAGTTTAAACATTAGAATAGAAATGTGTAAAATATACAAAAATAATGTAACTTACGGCCTTACTTATAAACGTTACTTACGTTAATCAATGCTTAAAATTGCTTTGTCAACTTCTCGTTGACGGAAATTGTCACACATGAAAACGAGACAGAGCAATTTTAAGTATTCATTAACTTAAGTAGCGTCTCTGAGTGCGGCTGTTAGTCCTTGAACTTTCAAAATGACTGCAAAGGACTGTTGCGTTATTGTTGTAACATCCTTTCAACATTCAACATTTGTTTCGAATTAATGAGTTCTAAAATTGAAAGTCACTAAAATAAACATAGAACTAAGAAGAGATAGAAGTCGCAACTCTAAAAATTCGACGTATAGCCGTCTCACATCGCGCGCTATCGACAGACAGTGACAACAGTACAGCCTATTGCACGCACAACGAACGCTACCTGTGTCGGTCTACGCGCGCCGCCGGCCCGCGTCCCCTGCAACACAAGAACATGCTACACACGCTTATTCAACATTCTGATCATTTGTAACTCTATGGTAGACGAGAGAGCATATTTTGACTCAGATAAGGACAACGTAAACTAGCAAATAAAATAAGTCAAATAATGCGCCTTACATAACTTAGACATAACTTTTAAAGTAACCTGTGTTCTATAAAATACAATATCAGTGTAAAAATGCATTTTTATGTGAAAAACTGGGTTACCTTTGAATTATAAAATATACCTGTTATTCTAGGATTATTTTATGTCTTAAATTTTTTAATTGTCTTTTTTAAGATATCTAATTTATATTTTATTAAAAACAAAAATATACTAAAAACTTGAACACAATAAAATTCTAAAATTGTATTTTTTTTTCTTAATGCCGTTTATATTCCTTCAGTTTTTTATTCCATTAACTATAAAGGTAGTTCAATCTACAAATACCCCATTTCTCTTAATCGCGTAAATCAGAAACGATAACTTAAAAAATTTACAACCTAATCCAATCTTAATTTTATAATTCTCAATTTGGAAAAGGTCTTAAAATTGTAGATTTCTCCCCAGTCCCGGAACCATTGACGGCTTTATTTGGCTGAAATTAAACGCAAACACCCGGAAGGGGACACCAGATAAGGAAATAAATGGAAATAAACAATAAACAAATATTGTTAGGAACAGAGATTCCTGCTACGTAGAGATGAAAAGGTTTCAATGTATTTGAGTTTTCTTTTGACTAGATTGTTTTTAGGGTTCCGTACCTCAAAAGGAAAAAACGGAACCCTTATAGGTTCACTTTGTTGTCCGTCTGTCCGTCTATCCGTCTGTCCATCTGTCCGTCTGTCCGTCTGTCCGTCTGTCCGTCTGTCCGTCTGTCCGTCTGTCCGTCTGTCCGTCTGTCCGTCTGTCCGTCTGTCCGTCTGTCCGTCTGTCCGTCTGTCCGTCTGTCCGTCTGTCCGTCTGTCCGTCTGTCCGTCTGTCCGTCTGTCCGTCTGTCCGTCTGTCCGTCTGTCCGTCTGTCCGTCTGTCCGTCTGTCCGTCTGTCCGTCTGTCCGTCTGTCCGTCTGTCCGTCTGTCCGTCTGTCCGTCTGTCCGTCTGTCCGTCTGTCCGTCTGTCCGTCTGTCCGTCTGTCCGTCTGTCCGTCTGTCCGTCTGTCCGTCTGTCCGTCTGTCCGTCTGTCAAGACCCTTTTTCTCAAGAACGCGTCAAGATATCAAATTGAAATTTATATCAAATACTTAAATCTACGGTTTCTTTCAGCTGTGAAAAAAAATCAAACTTGTAAGTTTACGCGATCAAAATATATGACCGATTATGTCGCATGTTTTGCGATTTCACAGGGAAATCAAAACCTATAGGGTACTTCCCGTTGACCTAGAATCATGACATTTTGCAAAAGACAAGGTCTCACAGCACATATAAAGAAATACATCCGAAAGTCATAAATTTGAAGAAATATAGTAAAAAAATATATTATTTTGATATTAAAACTTACATTTTGCAGTAGGAATGTATTGAAGAACCTTATTTTCCACTACAAAGTTAAGTTTGTCTTTCAATATTTCAACTTTTTTTTTTGTTTGGACTCGCTGTCTGAGGGTTCTATCTTACGGAACCCTCAGAGCGCGAGTCCTACTCGTACTTGTCCGGTTTTTATAACATACTGTATGTGAACATTAAGGTGGTATGTTTCACTTATGGCGGGAAATTCAAATTTCAAACAGTTTTTGTCCTTGTAGCTAGACTGGGTAATTATTTTAAAACGACAGTGTTTGCGCAAATCGTTGGATGTTCTTTACATTATCATATACATTTATTTAAGAGTAACGCACCATATTACTTACATTTATCAATAAACCGTTTGAAACAGCAAAAATTTGTTTATTCACAAATGTAAGTAATAATGTGCATTAGAGATAAATAGCTTTACATGAATTTGTACAGAATAATAATCAAATTACGCAAACAT
Organism: Agriopis aurantiaria; assembly: GCA_914767915.1. NCBI lineage: Eukaryota > Metazoa > Arthropoda > Insecta > Lepidoptera > Geometridae > Agriopis > Agriopis aurantiaria. The sequence goes on from OU611988.1 coordinate 16,799,278, forward strand.
CATGATCGTTTATAATAATTACCCGGCCTAGCTACAAGGACAAGAAAACTGTATGAAATTTGAATTTCCCGCCATAGGTGAAAAAAATAACCGTAAACGCCTTTCAAATTTTAATTTCGTGAACGTATATTTGCAAAGTATAATTTTTTTTTTATAATACTACAACTTTTATTTTCTTCTGTAAGGCTAATTAGTCTCTTATTGCTTTTGTATCCAATACTTTTTTTTCTTCTCTACCGTTAAAATTGACCTTGAAAACCAAAACATAATCCCAATTAGCTAAACTTCAAATAAAAAAGAAAGAAAAACTGTTCGTTCTAAATTCATAATTCACAAAAAATAAGCCAACAAAATTATCCGACACAATCGCCAAATTAAACCTTAACACAAAAATACAGCGCGACAAAACAAATTATAAAGGTAACAACACACTTTAACAATGGTACAAAACGTTCCGGGTTCCAAACGTCCCGGTTTGCTCCCGCCTCGCCACACGTTCGTGTCCCAGAACATTGTTCGGAAATATTAGAACCGGTTGGGGTCGGTCATTAAATTCAGATTTATGCCCGGCTAGCGGAATATCTCTCCCGTGCGACTGTGCTAATGACCACCTAAATTGAGATAATTTCACAGCGGAGTTCGTAATAAGCACGATGTATACGCAGTGTTGGATATTAGGACAAGCAGTCAATGATACACGCACACAGATAACTATGCATACGTGCGCTCGCGTCATAATATCTGAAGGATAATGTAAATTATATACTTATCTCATTCCGAGTTGTTTTTTAAAACTCGTAATTGGTTTGTGTTTGTCATCCAATGATTTTATGTTGACGAATGTAGAGCAATTTTTTACCCCAGTTTGGCACAAAAATGTTTCGCATGTAGGTATTTTTGTTTATATATTCCCACCTAAGCCTAAACGCCTATACACATTTTGATTAATGGAGTGTCGATTCTTGATTGATTCTTCTAAATTCAGGAATGGTCACTAGATAAGTGACGTTATCATAAATACAAGATGGCGACATGTTGTAAAGTGGGCATAAAACTCTTATTTCATGTTCGTAATTATTTATTCTAAAAAAACAAGAACATTCAGTTGGTTGTATTGTACATAGTAACTCTAAAATTGTGCCAAGAATAAAGCAAGTCAACAGCAAAAATATTCATAAATTTTAATGAATTGGGATAAAGTACTTTCCACTGAAATATCCCATGAACTTCGTAAAATATGTTTTTCTTGTACCATGTTTTTGTTAGTTTTCGCAACATCAGATACTGGACTATACGGTTCCATGTAATAAGCTTGCAGATACATTTACGCCGTCAGGTCAGGCGCTAGATTGGAATTAAGCCGAAAGAAGTCGACTTGAAAATTTTCAGGCTATTATGAGAGAAATATGGCGAAAGGTACATGGCTCTACCTTTAGGGTCACTTTAATTGGGTGCTATAACACAGTTATTAAGCACTTCATCCTTGTTAATTAATCGTTACGTTTTTATTTCTATTATAACCTGCCATTGACTAATTAAAGTGAATTTGAAACGTTCAAATTAATTGTGGTTAGACTAATCTCTTCTCTATCTCTTTCTCTACATAGTATAAATTAAAGTCTCTTTCCGCGTCTGTCTGTCTGTATGGCCGCTAACTCCTCCTAAACGACGCAACGGATTTTGATGAAGTTTTCACCATTAGTTAGACAAATTTTCACGGAAGGTTTATATATATATAACAAGCGACCCGCCCCGGCTTCGCGCGTAAATTACACCCGTGCGAAGCCGGGCGGCGGGTCGCTAGTTTACATTATAAAAAACATTATTAGTTGCGCCCCCCTGGTTTAACCCGCATTAAATACCTCCTTGAAGCAACCTCTTAGGTAGCCACAACATCCTTCTTTGACTTAGATGCCATATTTTTTAAATTATGCAATATCTCAATTCTCTCAATTTATCTCTTTCTATATGTCTCAATTCTTTGTTAGTTTATTTGTAACCGTAATAGATAGCCAGTGGAAATATCCACAAAATATCTAATCTAACATCATAATTTTTCACAAATTCATAAGAACTTTTTATTGTATAACTGCATTATATTATTCTTTATATTTAGTACTTCACGCGGAGAGCACTGGCACCTGTAGCACAGTTTAATCACTAGTATGGGTGCCAGCCAGTTCCACAGTACAAAATAACAATAATTTCATTGTATGTCCTATGCCTAGCTTTACAATATTATTGTTACTGTCTATTTTTAAAAAACTTTTGGTCAATTTTTTTATTTTTTTATTATTATTAATGTTACGATGAATTAAATATTAAATAATAATAAAATTCTGAAATGAAAACGAAATACAAGGTGCGTTACAACAAAGGTTTTATAAATGTATTTTTGTATTTGCTTTAGTGTTAAAACGCTAATACATACAAGCGTCAAATTTGGCATGATTATAGTACATACTCAAAGTAAAATAATAAATACTGGCCAAGTGCGAGTCGGTGACAAATTGATAACTACCGGCTGTTCTCGTACGGCAACGTCAGGCGCGGTCAGTACTTGAATGGGTGACATCTTGGTGTGATGTTGTCTTTTTGCGCTACTTTTTTGTACTTTAGTAGTTTAAAATTTATAAAGCTTATAGCCTTAATTGTTACCGTGTTTATTTCTTTGAAAAAAAAAAGCCAAATTATATATATAACTAGCTGTTGCCCGCGACTTTGTACGCGTAGACTTTCATATAATATTTCAACCCCCTTTTGTCCCCCCTAATTTAGCCCTTTCGTAAAATCTTTTCTTAGCGGACCTCTACACCCCATAAGGTGTCTACCTGCCAAATTTCAGCTTATTAAATCAATTAGTTTTCGAGTTTTCGTGATGAGTGAGGAAGTGAGTGAGTGAGTGAGTGAGTAGATGAATTTCACTTTTATATATATAGATTTCGTTTTGTATTAAAAAAAAATATTTTATGTGGTGGTACTGAACCCTCAGTGCATGATTCCAACTCGCACTTGACCAGTTTTTTAAAGTTATGCAAATAAACACTGGTACGAATTAAGATAATAATCTCGCTAATTAAATTGTTATAATATTTCATTAGTTGAATATAAGCAAAATGTTTTCCACTTCAAAGTTTAATCTTTTCATACTCCAAAGTCCATAATGAGGCAAGCAGAGCTGACCAAAGTAGATCATACTATACTGGATGTCCCCAACTTCAGCGGCTTAACTGTGTAACTCTGCCAATAGCGGCTTAATCCATACCACAGTTGAGCCGCAGTCGGGCCGCAGCGTGTCGCAGCGTGCCGCAGTTGTGCCGTATAGGTTAGTTATTTGAAGCTTACACCAAAACCTTTATTATATTTTTTGACAAAAAGGATTTTGACAAATTTGGTAACTGTACTAAAGCTGCCAAAATAATGTATTAGCAAAAAAGTCTAGTAATGAAAGTAAACTTTTTATCAGTGAAAAATCAGAGTAAAATCAGAGTAAAATTAAAAAATATATATGTAATGCGGTGATATATTGTGTTTTCTATGAATAATAAAAAAAAAAAACAGTTGTTGACTGTAAGTTGATCGATAAGTTATAATGTATACATTTTGAGAGCTGTGAATTTTATTATGTAAATAAAATAAAATGCAACGGATTGTCTACAAAAAAATAAACATACCTTACAATCTGTTTCAGTGTGAATTTATTTATGATACGTCCTCATTATTTCCTACAATATTTCACCAAGCTGTAAATGAGTTGTTACAAAACCCATAGACCCAATACATTACACCCATTACATGGCTTTAAAAAACGACACGTGGTCACTCATGCAAAAACTATCAACTTTCAATTTGTTTTATTCTAATTATGTTTATTTTGAAAAATGATATATTTAACCTACCGCCACGCCTACATCGGATTAATAAATAAACAAATAATAAATAAAAACTTTATTTGAACAAAGTACATGATTTTGAAGTTAGTAAATACAGGTACTTATTTCTAGTAATAATAGGTACAAGAGCATAACTTCGGATAGTGAACCCTGATTCTCACACTACCGAGTCCTGTGCTGTGAGATTCAGTGAATTCCATCTTACAGTAGGTTATTTAAAAAAAAAACAGTATGTGGACATCAAATAGGTAAATAATGTTTTTTTTTCTCTTTATGATTGTCATATTTGGAACCTAAAAACTAAGTTCTGAATAGAAGCATTACCTTTGTCTATGATAGAAGGTAGGTAGATAAGTATATTAGGGCGGGTACAATACTCTCAAGATAATTAATTATTACTATTTACTAGCTTTGATTGGTTGAGTCTGTGTGGGTATATGAGCGTGTGTATATATGAGGATTTTTTCCCTGTTAGCTGTTGTTTAACTTTGCTGATCTGATCAGATCGGCTAGTTGAGTTGTTCTACGAGTGCTAAGCCATATCGCTTAACCGCACCCGCGCCGCTCCGCAGCCGCAGCGATTCCCGTTAAGCACTAATGTGACAGAGCCGTTAAACACCACGTTAAATAAACTAATTTCACGCTGGTAGGTCTTAAATTCCCCGATGGATTAATTGTGTGGTTTTGCTTTAGGTAATTACTGTTTCTCAAAAACATGAACGATGCAAAAACAGTATACATATAACAAATGGCAATTATTGATTTTGGATTTATAATATTGAATGAGAAGGTGTGGAATTATTGGCTATTAATCAATTTTAATCTTACTGTCCATCCAATCTACTTAAAACGTAAACTACTTTTGTTTCATAATATTGGCAGGGAAAGTAGGGATACAGTAGATCTATGTTAATCTTCTTGTCCCAAAGATACCTGCTGCTATAGAAAACGTAAACTAATCTTGTATCATATTGGTAAGGAAAGTGAGGATATAATTATTAGATCTATTTTAATTTTACTGTCCCAATGATTCCTCTTGCTATATAAAACGTAAACTAATTTTGTATCATAACATTGGTAGGGAAAGTGGGGATACAGTAGATCTATTACAGTCTTATTGTCCCAAAGATACCTCTTGCTAAGGAAAACGTAATCTAATTTTATATCATAATATTGGTAGGGAATGTAAAAACATAGTACATTTAATCTTACTGTCCCATAGTCACTCCATTGCTAAAAAACGTTAACTAATTTTGCATTTATTATATTAGTAGGGATAGTAGGCATTATAGATCTACTTTAATCTTACTGTCCCATAGTTACTCCATTGCTAATAAAACGTTAACTAATTTTGCATTTATTATATTAGTAGGGATAGTAGGCATCATAGATCTAATTTAATCTTACTGCCCCATAGTTACCCTGCTATATAAAATGTGAACACAACCCATTGTGCATACACGCAAACCCCTAACGATCTCACAAAAGCCTGCAAGCTCCCAAGGCTATTATCCCTACAAGGTTTTCTAATTTTCTCCGCAAAAAGTTCCGTAACTTGCATAAAGGTTGAAATACTTGCAAGTCTAATCAATCACGGAAACATATTGTTCGCTTGCAAGGCGATTTTCCTACGTGATGAAATATGAGGGTACACGGTATTATTGATAGGTTTCATGCAACATTAGAGGCTTGATTGGTGGAGCTCGATTCCTGTTATGTTTTTCGTGAAATATTAAGTACTAGCTGTTGCCCGCGACTTCGTACAGGACGTTCATATAATTTTCAACCTCTTTTGCCCCCCTTAATTCTGCGCCTTCGCAAAATCCTTTCTTAGCGGATCTCTACACCCCATAGGAAATCTACGTGGCAAATTTCAGCTTCGCAGTTTAAGTAGTTTTCGAGATTTCGTGATGAGTGAGTGAGTGAGTGAGTAGATGAATTTCGCTTTTATATATTATATAGATAGATTGATTGGTCAGTTTGGATGTTTGCTCCGTTTGCGCCAAGTGACTTGAAAGGATTGAATGGAATGGATGGAATCTGACGTGGTTTTCACACATTTTTGGTTTTGTAGTCGGCTTAATCTTATGTGAGTAATTCTCGTGTAATATAATAAAAAAGGATCTTTTTAATTTCTAACACTACATAGAAGACAAATTGCCGAGGCAAGGTCTGGCGTCTGTCGTGCTCTGTCGTAACAGCGAGGTGCATTGATGTTGTTTTTAAAGTTCACGATAAAACAAAAGGTATGATCTGGCCCAAGATTGTAAGGGGTTAGATCAAGACAATCGTATTATCATCATTATCATCACCTATATTATCTTACTGCTAGGTATAGGCCTCTCTGTTGCTATACCATATACCTCGGTCATACCACCGGTCGTACCATATGTCGTCGTTTTAATCGTGTCCTGGTTTGACTCGCAATTTTAATAATATCGGCGATCTATCGTGCTGCCAGATGATGGCTTGATTAGACAGACATACCCAGAGATGAGAGAATGAAAAATATGGTGATGAAAAATAATAAAGACTGTTTGTGATTTAGTTCATAACTAAAGATTAGATAACACATAACTTTGTTCACAATAAATTAACTGAACATTATTTTGGTAGATTGTATGTACATAAAGACAATTGTCTTACATCCAATCCTCCTCCTTTAGTCGTACAGCTCACTGCTGAGCGTCGTGATGATCCTGACCGACAATTTTCTGGCCAATTTGTCGCCATCTATGCCGATCAGCAGCCTCATGCATGGCATCACTAACTTTGGTGTCAAGCTGTTTCGGGCTTCGACCCCTAGCTCTTTTTCCTTCCACTTTTCCTGTTATTAATGAGCTTTTCAAGATTGTCCGCCGGCTGACATCCAATACTTCTAGTTAAAATTTGTTTTCCAGTCTAATTTTTTATAACATTTATAATTCGAGGCTGTAGCAGGCAATTATACGTTCTTTTGACAATACTTAAAACTTTTTGAGACAATCTAAGCTTCAATATGCAAAGCTGACTAAGAAGAGTTTGAATTTATTTATTTTCCCCAACAACCGTCCAAGGCGTTTATTATCCGCGACGAGCCGCCGTTTCTGCGTAATCAAGCCCCCGCACCCAAGGTCAACCGTCTTTTCAGCAATTAAGACCTGGGTGTGTACTAAGGAACAGAATTTGGGGCTACAGGATCATTTCTAAGTTATACGTAAGTAAGTACTGGAAGCAAATATATTATTAACAAAAAATACAGCCTACGACCCTCCGGACAATAACAACAAACTCTGACGACATCTCTTACCCCGAATATGGAAAGACGTGTATGCTTCAGGAGGTTACATAAGAAGAAACAAACATAAAAATATATTACTCGATACATACCCACACTACCCATACACTCATTCACTCATTGACTCGTCACAAAATCTTGAAAACTACTTGATCTATGAAGCTGACATTTGGCAGGTAGATTCCTTATGGTGTCTAGAGATATGTAGCGGTATTTCGGGGTACAGTTCCTTCTGGCCCTCTGGCTACTTTAACTCTTTATGCATATTAATAGAAAAGTTTACTTAAATTTAGCCCCACAATATGGTAAATTACAAAAAACTTGCTGATTCTCCAAAAAAAAAAAAAAATTAACTATGGTTCAATCGTCTAAAAGGCGTTTACTTTATTTAAGCGTTCTTTGTTTTTTGGCATACGGCAGCGGCACCTTTGGTCGTAAAGTTGCCTCTGAATGCATTCTAAATATCTTTAAATACAAAAGTTAGTTTACAAGGTTCAGTGCAAAGCAAGATGCAGCCGCGCACGTGCATTCACCTTGAAAAAGATCGCCTAATGCGATCGAACTAAAGTCGGAGTAACCGGCAGTAATTCCCGTGTAATAGAAATAAAATGTGTGAAAACCACGTCAGTTTCCATAACATAAGTTTTTTTTTATTTGTAAAGTTTTTTTTTTTTTTTGAAGTTTCATCTTTACACGCCCGCAAAATCACAACCCTGCCTCCGCTCACGCGAAGACCCTTTCACTTTTAACATAAATTCGTTCCAAATTGCTCTGAAGGTATACCTAGCTGGCGGGCTGGTGAAGCGAAAATTTCAATGTTCAGCTGATTCCATTAATTAGCCATGCTGTGCTCGCCCCATCGCACCAACTTGAATAGCCAATTACATTGATAATTGGTCGCGCAGGTGTCTTGGGACAAAGACGGTGCGGCACAAGGTGGGGGAGCCAGCGATAGTCACAGCTTACAAAATAAGTTCACGGTTTGAAACACAGAAATTATATTTTTTTGGTTAAATTAGAACGGCTGTCAAGGCATTTTTGTAAGAAATTTGTTGTATCCAGTTGCACCCATATAAACGAAACGTCAGTCATTCGAAATCAGTTAGCAACTGCGATGCGGAGTTCAACGCGTTGATCTAAATAAGAATGTTCAATCAAACTTCACTCATAATGCCTGGTAACAGATTTTCCTTCTCATTTCCGTTCTATTTATTTGTCTTTTCTGTGGTTTTGAAATACTTGCTGAAACTGGCGTTAGCATTTCGTTGGACGTTGTAATGTTTTGTATTGTATTATTTATTTGCATATAATGGGTTTACAAACAATGTGGAATAAAGAAAACAATGGTTCGCCATTACTCAGGGCACGCAAATTTGGCACTTACATACTATGGAAACTGTTTTTTTTTTTACATTTAAACCAATCAATATGCCTCAGTTAAAATAATTATACAAACACGTGTAAAACGAGGGTTTTTAGGCTACCCGTAAGACTCAGACATCGCTGAACGACAATATATTTGAACTTTTGCGATTTGAAGTATTAGTGAATTTGTAGGTTTGTATGTAATTTAATTCTTACCATCCATGATAAAAGGAGTGAATTAGGACGCCCTATAATAAAACTAAACAAATAAAAGAAATACTTTGTTTTCTTCTAATTATGTTTTACAAACTAGCAACGCCCTAAAATTTTATCTTCCTTTATATATAGGAATAATCATCATCATCATCATCATTTCAGCCGTAAGACGTCCACTGCTGGACATAGGCCTCCCCCATCGATGTCCAAAAGGGCCGGTTGGAAGCGGCCTGCATCCAGCGTTTCCCTGCGGTCTCTTTTAGGTCGTCTGTTCATCTTGTGGGTTGACGTCCTACGCTGCGCTTACCAGTCCGTGGTCTCCATTCCAGAACCTTTCGGCCCCATCGGCCATCTGTTCTGCGTGATATGTGCCCTGCCCACTGCCATTTCAACTTACTAATCCGGTGGGCTATGTCGGTGACTTTCGTTCGTCTACGGATCTCCTCATTTCGGATTCGATCTCGTAGAGAAACCCCGAGCATAGCCCTCTCCATATCTCGTTGTGCGACTTTGAGCTTGCTTATGAGGCCCATAGTGAGAGACCACGTTTCAGTGCCGTATGTCATCACCGGTAACACACACTGGTCGAAGACTATAATATAGGAATATTATATATTAATATAATATTTATTAGTTAATATTATACTTCCATACCAAATTTCATCTCACATCCCACCATCATCAGCCAGTGAACGTCCACTGCTGAACAAAGGCCTCCCTCTTAGAGAGGAGTGTTGCCATAATTCCTAAGCTTAGCAGGTGGCTTGGGGATCGCAGTATATTCACCGTGTACTAATATGACGCTGCTGCTCATCCTCCGGTGGTTCTAGTCGCAATTTTAGAACATCATCATCATCATCATTATTTCAGCCATAGGACGTCCACTTCTGGACATAGGCCTCCCCCATCGATCTCCAAAAGGGCCCACTGGAAGCGGCATGCAGCGTTTCCCTGCGGTCTATTTTAGGTGGTCTGTCCATCTTATGCGTGGATGTCCTACGCTGGGCGGATCGGTTTTAGAACATACCCGGGTCTTAAAATTTCATCTAAATCCATCCAAACTTACACACAATTTAAAAAAAATCTTATATCACTGTGATACTTCAAAGTCAATGTATTAAGACCGCTTATTTCTTAGGCCATTCTTCAATAAATTGAAGGAGTTTGATTCCATAGAGTTTATGCCGAGTATAGCATGTTTACTTCAGGACGTTACTCCCAACTTTATTAGGTACTAGGACCGTAATAGGGTAGACCTACATATTCATGAAAGGACAACACTGTAATAATATGACAGTGGTTAAACTTTATTAGTAACTCAATTTGACGTTGACAGTGACAAGTAAAATGAAAATATGGGCTTAATCAATCTACCACCTAAATTTAATTAACAATAACAATAAATAAGTGTATACCAATCGCCATAACATACTTACAGGAAAGGTAGAGGAAAGCCTACGATAGGTTTTTTCTGGTAAAATGAGTCCTAAAATAGCATTTAATTTTGTTCAACTGTATTAAACCTTATATAATAATCAAATAGAAAATATTTGAATATCTCTATATCTATCTCTACATAGAATAAATTAAAGTTGCTTTCCGCGTCTCTGTCTGTCTGTCTGTCTGTATGACCACTAACTCTTCCTAAACCACGCAACGGATGTTGAAGTGGTTTTTACCATCAGTTAAATATTTTTTCACGCAAGGTTTATATATATCGACCCTCCCGGCTTTGCACGTAAATTACACGCTAGTAGGTCGCTAGTATATTCTGATATTAAAAATCCAAATGCTCAAGTCTACTAATAGTTGGCAGCGTACCCAGCATGTTGACAGCATCACCAAGATGAATGACATTGACGTTGAGTCAGATAAACGTCAGAAACTTGATCACGCGTCGCATCAACTTCAAATTAATTATCCAAAATATAACCTCTACATCAAATATACGACGGACGATGTAACTTCCAAAATTCTCTTCCTAACTTGAGATGCTATCTCTAGTTTGAATCTACTTTGTCAGTGACATATTGTCGGTCACGAGTTATTGAAATTAGAAAGAAAACTCGTTTAAGCAAAAATAAATGTACCTACTTTACTTCAGGTTCATTTAGGCTTATCCATAGTTATATGGAAAGTTTGAAACTATGGTGACACTGTTTTATTTGAGTTTGTCATAAGATTTGTGGTGAGTGTGTAACAGAACCAAGTTCATCGTTCATAAATAAATATATAAATAAATAGATGCTTCGTTTAAAATTCTAATATAGTATTAATTTGGACATGGTGCATGGCAAATACCTAAATCACGCGAATCAATAAAGCCAAAGAAAAAATGAAACAAAGTTTTTTTATGAAAAAGAGGGTCAGGAATTAAAATAAAGATTTAGATCAAATGCTGTCTCATATTATAAAGGATTTTGGTAACTAAATAATAATAAAATACGATAAATAGTATCCTTACTTCATCAGGCCTAGGTAAATGGAAAACAGGCATTCTTTTACTTAACCTTCAGTACAGAAAGTTACGTACATTGTACGATGTTTGTATTGAGTCAGGCGTTAGGGAATAATGCTTTGAAAACACTTTAAATGTTATAAATTTGTTCTAAATATTATGATAATAATAAAACCCGGCGTTTTCTACATCTAAGGTAATACTTTTGTATCGAACTAATCGGAAATAACAACGAAATTCATCTCGTAAACAAAATCACTAAAGACAAATGTTTCAACTCTTACTAAATATAAGACCATTGCTTAACAAGGGTGGGGTTTTCTAGTTTATTATGTTAGACTGCAAATAGGTGCATCAACTGGCAATTATATTGGTTGTTTAAACAATATAGCTTGCGCGCAAGTATTAAGTTGGAGGTAGGAACAAAATTAAATGAAATCATACCTACAAATTCTGCAAAATAACGAGGCGACGTCGTCAAGTCGGACAGGTTGGTCGAGGCATTGACTCCTGGGTGGCGGCCGAGAGCGGACGGTGCTGGCGGATGGGTGAGTGACTTGTGTCAGGAAATTGTTCAACATTTAAAACTATATTGCAATCAATGTTATAGTGATATTGTGCCTAGACTAGGTAAGATTCGAGGATAGTTACACGTCAACGAATTTTCGGTATCGTTCGAGTGCGTTTGGGTTTGGTTGTCCACGATTTAAATTCACGCGTGTTTAAATATAAGGCATTATTCGGTAGCCATCTTGTACTAGCAGATAATTCGGAAATAAAACGTTCTAGGATCCTTTTGGGGGTAAATAGTGATTTAATGTGAATTTATGTGAGATTCGGTTCCTTCCTAACGTTGCATGTCGCGGGAGGATGGAACCGTAGTTGATTATACATAGTGTCATTTAATTCATTTTGGATTATAGTGTTGGTTCGAATTCATCTTTCGTTGAAAGCTTGGGCTTTGCGCTTCGTCGTAATTACCCAGCGTGGATGGTGGTTATATCCTTAGAGGTAGACTATACCGCCGTCCCGGCTTTTGCGAGGGAATGAGTTTTAAACAATGCTTATCGCGAACGGTGGGGTTTAGAAAACTCCAGAAACTCTGTGTAGGTCGATGTTAAGGTAGGTAATGCGAAATAAAATCTACAAATTAGGGCATCTAGGTTTACAAGAAAGGGGTATTAATAACGGAATTCAACAAGTTAGGACGGTTAGTTTATTAATATCCAAAAGGTAGTAGTAATTGTATTACTAGTAGGTTTTCAGGTCGGGCAGGTCATTTGTAGGACTTAGACGTGAAAGATAGGAAGCGGGTAGGCCATTTAATGAATTAATATTTCGGATAGAAAAGCAGGTTGTATAGTCATTTAATATCCAAAATTATTTACATAAAATAATCTTAGCCGACTTCTAGAAAAGGAGGAGGTTCTCTTTGAATGAATTAATAATCTAATCGAATTGCAGACAATATAGTCATTTTATTATTTGATATTATTTAAGCAAAGTAATTGCTAGCCGACTTCTAGAAAAGGAGGCTTGTATTGAACGAATAAATATTTTAAATGAATTGCAGAATATATAGTCTTTTTATTATTTGATATTATTTTCTTAAATAAAGTAATGTTAATCGACTTCTGGAAAAGAAGGAGGTTATCGTTTGAATGAATTAATATTCTTAAACGAATTACAGACAATATAGTAATTTGATATTTGAAATTATTTACATAAAATAATCTTAGCCGACTTCTAGAAAAGGAGGAGGTTCTCTCCGAACGAATTAATATTCTTAAACGAATTACAGATAATCATTTTATATTTGATATTATTTACATAAAGTAATTGTTGACTGATTTCTAGAAAAGGAGGAGGTTCTCATTGAACGAATAAATATTTCTATATAAATTACAGAAAATATAGTCATTTTATTATTTGATATTATTTACTTACATAAAGTAATAGTTAACCTACTTCTTAAAAAAGAAGAGGTTATTGTTCGAATGGATAAATATTCCTAATCGAATTGCAGACTATAGTCATTTGCTATTTTGATATATTTACATAAAGTAAATTCAGTTGCAAAAAGTCAACTTGTTTCATAAATAAAGATTCGAATGGACAAAGAGATTCCGTAACGAATTATTGACGATTTATTAAAGTCATTTATCTGCTTGAGCTGATTGCACTGGGCTGGCGGGTCATACAGGTTCTATATAGAGAAAATATAGTTCTCAGAACCGAAACGTTGACGAAAGAAGTCAATTCATCTCTTCGAGTTGAAAGTCAATATAATAGGCTTACTTCAACCTCACACTTTATAATGGGTTCCATATAATAAGGAACTTAGGCTAAGTATAGCTGAAATTAAACATGGAGCAATTGTCTCTGGGTTACCCCTTTAGTCAATAGAACTACAAAGGGCGCCTTCTACAAATGTCACTGAATTTAGTGATACTGGCCTATATAATATAATCTCACTAGAAGGAAGGTCCTGTTTGAGATGGCTAATTTGAAGAGATAACGGGAAAAGTTATTAACTTCATTACACTAAGAATGTGTATGACTTGAAAGTCTAGCTCATCAGTATTCGGTAAATTATTCCGAAGTCTGCATTATCAATTTATGATAAAGTTATACAGTCTCATGAGAATAAGATAACATTATTCAGACTGATCTTCTATTTCAGGTTTAGGTAGGGTTGGGCGGGTGCCTAAAGAGTTTCCTTGATATCAGCATCTCGGGAACTCATTATATTTTGACCCTTTTGCTTGGGGTTCGCTGGGGTTGCTAAAAGATTATGCCCTCTTGTCCCTATTTTTGTTAGACACACAGACTGACTCCGAATTACGACTATTAGAGTTCCCCTTTTAAACGAGTACTTGTATACTCGTATGGGAGAGGTGATGACCAGTCAGGATGACGAATTCAATCGGTCGACGCGGGGTTGGGGCGCCGATCCTTAGTCCCATACGAGTTAGTCTCAATTTAGCATATTAAATTATATTTAATATTATCTGAAAGTTCACTTAGCAAATATCTTAGTGATATATTTAGTATTCACATTTAATATACACATAATCTACGCTTTACTTCCTTTTCTAATATTATCTACTTACCCTCATTTTAGGTCATTTCCTACAACTTACTTACGTCTTCATTAGTTTAGTCAGTAGTACGGACATTGCAAATCTAATAACATTTTAATCATAATATTAGGTTAGGACGTCATCACGCAGCTCATACCTATTCGTAACCTTGGGTTCTATGATCACAAAGTAAGGTTCTTCCACTAGACAATCGCCTGGCCAAAACGAAACATGTAGGTAAATATTAGGAACGCGAGTTGGTAGGCACACGTTAGGTAAAGTAACTTATTCTGTGTTAGTAGGACGATTACGATTCTAGGTTCCACGATCGGGAGTAGTAGTTATACTGTAGATACCTTAAAGATACAGATAACATAAATAGATAACTAAAATATAGGTTTAAATATGTAGGCAATTAATAAAACAATTAAAAATACGCAACTCAACCAAAGTTAAATATGATAAATATAAAAATAAATAAATATAAATAAATATTTAAAGAAGGGGGGGTTGTTACAATATGGTATGCCGTGACCAGGATCATCATCATCATCATCATGAGCCAAGATTTGAACTGTAGTCACTCTGTATTTAAAAACGCGTATGATGGTAATTTCTAATAGGATATTTATGTATATAACAGTTAGGATTAATTTATAATCATAATCATAATCATTTTATTGGTAACTAATAATTACAAGTCATCTTTGTTACTAGTATCAAGGTACTAAAGTAAATAATTATAAGATCTATTCTAACTTAAACTAGGTAATTGGTAAAAATGTACTAATAGTGTACCTATCATATCTAACAATTACAAAAACAAATAATCAATGTCAAATTAATATAAATTAATAAAGAAAGAAATAATAATAAAAAGAATTAGCACAATGTCAAAAAATAATAATTAATTAGCATTATGTCAAAGTAAACAAATAAAATCACCATATCAATTTAAACATCATTGCAGCCTCTTAAGTAAGTAATTACAATTTTAATTTAATAAAGTCATCATAGCTGTAGAACATCTGCTCGATAAGCCATCGTCTGAGTATACTTATGGGTCAATGCAGGATCAATGTTTCTTAATACTTTCACTAGGATTTATAAATAGTAGTTGTTGCATTAACACGTAGAATCGTCAAAAGGAAATGGGGTCGTTTATAGTTTATATCTTAGATAGGAAGGGTTAATATTTAAGAGTGTTCAAGTCCGCTTGAACACAATTTGCTGTACGTGCAAAGGAGACGAGAATAGGTATGAGCTGTGCAAAAAATATTCATCATCATCATCAAAAATATTAAGTTTAACTCATTAGAATTTCTTACATTCGGCACTAACGTAGTATAACTATTAATAGGTTGGGTAACGCATGTGGTGAGGTAGATGGTTACACAAATAATAAGAAACGTGAGTTTAATCATATATATTACAACCATTATCTTTTATTCCAAATTTGTTCTAAAAAGGGTAACACTGGCTAGCGAAATATGTAAAATTGGGGAAACTTAATATATAATTTATGTGTTTCTATTACTGTGTGATATTGTTGGGTTTTCCATTGGGGTCGAAAAATACTCTTAAGAAACGGGGTCGTAAGAAATAGGGTCGTAAGAAATGGGGTCGTATGAAACGAGGTCGTAAGAAATGGGGTCGTAAGGAATGGGGTCGTAAGAAACGGGGTCGTAAGAAAAGGGGGCATAAGAAACGGGGTCGTAAGAAACGGCGTCGTAAGAAACGGGGTCGTAAGAAGCGGGGTCGTATGAAGCAGGATTGTAAGAAACTTTAGAAAATTTTGCTCAAAATAAATGTCAAATATTATAGCGAAAATATAAATGGGCTGACTAGGGAAATAAGAAAGAAAGAAAGAAAGAAAAGAAAGAAAGAAAATAAATAAAAAAAAAAAAAAAAATAATAATAATAAAATGTTAGCTTGGATAGGAGTATGCATATTTAAATGTAAAAGGTAAATTAAAAATTGAACACACACAGTGTGAAATACTCCAATATAATGATTAGTAGAAATATGAACAAATAAGTTAAATTAAATGGAATGTAAAATCTTAAACTATTTCATACCTAGGGCATGACTTATTCTTCAAAAATAATTATTTTGACCCTGGTAGTGCTATATTCAGTCAAATCAAAAGTCAAAATAGTGTAGGAACTACAACATTTAAAGTTACAATCGGATTGACCTTAAATTATAGTAAATGTCTTAAATGCTCTTAAATTAACAGGTAGCAATTTATCCTTGTACACATATTTCTAGTAGGGTATTGTAATGATGTTAAATGACGTTGTAAAATTAAACATTGTGAATTTCGTACAAGATTTAAATACCTATCACCATAGCCAATTAAAATATTGTGTGTTAGCATGTCACAAATCAGGGTTCAGTTGGTTCTCAATAGGATTTAAAATACAGTTTGTGGCATGTGGTATCTCGTTGATGTCTTTACGGTAGAACAAGCATTTCTTAGAAGAAAAAAAAATCTTCATTAGAATACTACTGCTACGAATGTTTAATTTATGCTAAGGGTTTTCAAAGATGATTTATTTGCATAACAGGTCGGTTAATATATTAGTCACTTTGTGTCTTGTTAGTCCGGTTATTAAGTGTACAAAAAATAATGATAATATAATGGAGATAATACCGTTAGTATTATTTATATTAAAAATAAAAAATAAAATTTACCTAAATAATCGAAACAATATCAATAAATAATGTAAATGGTTTTAATCTTATTACTTAATCGATGAACGTGTCTATAGTTGCAAAATAAACAGTTTGGCCTACTGCCGTTATAACTAAAATGTATCTATACTAATATTATAAAGAGGGAAGATTTGTTTGTTTGTTTGTTTGCATTGAATGGGCTCCGAAACTATAGAACCGATTTTGGAAATTCTTTCATTGTTGGGAAGCTGCACTGTCCCCGGGTAACATAGGCTATATTATATATATATAAAAAAAGGCATCCGTACTAAAACTCCAATAATGTGGCCCAAGGTGTAAAAAAAAATAAGATTTACAATTTTAACTTTGCGTGTTTGACAGTTCTGCGACAGGACAGCGTCTGTCGGGTCAGCTAGTCATTTATAAAATATAAAAATTTGTTGTAACATTTCGCGAATAAAAGTATAGTTTTATCTTTAATAGACTCGAATTTTAGATTCTCTTATAGGTTTGGTAGTATTATAGATAAATAGGTTTCATTCGCGTTTTACTAAGGTTCAATGGGGTGGTTTTAGATGGGCAATTGTAGAGTCTGTTTTGGTCCTTACGATTTCATACCGCGGGGTAGATGTTACTGAAATTATAATTCTGATTTGGTTTTCACGAATAGGTTCGGTTTAAAAATATAGGGTCGGAAGCTTAAATTTTAATGTTCTGTAAAATAAGACTCACAACTAAAATAAATGTTTTCTAATCCAAACATAGACATGGTACAGATGTAATCTTTTGGTTGTTGAGTTACTTCAAAATATAATTCCGTGTCTCAACTAAACCATATTAAGCGGGAAGTAATGTGTATAAGGTACTAGATGGTTGATGAAGTGCATAGGCTACTAGTGAAATAATATCTATGGATGGTTATGATTATCACAATAACATTTAGTATTTGTTTTATTTATGTAAATTTTCTATCGTTGTTATTGGGGCATGAAATGATGGCTGATAAGGAATTTGGTAAACAACTAAATCTACAAAATTCCACCTATGAAAGTTTTGTAGAATTGTATTTATAAGATGCTACAATTATTTGAGGGACAATCGACGAGTATGTCAAATCTTAAAACAATTATCTTATAATGATTTCTTAAACTTTGTTACTATCAACTATACTTACTTTCACTCTGTAGCTATTGTTAAGGTGTTTATTTAAATAAAAAAAAGGGGTTATGATTGCTTACTAAAACGGGTTCAGGTTCTTTAAGGTATAATTAAGTAAACATAATGAACACTTTATTTTCAGGTGTGCTATAACTAAACTAGTACAAATTAAACACTGTTTCAGGCTGTCGCGGTTGTTCACTAAAGTTATGTGTATAAAGCTATATGTGTTGTGTTGTTGTTTAATATCCCGTAAATAATCATATTACTTTAGTACAAATAAAATTATTTAAGTTATTAAGCCATACGAGTAAAAGGGAGTAGTAAATTAATAGAACATTGAGAAGAAAAATAATGTAGTGCATTTTAAAAGAAGGTAGTAAGGTAGTCACATTATTAAAAATTAGTTTGATATTCTTTTATCTAAATATTTAGTAGCGAAAGTAACTGTAAATTAAACTTTTGGGGTCGATTCACAATTTTAAATAATCCAAAACGGCTGGCTAATTTGGTAATTATTATCAGATTTGTAAAATAGCAGGATTTAGAATGGCTAAATAAATCTAACCTAGGCGCAGTTAATAGATGTTGATGGATGCAAAGCAATCGGAATAAATTCATGCAGGTTTTTTTTAAAGTTGCGGTTATTTATAGATTTTATTATACGGAAAATTTAATTTGTATTTTATAAACGCTTTTAAAAGCTAAAAATTAAATATTTTTTTATCAAATAAAAATAAAAATATTAATCAGTCATTTATTTGAAAGAGATATACTATTTACTAAATATATTTGGAACTTAATAACAATGAACGTGAACGGGTTTTGATACTCTTCTAGATATTTAGTATTTTGGTGGGTTTTAGTTCATTGTATGCTGGGGGGTTTTAGTGTTTCCTGAGTTAGTAGTATCTTATGTTGATAGAAGTTACTGCTTTTAATTAAGATTATTATGAACCTAGGGATAGGCGTGCAAAAACTTGTTCGCCGATAGTGCTGAAAGGTGTCGGTACTTCTTGGAATGGATTGAATAGCCTTGAAAGATGGGCAATGTATCTAATTAATAATGAATGAATGGGGAAGGAATTGTGGAAGAATGTTGGAAATCATGAGTTTTAAGTATGTTAGAGGTTCCAAGGTTGCAGCGACACCAAGGCTAGAGGCGAGTTGTCGATTTCAAGGTTTAGCAAAACACTACACAAACGGCTCAATATAAAAGGGGAACTTGAAGCTAGGTTAGGTCAGAAGGACAAATTTTATCCCTGTCAATATTAAACATTGAGTTTATATCGAGCTCATACTTACACGCAACCTTCATGCGAAGGGATGAAACCGCATTGTTTCCTACACTCACATTCACCGATCGGAGGTAGTCAGATTTTTAATTCGGTTTCGAGAGCTTATAGGACTCTGAGAGGTCATGGGTGAATTTTTGTAGTTCACAGGACGTTGAGAGCGGACCGAGGAGATATGAGTGCAGTCCCCATCAATTGAAAAGTTGAATTGAGTGGGGAAAGCAATCTTTCTGTTCTTCTAACGACTCGATTCACAACCGGGTTCCTCGTAGAAGTCAATATACTATGTGGACGAAAAAAGTTCTTTTATGATACACGGGTTTGCTGTCGGATTGAGTTTCTAAGATGATTATTTCATGACTGGTTTAAATAAACTACACATATAATAATTAGGGCACATACACAAAACAGTGTTTGTGTATGTTAAACAGTAAAACATACACAAACAGTTCTATTACACGGTTAATTTTATTGTTGAAACTTGAGTATTGACAACAAAGATCTTGCATATTAGACATATCATTGGGGTTGTTAAATTTCAATTCTAGATTTCTTTATTGAATTATTTATTTGGGAACTCGTATAGTTTTATTAAATTTACTCCGATTTAGTTCATCTCTGTAAATTTAATGGGGTCGAATGTAACAGAACCAAGTTCATCGTTCATAAATAAATATATAAATAAATAGATGCTTCGTTTAAAATTCTAATATAGTATTAATTTGGACATGGTGCATGGCAAATACCTAAATCACGCGAATCAATAAAGCCAAAGAAAAAATGAAACAAAGTTTTTTTATGAAAAAGAGGGTCAGGAATTAAAATAAAGATTTAGATCAAATGCTGTCTCATATTATAAAGGATTTTGGTAACTAAATAATAATAAAATACGATAAATAGTATCCTTACTTCATCAGGCCTAGGTAAATGGAAAACAGGCATTCTTTTACTTAACCTTCAGTACAGAAAGTTACGTACATTGTACGATGTTTGTATTGAGTCAGGCGTTAGGGAATAATGCTTTGAAAACACTTTAAATGTTATAAATTTGTTCTAAATATTATGATAATAATAAAACCCGGCGTTTTCTACATCTAAGGTAATACTTTTGTATCGAACTAATCGGAAATAACAACGAAATTCATCTCGTAAACAAAATCACTAAAGACAAATGTTTCAACTCTTACTAAATATAAGACCATTGCTTAACAAGGGTGGGGTTTTCTAGTTTATTATGTTAGACTGCAAATAGGTGCATCAACTGGCAATTATATTGGTTGTTTAAACAATATAGCTTGCGCGCAAGTATTAAGTTGGAGGTAGGAACAAAATTAAATGAAATCATACCTACAAATTCTGCAAAATAACGAGGCGACGTCGTCAAGTCGGACAGGTTGGTCGAGGCATTGACTCCTGGGTGGCGGCCGAGAGCGGACGGTGCTGGCGGATGGGTGAGTGACTTGTGTCAGGAAATTGTTCAACATTTAAAACTATATTGCAATCAATGTTATAGTGATATTGTGCCTAGACTAGGTAAGATTCGAGGATAGTTACACGTCAACGAATTTTCGGTATCGTTCGAGTGCGTTTGGGTTTGGTTGTCCACGATTTAAATTCACGCGTGTTTAAATATAAGGCGTTATTCGGTAGCCATCTTGTACTAGCAGATAATTCGGAAATAAAACGTTCTAGGATCCTTTTGGGGGTAAATAGTGATTTAATGTGAATTTATGTGAGATTCGGTTCCTTCCTAACGTTGCATGTCGCGGGAGGATGGAACCGTAGTTGATTATACATAGTGTCATTTAATTCATTTTGGATTATAGTGTTGGTTCGAATTCATCTTTCGTTGAAAGCTTGGGCTTTGCGCTTCGTCGTAATTACCCAGCGTGGATGGTGGTTATATCCTTAGAGGTAGACTATACCGCCGTCCCGGCTTTTGCGAGGGAATGAGTTTTAAACAATGCTTATCGCGAACGGTGGGGTTTAGAAAACTCCAGAAACTCTGTGTAGGTCGATGTTAAGGTAGGTAATGCGAAATAAAATCTACAAATTAGGGCATCTAGGTTTACAAGAAAGGGGTATTAATAACGGAATTCAACAAGTTAGGACGGTTAGTTTATTAATATCCAAAAGGTAGTAGTAATTGTATTACTAGTAGGTTTTCAGGTCGGGCAGGTCATTTGTAGGACTTAGACGTGAAAGATAGGAAGCGGGTAGGCCATTTAATGAATTAATATTTCGGATAGAAAAGCAGGTTGTATAGTCATTTAATATCCAAAATTATTTACATAAAATAATCTTAGCCGACTTCTAGAAAAGGAGGAGGTTCTCTTTGAATGAATTAATAATCTAATCGAATTGCAGACAATATAGTCATTTTATTATTTGATATTATTTAAGCAAAGTAATTGCTAGCCGACTTCTAGAAAAGGAGGCTTGTATTGAACGAATAAATATTTTAAATGAATTGCAGAATATATAGTCTTTTTATTATTTGATATTATTTTCTTAAATAAAGTAATGTTAATCGACTTCTGGAAAAGAAGGAGGTTATCGTTTGAATGAATTAATATTCTTAAACGAATTACAGACAATATAGTAATTTGATATTTGAAATTATTTACATAAAATAATCTTAGCCGACTTCTAGAAAAGGAGGAGGTTCTCTCCGAACGAATTAATATTCTTAAACGAATTACAGATAATCATTTTATATTTGATATTATTTACATAAAGTAATTGTTGACTGATTTCTAGAAAAGGAGGAGGTTCTCATTGAACGAATAAATATTTCTATATAAATTACAGAAAATATAGTCATTTTATTATTTGATATTATTTACTTACATAAAGTAATAGTTAACCTACTTCTTAAAAAAGAAGAGGTTATTGTTCGAATGGATAAATATTCCTAATCGAATTGCAGACTATAGTCATTTGCTATTTTGATATATTTACATAAAGTAAATTCAGTTGCAAAAAGTCAACTTGTTTCATAAATAAAGATTCGAATGGACAAAGAGATTCCGTAACGAATTATTGACGATTTATTAAAGTCATTTATCTGCTTGAGCTGATTGCACTGGGCTGGCGGGTCATACAGGTTCTATATAGAGAAAATATAGTTCTCAGAACCGAAACGTTGACGAAAGAAGTCAATTCATCTCTTCGAGTTGAAAGTCAATATAATAGGCTTACTTCAACCTCACACTTTATAATGGGTTCCATATAATAAGGAACTTAGGCTAAGTATAGCTGAAATTAAACATGGAGCAATTGTCTCTGGGTTACCCCTTTAGTCAATAGAACTACAAAGGGCGCCTTCTACAAATGTCACTGAATTTAGTGATACTGGCCTATATAATATAATCTCACTAGAAGGAAGGTCCTGTTTGAGATGGCTAATTTGAAGAGATAACGGGAAAAGTTATTAACTTCATTACACTAAGAATGTGTATGACTTGAAAGTCTAGCTCATCAGTATTCGGTAAATTATTCCGAAGTCTGCATTATCAATTTATGATAAAGTTATACAGTCTCATGAGAATAAGATAACATTATTCAGACTGATCTTCTATTTCAGGTTTAGGTAGGGTTGGGCGGGTGCCTAAAGAGTTTCCTTGATATCAGCATCTCGGGAACTCATTATATTTTGACCCTTTTGCTTGGGGTTCGCTGGGGTTGCTAAAAGATTATGCCCTCTTGTCCCTATTTTTGTTAGACACACAGACTGACTCCGAATTACGACTATTAGAGTTCCCCTTTTAAACGAGTACTTGTATACTCGTATGGGAGAGGTGATGACCAGTCAGGATGACGAATTCAATCGGTCGACGCGGGGTTGGGGCGCCGATCCTTAGTCCCATACGAGTTAGTCTCAATTTAGCATATTAAATTATATTTAATATTATCTGAAAGTTCACTTAGCAAATATCTTAGTGATATATTTAGTATTCACATTTAATATACACATAATCTACGCTTTACTTCCTTTTCTAATATTATCTACTTACCCTCATTTTAGGTCATTTCCTACAACTTACTTACGTCTTCATTAGTTTAGTCAGTAGTACGGACATTGCAAATCTAATAACATTTTAATCATAATATTAGGTTAGGACGTCATCACGCAGCTCATACCTATTCGTAACCTTGGGTTCTATGATCACAAAGTAAGGTTCTTCCACTAGACAATCGCCTGGCCAAAACGAAACATGTAGGTAAATATTAGGAACGCGAGTTGGTAGGCACACGTTAGGTAAAGTAACTTATTCTGTGTTAGTAGGACGATTACGATTCTAGGTTCCACGATCGGGAGTAGTAGTTATACTGTAGATACCTTAAAGATACAGATAACATAAATAGATAACTAAAATATAGGTTTAAATATGTAGGCAATTAATAAAACAATTAAAAATACGCAATCAACCAAAGTTAAAGTTAAATAGGATAAAAATGATAAATATAAAAATAAATAAATATATATTTGTAATTAAGGGGGTTGTTACAAGTGATGTACATTACAACCTTGTCAGATATAACATAATATTTGAACTACAACTTGGTATTCTTGGTAGTGAGTTTAATCATTCGGATCACCTTTAGACCTTTAAAATGAGCCAGGTGCGATAGGTTCATTACCCGTGAGTGATTTATCGTATTTTGTATTTTACTTCATGGCTTAAATGTTTTTGTAATTAAACCTAGGTTTTTAACAGACTAACAGAGACGTTGTAAGCCTAATAAAATTATTTATACAATTCTTTGGACTGTGTCTAGTTTGTCCTTTTTTGTAATTGTTCTATGTCAAAAATAGAACTTTTCAAATTTTATTTACACTGACACTTGATATAACATTGTAAAAAGTTATATACAAATATATTTTTAATATTTCATTCATAAATAAATGTTTCGAGACATTTTTCACATACGGTCATCTGACCCCAAACCAAGCAAAGCTTGTGACATGGCTGCCAGAGACTAATATACATACACATATGGTTTTAAATACATACTTAAATAGATATTAACAACCAGATATAGAATAAACACAAATGTTCATCACATAAATGTTTGTCCTAGGCGGGAATCCAACCCACGCCCCCAAGCTCAGAACGTAGGTTCACTACCAACTGGACCAACGGGCTATATCGGGCATTGAACTATTGACACTTCTTTCTTCGTCATGCTCATTAAAACTACTCAACTACTCTACAATTTGACATTAATTTAGCTATATTATTCACACTTATTCACTAACCTTACATAATGCACGACGTTTTTGCCACTAAAACTCCATTTTGGGGTCCCATCGACCCTAATCTGATTAAATGCGTAATAATGTGGTAAAATGATTAGTTGGGGAAATGGGACTCGAATTACTGACTCGCTTTGAGTACGTGGTAATTTGATATGTGGCAATTAGATATGTGGCTGCTTTTCTTTCCTTCCTATTATTATGGTGTTACGTTTTAGCGAACTTTATCTTCATAACAATGGAATAGGATATTATTATTTTGTGTGATTTTTCTTTACATATTGTTATCATTTTGATATTGAACAAGGATTATTTTTTATATGCTTGGAAGACCGAGTTGGTTTTATTTACACTTATAGTTTTTCGCATTTAGTTGGAATAAAAACTAGATACCTATGCATTTTCTAAACAAAATTATGTCTAATATATGTTCAAATTGCAAACTAATTTGCCTGCTTCAGACCTATTGAGCAATTTTATTTTTGTCAGCATTATCTGCCTTTCATGTTCGCAGTTATAGGACACAGGCCGTCTTTCAGGAACAGAGAGAGAAAGATAGAGAGAGGATGGGCCTTAATCCACCATGCTGGCCCAGTGCATTTTGGTGAATGTCATGTCTTTGAACTTTTAAGGTTCTTGAACAAACCGGTATCGTAAAAAAAAAACACGAAAACAAAACATCTGTTTTGCTTGGTTAATGAACGTTATATTGCAGTTATGAGTAGAACGCTAAGTTGCACTACGAGCTATAGAGAAAGCTATGCTCGGGTTTTCCTTACGAGATCGTATCAGAAATAAGGAGAACTGTAGACGAACGAAAGTTACCGACATAGCCCACCGGAATAGCAAGTTCAAGATGGGGCCGAAAGGTTCTCTAATGGAGACCACGGACTGGTATGCGCAGCGTAGGACGTCCACCCACAAGATGGACAGACGACCTAAAAGAGATCGCAGGGAAACGCTGGATGCAGGACACTTCCAACCGGCCCTTTTGGAGATCGATGGGGAGGCCTATGTCCAGCAGTGGACGTCCTACGGCTGAAATGATGATGATGATGATATTGCAGTTGGTAGGAGATACATGACTGCGAAATTTAAGAAAATTTTCATGTTGTAAAACAAATAATTAAATACAATGTTATTCCAAGTGTCATAGCTACACTTCAACCGAGTAAAGCTAGCAACATATACCTAATGAGTGCTAACTACAAACCTGGGTAGCTATTTGTACATAAGAGTAGTTACACTAATAATGATACGACCAACGCAGGCAAACGTCAAACGCATCCGCGGTTGGATCTAATAGTCATTATAATTAAACTATTGTCAAGCGGTTTGATGCACGAAACGAACGGGTCTGATGCAATTAATTAAGCCCCAAAACTGGTAGTGGCTGGGAAATACTCGACATTATTAATATGGAAAAAGCTTGGACACATAAGCCAAGGGACAAGAAAGTGAAGTTACACAACTTGCGGTACGCGCTTTTATACTTTTTTAAGAGTCAAGTCAAAGTCTGCTGTTTTGGATTAAAACAAACGCGAGCCAAGCAATGTGTTCGTGGCCGATGCTATTTCGCATATACACAAAGCTTCATACTTGCATATAGGTATACATTGGATATATTTGCGTGTCTAAAGGTAGCATTCCGATCTTGGTAACCGCGAGTGCTAAAAAATGCAAGCGACCCACACGTCGCGCGACGCGGTCGCTTGCATGAGCAGTGGGCCACGCGGCGCAGCTGCTGCCGCCAGTCGCCAAGTTTAGAATGCTACCTTTACTCGATCGACACTACTGCTGCGCAGTAAACTAATGCATGATAAAATCGCATACAGTTTTTTTTCAAGAACAGTGTATTCGTAGCTAAAGGTGTCATAGTGTGCCGTGTCCTGTTATTTATTCTTCCCTCGTCGTATTTGGGAATCTAGCTGATGAGCTACCGGAAACAGATTTTATAATTGTGCTAAGGCAATTTCCCTGTACTTGTAATGCAACTCCGGTTTTAGTTTATTTTCCAAGATTTTATTTATCTTGCCCTGTTAGTATGTGTAGGACAAATCTTGCAACAGAATTTTAATCCCAAAAAAAAACTGAACTCCATTAAGAAAATATATTTGGAATTTTTACAGTTTTAGTTTTCAATACTCAATATTTTATTGCAGACAAGTAAGTACACGGAGATCTTAAATTAACATGTTTAAATATAAAGTAATACATATGACCCTATTTGGGTATGGCAATAGTCGGACCGGAAAGATCTACGTACATTTTGTCGATGTTATCATTGAAAAATTCGTCTAAGTTGTAATAACATTTGGATTCTAAAATACCTTTTAAGTTATTTATAAAAGTTACATCTTTTTCGATATCTTTTAATTCATTTGGCAATTTATTAAATATTTTAACGGCCATTGATTTGGGGCCAGAGCTGTGTATTTCTTGATTGGACTATTTTTAGGCTCTCTCTTTTGAGCATTGTTGTATTGTATTATGTCTGAATTTTCCATAACATGCTGAGTTTACATATTATTAGGGTGTTACAGAGGTCCATAGCATATATATTTAAGAAATATTATATCATCCTGTTGGTGAACCAATAAAAAATAAAAACGTAGACTGGCTTTTTGGTCTTGTAAAAAAAGACACCTTGTGTCTCAGAAGATGTGACGGCGCCAAATAAAACTCCGAAGCCTATTTAATTTATCATCGGCCGCAGAGGGCGCTTATTTCGCCCAGTGCCTCCAATACGGCTAACAATGGCAACCTTTGTCCAGAGGAACATATACCTAGCGTAGTAATTTCCCGCCTGTATAGTTGCATTCACGGGGCCAGTTCCGTGCACAGTTTAATTAATGCTTTCGAATTAATCCCACGGTGCGTTTACGGAGACTGTCCCTGTCAGGGCATGTTATAGAGTGTAGCTGACAGCCAGGTATGATAGGTAAAGTGGGTTTCAATTACGTAAGAGAGAAAGTCCTTGTAAGTTTATAATAAACGGTGAGGTAAAATTAACAGCTTTCTAAATAATCAGTATAACGGTAGTTGTAATAAGTTTTTATACAAAAACTACTATTTCTACTAACTGTAGGAGCCTTTATTAACAAAACAAAATACAAGCTAACACTGACACTACAAACACAATTAGCCTGCCCATAGACCGTTGAAAGTCTAAAAAAATCCAAATGCTAGCCTACCAGTTGCCAGCGTACCCAGCATGCTGGCAGCGTAAGCATGCTGGCGGCGTAAGCACGCTGAATAGCAATGCAATGAATATGCGTTGAACCAGAAACACGCCAGCATTTTGGTCACGCGTCGCATTAACAAGGCGGCTGAAATTTTTTAGAAAATGAGGTGATCTCCCGTTCCTCAAGGACCAATGTCTCGACCCCAAATTCAATACAATCCTTGTCTATTTTAACTAATAATTATTAAAATAATTAATTCTTAGATAATATGGGAGAGCATAGAACGAACTACTGCCAAATCATTTAATTAAATTAATAAAAAACTAGTTGTTTTACTGAAAACTGAAAAATTAACTGAAAAATTGCATTTGTTATCTACCAAGGAGGTTGCGGCAATCAAGTAAACGTTTGACTGATAGTAAGTGAAAAAAGAGAACATAAAGAACACATAAAGGCAAAATGGTAGAGATGATACACTTGTTTGACGGTAACGCTTGCATACTCGGCGTGCGCGCTTTCAAATATATATATATATATATACATGTGTGGGTTTGTGTGCTCTTATATAGTGAATATTTAAACTGCTATATTTACTTTTTTATTTTGCTTGTACTCCTCGTAAATTTCTTGTTTAGCAAGTTCCGGATAACAACATCCTGTATGGGTGTTGTTTTCGCAAGTCGACTAGGACTGGAACCGGTTTAGGATGAGTGAATAGCGTTTGAGTTCGACTCGTACGCAACTTCACATATTTATGTTACATTGGCTAAATTACTATGATATATTTTTTATATTTTTGATAGTTAGCGATGACAAACAGCTGCTTCCTCGATCTATAAATATTTTTGTAGATAATTATGTATGAAAGTTTGATATGTACCTTCCTATTTTTTATTTTTATTTTGTAAGTGCGCGGTGAATGTGAGCACCATGTCAAACCAACTGTGGTTTTTTGGTGCAACAATATGCTATAAACTGTATTATTTGTGTAAAGTAAATAAATTAAAAAAAAAAAAAAAAAACATTTTTTTTTTTTTTTCTACAACTAATCTTATACAAAACACTGCGATCACTAAAATATTTGAATGATTGTTAAGATTACATAAAATTTTTTTTTATAAAAAAATCTCTTCAATTGAAATTGAATGAAGTTGATTCCATCCATCGAAGGGACCGTAAAAACGGGTGTTTTAGGAAAGTTTACGATTTTTTTCAATCCAGCCAAATTTCTTTAATCGTGTATCGGTGAACACATCCGAATAAAATATTTCAAGAACATTTATTACACATAAAGAAATAATTTCAATTAATCGATTTTAAAGGCTTTGAATGAACGTGAAGACGAATCGTCAAATTTGAAGCATATTAAATTTTGTCTCATAGAGTTTCTATCTATACTAATATTATAATGAGGAAAGATTTGATTGTTTGTTTGTTTATTTGTTTGTTTGCATTGAATAGGTTCCGAAACTACTGAACTGATTTGATAAATTCTTTCACTGTTGGGAAGCTACACTATCCCCGGGTGACAGGCTATAATCTATACCCGTGCGAAGCTGGGGCGGACGGCTAGCCTATATTATATATATATATATATCTAAGTGGTTACCATTCCGTGCTTACACTAGCGGTGTCCATAGTTGATCCTTTTACATGGAACAAAAAAGAAAAACAAGTATCCGATGCAAATAAACACATCTTGTTAGTCCCGCGAGATAATGAAGGTAGAGATCACCTCATTAGCCGGAGATGTCCCTAAACTATCGGGCAGAGGAAACTTCTTGGCCAATGGGCGTGTCCGGCTTGAATGGAGGCCAAACTGACTCGAATAAAGGCCGAAGTAAGTTGAATAGAGGCCAAAGCCGGGCATTAATGAGACGAGAATGATTGGGCGGCAGGCTATTGTGTGTGATGTCTGCATCAGAAGTGGGATTTTTTCGGAATTCGAGATTTTCCTAGTCTGTTGTACTGCTTGCTATATCTGTTGTACATAGTTGTATAAGATCTGTAGGTTTTTTAAGAGAAATATCTAGTTATCTTGTTATTATTTTGTATGTACCTAGTAGAAGTTGTACAGTTTTATTGTAATTTTTCCCTTCCCTAAATTACTTATCTGTAAGAATTTTAGCGATAAAGCCGCCACTTCTGGCACTTGCTCTTAGGTTTCTTTATCTGCATATAACTTTTGTTTTTGATGTGCACAATTTAGAGTGTCTATCTATATATAGAGTGTATTAGATGGAATTTTGAATTACTACTTTCAGCGTGGTTCGTGGTTGCACCTGCCATTTTTTAAGGATAAAATGTTTCTAAAACCACAATACAACCCTCCAACTATGTATCTCTGTGCAAAAAATCACGTTGATCCTTTACTCGGTTGCTGCGTGAAAAAAGAACAAACAAAATAACATACAACACACTTTTGCATTAGTAATATTGGTATGATGTCACAGCGATGGAATCAGGCAACTCTTGAAATGATCATTTTCGCCTACAAGCAGTGAGTGCAACCAAAGTTCCAAGCAGACCACTGGTCACCGTCCCCTGTCTTCTTGATTAATTTACGTGGTGAATCCCAACGGCCTCGCAGATGGCATTTACCACAATAATGGAGGTTTTATCGTCGCCATTTTTTACCGGAAGTTTTGTTATATTTTATTTTATGAGTTGTTTATTTTTGTCACTTCCGGGTCTGTGAGTGATGGAAGGGATTTGATGAGATGTGTAATTTGTGAACGCTATTACTAAATTAGGTGTTAATAAACTAATATCCTACTAATAATTTAAACGCGAAAGTTTGTATGTATTGTATGTATGTATAGATTATATGGATGTATTGATGTATGTTCCTCTTTCACGCTGCAACGGAACAACGGATCGACCTGATTTTTGCATGGGTATAGTTCAAGAGCCAAAGAATGACAGGCTACTTTCATCATCATCATCATCATCACCATTTTTCATCACTACGCGGGTGAAACCGCGGGGCGCAGCTAGTTAAATATAATTATGTATTTTTAACAATACTAATAAAAAAATTACAATCTATTACAATAATAGTAGTTTTAAGTTATAATATTGTCGGTTGTTAGCAGTTTTTTTTGGAAAAGCTTTGAAGCATGCATTATTAAATTGGATCATCATTTTGTAACGGATTTTTTTGATTTCAGCAAAGTGTTTCAAAAATATACCAGTAGTTTTAACTATAGAGAATGCACGTGTCATACTCGTGTTCGGGTGCTGCTTGCGGGTTGCTGGTCTGCTCGCGGTATATACACAACACTAGTACCGAATTGTTTTAACCTTAGATTAAGATAGGTATAACTAACTTTCCTCTCCCTGTATTGTGAATAACTAAGTAAATTCGTTTAAGTTAACAAAATTGTAGTCAAGTATAATAAAAGTCAAGGTTCCTGGAGTCCGTGGAGTTGCATTTTAAATTATATAAAAAAAAAAAAAAAACTATAGAGAATAAAAGTTATGATATATTAAGGTCTATTAACAATCGGTTGACTAGTTTAATTTGATTTACTTGTAGTTTTAAGTAGATTATGTTTTAATTTATTAATCTTTGTACACATGTTTTTCTGTTGTAAAATAAACTTAAAATATGTCTTTTGCAAATAAACACATAACTATATTTCTTCAAATAAGGCTAAATATTAGTATTTACGCCAAGTAAGATCATAACTTAGGTATTACCGTCCTTATTATACAAAGAGTCTCTACCTATCCGACCCGAAGTTATTAAAGTTATTGATCTTAGCGCTTATTGTGTCTAGATTTGATGTAAGGTAATTTACTTAGTCTCAAGAAGGAGTTATTGTTTTGTATTAAAATCTTCGGGATTTCCTATTTCAATGAACTCGTCATGACTTCGTAAATTAACGCTCAAGAATAATTCCCTAAATAAAGCCAATGCCCTAAGGCCTAATTCCGACTGGCTCTATTCTTGATCTCCTAAATCTCCAAGTGGAAAGACGGCAGGTGTCAGTGTCAGTCTCACTGCCCGAGGATAAATACAACAAAGCTATTTGTCAATGCTATATTGGTGGAAATAGACTTATTTATTGACGAGCGGTCCGCCCCGGCTTCGCACGGGTATTATTGGAGTTTTAGTAAGGAACCCTAATTTAAAAAAAAAAATATTATAGCCTATGTCACCCGGAGATAGTGTAGCTTCCCAACAATGAAATAATTTTTCAAAACACTGTTTTAAACTATCACGGTTGAGGTTGCGGTCACGGTTGTTACACTTGTTACGGTAAAATCCAGTATAATCATATAACTTTAGAATTTTTCAAATCGGTTCAGTAGCTTCGGATCAATGCAAACAAACAAACAAACCACAAATCAAATTTTTCCTCTTTATAATATTAGTATAGATTACTTAGCTGAAGTCTGATGTGGATTTATCACTACATTAAGATAATAGTATTTAAGTACAAATACAAAATTATTTCAATGTTACCAAAATTTCAGATTTTAAAATTAAGCTGAAACAGAGCGGGACACGTGGACAGGATGCAACATGACAGATGGGCCCAGAGGTGCCTGAAAATGGACAAAGGAGCCAAGGCAGGCCGAGAAAATGCTGGTGCGATGACTTCGACACGTTCCAGATACAGTGGTCAAGTCCGGCGGGTGATCGCACTGTCTGGAAAAAATGGAGGAGACCTTTGCCAAGGGGCACCTTATAAAGTGGAGACCGCGTATCGGTGAAAGTAGAACCACTGATTGCTGGCGTCCTGGCCAGCAGTCAGACGGAGTGACGACCTGCGGAAAGCGGCTGGTGGCAAGTAGATTAACGCAAGCCTATTATTATTATTAATAAAAAAGATGCGTAGCGCAGAAGATCGTGAATATGACATTCATCAACATAGACCGGACCAGTATGGTGGATTCTCATCCTCTCTCTTTGAGAGAAGTCCTGAGTCACAGCAGTGCGAAAATGATAGGCTGATATTGATACTGAAAAGTTGATTAACCAATTAAAACTTGTAATTAAACCATTTGGATTGTCTTTAGACCTTCAACGGTCTATGGGCAGTCTAACTGTATTTGTAGTGTTAGTGTTAGCTTGTATTTCGTTTAGTTAATAAAGGCACTTGCTCCAGAAAAAAATATTATATATAAACTTGTAATAAAGTAAAACACTATTTGATACTATCGCAGTTGTACACTACAGTTATATGATTATTAACGGGATATTTACCGTGGTAAAGTTGGTGTAGGAGCTCCCGATATTTCAGCGTAGTAATATGCACCTTGTTCAAGACTGAAAAATGCGGGTGGTTGTTCGAACAGTTCAAAGTTAAGTGCAGACAAAACGGTCTACCCGCTTTGTTAGCCACAACCTTACCACGGTAAATATCCTGTTAATAATCATATAACTTGTAAAAAAGTGATAATCTTAGTACAATTATTAGGCCCCTTAATGTTCCAACAGCTAATAATTAGCCGATTGACGTAATATGATATTAGGCCATACTTCCAATTAGCAACAGTTATCTAGTATGTAATAACTGCAAGACGCCATCGACTTGCAGTAATTGTGAAGCGCCCGTGCTATTGCTATTGTTACAAATACAATGCTAATTAATTGCTGTTTAATTACCATGAGTTCATATAATTACACTGATCATATTTAGTTACATAGTATATTATGCGATCTTCGGAATGGATCTTTGTTTTTGGGGTTCTTCAAAAGGGGTGTTTAGAGTCTTCAAACGCCGGCAACGTATCAATTATTGCCCTGTTACAGGTCTCTATTGGCAACGGTGATCGCTCACCATCAGGCGGCCCGTTAGCTTCTTTGCCAACTATGATATATAAAAATTAATTTATATGATTATTTACGGGATATTTACCGTGGTAGTGAACAACCGTGATAGTTTAAAAAAGATGAAGCTTTGAATAAAAGAAGATTGAATAATCGAAAAAGAAAAATATCATAAGTTAATAATAATGATATATCTAAATATCTGGAGCTTCATTCACAACCTTAGTACGATAAATTATATCTCTTATATCTTATATGTAGCTGTGTATGTGTTTGTGTGTGTGTAATGAAAACCGTGGTAGTTTAAAACAGTATTTTAAAAACAAAATTAATGAAAAGTATGTCAGCTTCGATACAAAACATGATTATAACTAAAGTTATCTGATTATTTACGGGATATTTACCATGGTGAGATTGTGGAATGAGTTCCCGATATAACACAACCACAACCTTACCACGGAAAATATCCCGTAAATAATCATATAACTTTAGTGAACAACCGTGATAGTTTAAAACAATGATTATAACTATCCCAATAGCATAAATCATAATATGGCTTTTGTCATATAGCGGAGAAAACCGCGTAATGAACCCAACTTATAATTACCACAACTCTATTATAATTTGAGACTGTTGTAAACAAACCTCGTACCCATAATTTTACTAGCAAATATTTCAATATAGCCCAGTGTTCGTAGTTCTAGAATCTGGGCAACATTGCCTAGGCAGTTAATGTAATTGCCCTACCCTAACCTTAGCCTGACCTAAGGTCAAACCTGTTTTGATATTTAAGTGCTTGTCTACGGTGAAACTGATTTAACTTTTGTAAATGCAAATTTGTTGGTGATATCAACATTAATAGATGTCTGAGAAGATTTCTGTAAAATATATATATTATATGTTATCTATCTATCTATATATAAAAATTAATCCATATTTACCTTGGTCACGCCATTACTTGAGAACAACTTTACCGATTTCATTCATCTTTTTAAAAGTTTTCTTATACTTTGTAGAAGGTTCTTACGGAAAGAAGAAATTAAGAAAACATTGAAAATTTCAGAAAACTTAGCGACAATTTTAATTTTGCGCGTTTGACAGTTCTAAGACAGGACGTCTGTCGTGTCAGCTAGTAGTTATATATTTCTAAACACGTTTCTAATACAACTATTATAATAAACGTTCTATTTTTGCTAACTTAAAAGTAATTATTATATTGAAGTGTTGTTTTTACACTTAGTGGATAGAGGCCTCGGGGCGTAAACCCGGATGGTGCGGGTTTGAATCCTGCTGTCGTCAATACTTTTTAATTACCTGAATTATTTATTAATAGATTTCTTGAAATCAAATCAAATAATTATTTATTTATTGACACTAAAACTTAATAACCAAAATTTTTTACTTTAAGAAGGAACCTAAAAACTTATAGGCCAGACACAGAATTCTCCGTTTTGTAAAAGGGCTTAGATGCCATAATTTATTAATTAATCATCATCATATCATCCATATCATCTCTGGCTGATGATGATGATGATATCAGCCATATGACGTTCACTACTCGACATAGGCCTTCCCCATCGAGCTCCAAAAGGGCCGGCTGGAAGCGGCCTGCATCCCGTTTCCCTGCGGTGTCTTTTAAGTCGTTTGTCCATCGTGTGGGTGGACGAATATCCACCGAATGAAAATTAATTAATGATGAATGTGATGTGGGTGGAATTAATTAATAATTATATTTAATGTGAGCTTTGTATTAAGTATTGTTTTATTATAAGCTCGAGTTGTTTAAGGTTTCTTGCCAAAAGTATTTTTTTCTAAAAATGATTATTTAAATCTCACCTTTCCGGCTTGCACTGCATGATATTTTTGGGAAGCAGGATCATTTTTCTGTGCGCATTTCTGTGCACATGTGTCTAACAGGAGTGTATCACAATCTGAATTCTAATTAATTCAACTTAATTAGTTATAAATTAACAAAATTAGCCGATAAAAATAATTTCTTCATTTTCAGTAAATGTATTAAATTCAATTATATTTTTCACTAAGCTTGTTATTTTTAACAAATCCAGCACGTGTCTGATAGCCTATTACCGCAATGTTCTATTAAAAGTGCTTTTAAAATTCAGATGAAAAGAATCTCGGGAAACAAATCAGTCGGAAACTTATTGTAGTTCTCGATAAATCGGTCGAGCGACTCTATTGAAACCGCTCCGGCTAGATCGAGCCCATTTATTAAGAGCTTAAGCCCCAACGAACACTCGTTTCGTTCCACAATTCGCACAACTATTTCGCAAAACGCAATAATCTGCTAAATTGAATAATTTATCAAACGATCAGATATTAAAATGCTTTTATAGACTATAAAGTTAGGAATTATTATTTGAATGTTAAGCGCCTTAATAGCGCCGATAAATTTTCAACATTACAGCTTTGGAGGCGTCAATGTTGTGAACAAGAACGCGCTGCTTGTACAAGGTATTAAATGCGAAATAAAATAGCGAATCAAACGCTAAGTGCCTTGTAACGGCTTCAAATTCTCGGATTTTTAATATACTGTTCAAGCTGCTGACGTAAAATGTGAAAATAATATTTTCGTATTAAGTCATCATCAGCCAGAAGTCTTACTGCTGAACATAGGTCTCCTTAGAACTCCACACTGAACGCAAACGAAAGCCTGCCATCTGCATGCACTGGATGCCCGTGATTCTCGATGTCAAATTAATGACTGAGCCAAGTAACATTTAACTGAGGCGATGGTGGCCGAGGGGTAGCATATGCGCTTTACAATCTGATGGCACCTGGTTCGATCCTCGACTGCAGCAATGACTTTGTTACTATCTAAATAAAATTTGCGCAGTTTGGATGCCATTGCTAAAAAACGGCGAAGGGAAACATCTTGAGGAAAACGACATGTTCAGGAACCTCAAAAAGTTCAAAGACATAATATTATGACATTCAGCAACATGCATGTCATAATATTGTGACATTCATTTGCATGTTGGTGAATGTCACATCCCCCCTCTAGGAGAGAAGGCTTGTGTCCCAAAAGTGGGAACATAATGAGGCCTATTCTGTTATAGCACTCCCTAAACTAAACCAATCTGACATGACTAAAATTATCTGCCTCTCTTTTCATTTTAATACGTGAGAGAAGGATGGCAACAATGTTAGAGCTGTCAAATTTAGTTTAGAGTGCACCAGAATCGATGCCATTATCTCTCCACTGCTGTATATTATAAGCATTTTAATATCTTGCTAGACAAAATGCAAACTATTTTTTAATCAGAAAACGTGTTAAATTTTTCACTAAGCGCATTATTGTGATAAATCACATGTGAAAGAAGCTCATCATTGTTTAAAAAACGTTAAACGTTAAAACGCTCCAGTCCCGTTTTTACCCTTTGCGTATACGGAACCCTAAAAATTGACACTATCAGTCTATTAGTTAGACTATCAGTCCATAGAACGCCTCGTTGTCCAAGGAAAGGTGGAAGGCACTAGACCGCGCGGGAGGTCACACATGCGATGGACCGACCAGATCAAGTCTGCAGTGGGTGGTCCCTTAAACGAGTGCAGCAGGATGACCTCCAGCAGAGAGAGATGGCGAGACATCGTGAAGCGCATCTTATCTGCCCCGTCCAACAATACTACATGACGACCACGACCGCTCTGCCAAGAGCGAAACGACTAAGAAGAAGAAGAAGAAAAATTAACACAGGAAATTATACTCGTAACTGACGTAAACAATTCGCTCCACAAATACCTACCAACCACCAAGATGTTACGACGTAACATTCTTCCCAGACAAACCCTAAGCCTGACTCAAGGCTTATACTAGGCAATTCCGAGCACAATACTGCGACCTAGAAAGCCGACGCCTATCGTCACTAAAGTCGTTCGGTGCATAGATTAGACATTTATTAGCTGTTACGTCATTTTATGTCGGGGAGGTCTCGGTGTGATGGAGGCCTGCATCATGCATATTAAATGTTACATCATTGTAAATTACCGTGGCCTCATAAATATCTATTAATATGGCAGTGTTTAAGTGTTTATATCAAAACTAAGGGTAGATACAAAATGGATGCTTCCTCGTAGTCAAACTGATTTGATCACAAGGAATGGTCTTTCGTCGTGGTCAAACCATAAAAATACTAGGGGCTGATGTGAACAAGTTTTTTTTTAACTTTGATAAAAGTGCTGTTTTCATGAATCATAGTTAGAAACACTCACGATCACATTGTGCTGTTTAGGATCTACGATACCGCAGACAAACACACATTTGTATTTGTATTTGTATTTGTTTATTCATTTAGCACGTGTAGAACAACTTTAGTTTAATCATTTAATGGATAGATGAACTAACAACACCATTATAATGAAACTGTATTGGCGAAGTTCACACGTGTTCGTTGACAGTTGACAGTCTTTTGTCGACTGCCAACGAACACAGTATATAAGTGGCGGTTGCATTGCAATCACTCTCTTTCTTTGCTCGAACCTCGAAGCGATAACAAGTGTAAACGAATTGTGTGTAAAACAGTTTAAAAGGTGATTTCTTGGCTGAAAAGCTAACAAATCAGAATCGGGATTAATAAGTTACAGATGTCTTCTTATTTTCCCATGTCCACAGAGTGTAATTTGTCTTTTGTTAAGTGGTTCAAAACCTGTTTGCTAGTCATGTTTTTTTTAGAGCCCTAATTAATAGTTATTTTACAAAGTGGCTGTTTTATTCCTTGCGTTTTCTTGATTATAATTTATTTACTAATGATTAATTTAATACTAATTACTAAATAACTGTGCTCATGTTAAAAGTTCTTCAGATTATATATCCGATTAGTGTACTTATTGTTATATATGCAAATTTCTGCCGCCGATTCTGCGGCTGAGCCTGCTGTCGAGCCTGCCGTTGAGCCTGCTGTCGAGCCTGCGGCTGAGCCTGCTGTCGAGCCTGCGGTCGAGTCTGCGGCGAAGCATACAGTGGAGCCTGCAGTGGAGCCTGCCGCGAAGTCTGCGGCTGAGCCTGCTGTCGAGCCTGCGGCTGAGCCTGCCGTCGAGCCTGCGGCTGAGCCTGCTGTCGAGCCTGCCGTCGAGCCTGCGGCTGAGCCTGCTGTCGAGCCTGCGGCTGAGCCTGCCGTCGAGCCTGCGGCTGAGCCTGCTGTCGAGTCTGCCGTCGAGCCTGCGGCTGAGCCTGCTGTCGAGCCTGCGGTCGAGTCTGCGGCGGAGCATACAGCGGAGCCTGCAGTGGAGCCTGCCGCGGAGTCTGCGGCTGAGCCTGCTGTCGAGCCTGCGGCTGAGCCTGCGGCTGAGCCTGCCGTCGAACCTGCCAGCTGAGCCTGCAGCGGAGCCTCCAGTACGCAGTTACGTAAGTGACATTGTACGCAGTTGCGTAAGATCCGGTGTACGTAGTCGCGTAAGAGCCGATGTACGCAGTTGCGTAAGAGACATTGTACGCAGTTGCGTAAGAGACATTGTACGCAGTTGCGTAAGATCCGGTGTACGTAGTCGCGTAAGAGCCGATGTACGCAGTTGCGTAAGAGACATTGTACGCAGTTGCGTAAGATCCGGTGTACGTAGTCGCGTAAGAGCCGATGTACGCAGTTGCGTAAGAGACATTGTACGCAGTTGCGTAAGATCCGGTGTACGTAGTCGCGTAAGAGCCGATGTACGCAGTTGCGTAAGAGACAGTGTACGCAGTTGCGTACTGACTTAACTAAACCAGATTCGGTTTTAGTCTGATATGATGTGCTTTTCAGTATGCAGTTGCATTCTGATATTATGTAACATAAAACGATAGTATAAGACTTCAAAATAAGATTGTAAAGTACACATTTAATTAACACGTATAACGTCTATTATCATATAATACATGACACGTATACACGAGGACGTGTAATTGAGTCGGATGGCCGAATGTAGAACAACTTTAGTTTAATCATTTAATGGATAGATGAACTAACAACACCATTATAATGAAACTGTATTGGCGAAGTTCACACGTGTTCGTTGACAGTTGACAGTCTTTTGTCGACTGCCAACGAACACAGTATATAAGTGGCGGTTGCATTGCAATCACTCTCTTTCTTTGCTCGAACCTCGAAGCGATAACAAGTGTAAACGAATTGTGTGTAAAACAGTTTAAAAGGTGATTTCTTGGCTGAAAAGCTAACACACGGTTATACACCAATTACACTAAAGGGACACAGTTATGAAAAATTATAACCTACAAAATTAACAAATTAAAATGTCATAACATAATATAATTACATTAGGTAGGTACTTAAAAATTCTAAATCAATTAAAAATTATTTTAAATATTCAGGTACGAATAATGTCATTTAAGTTAGTACACATAATACACATAATACACAGACATACAGACACACAGATACACACGTTAAACTTATAACACCCCTCTTGTTGCGTACGGGGTTAATGGCAAACGTAATGCAAATGGCGCAAGCCTATTTATTTAAAAAACGTTAATATGCACTGATTTTGTCATCATCATCATCATCCGGAAGACGTCCACTGCTGAACATAGGCATCCCCCTTTAACCTCCAAACTGAACGACAGACTGCCATCTACATCCACTGGATGCCAGTGACTCACAATGTCGTCGGTCCATCTAGTGGGAGGCCTACTTAAGCTGCGTCTTCCGGTTTGTGGTCTCCACTCAAGATCCTTTGCATCTAATATAATACCAAAACGCCTGGGCATCAGTTAGGAGTTATTACAAATCATAACCTCATGTAATAGCCGAGTGGGCGCAGCATTTTTTATGACTTCTCATAATAATCTAGATACTTAGCAAGAGTGGACCGTAAAGTGTCTAAGAAACCGGTCCATTTATCAAAGTAACACGATAGTCGCTTACGATGTAGCTCTACTGTGTAGCTGCGGTAAAAACTATGTTAGAACAGGTTATGGAGGGTTAATTAAGCTATACTGGAGTATGTTCACATATAGGATTGTCAAATTAATAACTTAATAAACCGGCCAAGTGCGAGTCGGGCTCACGCACAGAGGGTTCCGTACCGTCACAAAATACAAAAAGTAGTGCAAAAAGACAACATCAGGCCCAGGCGGTCGGCAAGTAACGACCGAGCCTTACGTTGCTTAACTTGGCAATGAACAGAAATTTGACACCAACTTACACTTGGCCATAATTTATTATTTGTTGTATTACTTCAGAGTGTGTACTATAATCATGCCAAGTTTGACGCTTGTACGTATTATCGTTTTTACATAAGAGCAATTACAAAAATACGTAAAAAATATGTTTGTTGAATGGGGACCCCCCCCCCCATTTCGTTTTTACTTTTTTATTACTTATTAGTTAATCTACCGTAACATTATTACATATTCTGTGAAAATTACAACTAGCTATCTATTACGGTTCGAAAGATACAGCCGTTAGAAGGTAGGACGGACAGACAGATAGTGTAGTCCCGTTTTTACCCTAGGGTACGGAACCCTAAAAATTAAATGCTGTCTTTTTTCACCGATTACATTGTTTGATTTGGATAATTCATTTTTTTATTGAAAGGACATACTCATCGATTAGTGGCATAGAAATTTCGTTAAAATGAAATTTTACTAATTTTGTGGCGATGGTTTTTTGCATTGACTATTATATTTTATTGAATGAAAGTATACAAACTTGTAAAATGAGAAAAGCCGCCGGCGCTTCACAATTTCACGTCAAAGCTTGATAAAGGTCATAACGAATCAGCTATTATTACGTCCACCGACTGTCATATATTATGGTCGAGTTGGTTCCTTAGGGTTAACTTCCACTTGGCTTTTAATAGAAGCAATACAGTTAACTGTTGTAGCAGATATTTTTCCGAGGCGAAATTTTAGTCTTAGCATAAAATACGTAATAATAAAATAAAGATATGTAGATAGAAACTCTCTATTGTGTACACAAAAAATAGAAAACATTTACGAGCTAGTGCTTATCGCTAAAAGCTATCTCTTCTAGGCAACCATTGGATGGAAAGAATTTTCGTAACAGGATAGACGGGGAATGCTTAATAATAAAAATGATACCATTATATAAATACCACACAATGATATTTGGTATAGTACAATCATTATAGATAGATGACATAATTATGTATTCTAATAAAATTTAATATAATTTCAATACATAGTCATTGTACAACCTGCCTAAAATAGAATAAATCTATTGCAAAACTCAAAAGAAGGCCTCAAATGAAGTTTTAATTTGATTTAATAGAAAAACTTCTGAGATTACTATTAGTGGTAGTCTTCAACTTATTGAAGCTTTATTTTATTTATTCCATTAACCCTCATTACCACATTTTAATAAATGTTTAACAAACACTTATTTTACTCACGACGGTACAGAGAAGCCGTAAGCGTTTAGTTTTGTGTTTGGATGTATGATACCATTGTACAAAAAAAAAAAACAACATGCAGTCGAATTGATAACCTCCTCCTTTTCGAAGTCGGTTAAAAAGATCTGAATTGATTTAAAAGCAGGTGCTTCCTTTCAAGAAGTTTGTTTTTTGAAATCTTTGATCGAAATCTGTAAAGTTGTTTACAAGTGTTGTATTTATTTTGTTATTGTGTAATAGGGTTGAGTTTAACTGCCACCATGCCTGTTGTAAGACGAATAAGATATCAAGAGGAAGAAAAAGAAGAAGATATGAGTTCTTTTCCGAATATGTTGTGAGTTTTCGTAAAATGTTAATGAAGGTACACTGCTTATTACCATCTCTTCTTGTTTCCGTGATTTTAATTTAAAACCAAACTACTGAAACGATATTGGTGAAATTTCTATAGGATTAATCTGAAAGTATATCCTTTCAAATAAAAATAGAATTTTCCAAATCGGTTTAAGAATACGGAGTTTTGAGGTAAGAATTATAAAAAAAACTAACCGAACACCTCTACCCTTTTTGAAGTCGGTTAAAAGTAACGTACTGTCTTGCATATAACATTATCTCATTCGCTCGCAGTCTTAGCGGCATACACCCTTATCGATCTTCTGAATTAGTGATAAAACTTCCCGGTTTGGAAGCTACAAGCTAGAGACACGTAGGTCGTGTTACACGTAACAATTTAATATCGGGCAGTTGGCCTTTCGGGTCTTCAAGCTATTTCGGTCGGGCATTCATTCATTAAGGAGTACGCACGCACGTTCGTACGGCTCGAGTGGTTCGCTTCTATGCCCTGCTCGATAATAGAACTTTGTTAAAAATTTAAGGGACGATAGACTCGTCGAATGCTTGGTGTACGGAATATTAGAATATGTCAGGCAAAATTACAAATAATTTTACTTCTATGAAAATAACGATTAATATTGACTAAATCGGAGTAATAGAGAAAGCTAATGAAAAGACGGTAGGGATTTGCTCTAGTGAAGAGGCAACAGACAATATAAGTTATTTTTAACCAACCCCAAAAAAAGAGGGGATCTCAATACAGTTGTATTTTTTTAAAATATTTGTTACTTAGAATAACTACACAAAGAAACCAAGTACATTCGCAAAATTTAAGCCATTCAAATGGTGTCATATATAGCTCCAAAAGATATATAAAAAATTTACTATGACAATTTGCGCGTTGTAATCATACCACAACAAATTAGAAAAGCAGCATAAGAGTTATGGTGTGAAATTCCACAGGTAATCCATTAATTTTCTTGCTTAAATCGTTTAAAATACCAATCGAAACGTAAGCTACAAAGCAAATTTGTAGCTTACGTTTTGAGAAGGCATTGTTTGGAAACTTACCTTCTCTGAGTAGTTATTCTAAGATTTGTTACTTTTTTTTTAGTGGGCAAGTGCCTTTATTAACTTAACAAAATACAAGCTAAAACTAACACTACAAATACAATTAGACTGCCCATAGACCGTTGAAGGTCTAAAGACAACCAAAAACCAAACCAACCCAAAAAACCAACCCAAATACTCAAGCCCACTACTTACTACTTACACTTGTTACTTACCTCATAGCTCCGTCATTTAAGAACCGATTTTGAAAATTCATCTTTTATTTGAAAAGATATATTGTCTGATTGGTCCCATAGAAATACGAGTATAGTTACTTGGATGACCATTTATTATGTCATCCAAGAACCGAAATCGCATATTTTATCTGTTTCGTATGTTTTTTTTAAACTTGGTCCGATAGACTAGAAAATATCCAGACAGATACGAATACTTTTAACCAATACAAGTATGTCGTAAATTCATAAGAATGTGTGAGTCTGTTGACTCAATGGCTTCGTCCTCATGACTCTCATGAAGATATCTTTCGATTTACTGATATGATTCATCATTGAAACATCTTCCCGATGTTTGAATGCTGTGTTTGTATGATGATTATAGTAATTTTCAAACTTTCGCTATTTGAACACATGTTTTAAATGTTAATCGGGACTTATCACGTATTATTTAATTTAGGTAAAAATATGTGCCTTTCGCTCGACGTTTCGACCATGTTACAATGGCCGTGGTCACGAGCTGACTGAAAACTGCGGGTGAATCCGACGAGAAGAGCGGGTGTTTTGTTCTCCTACCCTCAATTGA
Source organism: Agriopis aurantiaria (assembly GCA_914767915.1). Lineage (NCBI taxonomy): Eukaryota > Metazoa > Arthropoda > Insecta > Lepidoptera > Geometridae > Agriopis > Agriopis aurantiaria. The sequence goes on from OU611988.1 coordinate 16,843,493, forward strand.
TCTTGAAAAATCGCAGGGTTGTCACTACGACACACAACACTGTCTGTATCGGTAAATGTCCCAGTACCTACACCGCGGTTTGTACACTTGCTTACTATGGGATTCCACGACGCCGCATTAGAGAAGGAGGATGATTATGTTGTGTGATAAAAGGATATAACTAGAAATAAGTAACTTTAAAACGTTCACGATTTGAACACCATGTTTTAAATGTTTGTCGGGATGCATAAAAAGGATGGATTTCTGAACAAGCGAGTAAAACCGCAGGCCGCAGCTAATATATTAATAAATGTAATCCTTTGAAAGATACGCGATATCAAGTTTAAACAATCACCCTAACGGGTATTATCGGGACGGGCATTACACCGGTCGGGTTTACACTTCAACAACTTTGTCATTAGAGGGGGCGATAAATTGAGCAATTTGATAGGAATTTGGTGTGACCTTAATATCAATGAGATATTCTACATTATATCCATAGAATCTATGACATAAGTCTTTAGAATATGTGCGTGATTGTTTAGTTACTATTTAATATAACGGTAGGCTGAGTGATGGTGGCTGAGTCGCTTTACAATCTGATGGCACCCGGTTCAATCCTCGGCCCTCCACGAGGTGGCGGTTAAACGCAAGCCTAAATAAAAAGTGTTCTTTTCTATTTAACGCTGAACACTGTGCGATTCATACGATCCTTCTTGCCTCATACCTGCAAAATGTGGAATGAGCTACCTTCTACGGTGTTTCAGAGAAGTTACAACATGGGGTTCTTCAAAAGGCGAGTTAATAGAGTTCTAAGGGTCGGCAACGTATTTGTGATGCCTCTGGTGTTAGAAGTATCCATAGGCGACGGTGACTGCTTACCATCAGGCAGCCCGTCTGCTTGTTTGCCAACTATGGCATAAAAAAAAAAATACGAGTTTCAACAAATAAAAAATAAAAAAAAACAATAAATAAGTTCAAGTAATTTTTACATGAAACAAAAGTAAGTATCTATACAATATTATGTTTGCAAAATTTTTAAGAGTTTCTTTACCGGTAATATTAAGACAAATCAGTATTTCCCTGCATTCCGTTTCGCAGATGCCGTGAGAGGCTCCCATCAAGTTGGGTTCCCGCCTATTATTTATTAAAGGCTCATGAGTGCTAAAATGTGTACAATTCATAAGTCCAGTGGAACGTATGTTGCCAACGTCAATAAATAATTCAGTACTAGGTGCACTCCATAGACTGGGGATAGATGATACAAGATTAGCGAAATTGGTAAATAAATACATTTTGGCTTCTTAGTTTTTTTCTATACTAATATTAAAAAGAGGAAATATTTGATTGCTTGTTTGTTTGCATTGAATTGGCTTCGAAACTATTGACCCGATTTAAAAAAAATATTTCACTGTTGGGAAGGTTTTCTATCCCCGGATGATATAGGCTATATTATATTTTCAATAAAATAGGGATCCCTACTAAAACTCCAATAATGTAACCCAAGGTGTAAAACAATAATTGCACCCGTGCGAAGCCGGGGGCATTGCTAGTATTTATATAAAATTGAACACTCTATTTCATATCTTCTATACCTTTCGAAGTTATTTTTTTATAGCTTATAAGTTACACTGGGCATTCATAAAAAAAAAAAAAACATCACAATATGTTCAGCAGTTTTTGAGTTTATAGCACGCAGATAAAAAAAAATTGTAAGAACTATTTAAACGAGATCATTTACTTGTTCTAAATAGAACTGAGTTTATTTTTCTCCAAAATCCTTATACTTTTAAATATTAACGATTTTTATGTATTTAGATATAGATGTTTCTTTATAAGCCATCCAAGAGTATGCACAAAACCTGACGACTTTTAAAACATATTATACTATACTAGTTTTATGTTTTTATCCATTTTGTTAGAACATAATAGAGAGTAATTTTTATTCATTAGTTTAGCTGTTTGTATCCTTGATTATTTTGTTGTTCTGCAAGTTAACTGAGTAACTAACAATATCTTACAATGATTTTTTCAAGATCGTGTGACACGTAATCAAAATTATTGAAAACTTTCCAGCTATACATTTTCATGACATTTGCAGTATCTGCCTCCCTTTGTCTGTGTTCTCAGTGAGACGGCCAGTCTTCGGTCGAGGCGATACCTCTTTCTGCTTCGTATTTTGCTGAGAAGACTAAATCTTGTTTCGTTCCAAGTTCTCAGTCGATACGGAATGTAATTGCAGGTTACTCGAGACAGCTGCGGAATAACCTTACTTGGAAATATAGTTTTGAAATGAAAATTCTGTCATTTTTCCATTTATTTTATGTTAGATGTTTTTTGTTAAACAAGTTTCTTTATGTTATTATGATAGTCTTGGTTAGTGTTTTAATAAAAACAAACATGCCTTTGGTATACCTACCACTACAAACTTTATTTTGGTTGTTTATTTTTTCTAAGAGTTGATGGTGATTATGAATATTTATGACCATAAAATATTTCAAGCGTTAATTTGAATCATCATTATTTTAAGAGCGTTTTGTTTTGTAGCTTTTGTTGGTGGAATTGGCGATTTTCTGACAGCATTTTCATCTTCCACCGGAACGACATGACGTTTGCCTTCTTTTACTTGATCTAATAATACTCTCTACAGTTTTTCTGGAGCTTTTTGTTCTTTAACCTTTCCATCTATGATGGTTTTCACAAATTTGTGGAATCGTCGTTTTATAACTAGGATTTTATCAAGGTTAAAATATTGTTAATTCATAATACAAAAGAGGCAGCTTCGTAAATAACTTTCGTATCAGCAACTCTACCCCTCTCTCCGTGACGTGTCTAAAATAACCCTTCCACTCGAACGTACGTGTAATTATTACGTAGGTATGACATATACATTATACATGTATGTGGGTTATGGAACTGTCCGCAGCAGTCAAACCGCATAAATAAAACTTTTAGGCTTATGGTCCCAAAACGGCAAACTAAAAAGCTTTAAGGGCCGACGCCGAAACGGCGAAATTGAATTGGGCCAGCGGGCCCTTGCTAAGCTATTTGTGAGTGGGTAACAAGGCCACCCGGCCACCGTCCCTCGGACGCGATTATAATTGGGATGTAATATGTGGACAGGATCACAAGCTTCGGGGTGCTTGCCTGTGGTGCTCACGTCCTTACGGGTCGATACATTCGTCCTTTCCGCTCTAGGTATATCAATGACATATTGGATAGGTAGCGTAACACTTTTTACACGACTTTTTTATTTATTTAGTTTATTGGCACACAAAACAAAATATGGTCAAAACAATTTAAACTTAGAGTAGACTATACAATTTTAAACTAAACCATATTCCTAAATATGTATACACAACATGTTTTTTTTTAAATGCAGTAGGTAATTGGTAAAGTATTACAAACAATTTATACACAATAATAATAATAATATTAAATAAACTTAACTTTTATTATGGACCGTAAAAACAATATTTCGTACATCTTTTTTAAATTTCAATAGTTTTTTATTAAAAATATCAATAGAGTCATGGTGGTCTTTCAAAATGTCATTGTATTGGCGACACATTCTCACTATTGGGTTATAAAACGAAGTATTATTCTTATATACCTGTAACACAAAGGTTTTTAAAAATCAACTGAAAAAAAGACGTTGTATCTTTGTAAGGTTATGTATGTGAGTATATTAATTCCACCATGATTCTCGAATAACTGGACCAATTTTGATGTCAGTGCTATCGTTAGAATCCTAGAATTATGTGTATTAGCAGTCTTTAGTGAAATTAAAACTTTATAAACAAAAAACCTTTATAGAACACAAACTAAGCATATTTATTCAAAAATTAATCTCTCTTTTAGTTAGTATATAATTGTTTAGTTTAGTAATTATTTGACTTTATTTATGTTAGTTTTTTGTTTATGTCATATAGGTAAAATGTATAAATAAATTTGCAACTTAAAATTTTAATCGTTCTGTATCTAATTTGAGAAAGTTATGATCCCTTATTATAGCGAAAAGACTGCCAATTGCTTCACTAGTTTTAAGTTGTTTTTGTCTTATGTAAGTATGTCATTTCTGGTGTGAACAATAAAGAGTTATCTATCTTATCTATGACAAAATAGCCATCACATTGCAGCTAAAAATCTAAACAATAGTAGAAAATCTACGACCAATGATATTGATATCTCTCTGCCGTAGTCTCTACGGCCAAACGGTAAACTTTTATATTTCCAATTCGGCTTCTGTTTCGACGGTCCATTTCGACGCAAGTTCCCATCAACGTCCATGTCACTTTTCCTTCTGAAGTTACTTTAAAATATTTACGACAGGAACTTTAGTCCAAGAAAAATTTCCGGCGAGAAATGTATAGTTCGACGATGGAGTGTCAAAGTTTGCCATTAGAGATAGATTATCCGTACTTTTGTGATTTGCGGATTTATCTTTGTTTAGGCGATGATGTGGGTTTATGCCGTCTTTGGAACTTTGCTTTTAGAGACACGTGTTTGTTTTTCTTGGTGCAAGTTCTTTTGTGATTCTTATCTATTCTCTGTTTATTTTATTCAAGTTTGTAAACATGGTTGGAAATAACAATCAACTTTTTTTTTGGAAATAGCAATTTCACGGACATCCGTTTCCTTGACTTTTGGTAACCTAAACGAATTTACTTAAGCTATACACAATACTAAAAGAGGAAAGTTAGTTAGAACTCAATCTAAGGTTATAAAACAATAAGTCAAGTAAAAAAATCAGTTAAAAAAAATCAACAAGTTATCTAGTTTTGCCGGTGACATTAAACTCATCGGGTGATAAATTAAAAAGATAAACCTATAAAAAAAAATAGCGCGCTGAAGAGGATACCTATCCAGCCTATCCACCCAGCAGTGGGTGCAGAATGGTTGATGATGATGATGATGATGAAAGTTCTATCATGACAAGTTATTTGTATTTTGTAAAATGGAGCATGCTTGCTCGAAGCAACCGATTCACTGGCGATTTAGATACCTAAACAGATTGTAACTATGGACAACATTATTCAGGTATATTATTGTCTATTAACTTTCTTTGTATAGATACATTCCATTCTAGCTACAGTTGTGTATATCAACGTGTTTTATTATCTCGAGGCGGGCCGGTGTCGGCGGTGACTCGCCCGACACTGATGAATCGTCTTCGGTTTCGGCTGAAGTAATAAGCTTCTAACATTCTAACAGTATTGTTGACCACCGCCGAATGTTTACACTGGAATGTTTTAGTATTGTATCTCTGGGTAACAAACCAATAACACGAACCATGCCATGAATCGACAAATGTAATGTAGGACGCTCTGAGACTCGACGGAGTGACGATATACATAACAGCAGTGGCTGAAAGAGAAAAGCGAATCGGGCACTCAACCCGATGCCAGCGTGCCTTGGGAGAAACCTATGTCCAGCATTGGACTAAAATAGGCGGATTATCATGATGATAAGGGTAATTTATTAATTTATTAATAATAGGCTTGACTTTGACCGCCAACTCGCCTGATGTTAAGCGTTGATGTGGTATATGGTGGAGCACGCTTGCCTAGAAGAAACCGATTCACTCGTAATTTGAAGATACCCAGATTGCAACTATATTGGGGAATACCCATTCAAGCAGCGCATTCCAGAGACTAGCAGTTAGTACAATAAAAGTGGAATCAATGCACTTCCTACGAGTTTTCGAAATATCTACCATAAAGTGGTGTCGATTTTTAGTGCCCATTCGGGGCATTTGGGGCAGTCAAATAGAAAAATGGGCAGTAAAGAAGGGGAGGAGAAGTTTTAGTGTCGGTTTATAGATAAATAAATAGATTTATTTCAAATAACTTAAAATTTTTGCATTTCTAGTTTCAACAATTAGTGAAGAACGATAATCAAGAAGTAGTACAATAATTAGTGTAGAAGTGTAGATTAAAGGTCAATATTGACACTACAACTATAAATTTACCACCATAAATTTAGTTTTTCATGTGGTAAAACGTCTACAAAAGATGGTTTCGTAATATCATAATTTTAAATACCGGAGTTTGTAGCAAAGAATATAAAAAATATATGTTCGTATATGAGTTAATTCGATACATATTAAAATAACAAAGTTAAAAAATACCATTGCATTAAGAAAGGAATTCCTAAGGAATCCGAAATGAATTTATTTTGTAGAAATAATGTCACTATGACTGAAGTGAAGATTGTCAGTTGATTATCGTAGCCGTTAACTGTCACATTTTCAAGGACTTTATGTACCCCCTAAAGGGGAAAAAAGTCCGTGCATATTTTTCAATCAAGATCATGGTAGGTACAGTTACGTAAAGTATACCAGGGTAGGTAGGAAAACTATAGAAGTGTACCTTAGTGTAGGTGATGTAAAAGCTTGTAAAAACGGAATATCTCCAGGTCTCAGTTCTAGGCGAACAACTAGTTAAAATATGACAATAATAATATTAATTTTAATCATGTTTGTATTAATTTAGTTAACAGTGCACAAACCTGAAGCCAGAGCCGAAGTGGAATGAGACCACTGAACACAATGATTGATCATACGATAATTTATTAATGTCCGTGTACGTAAATGGCTTCAAAGTGATTTGTGATTGATGTCCGAAACATTTTAATGGGTAGAATGGATTTGATTCATATCTATTTATAGTCACTCCATACTACTCACGCCATATTTTGTTTTGGCTAGATTTTAGAAGAATTATTTTTTTGTAAATAAACATATTTTAACAGACTTCAGAAAAGGAGAAAGATTCTCAATTCGACCCTTAGAATAACTACTCAGAGAAGGTAGGTTTCCAAACAACGCCTTCTCAAAACGTAAGCTACAAATTCGCTTTGTAGCTTACGTTTCGATTGGTATTTTAAACGATTTAAGCAAGAAAATTAATGGATTACCTGTGGAATGTCACACCATAACTCTTATGCTGCTTTTCTGATTTGTTGTGGTACATTTTCATCGCGCAAATTGTCATAGTAAAAATTTTTTTTTTTTTTTTGAGCCATATTAGACACCATTTGAATGGCTTAAATTTAGCGAATGTACTTGGTTTCTTTGTGTAGTTATTCTAAGATTCGACCAGTATTTTTTTATTAATGTAATTAGATTTAACATAAATATGAACCAATTTACGCGTTTTTCATAACGATCAGTCTCTCTCAAGGTGGTCCCACAAAAAATTTACAAATTTTGGCTTAGTAGTTTTTAAACTATTGTATAATTATGTATGTATTATGTAATTATTGTATTATTGTGTTTGTATTGGTTGCTCGAGCGCCTACTAATCTGGCATAGCAAATATCAAAAATAGTTTTGTGCGAGCACCATGATTGGGTCAAAACAAGGAGGTATTACATTTTTTTATTGGCTTTATTATTTTTTTGTTTAATTTTTATCAATTTGAAGTCGGTTTTAAATTAATAATTATTTAGTAAAATTCTGTAGAATTAAAATTGTTTAGGCTTTAATTTATTTTTTTAATCTCTGTTTTTGATGCACCTTAATATAATTATGTTTGCTATATGCATGCAGAATTTCAGTCCCAAAATTAATAAAACACTTTTAGTTAACGGCATGTTTTTGAAAAAACAGAAAATTAACGAAAATTTAAAATTTGAACTAAAAACTAAACTTAAAATAACTAACTAAAAACTTAAACTAAAAGACCATTAGTGGAGGGAAAAGTCCCAGAGTGCTGGCGGAATTGCCACGTTGAATGGTAATGCTTAATTTCTGTGCGAAATAAAAGCCAGCATTCTGGACACCCGACGCCACCACCAATCGCTTGGCCAAGTCCCGATAAAGGCATGTTTTTGATAATTTCAAACTACTAAGATGACAAAATGAAACGAAAATGGTATATTTTTATGTTTTGGCAAATCAAATTTGCGTTAAAATTTGGTGCTGAGGTAAGCCCTTAAAAGATGTCTATCCAGAATATTATTTCATTGAATAATCATAACGAATATCAAAGCAAAATAATTTTAACCCACTCATCCAAAGCGCATTGAACCGCACATAAAGAGAATTCACATTTATTCCAAGCAATATTACACTAAGTTCACGCTCACAAAGATGAGAGTCTTGAATAAACCTTGTTTCACGCTTTGTGTGAATTTGCTTTAAAAGGCGGCATTGGAATGTTTAACGATATTATAATTTATGAACACTTATTAAAGGGAGATTATTGTTTGTATTTCATGTTTGGTTCTAGCGATGTGATTTCAAATTAAATTGATCATCATCGTCATCATCATCATCATCATCGGCCAGAAGACGTCAACTACTGAACATAGGCAAAAAAAGGCTTTATTAAATTACAGGGCTTAAAATAATAATCAGTAATTATATATTATGATTTTTTGGTTATACGGTTGACACGGGAATATTATTTAACTATAACTATAAAAACATTTTTTATTTCACTTTATTTTTCAAAGAAAATTAATTTGAATCTTAGAAGTTCTGTTTAAACTTTTGTGGTCTTATCGAGTTTTTTTATTCACCTTTAAATTTGGTAGGAAATACTCTTTATGTAATTGAGTGGTATGGGCAAACGCGTAGCAAACGTCATACTGCCATATCGCTCGATGGAGTGACGATATATTATGTAAAGCAGCTGGCAGTGGCTGGTAGTGAAACACTGAAATTGGGCTAGGTGGTGTGCTATGAGATAGGCCTATTTTCAGAAGTGAACTAGGATAAAGCGATTACCATGATGATGAAGCGGCTTACACTCACATTATGTTTATCGATCGAGACTTCAGTCGGTCGGTGGTGTTGTAACCGGTCGCTAGTCTCGACCGATAAACATAACGTGAGCTTAAGCCGTTTTGTAATAATTTATTATGCATGTTCATAACAGTGAAAAAACCACCTTAAATAAAAACCTAAAATTTTAAACTTCCAATTCAATGAAACGAAGCAGTATATAAATAGGAATTTTCCAGTTTATAAATTAATATTTACAAAAAGCTTTTACAGCTCCGTTCGAAACAAATTTTACGAATACCACTGATAATTATGAATGCCAGTGGTAGACATGAATGCCATTGGAAAGTTTGGAGCGCCACTCCACTCGCGTGATGGCGTTGCATGTAAACAAGCGATAGGGTTGGGGTAATTTTATCGATATTTTAATCATGTTATGCACTCACTAAAAATTGAATTCGGTTTAAATTGTTCTTTGGGGATTATGTTGAAACAGTTATGGTAATAATAGAACCAACTAATGTAATTACATTTAGGTGCTATTCGTAGTTACTAAGCAATAAAGTTAGGATGGTATAAGATAAGAATTTTATCTTGGAGCGGTAATTAAAAAAATGTGCAGAAAAAAACAGACTTGGATTTATCACTAGTTCAGAGGTTATAGGTTCCTAGTATATTTTATTTAAAAAAAACTATTTAATGTACTAGGTTTTAAAAAAAATATATAACCATAAAAAATTATGCGACAATGCGATCTTTTTGGTCGGCAGGCTAAGCGTTTAATAAACACTTCTGTATTGTGGTCAAAAATTGTAAAACCACTTAGTCTGGATTGAGAACTAGCTATCAAGTGAGGTATACGGAAAAGATACGGATACAGATTTTCTATTGGTGAACTATATACAATATCACACGTCATAGTTGAAAATATACATTACGAGTAAAACATTTAAGTGTTTGGTAAGTTAATATCATAATATTTTCTTTTGTGTTAGGTATTTTGCACGTCGATGTTATTTTATCGACAATTTTACTCACACCACTACTCCCAGCCATTCATTCACAAAAGAATTCCCATAGTTGCGTGCTTCTAATATTTACAGCTGCTATAACCGCCACAACATCAATTAGTTCATATTGTAGTACAACGTTTTGTACTAAAATTAACGAAACGTGTTAGCCAAATTAAATTACAAACGATAAACATCGTGTTTTGGTGTTGTCGGTTATAAATGTGACGCACGTCACTTGTAAACAAAATATTTCGTAACTGTTTTTTATTTAAACTTTAGACTTGTCACTTGTTGGTCACTTTGGGCTGCAGTGTAGTTATGCAATTCTTATTATATAGACCATCAGTGATTTTTTGAATTTCAAACAAATGCTTTTTGACTACAGAAAATATAAGTTTTTTTTTTCTTTTCTGTGTTTTTGTCACGTTTTTATTAACTCTCTTTCTTTATCTGTCAGTTTGGTACGAATTTTAAAATCGATTTTAAATAAACTTTCCAATTAGCTAGAGACTTGAAATTAGAATATAATTTAGAACTGGATGACATTATTTACTTTGTTTCTAACTATTGGTAAAAATAATAATGAATTAGTACATATATTTTATAATGGTTCTATTTTAAACTTCAAAGTGTTGTTAATTTAATAGTTTGCTAATATTTTTATAATTATTTAAAGACTCCTAATGAGCCAAAGTAGTGGTAGATATTGAAAACTCGAAACTTACTGTAGTGAGAGAATATTTAGAACTAGGAGAACGAACTTTGGCAACATAAAAGTAAATATTGAAGTAATTTTCATATTGTAGTGTTGTTCTACACTTTAGGATGTACTATACCGTACCGTACCGTAGCTCAGCGGATATAGTGGTCGAGGTATTTACGCGGATAGCGCAGGTTCGAATCCTGCCGATCGTAAAATTTTCGAATTGTGTATAACTTTTAGATATTTAAGTACTAGTTCTCTTCTACATAAACCGTTGCTTGTTTGGATATATATTAGACCTTGATGATATCTATACTAATACATTAAAGAGGAAAGATTTGATTGTTTGTTTGTTTGTTTGCATTGAATAGGTTCCGAAACTAGTGAACCGATTTGAAAAATTATTTCACTGTTGGGATGCTACACTATCTCCGGGTGACATAGGCTATAATCTATACCCGTGCGAAGCTGGGCCGGACCGCTAGTATTATATAATTATGAGATCATTCAAAAACCATATTTCACATCCATTAAGCCGTGGAATTTAAAAACTATAAAAAAAAGTTTTTGTTGTGCTATAGTTCACATTAATCCATATATTTAAATAATAAATAAACTGAACTACGGATTTGAGTGAGTGAGACATTTATTTAACAAATTAAACTGTATTTGGACGATGCTTTTAAATGTTCATTTTTGCAGTCATTTTAATAATATTAAAATATTTGGTAGGTATTACATTGTTACATATTGTATTGTTACCAAAACTCAAAGATGCAAAATTTCATCAAAATCTATACTTAACTGGTTCTAATTCAGATTGTAAGATTTGACCTAAGCAAAATGACAAATATTGCAAGTTAAATAAAAGCTGTAAAAACACATGCTCACAAATTTAAACACCCAATTTATAACATAAGTGTGATTAGTGTGACACCAATATCATCTATGCAATAGTGTTGTGCGGACTGCCGTATCCATCCCCCATGAATAATATAGGGATGCCTGTCAATGACGGATTGACGCGTTCGTGTGGCTGTAATATACATGGCACGGTGTTGCCACTACCTATACTAGGATAGTAGCTAAATCCATAAGTAGATTCATAATACAACTACAGTAATTTGTTTATTGAAATAGGTCATTTATGCTGTCAAAATGTAACCAGACAGGTGTTTGATTTAATAAAAATGCAAGCGTGTTCCATCGTAGACCGCATCATCGTTTAACATCAGGTGAGTTGGCGGCCAAATGTAAGCCATTTAGTTAAAAATATAATTATCTATACTTCTATACTAATATTATAAAGAGGAAAGATTTGTTTGTTTGTTTGTTTGCATTGAATAGGCTCCGAAACTACTGAACCGATTTGAAAAATTCTTTCACTTTTGGGAAGCTACACTGTTCCCGGGTGACATAGGCTATATATCTATAGCCGTGCAAAGCCGGGGCGGCCTACTAGTATGTAATACAACTACTGAAGAAATTATTTAAATTGGCTAATCTCTATCTATCTAATCTAATCATCATCATCATCATCATGTCTGTATGGCCACTAACTCCTCCTAAACGACGCAACTGATTTTGATGCGGTTTTCACCATCAGTTAGATACATTTTCAAGGAAGGTTTATTTAAATAACTAGCGACCCGCCCCGGCTTCACACGTAAATTACACCCGTGCGAAGCCGGGCGGGCGGGTCGCTAGTAAAGTTATAAGATATCAGCGTTTATGCGTTTTTTAAGCCATAGGTAATAACAAAATAACGAGCAGGCTAATGGTAAGCGATCACCGTCACTTACAGATAACTGTAACACCAGGGGCATCACATAATTATGGGTACGTTGCTGACCTTTAAAGACTACTATCAGCCCAGTTCTATCCAAGAAAAAAAAAAGCTAGCCGTGCACCGATGTTTCATCCACGTGGATTACTCATTATATCATCAACTATCTGTCAGTGAAAGTCACGTCAAAATCTGTCCAGCCGTTTTTGAGTCTATAGGGAACATACACACATACCGATTATATATAAGAAAAATACACACTAACTAACTAACTTAACAGATACGAAATTGTTCATCTCATTGACATACTCCAATCTCTGACCCGAAAGTTCACGGTTTTGTAAAAAAAAAACCTAAAAATATTTTTCTGCATCCATAATTTTATTATTTCAAACCAAACCGTGGAGTTCGGTTCAGTGCTCTAACTTATTCCATGTTTAAGTTTCAATAATTTCCTTTGGGAACGGGGATGGTCTGCGATGCCCACCCCTTGAATTATTAACGTAACCCTGGTCTTTGGGTCATTTAGAGCCCCGAATTAAATTACTATCAACCATGTAAGTTGTAATCTCCATTGAGTGATGGGTTATCTTTGATTAGTAACCAGCAATGATCTACTCTGTTAATTTGCTTGATGTAGTTAATGTACTCAGTAAAATTTTAATCAATCATAAAAAAATATGATGCAAGCGGTGCTACGTAAAGTGGCACGTAGCTGTTGCTACAATAGTCTACGACTCGTAGGTATTGCTACAATGCTATACAACTCGTAGGAGTTGCTACAACATACTTTGGCTATTGCTCTTTGTGCAACAATTCGTAGCATTTGCTACAATATGCTACGAATCGTAGCTATTGCTACAATTTTCTACGACCTGTAGCTATTGCCAAAATGTTGTTGAACTCGTAGCTGTTGCTACAACTTGCTTGCATTCGCAGCTATTGCTCTTATGTGCAACAACTTGTAGTACTTGCTACAATGTACTACGTTTCATAGTTACGGTTACAATGTCTTCCATTCGTAGCTATTTTTACATTGCGCTACGACACATGATGTAAAGTTTCGTCTTACATAATTTTTGTTACAAAAAAATACAGTAATATAATTATTATAGGCATCGCAAACCTGCCTAAAGTAAACTATACTTGCGCGAGTAAAGATTTGAAACATCAAAATTATGTAATTGACAACGGACCCGTCATTAAAAATGTATTATCCCTTTCCGGGTCCAATTAGGATTAGGATTGACGTTTTATTCACGAGATCCGTCATAATTGATAAAGCCATTAAGCGCCGTTTCCACGCGCTACTTAATCGAGACAAAGAAATTACTCTTCAAACAAAATTGGGCTTAGACATATAAATTCTTTATAATTCTCAACGACTTAGTCGCGATTTGACAGCTGTCATTTTGGAAATAATTCGACGGATTGAGAGCGCATGGAAACGGCGCCTTAGCTTTCAAGGAGGATTACGGTGATGAATGGCTCCAATGTCTTCTGAGTCATCAGTTTTTGGAAGGATTTTGCGAATAAATTATGAGAAAGGTTAATTGATAAATTGACGTAATCGTATTTACTATCGTATGGTACTGAGACGTGGTCCTTAACTGTTGGCCTTTTGGAAAAACTCAGTCACACAGCGGACAATGGAGAGACCTATGCTCGGAGTTTCTTTGCGCGATATAATCCGAAACGTGGATATTCGCCAAAGAACCAGAGTCACCGACATAGCTGTTAAAATTTGCAAGTTGAAGTGGCAATGGGCAGGCCACATCGCTCGAAGAACCGATAACCGATGGGGAAGAAAGGTTCTTGAGTGGAGACCACGAACCGGAAGACGCAGCGTAGGTAGGCCTCCCACTAGATGGACCGACGACATAGCAAGAGTCGCTGGCATCCAGTGGATGCAAAAGGCAGGCTGTCGTTCAGTGTGGAGGTTAAAGGGGGAGGCCTATGTTCAGCAGTGGACGTCTTCCGGCTGATGATGATGACGATGATGAATCGTTTTTACTATTGAAGGTAGTGTTATTGAATAGACGATTTTGTATAATATATACAAAAGTTGTTAAAGATACACGTGGTGTCATGGCAGCGCTGGATGCAATGATATGCGTTAAACTAATAATAACATAATTATTGCTGATATTGTATTAAAGTAGTTGTTTACCAAGGGATGAAAGCAAACCATTTCACACGAAATCTTCGAGTGAGAAACAAAAGGTTTCTCCGGAGATAAACATCTTGATTTTCATTTCGTAAAAATATTAAAGCTAAAAAATCAAAACAGAATAAATTAAAATTTGCAGATTAAAATTATAATACTTTTTAAGACAAATTAATAAACAACTTAAACATTAGTCTTCGTCCTACCATAATAAAATCTCTTTGACAATTTGCTTTGTGGTTATTTTTTATTTTAAAATACTTAAAAAAAAAAAGGGAATTAAAACGTCTTGAAAAGTCGCACTGCACTTTCAATCGAGTTTTGTGGTGATATGAATAACTTTTCAAACATGAATAATTACGTTATGTATATTTTTTGGCTCTAAATAATATACAGGTAGCCCATTTTTACACACCCAAGCAAACAATGGACTTGAAAAACAAAACGTAAGCGAAAGGTTTATAAAGTCTTAAGATAGTCCTGAAATGGTACATATTTATAGTAGTATGTGTGTAAAGTGTATTTTAAAGTGTTTCAATTACCTCCTCTATTTTCGCTGTCCGCTGGTTTCACCTGTATCGCTCGGTTCATCTGTAATAAAAAAAAATGTTTTACTTTCTTATAACAAAAAAAAAAAACACTCAGTTTCTTTATGGTTTTTTAATATTTATTTTTTATTAGAAATAGGCTTGCGTTTGACCACCAAATCGCAATCGAGTTGGCAGTCAAACGCAATCCTATTAATAAAATAAAAAAACTGTAAACTTAATTAATCTGACATGACCAAAATTGTTTTAAACTATCACGGTTGTTCACTAAAGTTATATGATTATTAACGGGATATTTACCGTGGTAAGGTTGTGGAATGAGCTCCCGAATATCGGGAATTTACGGGATAAATATAAATAATCATGTAACTATCATGTAAATAATCATATAACTTTAGGACCAAAATTATCTTCATCTCTGATGCTAACATGTGAGAAAAGGATGACACATATATAAAAACTTTCAAATTTTGTTTCCTGTAGATAATGCTACAACAGAATCAGTTCACTGTTTTTGTTACTTTTGCTCCCACAATCATCTGAATAGGCGAGACAGGTGACGAAAACAACATTAAAATATTAAGATTCTTACAAATCTCTTGTAAGAAAAGTACAAGTCAATGTATGTAACCCATATACGTCTTTTTTTGTAATCACATGATTTTGACGTCACCCTAAATATATAATTCAATTTCTTTGCAATGCCCCGGGTATTGTAGGTGTCTATAGGCAGCGGTGACCATTTACCATCAGGTGGCACGTAGCTTGTTTGCCACTTATTCTATAAAAAATTAAATTGTAACATATTGGTCACCAAAAACATAACCTACTGTATCAAATGAGCTGGAAACGTCAGAAAGAGAGAGAAATGCATCCAATGGGCGGAGCTAAGCTTTAGGTATACTACGGTAGGTAGGAATAGCGTTTTTCTTTGAAGCCTACAACTAAAGACTTCTTTGACCAATGAGACGTGAAGCCGGAATGTTCAGAATTTAGTCGATGTTTAAGTTGAAATACAAGAAAATTTCAAAGAAAAGAAAACTAGAAATTCAATAGATATTTTTTGCACTACATCGTCTAAGTATAACGAAATGTTGTATTAAAATACGCTACATTGAATACAAGACAATAAAAACTTTGATTCCACTAAAAAAAACAATGTAATTAATTAGTATTATTAACTAAGCTACTCAAGAATTCAAAGACTCATCAGCAGTGGGCTTTATTTTGATAAAAAGAAACAGTTCTACATGTAAATATTAGCTATTGACCGCATAAGACCGAAATCGATGGCATTTTTTGCATCGTGCGATAAAACCCACTTTGGGTCGCTGCGCTAGCGGAGTACGTAGTACACAAGACTATGGTTTATTATATTCAGTAGATTTTTCCTAATTGGTCGGGTCTAAATCTTTTAAAGTCGCAATGACACTGAAACACGCAGTTATCGATTATGTAACAGAACAAAAGTACTGTGAAACCACATCTACTAAAAAAATAAAACCAACAATCCCATAATTAACTTGGCTGGTTGTAAAATGGAACAACCACCATTATCTGTCCTACTGTTTACTGTTTTTATGGCCGTAATTCTTTGCTATTGTCCTACATGAACTTCAAACGCGACCAGATGCGATACGACTCGATGCTATAGATACATAGATAGAACACACCAGAAGAAAAAAAAACTACAAACAGATAGAAAACACTTACGAGCTAGCGAGCGAGCTATACAATATGAAGATATGGAAAGGTGTAATAAAAAAAAACTATTAATTCTGAACATAGTTCTTAACTTTTAAATGACCTTACAGATTGAAAAAAAGGTCTTTCTTTGCAGTGAGACAGTAATGATTAAAAGTAAAAATAAATTGTCAAATAACTTTTACTATGCGAACAGCTAATCTATGGAATGCACTGTCTAAGTGTTCCCCGATAATTGCAAACTAGGCGTCTTCAAGTCGCAAGTGAATTGGTTTCTTCTAAGCAAACGTGCTTCACATAACGCATTATTACTTAACATAGGGCGAGGAGGCAATTATAAAATAAAAACAACCGCATCCAAATCAGTCTATCGGTTTTTTGAGAACATTTTGAAAGCTCGTCCCCACATCATGCAAAGGTGGAAATCCCACACCGTCCAATTTCCGCTCCTTGCTTCCGTGGACCTGCAAGGTGTGGAATGTCCTTCCCCCAAAGGTCTTCAACATGAAACGTTTCAAAAAAGGTTTCTACAACTACTTTTTCGGGCTGGTAAAGCTCCGTCAACACCGATAATGTTGCAAGAGTCCATAGGCGGCGGTTTCTGCTTTCCATTAGTCAGACCGCATGCTCGTTTGACGATCTTTTAATAAATAAATAAACAATACTCTTTATATCAATAGAATATGCTTTCCATTGTGGATAAAAAAAAAAACTATACCTATATGATCGTAATTATGAATCACTTTTCATGATTTAGTTTTGTCGCACAAGGCACGACTTGTCGCTTACCTGGGACAGTGGGTTGTCCATTTGGACAGTCATTTAGGGGTCGATGAAGTAACGACAGAACTGATACCATCTACATTATGCAAGGACAATGCTGTGGACACGCGTCACTCTAATCGACTTTTAAAAATAGCTTTCAGAATAAAAAACAATGTAAGCTGGTGTAACCTTGGTTGTATTTTTACATGCAATTTGTTTAAAAATCAAATACGACTTCACACTTATATCTCCTTACTAGGATTCTCTCTAATGGGAATGCTATGAAACACACACAAAAACACGCTCAACTATCAGACCTAGTCGGAAATTAAACCCAGGACCTCCTGCTAATAAGAGAGACGCACTACCACTGAGCCATACAGGTCACTTGTTTATCTAATTTTTTTTTGCAATTTTTGTTTACCCGCGGTGCCGTGCCTTGGGGATTGCCGTATGGTTTCCCAGTTTCTACTAATTAATTGTCAGCACACTACTTTTATTGAGAAATTTCATGAAAATTAGATCAGCCGTTTTGCCATGATAAAGTAACAAGCAGGCATATGGATTAAAAGGCACAGAGCTGTTTTTGCTTATAATGGGTGTAATAATAATGTATGTTAAGATTTTACAGCTCACTAATTTATAAATCCCTATTACTTTACTGAAAAATATTAGGGATGGCTGAATATTATTAATTCTACTTTTTAAATGTATTAGACTCACTCATCATATTAAAAAAATATTCAAACCTCGTTCATAATTGATTGAAATGCTAACATAAGTGGTAATAAAAGCCCTTTTCTGAAAACATACACATTTCACAAGGCAGGTTTGTCAGCCTAAATAAATTTCGAGAACACGTGCTTGAGGTGTCAATGAGCAGTCAAAACGTCAGCGGTACTGTCACTTTGTCAGCGCAGCTGTCACAATGTCAGCCGTTCCCAAGCAACGGCGCGACAACAAATTTAAATAAATTGGATGATATTTTTGGCCACTGAATGACCGAAGCTTTAGTGCCAGTGTAGTTGTAAAACAGTAACTAAGATCGTCATTTAAAACTAACTTGATTTATTGAAACTTATTTATTTAATACTTAGAACAAAAAATATTTAGTTTTTATTTCATAGGATACTAAATATCAAAACACGTTAGTTTAAATATTAAAACATGTACGTAGACTCTGTTTGTAGCCAAAAGGACTTATTTAGTATTTATTTTAGCTAAATTTTAGTGCTAAAACTAAGTTTCGCTTAAAAAAAAAATATATATATAGAAGCGGAATTACACTAGAAATTCATATACACATTATATACTGTTATTTATATTTTGTTTGCCACTTTTGTAGTTTTAAATATTTTCTTGTATTAAGGCGGAGAGTTTATTACGATATTTGATATTTAGGATTTGTGTTGTTTAACAACGCTTGTGTTTATAAAACAACAAAGTTTGTGAACTCAATTTATAATAATTATCTAGATGTCCCGCGAAATAAGAGACGTTACAATTCGTTTTTGTCCTAATTCAACGACATTGAATAGGATTTTAGCTACTGTTCTTCAAAGTATATAATGAACTTTAGTGACAGAAAAAAATAAAAGCTCTTATTCCATTAATGAAGCTCGTTAATTTCAACTGACAGTGACAGTTAGTAATCTAGATTGAAAATTTAATTAAAAATATTTTAACGGACTCTTTGATATAGCTAATGATATTTTAATTGCTGATGTTTAAAATGTAACCATTGATCGTAGATAACTAGCGTTTAAGGCTCTTCTATTTTGGACAGAAAAAATCATAGAAGGAAAATAAAAGGCCTTATTGAAGGCTCTGCGGTCAATCTTCAGTAAAACGTGTTTTAGGCGTAGCCTTTGCCGGCATATCTTATTTTTGTTTTACATTTCTTCAGCTAAGTGTGTTTATTTCAGTAAATCATTATCGGGCTCTTGAGTGGCCTGTGTATTATAAAACTCTAGGGACAGCAACTCAGCCTAAATGAAAAGTGAAAGAGTTATCCCTTCCATCATCTTGCAACAGTACTTCCCCTTAATAGTTTTAAAGTAAAACTTAAAATTAAGTTAAAACTACGTCCACTAAAAGCAAAGCAAACTGCGTAAATTCGTCCATATAATTAAATTGACAGAGTTCGAAAGTCAACGTCCAAGAAATTTCGGCAGCAAAGTTATGTGCTTTTGTTGCAAAGTAAAACCGATCATAAATTAAGAATCCGTTACCCAATACTGAAACTTAAACAGAATTTATTATGAAGGTAAAATTATAAAATAACCGACCAGAGCTTAAGAGGGACACGATTTTTTTGGAGTTTCAACTTTAAGTACGCTTCTTAATTCTACTCCCTAAGTAAAAAGAATAGAGTCCTCAAAGGTGACAAGAAAATGACAAGAAAGGTGAAAGACAATGCCCCGGGTATTGTAGGTGTCTATAGGCGGCGGTGACCACTTAACATCAGTTGGCCCGTTGCTTGTTTGCCACTTATTCTATAAAAAAAAAAAAAAAAATCCTTTTTATAGGTACCTAAGGTTACAAAATCTAAATGTTTTATGGTTATTGCACAAATCTCTACCAATGTTGGTCCGATAGCAACTCAGTGACTAATTTTCACACAATTATGACCCAGCAAAATTTGGTATTTCTTTTTTGTTGTATTTTGTTCTACATAATTAAAGAAAAAGCTATATGTAAATGCGTTAAGCCCTTAAAATTAAATTATTTATCTGATGAAAAGCTACACAAAAATAAACAATTCTTATCTCATAAATATAATGATTATTAAAATAAAATACCAAATTAATTTAAGAACTCACGGGTGTGCTTATTAAGCGATTTACTTGATTATGTACATACGTTGTATTGTACACAACTGTTTTAAATTTAATTTTATTATATATAGACACTTTATTAATTCTCAAAAAATACCGTTCTGTCTTCTCTCTACAAATTATTATAATGATACCACTGGACAAACAGTTAACCCAAAAGTTGCGGGAAAAATGTGCCTGGCTGAACACAACGGGAGGTCAGCCGTAGCCAACCTTTTTTCTTTTGCGGTTACATTTTTAATCAGAAATATTATAAAACTTTACCGACGGAAATAAATGGAATTGATGAATTTTAAATTAAATATGTTATTAAATGAAGACATAGATTTTTTAACAGAAGAACTTTTAAAGCATTTAGAATATAAATTTATAAATGTATTTAGTAAGGGAATTCACATTAAAAAAAATGCAATGTGTTTGTGAGTCAGCCACGAACAAAAAACATTTTCATGAATAGACACGGAGCGTATCTCCATTTCAGGGAAAGTAGTTTGATCATCCAAGAATAATGCTAGAATTTTAACAGATACTTATTTGAAGCAAGCAACACAATTTTACCGTAGGCTACGCTACATTCTAAATCAAAATTTATGAAATTTGACCCTCCATTGAGCACGGCTGGTTTGAGGTAATGGTGCGTAGAAGGAATATTCTTTTACAAGTTTGGGCCCACAGGCGAGCCCCGATAAAACTTTTTATGTAGTGCTTATGTGGGAGCGGACAGTTTTGGAATCCATAACGATATACCCCGTTAGTCTATAAGGACGGGGTGAAATTGGTTATGTTATGTTATGTGCCGTGTATTGGGTCAAAAGGGGTATTGGTTGGCCTGCAGGCTAATTGGAAGGCAAAAAAATAACAATAAGGTAAGAAATAACGAATATAAATGGGATAAATAACTATGTAGTTGATTACTCACTGCTTGATCGTATTTGATAAAACATCTTGCTTGATTTTGGCGTCGTTACAACTTAAGAATATATTTAACGTATTAGGTTGCCTGGAAGAGATCGGTTATAGTAATAAGGTCACTAATTTATTCAATATTTTAAAGTTGTTTTTGTCATATGTTATTTCTAGTGTGAACAATAAAGAGTTATATATCTATCTATTATGCGTATGATATTTATGTCGAAAATAATCAATAAACCATCCTGGCCTACAAATAAACAAAAATAAAGGTTTCATAAACTGTCCGTACTGACAATGGTAATGAATATTTGACCGCAGAAAACGTTTAGCGCAAAAATGTGTTAGTGAAAAATTGCCCAATCTTCAAAATAGAAAAGCGTTTTATTTGAAATTCTCCAAAGCCTGATCTTTCAAATTTCTAGAATTTCACTCGCTGTTCACGTAAATTTTCTATTACAACGTAAGATTGAAATTCAAAAACTTATGAATTTCAATGAAGCGCTCAGTGTGGGACGCCTATTTTAAATTAAACAAAAGTCTAGGGTGCTATTTTTAAACCTTCACCTAATTTTTTATTGGAAAGCCTTTATATGAAATGTATTTAATGTATAAGTGTAAGGTAATACACACTACAGACATAACACAGATACCCGATTGACAAATGAATTGAAATTTTAAAGAATACATGCAAAAATATTATCTCACATAAAACCTTCGTTTTGCATCGCATACAACTTCACTCAAGGACCGACATATTGAAATTTTGATAAACTTTATATGGGACCATTTCTGAAGTATAGCCTACCAAACAAAAAAAGAATCATTAAAATCAATTCATAATTAGTGGAGTAATCACGTAACAAACATACAAAAAAAACATACAGTCGAACTGATAACCTCCTCCTTTAGTCGGTTAAAAAGGTGACCCGCCGTGAACATAAACAATTAGTTTCTTCGAGTATGTCTCAACATACTCGTTGTATCGTCATATACTTAGCCCCAGCACCTTTTACTTGCAAAACACGTACAGCCGTAGTAGGTATTTCAGACATAAATATATACGAAATGGGTTTATTAAACAGGCAGGCTCTCAGCAAGAAAATTAGCTTTGCATAATGCTTTAGCATAACCAGATATTATATCTGTTTCTGCGGCTTTTTTAAATGCCTACGCTTCTTTGGTCATGTTGATTGATTTCATTAAACGAACAAAATATATGGGTGCATCTAAAAAATCAGTGAACTTAAAATTAACTTTAATTAAAATACGTAATCAAAATAAAACAACTTTATTTTAAAACAGAAATTTAACTGTACAAAAACTAAGTAATACCTATAATTTGCTAACTTTAAATATTATAAGAAATATAAATATAAAAGTAAATTAAAGCAAGATAATTGATAAAGAAAATAAGCCTCTTTCAGGAAAGCAAGAAGCAATTTACAAAACATTTTAAAGTCGGAGGCGTTCGAATTTATTATCAAGCAAAACAAACACTGATAAGGTTTGATTAACATGACTAAAAGCTTCCACAAAAATAATAACAGCAATAACACTGGCCACCTGAAAATAAAATAAATTTGAAGAAGAATAATGATTAGGTAATTATGGGTAAATAATTATTTAATGATAATATTTGCCAATGAAAATATAAGTTTGACGCGAGTGTTTACTCACAATAACATGATGCGGCGGCGGTGGATACTCAACGTTCGCCGAACGTAATATATCTACGAGATGAACCATATGGGCAGCTATAATTTATTCTGTGTTGATAACAAACTTGAAACTGTTCAATTTATAAGAGGCGGCGGACGAACGCGGCGAAACGCGATCGTGGCAAACAATCCGCGACGCGACACGACCGACTCGCTCGGCGTTAGAATGTCGACTGAACTCGGGCGAAGGCATACGCACGCGGGGAGGTACGCACTCACGCAGCCGTGACAGCCAATCGCGTGCGTGCGCCGCGCGCACCCCGCTCGCCGCCCGCCCCCCCGCGCCCGCCCGTCACCTCACAATCGATGCCCTATATTGCATTAATTATTTAGGAAACACGCAATAAGATAACGCGAGGTGGCAGATAAGGGATCTCAGAGTTACTTTAAATAAATCATTGTGTCTTCGTCGCTCGAGCCGCGTCCGTTTGACTGGTCGCGTGCGAGCCGTCACCCCAGACGTTACTGATAACGTGTTATTTACGTTTTCGGACTTGTGTTTTTATCTGTCAGGTTATTTATAGGCGATATATAATAGAAGAAAAGGGTGATTCATTCATCAGTTTCTGAAATATGTTAGATAGCATTTTGTATGGACGCAGGTTTGTTTGCGTACATTTTGGTCCGGGAGAAAAACAAATGTTACCTACCTATATATATTTTTGGAAGGTTGTCAACTTGTCGTTTGCCAATATTTAATATATACGAGGATAACGGAGCTTTTACGGGCAGTTTTGTACCGTGTTTTCGTAGAGGGTTTGTGAGAAATTAACGGAGAAGAAAGAAATGTTTCCGTGAATATATAATGTTTTAAGATATGCTTTACATGAGTTAATAATGAAGTTTTTTAAAGCTTTTTATCACGTCTCGCAATTAGTACTTACAAGCATATATCTAATACGTTTAAATTAAGGTAGAGTTGTTGGTATTCACTGACTCGTGGTCTGAAAGGTACGGTCTAGTTATTGTTGAATATAAATCCAGACCTGGGTAAATCTAGTCGGAAAGTGCTTTTTCACCCTCTATCCTCTGTAGGAATCATACATAAAAATACATATGTTACACCCAGTGAATAAGAAGCGAAGCTAACTAATTCAAACCGAATCCAGTCAGTTGTTCCCTACTTTGGTGCGTACAAAAAAAGCTACAAAACTTTCTAACTTTCATTTAGAAATGCATGTATTTTTCAAAACTAACCAGTTATATGAATTTTAACAAATGTTTTTGTTTCAGAGTTAATTCATTTTTGTTTCAGGTTAGGTTAAATTACTCTAATAAAAAAGGTTTATTATTGCAGAAACAGAAAAAAAAACCTGGATTTAGGATTAATTTTTCCGAGTAGATATTATTAATAATTAGTTTAAGGTACAATACAATTTTGGTTTCAGAGTTAATACATTTTTGGATTCAGAGTTAATTAATTTTTGTTTCAGGTTAGGTTAAATTACTATCGTTAAAAAGGTTTATTAATGCAGGAACAGAAAAATAATCTGGATTTAGGTTTAATTTTTCCGAGTAGATATTATTAATAATTAGTTTAAGTTATAATACAATTTTGGTTTCAGAGTTAATACGTTTTTGGTTTCAGAGTTAATTCATTTTTTTTCAGGTTAGGTTAAATTACTATCATTAAAAAGGTTTATTAATGCAGAAACAGAACAAAAACCTGGATTTAGGTTAAATTTTTCCGAGTAGGTATTATCAATTATTGTTTCATTTTAGGATTGGTTAGTCTATACTAATATTATAAAGAGGAAAGCTTTGTTTGTTTGTTTGTTTGTTTGCATTGAATAGGCTCCGAAACTACTGAACTGATTTTAAAAATTCTTTCACCGTTGGGAAGCTACACTATCCCCCGGTAACATACGCTATATTATATTATTTTTTTTAAAATAGTGATCCTTACTAAAACTCCAATAATGTAACCCAAAGTGTAAAAAATTTAGATTTACTATTATGACTTTGCGTGTTTGACAGTTCTAAGTCTGTCAGGTCAGCTAGTAGTTAAATAAAAATAATTGATTCCTAATTACTTATTAATTTAATTCAACGTTAAAGCAGAAAATATACACTAGAGATAAGTCAAAGAAACTGTTTTAAATACAAACTTCCGCAAATTCAATCAACTACGTGTATTTAAATTAGACTGTCGGCAACATACGTAAGATTTGAAGTTACAGTAAGCAAAGCTCGTATGAAAATTAAAAGCATCTTGGCTAAGCCAAAAAGCTCATCAAAACAGTTTAAGTTCCAGAATTAGGTCAAGAGGTCGGAGCTGCTCATTAAGCTGTTTTTTCCTTGTCAGTTTTTACCTGAGACCGTCAGTCAGCGGTCAGGGTGCTTCGTGGCTTACGGAAAATAATCATGCCAAAGTAGAGTGCTTAAGAAAAATACTCAAAGCGAAGTAGCTTGTTTTAACTTACGAATAAAATGTGTAATAAGGAAGAGCTTAAATGGCTTTTTGACTGACTTTAAAACATTAAGGACTTGTCAATACTAGGGACTAGTGCCTGTAGCACAGTTTAATTACTAGTACGGGTGCCAGCCAGTTCCACACACAAACAACATTGTAAATTTTAAATGTTATCATTATGTCCAGTTCGATTGCTTTTTAACAATCAACAACAACAAACAACAATGTAGTTTTAACAATGTTGTTGTCTTTTAATTTTTGATCAATAAACTATTACTATTACTTTTTTATTATAGAAACTGACGTGGTTTTCACACATTTTATTTATTTATTACTAATTATATTATATTATATATTTATTTTTTATTTTTTTATTTATTACTATTACTGTTTAGTCTGGCTTGAGCCATGATCCAAGAAAACAAGGTCTAGCGCTCTGGGAGTTGTCCCGCAATGACGTCACTGCCAAGCTGCCACTTTATTGTAACAAACACAGATACCTACTAAGAAACAATTTTTTAAATAATCTTTTAAATAAAATATGTACAAAAAGCATTTCAATTGTCATTTGGTTTGTCCGCTCAAGCAAGTTAAGCACGAATTGAATATATTTAACACAATTTGAATGTACGTTTTCTCAAAGTTACTCGATGTGGGTAGTAGAATTTAAGAAATAACTGGCCAAGTGCGTGTTGATACACGCATATTTTTGCGTTTTTGCTACTTTGGCGGGCCGAATTTCGCAAAGGACTCACTTGATAAAATAAATAGGCCAAGTGCGAGTAGGGTTCGCGCACTGAGGGTTCCGTACCACCACTAAATACAATAATTATGAATTTAAAACACAAGTTTGACGCTTGTACGTATTACCGTTTTTATATTAGAGTGAATACAAAAATACGCAAAAAATACGTTTGTTGTATGGAAACCCCGCTTTAGTAATTTTTTTTGACTTTGTTATTATTTTTTATTTAATCCGCCGTATCATTTACATAATCTGTGAAAATTTCAACTGGCCATCTATTACGGTTCGAAAGATACACCTGTTAAAAGGTCAGAAGGACAAACGTGTTTTTTTACCTATTTTTGTATTAGCTCTAATGTAAAAACGGTAATACGTACAAGCTTCAAACTTGGCATCATTATAGTACACACTTTAAAGTATAACAACAAATAATAAATAATGTCCAAGGGCGAGTCAGTGACAAGTTTCTGTTCATTACCAAGTTACAACTGGTAATTTCGTTATTGAATTTTGTGGTGGTACGGAACCCTCAGTGCGCGAGCCCGACTTTCACTTGTCTGGTTGATTTTAAGTGATAATAGAAACAAATGGTATTGCTTACCGAAAAACAGTGTGATATAAAACGGTTTTTAAATAGTATGGTTGGCAACGCTAATACTGATACAAAATCGATACAAACAGCTTAGTTTTTCGATACTAATTTAAATTAATTATGTGTGTATATATGAAATAAATGAATTAAAAAAAAAAAAAATATATATATCTGAAATAATTATGAAAAATCAGAATATAGACGCCCGGAACAGACTATCCAGAGTAGATAGTGATCAGAACCCAAGTGGCAAACAGTAGCTAATCATTCCAGAGCCCATTGCGATGCGGAGCACGTAACAGGTGGTCACAGGTGAGGCTCGCAGCCGTCTTGAATCCTGATACTTCGTTACGTGTCTGTCTACATGAATGTATTATGACGAATATAATGACACCTACACGATTTGGAATGGCAACTTAAGCCTTACAATCTGCTATTAATAGTAAAAAAATTAAAGCAAAAATTAATAGCAAAAATAATAAACTATCCTTAGAATAACTACTGAGAGAAAGTAGATTTCCAAACAACGCCTTCTCAAAACGTAAGCTACAAATTCGCTTTGTAGCTTACGTTTCGATTGGTATTTTAAACGATTTAAGCAAGAAAATTTGTGGATTACCTGTGGAATGTCACACCACTCTTATGCTGCTTTTCCGATTTGTTGTGGTACGATTTCACCGCGCAATTTGTCATGGTAAATATATTTTTTTTGGAGCCATATATGACACCATTTGAATGGCTTAAATTTTGCGAACGTACTTGGTTTCTTCACTTTTTTACTGACTTCAGGGAGGACTTTTGGACTTCTCACTTGGGTCCGTTTTTATTTAATTGCTTTCATGTATGTACACTACGTGCTCCGACATTTGTAAATCAATTTACAACACATTTGCTCAAAAAGTGCACTTACGAAGCCTGTATACATCGTTCGAAAGTTAAACATTACGGATCAAACAACGGAGCGTGCGGTAATGAAACGCATCATACAACGGAGCGTGCGGTAATTAATTTTACCGCACGCTCCGTTGTATAGCACCGTGCGTGTACTTTACGGTATTTTTTTAATTTCCATTTTTTGTTTTTTTCTCGCAAATGTGTTGTAAAACGTTGTATGGCACACGTGCGGATTGGTTATTACAAACTCGTGACTATGGTAAGCCCTAGACTTCGTCTCGGGCTTACATTCGTCTACTCGTTTGTAATAACCAACTTACCGCACTTGTATCATAAATAAGTATTACGAGTTAATTTTTTTATTGTTTAGA
This sequence comes from Agriopis aurantiaria, assembly GCA_914767915.1. Lineage (NCBI taxonomy): Eukaryota > Metazoa > Arthropoda > Insecta > Lepidoptera > Geometridae > Agriopis > Agriopis aurantiaria. The sequence continues at coordinate 16,871,371 of OU611988.1, forward strand.
GAAATTTTTCGAGGTTTCCCACAAACAATTCATTGACGTTTGCTTTGTAGTTTTTGAGCCAGCTCTATTAATACGAGTAATATTATTTGAGCGTTTGCAGATATGGCAATAGCAACGAGCAATAGTTTTTAGGGTTCCGTACCCAAAGGGTACAAACGGGACCCTATTACTAAGCCTACAATGTCTGCCTGTCTGTCCGTCCGTCCGTCTGTCTGTCTGTCTTACCTATTAACTGTTATATCTTTCGAACCGTAATAGACAGCCAGCTGAAGTTTTCATAGAACATGTATTGTTACGGCGGATCAACTAAGAAATAATAAAAAAGTCAAAAAGTTAAAACGAAACGAAGGTCCTCATACAAACGATTTTTTTACGTAATTTTGTATTAGCTCTAATGTGAAAACGGTAATACGTACAAGCGTTAAATTTGCTATAAACAGCTTTATAATAGCTTTTTTATAACATAATTTGCTATGATAATATAGTACACACTCTAAAAAAACAACAAATAATAAATAATGGGCAAGTGAGAGTCAGTGATAAGTTTCTGTTGATTACCAATTTATAACTAGTAATTTCATTATTGAATTTTGTGGTGGTACGGAACCCTCAGTGCGCGAGCCCGACTCGCACTTCGCCAGTTTATTTGGACTTTAATACAACAAAAAAACTCCCACTAGATGGACCGACGACATTGTGAGAGTCGCGGGCATCCAGTGGATGCAAAAGGCAGGCTGTCGTTCAGTGTGGAGGTTAAAGGGGGAGGCCTATGTTCAGCAGTGTACGTCTTCTGGCTGATGATGATGATGATGATGATGATAACAAAAAATAAAACAGCACGATAATAACTAAATTAGATAATTTAGTCGCTAACCGAACCTTTACAATATTTTATTCATGGAGTCATCGCGACGCTCCGTGATTGAGCTTCCAAATCAAAACTTGTTTATAATTGACACAATTTGAATAATTCATTCTCATTCCAACGGAATAAGCTCAAAATTGATTTCTGATTTGGATTCAAATAAATTAAGTTCAATAATGAGTTGAAATTACTGAAATAATTGAAAAGTCGTAAGCAACAAAACAGTAATTGATGTTCCCTCAAATCCTGTACAATAATTTTACTTTGTTAAAAAAAACTTAACTATTTTTAACAGACTTTAGGAGAGAGTTTAGTGAGTTTTTAGAGTTCCGTACTCAAAAGTGTAAGCAAGACCATATTACTTAGCCTACGCTGTTTGTATATCTGTCTGTCTGCATGTCCGTCTGTCCATCTATCTGTACATCCTACCGTTTAATGGCTGTATCTTTCGAACCATAATAGATAACCAGTTGAAATTTTTTTTTACGTAATAATAAATGTTACGGTGGATTAAAGAAGAAATAAAAATTAAAGTCAAAAAGTAAAATTAAAAACAATGAAAATAATTACCCCATACAATAAACGTTTTTTAATGTATTTTTTATCTGCTGTGATGTACTAACAGTAATACGTACAAGCATCAAACTTGGCATGATTATATTAAAAACTCTTAAGTAAAATAGCAAAATATAATAAAAATAATGGCCAACTGTGAGTCGGTGACAAATTTCTGTTCACCCCAAGTTAAGCAACGTCGGGCGCGGTCGCTAATTAAATGGGTGACTGCCTTCGCGTGATGTTGTCTTTTCGCACAAATGTTTGTATTTTGTGGTTGTACAGAACTCTCAGTGCACGTGACTGACCCGCATTTGTCTGTTTTTTACGTATGTACACCAATTACTCCAATTTTTTACGCACACTAATAAATTTGTAGCGAAACCAATGAACTAACTAATAGTCCACATATAAAGAAAAATGCCCCAGCTTAGCCTTTGGAGATCGATGGGGGAGGCCTATGTCCAGCAGTGGACGAAAGAAAAAGGCCGACAAGGTCGTCTGCTGTGTAAGTTCTACCATAGATAAAATACGTTCTACTAAAGGCATCATGCTTGATTTAAGTCAGATACGTTCGCACCCACCACGGTATCTTACCATATCTCCCTTGTTTGTCTTATCTGAGACCAGCCCGATAGGTCGACAATATCAAACCCATCGCAGGTCAAGCGTGACCAGATTTTTCCAAGCAAATGATCAGAGAGGAGCTGTGGGTCGATACAGGCTGACGATGATGATGATGAAGTACTGTCTTATTATGCACGTAGTGGTAAATCAGTAGTAAGTAACTACCTACATATTATAATCCACAACGTAAAATACAATCAGGCCCCTTCGACCAAAATAAAATTAATGGACGGGCCTAACCATTAAACTTGTTCAGTAAAAACGAGTCAAAACCGTCGTACATAATTATACTTCAACACCTAATTATAACCATGCCATCATCATCATCATCAGCCAGAAGACGTCCACTGCTGAACATAGGCCTCCCCCTTTAACCTCCACACTGAACGACAGCCTGCCTTTTGCATCCACTGGATGCCCGCGATTCTCACAATGTCGTCGGTCCATCTAGTGGGAGGCCTACCTACGCTGCGTCTTCCGGTTCGTGGTATCCACTCCAGAACTTTTCTTCCCCATCGGTTATCGGTTCTTCGAGCGATGTGGCCTGCCCATTGCAACTTCAACTTCCAAATTTTAACAGCTATGTCGGTGACTTTGGTTCTTTGGCGAATATCCACGTTTCGGATTCTATCGCGCAAAGAAACTCCGAGCATAGCTCTCTCCATTGCCCGCTGTGTGACTCTGAGTTTTTCTAAAAGGCCAACAGTTAAGGACCACGTCTCAGTACCATAACCATGTACAGTACATTTATTACAAAAAATGGATAGCGGTTTTTTGTTATGTATTTACATTTCGGGAAAGCACACGAAGGCATAATTTTGTCAAATGTTTCTTTATCATGTAACAAAAGTCTCGTGTTGCACTTCCTACGGCTATAAACTGAAACCAAGTGAGCGCCGGCGCTCATTTTGTAATCTTCGCTAAAAATGCGCTTCTTCTGGGCCCGTCCAATCATTTTATTTTGGTCGTAGCCAGGATCTACTAATCACGAGAAAATTACTCCCTCCTATACAAACACGTCTTTCTGCAAACTCCTATCCTACTGAAGCCATAACCGATAATGGTCTTCAAAAATACTTTATATTTCTTCACTTTGGTCATTCAGCTTAGTTTTGGTTTTTGCTCTGAACCGAAAAGTCAAAATATGATTAATGTAATTTGTCACAAAGAAGCAAAGTCAGGAGTTGAGGGTAGAACCAAAAATTTTTTTCTCACCTTCATCATAGCTGTTTGACACATGCCAAATTGGTTTAAAGTAGGTACCTATGACAAGGGATCGAAAATTACCGAAAGTAGTTTTGGTTCTAAGATCTGAAAGCTATTTGTGGGTCAAAGTAGTTGCGGGAGAGGTCAAAGTGACCTTAAGAGTAAAGTGGTGTAAACAATATTAGGAATTCTGCAGAAACTTTAAATTATAATTTAGTATCAGCCTAAAAGTAAAACTAGTAAAAAGATTTATTTTTTACTAGCTGCGCCCCGCGTTTTCATCCACGTAGTGATGAAAAATGGTGATGATGATGATGATGATAAAATAGCCTATGTGTTAATCCAGAGTATAAGCTATTTCCATACCAACTTTTATCTAAATCGGTTCAGTAGTTTCGGCGTTGAATCTAGCTAAACATACACACAAACTTTCGCATTTATAATATTAGTAAGATGGAGGATTTGTCCTAGAACTATTTTTAAGTTTTTTTTTATATGGCAATATTTGTTAGCTTGTCTATATCAAATCTTGCTAGCTGCATTAGAACCAGTTCTTCTTAACCGTTTTTGCCGAAGCTTGCTTACACCTTTATGACAATACAATATGCAATACCCGAAATTAGAATATTTTCCAAAAGGCCACCAAAATAAAAATTAAAACATTTAAATAAAAATTAAAAGCCTAATTGTAAATGTTTTTTTAAAATAAAAGCTTGTTTCGTCTCCATTCTAACTTTCTAGTTAGTTTTCATTTATTTATTTAAATTTTCGTTAATTTTATGTTTTCTAAGTTGTGCATAATAAAGTTTAAAATTCTAACGTAAGCATTTCCCGTTTAATAAAACTACCTGATCGTTTTAAAATTTGATACGAACCTACCTTTTTGAGAATCTGTCAAAAATTTACATTTTCCGGTAAAAGTGTTAACTCATTCTCACAAAACAAAGGAAACATCTTCGAAAAACAAATATACATTATTGGTAGGGTACAACATGTTTATGAAGTTTTATTAAAGGCGAAAGTGCCGTAAAAGGTGAGACGCACTAGAAAAATGATACGCATTACTCAGTGTGGGCCTTAATGCAAGACTGAGATTCTGTACTTACGGGGAAAGAGATTTTCTTTGTAATATTAATTATTTTTGGTCTCTCAGATCTTTGTACGTGCACAGCCGTAAGCTGCTTAAGATTTTTTGTTTGTATTCGTAGCGTTGGTATGTTGTTTAATTTGCATAATGCTTTTCAATTTTTAATTTTTTTTAATTTCATAATTAAATTTAAAAAAAAAAAAAAAAAAAAAAATATCCTTGTGTGCACAATAAAGAGTTTTTATCTCTGTAAACTTTTCGTAAGCTCTATAATGAGCGATAATTTACTAGCAGCTTAATCAGCTATTTTACAATCGGGGACAAAAAAATGCTTGAATTCATAAATCAGGGTATATAAATTTATATGGAGGATCAAGTGGACCGACGACATTAAAATAACTGTTGGAAACGAGTACTTGCGTCTAGCGAGAGACCAGTGAGAGTGACATTTATGTCAGGCTCCCTTTGTTTCCATTTGTCTAAGGTTTCCTTTGTTTTTTTTTGTCTAAGTATACCCAGCATTCACTCAGGGCTGATGATGATGATATCCAAAATATATCGACAGTTAAGTGTACTACACGGTTGTCTGGAAGAGATCGCTTTAAGCGATAAGGCCGCCTGTTGTAATGTTTGTTATCCTTGTTTTGTGGTATTTTAATACAGAGTTTTTGTATTGTATTGTATTGTACTATGGTGGATACAATCATATATAAAGTTCGAAAAACTATGACCCCACAATACAGGTTTTCCTAGTGTGGGGGACAGCCTAGCCTTTTAGGCACCTTTGCGCCAGGAATAGTTAGGGGTGGGTTATAAATTAATGGGGCCAATTTATGGCATTTATTTGTTATTTTGTAATTTAATTGACTTATAGTTTAAAATATTGTTCTGTCAACACAAAAAGATTATAATGAGACAAGTAGAACGTCAGCGGCCAAATTCTCGCAATCTTTGTCTCTCGTCTCAATCTAATTCCATAAAACTGTGTCAACAGTGGAACGGAGTTTTCTTACATAATAAAATGAAGAATCGCGTCAGAGCCGGTGACTAAATAAGCTGGCGAGTTAATGAGATTGAATCCGCTTAATTCTATTCTAGCTTAGCGACGACGAGCTTTTGATGGGAGAGTTTGCAGGGGTTTAATTTTTTTTAGGGTTCCGTAAAAACAGGACCCTATTACCAAGCCTACGATGTCTGTCTGTCTGTCTGTTTGTCTGTCCATCCGTCCGTCTGTCCATCCGTCCTACCTTTAATCGGCTCTATATTTCGACCTGTAATAGCCAGTTGAAATTTTCACAGAATATGTAATGTTACGGTGGATTAACTAAGAAATAATAAAAAAGTTCACCCACAAGATGGACAGACGACCTAAAAGAGACCACAGGGAAACGCTGGATGCAGGCCGCTTCCAACCGGCCCTTTTGGAGATCAATGGGGAAGGCCTATGTCCAGCAGTGGACGTTCTATGGCTGAAAAGATGATGATAATGATGAATAAAAAAGTCAAAATGTAAAAAGGAAAGGGGGTCCCCATACAACAAACGACTTTTTTCGTATTTTTGTATTAGTTCTAATGTAAAAATGATAATACGTACAACCCTCAAAGTGGGCATGATTATAGTATACAGTCTAAAGTATAACAACAAATAATAAATAATGGCAAACTACGAGTCGGTGAAAAATTTCTCTTAAATACCAGTTTAAGGAACGTATTTTGCTACTTAGATGACCTCGACGTCTCACTGAATCGAAAAGCCACCATATTTTGCAAATGTTGAAGACAGTTTTTTTAATTGATAATTATCGTATTTTGTGGTGACACGGAACACTCAGTGCGCGAGCCCAACACGCACTTGGCCAGTTTGTTTAAATTGTATAAAACTTGCGTTTGACCGTCAGCCCGCCTGATGTTAACAATGGAACACGCTTACCTAGAAGAAACCAATTCAGTCACGACTTGAAGCCACCCAAATTGTTACTATCGGAGAACACTGGAACTGAAGCCGGGAGCCGATAGTTTTCAGAGAGTGATGGTTGAGAGTTCGATACTATTGATAAAATACATAGACAAGAAACACACATATTTTTATTTATGGACAAAACACAGTTTGAAAAATCACATAGATATATTTTCTGATATCAATTTCAGTATGAGTCTATTATTTTCCCACTGCTGCGACACAGTCATCTCAAATAGAAAAAAGATGGGTCATAATCCACCAAGTTGGTCTAGTGCATGTTGGTGATTGTAATTATGTCTTTGAGCTTGTAAGGTTCTTGGACAAACCGGTTTCCTCACGATGTTTTCCTTTACTAGTTTTGAGCGATGGCAATATAGTATGAGACACCATGTTCGGTCATCAATATTAAGTGAGAATAAACCATTTTGTCATGGTTTGGAGATTATGATGATGAACAGAAATTTATACACAGGATGTAAGGGGAACACTCTCGAAGCCAAAAGAAGGTAATTTTACTCATCATTATGAACAACTTTTACTATGGGAACAACCCTGAAATCGCGAAAAAAAAATCTGCTGTTCCATACATTTTGTCGTGTCACGTGTGTCAATGACCGTTTTCTATAGAACAGTTGATATTGTTTTCGCAATTTCAGGGTTGGTCCTATCGTAAAAGTTGTTCGTAATGATGAGTACAATTACTTTCTCTTGGCTTCGAGAGTGTTCCCCTTCATCATCATCATCATCATCAGCCTGTAAACGTCCACTGCTGAACAAAGGCCTCCCTCGTAGAGAGGGGTGTTCCCCTTACACCCTGTATATTAAAGCGTAATTCATCCACACACTCACTTACACTTACACATCACGCAAAAACTACTTAACCTACGAAGCGAAATTTGGCAGGTAGATTTCTTATGGGGTGTAGAGATACACTAAGAATGAATTTTGCGAAAGGGCCGAATTAAGAGGGGCAAATTGGGGTTGAAAGTTTATATGAAAGGCTACGCGTATAAAGTCGCGGGCAACAACTTATACCTAATAAAAGGTATTACAAAGTTTTTTTTTTACAAACAAAAAAAAAAAGTTTTTTTACAAAGTTGATTGTATCAATATGTTATAGTCTCTATTTAAAACAAACACGTTAGTCCAAGTTCGAAGGTACGAGCTCACCTATCTCGGCTACTATCCTCGTTTCACCTTCAGCCGTCTCGTTAAACAAAAAATAATCTTCTCCCGTCGATCACAGCTTGTTAAAAGTTCCGCCGCTGGATAGAAAGAAGTTTTAATGATCGGCAGATAGGTAAACACGATCAAAGGGGCGACGCGTTGCTCAAATGGTAACTTTCATAAGTTTTTGTAGGTGAAGGTTTTCTTGGGTAACCGTCGACTCTGTGAAAATGACGTGTAGATAGCAGAAATTACGCAGTGAACTAGGTGGAAATAATTACGATAGTTTCAAAAACACTCAAGTGCGAGTCGGGCTCGCGCACTGAGGGTTCCGTACCACCACATAACTTGTTAGCTTCTAAAGTACAAAAAAAATGTGCAAAAAGACAACATCCCATCAACGCCCAGGCGGTCACCCATCCAAGTACCAGCCGCGCCAGACGTTGCTTCACTTCGGTGATCGTACGAGAACCGGTGGTGAACAAAAATTTGACACCGACTCGCACTTGGGCATTATTTATTATTTGTTGTTATACTTTAGAGTGTGTACATGCCAAGTCTGACGCTTGTACGTATTCCATTTTTACATTAGAGCTAGTAAAGAAATACGTTTGTTGTATGGGGTACATCCCTTTCGTTTTTACTTTTTTATTATTTCTTAATTAATCCGCCGTAATGTAATCCGTCATTACATGTTTTGTGAAAATTTCAACTGGCTATATATTACGGTTCGAAATATACAGCCGTTAATAAGTAGGACAGACGGACAGAGAGACAGACATCGTAGGCTTAGTCATAGGGTCCTGTTATTACCCACGGGTACGGAACCCTAAAAAACACGCTTTGAGCCCCAAATTTAAGGTTTTACACTAGTTCTTATTGAAAACTTCTGCTATCCACCTCATATCCACTATTAGTTATCATCATTAGAGCGACACGGTCAAGAGCTCGCCTCGACTGATAAATATATCATTAATATCAGCATGTAATGTTTTCACTGCTGGGACGCGGGTCTTCTCTCAGAGAGAGAGGATGGCCTTTAAACTACCAAGCTGGCCCAGTGGCCTTTAAACTTTTGAAGTTCTAGGACATACTGGTTTCCTCACGATGTTTTTCTTCACCGTTTTTAAGTGATGGCATCGTAACTGCGAGTAATTTAATTAAGTACTAATAAAATCATAGGTGCAAGGTCAAGGGATCGAACTGGTTGCCTTCAGATTGTAAAGCGCACATGCTACCACTCGGCCAACATCGCTCAATGTACTTAATAAATTTGAATTTTTAGGCATGTGTCCTCATGTTTAATTTATTACAAATAACTGGCTTAGCGAGGAAAATAACTAAATACATTACACATACTGAAAAAATAATTTAAATTGGCTGATAAATCTCTGAGATATGAGCGTTCAAAGTTTTAGGTGGGGATAGGGAGGGGATGCTCTATCCCTTTCTCACAAAGCGTGTGTTAGTATAGCATTTGTATGGCGCTCCTGAGCCGTGACGTCACGGCTCAGTATAGTGCGCTCTCTGTCTAGCATGAAATTTAAATGCTTATATCTTATTTATTTTTGAACTAATTTTTAGTTTGTTTTCATTGATGGGCTCTATTTATGATCAGCTTTTTTATAAGGTCATCATGCCTATTTTCAATAAGGTACCACTTTTATTTTTGTAAAGTTTTGAAGGTACATACACGTTTTTTTTAAAGATAACCTTAGTTAAAAGTATTGTACAAGCAAAATAAGTAACTAAATAAAGAGTTAATCTTCTTAGATTCACTCAATATTCACCTATCCCAGGTACGGCCTGAACTCTTATCACAAAGCCGTTCTCTCCGCCATAAAACCAAGACTTAACGAGCCCGTAAACTCAGTGAGAAGAACCGCACAGGGACCGACTGTAAAAATATAACTACTGGATCGTTTTTGCGGCGACAAGGTGAGAAAATTGTGGTAAAGTTCGTTTTTGTGATTTTAATTTACACTAATAGATAGATAACTCTTTATCTAATGTTACCATTATCCTATCATATTCCCACTGATCGTACACAGGCTTTCTCTCAGAGAGAAAGAATGGGGCTAATAATTCGCTGCATGCTGGCTTATGCATATTGGTGAATGTATTAATCTTCGACGAATGTACAGTCATAATTGTCTTTGAACTTTTTTGAGTCTCTTAGACATACCGGTCACACAATGTTTTCCTTCACCGTTTTTTATAAGCGATGGCGTCGAAACTGCACATAATTTATTTAGGTACTAAAAAGTCATTGGTAATATTATATGTACAAGCGTCAAACTTGGCAATATTACACATTCTAAATGAAACAACAAATAATAAATACTGGCTAAGTGCGAGTCGATGACTAATTTCTGTTCTTACCACCAAGTAAAGCAACATCGGGCTCGGCTGGCACTAGGATGGGTGACCGCATAGGGGTTCTTTAGTTTTCACTTTTTGTCTTTATTATTATTTACCTATTAGTCAAACCGCCGTAACATCACATTTTCTGTGAATATTTCAACTAGCTATCTAGTACGGTTCGAAAGATACAGCATTTGAAAGGTAGGACAGATACACAGAGTAGGCTGAGTAATAGACTCCCGTTTGCACCGTTTGGGTACGGAACACTAAAAACTTACAGAGAAATAACACTATAAATCAGTTTAATAACAGTGCTTCCATGGTTCCTCCCGTCACAACACGGACTCATTGTCTTCAGCTCAGACTGTCGTCTCCATATATCACGAACCTGGGAGTCAGCGCAAAGCAGCATGCTCAGAAATGAGTCATATTAAAATGTATGCGAATCAAACTGTCTGTGATACTGAAAAGCTTATACACAGTCTTATAGGTTTTTTTTTTTGAGACTAATCTTTAGTATAAAATATAATTTATTTTATTTTGGCACTAGCAGGCCTGGTAGGTATGAAGCTAAAAGTACGTGGCGGGAACAGTCTAGACAAAAATGCCGCGACAATAGACAGAGCTGTTAATAGTTTTTTTTTTTATATATTAGTAGGCAAACAAGCGACGGGCCCCCTGATGGTAAGTAGTCACCGTGGCCTATGTTATATATATTATAATATATAGTAATTTTTAAACCATCGCGATTTGAACACATGGTCGAAACATCGAGCGAAAGGTACCTATTTTTACCTAAATAAAATAATACGTCATAAATCCCGATAAATATTTAAAACAAGAGCTGTTAATGTAGCCGTTTGTAGTTTGAATTGCACTTTATTGTGTAGTAGCAAGAGTCGCTACTTATTTAAATGATTTTGGGGTCCGAATCTTCTGTTCCTGTACTAATATGTATTCTGTGGTACTAGCCGTTCCTCGCGACTTCATACGCATACACTTTCAATCTCTAATCACACATACAGGCAACTTTAAAGAATACAACCTACTTTTTGCTCTACGTCATCGAATAATGCAAGGAAATCCAAAATTAATATACTAGAGGCAACGCTGCCAGCATTTTGGACACTCTGCCTGAAATTAGAGATCGTTTGTACTATCTATAGGCCTTCGTGAAATATATAGGCCATGAGGCCATGAGGCCATGTATAGTATAAACGGTCTTCAATTAGTTTAGTTTTTTAAGTATTATTTAGTAGTTGCTTGTTACTTAGATTCTACAAAAATAAATTATTATTATTATAACACATAAAAAATTAAAAAATACGTAGAACGACCACGTCGTAGAGCGACTACGTCGTAGAACAACTACGTCGTAGAAGGTCTACGCGTGTCGTGGCCTTGTCGTAGCATATCATACTTTTGTAACCACCAGTTCCAAATTCTAGCATTGTTATAACAGTGTAACTATTTATTAGACAAAAGACACAAAGTTCAAAATGCCATGCATAATTCTAAAATATTTTTGCAAAGACAAACACGCTAGAAGTTCGGCCAAATAAATAACTCTAGGCACGATACAATTGCTTCATTTTTTTCATTGCACAGTGCCCTCGTTGTAAGTTGGGCGACTCTTCACCCCACGTTGCCAGTTATTCTCACGTGCTGATGAGACAGGGCTGCATACGGAACTTTTAATAGGCTTTAGTGTAACTTTATAGGGGTGTGAATCTTGCCAGTTCCGTGCTCTGCAATCTTGTTGTGTGCTTAGTTGGGTGTTTTGTGTCAGATGGAATTATGTTCAAGTTCCTATTCAAGTTTTGGTGGTACTTGTCTGTTTTCATTTAATATTCTCTTACTTTATGGAGAGCATAGGGTGGTATTGTTCAAATTGTACTTATGAAGGGTTTCCATGTACATGCTAGAGTTGGTCACTTTATATGGACTATTCTTCGATTTGAAAAATACTTGGCATTATCCAGTGCTAAAAAAAGAAAAAAAGAGGAAACGGGGAGTGTTCTGAAGAACTGTTTGATCTGATGTCGGCTTCACGGTTTTATCATCGTACTATTACCGCCTGAAAGTTCATCCACACATAATAGATCAGTGGAAATCGCACACTGTGCTATTCACACAATCTTTCTTGCCTCACACCTGCAAAATGTGGAATGAGCTTCCGCGGTGTTTCCGAGAAGCTACAACATGGGGTTCTTCAAAAGGTGAGTTTATAGAGTCCTTAAGGGTCGGCCACGTATTTGTAATGCCTCTGGTGTTACAAGTATCCATAGGCGACGGTGACTGCTTACCATCTGGCGGCCCGTTTGCTTGCTTGCCACCTATGGCATAAAAAACAAGCTAAAATATTTTTTTAAGTAAGAACTTCTTCAGGCTAATTGGGCATTTAAAAAAACCGGACAAACACAAATCCAAAAAAAAAACAGAAGTTGAAATATTGAAAGACAAACTTAACTTTGTAGTTGACAATAAGGTTCTTCGGTACATTCCAACTACAAAATGTAAGTTTGTAATAGCAAAATCATAATTTTTAAATGATATTACTTCAAATTTGTAACTTTCGGATTTATTCCTATATATGTGCTATGAGACCTTGCCTTTTGCCAATTTTTATGATTCTAGGTCAACGGGAAGTACCCTATAGGTTTTGATTCCCCTGTGAAATCGCAAAATATGCGACATAAACGTTCATATCTTTTGATTGCGTTGACTTACAACTTTTATTTTTTTACAACCGAAAGAAACCTAAGACCCAAGTATTTAATGTAAATTTTAACTTGATACCTATACGCGTTCTTGAGAAAAAGTGGCTTGACAGACGGACAGACAGACGGACAGACGGACAACGAAGTGATCCTATAGGGGTTCCGTTTTTTCCTTTTGATGTACGGAAACCTAAAAATACAGGGAAACGTACAGCTAGGTAAGACAACCGAACTGATGTCACTTAATTTTGCTGATTTACTAAGACCAACAAGTTAAACTTATTCACCAGCATTATACAACAGTAAAAGAATATTGTAACCTAGTTATATAAGTAAAATGTAAGCTTAGTGCACACCTCTACCTATTCCTTTGATGTAACGAACGCCCCGCGTTGTCTGCTCGTGAAGAATCGCCCAGCTTATTGTAAGGACGTGTAAGAATGTTGCAGCGTAATTTTATCTCGTGAAATGAAATTTTATTTGACTGTAAAAAACATTAACTGTAACTTTACGGCTGCGGAACGTATTAAAAGCTACATACGTTGTAACTGCTTTGGCTATTTTTCATTGTTAACAAGGTTACGAAAAATTTATTTAAATTACACCACTTCATGTAATATCACTAATTCAGAGTCATAGCGGTGGTTGCTACAGGCGACGTATGTATGTATTTTCCCTATGGACTTCTAAACGACCGGACCGATTTTGATGAAATTTTCAGATATTAGCCAGATTCAGATTATCAGACAATTCATTACCGTTTTTACACTAGAGCAAATACAAAGATACATTTAAAAAACCAGCCAAGTGCGAGTCGGGTTGGCACACTGGAGTTCCGTACCACCACATAACTTGTTAGCTACAAAGTACAAAAAAATTAGTGCAAAATTACAATATCCCATCAACGCCCAGGTGGTCACCCATCCAAGTACCGACCGTGCCCGACGTTGCTTAACTTCGGTGATCGTACGAGAACCGGTGGTGAACAGGAGTTAGTCACCGTTTGCACTTGGTCATTTATTATTTGTTGTTATACTTTAGTTTGTAACTATGCCAAGTTTGACGCTTGTACGTATTACTGTTTTTACATTACAGCTAATACAAAAATAGTACGTTAAAAATACGTATGTAGACAATAGACAATAGACAATATTTTATTTGTAACAAAAATCCATACACACTTAGAGCTACACACAAATTTAAAAGTAAAAAAAAGTTGGACTTTTGCCACAAACCGGCCCCAGCTCAGCATAATGCCGTTTGTTGTCAAACGACGCTGGTCTTCCGATGAGGCCGGCAAGTGACGTATGTTGCCGTATGTTGTATGGTGACCCCCCTTTCGCTTTTAATTTTTGACTTTATTACTATTCCTTAGATGATCCGCTGTAATATTACATATTCTGTGTATTTGCAACTGGCTATTACGGGTCGAGAGATACAGCCGTAAAAAAATTAGGACAGACAGACAGACAATGTAGGCTTAGTAATAGCATCCCGTTTTAACCCGTTGGGTACGGAACCCTAAAAAGCACTTATTTAGTGCACGTAATTTATTCATAAATTATCCGCCTTATTAACCAAAAGCAACTTACTTGTTATACCCGGAATCTCTTGTTAACAACAGCATTATCTCAGTAATGACTTCCAGCGAATCCTATGTTTAAGCAGACAGACAAACAGATGTAAATATTACAGATGAAAACGCAAATCGCATTGCCGTTGCCATAGCAACCGTCCGATCCCTGAATCGAAATTAATCCTCCACTAAGAGCATAAAGACAAATTTAATTAGCGTCTCTGTCTGTGACTGTACGCGAGTTAGAGATGATTAGACCGAGGATGTGAGTATCAGAAACCAAGCGCTATACAAAAGAGATCGAGAGAAAATTAACACAAGTGTAAAATGTTTCCGTGAAAGCGACATTTTAATTGGTCATTGTAATCTAGCGTCTATTTTTAACGCACGAAGTTTCATTATTAGCCTAAATAAGTACAACGTATTTTTTTTAACAACCTTTTTTTCGTTTGTGCTTCATTGTCCTCTAATTGTAAAGCTCAATAATTAGCGTATTTTGAAAATTAACACATGTGCAAAAAGTTTCCGTGAAACATTTTTACTGGTTATTGTAATCTAGCGTCTATTCTTAACGCATGAAGTTTCATTATTAGCCTAAATAAGTACGTGGTAAAAAAATAATTTTTTTAAACTAGCTTTTAGCTTTTGTGCTTCATAGTCCTCTAAATGTAATGATTTTCATTTTTTCCAAATTGTGTATTTTAAAGGAAACAAACATAATTGTATCTTATCACTGCAAAGCTATTTTTTACCTAGGAATTTAGGCTCTATCGAAGACAGCATCATCGCTTAACATCAGGCGAGTTGGCGGCCAAGCCCAAGGGTATTAGTAAAAAAAAAAAAAAAAAAAAAGCCTCAATATAATTTCTCAACGATTTTTTTTCTTGTATCCACGGATACTGGTATCAGCGGATAAAATGTTATTTGTTTTTTAAGGAAACGGATCCCGGGGTTAGTGTATACACCTCGGCGGGATCCGTGGCAAATTTAAACCGAAACCGGGATCCGTGGATACAAACCCTGATTTTCCCGGCTGTCCCTACCCGCTAGATGCACGACTCCAAGTACATGACCCACAGTAAAGGATCTGAAATTCTGGATCCTCCTAGTTAAGCACCCACTGAATTCATTCGAGGACCCAACGGATTCTGATCTGCAAAACTCATCCTAATCCAATTACCCGAGGCATTGTGGCCTAATCGAATAGCAAACGGTTTGGAGTTTCAAAACTGTTGTTATGACTTAGAGGTATTTAAGAAGAGCTTGTGTTTTGGTTACCAATGTAGATAAAATATGTCATCAACATCATCATCATCAGCCAGAAGACGTCCACTGCTGAACATAGGCCTCCCCCTTTAACCTCCACACTGAACGACAGCCTGCCTTTTGCATCCACTGGATGCCCGCGACTCTCACAATGTCGTCGGTCCATCTAGTGGGAGGCCTACCTATGCTGCGTCTTCCGGTTCGTGGTCTCCACTCCAGAACCTTTCTTCCCCATTGGTTATCGGTTCTTCGAGCGATGTGGCCTGCCCATTGCCACTTCAACTTGCAAATTTTAACAGCTATGTCGGTGACTCTGGTTCTTTGCCGAATATGCACGATAAACTATGTAGATTATTGTAGATAGATGAAATCTAAGTACAAAACGTTATCGAAACTTCGTAATTGTGCCCTTTTTTTAGTGGTAAATAGTTTTTTTTTGTCACATACGCCATCTCTGGGAACACTGTCTCTAACGATGATTTGTGTGGGTATTAGCAGAGATGACGCACATCTCTGGTTAAAAAGTATTTAAAAAATATTTGAATTGAAAGGAATTATATAAATTGACCCGGGTATGTCCTAAGACTGCGGCCAGAACCACCGGAGGATGTGCAGCAGCGCCTTATTAGTACGCGGTGAACGTACTGCGATCCCCAACTCGCCTGCCAAGCGTGTGGATTATGGCAACACCCCTCTCTAAGAGCCTTTGTTCAGCAGTAGACGTTTACTGTCTTATCGTATTGGTGGTGATATAAATTGAAAGGATTCGAAAAGAGATATTAAATAGATATTAACAACCAGATATAGAATAAACACAAATGTTCATCACACAAATGTTTGTCCTACGTGGGAATCGAACCTACGCCCTCAGGCTCAGAAGGTAGGTTCACTACCAACTGGACCAACGGGCTAATTATATATTAAGTTTCAACTTAGGACTCGTGTTATTTAATGAGTTACTACAAATAATTAATTATAGGAACCAGTTTTTATATTAATAAACTGGCAAATAAACGAGTAAACATTTTCAACCTTAAATATAATAAAAACCTTTCTTTCCTTTACGTAAAAAACGTACACAAAAAATGCTCATTACACGTAATAAAAATGGCGCAAAAAAATTATCCCTCTATGAAACCACTTCATTTTCAGAGAGCATCATTAAGTTAACGCAAGTGGGAGTGGTCCTTATCACGATAGGATAGAGTCCACAATTGGGTATTTTCACCTGCCTGTCCGCGTTAGGAATCGGAAGTCCAGTGTCACTGGTCTGGACCTGTTCACTTGAAAATGAAACCAATTACGGGTTTGGTTTGAGGTATAAGCAACAAGCGAGTGTAGTTTCTAACAAGTTTTTATTAGCTTTTTGTGTATGTTAAACTATGTACCTAAAGAAATCTTCATTTTTCTATTTTTTTTTTTATGCAAAAACATTCAGTATGGAGGTTAAATAAAGGGGGAGGCCTATATTCAGCAGTGGACATCTTCTGGCTGAGGAAGATGATGTAAAAACGGTAATACGTACAAGCGTCAAACTTGGCATGATTATAAATTACACACTCTAAAGTAAAATAACATATAATAAATACTGGCCAAGTGCGAGTCGTCTTCTCGTCCAAAATACCTCAGTACCTTAAGACGAAAGTTTTTGACCAGTGTGTGTTGCCAGTGATGACATAAAATATGCCAATTAAACGCCTTAAAGGTCTTTCACTATGGGCATTATAAGCTGAAAGTCACACAAGAGCTATGGAGAGGGCTATGCTCTGGATTTCTCTACGAGATCGAATCAGAAATGAAGAAATCCGTAGATGAACGAAAGTTACCGACATAGTCCATTGGATTAACAAGTTGAAGTGGCAGTGGGCGGGCACATATCACGCAGAACAGATGGCCAATGGGGCTGAAAGGTTCTCGAATGGAGACCACGAACCGGTAAGCGCAGCGTAGGACGTCCACCCACAATGTGGACAGACGACCTAAAAGAGACAGCAGGGAAACGCTGGATGCAGGCCGTTTCCTACCGGCCCTTTTGGAGATCGATGGGGGAGGCCTATGTCCAGCAGTGCACGTCCTATGGCTCAAGTTATGATGATGATGATGAAACAAATCTTGGAAGTCGATTTACACCTATTCCTTTTTATCGTTTCGATTTAAAATTGCAAGAACAATTTTAATGTGGGTAAGCTTTCCAAATTAAGAGTAAATAATATTAATTAATCTCGCATTTGCACCAAACTCCCCCCTGCCCCCTCTTCAGTAAAATATTAGCTACAGTTCGCAGTTTAGCCTTTGACGAGTTCAATCGTGTTGTTTTGTTTTTGTATCATAATAATTTCTCAGGCATAATTTTTTCACTCTTTAATGTTGAGGTTTTTGGCTCTTCATGCTTTTCACGGAACCTCACAAATAGTCCTCCTAAATTTGTCAAACTCTGCGTAGATTTTAAATTATAAGAATTCGTACATTAAACTAAAAGCGTACAACACTATATCACGTAAACGTATAATACGTAAAACACGACAGATGATATCATAAGTTCAAAACTCTCTCGTACTTACGGAAATAACCACAAGCGTCGAATGCACTGCAGTTTACGCTCAAAGTTCTTCGCTTACAATTGCTTCCGTTTTATTCTCACTCACTCTCCAACGCAGAGTCGATTCTAACACGTTCACATATTCTCAAATATAGTTGCAAAGTAGACTCCAACCGAAATTTTGGTGATAGAATAACTTGAAAATACTCCTGAAAATATGTATATCCTGGGGAAGGAAGGTTCTTGAGTGGAAACCTCGAACCGGAAGACGCAGAGTAGGTAGGCCTCCACTGGATAGACAGACGAATTGTGGGAGTCGTGGGCATCCAGTGGGTGCAGATAGCAGACTGTCGTTCAATGTTGAGGTCTATGGAGGCCTATGTTCAGCAGTGGACGTCTTCTGGTTTATGATGATGATGACTTTTATTTAACTTGCAATGTTTGTAAGTATGTTTCGGTCAAATCATGCAAACCGAATTAGCACCACTTCCTCCTAACAGATTATACTGAAATTTTGCATACACTTTGAGTTTTGGTGACAATACATATATGTTACTAGCGGTCCACCCCAGCTTCGCACGGGTATAGATTATAGCCTATGGCACCCGGGGATAGTGTAGTTTTCCAACAGTGAACGAATTTTTCAAATCGGTCCAGTGCTTTTTGAGCCAATTCGTTACAAACATACATACATACAAATCTTTCCTCTTTATAATATTAGTATCGATATAGAAAATTTTAATTTTTTCAAAATGGTCTTCAGTTTAAAAATATTTATATAAATATAAAAGCATTATTCCAATAAAAGCTTGTTTGATAAAAGCTTGGTATTGTTTGCTAAATTAAGTGGAATTTTGACTTACAACATAAATTGTGTATGTCCAAGTCTTGAATAATTGTGGTATGGTCAGTTAAAAAGGGTTTTGGAGGCTAACGCCCAACGCTCACTCTAGACGACGCTTTCTATCGAATACATTTTGGCTAGTGTGCGCAAGAGCTACATGACCTTATTCCACCTTCCCCCTTTTACTACAGGACAAGTAGAACTGCACACTACCACCCTTTCTTCGTGGAAATTCCAAAGATTCGTACTTCACGATTTGAGTTGTCTTTTATGATACGTACTTGCCTAAGAATGGAACTCCCTGCTGTCCTCCTTGTTTTCTGAGAACTACAATCTAGGCATCTTCACGGCTAGAGTGAATGAGTGAGTCTTCTAGATCAACGTGTTACATTCGCGGCCACATCGTCGCTTACCATCTGGAGAATTAGTAGCCAAACGTAGATCTCATCATCATTATTTCAGCCATAGGACGTCCACTGCTGAACATAGGCCTCCCCCATCGATCTCCAAAACGGCTGGTTGGAAGCGGCCTGCATCCAGCGTTTCCCTGTGGTCTTTTTAGGTCGTCTTCGTGGGTGGACGTCCTACGCTGCGCTTACCTGTCCATGTACTCCATTCGAGAACCTTTCGGCCCCATCAGCCATCTGTTCTGCGTGCTATGTGCACTGACCACTGCCACTTCAACTTACTAATCCGCTGAGTTATGTCGGTAACTTTTGCTCGTCTACGGATTTCCTTATTTCTGATTCGATCTCGTAGAGTAACCCCGAGCATAGCCCTCTCCATAGTTCGTTGTGCAACTTTGAGCTTGGTTATATATGAGGCCCATAGTAACGACCGTAGTAATGTAGATCTATTCTGTATTAAAAAATACCTCCCAGCGTACAAGCGGCCGGGGAAAAAAATTATTCTTGCCTAACAAATCGTACAACTAGTCTACTAAATCGAACCATCTACTGGACCACTTCATTCCTCCATACAAACTCGCATATTTCACACATAACATTCAACCGTCCCAATTGGCCGAAGCACATAATATTTCACAAAAATGCTCACAAAGGCACTAAAACCTACTTCATACTGCGGCAACAAAATTGGCACTTGAAAAGACGTAGGCCGATAACATAGCCGCTTAACTTGTCAAAATCTTAAGTGACTCTCGAAAAACAAACAGAAGTGAACTTTATACGAGGGCTGTAAAGTTTTTTATTGCTCGTTCTGGATATAATAAAAGGTGAAATTCAATTAACCTACGCATCTAAGACACGAGACGCAGGAATGCTATAAAAAGTTCAGAAAGGAGGTGACTCAGAAAAAAGTTCAGAAAAGGACTCTTAAGTGGTAGTGGTAGACGGCGGGAAAACTTAACTGATAATATGATGATTTAATCCTTTGGTCTATCTGCACTAGTTCTATTATAACGTAAGATAATTCTTTATTAAAAGACCACAAAAATAAGCATAACAGATACATGACAATAAAACCGGACAAGTACGAGTAGGACTCGTGCTCTGAGGGTTCCGTCTAACGGATCCTCTATCCGTATAAATTACAACTTGACCTTTACGCGTTCTTCAGAAAAAAGGTCTTGACAGACGGACAACGAACTGACCCTATAAGGGTTTCGTTTTTACCCTAAAAACTATTTGTCTAGGTTTTTAACATGTGGACTTATCGCTTAAAGCGATCTCTTCCAGGCTACCGTGCATGGACAGGAATCACAATAATTAGCAGCCTTCACGAAAATAATTCAGAAGTAAATACCTTAGCAAATAACTACTAATAATCATGTTTTAAACGTTTATCGGGACTTATCACGTATTATTTAACATGTGTTCAAATCGCGAAAGTTTAAAAATTACTACTAATAATCAATAGGCTACAAATAGATATAACATACAAAATACATACATTACATGTAACTGACATTAAATGAAATTAATTTAGTAGTTCTGGGAAAATCGCTACAGAATCCTATCATATGAGTGTCTCCAGTCTATGGTAAAAATCAAAGACTGTGGGCTAGTAATATAGCGGGGTGTAACATCACCTTTCGTATTTTTCCAAAACTACATATAAGAAACTTCCAGTAAACTCTCCACCACTTTACTAGGGCATGACTTAAACTTGCCGTGACTTACTTTCTTTGACTCTGACTGTGACTTGTTTGACGATATTGCGTAAATTTTTATAATATTTCAATACACGACACTGAAAAATGCCAGAGACGTGTGACTTTTGTACACTTTTTATTCATGTATCACTTAGTACTGACAATACATTTTGCAGTACACTAAAGCTCGAGTGCATACCAGGATAGATTTCAACAAGTGATATCAAAAATTCCTTCCCGTCACATTATAAACTTCTCCCAACAATGTTCACGCATTCTGCATGAACTCTAGCAAACAATTTCAACAGCCCCTTGGAAATAGCGTTTTATCACGTACGGAGAGAACTTCCCTCTATGTTAGACTGGAGAAAAGAGGTTTTTGGATGCTGGTAAAAAACGTGTTTTTAACCGAGTATCACGTAATTTACAAAAACACGTCTTTACAAAAAAATTGTTTGTAGATCCAGAAACTTTAATCTATGTATTTCCCTACGTATTAAATGTCTAGGGCTAGTACTGTCTGTTGTATATGATTTCTACCTAAATAGAAGACTTAATACAATTTGCATGAATAACGTCGTTTGCTTGATTTATTGGATTATTATTATATTATTATTGGATACGCGCGAGACAACGACAGGACTGGATTTTTGTCGTACAAAGTCGCGGGCAACAGCTAGTTATTTATACGAAAACTAAATACCATTCACTCATTCACTGACTGACAGACTGACTCACAACGAAACATCAAAATCGACTTGACCTACTAAGCTGTAATTTTGAAGATAGACATTTTGTGGGATTAGTGAAGAGGACAAGAAAGATTATTGTGAAAAAGTCGAATTAAAGGGGGTATGGGGGGGGGGGGGGCGTATGAAGTCACGAGCAACAGCTAGTTATAGATTTATAAGATGTATGGAGTATTTATTAACTACCTATAGGGATTGCGAACGAACACTTCGCCAACATAAAAATGCAATTTTTGGTGCATTTTTAGCAACTGAATGAAAGTGAGGAAAATGTCAAACCAAATTTCGTTCTTCAAATTGGACTCCCGAAAAAAATCCCGACAAAAATTGAGTTCAAAAACACAAATAAACAAATTCTCACACACCATATGGAAATTTGTATCAAAGCAGAAATGTTGCTGAATAACAGAAAGTCAAATTAACGAAATAGTTTGACTGACGAATGAAAAAATTGGTGTGCTGCGAACAGAAAATCAACAAATTCCCAATAATTTGATATTTGAGTTCTAGCGACACAAAATTAAGAGCAAACCTTACAGGGCTTCGATAATTGCCTGCGAGCTCGTTTTTAGGGTTCCGTACCCAAAGGGTTACTCCCTTTGGAACCCTATTACAGAGCCTAAGTCTAAGTTTGTCTGTCTCTCTGCCAGTACATCCATCGGTCCTACCTTTTAACTGCTGTATCTTTCGAACCGCAATAGACATCTGTTGAAGTTTTTACATGATATGTAATGTTACGGTGGATTAACTAAGGAATAAAGTCAAAAAGTAAAAACAAAAGGAGGTTCACGTATTTTTGGATTTTTGTTATAATGTAATAAAATGTAGGCGTAGGTAGGCCTCCCACTAGATGGACCGATGACATTGTGAGAGTCGCGGGCATTCAGTGGATGCAAAAGGCAGGCTGTCGTTCAGTGTGGAGGTTAAAGGGGGAGGCCTATGTTCAGCAGTGGACATCTTCTGGCTGATGATGATGATGTAAAAACGGTAATACGTACAAGCGTCAAACTTGGCATGATTATAGTACACACTCTAAAGTAAAATAAGAAATAATAAAAACAGGTCAAGTGCGAGTCGTCTTCTCGTCCAAAATACCTCTGTGCCTTAAGACGGAAGTTTTCGACCAGTGTGTGTTGCCAGTGATGACATAAGGCAATTAAATGTGGTCTCTCACTATGGGCCTTATAAGCTCAAAGTCGTACAACGAGCTATGGAGGGGGCTATGCTCGGGATTTATCTACGAGACCGAATCAGAAATGAGAAGATCCGTAGTAGACGAACGAAAGTTACTGACATAGCCCATTGGATTAGCAAGTTGAAGAGGCAGTGAGCAGGGCACATAGCAATCAGAACAGATGGCCGACAAGGCCGAAAGGTTCTCGAATAGAGACCACGGACTGGTAAGCGTAGCGTAGGACGTCCACCCGCAAGATAGACAGACGACCTAAAAGAGACCGCAGGGAAACGGTGGATTCAGGCCGCTTCCATCCGGCCCATTTGGAGATCGATGGGGAGACCTATGTTCAGCAGTGGACGTCCTATGGCTGAAATGATGATGAAGATGATGAATTGCGAGTCAGTGACACATTTCTATTCACCACCGGTTCTCGTGCGATCACCGACGTTAAGCAACATCAGGCGCAGTCAGTACTGGATGGGTGACCGCTAGCCGCCTGGGTGTGATGTCGTACTTTAGTAGTTAACAATATGAGTAGTGACCTCAGTGCAAAAGCCTAACTCACGCTTGGCCGGTTTATTATTAAAACCCGTCGATCTGTTGACTTGTTATTTGAAATTGCGTAGTCGTATTTTGAGCTCTGTAATTGAGTTGGATAAAATCTCTCTAAGTGTTCAGTCCAACATTAACTAGAGCCTGACTACGTAAAGTAAGCGATAGTATAAATTGCTTTTATTTCAATCTAGCCAGCTTAGTTACGAGTTTTATTATCTTAACAGCTACACAGTTTCGGCATTTACTTGACTCACAGGTATTTAGTTAACTTGTTTCATTTCTACAAAACGGTTTTTTAATCGTATATTTTGTTTTTATTTTATGGGAATAATAAATAGTAACCGAGACATTCACTATTAGTTATTGGACTGTATTAATAAGTTAATAGTACAAAAAAAGTTACAAGCTTTTAGCATTATCATAGAAAATGTAATCCGCCATAGTAGATTGGCGGCCATATTTTATTTAGTGTTATGTCATTCACTTTATCGTATTGTACTATTAACAGGGTTGACTAATTAGTTCCTATGACCACCTACTGACTCCATCATCAAAAAAGCTCCATGGTACTATATTGATGCATTGCCCAGCCCCCGCCAAGTTAAAGCGACGATGTATATTGCCACGCAAGAGTTAGGAGGCCCGCGGGGGGAGTGCAACGACGAAAACGAACATAGGTCCGACCTCGATGACGCCTGGCGCGGTACTGAGCGCGGCGCGCGCTCGCGACATTTTTACCCCTTTAATTTCACATAAAAACGAAACTATTCACTATCAAAAATCTATCCAATGCAAAAAATGTTGAATAGGATTGCTTTTCAGTACATGCAATTTCCAGGTTGTTACGAGCTTTCATTAGAGTATAAAATGAAAAAAAAAAAAAAAAAACTAAATCGGCTTTGTTTCAGATCTTGTTTTGATCGAGGAAATTTTTTTCTATCGTGCTATGAACCAAAGCATAAACTCAAACACAGATGTATCTGTGACATGTATTTTTTTCCAGCTCAAATATTGTAATTTAACTGCATAAAATAATTTGGTATAAGAGGCCGTTAATACACAAACATGGCCAAGTGCGGGTCGGTCTTGTGTTCTGTTCACCACCGGTTCTCGTACGATCACCGAAATGACGCAACGTCGGGCGCGGCCGGTACTTGGATGGGTGACCGCCTGGGCGTTGATGGGATGTTGTCTTGCATGACTTTTTTTTACTTTAGTAGCTAACAAGTTATTTGGTGATACAAAACCTTCAGTGTGCGAGTCCGACTCGCACTTGGCCGGTTTTATTATAGAACGCTAACTGCGCCGCGTATTTCCGGGATAAAATTAGCCTAAGTTACTTCTTAATTATAACACCAGCTATCTGCCTCTAAAATTACCGTCAAATTCGGTCCATCTGTTTTGGAATCTATAGGTACCATACATAGATACATACCATACATAGGTTGCGATTTTATATGTATAGAGGTATCTATGTATATAAGTATGTAACATTTTATTCCCAAATTACAAAGTAGTGTAACCCAAACCTGGGTACGTGTAATTAGCTAAATTTAGGTTAATGAAAACCATGAAATCGCTGTGTGGCTGTAACATAAAACACACATCCAAATTAAGCTATCAACTCCCCAAAAGAACTACTTCTACGTACCAATTATTACTCTATTATGCAAATTTCAGGCCAGCCCACACGACTGGGGACCCAAGTATCGAGGCACGGGGGTCGAACCAGCGTGAATCGAGACAATAAACACGTTGAACTAACTGAGCAGAGCGATGGTGGCCACACGGTAGCATATAATATTGTGCACTTTACAATGTGACAGCACCCAATTCGATCCTCAGCCCTCATAGTCAAAGGATAGGTATAGACAAGTCCTCAGCGTATACAAATGTGATAGTGATAGTTCGACATTAGTACTTACCGATGATAGGTTATGTTCGGTTTATTCCGTTCACTACGGCTTTTACACCCTATTAAACTGCACCGCGCACTAAATCCACTTACAAAGTCACAATTAAAAAAAACTCAATTAGGCTTTCTATGGGTCTTTTACAGTTATTTTCAACAACGCCACAATTTGCCTGCCACCTGAAGTGTCAGATCAGTCGATGCAAACAACAAAAACCCTATACGCCAGTAAGGGACAAAACATATAATCTTTGTCCTGCTCACTCTCACGAAGTTGTTCATATACGTTATCTCACTTTCGTAATTATTATTACTTTAAGAGCGAGTCTATACCTATCCTTAGTCAATGTCAGCCCTGCACCAATGACTTAATTAGTACTTCAATCAATGAGATACAATACCTATAGAGCCACAATCTCTAAGTGAAAACAGTCAAAAAACATCCAAGCATCGTTGTATATACCTAGACATCAATTATATAGTTCGCAATGTCACATTTACTTTAATTTAGACATCATGTCGCTTGCATAATATTTAACGTCGCTTGTCCACTCTGTCATCACTATGCACGAGGATCGCGCGGCGTTATAGTCGGATCACAGTTTCCTTACAACTAATCAAAAAGTCGACGCAATGAGTAGCATGTTAGGACATTTTATTGCAAGTTTCTAGCTCTATATGTTTTATATATGGATGATTTCAATGAATTATGTGCAGTTACGATGCCATCTCTCTGCATACGTACGGAAAAGGAATTCAATCGCGTATGTGAATCCACCAACCCACACTGGGCCAGCGTGGTGAATATGGCCCAATCACCCTTTCGGGGGTAGGCTAAAAGTCCAGCGGTGGACTGTTAAAAGGCTGATTATGATGATGATGACGATGACATCGCTCAACAACGGTGAAGGAAAACATCGTAAGGAAACCGGCATGTCCAAGAATCTCAAAACTTAAAAGACATATGACACACAACTTGTTTTGTGCATTAATTGCACTGGGCCAGCATGGTGGGCACAGTCTCTCTCTCTCTCTCTCTATGGAAGATAGCTTGTGTCCCAGTGGGAACATGATATGCTGATAATAATTATGATGATGATATAAGTAGCAAAAAATTGGTCCCTGCATAATATATCTAAACAATTAGACAGCCAAAGTTAAAGTCAAAGTAATTTATTGATAAACATATGTTTACAGGTCAGCCAATTGTATTTTTTTTTTTTTTTTTTTTAAGTTTTTTACTGGGCAAGTGCCTTTAATAACTAAACAAAATACAAGCTAAAACTAACACTACAAATACAGTTAGACTGCCCATATACCGTTGAACGTCTAAAGATAATCCAAATGCTCAAGCCCACTACCAGTTGGCAGCGTACCCAACATGCTGGCGGCATTACCACGTTGAATGGCATGCTAATGCGTTGAGCCAGAAACACGCCAGCATTTTGGTCACGCGTCGCATTAACCAGGCGCTCTGAAAGATTTTTGAAAATGAGGTGAGCTCCCGGTCCCCAAGGGCCCAATGTCTCGACCCCAAACGCCTCAAATATGTAACCACTGCCGAGGTTAGCATATTTGCGACGCTTGTGCTGCTCTGCCGAATTGGCAGCCGCGCCAGCCCTACCTTGTGTCTCAGGAAGATGTGACGGCGCCAAAGTATCACACTAGTTGCGTCCCATACAAGGGGCCGCCCCAACCCTAATATTATTATTTAAGAAATGTATATAGATAATATACAACATTTAAAACGTAATAAAATAGAAATAAAAATTATATAAAGGTAATAACCATAAAAAATTTGATAAAACAAAAGTACATACATTATTCGTGTACTTGTACACTTGTCAGCAACTTGTAACCTAAATAAAAATAATAATTAAATACAATATACAACAAGAACAGAGATAAAAGCTAGCAAGTAACATGTCCCACAAGTTCCCGCGTATTCGTCCATGTAATCGAGGCACAGTAAACACACAATGCGTGCCCTAAGAACGTGGAGCGGTTGTTTCCGCAACGTGACTGCTGCGAGCTGCCGGGGATTAGGCTCGGGGCTTTCGCTGGCGGGCCTCCGGCTCCGAGCTCGGTGTGTACAGTAGGTGCTGTAGTGCAGGCGTTTGCTTTGTTAAATGGTTTAAATGGCGTGTTTGCTGTGAGATTTGTTCAAATGGGTGCTATTTTCATATCAGTCACCTACCATGATCTTGATTGAAAAATATATCAGTTGACGGCTACGATAATCAACTGACAGTCTTCAGCCATATTGACATTATTTGTACAAGGTAGGTTCATTTCAGATTAATTAGGAACTCCTTCCTTCAAAATACTTGCTTACAAAATTTCATTGAGATCGAATGAACGGTACTCAAGTTATCGTTGAATAAACATACATTTGTTTAAACGCTGATCTTTAAACTAACAAAGCCCAGCTTTTGAGCGGTCAAAATAATACCAAAAACTAATAGAAACTAACTACCAATAGAAACTAATAGAATACCAAAAAAAGAAGAATCATGATTTAAAAACATAATTCTTCTTTTTTTTGGTATTCTATTAGTTTTTAACCAGTTTCAATAATGTATTATTCCAAAGTGGCAAAACTAGCAAACATTGTATCGATGTTAATGTAGGTACCAAAAGAATTATAGAGTTTTGAATATGAATGCCGAACGTGGTCACATCCGTGGACTAACCGGACCAAACGTTGCCAAATTTTAATTCTAATTAGTCCTGACTCTAAATACTAACGTTATGATACAAATTTTGGTTTTTTCATATTAAATAGAGTTCATGCTACCTCCAAGAAGAGCAGCCCGAATACATACCTGAAAAAAAGAAAAAAAAGCATGAGTAAAAATAAAAACTGTTTTGTTCCACTAATTAATATGATCTATATAATCATATCAATATTAGAAATGCAACAGTGTGTTTGTTTTGTTAGTTTCTCTTTCACGCAGCAATAGAGCATCGGATCGACCTGATTTTTTGCATAGAGTTAAATGGCCGGAGAGATGACATAGCCTAATCTTTAATATCATCATCACCATTTTCATCACTACGCGGGTGAAACCGCGGGGCGCAACTAGTTATGTATATGAGCCAAATCGGTCGAGTTCGGAAGATAAACAATAATATACAAACAAATATAGTACGGCCGCAAAAAGAATGCGTCTGACAGTTGCCATAAAATTGTAAAAAGCTAAACGGAAACAGTAAATTCTGTTCACTTGTACTAGCTATTTGAACGTAAGATTGCAGCTAGAGTAGCCAATATACTACAGTAAAATATTGAGAGAAAATGTTTTAATTCAATTTTTTTAATGTTATCGTTGTAATACTGTTAGACGCTTTCTATAAGCGGCCAGACTGTATACACTTTTCAATTTAACCCTTATATTTTTAGATACAATTAACGTGTTTAATTTCGTTGAGTTGTTTTTTAATGAATATTAATCTAAAATTTAGGAGAAACCTAGTTTTTTAAAGTTTATAAAACAAGAATACAAATAATAAATAAAAATAAAATACATATTCGGGACATTTTTGCACGCACGGTCCCCTGACCCCAAATTAAGCAACGCTTGTGATATGGCTGCCAGAGTATACATACATATTTTAAAATAAATACTTAAATAAATATTAACACACCGATAGCACAAACACAAATGTGCATCACATAAATGTTTCTCCCTAGGTGGGAATCGAACCCACGCCTCCAAGCGCAGAAGGCAGGTTCACTATCAACTAGACAAACGGGCTAGAATATATTTGATAGAGACCGCACTTATTCCCAAGTCGCAATACCATAATCTTTTGTCTTACGAGGCATTGCACTTTTTGCTGTCTACAGTTGTCCATCTGTGCCTTTCTTATCAGCAGCATAGCCTCAATTGTCGCGGACAGGGCGTGGTGGGCAATCAATTAACGCACCGCGCCTTGTTACACTATATGTTTGCCCTGGGTTCTCCCTCATTACTTACTGCCGTTCTACCTTACTGCCGTAGTTTCTTGTCCGACTTTATTTATGCCCTCTTATAGGCTTGCAACTCACCAGTAATTCTTTCCTTCTTTGCTAGCTGTAAGAGTTATTTTCTACTGGACAAGGGTCTCCGTTGGTTTATAAGGGGATGATACGAAGTAGCTATGAAAATTGATTTTCGTTTTGTTTTTTCGTAAAAGGAAATAAAATTCCATTCGATGCTCTGTAAATTTATCATTGAAAACACAGCACAAGACTACCTTGGTTGGCTGTTGTGAGTTTTTACGGCAATTAAGAGCCCATTTCCGAATGGAAATATTTTGTTCGCACATTTATAACAATTTTTATGCTAATATTTTTTGTGTGGCGAAAAAGAAAAGAAAACTGTGTTTTGGATATCCAGCGCCAAAGTATCAAATATCAGAAAATATTTCCACAAACTAAATTTAGTGATAATAAAAAAAAACCTTATCGGTGCCTTAAATAACGGTTCGTTTGAGTGCAGTTCAGTTAAAAAAAAAAAAAAAATGTAAAATAAATAGCTCTGTACAGAAAGCGGACTCAATTATGAGAATCATTATTTACATTTTTAACCGACACAAAAAAGGAGGGCGGCTCCTTTTTTTTTCTTTAAATAATTATATTATATCTATAGATATAAAAGCGAAATTCATCTACTCACTCACTCACTCACTTGACTTACGAAGCTGAAATTTGGGAGGTAGATTCCTTATGGGGTGTAGACGTCCGCTAAGAAAGGATTATACGAAAGGGCCGAATTGAGGATGACAAAAGGGGGTTGAAAGTTTATATGAAAGTCTACGCGTAAGAAGTCGCGGGCAACAGCTAGTTATTTATATACATGCATAACTTTTTACTGTTTTTTTGTTTTCTAATGATTTTCATCTGTATTCGTCATAGTCCTTAATGCCAACCACAAACGAAAACTTTTACCATTGTATTTGTCTATAATATATATACCGCTAATATAATAGAATAGAAAAGCAACCTAAACCAAACTACAGTGATAAAAGGTTGTCTCTAAACTCACCAATTCAGACAAACCAGAATGTATAGCGGCAGTCCCTCGGTAGGTATCGAATTTGTTGAATAATTCCGTACCCAGTCCGCCTTCGGAACTCTCCAAGTTTTATTAGGATACTTGTAAAATTTTCGTGTATTCCGTTGGAAGTGCTTTCGGCTGATTAAATAAGATGAATTTATTGACTAAGACACGGTCAGAGTGGCTGAGAATTCGGTTACGATGTTTTTAAGGGTTTTCGAATGTAAACGCTCTTGAATTATGCTTTTTCGTCTCGCTTTGATTTTTGTAAAATGAACTGGTAAACGAGCCTCGAAGTACGGTGACTGATTTGTTTTCAGATATAAGGTGTTTTGATTGTTTCAGGCTGGTTTCACAGCAGCCCGTACGGGCTCTCGGAGCGGAGACATACGTGAGGCACTAGAACAAACAACGCGGATTGTTTCGTACGGGACTTGCCTCCACGGATCCCGTCTCCTGTAGTACGAGAGACCCGTGCGGGTCGCCCGTACGGGCTCTCAATACAATACAATACAATTCTTTATTATTAACTCCACAGTTACAAGTCAAACTTCTCCAATACACTTTCTACAACGATGTATATAAATTTATTTAAAAAATATATTTTAATAAGTAATATTATTATGTGTAAGTCAAATAAAATAATAAATTATTCAATAACGAATATTATGAGTAAAAATGTATTACAATACATTAGGTCAGTATTTCAATATGTTAAATTAATTCATCAATAATTGTATATATCACCCTTGTCTTTTTCGATAGAGTTCAAAATTTTAAAGAAAGAAAAAGAGAACACGGCGTAACAATTCCAAGGCTACTCCAAGTTAATTAATAAGGGGTAAAAGTTTAATGTTCCTTTTTTTATGCCATAGATGGCAAACAAGCAGGCAGGCTGCCTGATGGTAAGCAGTCACCGTTGCCTATGGATAATTGTAACACCAGAGGCATCACAAATACGTTGCCGACCCTTTAGGACTCGATTAGCTCGCCTTTTGAAGAACCCCATGTTGTAGCTTCTCGGAAACACAGTGGAAGGTAGCTCATTCCACATTTCGAAAGTATGAGGCAAGAAGGAAAGGTTTTTAAGGTTCCTATAGGTAAGTGAAGAAAACCACGGGGTTGCCAGTGTATATAATAAAAATGAATCCCTATTTACCTTGGTCACGCCATAACTTGAGAACGACAAGTTCATATTCATCTTTGTTTATAAGTTTTCTAAAACTTTCTAGAAGATTCTTACGGAAAGAAAAATTAAGAAAATTGCGCAGAAACTGGTAAATTTCAGAAAACTTAACGACAATTTAGCTCGCGGGAGAAACTGCAGGGTGCAGCTAGTTAAAAATTAATTATGGTGAAGACAACCCTCAAAACGACACATACCAAGTAAACCGTCCAAATCAAACTACATTTAAGTACTATTTTGATAATAATATACTTAGCCAATAAAGCTTGGATTCGTGCTCGAATCACATTAGCTCGCATTTGTCATAGTGTTGTTATAATGGAGATACAGTATATCAAAATATTTCAGGAAGATCATGATTGAATGGATCCATTGAAAATGACCACGGACAGTGCGTATAATGCTTTAGACTAGGATATCCTGGATATTCTATTTACTCCGCTGGCGTAACTGCGCTGGCTTAGCAACTAAATGCAAAAATTAAACTGAAACAGTATTCTTTCTGGTCGGGTGTAGACCCCCGCTCCACCTAGTTTCTCCACCTGGGCGAAGCACGGAGCACTTACAGTCTTACACGTCCTCGTGCTCCAATTACCAGTAAGTACAGTCTTGTGCAATAGTATTGAGCCTGATAGTTCGGTAACCCAATAAAACAGGGTTAAAAATCATACCATGAATAAACAGACAAATTAATTTGTCGATACTAGGTACCAGGATAGCAGAAACGATGGACAGGCATTTCACTCTAGATTCATAAAGAATGTGCACGCGGGTCACGAGGGGGGAAACCTCTTCATGGTTTATGCATTCCTGGTACTTGGATTTGGTGAAAAAACTGGCCATACTACACACCACACCTTTATCGCAAATTTGAAATTTGCGTGTGCTACATGCATATTTATGTTTGTTTCAGCTCCATAATGGTTAAACCAAATTAAATGAAATTTTGGTAAGTTTTGAAGTTATGGTATTTTGGTAGTTTTGAGCCTAGATTATAACGTAATTTTTTCATCTCGGAATATTGAATTATTTCTGTAAGATAACAGCTGAAACTGCGAGGCACTAATAATAATAAATTTATTTTGGAAAATATCCATAGTACACGTTAAAAATAAAAGGATGTCAAAATAATAATAAATAAATAAATAAATACATAACATTAAATCTTGAATAAAATTAAATTACAATTCCCTTATTAACTTAATACTTTGTTATTAACTAAATACTTTGTTAAGGCGTGTACTCTTTAAGACTATGTGTTAACGCTTAACTTAGGTTAACACTTGGAGACAGAATTTTGACTTAAGGTGTAGAAACTAGAGCTAGGTGAGTAACATAGGTGTTAGAATTAGGTGTGTTAAATAACTAGTCTATTAACTAACTAGCCAGTGTCTTCCAGTCTCTTTCTCTTTCTTCCTGACTATGAATCAAATATAGTGGTGGGGTCAGGTTTCCTTTTTTTTCGTCCGCTTTGTTCTATTCTTCAATAATATCTTCAGAAAGTTACACTATTTGCTTTAGACATTTTTCTACTAGGCCATTTTAATTGTATTTCTTATCAGCCTATCATGCTCCTACTGCGGGGCACATGCCTTCTCTCAGAGAGAGAGAGGATCTAATCCACCATGCTAGCCCAGTGCATGTTGGTGAATGTCATATGTCTTTGAAATTTGAGGTTCTTAGACATATCGATTTCCTCACGATGTATTCCTTTACCGTTGTTGAGCGATGGCATTGTAACTGCACATAATTTATTGATGTACTAAATAAGTCATTGGTGCAGTGCCGAGAATTGAACCAGGTGCTGTCAGAATGTAAAGCGCACTCGTACCGCTTGGCCACCATCGCTCCTTTTGGTCACCATTGCTCCTATTATTAATCTGTCATTGTATTAGGCCTGCCAAATGCTTCGACTGAGAATGGAGAGTTGTCGTGCCATGTACCTTATTTAACCAGCCAGTATCTCCTAGTCTATGTCTGGTTATACAACGATCGCAGTAAGCATACGGAGGACATTCAGGCATTCACATTCAGTTTGTGCTCTCGTATTCAATGCAAACCTTCTCGGAAAACGTAGGGTTTAGTTTACTGTCGGTATTGGTTTAAATAGGAATCACTGTAATACATCATTATTAATGTTTAAAAACACGTTTATCTGACTCTCATAATTCAAAAAGCCTAAGCTCCCATTGATTTCGGCCCCCAAGGGGTGTAAACAAGACCTTAATACTAAGTATGTCCGTGCTACCTTATAACGGCTGTTTCTTTCGAATCGTAATAGACAGCCAGTAAAAAAAAATTGAATATGTAAATTAATGTTATGGCGGATTAACTAAGCAACAATAATAAAGTCCAAAAGTAAAACTAAAAGTAAAACTAACCACAAACATTTTTTAACGTTTTTGGTCCAATGTAAAGTGCGAATTGGTGACAAATTTCTGTTTACCACCAAGTTCAAGCATCAACGTCAGGCGCGATCGGTACTTGGATGGGTGACGGCCTGGATGTGATGTTGTCTTTTTGCAGTAATTTTTAGATTTGTGGTAGTACGGAACCCTCAGTATGCGAGTCTGACTCGCACTTGGCTGGTTTTTCATTTTTGTCTTCGTGAAATAGGTTTATTTCATTTTTAATACATTTTATAATGGGACTATCTTTGAGATGTCGACAATATAAAAGCCTAATTAAAATAGGTTTGTATTGAGCAAAGATATCAAACACACAAAAATACAGTCGAATTGGGAACCTCTTTTTATTAAATTGGCTAAAATACAAGCTAACGGACACTGAATAACTAAGCTACTTAGCATATTAGACACACATATCTGAAAACTACAATATTTTTGTACTATTAATAAATAATATTTGAAACAATGCCTTTGGGACTGTTTATTTCACAATCTTGGACAAAGAAGTTTTTGCTTCGTCAAATTTTCTGGAGTAAAAACGTATAAATATTTTTTCGTCCGTCTGTCGTCGAGAAATTGTAAAGGACTTAAATAAAAATTATCAAGTTGCGAAATAAAACTTAAGCTCATAACAAAACGAGACGATTACAAGCATTCAAAAAGTCGCGAATAAAAAATCTTTTTATCTCCACTCCCGGTGACAAATTCTACGAAATTTATTCATTAAAAAGTTGCGTCAAAGAAAAACTTTCTAATTGTACGAATGAGGCACTAATTATTCAAACAATTACGTCAGCATCTTAGGTCGGAAAACTTATATTTTTCGGCATCATTTGCCAGCTCTGTAAACTTACCAAGTCTTAATCAAAACTTAAGAAAACAAATGCCCTTAACTTCTCAGCCGTTCTCGCCTTGATGAAAGAGAAAAATAAGGAATTGTGTATTTAAAATTCGGGGGTGTTTCTTTCTTGAGTTTTATGAACGAGTTATTTGCATTCAAGTTTCTAATTAAAAAAGAAAAAGGGCTGCAATGAAGTTGGCTGAGGAAGAAAAACTTGAAAGTACCTTGAGACCATAATAAAATTTTGTCGAGGTTATGGAGATTGATTTATAAAAACCTGTTGCCTCTGATACAAAGTGTGTGATAGCCCGTTGTTCAACTTGGTAGTGAACCTGCCTTCTACGCTTGGGGGCGTGGGTTCAATTCCCACCTAGGACAAACATTCATGTGTTAGCTTTTCAGCCAAGAAATCACCTTTTAAACTGTTTTACACACAATTCGTTTACACTTGTTATCGCTTCGAGGTTCGAGCAAAGAAAGAGAGTGATTGCAATGCAACCGCCACTTATATACTGTGTTCGTTGGCAGTCGACAAAAGACTGTCAACTGTCAACGAACACGTGTGAACTTCGCCAATACAGTTTCATTATAATGGTGTTGTTAGTTCATCTATCCATTAAATGATTAAACTAAATTTGTTCTACATTCGGCCATCCGACTCAATTACACGTCCTCGTGTATACGTGTCATGTATTATATGATAATAGACGTTATACGTGTTAATTAAATGTGTACTTTACAATCTTATTTTGAAGTCTTATACTATCGTTTTATGTTACATAATATCAGAATGCAACTGCATACTGAAAAGCACATCATATCAGACTAAAACCGAATCTGGTTTAGTTAAGTCAGTACGCAACTGCGTACACTGTCTCTTACGCAACTGCGTACATCGGCTCTTACGCGACTACGTACACCGGATCTTACGCAACTGCGTACAATGTCTCTTACGCAACTGCGTACATCGGCTCTTACGCGACTACGTACACCGGATCTTACGCAACTGCGTACAATGTCTCTTACGCAACTGCGTACATCGGCTCTTACGCGACTACGTACACCGGATCTTACGCAACTGCGTACAATGTCTCTTACGCAACTGCGTACATCGGCTCTTACGCGACTACGTACACCGGATCTTACGCAACTGCGTACAATGTCTCTTACGCAACTGCGTACATCGGCTCTTACGCGACTACGTACACCGGATCTTACGCAACTGCGTACAATGTCTCTTACGTAACTGCGTACTGGAGGCTCCGCTGCAGGCTCAGCTGGCAGGTTCGACGGCAGGCTCAGCCGCAGGCTCAGCCGCAGGCTCAGCCGCAGGCTCGACAGCAGGCTCAGCCGCAGACTCCGCGGCAGGCTCCACTGCAGGCTCCGCTGTATGCTCCGCCGCAGACTCGACCGCAGGCTCGACAGCAGGCTCAGCCGCAGGCTCGACGGCAGACTCGACAGCAGGCTCAGCCGCAGGCTCGACGGCAGGCTCAGCCGCAGGCTCGACAGCAGGCTCAGCCGCAGACTTCGCGGCAGGCTCCACTGCAGGCTCCACTGTATGCTTCGCCGCAGACTCGACCGCAGGCTCGACAGCAGGCTCAGCCGCAGGCTCGACAGCAGGCTCAACGGCAGGCTCGACAGCAGGCTCAGCCGCAGGCTCAGCCGCAGGCTCAGCCGCAGGCTCAGCCGCAGGCTCGACAGCAGGCTCAGCCGCAGACTCGACAGCAGGCTCAGCGGCAGGCTCGACAGCAGGCTCAGCCGCAGAATCGGCGGCAGAAATTTGCATATATAACAATAAGTACACTAATCGGATATATAATCTGAAGAACTTTTAACATGAGCACAGTTATTTAGTAATTAGTATTAAATTAATCATTAGTAAATAAATTATAATCAAGAAAACGCAAGGAATAAAACAGCCACTTTGTAAAATAACTATTAATTAGGGCTCTAAAAAAAACATGACTAGCAAACAGGTTTTGAACCACTTAACAAAAGACAAATTACACTCTGTGGACATGGGAAAATAAGAAGACATCTGTAACTTATTAATCCCGATTCTGATTTGTTAGCTTTTCAGCCAAGAAATCACCTTTTAAACTGTTTTACACACAATTCGTTTACACTTGTTATCGCTTCGAGGTTCGAGCAAAGAAAGAGAGTGATTGCAATGCAACCGCCACTTATATACTGTGTTCGTTGGCAGTCGACAAAAGACTGTCAACTGTCAACGAACACGTGTGAACTTCGCCAATACAGTTTCATTATAATGGTGTTGTTAGTTCATCTATCCATTAAATGATTAAACTAAAGTTGTTCTACACATGTGATGAACATTTGTGTTTGTTCTAAATATATCTGGGTGCTAATATCTAAGTATGTATTTAAAACTATATATGTATGTATATCAGTCTCTGGCAGCCATATCACAAGCTTTGCTTAGTTTGGGGTCAGATAACCAAAATTGTCCTGTTTTAATTTTTTTTTTTTTTTTTTTACTTTTTAATCCAGCTCAAATAATAGCTAGAGCACCTACGAATTTCGCAATGGCAAATCACTACACAATACTTTTGTTTTGTCTTTTGTTCGAACAAGGAACTATTCATGCATGGATGTGAATCGTATCTATAAATAAACTAGTAGTTCACCCCGAACACAGTTAAAGAAGGTTTTAAGCATTTCACTTTCATATGTTCATTATTCATGTTTCACAAAATATTCTAAAATAAATTATCTTTTAAAAAAACGACTTCAAAAAACTACAAAACACATACATTCTAAGGTAATATGCCACTACAAAGAACAAAATAATATTTTTATACGGATTTTGAAATCGGGTCGGAACAACTACAAAATAAATTTTGAATAATTTAAATGTAAGTTTGATAATCAAATATAGTTCCCGTCCGACTTCAAAATCTATATAATATTATATTATTTTGTAGTGGCATATTAATTTAGAATGTTTGTGTTAAGTATATGGTTTTTTGAAGTCGGTTTTTTAAAAGATAATTTATATTAGTTAAAAAGAATTAAAAAGAAGGCAATTTTACGATGTACTTTGTACACAAATGAAAAAAATAAAAAAAAACATTTAATTACTTTGAACTTAGAATAACTACTCAGAGAAGGTAGGTTTCCAAACAACGCCTTCTCAAAACGTAAGCTACAAATTCGCTTTGTAGCTTACGTTTTGATTGGTATTTTAAACGATTTAAGCAAGAAAATTAATGGATTACCTGTGGAATGTCACACCATAACTCTTATGCTGCTTTTCTGATTTGTTGTGGTACGATTTCACCGCGCAAATTGTCATAGCAAAATTTTTTAATATTTTTTGGAGCCATATATGACACCATTTGAATGGCTTAAATTTTGCAAATGTACTTGGTTTCTTTGTGTAGTTATTCTAAGACTTTAAAGTACAACACATAAAGATTGCAGCCATAGCCACCAAACTAGGTGTGACAACATACATAGACTGACATATTTCAAATATGACCCATTAAATTGGCCCTACTTTAATTAATGAATACTAACCATTTAAACGATATTCGTTCATGACTGTCTTTATCTTAAAGTAGGTTTATGTACCGTCACGGACGATTTAACGCACAAGTTCGACACCACCTTAAAGTAACCTCAAAATATGGCGTGAAATGTGACAAAAGTTGGGAAGAGTTCGTTGTTTGGATAGTTTGCGGATAACTTGTGATATACGAGGAGTGCCCGGAAGAATGGACCCAAGGAATCTTATGTTTACTAGTTAGTGTGCAACTAAGTAAAGTCCGTGGTTTTATCCACAATTTTTTTTTTAAATAAAAAAGAACAGCAAAAATGCATTGACACACATTTGTAAGTTTGTTGTAGCCATTTGCACCCATATAAACGAAACGTCAGTCATTCGAAATCAGTTAGCAACTGGGATGCGGACAAAGAACTTTGAGACCTAGCCCAAAAAGGTAAGGTCCAAGTTCTTTGGATGTCAAGTGATGATCAAGTGTTTCCCTGCGGTCTCTTTTAGATCGTATGTCCATCTTGTGGTGGACGTTCTACGTTGCGCTTACCGGTCGATGGTCTCCATTTGAGAACCTTTCGACCCCATCGGCCATTTGTTCTGCGTAATTATGTGCCCTGCCCACTGCCACTTCAACTTGCCAATCCGGTGGGCTATGTTGGTCTACGGGTCTACTCATAACGAACCTTTAGTTTAAAAAAACAGGAAAAAAAATGTACTATAAAAAACAAATAAATTTTAAATAGTGAATATGGTTCCAAAAATTCTGGTCGCATTACCACGTTGTCACCTTTTGAGCAAAGTAGAGGCCAGACTCAATGTGTTGCATTGAGTAACCGTATTTTTTTATTTTTTTTATAGATGATTCATCATAGATCACAAAATCAATTAAAATTTCCAAACACACCCATAGTTCCGTAATTTTCTCCACCTAAAACTCCACCATAAGTGTCAGTAATGGAAAGCATTAAGGAATATTTGTACATGTAGCGAGGCCACACTCCACTTAGACGTGTTTGCCGAGTGCTTGTCGCGTCCGAAACACGCTTCGCACCTCTTGTGGGCTTTCGGTGGGTCTAACCTTTTGTTAGAATAAAATATTGAAAAAAAATGTTGGTTATCTGACCACAATAAAAGAACAAAACAAAAAAAAAAAACATACAGTCGAATTGATAACCGCCTCTTTTTGGAAGTCGGTTAAAAAAACACATTATTGACAGCATGGACAGAAAATTACAATCAACCTGACCTACCTTATGTATGTGTATTAATACTTCACCTGAATAACCTAACATCACTTACTGTATTTTACATAATAATTTATTGTAAGGCCGAAACAGCAATATAGCTAGATATTTTTTTGGTTACGGTGGAGAAACCATGAGGAAACCTGCATACATACGGAGAAGAAATTCAATGGCGTATGTGAATCCACCAACCCGCACTGGGCCAGCGTGGTGGATATGACCCAATCACCCGTTGGGGTAGTCTAAAAGTCCAGCAGTGCACTGTTAAAAGGCTGATTATGATGATTGGGGTACAGCTAGGTTATGTAAGATGCACCTACTAAAACCATCTACGTGGTCTGCTTCTGTACCTGATGGACGGCACCGGTATCTCTATAGGAACGCAAGGGTAATCCTAGCATCCAGCATTTCTCACCTTCCCTCAACAATAGCGCGAGGAACACCGTGCCGTAGTCTTGCTTGGCTTGCTTGTACGGGTTAGGTCCCCAAGTCTAACTACCCACGTGCCCAAAGGTTCACTTAAATAAGTTTTTATGATAGCCAAGTGATACCAGTCTTATTTAAAGTCTCTCGCTCCGGAGTCAGCCTCATAAGCCTAACAGGCATATAATCTTTGAAACAAAATGTTCAAACCCGGCTGTGTGGCGCCTCGTTTGTTACTTTTAAGCTTACTTGTTAGACTAAAAATAAAAATAAAACCTTTTTCTATGACATTGTATAGGTATGCAACTCTCTAGAGTCTCATCATCATCGCAATCAGCCTATTAGACCACTGCTGGGACTAGGTCACTCCGAAGACACGCTACTCCAGCCCAATCTTCGGATTTCGCTTCCAGCCACTACTAGCTGCATTACGTATATCGTCACTCCATTGAGTCTCCAGGCATTCTAAGTTATATTTTCCGAGTCGTGGTCTCCACTTTAGAACACGCATACCTAACTGGTTATTTGTTCTGTGACAGATATGACCGGTCCACATCAGCTTGCTAATACGCTGAGCTATATTGGTGACTGGTTTTCTAGCGAATAACTTCGTTGCGGATACGGTCCTTCAGAGAAACGCTGAGCATAGCTTTCTCTGTAGCTTGAATAGGGACTTTACACTCGTGAACCGCTTCACGTTCACGTTTCAGCACTAAAGTCTAGGCGTTGAGAAAGCCTCCTGACAGTGTAGTTTCAGTGTAGTTTCAGCCTTAAATTAACCTCGTCCAAGTACTAAATGAGTACACAGAACGTCCACAATGGTATTAAATTTGTGTTCATCACATTAATCAAAATATTAAACCCTTGAAAAAGGGTTGACAGTCCATGTTGCCGTTTCTCTATAGTCACGTTTTGTAGAGCTGTCATTTTTAAAGGACATTGTTTGAAAATATTTTGTATCCTCGTAATTATGAGGAGCACGCTGGCGTAACGCTACCCTTACGAGTCCCTTTTCAAGGACGTTTTTCAAGGTCGGAAACTGTTGTGTATGTACAAATAATTTATGGTTAAGTAATGTCGATTTTTTTTATTTATTTTTTAGTTAATAAGGGCAAGTGCCTTTATTAACCAAACAAAATACAAGCTAAAACTAACACTACAAATACAGTTAGACTGCCCATAGACCGTTGAAGGTCTAAAGACAATCCAAATGCTAAAGAATTTAATTGTTTTTCATTGTTGCTTTGCTTAGATTTTAATCAAGTCTTAAGTTTATTATTTTTCTACTACTATAGTATTCTAATATACACGCGTACAATATTATTTTCTTAATAAGGGTTTGATACCTTTTGCCACTAAAAAGAGAAAAATGCACAGAGGTTCTATTAGGTTTACATGCTGGTGTGCTATGATTGGCAAATTGTACAAGAAAAACCACAAAAAAAAACAATTTCAGCATCTTATTTGTATTTCGTTTAGGTAATAAATTCACTTGCTAGTTAAAAAAAACAATGGATCTACGTTAGTCCCCAAGACATGAAAAAAAAAAAAAAAATTGTGCATGATGTAGATAAAACTTGATAAATCATGACTATTATAATATATAATATATTATTAGCATGTCGGTGACGCGAACCCATAAGTTTTGCCCCTACCAAAAATCTCTCAAGATGGTCACAGCAGTTTCCACTTCAAAAAAAAAAATAACAACTGTTCATGTTTCATTCTTTCGGTTATTTTTATAACTTCAAGGAATTTACGCACAATTATTATTACAATCATCGCTTTTCATTGTGAAGTGGCTAAGATCACTATCATATGATGACACAGAAGATGTTTTAAGAGTTATCAGGTGAATTGTTTTTATTTACTACTAGCAACGTACCCCGGCTTTGCACGGGTGTAAGTTTTATTTTTTTACACCTCGAGTTACAGTAGTAGTTACTCGAGTTAGTAAGGATCCCTACAAAAACAAAAAACAAAAAAACACAGTTGTTAAATAAACAAAAAATATATCTTATGTCACCCGGGGATAGTGTGGCTTCCCAACAGTGAAATAATTTTTTAAATCGGTTCAGTAGTTTCGGAGCCTATTCAATGCAAACAAACAAACAATCAAATTTTTCCTCTTTATAATATTAGTATAGATAAAAAGAATTTCATGTAGTATTAGTTTTAGTTTCCAGCAGATTTGATAATTTAGTAAAAAAAAAAAAAAACTGTCTTGCTAACTATTTGTAATCAGGTATACGGGTTGCCTTGATACTGGCTTTGCCTAGTAAGGCAACCAACAGGAATTATTATATTAAATAATTTAGTTTTTTTTTTTTGATAAATATTACCAGTAGTATTAGTTTTTAATAAAGCTTTGAAAACCGTTTCGCCTGATATCATCTTACTAGTTGCTTCCCGCGGTTTCACCTGCGTAGTGATGAAAAATGGTGATGATGATAATGAAAAGCCTATGGTGACATAGGCTTTTAATCAGGTCATAATTTATAGTTCAAGAGCCAAAGAGTGATCTTTGGCTCTTGAACTATACCCATGCAAAAAATCAGGTCGATCCATTGTTCCGTTGCAGCGTGAAAGAGGAACAAACATCCATACATACAAACTTTCGCGTTTATAATATTAGTAGGATTAGATTTTAGAATTGGAATCGGCCACTTTGAATAAAATCCAACTTGTTAAAGTCAAATTCAAAGCATCTCTTGCCTATTGACAATAATTAACTAACTTAATCTCGTTGGCAGAAAAATAAAGCTGAGAAGCAATAAAAACTTTTCATCACGACGCCGCCAAGAAAAAAATTAAAAAGCAGCTAATTAAGTTAGCTGGAAATGTTTCGCGGAGTTCGGTTGGCAAATAAATGATACAAACTCAGAACTGTGATTCTTGGTTACATAGTTTGTAAGCTTGGAACTTCTAATTGGGATTAAACAATTTTTTATATCTGACTAGTAGGCTGCCCCGGCTTCGTACGGGTATAGATATTTATCCTATGTCAACCGGAGATAGTGTAGCTTCCCAACAGTGAAAGAATTTTTCAAATCGGTTCACTAGTTTCGGAGCATGTTCAATGCAAACAAACAATCAAATGTTTCCTCTTTCTAATATAAGTATAGACTAGACTAACGTTTCACCGCGATCTTGCCTGATGGGAAGCGACGGTGCGACCGAAGATGGAGCACGTTTGCATAGTAATAACCTATTTAACCTAGACTTGAACATTCCAAGAATGAAAAAAAAAAGTTTGAGTTATAAATTCTTTAGAATAACTTTGTTACAAGATTGTGTTATACTAGCTTTCAACTTCCATTGCCCCCCTTAATTCAGCCCTAATCTCATAATTCTTTCTTAGTAGACCCCATAAGAAATCTAATTGTCTAATTTCAGTTTCGTTGGACAAGTTGTTCGAGATTTCATAATGAGTCAGTGAGTGTGGGTGGTATTCACTTCTACTAACTTACTCACAAATGCGCATGGTATGAGCCTAAAATGGTGCATGTAATAGTGTTAACACACGTATGGATTTGGTTGACCTCAACCGCCGTCTGACCAACGGGAGAGAAAGAGAGGGGAATATGATATTCTCACATACGAGTGTCAACACTATAACTGCGCCGAAATATCGGGAGCTCATTCTACAACCTTACCATGGTAAATAAATAAATAAATATTCGGGACATTTTTGCACACACGGTCATCTGACCCCAAACTAAGCAAAGCTTGTGATATGGCTGCCAGAGTCTGATATACATACATATATAGTTTTAAATACATACTTAAATAGATATTAACAACCAGATATAGAACAAACACAAATGTTCATCACATAAATGTTTGTCCTAGGTGGAATCGAACCCACGCCCCCAAGCTCAGAAGGCAGGTTCACTACCAACTGGACCAACGGGCTATCATGATGAAATATCACGTAAATAATTATATAACTTTACTCACAAATTATATAAAGTTAGGTTACCTTTTTTTTGTACACGCCCCAACTTTCCAGTTAGCGTAGGGCCTTCAAATAAATTAAACACCAAATTCTATTTACATTAATATTAACATAAAAGATAGAAAATAAGCTCCGTCTGTCCCTATAAGGTTGTTTTTAAGTGTGTTCTTTTATCTCTGAAACAATCTATACGACACTTTTTATCGACGTTGTTATTACCGTCATTATAACTCCAGGGGACCTAACATTATCTGTCACTGCAAAGTAAAGCTTCCGATTGACCAACAGGAATGGCTTCAAAAAGACCATTGCTTTGAAATAGCCATAAGACCACAGAATAGCGTTGTAGGAAGTAACCAGCACCCTCCTGCTGAGAACACTGAGTGTTTTTGTGCTTTGTAAGGTTATGTTGAGATGTTAGACGAATATTGATATTTCTAGTGATGAATGTCTTGATTAGTGTTTTTTTTTTGTTTTCTTTATTAAATGCATGGCTGTGGATTTTTGTAAATGTAGAGTAAATACTTGTTATATTACTAATAATACTTGTTGGACCGACGACATAGTAAGAGTCGCTGGCATCCAGTGGATGCAAAAGGCAGGCTGTCGTTCAGTGTGGAGGTTAAAGGGGGAGGCCTATGTTCAGCAGTGGACGTCTTCTGGCTGATGATGATGATGATGATGACTTGTTATATTCATATGTCTTAGTTTGATGCAAAAGATTGTATCTGTTTTCTATCCGATACACTTAGAAGAATCTTGGAATTGCACTACTTGCTTTTACCATCTTTCTTTTAGCGTATGCCCAGATAAACGCGACTAAAGTAGTATGCATTTGCCTAGAAGAGATCACTTTTAGCGATAAGGCCGCCACTTGTGGCACTAGCTCGTAAGTGTGTTCTA
This sequence comes from Agriopis aurantiaria, assembly GCA_914767915.1. NCBI lineage: Eukaryota > Metazoa > Arthropoda > Insecta > Lepidoptera > Geometridae > Agriopis > Agriopis aurantiaria. Next base: position 16,916,178 of record OU611988.1, read on the forward strand.
TCTGTTTGTAATTTTTATTTCTGGTGTGCACAATAAAGAGTTAGGTATATCTATCTATGCCGCCAATGCTCCGGGTATTGTAGGTTTCCATAGGCGGTGGTGACTATTTGCCATAAGGTAGTCCGTCGCTTGATTGTCTGCAACTACATTAAAAAAAAAAACTAAACATGGTGGACATTTCATTTCTAAATTTTTTACAGCACAGCGTGGGTGGGGAATTTTCTGTCTGTTTTCCCAAAAATTACAATATGGGTCATTCAACTTGTCGTCTTCAAATGGAGAATAAATATGTATCGTTTAGGATATCGTTCACCGTTCTTGTCGCGTCTTCGCTTAATATCAAGCATGTTGTAGAAAAATACAAAGCTGTCATAAAAAAAATGTTCAGCAAGTACTATAAAACTATAGAAACTAAAACTAAAAGTACTATAACCTCCAGGCCTGCTAAAATCTCCCAAGATGGCCTAATTGCATTATTCCGTAACAGTTTGGGTGAAGACTTAATTTGACTGCCCCGGTGGTCCAGCGGGTTCCCCACCTAGGACAAACATTCATGTGATGAACATTTGTGCTAAAGTATGTTATGAAAATATTAACAGTATTTAGCAGCCATAGTACAAACTTTGCTTAGTTTAGGGTCAGATGACCGTGTATGCAAAAATGTCCTGACTATTTATTTATCATCTACTATACTAATATTATAAAGAGAAAAAATTTGATTGTTTATTTGCTTGTTTGCGTTGAATAGGCTCTGAAACTACTGAACCGATTTGAAAATTCTTTCACTGTTGGAAAGCTATGCTATCCCCGGGTGACATAGGCTATATAATTAGCTATACCCGTGAGAAGCCGGGGCGGACCACTAGTTTAGTACAAAAAGAAACCCTTGTATGATTCTATTTTAACTTTTTCTACGTAAATCTTCAAACCAAATGTTTTCCGGTTCTATTTTGGCGGATACCAACTCTTTGTACATGTTTTTTCAAAGAAATCTTCATTGTCAATGATTTATTCCGCTACTTCGCATTCAATCGTCAGAACATCGCCCACAGTTACTCAATCATATTTTGTACAATTCAGAGACAACAATAGCACATATCGGATTCGGCCTCTGCTCAAACTGTACGATTGGATGAATAGACCATAGGACACGGAACGCAACTCTGGGTGTCTTCAAAACACGAGTGAATCAGTTTCTTCTAGGCAACCGTGCTCCATCGTAGACCGCACCATCACTTAACATCAAAGAGTTGGCTCAAATGCAAGACTATAATTGAATTAAAATTAAAATTTGCAAGGTGAAATGGCAATGGGCAGGCCATATCGCTTAAAGAATCGATAACCGATGAGGAAGAAAGGTTCTTGAGTAGTGACCACGAACGTCTTATGGCTGATTATGAAATTGAATTAAAAAAAGTTAAGAAATGTTGGTCTAAAGATTAAATACCGTTCGACTGAATTTGCATGGTGAAAAAAATGCTAAAGGTCCAATAGACAGTTTAACGATATAGTACATATTTGGATTGAACAAGGACTAGATTAGTACAAGACCAAGGCAGATAGCACACCAAAAGAAAATTTATTGTGGGATTAAACACTCTCCACATGACAGACTCTCGTTAGAGTTAATGTTATTATGCTTGATCTTACTCAAGCGGGTCATAACTTCTTAGTTCATAGCAGGGTAGGTAAACGCAAGACCGGTCGAGTACCACGTCCAGCATTATATTCTTCTAAGTTTCCCGCTATAGGGAAGTCTCACAAGAGTTTCCTAGGAAATGAAATACATAAGTACTTCCTTTGGGAATGGTGGACGGCATTCAGGGCAGGAAAAGGAAAAAAATATGCCGTCGTTCCTCACTCCAGGTGCTTCCATACGAGACTCTAAAAGTAATTTTCGAAGTGATGCCATAAAAATATTACGAATTCCTCGTAAGTTTTGTTATTAGCAGTATACACACAATTATTATTTTCTTCATTTGGAGAAGAATTTTTAACGTTTACTACTAAATAACTTTTAATGACGTTTCGATTCAAAAATGTGCACACAGTTGTCCTCCAAAAATGTTTCAAAATCCCATAACATCATACAATAAAATTATCAATTAAAAAATCTATGGAAGCTAGTTTCTTTCTCATCGGTTATCGTTCTTCGAGCGATGTGGCCTGCCCATTGCCACTTCAATTTGCAAATTTTAACAGCTATTTCGGTGACTCTGGTTCTTTGGCGAATATCCACGTTCCGGATTATATTTACATTAATGCATTGCAATTTTTCTCTGCACTTGCTCTAGCTAGCTAAAATGTAGTCTATAATACGTAAACTTTAACTGTTATTCGTAACATGTACAATAAATACAGCTAATATTAGATCTTATTCCGATCGCATACGGAACTTTTCACCAAGCATGCGGAAAACTCCATGGAAATAATACGAGTACATTATTACGAGATTATTGCCTGATATCTGAGCACTTGCCACTGAGTTATATTAGCATAGAGGGCTGTTTATGATATTATTATATTGTAACGTTATTATCTGTATTCTGTATGATTCAGTAATAGAATTAGAGAGGGAGTTATGGGGTAGTAAGTGGGTAAGTATTGTTGATAAGATGGAGAGGAAATTGTACGCCTCTCTTGAACAATCAAATACAAATGTAAGTACCTACACAATATAAAGGAGTGGCACACTATTGATAATTATTGATTTGAACAATATTATATTCATTAGCTATAATACAATGCCAGAGTGGGAACAAAAAATCGTCACCGCTTTATATTCCGTAAGCCAGTACGAAGCCCTTTGATTCCACATTTATTGTGCGAACTGCTAGTCTGTGGAATGCACTGGCTGAATGGGTGTTCCCCGATGGTTATAATCTGGGTGTCTTCAAACCACGAGGGAATCGTTTTCTTCTAGGCAAGCGTGCTCCATCGTAGATCGCATCGTCGCTTAACATTAGGTGAGTTGGCGGTCAAACGCAAGCCTATCAACAAAAAAATTTATATTATTATGTCATGAACATTGGCACGTTACCACATGTAATTTTGAACATGACCTAGTAGGCATCCATTCTAATGCAATATTATGCATGTAGGCCACTGATGTAGACCAGATAATCCACGGGCATTTGTGTTACCTTTCATATTTCCATAGGTACTATAGACGGTATTCAATACAATAAACAATAACTAACGACTTCCTTTCGAGCTACAAGCAATAACGACTCAAACTGGGGTCAAAAAATATAGCAACCCTGTAGAAACGGGACCGCAATGATCGCCGGATCCGACGTAATTCACTACCCTACCCTACCTTCCGTCCCTTGTAAAATAAAACCGCCAAAATGCGAGAACTTGCTACACGATGGTTCCGTTTCTATTTTTATTCCATCATAATCAGTCTATCATATTCTATTGTTGGACATAGGCTTCTATTAAGGCACGCCACTGTGTTCGAACGTTGGTTTTTGTTTCCCACAGAAAAGAGAAGGGATTTTTCTTTATCTTTTCTGTGTTGTTTCCAGTTCCATCGGATCACAGAGCGTCCTATTTTGTTCGTATCTAAAAAAATATAACAAAAAGTTCTTTTTTGCATATTTTAAATTGCACGTAGTAGTATGATTATATTTTTGCGACAATATTGCTGGCTATAATTTTACCCATTTTGGTTAGTCCTAGATTTTTGTCAAAAATACATCTTGGAACATAAACTCCCCAATAGTGAGCAAGCATATTAGATCCGTGACAACTTTGAAGTTTTCAATTTAGTTTTTATGCAATACTCAAAGTATTAAAAAAAAAACCATTACACTGACAGGAAAAAAACACAATGTCTTATTTCTAAACTCTATTGTTTTGAAAGCTGCATTACAAATCGAATGAAAACCACGAATTCTAATCACTTTTGCTAGGTTTTTGAACGTAAGACTAGCTGGTTACCATACAGGGTCCATGGTTACTTCCATGAAATATTAAAAGCAAAATGTTTTTATTCGGCTTTTTCAATGTTACTGTCAGGTGTCAAATAAATGCTTGGACCGAGGGATAGTTTTTTGTCCTTTGAAATTATTATTACTGTTCAATGCGGAACCCCAAAACGAAGGAAAAACAAGCGCTTTTCAATTTGTTCTAGTGAAAGAAAACATTCTGTCGACCACTCGGGCTTATTCTTGTTTATTTCACGTTAAAACTCGCTTCAAACGTCGTCTTATGAGTTTTTTGTAAAACGGAATTAAGAATGTTTACGTTGAGCTTGTGCGTAGGCTTTCTACTGGAATCGTAGATATTTAGGTGGCAAACTATAACTCGTGTTATCTTGTACTGACTTTCCACATACACTTAAATGCTTAGCTAACAAAAAAATTGTGACTTCCGATTAATTACTTCATCAGAACTTGCGTGAGGATTCATTATATTTTACTTTAAAAAACGACTTACATTCACGATTATGTTTATCGGTCGAGACGATCGACCGGTTTCGGAACTATTAGAGCTCCTCCATCAACCGCAACCGCAAGGTTGACCTTACCAGTATACGGGCAACCATCTCCTCCCAGAGACGGTTACGCGTATTTCCTGATGAAGGAGCTCTAACGGTTCCAAAACAGATTGTCTCGACCGGTAAACATGATCGTGAGTGTAAGTCGTTTTTATCCTAATTTATTGAAATAGTTTGGTAAATTTTTCCGAAAAATCGAAAACTTCATTTTGCAAGCTAACCGAACTCTATCCTAGTCTTTTTCAAATCATCTGTCTCGAACATGTCTTACTACGTTACCTTTTAAATATATTTAAGAGACTCCATTTCAAATGCAGTCAGTATAAAACGCGAGCGGAAACTAGCTGGCAGATTTCTTTGACATACGGGAAATCGCGTTTTCAGCTGCCACAACATTTGAGACTATTTATCTTTATTGAATCTTTATTATACGCGTATTTTGTACAAGGTATTCTTAATATTTTCTTATTTCATTTTGAGATTTGTCCGTAACCTTCGTGTCTCCGTGTTTAGGAATAATTATGACTGGCAAGATGATTACACTGAGGCCTCCAAAATTACATAAGAACTATTTAAAATGTTACATACGTTTTTAGGTGAAAAGGGCAAAGGAGTGGAGCCCTCATTTAAAAAAAAAAACAACTGGTATACTTAAAGACAATACTTAAAATATAAATGATGTCTCCCATAGCAACTCGAGAACGTAATGCAGTATTTTTGTAACATAATGTATCATTATACTTATCCGGTCCGATGGCCATACGCCATTTTGCGAATTTGGCGTGCGTGTTAGACGGCCACCGGAAATTTTGCGCGAAATCGCCGCGTGTTACTAAAATCGAGATTTCTCTAAATTTTTGAATCAAACCTATGTATGATATATATAATATCCATCCTTGTTTTGTTTACTATCTGTCGTATAAGTTAGAAAAGGATCGAACGACGTTTCACCTTACAATAAAGGCAAATAGAAAACAGTTGACGTTCGACCAGCTCCCGGCCGCTTGCCGCATGCGTTCTTTTCTTAAGCGACCGGCCGCAGGTCGCTCAACCGTAACGCTGCCAAAAAATAATTCATAACAAGTTTTTTGGTACAGATTAAATTAATTTGTTTCAGGTTAGGTATATTTTTCTCTTATATGTAATTAATATTTTATTATAGGTCAGGTTAAATTAGCATCACAAAGTAGTAGAATAATTTATCCTAAAATCTTATAGTACTTGAAGCAACGTAGAAGCGAAATTACATTAGAGATTCGTCACAAAAACAGGTTTTATATAAGACTATTTCTCTGGAACAAAAGAATGAGATTTCTAACGCGCCTAATAAAATTCATTGGTAAGTACCACGCAGAATACTATAGAGCTTCTATATAATATATAGTTATAGTAGATTTTATATTATTGTTAGTATTTATTTAAAATTTTGTTCAATGTTTTAATCAAGGTCTGTTTTTTAGTTTGTGCTGTGGTTTTTATTTTTAGTTTTAGTTAACCTTCAATTGGTGAATTGGGAAACTGTAATGCCAATTAAAGGTATGTATTTCATAAAAAAAAAAAAATATGATATATAAAATATGATATATGATATATAATTATTTTTTTTATTTTTTTTTATGAAATACATACCTTGAATGGGCATTGAAATTGGTGGCTCTGATCACTCCGTTTAAGAGCACAAAGAGAGAAAATTTGTGCCTTGTAGCCGCCCTGGTATGTTGCCGGGAATGCTGCGTTTCTACCACCAGTACCACCAATCCGTTATATTATCTTACTTTTTTACAACTATTAATTCAAAAATTTCTTTATCTTCAACAAAAACATGACTACATAATATAAATAAGTTTACATAAATAAACCGGCCAAGTGTGAGTCAGGCTCGCACGCTGAGAGTTCTGTACCACCACAAAGTTCAATAACGAAATTACCTGTTATAACTTGGTAATGAACAGAAATTTCTCGCCGACTCGCATTTGGTCATTATTTATTATTTTTGTTATACTTTAAAGTGCGTACTATAATCATGCCAAATTTGACGCTTATACGTATTACCGTTTTTACATTAGAGCTTATACAAAAATACGTTGAAAAAATACGTTTGTTGTATCGTTTTTACTTTTTGACTTTTTTATTAATTCGCCATATTCTATGAAAATTTCAACTGGCCATCTATTATGGTTAGAAAGATACAACCGTTAATAGGTAGGACAGACAGACATATAAAGAGATAGACAGACATCGAAGGCTTAATAATAGGGTCCCATTTTTACCCTTTGGGTACAAAAAACAACAGAAAAAGGTAAAAACATATTTTTTTTCGATAACCGCTTCGATGTCCCGGCCAATTTCGCGAAAAAAAGTAAAGTGACCCGCCCCTCCACGGCATTTACCCTAGGACATCAAAGTGGTTATTAAGCTTTTAGCTGTGATATATCCAAATACTGATGGGTTAAATACTCTTATACCAGTGCTGACCACTCAACCTATATTAATTTACTTAGTGTAGAAGCCGCCGATCGACGCGCGTAATGTAATTGCAGCGATCCTCGGGTCAGAACGGCTCAAGACAGGGGAAAATTCTCTTAAAAGGTTGTCCATGAGGGCCTGCGAGACCCAGGTAACATGCGAACTTATAAACCAATGGACGTGGCGGTCAGACGCACATTAACTTGCCAGATCAACAATAAGCAACAAGTAACGAGTGCTACTCAAGTTACACGTTTGCGGGATTCACAAACGCAACAGGATTCACGTAATGAGACGTGTATCTATGTTGCAAGTAAATTGGGCAATAAGTTTTGTGCTGTTAAGATCATTGATTACTAACAAATTCTTTCAAAATAATCGGATAGGTAGTTTCTCCAGTTGAAGTCATCACTAACTTCCGTATCAAATTACTTAAATATATACCTATACTAGTAAATAATATATGCCACATATACAAGGAATTAGGCATCAATTATTTATTGATTTAACAGAAATTTGTTACTGATGCAAATTTAGCCAAGAGCAATGCAAGAGACAATGTCTTTTTTTGGGATTTTGTGGTTTTGGTAAAAAAAAATCGCAAAGTAATGCCTGATTTAATCAACTAAACTCTTCACGTGTTAATTTGATTATTTAAAAAAAAATTGGTTATAAAAAACACGTAACTATTTCGATCGAATTTGCACCTACGCGTATACATTCAAAGTACGAGCTATATGCCTATTACTAAGAGGTCCAATATTCATAATAATATGATCATTACATCGCGTCCCTTGGTTAAAACGTCCGGGTTCGTGACCATTACTTATGCATTACCCCGGGTACATAGGATAGGTAAGCGGTCCCACAGGCCTCGCTCATGATTTTATTCTACAGTTCAGCCCCAACGACGGCTCTTTTGACAATGCGGGCGTTAGTGTAATTGTTTTTTTATTATTAGTTCATTTTGAAAACATAATTTCGGGAGTATTTTTAAAACTAACTTTGATAACGGTACACAGAAGTAGTTATTGAAAACGATTTAATTGAAGTAATAGTGAAATTGGGCCCTAATTTCATGATAAAAATCGGCTGAGCTGATTTTGATTTAGTTTTTTATGTTTAAAGAGTAAATTGATTAAGAGTAACCTTAGCTATGATTCAAGAAAATCTGCTCATCCGTTTGAAAATAGTTATCGGGGGCTTAAAATATATATATTTGTTACCCAAATAGAATAATGCGCGATAAGTCCAATATTTAGAACATAAAAAACTTTACCTACATTAAAATGTACCCATTCCTACTATTTTAGTTGTGATTGCAGCATTTTAAGTAACCAAATCCACACTCCGCAAGCTCGGTTCACGTATTCGTACGTCTGGCATCCACGAGACTTCATTTCCTTTTGGTGATGGATGACAGTGTATCTTCAATGAGATTTATAATGGCGTGTCATTTTTGCTGCTGATGTGAACTCGTGCCGCGTATTGTAGGCACTAAACTTGAAGTGTTTTGTGTGTCTAATTTTTAACCCAAATAAAATCACATCAAATAAGTTAATACTAAAAACATATTTTAGCTTTGGTAAATAATATGTAATCCACCATATCATGGTAACACTTAGACTGGGTTGTCATATAATTGAATGCGTATACAACATTTCATGTCTGTGCTGCTAGCTGCACTGAGGCTTGAGTACAGCAAGTATGTCATGATAAAACTTAAAACTGGCTATCAGAATAAAATACGTACACAAAACTTTGCATTTTTGCTGTTGACCGTTGAAGAGTTCCTTTATCTGGAACTAATTCTTAATGTCAATTCTAGGTCATGATTACCATAAAAATGCATGTTCACTGGAACTGTGGTTCAGTTCCGATGTAAAAATTCAACTCTATAGGATAAGAGAAAGTGGTTCTAATTTAGTTTGCATGATTTGACTTAACCAAACACAAACAAACATTACTACCTAATTAAATAAAAGCTTGTAAAAAAGCAATGTAAATAAAATTCATTAAAAATTACATGAGTCTACGTGCCCTTGCTCATTTGCAAAGGCAATTTTAAGGTACAAAGAAAAAGGAACGTAAGTTCTAGCTAGGGTAAAATTTTCTGGTGAGATTTCTGGTCTTTCTTTTCTTATTATTGCAGCTTTGCAGTCTAGGGTTGTTACACGACTTATTAGGAAGTGATCGATTAAAGGAAATTCACCAAATAAATTTATATCTGTAAATACAATATTATGTATGTATATTTGTCATTATACATAGTATTTATGTCCATTAAATGGACATATTTTAGTCCATATTAATAAAATCCATTACCTTTTTTTATTTGCATATTTTCTTGCTTTTTTAATACCTTTTTCTTTTGTCCTAAGTACCTATTAGTAACCAAAATGGGTCAGTGATATTGTCACCATCGAGGGTTGAACCTGGATTAGATTAGAACAGCATCAAATGTCAATCAAGTCAAATGGCATAGCAAGAGAAAGGCTCTAAAATCACTATTTATAAGAACCTTGGTACGTTTTTGTAAATATAGTTAATCTAACAAAACAACTGTTTACAAAGATGTAGACGTACACTATTAAAATACCCAGAATTCTTTTCCTAGTTATTCCAAGAGGCAGAACTCCGAGGCGGGGGTAAAAAGACTCATTCTTTTGACAAACGCCGGGGTACGAGAGTCGCCGAGGATACAATTTGCGCTAAAGGTGGCGTGGTTTCTTTCCAATGTGATGAGGGTAAAGGCTGGGCCATAGTGCGGGAGATTTATTTGGTGTGAAAGATATTTTAACTAAACATATTACGGGTGTTATTTTAGTCGGTATAAAATTCGAGGATATATTATATTTTATTATACTTATCATTATAATCAACTTTTACTTTCATACACTGCGTTGTGTGTTAATGTATGTGTTAAAGTAACAAGGAACAACAGTTTTTTGACAGACGTGCAAAGCGGCTTTAATTTATATTATGTAGAGATAGAGAAGATAGAGAATAGATGCATGTAGACGCAAATAGGTCACATATTTGGGAACAGCAGGTTACGACGTAGGTGCGTTATTGATTTATCTTTTTATGTATTTTTTGGAAAAAAAAAACGTAATTAATAAAGTAATATCATCGATGAGCTGCCTAAATTTTAGAAACATTGGATACGGCTTGATAGATACGCTTTGGAAAGATTCTAAAAACAAAACTTTGATCGCTAGTCGCTTTCACTTTTGCCTAGCCCAAAAGGTGGTTTCTTCTGTCGTGGCTGCTGCAAGAAACTGAGCATTTCTAATGCAAATGTGGATACGTGGTTCATTATGTTCTGATTTTAGAGCGTTTAGTGCGCGCCGGGATTTCAGCGTTCGTTCCTTTACGTTTCTTTGCCGTTTGTGGAATACGCGACGTTTTTTAAGCGAGGTAAGCATAAATTGTGGGGAGTGCTTGCGTAATTTAATTCTTGTTTCGCTTTGTTTGTATTTCGTATGTACGTTGCTTTTGTTTGGAGACTATTGGTGGGGATGTAAGGGTTTGTAGTTTTGCCGTGCAAGATAAGATGTTATTTTAAAACTATTCAAAAGTCATGATACTTAACTGAGTCGTGCAATGTTTATGTTAGTCTCTTTTGTTGTATGTTTCAAGACAAAAAGAACTCGTGTAATACCTAACTGACTTTAAACGGTTGGTATGGTAACACATGATCCCTTGTTTAACTACATAAATATTAATAACTAGCGGCCCGCCCTGGCTTCGCACGGGTATAGATATATAGCCTATGTCAGCCGCGGATAGTGTAGCTTCCCAACAGTGAAAGAATTTTTCAAATCGGTTCACTAGTTTCGGAGCCTATTCAATGCAAACAAACAATCAAATTTTTCCTCTTGATACTATTAGTATAAATAACTTTTTTATTTACTCAGGGTAATTTTTGATTTTTTATTATGTTTAAGAATCCGAAAACTACAATGTTAAAATAGTATATTATGCAATTAGTGAATAAAGGTCGGATTTAAAGCGAGGGCCAAGATGAATCGCGGGTAAGTGAAGGATTCTAACGAATCACGACCGTAGGGAGTTATTCATGATGATTGAATATTGTGTTTTTTATTCATTGTTCTCAGTGAATAAAATAACTTTTTTAGAGGGGGGATGGTATAAAAGAATAATACTAAAATAAACCCAACTGAGTTCCCAAAATACCCCTTCACATTTTCAAACTAAAAATAACCAAACCAAATCCGCGACGTAAAATCCTTTATTCAATTATAATTGTTTCAGAGCGTCACTATTCCTTAAGGCGGTCGTTTTTGCCGAGAGAGCGTCTCGGCAGACCACGAGTAATTCAAAACATTAATTTTACTAATGGAGTTAAGCTGCCGCTAAGCTCGAAGACAGAAAACGAATGTCGAGGCAAAGTCGCTAGGTGTGCTCTGTGTCTCGGTATCTTGCGGTGTTTCCTGGTGCCTCAGTGCGTAAACAACGCAGAGCAGATACAAACAGGAGTTGGTTCAAAATAATTTTCTTCACATGTGCGACATTTTCGCTTTGCGAAAAAGCACTTCAAATAAAGATTATAAAAAAAACAATTAATGCAATTTCCATGGGTTTAGGTTACTTAACGGCCCTTCGCATCTTCGTCAAAGGCAATATAAAACATAACGAGTCCACTTCATTATACTTAAACACATATATTTTTTTCAGTGTAAAACGAACCCACTTGTGACGGCTTAATACATACAGCAGGTTATCGGACAGGGGTTTTATTTGTTTAAAAATAACAGGATTAGTGAAAAAAATTACTAAACGTAATCTTATCATCATCATCATTGAATACGTATACTTAATGAAAATATTATTATTTAAATAGGCTAGTAAATATCCGAGATATCAATAAGCGAAGGTTTTGGTCAGCGAAGGAAGGCTGTCCTTTTCCCGTAATGTCAGTGTCAGTTTGGGGTTTGTATGACATAATTTTACCATACCTTTTGCCTAGTCAAAAACACAAAACAGAAGCACATACTATACTATATATATAAGTTAACAGCATCATTTGTTGAGTCGTGAAATATCTACAACATTGACGGCGAGACGACATGCCTCACGAATCTTTGTTCATAGTAGCATAGCGTATAACACCTCTTCTTTGTATTGACTCTGTGGTAAGCACCGACTGTTGCGCTTCCCCGCTCCCCTCGTACCTCTCTCCAATCTTAATTAATTAAAATGCAAACCGCTGACAGTAGTGAGTTTAATTTATTTCGAGTTACGACTGCCGGTTTTGATTTACGGAATAGGGGCACGTGATGTCTGATGTTGGACAGATTCTGGCCCAAGTTTGGCATGTGCGAAAATTATTTCTTGTACGTGCAATTGAGGCTAGTGTTAAGTTTGAGATGAAACGCCTAGCTTGTCAATCATAAAACAGGTTCAAAATGTAATTGAAAATACTGCCTGTAAAATTGTTGATGCTTTCAATGAAAATATAATTAGAAACTAATCAAAACGTGCAGATTTCAGACTTTTGTACTATGTAATAAAAATCTGTGGCAGAAATACAAAAATATGGTAAAAATTTGGTGACATACATAATTATCAATGACTTCAAAATTTGTAATGGTGGCAACTATGCACAGTGCATAGCTGCGTCTTTTTTTATTCGGCAAATATAGGCAATGTGAAGTGCTACCATATGTGATTAATAAAAATTATTTATACTGCCAAACCAAAGCGCTCAGTTAAAAAAAATATATATTTATAAGCTGGTTTAAAAATAAAATAGACAAAGTTAATAAAAAAGATGAGGGAGCGTTTTGAGAGACTTTAAAATAACAAAAGGAACTCGTAAAATGGTTCAAAAATTTCGATGTAATAGTTACAATAAACAAATAAAAACAAAAAACAACAATAAAAAGAAACAACAAAAACAATAACATAAAAAACAAAAACAAAAATAACAATAAACGAATACTGACAAAATTCAGAACCTCCTTCCTGAAATCGGTAAAAAAAGCTTCACTGTCACATTTCGATAAAATATTTTTATCCTGGCTGTTTCCTCTATTTTGACTAAGGGTGAATTTACAGTGTGTAAAACATGGTTATTTTATTTTTATTTTTTAACATGGTTCAAAATATGATCCAAGAAAACAAGGTCTAGCACATTGGAAGATGTACAGCAATGACGTCACTGTCCAGTTGCCACTTTATTATAACAAACACAGATACTGGGTTGAAAAAAAAAAAAAAGCCCAAAAAGCATTTCAATTGTCATTTGGTCTGTCAGATCAACCAAGTTAAGCACGAATTGAATATATTAAACACAATTTTATCAAAACCACATTGATTTATTGGATTCCCACAGGTAATATATGGATATTGGGGAGTTATAATTTCATGCTACTGTTAACACAGAAAATCATAGAGAGTACGCCATTGTTTCGTGTATCGTCATCTCTCTCGAACTTGTTGTAAATTACTTATTCTGCTCTTGCTTATGCACGTGTACGTGTACCCATGGCATTGACGACATCATTGCGGGACGCCCACGTGACATTTTTTCTCGGAGCGCTATACCTGGCGGAGTATATTATTATACCATGGTTCGATATAATATCCATTTGTTTGAAGTATCTTTGCTATAAAATTTGCTTTGCTCAGTACAAAAACACAGCACACTCATGCACCGTCTCTCCCAGAAAAGATTTGTACCAGCAAATGCGTTTAATAGATAAAAGGCTCTCTTTATTCCAACCGCATATTTTATTCAAATCTCTCGCAGTAGTAGATCTAAACAGTATTCTAACTTACCTGCTTATATTCTTAAAACTGGATTCAAAACCTTAAGAAATTAGGTACTTTGTTGAAATTTTGAATGTAAAAGTTTAGTATTGTTAGAAATGCAACGCATATTTTAATGAAACCTATACAATAATTGTCGACTGATGAGATTGGCTATTAGAGCTATGGTGGCCAAGCAGTAGCATGTGCGCTTTACAATCTGACGGCACTGGTTCGATCCCCGGCATCAATGACTTATTTGGTACTTATGTAATTTATATGCAGATTCGATGCCATCGCTCAAAAACGGTAAAAGAAATCATCGTGAAGCAACCAGTATGTCCAAGAACCTTAAAAACTTCAAAGGTATATGACATTCATCAATATGCATTGGGCGAGCATGCTAGCTTAGGGCCTATCTTCTCTCTCTCTCTCTCTCTCTCTCTGGGAGAAGGTCTGTGTCAAGCAATAGATACATGATAGGCTAAAATGATGATTATGATGATGATGATGTTTCGTGTAAAAATCTAAAAAGCAAATATTTTTTGTCTTGACATGAGGATTCATGCCATAGAAGGAATAATAGTAAATTTTATAATCACTAGTCATAGTCCTTATAAACGCAGGAAAACAAATCAGGAAGGTTTTAACCTAATTTAATAGTAGTATCAATTTAATTATTAAATCATTAAATCATTTCACCGCTTTGGAAACCACAGACTCCGAAATAGCTCAAAGAATTAACGTGGTGAAGTGGCAATGGGCTGGCCATAGTGGCCATATCTGTAGAAGAACTGACAACCGCTGGGGTAGACGGGTTCTAGAGTGGAGACCGCGTTTAGGCAAACGTAGAGTAGGACGCCTTGCAACCAGGTGGAGTGTCGACCGCGAAAGGCGGCCGGTGGCAAGTGGATGCGAAAAGAAGAAGATCGTGCCTTGTGGCGTTCTTTAGGAGAGGCCTACGTCCAGCAGTGGACGAAAATTAAATAGGCTGATGATGATTATCAATTTAAAATTTACAAGTATATACAGGGTTACTGGTAATCAGTGAGCATCCTCATGCCTCAAAGGGCAGCCTAAGTACATCAACACTAACAAATTTTGTACAAAGGATTTTCAAAATACGCAAAAAAATATGCCATTCCATAAAAAATCATTCCCTCTCAAAATATATGAAATAGCCCATTTCTTTCGCAAATTTTGATAAGGCGTAGAACTAAAGTTGTTTGTTTTGACATGAGGATGCTAAATGATTATCAGTAACCCTGTATATTCCGGATGGCAATACAATAATTTGGTACCATCGACCTGATCTGACGATGAAACCAGGAGATGGCTAGATGACTCTTCAACAGCTACTAGTGAACCCCTCAAGTTTGTGATCATTTAGTTGATTTTAACGAGTCATATTAATAAGCGTGTTTTTATTTGTTTTTAAATGCTAAAAAACTCAGTTTAAACTGTGGAGTGCATCTTGTAAGTTATGTTTTATGTATTTATAGAAAGTTAGGGTACTGTTGTATACAGAGGCTCTGAGAGTGCGACCAGCGAACGTCATCTAATGAATATTACGGAGACGCTCCTGGAGCCAGAACACCTCTCGGATACCTTACGTTGAGGATACTGAACATTCTTTGGAAAAATGTTGATTCTTTACAGATATGTATATATTTTTTGGAATAGACTGACCGCCTGATAATTTAAAAAAAAAGAGTTTTCATCATCATCATCTCAGTCATACGACGTCCACGGACAGGCCTCACCCATCAATCTCCAAAAGGGCCGGTTGGAAGCGGCCTGCATCTAGCGTTTTCTTGCGGTCTCTTTTAGGTCGTCCGTATATCTCGTGGGTGGACGTACTACGCTGCGCCTATTAGTCAGTGGTCTCCATTCGAGAACTTTTCAGCTCCATCGGCTATCTATGCTGTGTGCTATGTGCCTTGCCTACTGCCACTTCAATTTGCTTGTCCGGTGGGCTATGCCGGTAACTTTCGTTCGTCTACGGATCTCCTCATTTCCGGTTCAAACACGTAGAGAAATCCCGAGCATAGCCCTCTCCATAGCTCGTTGTGCGACGTTGAGCTTACTTATGAGTACCATGGTGAGAGACCATGTTTCAGGCCTGTATGTCATCACTAGCAACATACAACCAGTAGAAGACCTTCGTCTTAAGGCACTGAGGTATTTTGGCCAAGAAGACGTCGCAAAGTTTACCGAACGCTGCCCAGCCGAGTTGGATTCGCCAATTGACCGCTTTCTTTAGGCTTGGAAAAGAGATTTACCTGGATTAATTCAAAGTAATATAAATCTATGGAATACCTCCTTTTTTATTTATGATTAGCAGCGCCCCGTGGTTTCACCCGCTGTCTTACAAGGATAACATTTTCTGGGATAACAAGCCTATGTGATAAATCATGGTACAAATTGTTCCATACTAGACGCCTAGAAGAGGTACCTTTTTACTCTCTATTTGTAGACACTGATATTGTACTTTCGGGTAACACAAACTCTCCAGAGGCAGAAAGTTACACACTCTCGCTGTGCGTATGATAAATGTGAAATCAAAGCGTTTTATAAATAAATGCCAAGTAAATATTTCAAATCACTAATGCTTTAATAGATTAAGCATTCAGCCATATTTTAATACTAAGATCACAAAACATATGACTTAGCTCATAAATTTTATTAAAAGAAAATACTAAAATTAGCATGCCATGCGAGGTAGCACTCAGTAGTAGCTATTGTCAGTCACTGTACTGTCAAGTTGTTAGATAGGTACCATGAACACAACGTGCAACTCTGGTTTATATCTGCTTTTGGCTCTACCACAGAATAAAATAGTTCTACAATTACAGAAGTCTAACTCCTACATGACATTCAAATGACTTTCGCTACGTCGCAATCAAATTAATTTCAGCACGCACAGCTAACCAGACTTCATAAATACCCACAGGTGCTTAAAGTTTGCGTGCCGGCTTATATGTACTCTATGACTGTACGCAAGTTTGTTTTTTTTGCTCTGACTTACTTGACTTACGGTGCTGAAACGTGGACACTTACAGTTGGAGCGGTCCACAAGATTGAGGTCGCTCAGCGGGCTATGGAGAGAGCTGTACTTGGCGTTTCTCTGAGGAATCGTATCCGCACCGAAGTTATTCGCCAGAGAACTAAAGGCACCGACATAGCTCAGCGTATTAGCAAAATGAAGTGGCAGTAGACCGGTCACATCTGTCGCAGGACTGATAACTGCGGTAGAGGTATTCTAGAGTGCAGACCACAAATCCGCAAACGTAGCGTAGAACGCCCTGAGACTCATTGGACTGACGATGTACGTAAAACGGCTGGCTGGCTCTGACTGTTACATAATCCCTGTCACTTTCGCACTATGTAATAAAATATAAAAACACCTCGCAGAGCGGGCTCGAGGTCATAAGATTACGAATCGCAGTGAGACAGGCCTGACTACTAAAATTAGACTGAAATACTAGTACAAAACAATTTTGGGACAGTTATTAAAATTTTAACGTAATAATCTATATAAATAAAAACGAAAACCGTTCGTCGGCAAACGCTTGAGAATGGCTGGACCGATTTTGCAATTTTTTTGTTCAATGTTCATAGAAGTCTGAATTAAAATTTTAGGAAAAGAAAGCCCGGAACATTAAAATATATGTGAAATGCTGAAAGTGATTTTTTCTGTGGGATTTTTGTATGAAATGTGTAGAAATTTGAACAGGACAACGTCTGTCAGGTTAGCTCGTAAAATAAGTATTCAAAAAAGCGTAAAACTATTCAAAGGTTATCTTTCTGTCTGCAATATCATTACGCAATACACTTGCACGTTACGTCGCCGCCGGGGCTTTCATCTGATTAGATATTATTTTGCACTGTTTCTCGTCTGGTATAGTACAAGAGCTAGTAGTTGATAATACTTACGTGTTTTGAGTAAGCTACTGTAGCCTTATAAAAACGCAATAGAGTTTGGTTAGAAAAGCTTAGTATTTGTTCGGATTTTATGACAACGTTTGTTGTATTTCTTAGGATATGATGAGTTTCAAAAGTAAAAAAATAACGTGCGTTTACTTAACTAAACTTAAATATATTAAAAATTATTTACATGGGTTTTCCATCTAGGATTAATTTTACCGACCCTTAATAAAAATGCAGCTAAAAGTTTTTTAAAGTTTTCACTTCCGAAACCAAGATCTTGTAAATACTTTAATGCATCTGAAGTGGTCCAATGGCATCAACAAGAGAGTAGGAAATGTTTTATTTTTCATAAAATTCAGTATTTCACGTCATCTCTCTAGATTTGATTGCCTACTAGGCAAAACATTATACATAGTGATTAATTATTGAAACATCAATTGTGCGTGTTTTTTGAAGTGTGTGTGTGTGATTTACTACTTTAAAAAAAAAACATGCTTTTACTATTAAAATAAGGCTTGCGCTTGGCCGCCACCTCGCCTAATGTTAAGCGATGATGCGGTCTACGATGGAGCATGCCTGCCTAGAAGAAACCAATTTACTCTCGACTTGAAGACACCCAGATTATCTCATCTTTATCAGCAGTGGGTAATTCTGGACAGATAATGGTGGTTTAATACCCTATTCCAAGCAGCACCTATGTCTCCGCCTTTGTCTCATAAGAAGAGCAAGCAAATTCGAATCCTATAATGAAATAAGGATTCGATGAATACATTTTCGTGTTTGCATATTTTGAGCCTGTTTGTGACATGATTACAGTGAGATGAGTGAGATGGAACCACGTGTATGGCGCTGCCATTATTTTATTTATTAAAACGGATCGGACAAGTACATTACCGTGAAACAAGTTTATATAAAAATAAAAAAACTAATACTAATTAGCAACCCGCCCGCCCAGCTTCGCACGGGTGTAATTTACGTGCGAAGCAGGGGCGGGTCGCTTCCGTGAAAAATTATCTAACTGATGGTGGAAACCGCATCAAAATCCGTTGCGAGGTTCAGGAGGAGTTAGCGGCCATACAGACACACATACAGACAGACAGACAGACGTGGAAAGTAACTTTAATTTATACTATGTAGAGATAGAGATATGATGTAGATAAGTAGATCTGTAGTACATATTGTTTTCTTACTATCTCTATGTGTTCTTTTGGCCCGGTTTTGTTTTCAAGCTACCACCCTAGCAAAGATTATATTTTATTAATTGTGGATTGTAATGTTTGTGGCATATTTAATAATTAATCTTTTAGGGTTCCGTACACAAAAGGTAAAAACGGGACCCTATTACTAAGCCTACGATGTCTGTCTGTCTGTCTGTCCGTCTGTCCTACCTATTAACGGCTGTATCTTTCGAACTGTAATAGCCAGTATTTTTTTTATGTAATGTTACGGCGGATTAACTGAGAAATAATAAAATTGTCGAAATGTAAATACGAAAGGGATGTCCCCACACAACAAACATATTTTTTAACGTATTTTTGTATTAGTCTTAATTAAAAATGGTTATAAGTGCACGCGTCAAATTTGGCATGATTTTAGTACACACTTTAAAGTATAATATAAAATAATAAATAATGGCCAAGTGCGAGTTGGTGATAAGTTTCTATTTATTACCATTAAGTTATAACTCGTAAATTCGTTATTGAATTTTTTGGTGGTACGGAATCATCAGTGCGCAAGCCCGACTTGCACTTGGCCAGTTTGTTTATATTTGGAGAAACTAACAGCCTTAAATAACATAAATATAAACATAATATAATATAAAAGAGCCACTTCATCAAAACTCGCGTGAGGATTCATTATATTCATTATAGTGTCACCATGTACAAGCGAAACGGAAGAGAATATACCAGTACCGGAGGCAACGGTCGCAGTGCAGGCGGGTGCAAGGGCAGCAAGAGTGGCTGCACGCTCTGCGCATGCGCGCACCGCCGCCGCGGCCTTGGCATCGCCAGTACGCGGGCGACCTTCTCCAGAACCGCGCGTATTCCCTGAGGAAGGGGCTCTAATGGCTCCGAAACCGGTCGATCGTCTCGACCGATAGAAACATAATCGTGAGTGCAAGCCGGTGCTATAATAATTTATAAAAGAGCCAGTTATAAGTTTCCATTAATAGACTGAAAAATCAAATCAAATTCGTTTATTTGCATTATGAATTATTGTATTTATCTGATTTCATTAAATTGTCATCCGAACTGTTTCGACCATGTAAAGTACCCAAGTAAAGTTTCGTATAAATATATTTTGTAAACATACTTTAGTGTTAATTTAACTATCAATGAATATCATATTTCATGTTCTTGCCAGCTTCGGCTTACAAAAGTGTGGAAAAAAATAATTCATAATTATAAAAAAGAGCACAGTGTAAATGTACAAGATACCAGAGTTTTCTAGTCAAGCACAATCTTTATTTCACTCACATAACATTGCCATTATCAACATCAAGTATTATATAGCTAAAAATCTCCTTAAATCCAAG
This sequence comes from Agriopis aurantiaria, assembly GCA_914767915.1. Taxonomy (NCBI): domain Eukaryota; kingdom Metazoa; phylum Arthropoda; class Insecta; order Lepidoptera; family Geometridae; genus Agriopis; species Agriopis aurantiaria. The sequence goes on from OU611988.1 coordinate 16,936,391, forward strand.
TGCTCGAATCCTCAATGTGGCGAACTTAAAAGCGATATTAAATCGCGTCTTACAGGGTCAAGCCGGCTTCATTAGACGTAGGCATGTCATTTAAACTCCCCTCCTACTACAGAGTAAGAAAGCACAGAAACTAGCTGTGATCATCAATGTACCTGGTGGCGGCGGTTAGTAATGCAAACAAAAATGGCTCCAATTTTCATAGCAATAATATTGTAATAGGTTGTACGGAAAAGTATTTACATACTTCATTGAAGCATATCGGCTACCAGCTGTAATCTAGCGTTCAAAAACCTAGCAAAAATGATCAGAATTTACGGTTTCTACTATATACTAAGCTACTGTCAAAGCTAAAAGAACTTGAACCAATCAAAAGCTACTAGCAAACATTCACATAGTCCGCATAAAACATAAGGTTCGGTTAAAAAGTAATCCAAGACGCCTCGTAGATGTGACGGGTGACCAAAAAGCTGGCGCTTACCTAAAAGCCAAAGAGCCAAAGAGTAAGTTTGGCCATTCAACGTGGTCATGTCGCTAGCTTTTTGGGCACTTTACCCGAAGACAGCAGTTTTTTTTAAATATAGGCAGTCAATTTTATTTAGATTTGATTTAGTTAGGTATATATTTAGTTACTTTAGCTTGAATTTGAATTTATAGCTTTACTGCTCCGTTGGTCCAGTGGGTAGTGAACCTGCGTTCTGCGCTTGGAGGCGTGGGTTCGATTCCCACCTAGGACAGAGATTCATGTGAGGAGCATTTGTGTTTGTTCTATATCTGGATTTTAATATCTACATAAGTATGTATTTAAAAAATTAAAATGAATTATCAGACTCTGGCAGGCTAAGTACCTACAAGCTTTGCTGAGTTTGGATTCAGATGATCGTGTGTGCAAAAATGTCCCGAGAATTTATTTTTTTGTTGAAAAAAAAAAAATTATGTATGCCTAATATACAATGAAGATAACAAATACATAAATATTTTTAAAGTTATTTGATTATTTATTTACGGGATATTCACCGTGATAAGGCTGTAAAATGAATAATACATACATACATAATAAATATATACATATATATAACCTTAGTGAACATCCATTATAGTTTAAACAGTGTTTTACATATATATTTTTGTTATTTATCCGCAAAGGGTTAACTAAATTTAATTTGGAAAGTATAGATTACATGAGATGAATCGTTCTTTTTGAAGTAGTCTATCTGTTGTTATCTTATCAGTGCCTCCAGGGAGAGCCCCGGCTACCCAACTTAACCTCTGTTTAAACCGACGATTAACCTCCCAAAGGCAAACATTCGAAATTACAGATGTGATTTAGTAATTGACTTGGATTTCGGTGGCATCCATTTTAATTGGGCCTTGATTAATCTGTTGGTTAAATTATAAACTCATTGTTGGGCAATCAATGAGATGTAGGTACTTCTTTTTTTACTTGACTGTGCAAGAAAGAGGGTTATGTTTTTCGAGTGTATGTATGTAATAAAAGGGGTTTGTTTGGCACTCCTACTTTACCTACTTGGTGATTTTCCGGTTCCCATATTTTCTTCAGCATAGCTAATTTAACTTTAAGTACCGAACATAACCGAAATTTTACTATAATAGTATAAAATTTCAAAATCCCGTAAATATTTACTTATCGTTAAACTATTCAATTATCCATATTGAACACCCTTCAAAAACGTGCATCAAGATTTTAATAACCCACGTAATTCAGTAAATAAAGCGCTTCAAGCGATACAGTAAATTATGTTCATCTCAAGTTCTTTACTTGGGCCCTTAAGGCTGCAGAGATGGCAGAACTCGCAAACTAAGCCCCTCAATGGGTGCTGGGCTCAAACTTAATTACGTCACGTAGTTTGGATTTACCTAACTTTCAACTAAGCCCAGTGTACATGGCAAACATCGAGCGCTTCTTTCGAATATGCGCTAAGCTCCAAACCAACTGTTTGCACCTATGGATTAAAAAATATATTTGTGCAATATTTTATCATTTATTAAATTCACATAAGTTCTTTATATTTGTATGTGACGAATCTTTAGTGTAATTCCGCTCCTACGTCGTTTCAAGTACGGTAAGGATTTTGGAATAAGCGATGAAGACAAGGTGTAACACGCGTCGACAAGGTACATTGAGGAAACGGCTATCATTGCTTATTTCATTTACATTTCAATTAAATAATATTTATAGTCATTGCACGTTAACTGTTGAAAGTTTCAAATAGTTTATTTTAAAATGGATATCGTCATCATCACCATTTCAGCCATAGGACGTCCCTGTTGGACAAAGGCCCCCATCGATCTCCAAAAGGGCCGGTTGGAAGCGGCCTGCATCCAGCGTTTCCCTGCGGTCTCTTTTAGATCGTCCGTCCATCTTGTAGGTGGAATAAAAATGAAAAAATAAAAAAATAATCAAAATATCATTATTAAAAAATATTATAACGAATTTTTTGTTTCAGATTTGATTAAAGTCATCCGTTGAGCTTTTGTCAGTGCCGGTGTCCCGTCAGTCCTGGAACCTAATGGACTGATGTGATACAACGGCAAAAGACCCGACGGGATGACTCTCATACCTTGGAAGGTGGGGCAGCCATTGGTGTGGGATGCGACATGCGTAGACACAATGGCTCCGTCTCACCTTCCTGCAACATCAGTTCAGGCCGCCGCTCAAGCCGGAAACCTCAAACGGCGCAAATATGCACAACTTGACAGGGTGTACATGTTCGCCTCGTTTGGGGTGGAGACGATGGGTCCGTGGGGGCCGGCCGCTTTGGGCCTTTATCGGGACTTAGGCGATTGGTGGAGGCGTCCTTGTCTATCAAGGTTTGCCATAATCTCTATGCTTGGCAGACGGCTTAGAGATTGCGCAGAGCGTTCACCATGCAGTAGGCGGGCTACTACCCATCCTTTGGTGGTTTTGGTCGTAGTTTTAGGAAATTACCTGGTCCTAAATTTGGTATGAAGGTATAGCTTAAATACATTTCAACCCGAGAAAATTAATCATTCCTATAGGATAGCAAGTGGAACCGCGGGGACCCTACTAGTTGTACTACCCTGGATTAAAACTTAGGGTTTTTTACCCCGGAAAAATTCATGGTTCCTAAGGTACCTAGTAGGTAAACAGCAGGACGTTACAAGCTAATAATAATAGAAATCCCAACATAATTTTAATTCATATTTCGCATCAGCTTCTGATTCAGTCGCTTCCTAAACTGAGGCCAAGGTACGTTAACTTTTAATAATTTCTCCGTTTCTGTTTTACTTGCGAACAAGATGGTTTCAATAAAGACTGCCAATTTGTTTGTAGAAGACTTCATATTATTCCTTAGTTCACGCTTGGTTGGTTCGTTTATTTAACTTTGATTTAAATTTGTGTTTTAAGGAACTTTAGTAGCGATTTAATTAATTTGAGAAATAGACGCTGCGCCCGCTGAGGCTTGAAAAATGTTTGAGCAAAGTGGGGCAGGGGATGAATATTCATAATGAGTGTTAGTTTTGTTAGATTGAATATCTCATTACCTTTGATCTGTGAGCGCACGTGATGACCTACTTTTCTAATGCCAAACAGAAATAATATTCGAGTTGAAATTTGATCTTTACTGAGTGACGAATAAAGTTCCATCTCATTCGATAGATGGCGATATTAACGCACCTAGGTACCTAATAAAATACCTTTTTTCCGTTGACGGGGGAAGGAGAATCTTCGAAAGATAATTAGCTGCATTGGTGTTTAGCCTAGAAATGCACCAGTACTCTCCTAGCACGCTGCCTGAGGCAACACTCCCCGGAAATGCTCAGAGCATTTCCGCTCCTTTTCTCTACTATACGGCCTGGGCCACACCGCGCCGTTGTCTTCACTGCGCTCGCTGAATGAGAAGTCTGATCCCCACCAGCCGACCCTTTTAGTTGGCTTTTACGACATGCAGGGGATACCGAAACAGTATTCTAAGACTCCGGCTCCAGGGATATTTAGCACAATACCTAACAACTACCTAATACTTTCCATCATCATCATCGTCATCATCATCAGCCAGAAGACGTCCACTGCTGAACATAGGCCTCCCCCTTTAACCTCCACACTGAACAACAGCCTGCCTTTTGCAGCCACTGAATGCCAGCGACTTTAACAATGTCGTCGGTCCATTTAGTGGGAGTAATACTTAGTGGAGTAATACTATACATCAAGTAGGTTTTATTTTTTTAACCTCCAAGGTCAAGAGGCTTGTTATAAGTTTAACTGTGCGTCTGTCTGTGGTCATCGTAGCTCCCAAATAGCTGAACTGGTATTATTTAGTATCTTTTTTGAAAGGCGACTCGATCTAGAGTGTTCTTAGCTATGATTCAAGAAAATCTGTTCAGGTATTTGAAGATTATCATTTCTTTTAAGCGGTTTTTTTTTAATTATCGATATCACTTGTAAAAAATACTTTTTTAAATTTTACAAAAAGATGACAAAGAACGATATAAATTATAACTAATGTAAAACAACAGGGGTTAGGAGGATTAATGAACAGTATGTACGCCACTGTTTTATTTAAACTATCACGGTTGTTCAGTTAATTTACCACGGTACCTTACTACGATAAATATCCCGTAAATAATAATATAAATTTTGTATGTACGCATTTTGCAAATTGGTTATCGGTGAAATTTTTCACGTCCTACCAAAAAGGTGACCATTTGCGTCCGAACAAAGCCGGCGTACGAGATTCTATAAAATCGGCTAGTAATCGAGTTACTTACTCTCTCAGAGCCGTAATGTCAGATTGTGACTTTCCGACGGTCAAAGGGCCACAGTGCTAACGCTAAAATCCAATTTGCCTTTCACAGGGATGCTTGTGGCAATTAACCGATGCGGAAAGTGCCCCTTTTGGCCCCTTTTTGGCCCTTTTTTGATCAGCCATATCTTGGTTGGGAGGACAACTATTGGAATGGATGAAAGTGGAATTCCTTTGCTCTAATTATGTGACTGTTCGCTCGTCTCATATGTGAGTTCGAGGGACGGAAGGGTCTGTCGAAGTTACGTCATTGTGTTGACAAAAGTGACGTAATCAGTTTGGGAAGGGTCTGTGATAGGTGTTGTGTAAACTGTAGAAGGATTGGCAAAGACAGTGCATTAGAAAGCACTAATAGTAAAATATAAAGATCTTATTAACAAATTTCAAAATAATAATTATAGCTTAAAAACTAAAAGACAAACATGCTTGTGTGACTAGTTAAAACAAACCAATCAAACCCATACTCGAGGGGTTTACTAGTAGCCTTTGAAGAGTTCCGCTATCCACTTCATGGCTAGATCATCAGATAAGTTCGATGGTACAAAAATAAATAATTTACAACACATTTGCTCAAAAAGTGCACTTACGAAGCCTGTATACATCGTTCGAAAGTTAAACATTACGCATCGTACAACGGAGCGTGCGGTAATGAATTTTACCACACGCTCCGTTGTATAGCACCGTGCGTGTACTTATTTTTTTAATTTCCATTTTTTGTTTTTTTCTCGCAAATGCGTTGTAAAACGTTGTATGGCGCACGTGCGGATTGGTTATTACAAACTCGTGACTATGGTAAGCCCTCGACTTCGTCTCGGGCTTACATTCGTCTACTCGTTTGTAATAACCAACTTACCGCACTTGTATCATAAATAACTATTTATTGTCTATTTTTAGCTCTGATAGATTATTAGTTAAAAGAAAACCGTAAAATCTGAATACATTTTTTTGGTTTTTAAACGTAAGATTTTAGCTGCTTTAAGATTTTTACTACAGTAAAAAAATATTTACCAAAATGTTTTATCCAGATTCTTGTAACGTGATTTTAACTGTCAAATAACTTAAACCATAAGTATAGTTAACTGACTCCATTCAAAGTAGTAGTACTAAATATCGACTCTATTAAAATATTATGCTTGTAGAATGTTTGAATGGAATGGAATGGAATAATAGAATATCATTTCTTACCACATTCAATATCAGACACATTTTTTTTTATTTAAAAAAATACTACTAAAGCATCTATTATGACTAAATAAAAAAATAAAAACTACGAAAGCTTCTATTATAACTATGGACTCGTTAATTTAGTGCAAAATCCAATATTTTCAAAGTTAAGTTACTAAAACACATTGAGACTCGCTCAGCAAACGAAATTTTAAACCATAATGAGGGTAGATTTATGCGCGTAAAAGCGATAAATAAGTCGGCTGTATAAGGGCCTCGTCAGACTGGTACACTTAAGTACTTTGGAATGGAATCAGTTTGCTTTGATATAACATTCCGATGTCAATAACAAATAAATTTATTTTCATATTTGGCAAATCATATCCGCAACCATGTCAAATTAAATCAAACCATGCGACCTCTAAAGATTTTCGACAGCTATGACGTCTATGGCGACTTCATTAAAATTTATTGACTTAGTACGTAGTTATTATATTTAGTACCGATTAATCTCTAAACGTCATTAACATTCATTTCAGAAACTGCTTGTTATATTAATAAAGCTGATCATTAAAGGCAAGGCAAAACTAGCGTTTGTCGTCGTGCCAAAAGTTGCTTGGCATTAATTTCGAATCAAAATTATCTGCTTAAAGTAGGTGCGAAGTGGGACACTATTAGATTTAGACTCTCTAGATTTGTACGCCTATAAACTAGGCAAAACATGATACAAAGTAACAAATATTTTAAACCACCTATTGTTTTTTTTTTTTTTTTTAATAGAATAAGTGGCAAACTAGCAACGGGCCACCTGATGGTAAGTGGTCACCGCCACCTATAGACATCTACAATACCCGGGGCCTTGTCAGTGCGTTGCCTACCTTTGAGGACTCTATTCACCCTTCGTTTGAAGCAGTCCAAATTATATTTCGGAGGAAAAACCGAAATTCCACAACTTACAGGTACGCATTGTGCATGCGTTTTAAATGTGTGTATGATTTACTCGTGTTTTGTGCAAATAAATAATCTTTATCTTTATCTTTTATCTTTATTAGCAAGACTGGGCCGTTTAAAGCACTTATATGCTAATAATAAATTTAATAATTATAATATTTGCATGTTAATTAAGATATTAATTTCATTTGATTTCATTTCACCACTTATAATTATCGCTGTACTTAAAATTATTTGCCATGTAAGGGAAGCCTAACATCAAGATACGGGTGATCAAACCCAGTTTGATGGTTAGCTCAGTATTTTTTTCTGGAAAGTACTATAATGAAAATAAATTATTTGTATTTGTATTAGTGTTCTGTATTGCAACGCTTTACCGTTGCATGCACGTGAAACTAAAGACGAATATTCACTATGAGACTTGCGTCGAATATTTTGTCTTATGAGTGTAGTATGGAGGTGTGTTATATTTTTGTGACATAAACGGTCAAGTATGACACAAGCAAATGTACAACACGTGTTACGCCAAAATTATCCTGGAGCAAAGAAAAGAAAAACAGCGTTTCAGTAATGAATTTAGATATTTTGTATTTAGGTACCTTGTATTTTGCTTAGTTAATCGACATTACCGCATAAAAAATCATTTAGGCTAATTACTGTCCATAATTATTATGTAAAAATATAGCTATTCGCATATCTTTAAAAAATCATTTGTTTAATAATACCAGAAATTATTCAGTAATTTAATTTCATTATAAGAATACACTATAAAAGAAATAGGTATACATAAACTTTTTACAAACACCAAAAAGTTTTGTATAAAATATGAACAAAAAATAAAAAGCTGAAACCTCCATTACTTTGGCTCAGAAAGCTTCATTACATAGAATATTATGAAGATGGAATATACACCTCAAGAACACAACAATAAAGGCGAGTGTACAATGAGTGAACACGGTCTTAGCTCACGGCGAATCGTTACAACTCAGAACACGCCCTTACAAAGGCGACTGAAACAATTATTGCTTGTTAAAGAGCCTCTCGAGCTAAGGGAAATAATAAAGAAATTGGACAGTATGTAAAATACAGTAAGTGAACTTAAAATAAAACAATTATGCAGAATCTGCTGCAAATATGCTAACTGATGATTTACTATAACAACGGCTTATACATACGATTATGAGTGATTATAAGTATGTGCTTATGAGTTATGAGTGATTTATTGAGTTTTGATGAAGTGATTGCTAACTGGTGAGCTGATTTAGGTTGTTTTACACTAAGCTCCTCATATATATTTTTTGCACATATTATCACCGTAGGAACGAATTAATGTATACTGTGGTATACATTAATAGTGATATACTACAATTGATAATTTAGAAATGTTCTCTAAAAATCAATATTAACAAATTCACAACATAATATTGATAACTTTTTTCAATATGCTCAAAACACAGTTGTCTATACTAATATTATAAAGAGGAAAGATTTGATTGTTTGTTTGTTTGTTTGCATTGAATAGGCTCCGAAACTACTGAACCGATTTGAAAAATTCTTTCACTGTTGGGAAGCTACACTATCCCCGGGTAACATAGGCTATATTATATTTTAGTTTTAAAATAGGGATCCCTCTTAAAACTCCAATAATGTAACCCAAGGTGTAAAAAAATCAAATTTTCAATTTTGACTTTGCGTGTTTGACAGTTCTAAGACAGGACAACGTCTGTCAGGTCAGCTAGTATTATATAAAACGTTCTTTGCAAAGAGCAAGCATAAATTAAGCACTAATCAAAATTATTTAAATATCTTTAATTCAAAATTTTATTGTAAGATTAATTAAATTGAATTTAGATGATGTATTAGTTATGAGCAAAAATATATACTACGCGGTAAACATCGATACCAGCGCATCGATAATAATTTTACTACGTACTTTTCCAAATCTATGATTCTTTTTCTCTTTAAAATTATTGTTTGTGATAAATTGTCTTACTGTGTACTTTTATACTGTGTAAAGCTCTCCGACTATTACACGAACGAGACGTTTTCGCTCCGATTGTTTTATTACTCCCACTGAAAGCTGCATCTTTATTTTTCAACCAACATGATACTTCCTTGGAGCAATTAAAATGGATACTTTTTGTTGAGTGTATACTAACCTTTTAAATATACAGTTTTATGCGTGTGGATGCTACCTTTATAATGAACTAACAGCGCCCCGCGGTTTCACCCGTGTAGTGATGAATAATGGTGATGATGATGATGATGAAAAGTATACCTATGCCACTCTCCAGCCCTTGAACTATAGCGATGCAAAAAAATCAGGTCGATCCATTGCTCTATTGCTGCGTGAAAGAGGAACAAACAAATCAACAAACTTTTCGCATTTATAATTTTAACAGGATCATATAACTAAAGTCTGTTTCTTTTTAGATGTCTAACTTTGTAAATAAACATGGGGTTTTTCTTTCAATGACAGCTCTGAACTTCCTCGCTAGTGATTATCATTGGTTACTTGTCAGCCATATTTGTTTACATTGTTGGATATCCAAAAAAGACTATACTGATACAGCCGTAAAGATATTAGCTAAGTCAGTTAATAACTAAACGTTAATTTAAATACTTTATCCTAAAACAAACGAAATTCTGCCAGTACGCTAGTTTCGGCTAAAAGTGTTGCCAGTCGTGTTTATAATTGAAAAACGTCAGTCGCACTGACGCCCCGCGGTGTTTGGAAGGGACCCTTGTCAGTAACTGCGTAGGTCTGAGTTTGGAGAAATTAATAGATTTACTTGTTATTTTTACGTTGTTAGTAGTTTTGTTTCAATATCACGAAAATGTAAAAAAAAAAACTATATTTTTTATTTTACCTCATCCAAAATGAATACTTACTCAATTTTGAAAAACATATAATTAAAAAAACTAATTAAGGTTTAGTAAAAGAAGTAGAATTAGCGTATAAGTTACAATTTTATACACATTTTTACTAACATTCCTTCTTTCCTCACACAAAAGAAAATGTTAGTTGTGATCCATTTCCCTGATATAATAAATATGATCAAAAATCCAAAACATTTTCCTTTCAACATCAAATCTGACGTACGCAATATCCTTTCCCTTGTGGCACAGCGCAAAGAGGAAATTATTAGGCCACGTTTCTGCAGAACTAGCTGATCACAAGGTTTTTAATCATAGACGTCGTTCCCATAAAGCCAGTGTTTAGATGTAATCAAATTGTCAACCCCAGCTACCTGTGGAAGTACGACTGCAGTGGTTCTCATGATAGAGGAGCCTCAACTTTACTGTGCACAAACTGCACAGCTGGACACAAATTGCACTGCTACTCACACAAATGCTAACCATTAACCATTTCATTAAGTAAACGGAATTAAATAATTATCATCGTCACCATAACTCTTCCACTGCTGAACATAAGCCTCCCCCGCAGAACTCTACACTGAAAGACAGCTTGCTATCTGCATCCACTGGATGCCCGTGACTCTTACGATGTCGTCGGTCCATCTAGTAGCAGGCCTACCTACGCTGCCTCTTCAGATTCTTCACAGACCCTGCTCTAACGTTACCTGGTCCGCTATCTTGGCCTGAGGTAGGATTGCAAAATTTTTCTGACTTGAGAAACCTGAAAAAACTCATATTTTTGTCTCTCTCCAAAATTTGCTTCTTTCAGTTTAGTGCTTACTCATACTCTGTTTACATAACGGTTCGTAGTTAAATAGGTATAAATACAGAAGTACAAGTTCCGAGAGCCGAACTCTCGGTATACTTCGGATCAATTTCACAAGTTTCAGTTCGATCCACACTTTGATAAGATGTTTACACATCGTGCTTTCAAAATAACGACAGTGTATGTAATGATTTAGCAGAATCTATTTAAAATAAGGAAATCTTCATTATTTTGCTGCATTTTTTTTTGGAAAATTTCAAATAAATATAGGAAATACGTAACAGATGTTTAAAAAAAACTTTATAAATCAAAATTTACAAAATAGTTTATACTATTAGACGAATGTGCGCGAACCATGATAATAGGCATGATGACTAATATTTTTTTATTACCTCATAAAAAAGCTGATCATAAATAGAGCACATCAACAAAAACAACATTAAAATAAGTTCAAAAATAAATAAGATATAAGCATTTTAATTTAATTTAATTTCATGCTAGACAGAGAGCGCACTATACTGAGCCGTGACGTCACGGCTCAGGAGCGCCATACAAATGCTATACTAACACACGCTTTGCGAGAAAGGGATAGAACATCCCCTCTCTATCCCTACCTAAAACTTTAAATACTCATATCTCAGAGATTTATCAGCCAATTCGAATTATTTTTTCAGTATGTGTAATGTATTTACTTATATTCATCGCTAAGCCGGTATTTGTAATAAATTAAACATTAGGAATCATGCCTATTATATTCGCCTTCTTCGACGCGATTTTTCTTTCTTCTAGTATATTTACATATTTCATCAAAACTCGCGTGAGGATTCATTATAAATTATTATTATTTATTATTTATTTACATATTGTAGCTGAGTCTAGACTAATGCGGTTGAAACTATAGTCGGAGTGACCGGCTTAATATTACGTGAGTAATTCCCGTGTAATATAAATAAAATGTGTGAAAACCACGTCAGTTTCTATAATAATATATATTAATTATAATTTTATTATATAGTTATTATTATAAGCTTTTAACTTGCAATCTTAGTTTGTTTAGGTCAAATCTTGTAAGCCGAATTAGAACCAGTTCCTCCTAACTGATTTTACTGAAATTTTAAATACACCTGCTTTAGTTTATGTGGCAATAAAATACTGTAGTATTCAATACCAAAAATTATAATATTCGATTAAAATTTAATATTATTGAGAAGTTATCGTAATAGATAATTTAAATCTGATAATCACTACCCAACGCAGTGTGCAAGCTCCGCTGTACAAAAGCTCAGCCTCCGCTAAACTTAACCATCCACTTTATTAGCAAACTTGGCTATGAGTACAGTCTTTCAGTAATTACGCGGGATTATTTTCAGTCGAGTGCGTTCCGAACTCATTTACAAGCCGTGTGACGTTCTGACGCTGACGTCACTGACGTTCTTATATGCTGACGTAGCTAGGATTTACGATAACTGGATACCAGGATTGAATGAAATAAACATAAACAACAAAAAAACTATAAAAAGACTGACAATATAAATATTTTACACAGGTGAGCCCAACAAACATTTTCGGGTTTGGTTGTTATAACATCAATATTATGCTTACATTTAAATATTTAAATTTTAATTGTTTTTTAGACTACTTACATAATCATCGTTTTTCAAAAATGTGATATACTTAAATATTTTTGTAAATTTGACTTGCCCAGTGTAACTAACATGTTAGAAGGCCAATAAATATTTCTATTCTTCTATTAAATTCTATGCGAAAGTTTGTGAGTGTGTATGTTTGTTACTACTTCACGGTGATACGGCTGCACGGATTTGTATGAAATTTGAAATGTAATCTGCTTATACTCATAAATTACTTTTTATTTAATAAAAAAATACGATTCCCGTGAGATAGCGGATGATACCGCGAGGCACAGCTAGTTTGTTCATATTTTTTTTTTATTTTTTTTATATATATTATTTATATGCTTGCGTTTGACCACCATCACGCCTGATAGTGATTGCAAGTGTTTTACACGTTTATAACATAACAGACAGTGTACTGCCATCTACTGGTAACCAATCGTTTTAGTACTAACCGTCTAAATGCATACATAATTATTTACTGTACATTTTACGTCCTGACAGGCGTTATGTATAACTTTTTAAAATTCACTGGGTACGCAAACGGTAAAGACAGGTAAAACAATATGGAGCTGCTATTTCCAATGAATTTGCATGGATTTGACAGCTGTGAAGGGTGGCCTTTTTATTAATTTATCCGCATTTTTGTAGATACTTAGAAGGCTAGAGAGGTATGCGTAGATATGGTGATAGTGAGTGAAAATTATTTTAATGACAAATCACTGACAAGCAGCCATTTTTAGCGAGAAAATTTTACATCAAATACGCTTAAGTACAGTAGCTCCATAATCTTTCAACTTAGGTAGCTCTAGCTCATTTAGATTGTAGATTTGGTTTTTGACTTTGCTTGGAGACTTTTAGTATTCTATACCGGGTGTTAAGTTATCGCTCCAGAAAACGAAGACTGGTGATTAGTGCTGTGCTAGTAATTGTTGATACGATACGACATCAAAAACAAACCCACATCGTATAAGAACAGTATAGAAAGGATGATTATCATATATTTACCAGTTGTTCGCCCCCAACTGCGACCTCATGACCCCTATATCTCCGCAATCTCTAGACAAATTCTTTTTCATATTTCAACTTACTTTTTTTATTGGAGTGAACTACTTGCTTACAAAATTTTGTGAAGATCGGATCAATGACATGCAACTTATCGTACATAGAAACATCGACTTGTTCCCATAGAATCTGAAACCTCTCGCTCGGTCAATATACGGTAAACAATATATTTACAGTATTTGCCAACTTAAGTTTAAACGCAACTGCCAGCTATGTTACTCCCATGGGCACCATCATCTAAGCTGCATCGGTCCCTGAATTGTGTTCTGCACTTTTGTTAATGAATTCATTAAACACTTTTGTGAGTGGAATGTTATATTAATTAATGTAGTTGCAATCACACTATTACATTGTTGTTTTAATTGTATTACTAATGTCTGTATAATTTGTTTCTGTCACAAATAAATATTTTTCTTTCTTTCTTTCTTTATTTCTTTCTTTCATTAAGAACACGAGTATATGCTTTTTAAAGTTATTTGATTATTTTCGGGATATTTACCGTGGTAAGATTGTGGAATGAGCTCCACGGTAAATATCCCGTAAATAATCATATAACTTTAGTGAACAACCGTGATAGTTTAAAACAGTGTTTATATGCTTTTTGAACCAAAGAAACCAAAATGCTGGCCAATATCTTGCGGAACACATTATTATTGCAAATCAACGCGCAAATGCAGCCAGCACCTTGGGTACAATGGCTGCTGCTAACGGTTTATTAGATCAGTTTCCTATTTTAGTGCTACTTTGTTTATATTCGATTTTAAATTGTTACCAAACATATAATGTAAATTTTGTTAAGAGTAGTCTTATATAACAAGCAGTCACGCATTCACGAATTCATGAAAAGGTTTTATTATTTAATACTTTATTGCACACTTACAAATTAAGTAGACATGTACAAATGGAGGACTTCATGCTAAACATTTTCTACCAGTCATCCACCAGCTTGGAACAAATGGTACGTAGGCGTGCATCAAAAACACCTTGTAAAAGACAAAGAAAATTAACAAAGAGACTAAAGTTTTACAAGATATACATAGACCTAGACTAGGTAGTACAACAAATATAAATCTAACTTAAATTATATATCAATACAAAATTATATGAGTAAGTACATGATTTTACTATATATTATTACACAAATTATCTATACTAATATTATAAAGAGGATAGATTTGATTGTTTGTATGTTTGCATTGAATAGACTCCAAAACTACTGAACGATTTGAAAAATTATTTCACTGTTGGGAAGCTACACTATCCTCGATTGACATAGGCTATATATCTATACCCATGCGAAACCGGGGCGACCTACCTAGTAATTAATAAATAAACTGTAAGAGATGCATTGTCAGAATTTTGAAATTTCAGCGGCTCTTTAAAAATAAATATATGTATTAAATACTAATATATTAATAGCTAGTAGCTATATATTAATAACTAGTATATATTAAATACTAACGTATGATGTTTTTTTTTTAAATATTTGCGGCACTAACTGTAACCACTAAAGTCGCAAATCCTCGCAGTGCATCACTTTATTAACCCTAAAATGTTTACGCCAAAAATTATTTTACGACTGGAAAAGGTGTTCAAAAAACACCAAAGCGCGACTCTTGGACGAGCGAGCAGAAATAAAAAAGACGTCAGCATAAACCATGTACGACAGCGTGAATATATACTTTAGAAGCAGAATCAGATCTCAGCAACAAATAAGTTGATCATCAGAAGAAAGTCGTGTTTCACATATTGCATCAAGATAATATCTGATATTATCAGTTGTTAAGATATATAATTTACTAGCGGTCCGCCCCGGCTCCGCACGGGTATAGTTATATAGCCTATTAAAATATTCTATATTAATCAGTGATAATGTAGCATACAAATGGTGAAAGATTTTTTTAAATCGGTCCAGTACTTTTTGAGCCAATTCGTTACAAACATACAAATGCTTCGTCTATATAATATTAGTAGGTATAGATGTCACCAAAACTACTTGGAAGTATTTACAACGTCGTATTTCCTGAACATCTAGTCTCAAAGTATTCCTCAAAGCAGCTCTCAAACTATTATTGCGCCTCAAAAATGCAAAGTACTTGAAAAGCGATGTTCATAGTAATTTAACCAGACACAATATACCAAAAGGTTACATCCATGAATTTAACATTCTGGGCACATTGTCATCTGTCACATCGATGTTTGTCAAATTGGCATTGGTCACTTCTTTCTTTTTGACACAACTTTTTTTTAACTCTTTTATGCCGCCACACTGGCCCAGACTAGTTAGGAAAAAAAAAAAGAAAAAGGAAAAACCTATGGAAAATCACGTTATGTAAAACTAAATTGATGTCAAAATAAATTACTTTGTTTGTTTTACTTTGTGTTGTCATGTATGTTATATCCAGAAAAATTTGCAATTTTTTTTATTTTTCTTTACACTAATGATTCCCAAAGATTTTTATATTTTAGTTTGATTATTTAAAAAACCAACCTAACGTTTATTTTACATTGTTTTTCAATTTCCCAATTCCAACTAGGCAATACTATGCCGTAATAAAAGAAAATAAGCATGTTAAGATACTGTTTCAACGATAAACCGTCGCCTAATAAAGGAAGAGAGAATCACACTGCGTTGCACGTCAGAAAGCACTTTTATTATTATGTCTCTAATGTCAGTATATTACTTTTTTTTTCTTTATGTCGTCGTTGAAAGGGTTATTGTTTTTGTCGCGCTACCGTGTAACTTCATGTCCGGAGTCTGCATTGTTTTGGGAATTTTATTGTTGAGTTTAGTCTGCGTGCTACGAATTTTCATTTTGGATAGGACCGAGTTTTTTTATCTGAGATAGCCAATTGTTGCAAAGTTTGTTGATCTAACCTCATTTATTGGTCACGATGTTTTGAAATATGTACGTACAACTAGCGTAACTAGTATACTTAATTAAACACGTAAATAAAAAAAAATAAAAATAAAAAAACACCTTTGAAAATCTTGAAAATTCACAGACCGTTGGCAATCTCGTAGCGGAAAGAGGTGTATAAACTGTCTATATTTCAAATTTACCTATCCTAGTGCCACATGTAAAAACATATCTACCATGTTAGTTATAGTAGGTATGTAAAAAAAAAATGTAAGGAGTGTGGCATGGTAGAAAATCACAAAACTAATTTAATAAAAAAAAAAAAAAAAAACTCTGTTCTACACTAGGCGGTGGTTAAGCGCAGGTTTATTTTTCATAACAAAAAAAAAACAATAACTGATTGTTGGAGCTACCTATTAATAATAATCGTTCTCTTAATTTTTGTCTGTCAAATTTCTGTATACAGCTCCATAATTATAGGTCCAAAATAGCTCCGCTAGAATAAAAGCTGTCTTGTTTTGATAGACACACATAACAGTTTAATTAAAATTAAAGAAAATCAATAAAATAACACTTCCTCCATAATGCTGTTCACAGATGCCGACAAGCACTTAAATCTACTATAAAATTAATTATCAAATAACATCATGGAAATAATGATTCTCCAAACGCCTAATTGTAATTCACCTGGAGATGCCACTCGGTCTTTTACTCGGAAAATGGACCATAACCGTGAAATCTTGAGGTTTTCATTACCACCGTAAAAGTGTTGCCATAAAACTTTTAGGTAGCTTTAACATTATGTTCTACTTACTATATTTAGCTACGTTAGGACAAATTTGACAAATTCGGTGCTGATGACATTTTTGAATACGCAGAGTTATTTCCAACAATTCACCCCTTGAGAGGGTTTGAAATAGGGAAGGAAAGGGAAGAAATAAAAAAGCCGGACAAGTAAGAGTAAGACTCGTGCTCTGAGCGTTCCGTTGGAGGGAACCATCAGAGCACGAACCCAAAAAAATAAATAACTGAAGTTGAAATATTAAAAGACAAACTTAACTTTGTAGTTGACTATAAGGTTATTTTGTTCTAAGTCTGCGTGCTTCATCTTCGACCACATCGTCGCTTACCAACAGGCGAGTTGGTGGCCAAAGGCAGACTTATCAGCGTTAAAAAAAAAAAAACTACTAATAATTATTTTTTAATGATATAACTTCAAATTTGTAACTTTCGGATTTATTCCTATATATGTACTATGAGACCTTGCCTTTTGCCAAATTTCATGATTCTAGGTCAACGGGAAGTACCCTATAGGTTTCGATTCCCCTGTGAAATCGCAAAATATGCGACATAAACGTTCTTATCTTTTGATTGCGTTGACTTATAACTTTTATTTTTTTACAGCCGAAAGAAACCGCAGTTCCAAGTATTTAGTATAAATTTCAACTTGATACCTTTACGCGTTCTTGAGAAAAAGGGTCTTGACAGACGGACAGACAGACAGACAGACAGACAGACAGACAGACAGACAGACAGACAGACAGACAGACAGACAGACAGACAGACAGACGGACAGACAGACAGACGGACAAACAGACGGACAGACGGACGGACAACGAAGTGATCCTATAAGGGTTCCGTTTTTTTCCTTTTGAGGTACGGAACCCTAAAAAGGAGTTTGTATGACATCATCATCAGCCAGAAGACGTTCACTGCTATACATATGAAATGTATCCCTATTTACCTTGGTCACGCCATAACTTGAGAACGACTTTACCGATTTCATTCATCTTTTTTTTTAATTTTTTTTGTACTCGGAAGAAGATTCTTATGAAAAGAAAAAAAATAAGAAAATTGCGGAGAAAATTGGAAAATTTCAGAAAACTTAACGACGATTTTACCTTCGTGCGTTTGACAGTTCTAAGACAGAACAACGTCTGTCAGGTCAGCAAGTTTAATATAACAATGATTTGCATTACTTTTTGTATTATCATAGAAATGATACCCTTCAACGACAGTAAAAAACCACTTTTTCACTTCAGTGAAATCAATTTCTCCAAGTTATGACGATATTTTCTCTTATTAAAAAAACCGTTAAGTTTGTCGGGCGTAGTGACTGCTCTGTAAAGGTCAGGAGAAACCTTGGAACAGTTCTTTTCGATAAACTTTCAAGAAGAGTTTACCTTTGTACCGGTTACAATGGCTGGCTTTGATTATAGCGGCTGGTACGGTTGAGGCAAAGTTTGTAAAGCATTTTGCAACGTTTTCGGGTTTGGTATAGGTAGCATACGTTTAAATTGTTTTTCAAAACTCTTTTATTTGCTTAGGTTATCACTTATCTATACTAATATTATAAAGAGGAAAGATTTGATTGTTTGTTTGTTTGTTTGTTTGCATTGAATAGGCTCCGAAACTACTGAACCGATTTGAAAAATTATTTCACTGTTGGGAAGCTACATTATCCTCGGGTAACATAGGCTATATCATATTTTCAAAAAAATAGGGATCCTTACTAAAACTCCAATAATGTAACCCAAGGGGTAAAAAAAAAGATTTTCAATTTTGACTTTGCGTGTTTGACATTTCTAAGACAGGACAACGTCTGTCAGGTCTACTAGTTAACAATAAAAATAAATCTTGGATCTTAACTTTAAAAGTTAAGATCCAAGATTTAAAATCTTGGATTGTAACTTAACTTACTTAATTGTCGTATATATTTGAAACGTATATAATGCGGATGATATTTACATTAATGAATGATTTTATTCACAACCCGTTTATTCAATTAATTTTAGCTATAGCCTTGTTTTTTTTTTGTATTTAAATATTTGTATATTACTGACAAAACAGCGTATATAAATAATTAACATTCGGAACATTTTTGCACACACGGTCATCTAACCCCAAACTGTCTATTGTGTCTTATGTGCCCAAACTAAGCAAAGCTTGTACTGTACATATATAGTTTTAAATACATACTTAAATAGATATTAACACCCAGATATAGAACAAACACAAATGTTCATCACATGAATGTTTACCTTAGGTGGGAATCGAACCCACACCCCCAAGCGCAGAAGGCAGGTTCACTAACAACTGGACCAACGAGCTATCTACATATGTACGTTATTTTATCAGGAAATAGAATATATATGTTGCACATGGAATGGGTGTAAGAAAATGCCTTATTATAATAATTTCTTACGTATCTATCACCATAATAGCACTTACCAACCAAAACCGCAAAAAAATACAATAACAAAGAAAAGGCAATGTTCTACACCTTATTTTATGTCTAAAAATAAAGCTCTATTACACGCTGCGATCCGGTCCGCTTGAATAAGGTCGGCAGTTGGAACCAGTGCCGTGGGATTACCATAATTGATATTAATGTACTAAGAAACGTTTAATTAAACAGGACAAAGTTAAGCTTGCAAGTCCTGAGGCACACCTGTGCAAGTAGTGTGACTTTGATGTCATATACCAATAATGATATTCCAATACGTCTGATATTTACGTGTAGGTAAAGTGATATATACGTGTATATTGATATATGATATATACGTAGATATTTACGTGTAGTAATTTTTAAACTTTCGCGATTTGAGCACGTGTGTTCTAAATACGTGTGTTTTTTAATACGTGATAAGTCCAGATAAACATTTAAAAAATATTTACGTGTCTTAGCCCCTGACGCAAAAAGAAGGGTATTATAAATTTTACGTGTGTATATGTGTGTCTGTGTATCTGTTTGTTTTTTGTGACATCGTAGCTTCCAAACGGCTTAACCAATTTTGATTTAGTTTTTTTGTTTGTTTGAAAGGTGACTTGACCGAGTCTTATTAGATAATATTATGATTCATGAAAATATGTTCAGCCGTTTGAAGATTAACAGCTCTTTTATCGGGGGTTTGAAAAAACTTTACACTTGATGCAGTCTAAAGTCTTAGCAAATGAGAAGGACTATACGATTTACCAGTTTTTAACTATCATAATTAAAATCGGTACTTATGTACGTAGTTATGTGTTTGTGTTAGTAATACTTTTATTGTAATAATTTTTCTATTTGCACGATTACGAAACAAACAAATATATCGTCAACAAAATAATGAACGAATATTTTTTTAAATAGAATAACTGGCAAATAAGTTACGGGCCACCTAATTGTAAGTAGTCACCGCTGCTTATAAACATCTACAATACCCGGGGCATTGTCATACGCACTTTGTTCAGTTTTGATGTCAAAACGTATCTAACAATTGAGAAGTAGTTGCATGTTGGTTGTCACTCCACCGCAGTCACTCAGATCGCTCAGATGTGTCCTGAGCTTAATACGCGAGGACTCGTAAATTTGTTCGGAACACTATTCCGGGCTTCCCGAGCCAAGCAATGGCTTTTTAAATTAGTTTATTCTTGTGAGCAAAATATTTTTGGTGGAATTTTTGGGATTACTTATTTTTATATCTGTCCCGCTAGACGTTGTTCTTTTCAAATTTTAATAAATTAGGAATGGATGAATTAATAAGTTGGCAAAATAGGAAAGGGACAAACTTGACCGGAGGGAGGGAATTCATTTGTGATCTTCTATGCATTGTTTTTATATCGTTTGTTATGTTCCCAAGATGGTAGTAAGTCAAACTGATTCAAACTTCTTTGCTTTTTACACTTATGTTCTTTTTTCACACTGACTACTAAGTAGTCTTTGGTTTTTCGTGATCTTCAGTTGTTTATTGACATTATGTTTTTTGTTCAAACAAAAATCCCATAGAAAAAAATAATTAAAACAACATACAGTCGAATTGATAACCTCCTCTTTTTGGAAGACTGTTATAAAGAGCGTTCAGTTTTCCCGAAGTCGAAAATTTCTCGGGAAACTTTTGATATTTTTCTAGTAATAAAAACTTAATTTGGACTATTAAAACATTAATAATTATATTTTTTTATTTGAATTTAGATATTGAAATTAGATATTTTTTCATTTTATAAACCAGACTACTGATCTAATTTTGATAATATTTCTATGGGACCAAACTAAAATATAATTTAAGCATAATTTCGAAGAATTTTTCAAATTTCAAGGTTTATTAATGACGGAGTTCTGAGGAAACAACCATAAAAAAACCCTCCACTTTTTTTTATAATAAGTGGCAAACAAGCTACGGCCCACCTGATGGTAAGTGGTCACCGCTGCCTAATATAGGCTGCGGTATTGTAATCGGGGCATTGTCAGTGCGTTTCCTACCTTTGCCACCTACCCCCTAAATTGTAAACCCACTACATTTTTTTTTTTTTTTGATAATAATAAATTTATTTCCAAAAAGAACACATAATAATTTACAGTAGATATCACAAGAGAAAACCAAATAAAAAATTTCGGTGGGCCCCAAACTAGGCTAAGCCTGTATCTTCGAAGTCCTTTTAAACATTTCTATGTAGCAAATACATTTTTAAGCAGCCTTCAAACAACTGACCCCGTTTGAGGTTAACTCGCTCAGGTTCTGAAATAATATTTCATTCCATTAGATCCAAGTGTTTTCGTACTTAATGTAGTCTACGTGCGTCCGAAAAGTAAATAGATGTCCACTACTCTTAAGGTGGTGCCTCACTGTAACATTGCCGTGTAATGTAATGCTCGCAGTGAATGCGAACAGGTCCAATGCGAGTGAGCGCCATCTTTTCCAAATGAGACGTAGTGCACACGCATTCGCTATAGGCCCCATTGTCGTTCCGCCCCGCACCACTGTAGCGTTGCAGGTGGTATCAAATTAATACGGCCAGTATATTTATTTATTTAATTCCTATACTGTGTCATCATCATCATCATTTCAGCTATAGGACGTCCACTGCTGGACATAGGCCTCCCTCACCAATCTCCAAAAAGGCCGGTTGGAAGCGGCCTGCATCCAGCGTTTCCCTGCGATCTCTTGTAGGTCGTCTGTCCATCTTGTAGGACGTCCTACGCGGCGCTTACCGGTCCGTATACTGTGTAAATCAATACAATTATCAAAACGTTAAACACAACAAAAATATAACTAAATATATAAGATCATTAACTAAATGTCACAATAAAAACAGGCGAAGACAGCACGCGTTATTGAACATAATTAACGCAAAACGAACAATATTTAAAGTCAAATTCAAAGTTTTGCCAAAATTCTAAATGTAAAAAAAAAACTGATCAGATATTCGGAGATCTTAGAGATTTCTTAAAACTAATAAGTAATGTCGATATCGGTTATTTATTATAGGTATTACAATACAATTGAAAATAATCATTTTAGATATTTTTTCCGTTCAGAGATAGTATTAACTAGAAATTACGTGTGCCATTCCTCACCACTGGCAACGATCAGGAAATTATTTTCATTCGAGGTAACATATGGGAAATACATGTGCTACTTGCAATACCTTTGCCAGTGGCTACTTGTAACCACTGGTAACAATCGGGAACTTCTTCCCATTTATCGCTATTTGCAATGTTTGGTATTTTAGTCGCTATTTTTGGATTTTTTATCTAGTCGTCGCCAATGCATAATATAGTGGCCAGAGTGAATAGTATCTTCTAAGTCTGCGTGCTTCATCTTCGACCACATCGTCACTTACCAACAGGCGAGTTGGAGGTCAAACGTTTATAAACGCGATAAAAATAAAAATTTATATGGTGACTGAAACCGTGGCGACATCTGGGACGTGTACACGGACTTGCGGTATGATTGTGACAACTAATTATGAATGTACTGATTTTTATTTTATTTTTGTAATCTCTGTCTTATTATAAGCTTCTGAATTTAAGCCAATTACAAAGTAATATTTTTTCACTTTAAAAAAAGTGTAACCTTGTTACACGTTAGGTTACGCGTGAGTATAAGTCGAGCGTAATCACCTTCACAAATTCTAAGGACAAAGTAAAGAATGGGTACACGTCCAACTAATATTTTGGCTTCTAAATCAAATTTGCTAAGTCGCAAGTTTTTCTGTGTCCCCAGTGAGCACTAGGTATAAGTCTCAGAGGTTGCGAAGTTAATGTTTTGGAAAAGATATAAAAATGTATTATGATTTTTGTTTGAGGTTCAATCTTTTACGTTGAACTTGATGAATGAAATTTAGATCCTTCGACATTAGGTCTGCAGCTTTAATTTTTTTTGTTTATAATTAAAAAATATAATTATGTAAGTAACAACACAGCTTATAATTTTAACACAGCTTTAACCCGTTAAAATTGTATAAAAATAAACTATTATTTTAGTAGCTAGTAATCATCATCATCATCAGCCAGAAGACGTCCACTGCTGAAAATAGACCTCCCCCTTTACCTCCACACTGAATGACAGCCTGCCTTTTGCATCCACTGGATGCCCGCGACTCTATCGAGTCTCGAGTTGAAGTGGCATTGGCACATCGCTCTAAGAACCGATAACCGATGGGGAAGAAAAGTTCTTGAGTGGAGACCACGAACCGGAAGGCGCAGCGTAGGTAGCTAGTAGTAGTTTCAATCAAGGAAACGATCAAACAAACACATTTCAATTAACATAACACATGACTAACATTTCAATTTGTTCGACCCTGTTTGCTACTTTGTAACCATGTAACAAATAAATAATTTGATTTGATTAGTAGAATAGCCGTAATCAGACAAACAAAAACGAAATATTATTATATCAAAAATTATTCATGATTAAATAACCCGGCCAAGTATGAGTCGGGTTCGCGACTGAGGGTTCGGTACCATCACAAAATACAATAATTATTAATTTAAATAAAAAACTTTAAAATTAGGAGATTTGTAAAATATGGAATTTTGATGCGGTGAAAGAAATGATAAGGTCATCCAAGTAACCAAAGTACCAGTTATAAATTGGTAATTATCAGGAATTTGTCACCGAATTGCACTTGCATTATATGGCCTTTTGAAAGATACGGCCGTTTAAACGTAGGACCAACAGATAGACAGACATCGAAGGCTTAGGTAATAGGGTCCCGATTTCACACTTTAGGTACGGAACCCTAAAGAGTCACTAATCTATGATACTTATATATCTTTGATATATGATGATCATATATTTGTTCCTAAAAACATTTATTACTTTGACATAACTCAAAGTAGACTTACACTACATAAAACGTCACAAAAACCTACCCACCACGAGAACCCGTTGTATTTTTCACCAAATATCTAGTCGGGTCCCAGTTCCCAGTGCGCTCCTTTCGATGGTCACGTTCGGTTTTCAACAATTAAATCTGCCGGCCGTCGCTGCACGGACGCGTGCTCCATGATAATAGACATGCCCATTATTTGTTACAGATAGGGAAGTTTTATTGACGTTCGAGTAACTCCGTTTCTCTATTGCTGACTCTGAGGGTTATGGCATAGAACGTAGACGATCGTGGTGAGTTTAGTAGCACTAAATTACTAGATAGATGCGACTGAATAGTAAATTTTACATGGTTTTGTATGGTTTTGTACCCACGGTGGAATGGAGAAGGTTAATGTTAACTACAAAAAAAAATACGACGATACATTTTTCTGTTGTTGCGTGAAAGCGGACTTACAAATAAATACACATTAAAACTGAGTGATAAAAGTAAATTAAAAAATCACATAATAACAACAAAATAATGATGAATTAATGATATGATTGAATTGATAATCACGAAAATATAAAAAAACAATGTTTTTTTTTATATATTTAGTTTGTAATTTAAAGTTTAGTAACTAGTCAGTTTTAGATTAATTTTAGTTTTAGATTACTTTTAGTCATACATTTTAATTTTAAGATAGTATTTATTTTTCTTGTAAGTTTTATTGAATAAACACCATATTCATATCTCAAAAAAAAACGTGATGGGTTTTGTTTTGCATTTTTTTTAAAGGGTTTGTGCCTTTATTAACTAAATAAAATACAAGCTAACACTAAAAAAGAGTTGACTGCTCATAGACTTTTGAAGGTCTATGAGACAATCCAAAATTAAATGCTTAAGCCCACTATCAGTTAGCAGCGTACCCAGCATGCTGGCGGCATTACTACGCTGAAGGGCAATAACATAATGCATTGAGCCAGAAACACGCCAACTTTTGCGTTATTTGATAATATTAGTACAATGGTAATACGTTTTATACCACATCAAAACATTTCTTAGAAAACAAACCGATCAAAATACAACCAGACTACTAAGATAAGGCCAAGTTAGTTCAAATACGATACCTGAGACTTGGACTCAGAACGTGGTATTTTATTCTAGATCTACCTTATATTCGAGCACACGTCTAGATGATCGCAATTGCTCGAAAGGAATAGATTTGCGAACAAAACGATGCAAAGTGATGCATTCGGAAAGAAAGATGTGTTCTGTCTAGTATTTCGATGCACGCAAATAGAGGTTGATTTTTTGGATTCCGTATTTATGAAAATAGAAACCATTAAAAATGGTTTATCGTTCTGCTGTATTCATAGTTTTGTACGGCATATAAATTCGTAACTGTTTTTCAAAATACAAATTCCTAAAAATTACCAAATAAAAAGAAAACAATCATAAAACGACACGCATTAAAAAAATTGTATCCTAGACTAACCTCTAGTGTATTTCTGCTTCGCCGTGTCAGTTAAGGAATTGGGCAATCATTTATTTTTCACTTAAGCTTGCATTAGTTAAAAATATAACGAATTGTAATAATTATAATGCTAATCCAACATGATTTACACCTTAATGGCCTCGTTTCGTTACGGAATTGTTAAAATAATTAAAAAACTCGGGGTTGAGGCGATGCGAGCGCCGATTGGATTTGCGGCGCACGATTACATTAACAAGACTAAAGAACGTTCCGGACGGAATAGGTCTTAACCGGTTTACTGTTTAGGGTTGCCAGATTTCAAATATATCCATACCTTCCAATTTGGAGCTAAAATTATGCTTCAATCTTCTTACTACTCGTGTCCTACTCGTGCTTTTCCGGTTTTTTTTTCACTATACCACTAAAATGCTTAACGCATAAACTGCAAGTACGGCTCACTTACTCATTTTTACGCACACTACGAAACTTGTAGCAACACCAATGAACTAAAAAGTCCACCCAAAAAAGGCCGACAAGGTCGTCTGCTGAGTAAATATGACTAAAAGCATTAAGCCTGGTTTAGGCCAGTTGCGTTCTCACCCGGCACGCCAACTTACCATACTTTCTTGTTGTTTTAAGAAAAAAGTTGCCCTGTAAATTATTTTCTCCGTGGCAGCCCTAACAGCAGCCAGTCCAAGTCTGTCCTATAGTTAGTTGTAACGGTGTATAGGAGTGGACCTAATCTGGTTCCGTGGTCTCGAATGTGCCGAACGCGCGAGAGAGGTGGGAAATTAGTTTTCGGTAATTCTTGCTTGGTAGGTGTTTGCGGCGTACTGTGGCGTACTATGGCGTACTGGCTCTGCGTATTGGCGCGTAACCGCGTAACGTTTGCCGAGTTTGCGGTCTGTGTAAAACAGTATTAGCGCTGACATGCAAGTGTTTGCCGCAGACCTGATGGTTTCCTACGTACATATTTAGTTTGAGAAACCGTAAGCAAATTGTGCTTGGTTCAGCCACAAGTTTACTGTCTGGTTGAAGATTGTCTGAAAGTGGTTTAGAAATCTAGTCTGGTTAAATATTTGTAAATCTTACACAAAACCCGTGTCAACAGAAGCTTGGACGCGAGCCCACGCGTTTTTAAAAACACAGGTATCCATAGGTGTCAGTGATCGCTTACCATCAAGCGGTCTGTTAGCTTGTTTGCCACCTATGGCATAAAAACCCCAAAAACACGTCTTTTTGCGTCGGTGGCGTTTAATAATAAAAAAACACAGACCAAAAGTAGGTGAGCTTTTTCTTATGCCATAGGTGGCAATATATAGGTGGATACCTGTGACGCCAAGGGCTTACGTTGCCGAACTTTGAAGACTTGCAGTGTCCATCCCTAAGGTCTGTGGCTGTAACACTGCGTAGTACATGTTATTATCGTGTTACATCGTTATACATAACACGTATATCATGACGTCTCCGTCCGGTGCGAAGATGCAATTGTTCCAGATGACAAGCTACTAACGCGGTCGGCGTTCATCACCGTGCCATCTTGTATGCAACTATGTATGGATTGTAACACATTATGTAGCGCGGAAATTAACGTTGATTGTAACATTTGCATTGGTGGGCAGAAACTATACATTAACCTCAGATTAGACAAACAAGGAAATATAAAGAAATAAAGCGTGCTCCATCGTAGACCGCATCATCGTATACCATCAGGCGAGTTGGCGGCCAAATGCAAGCCTACGATTAATTAAAAAAAAAACTTTGATGACGTTCTTTTCACAAGCATTTTTACTTATTTAAGTTGCAATGTTTGTTAGTTTGTTTAGGTCAAATCTTGAAAGTTGATGATTTTCCAACAGATCCAGTTTTTCCAACCCGACTTTGCTAAAATTTTGCTTACACCTTTATTTTATTTTATTTATTCATCAACAGAATGCTTACAGTTAAACCAAAGCGCAAACTATTTAAATAACAAAATATTATGTATTCTACTTAATTAACTACTAAGAAATAACCCTAAATATGAGGAAATTATATTAACATTGTCACAAAAAATGTCAACATGCTGGAATTCACGCGCAAATGCGTTGAGTAGCGCCACAGCCCGCCGCGTGGGCGCGTTGTTGGCGTGGTGCGTCCGCGGCACGGAGCACGCGAGCATCTGATGCCGGCGACGGGTTCCGCAGCGCAAGTAAGTTTAGTTCAAGTGACCATACAATATGCAATAACAAATATTGTAATATTCTCAAAATGGCTGCCAAAATTAAAATTAATTTAAACATTTAGTAAAAAACTTAAGACTCATTTAAATAAAATATAGTTTTTTTATAAATGCCTTTTCAGTTTTATTTCAAATCCTTTTTTTATCAACCTTTGTATCCGTCTCTACTTTGATAACGGGTCAAATGCCACACATTTCCAGACATACCTAACTGGGGAATATCAAGATACGGGCTAGCGTTCAGTTTGGTGGTTTAGGCTAACATCACACTGATATAAGATGTGAAAGTTTGTTTGTAAGTGTGTATGTCCGTACTCAACTCCATAACAGCTAAAGTAGCCCAAACACAAAAAAAATACATATTATATCATATTTTTATAGTCAAACGCATACCTAATCTGTTGCAAAAAAATCTAAGTTAACTATGTCAACATAAAAAATTAAAAGTCAGTCAACCTAAAAATTTCTGTTGTAAGCTCGTAATAAATTCCACAATATCACCCTACCTCATTAATCAAGGTCCACCACCATGCTTATCAACGCCTCCATTTAATAACCACTCGAATATTTACCATAAAATTATATTATTACCTGCGAACTCGATTTAATTTAATGAAAGCTGAGCTTCCTCTATTCTGCTTCTAAGCGGAAGATTGAGCTTGACACAGTAAAGTAGTGATTCAGTACGAAGGCCCATAATAAATTTGGAATAAGTTACTGTCGAAGTATAATTTTAAGCGAAAATGCTGCCACTTGTCACTACAACGCAAATTATCTAACTACTTGGGGCTTTACAGATATTTGATTTAAGCGATTCTGTTTAAGTGATTGCTAAAATTGCACGAGTGCAAACCGTATCTCAGTGGGTTAAGGTTCACGTTCGCGTGATTTTCCAAACAGCGCTTTTTCGAGCCTACTTTAAGAGATAGCCTAAAGACCCCTGAGGTCTAAAGATTATCAAAATACCCAAGCCCGCTACTAGTTTGCAGCGTATCCAACTGAAGGCATTACCACGTTGAAATTATGAGCCAGAAAATGTTATTATTATTCACTTTATTTATTTTATATCTTAATTTTTAAGTTTTTATTATTATTATTATTATTTATCTTATTGACTAACATACATGTTATTATAACACAACTCTGCCAAACTGCATAGCAGTTTGTAGGCAGACATCTACTCTCTTTACACAATTTCATCATCAACGAGTAGGAACACAACATTTTGGACATACTAATTATATACCTAATTATAATTTTGGATATAAATATATGTGGCAACAGAGAGTTATCATGGGAACACCAGGAATGGACTGCGCCAAGACCCCGCAACAATGAAAGAATATGAACAACAATTCAACACCAAAATTGAATTAAAAATTACCGTTGGTTAGAACGAAGCACTTATCGACTACTATAATAATTTATCTACTAAGTCATTCTATCCAACAGCAACTTTTTCAAGGCAACCTTATATCCAATCCTGGTCCTAAACTGCTTCTCTAACTCCTCCGGCAGATCATTACACAATCTTGGCACTTTCCATCTCCTAGTACGCGTCCCATAATAATTCTTATTTCCATAGTGCACTTTAAACTTAAATTTGGGCCTAATTGCTCGCGGTTTCTTACAATATTTTTTTATTTGTTAAAATGTGTTTTTTAAACAAATACTATATTGGTCTCTTGAAAAATTTGCGTTTGCAATGCATGTTGCATTTTTAGATAGCAAGTTCAAGACTACTTAAAATCAAACCCCCTTATTAATAAACGTGGAGTAGCCTTGGAATAGTTACTCCGTCTTTTGTCTTTTTCGATCGAGTTTAAAATGTGAAAGAGAGAAGAAGACAAAACTCGGCGTAAATATTCCAAGATTACTCCACGTTTATTAATAAGGGGGTAAGTGTACAGTGAACTTACTTTCTACCTTGCACTGTAATAGGGGTATTATTCTGGTGAAATTAAAACTTAACTCGAGCTCTGTCGGCTTAATGGTATTTCAGTGTTTGCGTTTCGTTTCCGCTTTCACTTTTAATCTGGAGTCTTGGATTTACCTACTCGATTTGAAGACTACTCAGGGAGCTGATTTTGCCCGCAATGGAACGGTGGAGTATAGTTAGGGGTAATAGATTATGTATATATGGTTTGCATAATGCCTGTTACCCCTTTTCCACTTGTGCGTACTATAGCAATAAATAAATTCCACTGTTTAGAGAAAATTACAAAAATTCAGATAAGTAAGTAAAACCTTTATAAATTACGAGGCCCGCTTGAAATATTTATTCTATTCATTAGTTCTCTGAGGCTAGAAATTTTGAGCATAATTAACTGAAACTCATTGTGAAGTCAGACAATAGTTTACGCAAAACAAAATGTACGTACCATTTCCAATTCCCAATGGTTCAAGTTTGCAACGTCCAATTAAAAAATAATGTCTTGTTTACTATTCAACTATTGGTTGATAGTTTTTGCGTCACAACTCCGCTAATGCCACGTAGATAGACCATTACTTTACCACCAATTCCCTTAACGTATATTTTCAAACAGCACTGAAACGTGGTTTCTCACTATGGACCTCATAAGCAAGCTCAAAGTCGCACAACGAGCTATGGAGAGGGCTATGCTCAGGGTTTCTCTACAAGATCGAATCAGAAATGAAGAGATCCGTAGATGAACGTAAGTTACCGACATAGCCCACCGGATTAGCAAGTTGAAGTGGCAGTGGGCAGGGCACATATCACGCAGAACAGATGGCTGATGGGGCCGAAAGGTTTTCGAATGGCCTGGTAAGCGCAGCGTAGGACGTCCACCCACAAGATGGATAGACGACCTAAAAGAGACCGCAGGGAAACGCTGGATGCAGGCCGCTTCCAACCGGCCCTTTTGGAGATCGATGGGCGAGGCCTATGTCCAACAGTGGACATCCTACGGCTGAAATAATGATAATGACATTCTCAAACGTTCATATCTTTTAATGTTGACATCTGTCAAATTGGCATATAATTATCACATTGGATATAACATGAAATATGTCACAATGGAATATACCCCAATATACTTCACAAGAATATAAAAAAAACATGTTTATAGCGAAGGCGCATTTTAGCTTAAAACCCACGCACTGTCATAGCCAATAAACAGCAAACAAAACGTTTCCTGAAAAACCTTATAAGAGCAAATAAAGCGCATTTCCCCATCGACTCTAATATAACGTCGTGACGTAAGCCAAATCGGAGGCATAAGGGCAGCTCATGCTTTGTTCAAATATAATAACAGAATGACTCGCGTTATCTACGAATGAGATGTGAAGTGGAAACGAAATCTCATTCGGAATAGTGCTTCTGATGTAGGGAGGGGATTAAGATATCAAGGTTTTTCTTTGCTGTTGCCTAGTGTTGTTCGACTCTGGTGTTGGTCTTTGTTAATTGAAGTTGGACGTTCGGAAAGTTGTGTTTTGTATGATACTGCAATATAATATATCATTTTGTGTCCCTCACTCCTATGCCAGCTATGACGTGAACTTTAACTGTTACTCTTTTGGAAAAACTCAGAGTCACACAACAGACGTGTTCTGCCTGATGATGAGTCATAGGAGTCATGCTATGCCAACACAGAAACGATGCCGATTGCTTTAGAATCTGGATCCTGGTGAAACAAAGATTCCGGTAAAATGCCATAGTCGTTATTTACGACGGACGTTGAGCCATGATAAAGATTTTATTGATTTTACGGTCCCACCTTCATGGCTTTAATTGGATCGTTAAATTTGATTGGTTGGTTTCTGAGATTGAATTTATTGGATAGAACATTTTGGTTTTCCTTAGTTAGCATTACATTTTAGTTTCTGACCATTTTGTAGGAGCTCTGAAAGAGTATAAACGTGACCATTGCAAGAGGTTAGAAACTAAAAAAAGGTTCTGTGTTTAAAGTTTTAATAGATAGAAAAAAAAACCTAGATCTATTCCATATAAAAAATATAATAAAAAAGATTACGCATTGCCAAGCATGCATATTTTTAAGAGTTTAACGATTAATGTTCATTTTATTTTAGGGTCCGTACTTATTCCATAATATTACTTTTTATGAATTGGGCCCTGAATTGAAAGTACCCTAAAATAATAAAAGATAAATAGAAGCCTACTTTGTCCATCGAGCTACGTCACTGAAAACACCACGCCGCACAAGGGATACATTATAGGGGGATGAAAATATTTCTTCGCAGAACCTGTTGCACGATTTCGGTGTAGACTCAGACCATTTTTTGGGCGATAGCTATCTCTTTCTAATCAGTCAAGTTGGCAGGCTGTCTCTTTCACTCGTGCGGGTGGTATTCAAGCGTGAATGAGCAAGATTTTATCGAGGAACGGTCGGCGTGAAGTGTTGATTTATATTTTGTACACAATGTTGTAAGATTACAGTATTACGTTGTTTATGATTAACCATCTAGATTAGGGTTTTAACCATCTAGGGGTTGATTTAACGTTGTAAATAACTGTTGTTACACGCTCGGAAATGGTGTTGAACGTACCTGAAACAAACCAAATTTAACGTTAGTAAACTGATTGAATCAAGCAATGAAGTGGCATTCAGTGCCTTCAGTGGGCGTGTCTTTACATAAGACGTTTTCATCTGACGTGGTAACTAAATTTGTTTGACCTACATTTAAATGTCTAGTTATAGATAGTCTTTGGGTCTATGGTACTTTGGTCTTTTCGGAAATCGGCTTGTTCCGTAGGCTGGAAGCCATCAAACCTGCAATGGAGACGATTCGTGATGACCCTCGAAAACAGCTTATAAACATGGCTCAGAAGCGAGATAGGTCTGTTTTCCTTCAGCAAGGTTTTGTCACCTTTGACACATTACATAAGAAAAAGAAAAAACATCTAAGTCAAAGTAGGTTGCTGTCGCTACCAAGGATGTTGCTTCAAGTAGTTATTTAACGCGCTAGTGTTTCATAAAATGAATAAAGCCAATCTTACTCAACCTAATTATTCTAAAAATATACTTACTTCACGGTTATGTTTACAATAAATTAATTAACAACTAACGTAACCTTAAGTTACAAACTAAACTCCCCACTCCTACTCCCCTGTTTACACAGCCGTAAGTTATAGTTAGTGCACACTTCCCGCCGGGTTGCAAACTCTTCGCTTCCTTCCTCATTGCATAAAATAAATTAACATCCTGTAGCTCAGGTATTCCGATGAACAAACTTGTTCGCGTTTATCACGTGCTAGTCAGGTGAGAGGACTACTGTGAAAGGTTATTGGGGAATATTTTACTAGTTTTTATTCAATTTAACGTAACGTTATATACTCTGTGAAAATTTCAACTGTCTATCTATTACGGTTCAAAAGATATAGCCGTTAATATGTAGGATAGATAGACGGACAGACAGACAGACGGACGGACAGACAGACAGACATCGTAGGCTTAGTAATAGGTTCCCGTTTTTATCTTTTGGGTACGGAACCCTAAAAACAAATTAAATTATTTTTTAAAGTAACTCGCATCATCGCTTAACACCAGGCGAGTTGGCGGTCAAACACAAGCCTATTATTGAATAAATAATCTTATTTTACATAGGACTAGACTAATGTTTGACCGTGATCTCACCTATTGGAAAGTGATGATGCGGTCGAAGATTGAACACGTTTGCATAGTTTAAGCTTCCCAAATGAGTTAAAGGCTTAGAATAACTACACAAAGAAACCAAGTACATTCGCAAAATGTAAGCTATTCAAATGGTGTCATATATGGCTCCAAAAAAGATATAAAAATTTTACTATGACAATTTGCGCGGTGAAATCGTACCACAACAAATCAGAAAAGCAGCATAAGAGTTATGGTGTGACATTCCACAGGTAACCCATTAATTTTCTTGCTTAAATCGTTTAAAATACCCATCGAAACGTAAGCTACAAAGCGAATTTGTAGCTTACGTTTTGAGATGGCGTTGTTTGGAAACCTACCTTCTCTGAGTAGTTATTCTAAGGTTAAAGGTTTAAAACTTTAAAATGGACTTCAGAACTAGATGACTATCCAATATACAGTTTTTTTAGCGAATAAAAAATAAAAATTTGTACCTATTGTCATGATTTCTAACTTATTTCAATTGTTTCTTTGTGATTTCTTGGTTTTAAACCATTTGGTATCTAATTTGACTAACAGTCTTTTTATTTAAAATGGCGGTCGGAAACGTGTTGACTCGGGAGTCTCGGCAACAGTGCGAATAGTGGGGGTAGGAAAAAGATAATGCGGTAGGAGGTTGACAAGAGGGACTTTAGTCTTGAGCGTTCATAGCGAAAGCATATTGGTCTGATAAATGTAATAAGTAGGAATAAAGAATATGAATAAAGTTATATAAAGTGAGAACTGGATTATGATTTACCACACTATACTGATTTTTTTGGTACATATCTCTTGAGTTTCACAGTAGAACTCGAGCGTGACTTTTCGAGTCGACTAGCAAATTGCCGTGCCTCTCCCGTTTCCGATGCGGTGTGCTTTGTGTTTACCTGTATCTTTTGTCCCGCTTGCTCGTGTGCTAATAGAGTGAGAGGACAACTGTCAAAGTTCGGTAGAAGTTGGTGTCTGCTTCGGAAATAGTTGAGAGGATGTCCTGTTAATTTTGTTAGTAAGTAGTGGAACTTTCATATTGAAATGCGAGTGAACGGAATTTTCAAATGAACACGATTTTAATTAAGCATACTTGTACTATTGTTTGTATTTTTTCAAGTTGTTTTCATATTTTTCAGTCTAAGATGGCATGTTGTTTAAGTTTGTGGAGAAAATAAACTACTTTAATAAGCATACTCGTAGTTTAGTAAAGACAAAAATTACTAATTCAACAGACACATCGTACTTTTTAATTTACATTTTTTACCGACGAAAAGAAGGAGGTTGATTGATTAACTCCTTATTGTTCACACCATTAAATTTGATACACAGAACAAAAAAACTCTTAAAAACTAGTGTAACAAGTGGCGGCCTTATCGCTAAAAGCGATCTCTTCCAAACAACCTTAATAGGAAAGGATTTATAGAAGACGTAGAAGATGGGGTGTGCAATAGAGGATAGACTATAAATTTTTTACTTATACCATACACTTACATTGTAATGGTAATACACACCAGTGGGCCTAATGTGAGTTTTTCTAGTTGCGTTAACGTACACGACCGCGTTAGCGTAAACCACGATTTGTATGAAATAAGAGCAGTTTCATCTACATGGCGCCAGATGGCGTTGTTATTTTTTCATAAAAATCGTGGTTTACGCTAACGCGGTCGTGTACGTTAACGCAACTAGAAAAACTCACACTAGGCCCACAGTACTTTGAATTCTTATCGGAGATTCTTATCGCGTATTTGTTTTTTTACAAGATTTTGACTTGCCTTGTCAGTATGGGTCTTGCAACTGAATTTGTAAACAGTTATCCCCAATCGATTGAGGTGAAACTTTGCGTACACATTTAGTTTGGCTGACAATGCATGGTTAGGTAACGTCATTTTAAATCCAACCTACTCCTAAATATGGCGGACCAGTTATTTTAGGGTTCCGTACCCAAAGGGTAAAAACGAGACCTTTGATGTGATTTGTAATGTTGGAATGCTTGTATTATAACGAGCCTAGTCCAATCGATATAAAAACCATAATTTAAACCATTATTGACTATAATTTTTTAACAAAAAAAAAACTATTTTCATCGTAATATTTTTTGAGCTAACTCTAAATAGTTATGTTTAAAACAATACTATAATAAACATTACAAACAACTCCCACAAAATACGTCCGCAAAAGGGGCATTCAAAAACAAACTGCACACTCATTTGTCACATCTCACGAGAAATAAGCGAAAATTCGGAAAAATTACCATTTGCCACCGCGTGCCACAATCGATTCTTGTCAAACGTGCATGTGGCGTGGCGTGGCGTGGCATGGCAGGTAGAATCGCGGCTTGCTGCAGGCGCGACGCCTCTAATCTTATGGCACCTGTCCCACCGCGGACGAGCGAAGAGATGCGAATTCAGCTAGAAACTAAGAAAACTGACTAGCGTAGAATCTGTCACGTGATTTACAAAGCGTACAATGGTCGTCTGTCAAATAACACCTATTCAGGCAGCGCACTCCACATTCTAGCAATATACTTGTTAGCACCACTGAGTACATCTTATCGAAAAGGTTAATGTACCATTGTAATACCAGTTAAGTATGTACTTAAGAAATAATCTTGCCGTTTTGTGCGTCATCCGGTTAGTACGACATAGTATCGCCGGTCCCTTGAAGATCGTTATATCCGGATTCTACTGTATATGTATACGTTGATGATTAATAATTAAAAATAGATCGTTATTATTGACGTTGCTTTAAGTTATACTGATTTTTACAGTTCATAAAACGTTTAAGTTGCTGCTACTTAAGTTTTTTCATCGAGAAAGTATTCGCTTGCGACTCGCTTTCTCCCCGGTTGTGAGACAGGTGCCTCACAGCATTCGGCAACGATGTACGCGGAGCACCGCAAACATAAAAAATGCAGAAAAAGGGCGAAAATGGCATTTCCAATTTTCTACTCTTGCTCCCGGGCAAATTCATTTTATTCCCTTCATGTAAAGAGTATACAGACGTCACCCACAATCACTACATAGGCAATATTTCATCAAAGGAATTCACGCCACGCGGCTTTATTAACGAATAATTTGAACTTCCGACGTAAAAAAAGGAATTTTCTTAAGAAAATTAAAGAATTTGCCGCCCGCTTTTTGATTCCCTTTTTACAGCAAAATAAAAAGTAAATGAGTTGGAGTGCGAATACGCACTTTTTTCTAACGGTTTTGAAATTTTAATATTTCTCGCTCAAGATTCCGATGAGAATGTTCGACCTTATTAAGAATTTATTAGGCTCGCGAACTTAGAAGGACGTCACTTGATAACGAAGGCAAATAACCCCGAGGTGACTCCGGGAGACCTTTATGTGACGCGTTTTTATTGGGCCACATTTTTCAAGTTGACCAGTTTCGTTGCCTCTCCTAATTCGTTGATAACTTTTTGATATGATGGAAGAGGTTCGTAATTCTTCAACGAAACGTGATACAACTATTACACTACCATAGTAATATTCTAACAAAATAAAAGGTATCGTTGTTTTTATTATTTACTTTATTTCAGATTAAGTTTATTTGCTAAAACACACGTAGAAAAAAAGGCTGTTTCAAATTTAAACTTATACGACCCGCCCGGCCGGCTTCGCACGGGTGTAATTTACATGCAAAGCCAGGGCGGGTCGCTTGTTATATATATAAACCTTCCATGAAAATGTATCTAACTGATGGTGAAAACAGCATCATAATCCGTTGCGTGGTTTAGGAGTCAGCGGCCATACAGACGCGGAAAGTGACTTCAATTTATACTATTTAGAGATAGAGATAGAGATAGAGATAGAGATAGAGATAGAGATAGAGATAGAGGTAGAGATAGAGATAGAGAAGAGAAGAGAAGAGAAGAGATAGAGATAGAGATAGAGATAGAGATAAAGAAGAGAAGAGATAAAGAAGAAGAAGAGATGTTTTTCTTGATGAGGCATGCGAATATCGATTTCACAAACTTTCCTTACATACAACAAAAATATGAAGTACGAACTTATTTAGACGATGTTCACCATTAATAAATAAATGATGATGATGATGATGACTCACAAATAGGGTTTTGGTGAATTAGAATTCTGCGAAGTAATTACTCCATAGGTTTCTACTTCAAGTAGGTACCTACTTGACGCATCTTACTTTTTTGTTTCAGAATAAATCACTATCGGAATCGGAGTATCATGCAAAAATTGTACTAAAATAAATTAAATTAAATTTGTTTATAGAGATAAAAACGTATGATCAATAACATTTACCTCACACAATAACAGAGAGAACAAAAATTTGTAATAATGAATTCCAAAACTACAAAATATAAATAATGTCAGGCTTATAATCTAAATATCAAATAAAATAAAATTAGGTACAATTATTTACTATCAGTCCAAATCACTATTGGGTTTTTTGCCCTTATCCCATTGGTCAAAAGTCTAAGTCGAGGGGTCCGTTAAACTCACAGAAAAGAAAAAAAAATATTTACTCTTCTTTTCTGTGGTTAAACTCATCATTATGTTTTTTTTTTATATGGAAACAATCGCAAGCCACGAAAAAAAATCTGCTGTTCCATACATTTTCTAGAGTGTGAATGAAATAGATATTTTTTTATGCGATTTCAGGTTTAGTCCCTTGGTAAACGTTGTTCGTATGTAAATGCACACAAATAGGCATTACATACCTCATTCGTCTCAGCACACCATTCCGCGTAATGGATTCATTGGATTGAGTACAATGAAATTCAAAACCAACTAGGGTAGTAATAAACAAAAATATGGTAAGTCACCTTTTAGTTACAAATTCATCATCATAGTATTATCATTGAAACTTAGTCTTTATCTTCATAATACATCCGAAGGCATAACTTGAGCCACTTAAGACCCAGATTAAGACTAATGCACCCCAATCAATTACCCCAGCTGCTCCTAAATATTGAAACCTATTTTTCTAGACTCAAAGGTTCTAAATGAGCTGAAAAGATACGAAATAATTCTGAAAAATGTCTGAATATCAGCATAAATCATCCTTAACAAAGGAATCGAGTGAAAATGTAAAAAAAAAACTATGAAAATGGCAGAATGAGATGCAGAAGGATGGAGAAAATTACGTGAATTTAATAATTTGATGCGCATTTATCGTCTGGCCATAGAGGCATTCCTTTTGTGCAGTTCTAGGGATAGTTTTTACTAATATGTTTTTAAAACTTTTTTTCTAACTTGGCTTGTTAGTATGGGTCAAATACTGCAACTGAATTTTTAAACAGTTATCCCACTTTACAGAAATTTTGCATACACGTTTAGTTTGGGGGGGGGGAGGTTTTATATGAAGAGAGAGGCCCTTCGAACTCTACACTAAACGATAACCTGCCATCTGCATCCACTGGATGCATCAACTCTTACGATGTCGCCTGTCCATCTAGTGGGAGGCCTATTTATATACGCAGTGTCTTCCGGTTCGTAGTCTCCACTCAAGAACCTTTCTACCCCACCTGTTATCAGTTCTTCGAGCGATGTGGCCTACCCATTGCCACTCTAACTTGCAAATCTAAGACAACACAGGCACATAAGAATACATGCCTATTTTTGCTTTGTTATTTATACAGGTAACGATAATAGGCATGATGACAATTTTTTTTTATTACTTCATAAAAAAGCTGATCATAAATATAGCACATCAACGAAAACAATATTAAAATTAGTTCAAAAATAAATGAGATATAAGCAGATATAAGCATTCAAATTTCATGCTAGACAGAGAGCGCACTATACTGAGCTGTGACGTCACGGCTCAGGCGCGCCATACAAATGCTATACTAACACACGCTTTGCGAGAAAGGGATAGAGCATCCCCTCCCTATCCCCACCTAAAACTTTAAACGCTCATATCTCAGAGATTTATCAGCCAATTTAATTTATTTTTTCAGTATGTGTCATGTATTTAGTTATATTCCTCGCTAATCCGGTTATTTGTAATACATTAAACATAAGGACACATGCCTATTGTTTACAACAGTACTTTCATTGTTTCAATAAAAAATTGCGTTCAAAATGTGTTCAAAATACTATACGCAGTGATATAGTGTTTTCTCGGAACTTAGGTTCGAGTTCCAGTGATAACCGCAGCAAAAGACTAAGAAAGAGGGTAGATCGTTATGTCTGCACCTAACTTTTTAACTGTTCGACCACCCACCCGTATTCTTCAATCTTCCCGTGAACATGGTGCATGTAACTGCGCCGAAATATCGGGAACTCTTTCCACACCCTTACCACGGTAAATATTTCGTATATAATCATATAACTTCATACTTTAATTCTCCAAAACATCATTAAAGTACTAACAAAACACCAAACGCCCCCACGTTGGTTTTCCCACACCGCATTCTTATCAACAATCGCACAAACAGCCCGCCTACCCAGAATGAATGATAGATAGAAGTTGTCACGTCGGTTCATGTAAAATTCATGTCAATTCTGACGAACACGGCCCCTCGACTAGAATTTGTCGTAAAATTACTCCCCACCTAATCGCGTTAGGGAGTTGATGTATGATTTTGAAGAATGGTGTCGCTTTGATGGTTGAGATTTGAGGAGGAGAAATGATTGAAGATATACATACTAGGTTGCGCGGAAAGGGTATACTAAGTCGAAAGGGGTCCATACTTCCCATTATGAATAACTTTTACTACGGGACTAATACTGAGATCCCGAAAAAAATCAGCTGTACCATAGAAATCGGCCATTCGCACTCGTCAAAATGTAAAACAACTGATATTTTTCTCGCGATTTCAGGATTAGTATGATACTGAAAATGTCAAGTTTGCTAACGTGACAAGGTTCGTAAATCATTTTGAATTGTCATAATAGCGTTACGTGCGCGTTTGTCAAGAGAAAGTACTCAATCTGAAAATGCGTTTGATTTGTAACCATTTTTATCGCGTTAACACGTTCACGGCGTTTTATGTGAGTACATATAGAATTACCCGGACCCGGGTTTGTCCTAAAGCTGCGACTAAAACCACCGGAGGGTGGGCAGCAGCGTCCATTAGTTGAACGTACTGCGATCCCCAAGCCGCCTGCCAAGCGTAGGGATTATGGTAATACCCCCCTCTTAGGGGAGGTCTTTCTTCAGCAGTGGACGTTTACTAGCTGATGATAGTGATTTGTGTGATGTGATATAGAATTAAGGCACTCGTTAACAAAAGAAAAAAAACTTTCGAAAAAAAAGTGGAAAAGTAATAAATAGCAGGTAATGTGTATACGTTGATATAATACAAAAGTCGACGGAACAAACTCGAGGAAACCTACACAAGTTGTTAAGTACAATCTGTAATCACAAACAAGTCGGATGGAACGACAATGGAATTATTTTCACACACGCCGCGTTATTAAAAAGTTTACGAATAGCTGCTTCGGCTCGCTGAGCTTTGTTCCTATCTACTTTACAGTATTATTCATTTATTTGTGTTTTGAAGAGAGACACAATTGTTTTTAGGGTTCCATACAATAACAGAAGTAAAGGTACAGTTTTAAAATTCAGTTGCAAAATTTGACCCAAACTAATAAGGCAAGTAAAATAAAAGCTTGTAAATAACTATACAGTCCAATAAAAATACTGATTGCTTGATAAAATGTCATCATTTCAGCCGTAGGACGTCCACTGCTGGAGATAGGCCTCCGCCATCGATCTCCAAAAGGACCTGTTGGAAGCGGCCTGCATCCAGCGTTTCCATGCGGTCTCTTTTAGGTCGTCAGTCCATCTTGTGGGTGGACGTCCTACACTGCGCTTACCGGTCCGCACCGGATAAAAACGTACGCACTCTAAAAAAACTTACCCTTTATTCAAGCACAATTAAAATAATCGATGTTACATTGACAAACAACCCTTATTGAATTGAAATAGAGTCGTGGGTCGTTAATGCTAGCAACAATGAGACACCACGCATGTGTTCTCACGCATCGTTTTTGTTTTGTGAATTTGGTTAGTGTGTCATAGAATAGAATAAACTGTGTACCGTCGGTGAAATAGATAGATAAACCCTTTATTGTTAGCATTAGAACTCATATATATGTCGGCGCGTTGAAGTTTTAGCATTCGGGCGCAACTACCGTTGGATAGTTTTTAAGGCTTAGATTATGTAGGTAGGCGTCACCTAGCTTTGTTTTGGTGGACTAGTGATGGAGGTGGCGCCGTCACTGGTGTAACGCTGCAGTAACTTACTCTGCTGAAGTTCGTTGTGAAGTTGTGTCGTTGACAACCAATCAGAGTTTAGTAAGTTGGTATACCGTCCGGCAGAGGCGCTAGTGAGCGCGGCGCGGCGGACACGTGCGCGAGGCTCGGTGGAGCACACTTTTACTTTGGTGTCTGATTTGGGATTGTCACTTTTTGAGGTTAGAAATTGGAATTGTTGGTTGGAGGGTGGTAGCGTTCGTTACAAGGCGGAACACCTTGTCCCCAAGTAATTTTCAAGTAATTTGATATTGTAACTATTAATCATAGCGCTTCGAAATAAAAACTGTAACAATGTACGTGTGATGTCTCATTCTCCTCGGCCACTATACTCACGCCATAGAACCAAGATTAATCTTATGAAGATCGGCCATCCACCGACCGGTGCCCCCGCCTCACGCCTTCCAGGCTCGCCCCGTCATATATAACACAAGCATATCTATATCTATACTTTATACTATAATATTAACATTTAATATTAACAATATAAAGAGGAAAGATTTGTATGTAAGTATGTTTGTAACGAATTGGCTCAAAAAGTACTGGACCGATTTAAAAAATTCTTTCACTGTTGGGAAGCTACACTAGGTGACATAGGCTATAATTTATACCCGTGCGAAGCTGGGGCGGACCGCTAGTATGTAATATGCTTATATTTATCTACTCGTATATACATAAAAATGAATCCCTATGTACCTTGGTCACGCCACAACTTAAGAATGACTTTACCGATTTCATACATCTTTTTTTTTTCAAGTTTTCTGATACATCGTAGAAGGTTCTTACGGAAAGAAAAATTTTGAAAATTGCGCATAAAATTGGAAACATTTTAAAAACTTAACGACGATTTTAACTTCACGCGTTTGACAGTTCTAAGACAGGACGTCTGTCGGGTCAGCTAGTTATACAATGTATAAAAGTACTAGCTGCACCCTTGTGTTTACCCAGTTGGACATTTCCTCAGGATTTGTATATTTATCTGTACTAATATAATATTACTAGCTGACCTGACAGACGTTATCCTGTCTTAGAACTGTCAAACACGCAAAGTCAAATTTGTAAATCTTATTTTTTTTACACCTTGGGTTACATTATTGGAGTTTTAGTAAGGATCCCTATTTTTTGTGAAAATATAATATAGCCTATGTTAACCGGGGATAGTGTAACTTCCCAACAGCGAAGGAATTTTTCAAATCGGTTCAGTAGTTTCGGAGCCTATTCAATGCAAACAAACAAACAAACAAACAATCAAATCTTTCCTCTTTATAATATTAGTATAGATAAAGAGGAAAGATTTGATATCCCCGGATGACATAGGTTATAATTATATTTTCAAAAAAATAATTAAAAATTAATAGGGATCCTTACTAAAGCTCTAATAATGTAATCCAAGGTGTAAAAAAAAAAGATTTACACCCGTGCGAAGGGTGCATTGTTAGTACGAGATAAAAAGTATTATTATGTTATTTCGGCCGGTAGTTTTCGTTTTTTTTTCACGTATGATTAAGCTGGTTACTCCGATAATAGTTTCAGCCGCATTCTGCGGTCTCTTTTAAGGGCCACCGTGCGACGCGCACGTGTAGACAACGGCCGCTTTAATATGGATGGATATGGATTAGCGTTTAGTGTTGGCCGCTGCGTGTGATGGACAACGTTGCCTTGAATTGATGTAATTGAATCGAATTAGGTATTGCGGAGACTAGACTTGTGGTTACTAATCACACTGTAAAAGAAAAAGTAGAAGTAATTTAAATAATTAGTATAGTTCGCCGCGTGCGTCGTTTGTTAGATACAAGTTTCTTTTTTTAATAAATTAGTTGAAAATAAACCAGCCAAGTGTGAGTCGGGCTCGCGCACGGAGGGCTCCGTACCACCACAAAATTAAATAACGAAATTACTAGTTATAACATTGTAATGAACAGGAATTTGTCACTGACTCGCACTTGGCCATTATTTATTGCGACGAGGGCGTACAGCAAAAAAAATATCCCCATTTCACATGTACCAGTGCCACCCCTAAAAAACAAAATTATATGCGCCCAGTGCGTGGAATCCAGTATTAGATTGCCTTAAAATAAAAGTTCGCGTTCAAAATGTTTTCAAAATACGCAGTGATACAGTGAGTGTGTTTTGTCGGGACTTAGGTTCGAGTTCGAGTTCCAGTGATAGCCGTAGCTAAAGACTAAGAAAGAGGGTAGATCGTTATGTCTGCACCTAACTTTTTAACTGTTCGACCAACCACCCTCATTCGTCTTCCCGTGAACATAGTGCATGTAACTGCGCCGAAATATCGGGAGCTCATTCCACAACCTTACCAAGGTAAATATCCCGTAAATAACCATATAACTTTAAAAGTATATTGTTTTTATACTTCTAAAACTGTGACCTCACTCATTGTGGTCACGCAACCACAGCGCCCGATTTCTCTAAAATTAATACATTAGTGACGTCACTTGGCACCGCATCGCCTAATTGTAAGTCCGTGGATGCAAATTCAATTGCTCCCCGGTCGCCTCACCTCTTGGCTCGGTTAATTTGCCGCACGGTGGCAACCCTAGGCCAATCAAGCGAGACTTCCTTTGGATGTAACGGTATTGTGTAGGGCTGCCATTTGGTAGTTTTGGAGCTTTTGGTATGTCATAGAGATTTTGTGAATTTAAATAGTAATTCAAAGGAAATTATTTTAGTAGTCACATTTCGTTAATAGAGGTGGCGCCTAATTTTTAGAGATCAGTTTTGACATGTTAAAGTTATTTATGTATACAGAGTTATTTTTAATTCACCTAAAACTCTCGCATTTAGCTTCCCTACATTATACCTGACAACTTTTTTCCATGGCATTTCACAAAACTTAATAAGTTCCCCAAAAAATGTTCAAACTTTGTATGATTTGTTGCCTTGTTTTTTATTTAGCATAAACCTACGTTTGGCCACCAACTCGTCGAACGGTGTGCGATGTGTGTGTATTTTTTCATGCACGTTGTGGTTCTTAGTTTTTGCCTAGGCACTCATTTTTATGTGAGACCTCATAAAATTATTGTCATTTAGAGTATAGTTCATTTTTGTTGTATTTTATGGCAAAAATA
Organism: Agriopis aurantiaria; assembly: GCA_914767915.1. Classification (NCBI taxonomy): domain Eukaryota; kingdom Metazoa; phylum Arthropoda; class Insecta; order Lepidoptera; family Geometridae; genus Agriopis; species Agriopis aurantiaria. The sequence continues at coordinate 16,981,247 of OU611988.1, forward strand.
AACGATTTTTTACTTAAGTAATGGAACGAAAGTTGTTACATATGTTACATACACGGGAAACTGCCTACGAGAGATGCTGATGCTGATGCTTTTGGTTTTATGGCCTCCACGAGACAGGATTTGTCCCAGTGTGGGGACCAACAGTAAATTATTATTTTTAAGGAGTTACTTTTTCAAGAAATAAAAAATCTTTAATCTTCTTAATCTTCGTCTTAGATTTCCAGTGAATTAAAAGTAACCCTGAATATATTTTAATATATACAGGTATATTATCAGGTATATATTCAGGAATAGTTTTACAATAACATCCTACAAACACAGTAAAAAAAAAAAATGGCAAATGAATTTCCCATTTTTTGGTGCCAGCGTAAAGTTAAGGTTATAATTTTGTACTGATATTATTGTTTACTCATAACTTGTAGGTTATTTAAATTAAAATTCTCTCATGTTTAATTAATTCGTGGTATTTTGACGAACCAAAACCAAAAAAATAACGATCAAAACATAAAAACACGGAAAAGCTAACAATAATCTTTAAAAAACCACGCTTTTGTCCTTTGAGCAAAAGTCAGCACCGGCGTTTGTTTTTCTTTTCTACAGATTCCATAAAAGAACATTGATCGTTAACCGCACGGAGTGCCATAGACATAATTATAGCTACCATAGATATTGATAAAATTGTTTCATTACTTATATTTTAAGGGGTGGTCAGAACAAAAAAGTAAAATTAAATGAACGTAAAGAAATATATAAATAAAAATATTAAAAAAAATATTCTTGAAATCCAGCTTAATACATTGTACAGAAGAAAAACCGCATTGTTTATCTCAACACAAAACATACTCCCATTTATTCAAACATTCGACGAATACCGTCAGCACGTATCGAATATTTCATACAAATGTTCGAAGCATTTCAATAGCGGAATCGGACCCGTATTGAGTTACACCGTCCATTGAAAATAGTCTTTGTAAATTTGTTATTGTTTCAATCAATCCTATTAAAATCTTTCCATTGACGTTACATGGAGGTACTACAATAGGCCATCAGACAGTTGTTTGATTGGTTAAAAATATTAAGCTTCGTGAAAATTATAATTAATGTAGATAGATAGATAGAAACTCTTTATTTTGTACACGAGAAATAAAAATTACAACACGATAGAAAACACTTACGAGCTAGTGCCACAAGTGGCACTGTAATATGTATACCAAAGAAATTGTTTAAATAGACTTAAAAGTTCTGAGATATAAGCGTTTAAAGTTTGTGGTTGGATTAGGAAGGGATGCTCTGTCCCGTGCCCTCGAAATGAATGTCAGTATATAGTCAATATAGCAAACTTTCCAGTGACGTCATTTGAAAGTATAGTGCGCTCTCTATTTAGCAAGATTATTCGTGTTTAAATCTGGTGAAATTTTGAATTTGATTTTATGGCAATTAAGCTCAATGGTCTGATCTATAAAACCATTACAAGGCCAGTTCTAATTTATGGCAGAGAAATGTTGGCCATGACTCAGAAAAACGTCTAAATCGTCCAATTTGCCAAAATGAAGTTGTTGAGGTGGATGTGCAGTGTTAGTAACTGCCCAACTCAACAAATTAGACGGACGAGAAAGATTAGAAAAAAAAGGATTAGAAAATTGGAAAGGAGTACGTGCGAGGAGGCCTGGGCTTATGCGACATCTCCGACAAGATGCAGAAGAGTAGGCTGCGATGGTATGGTCACCGTAAAGAGGAGACCAACTGACTACGTTTGGAACATGACACTACAACTTTCCTTCCCTGGTAAAAGATCCAGAGGCAGACCCAAGACAAATTGGAAAGACGCTGTGCTAAAGGACATGAGAGAGTGTAAGGTTTCCAAAGGCGATGTTGTAAAAAGAGGAGAAAAGTAAGAAAAGCTGACACCACCACCGTGTAGGATATATTATAGTCGGAAAGAAAGAGAGAGAGAGAGAATTACCGTGATGAAGTTATGGATAAACAACCAAAACCTTATCACGGTAAATATCCCGTTAATAATAATTTAACTGTAGAAACTAAAACGTGATCGTAATTCAATGGTTTTCTCAGAACGTCTTTACCAAAAGCTCAGACTTATAATTGTTCTCTTTGGCTAACTAGTTCAATTATCACATAAGTGAATCTATCATTACAAAGTGAAGCATAGTGGCCAATCTTGTAATTAATTGCCAATTACGCTTGACCCCCGCAAATTAGAACGTTGTCTGATGACAGTCAAACAATGTGTGAAGATCTGTAATGTATGAATATATGCTGGTGGTAAGCGCGTCACATGGCATAATCAAATAATAGCAACAACGAGCTTCCGTTAACTAAGGTATTCGATAGGTGTTTTATTTGTTAAAAATAACAGGGGCTACGGCTATCTGATTTAAGCGATTCTGTTTAGAAGATGGAAAAAAATGCGCAACCGCTACCAGCGCGTTAAATTTCAAGTTCGTATGATTTTCCAAATTGAGCTGTTTCAGCGCTAGTTCGAGCTCACTTTAAGAGTTAGCCGTAAGGCCTCGTGAAAAATATAACCACTAAAGAAATTATTAAATATGCTAATAAAGTTCTGTGGTATAAGCGTTTGAAGTTTTTGCTTAGATTAAGAAGGGATGCTCTGTCCCTTTCCCACAAAGATAGTCAGTATGGAATTTGTATGGCGTACTCTCAATGGACGTTGATTTGTCAATTTCAATAACTTTGTTCAAGCGCTTAATATTTTCGGTCTGTTTTTGTTTTGATGGTTTTTATTTGGTGTCGTGTAAAAATGATGTCGTCGCGCTATGAAATGCTTTCCAGCGCGATCACAGTCAACCGTCTAAAATTGTAGGTCAAGACGCGCAAATAAATACAGACCGAGTGGATGTAAGAAGATTCCGTATAATGTTGGGTCAGGAGGTGGAAGCGGGTCAGGCGAAGCAACTTCCTCAGCAGTATGGGCTGTTGGCTATTTTCCGAGATACTTATACGACGGTGTTGAAACGCGCACGTCACTTATCTGACAGGTAAGTATCACCTTTACTCCTAGCAGTTGCAAAGTTATAAAAAATAAAAAAATCAATTAATTATATTTATTTCTGACAAGAAAAACACAACAACAGGTTGTTAAAAGACTTAAAATACAAATACACCCATAGTGAAAATAAAATCAACGTTATCCATCTTTTTAGGGTTCCGTACCTCAAAAGGAAAAACGGAACCCTTATAGGATCACTTCGTTGTCCGTCTGTCTGTCCGTCTGTCAAGACCCTTTTTCTCAAGAACGCGTAAAGGTATCAAGTTGAAATTTATACTAAATACTTGGGTAGCGGTTTCTTTCGGTTGTAAAAAAAAATAAGTTGTAAGTCAACGCAATCAATAGATATGAACGTTTATGTCGCATATTTTGCGATTTCACAGGGGAATCAAAACCTTTAGGGTACTTCCCGTTGACCTAGAATCATGAAATTTGGCAAAAGGCAAGGTCTCATAGCACATATATAGGAATAAATCCGAAAGTTACAAATTTGAAGTTATATCATTTAAAAATTATTATTTTGTTATTACAAACTTATATTTTTTAATTGAATGTATGGAAGAACCTTATAGTCAACTATAAAGTTAAGTTTGTCTTTCAATATTTCAACTTTAGTTAGTTTTTTTTTGGACTCGCGCTCTGAGGGTTCCGTCTAACGAAACCACTATGTTAAGTTTTTACAAGATTTTAAATTTTATTTAACTTGCAATGTATTTTATTTTGTTTGGGTCAACTATTGCAAGCCGAATTACAAACAGTTACTCCTAATTGATTTTTCTGAAATTTTGCTTAGAGGTACACCTTTATTTATTTGGTGACAATACAATATTACGTAATATCCAATATTGTAATATTTTCAAAATGACCGCCGAAATAAAAACAAAAATATTATATTTATAAATAAAAGCACACACACATTAAAAATGGACTTCCGCAAAGTAACGCCTGATTCAATCAACTAAATAAAAGCATGTTTAAATAAAAAAAATATAACAAAAGTTTGATACCACCTATAAAAAACCGGACAAGTACGAGTAGGACTCGTGCTATGAGGGTTCCGTTGGACGGAATTCTCAGAACGCGAGTCAAAAAAACATTGACAACAAGACAAACTTAACTTTGTAGTTGACAATAAGGTTCTTCCTTACATTCCAACTACAAAATGTAAGTTTGTAATAGCAAAATAATTATTTTTAAATGATATAACTTCAAATTTATGACTTTCGGATTTATTCCTATATATGTGCTATGAGTCCTTGCCTCTTGCCAAATTTAATGATTCTAGATCAACGAGAAGTACCCTATAGGTTTTGATTCCCCTGTGAAATCGCAAAATATGCGACATAAACGTTCATATCTATTGATTGCGTTGACTTACAACTTATTTTTTTTTACAACCGAAAGAAACCGCTACCCAAGTATTTAGTATAAATTTCAACTTGATACCTTTACGCGTTCTTGAGAAAAAGGGTGACAGACAAACAGACAGACAGACAGACGGACAGACAGACAGACGGACAACGAAGTGACTCTATAAGGGTTCCGTTTTTTCCTTTTGATGTACGGAACCCTAAAAACACTTCCGAATAGGAGGCAGAGATTAATTAGATGCGTTTTTGTTATTTACATTACAGATAATAATACGAATGCAATAATAATGACATGATATTATTGACTAAAGCGTCCTTACTGCTATGCATAGTTCCCGAGGCTTACTGGAAAGGCCACGTTGAAAGGTTTTACATACATTTAAACTGACTGCGTCTGACGTCAGCCGGGACTTGGACTTGCTCATTGGAGCTTAAAAGATTCGGCGAAGATTCGACGAAGATTTCGCCGAATAGTCGAAGCTTTCGTAATATTTTGTTGTTCATGTTCGAACGGATTTGTTTTATTTCGGTCGATTTAGCTGTACCGTTTTTTTGAACTAAACTCGACATGACATCTCTGAATTTGTTGCTATACTTTTTAGGGTTCCATACAAAGGGTACTGTCTGTCTGTCCGTCTGTCTTACCTTTAAATTGCTGTATATTTCGAACCGCAATAGATACCCAGTTGAAATATTTACAGAATATGTAATGTTACAACGCATTAACATAGAACTACAAAAAAAGTCAAAAAGTAAACACGAAACGGGGTTCCTCATACTTTATTTACAACAAACGTATTTTTTTACCTCTTTTGTGCTCTAATATAAAAACGGTAATACGTACAAGCTAATGCAAAAATACATTAAAAAATACGTTTGTTGTTTGAGGCACCCGTTTTGTTTTTACTTTTTGACTTTTTTATTATTTCTTAATTAATCCGCCGTAACATTACATATACTGTAAATATCTCAACTAGCTATCTATTACAGTTCGAAAGATACAGCCGTTTAAAGGTAGGACAGATGGACAGACGGACAAACAAACAAACAGACAGACATCGTAGGCTTAGTAATAGGGTTCCGTTTTTACACTTTAGGTATGGAACCCTAAAAACTAACCCAATGCCTGGCCTGGCGCACTCCGCACTTTAGGTTTGAAGCTACAAGTATCCGATTTGTCGGACGGCCGCGCCAGCTGCCGCGCAATAGACAGAGATAACGCTACAAGAGTTACGTGATAGACAAAGAGGCAAATTCTAGTTTAATATAGCTAAGGAAGTTAGCGTTCGCACGATCTGAATGGCACTTTATTGTGTAGTAGCAAGAGTCGCTACTTATTTAAATGATTTTGCGGAGTGAATACTCTGTACTTGTATTTATATTATGACATGTATTAATTCTGTGCCAATACCCTAAATACAAAAAAATACTCCCCATAACAACACATTGAAATACATAAATTATGGACGTACACGACAAAGACGTCGAGTAACGAAAAAAAAAACGTAAGCATCTAAAAACAGTGTAGAGAACAAAAACACGCTAATGTAGGATGTATTATCATGAATAATAAAAAAAGTACAGTCGAGTATCATAAAGTGGTGTTATAGACGTAATGGGTGGAAAAGCGCCCCTAGGGGGGTGCGTATGCTTTTAAAGATAGATGTTATAGGTACAGATTTTTACTGGAAGTGTGTAACAGATATTTGTTACTTAATAGAACTTTATCTAGTACTGCTATTTGTGTTGAGTATACAATGTGTTGAAATTGTTAAAATATTAAAAGAAAACGTTGTTTTTTTTTACAATGTCAGTTCCATTCTCTCAGTGGCCAGACTGTGGTCATATTTTTTTCAGTATCATCAAGAAAAATTTTAGCTACAGAATAAATACAACCTCTTTTTTCTTGAAACTATTTATCATAAAATTGATTAATTAAATAAAATCTAATAGCAAATTTTAAAACAAATCTTTTTGGTGAAAAAAATAATGGCCACCTATGTGTAGTTATTGAAAAACATATTTAAAGATTATCTGCCACTCTTCTTTTGTTTGCAACAATGGTTGCGGGATGGGCGTCTTGCGGGAAGCTTTTCGTGCTATGAATTTTTATGATTATAAACGAGGGTTAACCTTCAAGAAATCTCAAGAATATTTAAATGGAATTTGTAATTGGGGAGTCTGGTTCTGCGTTAGCAAAAGTTACTTATTGGAATTTCAAGGTGGTCGAGTGAACCTTAGCGATGACCCCATCCCCAACAGACCTACAACTGCAGTAACTTATGAAAATGTCATCAGGGTTGAGTAGCTATTGCGGGACATTAGACACATTATAGATCGAGAGATTCAAGCTGAACTGAAAATTGGAACACAGATAGTTTCCACTATCCTGCATGAATACCTTAAAGTTAGGAAGTGCGATGGGTGCCTTATTCTCTCACCAAAGAGCACAAATCCCGCCGTGTTGATTGGTGCAAATTTATGCTAAAAAAAATCGAAGGAGGAACTTCGCAAATCGTATCTTATATATTAATTATCTTGTATCCTTTATTTTGACGAAAATTAGATCTACAGCTAGGATTCTCTCACGAAGCAACAATCCATACAATGTGTGCTTAAAGATGACGAGTTGCCCCCAAAAGTTGGTCGCAGTCGGAGCGTTAATAAAAAAATGATAGCGGTGTTTTTCGACGCAGTAACAGTAATTCCTCTAAATGACCGTAGAACAGTTACTAGTGAATGGTTTTTCTAATTTTGTCTGGCTCGAGCTTTCGGGGAGTTAAATAGCGAGCGACCAAGGAGCGGTGTCCGTGGCATTCTTTTTCACTAAGATGACACAGCTGCTAGAACCATAGACTATTATAAACTTCGATCATTTTTATCGACATGCGGTTATTTTGTTCACGGAAAGAAATGCTTCGTGGGCGACAATTTTACACTGCAGGTCGTCGAAGAATTTCGGCGATTATTTTGCAACACCCCGCTAGGTTTTTTTTTTTTTTTTTAAAGCTGTTTCTTCCAAATCCATAAATGCATTGAGGTTGGAGGGGAATACTTTGAAAAGCTTTAAATAAATAATCTTTTTTCATATTCCAAAAAAAATTCATGAAAGTATTAATTTACAACAACCTACTATGTAGTAAATGTAAAACAATAACCCTGAATAGAATAGTATACAGCTATCTTATCCAGCTGTTCTAGTTCTGAGCATCCATTTCTCCAAGGTACGAGGTAAATTCAATCTGTAGGCCGCACTCCCAAATCGCCTGAACACTTTCCATTGGGTATTAGGTTCCCGCATAAATCTAATTTGGATACATTTTCTTGAGTTTCAAAAGTTACTTTCTATTTGGGGACTTTTCAATGTGAATTGTTATGACTTTTGTGAATTTAGAGGTTTTTTTTGTTGGTAATATTGTATTATGCAATAAGTATAATATTATAGTAAAGTGCCATGAAATTACATAATTTTACAAAGTTTTTTTTTATGTAACAAATATTGAGATAATAATATTTGTAAGAAAAACTAGTATTAAACTAATAAAAATAAACATTAAATTAGGTACCTAAAATTTTTACAAGCCTATGGTTAAAAATATTTATTGTATTCCAATACCACAAAATAAATAAATAATATTGTAAATAAAATCATTTTAACTAAAAATTATTAATAAGAACTTGATCAAAAAAAAAAAAAAACGAAAATAAATAAATTTATTTTTTAATTTATTTTCTAAAGACCATTCCATCCAGTAATAGAATTTTATTTTAAGTTGTTACTTATTCTAAGTTTAAGTTTTTAGTTAATATTTAAGTTTTCGTTAGTTTCTTGTTTTTTAAGTTATGCATAATACAATATGTTATGTAAAACACTGTTTTAAACTATCACGGTTGTTCACTAAAGTTATATGATTATTTACTGTTCTCCAACCACCCGCATTCTTCAGTCTTCCCGTGAACATGGTGCATGTAACTGCGCCGAAATATCGGGAGCTCATTCCACAACCTTACCACGGTAAATATCCCGTAAATAATCATATAACTTTAATATGTTATGTATTTACTTATATACCTAATTGATGCATGGATTTTTGTTGGTAAAAACTTTTAAGGAAATAGCCCGACTTATTGAAATACTAGCAATATATCTCGCTTTGTCCCTTTCGACTGGTGCGGAGAGTTGAAACAAAGACGGCATACTGATGTGCTCCTTTTAAAATTTATTACTTTACTCCTATTGTTCTATTAGGGCTTACAGTGTTAACTAAATTGCATAGAACAGCCAAAAGAAATGTATATATATTCAATTAGACCATACACAACTTAAAAATTAATACGTTGAGTAATGATGTAATGAAAACTTTACTAAAAACAATATTTTAAGCAAATTTCTCAATTTCACTGTTTTTCTGTTGTGTGTATGTTACGCATCGAGATACAATTCCCATAGAGTCACAATATCTAAGTGAAAACAGTCAAAAAAACGTCCGAGCGTCATTGTACATAACATTGTATCAATTATATACTTCACAATGCCACATTTACTCCAATTTAGACATTATGTCGCTTGCATAGTGTTCAACGTTGGTTGTCCGTTATGTCATTGTAGCTCTAACATCGTGCGGCGTTGTAGTCAGATCGTGGCTACCTTGTAACTAAACAAAAATCTGCGCAATTCTTAGCGTGCGCTGTGAGTTCAGACATTTTTTTGACATGATTGTGACTCCATATGTATTGTATTTAGATGATGTTGATGATGTATTTTTATTGGATAGGATTAGTATCTCGAGGAAGGTAGCTTTTAAATTTGAAGAAAACATTCCAACTCTAAGAATGGAAAATCAGGGAAGTTTTTTAATTTTCGTGAAGTTGGTCGTGATTTTTTGTGGATATGTATTAAAGTATAAAGAAAGAAAATAAAACACACACTGACTCATCACGAAATCTCGAAAACTACCGGATCTACAAAGCTAAAACTTTTGCAGGTAAATTTCTTATGGGGTGTAGACGTCCGCCAGGAAAGGATTTTACGACAAAGACGGATTAAAGATGGCAAAAAGGGGGTTAAAAGTTCAAATTCAAATTTACGCGTACGAAATCGTGGGTAACTATATAAATGCAAATACTCAATGACTGACTGATACATCAGAAAATCTTGAAAACTACATGACCTAAGAACATTTGGTAGGTAAATTCCTTCATCATCATCATCATTTTGCGAAAGTCCAGAATCAAGAAGCGCAAAAGGCGGTTGAAAGTTCAAATAAAAGCCTTCGCGTACATAGTTACGGCCAACATCTAGTTAATTATAATGTTAAAAGTGCAGAAGAGGTAAAGAGTTCGGCGACTTCCAGGGTTTATGCTCTCGTTGCTTTGCCAACTAACCTAAAGAAAACAAATAAAAACTCAATTCTCAAATGTTTAGAAGCTATTATTTGAAATAAAGATTGAAAAACAGAAACTTAGGATGTAAGAAATAAAGTTTCCAAACTTGGACAGAGCTAAATCGAACTTAGCATTCTCACATTCCTTTAAAGTCAGCTCTACAATCTATAGTACAGTGAGAGCACCCGACTGTGATGGTGAATAAGAAGTAATGAGTTTTCTTTAACGCCGCGCCACCTGACTTCTACTCGTAGACTTTACTAAACAAGATTAAAATCTTTTTTTTCGCTCCATTGCTTTTTATTTTCATTCATTGGAAGACATCTCCGTCAGTAATGTAAGCTTTGAAGTCTTTGGTAGCGACATTCAATCCGAAAAGATGGTATGCTTTGCATATTTGGTTTAAAATGGAAAGAGATCTTTATGAGATGCAAAACGGAATAAGATAAACAGATATTACACAAATGTTACGTATCTAATCTGCAATGCTATTGGTACGTGGTACGGCGTAATAATGACAGAAACGTAAAGTCGCTTTGCTGACAAAGACAGTAAAGTTTGCTGACGTCTTTCTTTTCTTATAATTTTTTGAGCGAGAGTTAAAATGTTTTGTACGTATTTGTGACGCCTCTAGTGTTACAAGTATCCATAGGCGACGGTGACTGCTTACCACCAGGCAGCTAGTCTGCTTGTTTGCCTACTATGGCATAAAAAATTATAGTGGAAATGAATTATTATAGACAACCCTGGCGCTTAAACAGTACGTCTCCTCACTCTGTTGAATTTATAAATAGAAAATATAAAATTAATGATCAGTACAGTTTTCGTTGAAAAATAAATAAGAGTTCTGCAGGAGGACACTAATTTCACTTACACCGGGCATCGAAGTAACGTTCACTGCGGCGACACTGCCCGACAATATGCCATTTGTAAACTATTTGTATGCGGATGAGAGCTCCAAGCCCACTATTCTTACTTCTCCGTGAGCGATCCGACGACGCGATCTTTCTTTGTTTTCCAACTGAACGTATTTCTAGCACTGTGTCGTTTCAGACCACGTTGGGCGCCAATAACACATAGTTGGCGCCCAAGATGGAGCGAGACAGGAGCACAGTGTCGATTCTCTTTATTTTCGCTAGTATTTATTTGCCGTCGAGATAAACCGTGCTTGCTCTCTGAATTAAACTTAGTTCGTGAGATCATCTCGCTTGCCCGCCCGATGGGTTGATTGAAAGGTATTTTGGTACGTGACCTGCAACTCTGCAGTAATCTATTTCTCGGTTGTCAGTTTGTATTACAAATTGATTTGTTGTCTGTGAATAGTACAGTTGCAACGCTGATTTGAATGCAGCGCGGATCTGTTTGTGGAATTTGTGCTATTCATCAAAATACGTGATCCAGATTCAAATGTGATTGAGCTACTCATAAATGAAATACTGATGCTATTTTAGATCAGACAAACAAGGGAGATATGCCTTAATTACCGATCGTGTTTAAATATCCCGTGTTTCATAAAAAAACAACTTCATCCCTATTATAAGCCAGAAGATGTCCACTGCTGAATATAGGCTTCCCCCTTGGATCTCAGCCCTTAGAGAACGACAGCCTGCCATCTGCATCCACTGGATGCCCACTACTCTCTCGATGTTGCTGGTCTATCTAGTGGGAGGCTTAGACAGTTGGTGGTCTCCACTCAAGAACCTTTCTTCCTCATTGGTTATCGGTTCTTCGGGTGATGCGGCCTGCCCATTGTGAACTTCGACTTGCAAATTTTAATAGCTATGTCGATGACACTGGTTTTGAAAAACTCCGAACACAGCTCTCTCCATTGCCCGCTGCGTGACTCTGAGTATTTCCAAAAGGTCAGCAGTTAAGGACCACGTCTCAGAGTCATATGTCATCACTGGCAACACACACGGTTAAAGACCCTTTTCTTGACTGTGGTGTGGCACTGTGGTATATATTTTTTTTACAATAGTACCGCTAAACCGCTAAACGCATTTTTTTTAATACGGCTTGCTTACTCATTTTATCGTACACTAAGAAACTTGCTATGGCCAAGCATTGGAATAACCCCCTGGCTTCTTTGTTTCCTAAGAGACATAATCTAGGCTTTTTAAAGTTCAGAGTGAATATTTATCTTTTAAGTCGCTTACCCTTAGAATAACTACTCAGAGAAGGTAGGTTTCCAAACAACGCCTTCTCAAAACGTTAGCTACAAATTCACTTTGTAGCTTACGTTTCGATTGGTATTTTAAACGATTTAAGCAAGAAAATTAATGGATTACCTGTGGAATGTCACACCATAACTCTTATGCTGCTTTTCTGATTTGTTGTGGTACGATTTCACCGCGCAAATTGTCACAGTTTTTTTTTTTTTGGAGCCATATATGACTCCATTTGAATGGCTTAAATTTTGCGAATGTACTTGGTTTCTTGTGTAGTTATTCTAAGTCGCTTACCAATGGTGGTCAAACGCGGACTTATTCACAATAAAAAAAAAAAAAAACAATAACAGCTCCCCTCTTGTGGCGTTTCCGAGTAACTATAACATGGGGTTCTTCTTTTGAATCCCATGAATAAATTTTAAAAAAAGCTGTTTATAGGGTCAGCAACGAATCTGTGATGCGCCTGGTGTTGCAGGTATCCTGCATAGGCGATGGTGATCGCCTATGAACCAAAACAAGAAAATTACGTTAACTACAATACCTTTTGGATTTGCAAACAAGTAATTCAAATTCAAATTATTTATTGAGAGTAAAAACGGACAAATTCCCCTAACATTTATCTCACATACTATTAAGCTTAAATAGATTTCCTGGTAAAAATAGGAATAATTTTATAAAAAACTAATATAATAAATACAACAAATTGCTGTAAAAATATGTCAACACAAAATTTGTATGTCATACAAATTGTCACAGGTTTTTTTTGTTACAAATTGTCATAGGTTTTTTTTTTTTTTTAAGGCCGCCAGCTACACTAATTTTTAAGAGTTATTATAGTCGTCTGTATGAAATTTTATGGTGTGAAAAATTATTAATCAATAAGGAAACATGCCAAATAAAAATTCATTCTTTAATATTTTCCAAGAAATGAATAAACATTATCCACATCTTCACTGAGCCCACAGCTAGCGACAGTATTGTCGTCGCATCGCATAAGACAGCAAATAAACTGTCTCGCGAACTGGTTGCAACGTTCGATGCATTTTTATTATCCGGCAATAAACTGCCACGAAAACGACAATAGTGTACTTAAATCTCTCATAAATGTTATATCAGATCCTTTGAACATTGTTATTTAGGATTACGTCATGTTGGGATTGGAAAACTGTGCTCTATTCTGTGAATGTACCAAATTTTCATACGCACAGACATTTATTAGGATAGACAACTCATATAAAAGTTATCTGCCCCAGTAACTCATTTAGTATCTAAAATGTAGTTTGATGCCATCACTCAAAAACGGAAAACATCGTAAGGAAACCGATATGTCCAAGAACTTCAAAAGTTCAAAGACATGACATTCATTAACATGCACTGGGCCAGCATGGTTGATTTGGGCCCATCTTCTCTCTTCTGAGAGAAGGTCTGTGTGCCGGAAGTGGGAGCATGATAGGCTTAAATGATGATGTTGCTGATGATGATGATAAAAGTTTTCATAGGTAATTTTTTTTTGTTTTCAGTTTTCATTCAACTGGTAGCGGATTAATCGATTAGTTTAGTATTTAGGTTTTATCTTGTTGTTTTTTTTCTGTACATTATGTTCACAGTAGTTCACACTAATGAACGGAAATTTGTCACCGATTCACACTTGCCCATAATTTATTTTATTTAGCTATTATTTATTATTTGTTGTTATACTTTAGTTTGTATAATAATGCTAACCTTGGCAACTTTGACACTTGTACGTATTACCGTTTTAACATTAGAGCAAGCACAAGAATACGTAAAAAATTCGTTTGGTGTATGGGGGCCCTATTGTTTATTACTTATTGACTTTTTTATCATGTTTTAATTAATCCGCCATTACATTACATATTCTGTGAAAATTTAAACTGGCTGTCTATTACGGTTCCAAAGATACAGCCGTTAAAAGTAGGACTGACAGACCGTCATACCGATGGACAGACAGACAGCGTAGGCTTAGTAATAGGGTCCTGTTTTTAACCTTTGGTTACGGAACCCTAAAAAGGTAAACTTTCGCTGTTTATTCTCATAAAGATCTGTGTACGTACATTCGCACAAATGATTCATAGTTACTAAACGGTAAAACCATTTCAGGCTTTCGAAATATTATGATTTCGAATGTTTGTTTGTAGTGCGAGTGGATGCGGATTTCGGGATTTGCTAGAGGATCTGTTAATTGACCACTTGGGGGAATTGTTACCGTATTTTTATTTTAAGCGTAAGCTTGGACAAGGTTTTGTCCCCTTGGGGCTTTATTTGAAATTGTTATTGTTAGGTGTTCAATTTTATAACTAGCTACGAATCGCGGTTTCACCCGCGTGTTGATGAAAAATGGCTTTGATGATAGTGATGAAAAGTAGCCGAAGTTACTCCTAGTAACATCAGTTATCTGCCAGTGAAAGTGGTGTTTCCATCATCTCCTAAAGGACCGGTTGGAAGCGGCCTGCATCCAGCGTTTCCTTGCGGTCTCTTTTAGGAAGTCTGTCCATCTTGTGGGTGGACGTCCTACGCTGCACTTACCAGTCTGTGATATCTCACTATGGGCCTCATGAGCAAGCTTAAAGTCGCACAACGAGCTATGGAGATCGCTATGCTCGGGGTTTCTCTACAAGATCGAATTAGAAATGAGGAGATCCGTAGACGAACGAATGTCACCGACATAGCCCACAGGATTAGCAAGTTGAAGTGGCAGTGGGCAGAGCACATATCACGCAGAACAGATGGCCGATGAGGCCGAAAAGTTCTGGAATGGAGACCATGGACCGGTAAGCGCAACATAGAAAAACAATGCAACCTCCTTAAAGCAACCTCTTTTGACTTAGATGACATTTTTTTTAAATTAAGTATAAATAGGCTTGCGCTTGGCCGCCAACTCGCCTGATGTTAGGCGATGATGTGGCCTACGATGGAGCACGGTTGCCTAGAAGAAACCTATTCACTCTCGACTTGAAGACATCCAGATTGTAACTATCGGGGAACACCCACTCAGGCAGCGAATTCCACAGACTAGCAGTTTGCATAATAAATGTGGAATCAAAGCGCTTCGTACGGGTTCTCGGAATATCAACCATAAAGCGGTTTTTCTATGATGTAATAATATGTCAGTGTAATTCAATTCTTAGTTAAGCATTAAGTATATTAAAAGCAATTATGTTTAATACCCTATTAGGGAATAAAGCGTCCTTGATAAGAGACACGGACCCTGGTATCCGTGGAGTTGCAAAAAACTCCAACATTTTTGTAGGGTAAAATAATATTAAATCACAAAAAAAATACTGTTGATCCGATCGCTACAAACTCACTACTAACCCACACGATCACTCGCTGGGCTAATCTGAACATTGCTTAAAAATATCATCAAAATCGGTCCAGCCGTTCTGACTCCATAGGGAACATATACACACATCACCTTTTATATATATCTATAGATGTGGCAAACGACATTATGTTAGATACCTAAATATGGAATATACGACGCGTTGAAACCTGATTTTTTTAACAGCTTCCAATAGCTTCTTAATCAATAATTTAAATAATACAATGCTGCAACGGGATATTTACATGTTGGATGTAACAGTATAGCGTGGTGGTTTGGTTAATTTTTTCATGACTATGGATACAAAGTCCTTCAGTCGTAATATTAAACTAGTTCAGCGTCCAAGGGACTGTATTGCCACTTTTTCAGTGACTTTTACAACTCAGTAAGAATAAAGCACTCGGAATCTTAAATAATCAGGACATGAGGAAGGTATAAAACAAAGGATGTCGTAGCCACCATGTCATATTTTTATTGTTCTAGATAAAATTTTACTATCCTGTTTGTCACGTTACCCGGGTATGTGTGATAGTTTTGCGTGGTAAAATGAAAATGCATTGAATATTCAAGAAACATTTCTATGGAAATGAAAGAAAAATCACTGACTATGGTATAAGCATAGACGAAAATGCTAACAATTTCAGGTATAAGATAACAATAATGTATGGTTACTTTAAAATCGTACTGTTTAAATTTGTTGGTTTATTTGTTCTATTACACGCAACAATAAGGCAAAAGCTTGATGTGTTTTTTGCATAAAGATGGTTGGAGAAATAGTTATATATATATTAGTTATAATTATATGTATATAGTTGCCCAAACAGCAAATTTTAAAATTCATACAAAATTCCCATTTAAAAAAGAACGTTCAGTTTTGCCCTAATTTAAAAACTTTGTGTGGAAATTGTTCAAACTTAGGTGGTACGCTTACAAACGAACAGCGTTAAAGTTTAATTTTTATTAATCTATATGATATTTATTATTTTTCGCGATTAAGTTCTCGTTTGGCTACTTGCCCGTTGGTAAGCGACGATGTGGCGGAAGAAGAAGTGCACTTAGAAGATTGTACTTCACTTTGGTCCTAAAAAAGCGTAGATTACTTATATCTCTCAGGAAACAAGGAGTAGAAACAAAACGTTTGATACGTATCCAAAACTTGAACTCATGAATTGTTTCGCTCATTAATTTTAAGCAAATAAAACTAAGCTCACCTCATTCTGACCAAAATGCTGGCGTGTTTCTGGCTCAACGCATTAGCATTGCCATTCAACGTGGTAATGCCACCAGCATGTTGGGTACGCTGCCAACTGGTAGGGGGCTTGAGCATTTGGATTGTCTTTAGACCTTCAACGGTCTATGGGCAGTCTAACTGTATTTGTAGTGTTAGTTTTAGCTTGTACTTTGTTTAGCAAACAAAGAATACATCATCATCATCATCATCAGCCCTGAGTGACCCACTGCTGGGTATAGGCCTCCCTTTGTTTATGCCACTCTCCCCGGTCTCTCGCTATTCGCATTCGCTATTCACATTAAGAATACAATACAAAATTATACAAACACAATTTTTTTCAATTTATTTCTATAATTTTGTACAACATTTTCTTGATAATGTCCGTGCTTTTGGTTTTAATTTTCACTATTATCACAAGAAATACAAAACGGACAGTTTTATTTATAAAACATCTCGTAAACAGGTACCGGCTGAGATTTTATTTCCCGTTTCATTTTATTTTCAGATAGAGCGGAACTCTTTGAATGTGATCTCTTCATAATTGGCTGGGCTTCTGTGAACTTTATTTGTTGCTAGAATCTGATATAACATTTCAATACGCAGAAAAATGCTCCTCTCCACTTCGCATTTTAGTTCACTCGAATAAACTGAATTGCTGGAAAATATACGTAAATTATGGAATTTCTGTTACGATATAATAGCATTGAAAACTTTGTTTTTCCCTTGCTAGAATATAACACTAATGCTTGCTATAAAGTTTTAGTAAACAAAAGAGAAGCTAACTCTAACACTACAAATACAGTTAGACTGCCCATAGACCGTTGAAGGTCTAAGAACAATCCAAAATGCTCAAGCCCACTACCAGATGGCAGTGTAAACAGCATGCTGGCAGCATTACCACGCTGAATGGCAATGCTTATGCGTTGAGCCAGAAACACGCCAGCATTTTGGTCAAACGTTAACCAGGTGCTCTGAAAGATTTTTGAAACTGAGGTGAGCTCCCGGTCCCCAAGGGCCCAAAGTCTAGACCCCGAACGGCTTAAATATGTAACCACTGCCAAGGTCAGCATAAATGCACCACTTGTCTAGTTAATTTTTTTTTCTGTCTTACTGAGCTTTATGGTACACTTTTAAATCGTAATAATCGTTACATAGAAGCATTTAAAACTAAAAATTGCTTGTATCTGATATAATGTTTATGGAACCGTACCTCTAACGTATCACGACACCTAATTGTTTTTTATTATTATTTTTTTTCAAAATCAAATAACGAATACATTTGAAAATGCAAAATCATCACAGAAGAAAAATATCAAATAATCAAATTTTATTTCACTATAATTCCAAAAACAAAGTTCAACGTTCACTGTGCGCAAGAGCTTTATGACCTTACTCCACCCTCCCCCTTTTACAACAAGTAGAAGGACTGCAAACTACCACCCCTTCCTCGTGGAAATTCCAAAAATTCGTACTCTACGATTTGGGTCGACATTTATAATACGTACTGCCTAACAATGGAACTCCCTTCCGTCCTATGTTGTTGTCTATGTTTCCTGAGAACTATAATCTAGGTATCTTCAAGGCAAGACGTGCTCCATACTTAGCCACACCGTCGCTTAGCATCAGGCGAGTTGGTGGCCAAACGTAGATTTATTCTATATTATAAAGAAAACTTGTTTTGCACACTTAGCCATTTCTGCGGGAACAAAATTCTAAACGGTCTTCACTTGTTTTGAATAGATTTGAATATAATTAAGCGGGTCATTGAATTGAGCTGCCACTTAGCCGTCTGGAGCTAATAATTGAATTCTACTGGAATTCAACGCCATCTAAAGGTGGAGGCTGGTTGGGAGAGCTCTTGCACTAACTTGCGCAAATGTTTGTTTTAGGGAAGGGTGACCTTGATCAAAGAAGACATTGATTTCTACGTAAGAAGTAATAAGAGTTATTTTAGCGCTAATCAGGTTACTTTTTTTCGGGTTGTAACTTTTTTTTATATTTGAAGAGGTACAACATTTAAATGCTAAAGACGATTTAAACACGAATAGCTGGAGTGCACAGTTTCAAATCCTGCTGGTCGTCAAATTTTCTGTTTATTTAAAAAAAAAAAATTATCTTTCCGTCGAGTCAAAACATCCGTAGTCATTAGAGTTTTTCCAAATAATATGTACTTAACCAACATTAAAAATATATTTACGTCTTTTCATATTCATTTGAAAAAGTTACAGCACTAATTAATTTTGCACACTAATATCTAGCTAATATCTAGATAGCTCGTTGGTCCAGTTGGTAGTGAACCTGCCTTCTGAGCTTGGGGGCGTGGGTTCAATTCCCACCCAGGACAAACATTTGTGTGATGAACATTTGTGTTTGTTCTATATCTGGTTGTTAATATCTATTTAAGTATGTATTTAAATTATATATGTATGTATATCAGTCTCTGGTAGCCATATCACAAGCTTTGCTTAGTTTGGGGTAGATGACCGTGTGTGAAAAAAATGTCCTGAATATTTATTTACTTATATATTTATTTAACTTGAATTCGACCTATTATCAACACCATCCTAAAAACTGTAGCACCCTTCACGCCTATGTTTAGTCACTTTGTGCAGACGATGGTCACCAGAGACGATGATGAAGTCAAAACACTGTTTTAAACAATCACTT
The DNA here is from genome assembly GCA_914767915.1 of Agriopis aurantiaria. Taxonomy (NCBI): domain Eukaryota; kingdom Metazoa; phylum Arthropoda; class Insecta; order Lepidoptera; family Geometridae; genus Agriopis; species Agriopis aurantiaria. The sequence goes on from OU611988.1 coordinate 17,000,436, forward strand.
TCTAAGACTATCACAGTTGTTCATCATCATCATCATCATCATCATCAGCCAGAAGACGTCCACTGCTGAACATAGGCATCCCCCTTTAACCTCCACACTGAACGACAGCCTGCCTTTTGCATCCACTGGATGCCAGCGACTCTTGCTATGTCGTCGGTCCATCTAGTGGGAGGCCTACCTACGCTGCACTAAAGTTAAGTTAAGTGGTATTGTTCACTAAAGTTATATGACTATTTACGGGCTATTTACCGTAAACGGTAAACACGGTAAATATCCCGTAAATAAACATATAATTTTAAGAAGTTTAAAGTTGTCTCCATAAAATTTCTAAAATAAGAAATCCTATATTCTTATTATAGTTACCTGTAGTAGAATGGTTGCCTGGAAGATATCGCATTTAGCAATAAAGCCGCCACTTGTGGCACCAGCTCGTAATTGTTTTCTATCTGCTCGTAATTTTCATTTCTGGTGTACACAATAAGAAGTTTCTATCTTTCAATATTTTTTTTTAAATATGGAATAGATTTACTTTTGACCACTAACTTGCCTGGTGGTAAGCGACGGTGTGGCCGAGGATGGAACACGTTGATCTAGAAGAAATCCTTTCACTCTAGCCTAGAAGATGCCTAGATTGTAGTTATCAGAAAACAAGGAGGACGGCAGGGATTTCCATTTCACAGACATAGATAGTTCTGTGGTTCCATTCTTAGGCAATACGTATCATGAATTATGAAATCGACTTATTTTACGCTTATTTATAAGTTATTAATAATTTTGTTCGGAAAAAATACATTTGATTCAATTAATTGTCACCCTACACCATCAGCTGAGAAAGTTCTCCTCGCTGTGGTCTTACGGTAATCAAACTGAGGGACCGGAGATCTGGCTGGTTTACACTGTCCATACTACTTCCGGGACGTGTATTAATGTAAGAATGTGCTACAATATTGATTACTAGATACAAGCTCGTTTCAAAAGTAACTGCGTTTGAATTACATGTAAGTAGGTACCTAACAGTCAGTCCCGGTGGTCCTGTTTGTAATGAACCTGCCTTCTGCGCTTGGGGTGTGGGTTCGATTCCCACATAGGGCAAACATTCATGTGAGGAACATTTGTGTTTGTTCTATAATTTATATTATCTGGATGCTAAATCTATTTAAGTATATATCCTACTAATATTATAAGCGCGAAAGTTTGTATGTATGGATGTATGGATGTTTGTTCCTCTTTCACGCTGCAACGGAACAACGGATCAACCCGATTTTTTTGCATGGGTATAGTTCAAGAGCCAGAGAGTGGCATAGGCTATCATTTAGGCTTTTCATCTACACCATCACCATTTTTCATCACTACGCGGGTGAAACCGCGGGGCGCAGCTAGCATAATATATATTAAAAATATTTTTTTAAAATTTTTCTTGTTCACCACCAATTTAAAATTAGAACTTAATTGCTCTTTTATAAGGCCTCTGCAAACAAGGCGTAAACTGAAACAAAAATAATACAAATGTTTTGAACACATAAAGTGTATTTGACAAGATAATAATAATTATGCTTTTGTCTAAAAACCACCTCTTATTCATGTTTCTACCAAAGGCCTCAATACTTGATAGGGTTTAACAAAATGGCTGACAAAATGTCTAACATCAGCACAATTTCGAAAACTAAATAAATAAATATTTGGGACATTTTTGCACACACGGTCATCTGACCCCAAACTAAGCAAAGCTTGTGATATGGCTGCCAAAGACATCAACATATATAGTTTTAAATACATACTTAAATAGATATTTACAACCAGATATAGAACAAACACAAATGTTCATCACACAAATGTTTGTCCTACGTGGGAATCGAACCCACGCCCTCAGGCTCAGAAGGTAGGTTCACTACCAACTAGACCAACGGGCTATCAACGGGCTAACTATAGCATAGTATACGTCGTAAATTATTGTTTTTGAATTTCAATTACTGTGAATAAAACCATGTACCTACTATTATGTATTATGTGCTAAAACAAAACAAAAAAACATCGAATTTCAATAGAAATATTATTAAAATAGACACATTATTTATTTAACTATTCAACAGTCAGAACGTCTCTTCACCAAAAACTTCAAATATACGAATAAGATTTATTCAAACAGTTTCCGCAAACTGAATTGCCAGTTTTGAATATGAATACCAGACCGAATCGAGTTTATTGAACGGAATCGACTCTGGACGCTGAATCGAGAGTAAATTAATAATCGTATTACTTTTTCGACGGAATGCAAATATTTGATGATTGCGCTGTGGCAAGTGTTCGCCGCCGATACTGGTGATCAAGGACATAAAGAGTAAGCAATACTAGATGTGGTTGCAACAACAACCCAGCAACAAAATTTAACTAGCAATAATATACAATACCTGTATTTTTTTATTTAGCTTTTTATTTACAGTGTACTCTTGATGCACTAAAGTCGCCCTTTAGAGATTAGTTACCTTTGTAAGTTCCATTTAGCTTAAGTACCCTTTTCTCTAACCGTGACATCTCTGTAGAGTAGCATATAAGCAAGCGCCATACCGTGTTTCAACAAACTTTTTAAATACAACTGAAAGACGAGCCCTCCAAGTGGTCTCATAGTAAGCCAGAATTGTCACCTGCGTACGTCTACCTGTGGTATAAAAAAAAAAAAAAACCTTAACTTACCTTACCTTTAGAAATAGGTAAATTATTAAGCTGTTCTGTCGATAAAATATATAATGATTGAACTTAATTTTCATGTTGTTTTAGAGCTATGCTTAGTTTGGGGTCAGATGACCGTGCGTGCAAAAATGTCCCGAATTTATTTTTATTTTTCACAGAGATGCCACATCTAGCGTGGTGTTCACAATATCCCATTTTGCTTGACGAGTCTACACTAGCGAGTGCTACCTATTGTGAAATATTTGCAATCGGTTTTTCACAGATTGCGTAGCATTCGTAGATTTTTCATTCTGTATAATTATAGCCTTTGTCAAAGTCGTGTCATCATCATCATCATCATCAGCCAGAAGACGTCCACTGCTGAACATAGGCCTCCCCCTTTTAACCTCCACACTGAACGACAGCTCGCCTTTTGCATCCACTGGATACCCGCGACTCTCACAATGTCGACGGTCCATCTAGTGGAAGGCCTCCCTACGCTGCGTCTTCCGGTTCGTGGCCTCCACTCCAGAACCTTTCTTCCCCATCGGTTATCGGTTCTTCGAGCGATGTGGCCTGCCCATTGCCACTTCAACTTGCAAATTTTTACAGCTGTCGGTGACTCTAGTTCTTTGGCGAATATCCACGTTTCGGATCTTATCGCGCAAAGAAACTCCGTGCATAGCTCTCTCCATTACCCGTTGTGTGACTGAGCTTTTCCAAAAGGCCAACAGCTAAGGACCACGTCTCAGTACCATACACCAAAGTCGTGTAGCAAAAGTTATTTTAAAAATAAATACTACTTTGCTATATTTTAACAGCATTCGGTAGTATACCCACACAGCTGGTGACAATACCAAGCTGAATAGGAATGGTTTGTACGTTTTTTACCTGATCAGCCAGGTTAAGCGACATATCAACAAGGCGCTCTGAAAATGTGTTACACTTAAGACAATTACATTTATAATTATAAATCAATATGATATAACAGTGGAGTGGAGTATGATATAGCATGAAAATACAACGACATTGACAAAAATCTATTGAAAAAGAAATGTTTTTAATTCGGTTAATATTTTTTTTAAATATATTCACCGAATATTGCTATATTTGTATACTAATTTATGTGATGTTATTTAATTACGTAGATAATGTTCTCGAAGTAATTCTACAAAAAAATTCATTTACTTTGATTTAGCCGTTTTTGATCAGCTCTAATAATACGAATAATATTTTTCGAGCGGTTATTAATTTTGAAGTCGTTTTTTTGTATTTAGAAACATAAATTTTTTTTAGTGTCAATCTCAATGATCTTACTTTTTTATAATTACTCTATTCTGCAATGATTCTTTTAGGCTGGTTGTTCTGATTTTTCCAGTACTAAAAAATCGCGATATTTAACCCAATTTCAGTTTTGCGAAATGCTGTTAACCGCTTTCATACCCGCAGGCGTCAAAAAGGCAGTCTAAACAGAATTATCCCCCACACGCCTATTACGTCATAATCACTAGGGCTGCGCCCTCACACCTCGGAGGTGTCGGGCCGCGAATCACACTAAATAATTCCCGCGGGCGCACGTGAGCCCTGCTCTGTGAATTTTTAATCGAATCACAACGCCAAGCCTTCGTATTACTATTTTTGCGGTTGGATCGTGTGTAGATTTAAGAACTACTTCGTTTTTAGGGTTTAACACCCAAAGGGTGTTAACAGGACCCTATTTTATTTTTTTATGCCTTAGGTGGCAAACAAGCAGACGGACCGCTCGATGGTAAGCAGTCACTGTCGCGTATGGATACTTGTAACACCAGAGGCATTACAAATACGTTGGCGACCCTTAAGGACTCTACGACTAAGGACCAGCACTAAAGGGTCTCTTAAGGGGCCTGCATACCGTCTGCAGCTCTCTCGCTCGCACATTTTCACATTATTGAAGATATATAATCAAACAAACATTTCTATGTTTGTAATGTTACGATAGACACCAAGACATGATTTTGTTACTTTTTGGAAATTCACACTCATTGATTTTATATCTTCAATAATGTGAAAATGTGCGAGCGAGAGAGCTGCAGACAGTATACAAGCTCCTTAAGGACTAATCTCTCTCTCTCTCTATTACGGAGCCTACGCTGTCTGTCTGTCCATAATAATATGATCATCTGTCCTACCTTTTAATGACTGTATCTTTCGAACCGTAATAGCTTAATGATTTTTTTACAGAATATGTAATATTACGGTGTTTCAAGTAAGAAATTGTTCCGGGTTGTTTCAGTACTAAAAGTTGTTCATAATGATGAGTATAAGCCTTTACGGCTTAATACACCCTTTCCGCGTAACCCAATATAGAGTTCAACGGGGTTGAGTAGAGTTGACCATTATCGTATTTTATATTATAACCAACAAAGAAACTTCTACAAATTTAATCTTGATATTTAATCTCGAGAAAAAAAACACAAAATGCCTGTCTCAGATTTCTATGGCACTGAATAATCACTAGCATATTTACACAAAAATATTATTTACATGTTAATAAAACCGAAAATAAAACTATGGAGATTTTTAATGGAATTATTGACATTTATGACATTTCTTTCTCTACCTTTCGGTTTCTTTGTCATACAAAATCACAGAAAAGAGAAGTAATTCGAATGGAAATGAGAAGGAAAATCTGTTACCAGGCATTATGAGTAAACATTGATTGAACATTCTTATTTAGATTAACGCGTCGAACTCCGCGTCACAGTTGCTAACTGATTTTGAATGACTGACGTTTCGTTTATATGGGTGCTTATGGTTTACTGGCTACAACAAATTTCTTACAAAAATGCCTTGACAGTAGTTCAAATTAAAAAAAATAATAAAAAAAACTTTACTGTGTACAAAATCAATGAGCTTAGATGACGTATTATTTCATCATTGTACAAAATACACGCTTACTTATTTTTCTCCACCATACAAATTAAGTCATACAATATCTAAATAACCAAATCCTTTCAGCTCGTGATTGCAACAAATAAAAACGCCGTTACAATATCTTCAGAGAACGGTCTCATTACAACTGTAGTGTTTGTAGAAACATTTCAATCTGACAAGGTTTGTTTAGCTCGCTGTGTGCTTTGTTGGAGCCAGGAAACAAATAAATAGGGAAGATCATAAAAAGCGATTTGATATAGTTATTTATGATACAAGTGCGGTAAGTTCGTTATTACAAACGAGTAGACGAATGTAAGCCCGACACGAATCTAAATTAAGGAAATTTACTTTCAAAAACTATAAATTACTATTTTCGACCCACTGTCACTGGAAATTGAACCTGGGGAGTTTATAATAATATGGCAACTTAGTTATTAGTTTATATTATAGCTTTCCTAGAAATAAAATATGTAATGCTAATATAAAGGCTGGAAATAAAAAATATACATGTGTAAAAAAATCTCAGAGCATCTGTTCCTGTAGTGTTTTTACAGGAGCGTACATCAGTATTCATCGCTTGGTCCGTGGCCACGCGGTACACTCGCCGCGATATTTGCTTAATATTTTCATGAAAGGGCGCGTAGCTCATACATATTAGATAATAGATGACGTGCTCTCATCTCTTCCATCTGACTCACTTCCGGACTATTTCAGGAAACAGATTTTGTTTGGATTGGTCTTTTTAACATTATTTACAAGTTTTAATTTATCATTCCTTGTTAGTATGGGTCAATCCTGCAATTGAATTTTAAAACAGTTATTCCCAAATGATTGTGCCTGAATTTTGCGTACACGTTTGGTTTGGATGACGACATAATTATATGGTTAGCTAAATGACGTCATTCTCAATCCAATATGGCGGATTCCCAAAGATGGCGGACCATTTATTTTTCCTTGGATCACCTTCATGATATGGATATCAAATGAAAGAGTTCTTGAGAAGAATACGAAAAATGAAATGACTTCAAACTAAATTCAATGGCAAAATACATTTAATTTTAGCTTATCATGTAACTAAAAAAAAAAAAAAAACTAAAAAAAAAACTAGTTAACGATAAACACAAATCTTGCAAGTCAATTGTTATTGTCGAATCCATTTGAAACTTTGCAAGTAAATGTAATTCTGATGACAATACAATAATTTGTACCTACCTAATTGGTACCTACTATTGAACTGATCTGATGATGAAGCCAGGAGGTGGACAGTTGCAATCTTGGCTACTAGTAAGCCCGTCGAGCTCAGGGGCCTTACGGACAACTGCTATTACAGGCACCTAATCCGCTCAGTTGGAAAATCACGCGACCGCAAACCGTATCTGGGCGCGATAAGGTTTGCGGTCGCATGATTTTCCAACTGAGCGGATTAGGTGCCTGTAATAGCAGTTGTCCGTAAGGCCCCAGGTCAATGAACTTGATTTTTCAATAAAATATTTTATAAATTCAACACGAGAATTCTGAATTGTAAGCTCACAATTCCCACTGATTCATTCGTACGATAGCTATACGTACTGCATTTACCTGCTAACCGCTCCAATCTTAAAATAAAAATCCAAACAATTAAAAACCCTTTCACCTTCAAAAATCCATCAACGCCGGCTTTAAGTTACGAACCCCAATTTAAAATTAATCCCAAACTTCACCCCAAAGTAAGCCGCAAAAGAAAATATTGAAAAAAAATGTCGATCACCTTTTTATTAGGCTATAATCGTGGCCCTTCGGTCACTCGATATGGTTTTTGAAAGTGAAACTGCGTTATATTTTTGGTCGTAATACTAAAATAAAAATAATCGTAAAGCTGCGAAGTAAGTTGTCCGTGAAGTGAGATAGTAAAGTCAATAGATAAGCAGAAACAGTAACGAAACTCAACTATTTTATAGTATTAGAAAACAAAAGATTAAATAGACAGTCTTTTTACCCATAAAGTTATCGATAACTAAAGTGACTTACTTCGTTATTGAGAAAACTGTAGTGACGTACTTTCACAGTAAGAAAACTTTATTAATGTACTTTCTTAGTGAGAATACTATAGTGACATACTTGCAAAGTGAGAAAACTATAGTGATGTTCTTTCATAATAAGAGAACTATAATGACTTACTTTCATAGTGAAAAAACCATAGTGATGTTCTTTCATTGCAGAAAACTATATTGATGTACTTTCTTAGTGAGAATACTATAGTGACATACTTGCAAAGTGAGAAAACTATAGTGATGTTCTTTCATAATAAGAGAACTATAATGACTTACTTTCATAGTGAAAAAACCATAGTGATGTTCTTTCATTGCAGAAAACTATATTGATGTACTTTCTTAGTGAGAATACTATAGTGACATACTTGCAAAGTGAGAAAACTATAGTGATGTTCTTTCATAATAAGAGAACTATAATGACTTACTTTCATAGTGAAAAAACCATAGTGATGTTCTTTCATTGCAGAAAACTATATTGATGTACTTTCTTAGTGAGAATACTATAGTGACATACTTGCAAAGTGAGAAAACTATAGTGATGTTCTTTCATAATAAGAGAACTATAATGACTTACTTTCATAGTGAAAAAACCATAGTGATGTTCTTTCATTGCAGAAAACTATATTGATGTACTTTCTTAGTGAGAATACTATAGTGACATACTTGCAAAGTGAGAAAACTATAGTGATGTTCTTTCATAATAAGAGAACTATAATGACTTACTTTCATAGTGAAAAAACCATAGTGATGTTCTTTCATTGCAGAAAACTATATTGATGTACTTTCTTAGTGAGAATACTATAGTGACATACTTGCAAAGTGAGAAAACTATAGTGATGTTCTTTCATAATAAGAGAACTATAATGACTTACTTTCATAGTGAAAAAACCATAGTGATGTTCTTTCATTGCAGAAAACTATATTGATGTACTTTCTTAGTGAGAATACTATAGTGACATACTTGCAAAGTGAGAAAACTATAGTGATGTTCTTTCATAATAAGAGAACTATAATGACTTACTTTCATAGTGAAAAAACCATAGTGATGTTCTTTCATTGCAGAAAACTATATTGATGTACTTTCTTAGTGAGAATACTATAGTGACATACTTGCAAAGTGAGAAAACTATAGTGATGTTCTTTCATAATAAGAGAACTATAATGACTTACTTTCATAGTGAAAAAACCATAGTGATGTTCTTTCATTGCAGAAAACTATATTGATGTACTTTCTTAGTGAGAATACTATAGTGACATACTTGCAAAGTGAGAAAACTATAGTGATGTTCTTTCATAATAAGAGAACTATAATGACTTACTTTCATAGTGAAAAAACCATAGTGATGTTCTTTCATTGCAGAAAACTATATTGATGTACTTTCTTAGTGAGAATACTATAGTGACATACTTTCATAGTGAGAAAACTATAGACATGTACTTTAATAGTGAGAAAACAATGATACAGGACTTCCATAAAATCATGTACATTAATATTGTATTGTTTAAACACAAAATCTGTGTAGGTAAATTGCAAAAAAAAAACCTGATTATTCGTGAAAGGAAATAAACATGGCAGTAATCACACTTAATTGACTTTATTGCCCTTAAAATAATATCTAACAAAAATAGAACCTACCTACACACCTGACCTGGCACTACTTGGGATTCCTCTAGATTTAAAATACAGTTTCAAAAAACTACGACCTGTGGGATTTGAACCTACAACACCCGGGTCACTTGTAACCGACTAACTACCTATAATGAACAATGTGGACGAATCTTGAAAGTCGATTTTAAATTGTTGTATCGATTTGAAAATTGTACCAATACAATGAAATCGTCAAAAAGCATTACAGCTTTATAGATATTTTTGATCAAGTCTACACAGGTTTAAGAGAGATGTAAAAAATATTGAATTCACGGCTCATCGTGAATGTAGCGAACTGAAAGTAAAATTATAGTTATTAAACAAATTTAATTTTATTATATCATACTGTTTCTTAATAACCATGATGAGTACGCATGTTTTGGGATATGGTTTAGTTCACAATTGTCAACACACTTAATTTAGTTTTTGTTATGACTGCATCCTGTTTTGTGTATCTCAATAAATAAATAAATTAAAATTAGAAAGTATTGAAGTATATGAAAGTTTGCAAGTATTTATGTAATCCGGATATCCGGCCCATAACTAATTTGGTAGCATCGAACTGATTTGATGATAAATCCGAAACTCTTCAATAGCTAGTGAAGCTCGAGGGGTGTAGTGATAGCTATCAACAAACTCCTCGAGTTTGGAGCTATAGTTTGTTTGCACGAATCAGTTTTTTTATTATTTTAACGATGATAACTCAATCAAAGCTACTAACAAACTAGACATGACTATTTTACACCAATCCGTTCTAAATTATCTCAATTTGGTAATGATATGATGCCCCAAATCTGAACAACTGCAGATTGCAACCATGTCCTGTATGCTGAGCTATACGAAGCTATACGCAATCAAACTTTCCTCGTAGCCTGTCCGACTCGAGTTAAAACTTTATTGTGTTTGACTATCATGTGAGCGATGTATCTACACGGTACATGCTATACATGATGCTACAAAATAAAGACAGACAGAGTCATAACTAGTCACAACCCTCTGTTGTGCATTTGTTTTTTCGATAACCATTTGTTTTATTTATATATTCATGTAGGTAATATTATATGAGTAAACTAGATCGTCTCGATCGTAAAGGAATTAGATGAATTAGAATATGAAATGAGTGTTAAAGACAACGTAGGAATAATTTTTGGAGGTTACATAATAGACTCAGAGGACAAAAGACGTGTATTTGAAAAAGCTTGGAAATAAAAATCCTCTTTCTACGATTAAAGGCGATTCTAAATTAATTTGTTTTTAACGATATGAATTTGATTAATTCGATTTAATTTTGAGTCAGTGGCTACAAACTATTGTGACACAACCAAAATAAACCTACCTACCTAATTTAGTTTTTTTTTTTAAATGTTATCATTTGAACGATTGATAAATGTAAAAACAACAAAATATTCATAATAAAGGGTACTAGCTAGGCTAGGTCTACTTTGAAAGTTGCCGATCCGATTAATGCTGCCTTTTGAAGTTTTCTATCTGTTATTTTAAATCTGTGGCAATGTGTGATATACTCCTAGTACAGGGTTTACGTACACGTGTTTTAGGAGCACGTGTGCTCGAACGTTATTTAGTTGTCCAGTTTCAGGAAATATGGTTACATCATACGAGCTTGCTTTAATGGAAGTTAATGTTTTAGTTTTAAATCGTTTACAACTTTTGATGCAGTGGTTTAATGCAGAGGGTTTAAGTATTAATTTCATTGTAAGTTTTTTTAAAGTTAAATATTAAAGGTTTACATTTGACCGCCAACCCGCCTCATGGTAAGAGATGATGCGGTCTACGATAGATTCTCATACATTCTCCAAAATCACGCATTGTACGTTTGTGTCGTTGCCAGACACAGGAAGGACTGAGTTCACCCAAGCTAATTAACTTGTGTTTGTATTGCCACGCAAACCTTGGTTAAAAGTATTTACTTCAGTTTTTATATTACTAGCTGACCTGACAGAAGTTGTCCTGTCTTAGAATTGTCACACACGCAAAGTTAAAATTGTAAATTTTATTTTTTATACCTTGGTTTAATTTGAGTTTTAGCAAGGATCACTATTTAAAAAAAATAAAAATTTGCCTATGTTACCCGGGGATAGTGTAGCTTCCTAACAGTGAAAGAATTTTGCATTTCTTTTTTAGTTTCGGAGCCTATTCAATGCAAACAAATAAACAAACAAAACAATCAAATCTTTCCTCTTCATAATATTAGTATGTAGATAACATCATTACATGCCACCATATGGTTTCGTCTCACGATATTTTCTTTCACCAGCAGCTCATTATTAGGAGTTGAACCCACGCATGTGGAATGGAAGTTGAACGCACACAACCACAGCTGTCATCGTTACAAACCATAATAAAGACGCGCTTACCCAATAGTCGTCTCTGAGACTTCAATAAACGCAAAACCTAATCCAAGCTTAAAAGGAAAACCCTGTAGGAGAAAACATCGGCGTTATTAAAAAATCTAGAAAACATATTATATCAAAAATCTAGCTTCACTCTGCACTACAATGTAAAGGCTGCGTAAACCAAACATTATCGAAAAAATTGATACTTACTAAAAATGTGTGCCTCATAAAACACGGTTCGATCGCTCCCCTTGCCACTCCCCATCGCCGGCGGCAAAATAAACAGACAGTGCGCCCAGTATAAGCTGATGGTGGCGGTTTTATGAACTAACAATAATTTTGTAATGTTTTAAATGTTTATCGGGACTTATCACGTATTATTTAATTTAGGTAAAAATATGTTTCTTTCGTTCGACGTTTCGACCATGTTACAATGGCCGTGGTCAAGAGCTCACTGAAAACTGCGGGTGAGTCCGGCGAGAAGAGCCGGTGTTTTGTTCTCCTACCCTCACTTGATTTTGAAAAATCGCAGAGTTGTCACTACGACACACCACTGACTGTATCGGCAAATGTCCTAGTACATACACTGCGGTTTGTACACTTGCTTGCTTGTAACAATAATTTTACTGTGGCAACTGACGTGGTGAACTGGTGAATCTTACGTGAGTAATTCCGATATAATATCAACAAAATGGTGGAGCGATGGTGGTATGTACGCTTTACCATCTGACGGCACCCGGTTCGATCCTCAGCCTGTACTAATTACTCATTTAGTACCTAAATAAACTATGAGCAGTTTCGATGCCATCGCTTAACGAAGGAAAACATCATGAGGACACCGGTATGTCTAAAAACCTCAAAAAAGTTCAAAAACATATGAGATTCACCAACATGCACTGGGTCAGCATGGTGGATTACGGCCCATCTTCTCTCTTTGAGAGGAGGTCTGTGTCCCAGCAGTGGGAACATGGTAGGCTGAAATGATGATGATGATTATTATTATAAACAAAATGTAACGATTATTAGTTTAAAAACCTTATTACTTATTCACATTCGTCGTGTCGATCATTCAAAAATATATTATCAGATCCTTTCCCAGTATATAACTTTTTATTTATCACTATCTAACTATATCAAACTTGTTTCCTATTCTCAGATATGTTTTTTATTAATTCATGAAATGCAATCTTTCGTATTTCGTACACTATAGAACTTTTTGTCTATTCATCTTCTGTTACTGTATTTTTCATTTCCATCGTAAACAAAAACCGCAGCAGTTTGATAATTTTTATTTATCACCTAAAATATTCCAAATCAATATCAATGGCAATCAATAAAATATATAGTAACTACCTGACCTGAAAAAAAGTTGTGCTGTCAAATAAAATAAAAAAAAACATTTTTCCAATTATATTTTTCGCTAAACCACACCTGTTTGAGGCGAACAAAACAAAACACAAAAGAGTTTTTGAGTTTTAGCGAGACTAACGAACAGCAATTGATTATCCTTATTCTTGCTAATATTATAAAAGTGAAACTCTGTGTGTCTGTCTGGATGTTTGTTCGTTTTTCAGAACTAAACGGCTAAGTCAATCTTAACAATGTTTGACAGGATGATAGTGCACATCATAAGGGCGGACATAGGGTACTTTTTCCTCCAAAGTGTGGGAAAACTGAAAAATTACGGATAGCACGGCGGGATGCAGCTAGTTATAATATAATAGATAACTTCGTAAACATTTTCTAATAAATTCTCTTAAGCTTTAAAAATTGCTGGAAAACAACGAACAGTACTTACGCCTGCTTATACTGGTCACACTGTACCTGCTACTCGACAGTACGCAGTGGCGCGTGCTTTCGCATGAAACGCCCGGATTTCAGACCTGCCTGAAACGCCATAAAACTCTAGTGCAAACGTTTGCCCAAGTTTTACTCTCAAAAGAATGTGTTAGTACTCTAGAGTGGCGTTGAGATTTGCTGATCGCAATTTAGTGTTGAAAACTGACAAAAAATTGTCCTGTGCTAAAATTAAACTGTACAACAGAATACTTTAAAACAAGTATAAAAGATTCACTCCGCAAAATCATTTAAATAAGTAGCGACTCTTGCTCCAACACAATAAACTGAAAACCAGGACGCGCGAGCGCTAACTACCTACAGCTATATGAACCCAGAAGTTGCCTCTCTGTCTATCGCGTAACTCTTTTCGCGTTATCTCTGTCATAACTCGTGGAGCTCAAAGAGGTCAAACTGAAATCAGTTTTAAATCTGATTATCATTCATTGGATGAAACATATTTTTCGTACTAATTAATGCCAAATACTACAGAAAAGTGCAACCAAATGAAAGAAGCAAAATATCATCATCATCAGCCAGAAGACGTCCACTTCTGAACATAGGCCTCCCCCTTTAACCTCCACACTGAACGCCACACTGGATTCAATCCAAATATTATATACTGTATCGTTAAACTGTCTACTGGACGTTCAGAATTTTGTTCGCCTTGCAAATTCAATCGAATGGTATTTAATCTTTGAACCATCATTAAAAGTCATCATCATCATCAGCCAGAAAACATCCACTGCTGAACATAGGCCTCCCCCTTTAACATCAACACTGAACGAAAGACTGCCATCTGCAACCACTGGATGCCCGTGACTCTCACAATGTCGTCGGTCCATCTAGTGGGCAGCCTACCTAAACTGCGTCTTCCGGTTCGTGGTCTCTACTCAAGAACCATTCTTCCCCATCGGTTATAGGATCTTCGAGCGATGTGGCCTGCCCATTGCGACTTCACCTTGCAAACTTTATAGCCATGTCGTTTCGTATCACCTATAATGACAACTCCATTTGCTAAGACCAATAAGCATGTACCAAGACAATAGCTAACCTTAGATTAACTACACAGAGATGGTAAGTTTCCAAACAACGCCTTCTCAAAACGTAAGCTACAAGTTCATTTTGTAGCTTACGTTTTGATTGGTATTTTAAACGATTTAAGCAAGAAAATTAATGGATTACCTGTGGAATGTCACACCATAACTGTTATGCTGCTTTTCTGATTTGTTGTGGTATACGATTTCACCGCGCAATTTGTCATTTAGTTTTTTTTTTGGAGCCATATATGACTCCATTTGAATGGCTTAAATTTTGCGAATGTACTTGGTTTCTATGTGTAGTTATTCTAAGACTAACAGTAAACAGACGCTGTTCCATATGGCACAAGCTCAATTAGCGCCGACATTTTCCTGAGCCATACCGACGCGATTATGGTTACCTTAAACACAAACAACTCATGAAATTAAATACCCGCTTAGAGAAAAGCGCATTAACAACGCTCGATTCTAATTGAAGAGATATCACAGCCTCGATGTCGCGAGCACAAAACAAGTAATTATTTCGAGTAATGCCGAACGCTGTGGAAGTCGGCGCGCCGATAGAATTCACTTTGATGTATCAAAGCTGTGTATCGCACAATATTCACCATTCAGCTCGGTTTCGTCGTACATTTTGCAAATAAATAACGCGCTATTGAAGGAGATGTTGAGTTTTCGATTTCAATCTCGGAGTTGTAGATTTTGATTCGAGGAGTTATTGGATTTCTGATGATTTAAGATTCTGGGTGCGTCATGTTGACGACTGTTGTAAATTACATAGGTACGTGTTCACTTTTCTGGTGATTGGAATACTGGCGCCTACTATGGCCAAAAACTAAGCATTGCCACTCAGCCACCAGCATGCATTCCAGACAGTACAAATAGTCATAGCAATAGCAGCCTAATACGTTTCTGCCAGCATTCTGGACACCGTTTTTTCAACTAAGCTGTATAGATATTATTTCCACGGTTTTTTTTCTTTTTCCATGTTTCTTTTTTATGGTTCACCTAGCTAGTTCACCTGGGTGGACTATAGGTAGGTACTTACACTGAGGTATGGCATTCCGAGATACAAAATTCACGTAGGCTTCACAAATCTACGTCATCGACGCTGGGTTACTAGTAGTAAAAATTAAATCATAACTCCGGGAATTTCTGTGTATTGCCTGAGGGAATCTCATTGCAGCTTCTAACCTGTTTCAATTCACGCTTACAACGTTGGCTTGTTGAGCAGGCATTCTACAGTTACCACTTAGAATACCTACAAAAATTCTAAGAGATACCATGAATTAAAAAAAAAAGTTAAATTTACCTATTTAGTAGTTAGTATTTTTAGTGATTTATTATTGTATTATTTTTAAAGTTTAATTTGACATGTAAATTTGCTCTATGAATAAAATTACTATGACTATGACTAATCCGATAAAACTATGTGGTTTGGATTTAATTCTTATATTAAATTCGTGTTTAATAAAAATTATATGACAATTGACATGTTTTTTGTATTATATATTTTAATACTAGCTGACCATGAGCTGACCCTACAGACGTCCTGTCTTAAAACTGTTAAACGCGCGAAGTTAATTTTCCAATTTTCTGCGCAATATCCTTAATTTTTTTTTCACTTTCAACAAAGTATTAGAAAACTTAAAAAAATAATTAATGAAATCGGTTAAGTCGTTCTCAAATTATGGTGTGACCAAGGTAAGTAGATAATATTTATTTTGCTTTTTGTATCTAATGAAATGGCATTTGGACAGTGACGTAGGCATGTGTCACTCCCGGACCCATTACTGACCCAGGATTGCTTGGTGTACTATGGGCACCACTATAAATCTTATTAGCCGTAGTTATCTCGAGAGGTGGTCTAGCCCTTTGACTACATCCCTATAATAGGACAAATACACAAACAAGAGGACGCGCGGTAATGTTTACATGACGTATCGATACGACTGCGCAGACGATATTAGATGTTGACCAAACGTACCGTGGGCTAACGCAAACAACGTGAAACGCTATTCAAACGGACGACTCGTACCGGTATTTTGCGTCTTGTACTTTTACCCGAAGCAAAGCCGAAAGGAGGGTATTGTAGGTAGCGCGAATGTATGTTTAAATATCCCATCAACAGCGTAACCCTCAACCGATTTAAGCAGTTGGACTGCTCATAGACCATTGAACGTCTAAAAACAACTCAAATGACTTGTTTGGTGATATAATAATGTTATCTTGCGTAATTGAAAATATCATTATCATCATCATCATTTCGGTCGTAGGACGTCCACTGCTAGACATAGGCCTCCCACATCGATCTCCAAAAGGGCCAGTTGGAAGCGGCCCACGTCCAGCGTTTTCCTGCGGTCTCTTTTAGGCCATCTGTCCATCTCGTGGGTGAACGTCCTACGCAGGCTTACCGGTCTCCGCGGTCTCCATTGAAAATATAAATACATGAAACTCTTGATAAATTGTTGATACTGATAAATGCACAAACCGAGCGACGCCAAAATTTTCTGTAAATAAAAAATATGTTTAACTAGCTGACCCGACAGATGTTGCCCTGTCTTAGAACTGTCAAACGCGCGAAGTTAAAATCGTCGTTATATTTCCTGAAATTTTCCAATTTTCTGCGCTATTTTCTTAAATTTTATTTCCGTAAAAACCTACAAAGTATAAGAAAAATTTAAAAAAAATGAATGAAATCGGTAAACTCATTCTCAAGTTCTGGCGTGACCAAGGTATATAGGGATAAATTTTTATATATACATATTAAAGATAGACACAATGCTCTATAGAAAGTGGCAACAATAATTTAAATTTGGTCTACTAGGTATATTGAGTTATTTCCATTGAGACAAATATAATAACCCATTATAGAAGTATCAAAGTATGTTGGTAACTAAGTATGCAAGTATATATCTATAGAAGTATCTAGAACTTTAGATGCGAGATAGATTTCGAGGACGCCAGTCTATCAAACAACCCTTGACGGTGCAGACCACAATTTTAAGCATCACTACACATCGATAATTGACGGATCCTCTATTAATATTGACTTGCCCAAAAATCTGGGACCTGCCTCACAAAATGTCTGTTGGCATAAATGTTAGCATGAAAGTTTGTATTTGCCTCTCTCCATTCAATTAACCTAAGGCTTAGTGGTGTAAGGGTGTATGTTAGTTTAGTGTAGATACTGAATTTCTTGTGTGAATATGAGATATAACTAATTAATAACTAAATAGACTCTCGGATACATAGAGGTTTACACATAAGATCATTGCTCGTATAGTCATTTCAAATTTAGGTATGACCATAGACTTGTATGCCCTACGTACTAGACAAGCTATTCCAAACAAAAATAATCCGAATCTCACGCATTATTCACATTACAAGCGCACTTACATGCGCTATACGCGAAAACGGTTTGAGATGATTTTATTGCCTTTAATTCAATCAATCAAAAGTTTTTATAAAAGCAAACACAAAATTAACAAAGTATGCACAATACTCTCAAAATTCACAACGTGATATAGACAAACATTAAAACGATTAAACATATTCAGCCTTGCTTATAAACGTTACTTAAGTTAAGCAATTTTAAAATTTCTCTATCTCGTTTTCATGTGTAGTAATTTCTGTCAGCGAGAAGATGACAGAGCAATTTTAAGCATTGCTTAACTTAAGTAACGTTTATAAGTAAGGCCGATAAGGTCCTTATTGCAATTGAAATAAAGGCGAGAATAAATTATTTTAGCAGAATGCTTTTACATGCGCGTAGATAATGTCAAATCAGGATCAATTTGGATGCCACGCGGATGCAAGGTAAACCTTAGCATAATTTTAATCCAACCCTTTGTAAAAGTCTAATTGAGATAAGACAATAAAACCGATAGGTAATTCTTAAGCCCTCTGCAAATACGGAAAAAAATACAAACAGTTAATAGCTTTAATTTGTTTTCCTTATCGGAAAGACAGATGACCGTTTCTTGGACGTTTATACCCCCGTATCCAAACAGCTTGATCGTGTCGATTGAGATTAACGACAAATCGATGAGTACCTACCTAATTGAGACAAAAAACGCAGTATCTCCTTCTCTAGCGCTGACTCTGCAGTCAATTAAAAGGTTTGGATTTGTTGCAATTTAGTTTTTTGTTTTGTGAAATGGTGACTCTCGTCTGTTAGTAAACTTAGATCTCCGTAAATACTCGATACCAGTGACCAGTACCAGCGCAAAAAAGTGACAAATATAAATGCTATCTACGCCTGCAGGGGCCTTACGGACAACTGCTATTACAGGCACCTAATCCGCTCAGTTGGAAAATCACGCGACCGCAAACCGTATCTGGGCGCGATAAGGTTTGCGGTCGCGATATTTTCCAACTGAGCGGAATAGGTGCCTGTAATTGCAGTTGTCCATAAGGCCCCAGGAAGAGATACGCACGAGTCGGCGCCTGCCTCAGAACTAAATAACGTACCCAACCACGGGAACTCCAGATTACTCAAGAATCATTTTAATATAAAATAAAATATATTTACATTAAATTAATTAAATTTTAAATGGTTATTTTATGTTACATTACATTAAATGGCAATTAAAATATTTAAAAAAAAAACGATTTAACAATTATGTATTTTTTGGCGAATAGAATAGGATACGGCACCGGTGCCCCTGCCTGTAGTAAGAGGCTACTAAAAGGGGACCTCCGGGCACGGGGTGGTCAAAGTTGGGGCTCTGACCATCCACTTAAGCGTGCCCAGGGAGAGAACGACAACGTTGTGTGACCAACGTTGTCGTGGGCGGAGGGGCTAAGACAACACGGTTGTCTCGGGAGGAGCCGTAGCGCAGTGCTGAGGGCTCCAGTACATTCCTCTAGCGATCTTAGAGCCCTTTTGTCAAGCACTGAGACTGGTCACCGGGGGTTTTAGTGGGTATATTCCCACATAACCTGGCTGCACCCCAATGCAGCCGAGTATCTTTGGAGGATTTACCTATCAAAATAATGGTCCAAATGCACACTATGCGACAGGGTAGAGTCTGAAGCTTTAATAAAATGAAAACCATCCAACCATCCTTGCAGAACGAAAATTCTTGGCAGTAATTATTCTCCTTGAAAGTTTCGTTCAGTACCCCGGTAACCGTAAGGGTAGACAAAGAAAGACATAAAGACAGTTTCGTCACGAGTCGACGTCCCCATTGACCTCCGCGATGCAGTCAGTTGTGCAATCGTGATATTGTGGTCCAAAGAATGAGATGATGACTTAATGTATCAAAAAACATGTTTTCTTGATACAAGAAATAAGGCTCATTCTTTGTCACAGTAAACATCTTAGATTAGATAAACAAGGGAGAGATATGGTAAGATGGCGTGACGGGTGCAAACCTAAATCAGCTCTGATGCCTTAAATCGAACTCACCCTGAAGACCTAGCGTCCCTTTTTAGGGTTCCGTACCTCAATAGGAAAAAACGGAACCCTTATAGGATCACCTTTTTGTCCATCTCTCCGTCAGTCCGTCTGTCCGTCTGTCAAGCCCCTATTTCTCAAGAACGCGTAAAGGTATCAAGTTGAAATGTATATCAAATACTCGGGTCTACGGTTTCTTTCAGCTGTGAAAAAACCAAACTTGTAAGTCAACGCGATCAAAAGATTTAACCATTTATGTCGCTTATTTTGCGATATTACAAGGCAATCAAAACCTATATAATAAACTTGTACCTTATTACTAAGCCTAAATTGCCTGTCTGTATGTCTGTATGTCTTTGTGTCCGTCTTACCTTTAACGGCTGTATCTTTTGAACCGTAATAGATAGCTAGTTGAAAATTTCACAGAATATGTAATAATACGACGAATTAACTATAAGAAATAATTATTATAAAAGAATCTATAAGAATATATAAACGTATTTTTAACGTATTTTTGTATTAGCTCTGATGTATAAAGGGTAATACGTACAAACGTTAAACATGGCATGATTATAGTACACACTCTAAATTACCTATAACAAAACATAATAAATAATGGCCAAATGCGAGTGGGTGACAAGTTTCTTTTCATTACCAAGTTATAACTGGTAATTTCGTTTTTGCATTTTGTGGTAGTACGAAACCCTCAGTGCGCGAGCCCAACTCGCACTTGGCCAATTTATTTCAAATAGGTTGAGGTCCGGATTATCGAACTGAATAATGAGCATTTATGTACACGCTTGCAGTAATCAGGTACAGTCGACTCTCGTTAATTCAAACCTGCGATAATTCGAACCTCTCTATAATTCAAAGTTATCACGAGTTCCCTAGAAAATCTCTTTATATTTCGAACCAAATCAATACATTTTTATGCACTCGGTAACTCGAACGAAAAAATCATTGCTACGTAACAAAACGACGCGTTAATTAGAAATCATCGGTGTCAAAAACTCGACAATTCAAAGTTATCAGATTGCATAAAGGTACATAATGTACATTTTGAGACAAGTCCAAACTTGTATCATCGTTGCATGAGCATTTCTTATTGTAATGATAAGTTTGACACACACTTCCGAACTAATTTGTTTGGTTAGTTTAGTTTCAGTTACTCTTTCGAAAATTTCTAACCATTTGATATTTCAAACTCTCAATAATTCGTAATATTTTAAAAGTCCTT
The DNA here is from genome assembly GCA_914767915.1 of Agriopis aurantiaria. NCBI lineage: Eukaryota > Metazoa > Arthropoda > Insecta > Lepidoptera > Geometridae > Agriopis > Agriopis aurantiaria. The sequence goes on from OU611988.1 coordinate 17,021,562, forward strand.
CGAATTTCGAATTAACGAGAGCCGAATGTATATTTCTACACGCCAACATCTTGTGCCTCAGGACACAACACAAGAGACAATGTAATACTGTGTCGAATCCGCCAGAACGAGTAGCATCCGTGAAACAGGGCAAGGAAGCCTTTGAACTTAGTCACAGTTTAACTAATCGAATGCCGACTGCTCTTGGAAATTTCTATTAACCTATCCAAGGGGAAAATACCTCCACGTACCCACTTGTGTAGAAACAACTGTACAGGGCTACATGAAACGGCGGTACTATGCCGAAAGATTATTGTACATTTAGTTTATGGACAAAGTCAATATTAAAGTTTTTATTTGCTTGCTAATAGATATACAAGGTCTTGAAATAATAAATGTTCATCTATTAACAGGCCTAAAGGTGTGAAAAATTTAATTAAATTAGTCTTATAATAATATCTATATAATTATATACATTTACAATTACCTAATAGTAATAAGTACGGTAATCTATATTGTCAACAAGCTAAATCATAACAATAATAAACCGGCCAAGTGCGAGTCAAGCTTGCGCACTGAGGGTTCCGTGCCACCACAAAATTCAATAACGAAATGACCAGTTATAGCTTCGCAATGAACAAAATCTTGTCACCAACTCGCACTTGGCTATTATTTATTATTAATTGACTTTAGAGTGTCTAATATAATCATGCCAAATTTGACGTTTGTACGTATTACCGTTTTTCAAATTACAAAATTCGTAAAAAACATACGTTTGTTGTATGAGGACCCCCTTGCGTTATTACTTTTTGAATTTATAACATTTCTTATTTAATCCGCCGTAACATTACATATTCTGTGAAAATTTCAACTGGCTATCGATTTTACGGTTCATAAGATACAGCCGTTAATAGGTAAGACGGCACAAAAATTGACACCACTTTATGGTTGGTATTCCGAAAACCCGAACGAAGCGCTTTGATACCACTTTTATTGTGCGAACTGCTAGTCTGTGGAATGCGCTGCCTGAATGAGTGTTCCCCAATAGTTATAATCTGGGTGTCTTCAAATCACGAGTGAAATTGTTTCTTCTAGGCAAGCGTGCTCCACCGTAGACCGCATCATCGCTTAACATCAGGTGAGTTGGCGGTCAAGGTCATGTCTATTTTTTTATTTTTTTTTAAAGGCTGACAGACAGACAACGTTGGCTTAGTAACTTAGCGTAATGCAGAGTGCTTTTCATGAAAGAAGTCCCGCAGACACGGCGCTGTCATCGCGTATCAATCACTATCAGTATCATTTCTCGAGTAGAACTTTCACAACTTTTGGCATCGTACACGACTCTTTAACGATGGAAAATTAATAAAAATCTCACTAGCGTCCAAACACAGTAACAACACCTGACAACTACAACATGGAAATTTTGTTCCGCTGTTTTTGCTATGGAACTTTAAAAAATAACACATAAAATAGTATTTGTCATCACTATTAGCATTCGAAATGGATGTAAGTAATCAAAGCATGCATTAGCGCTATCCACGAACAGGCAAAACACGCTACCGTAAGTTTATCGGAAATACATGGCGCTGTACAAAATAACACTCATTTTTTAATTCACAGCGACGAAACACAAATAAAACAAGCCATAAAAACACACGAAACGGCGTCAACTTCAATTAAAGCTATAAAAATGCCGTAAAACTAATAACAACGCGGTTGAAGGCTCAATACTCGGTCTGTGGTACACCCTGCCGGAAATAAGATACGCAATTTTGAATTTTATTGCACATCATTTAAAGTTGAAATTGTATTACGTACCTTTTCTTATCACGAAGTAATTTTTGAGCGTCGTTTTATATCAGAATGTACAATTGTAAGTTTTATTATGTTTGCATTATGGCCGAGTTTGAATTAGAAATTGTCTTATCGGGGAGTCGTGATGTGAAATATTATGTTACATTTATGAGATACTAGCTGCGGCCCGCGGTTTCACTCGCGTAGTGATGAAAAATGGTGATGATAATGATGATGATGAAAAGTATACCTCTGTCACTCTATGTTTGTCATGTCAAAAAATCAAGTCGATCCGTTGCTCTGTTGCTGCGTGAAAGAGGAACAAACAAACCAACAAACTTTTCGCATTTATCATATTAAAGTATATGACTCATATGACTCATATACTCATACTCATAGCGGGCAATGGAGAGCTATGCTCGGAGTTTCTTTGCGCAATAAGATCCGAAGCGTGGATATTCGCCAAAGAACCAGAGTCACCGACATAGCTGTTAAAATTTGCAAATTGAAGTGGCAATGGGCAGGCCACATCCCTCGAAGAACCAATAACCGATGGGGAAGAAAGGTTGTGGAGTGGAGACCACGAATCGGAAGACGCAGCATAAGGAGGCCTCCCACTATATGGACCGACGACATTGTGAGAGTCGCGGGCATCCAGTGGATGCAAAAGGCAGGCTGTCGTCCAGTGTGGAGGTTAAAGGGTGAGGCCTATGTTCAGCAGTGGACATCTTCCGGCTGATGATGATGATGATGGTCATGATGACTCATTTATGGTTCATACAAAAATCCCATAGAAAAAAAAAACACTTTCAGTTTTTCCCTATAATTTCAAATTCCTGGGCTAGTTCATACTCGTATTAATTTAGTGCCCTCGCAATTAATAACTCACTTTGCGCTCGATGCAACAATCTACTATTTCTTTATATAGTGCAATATTTTGATCATGTTAAAGCTAATCCTGTCACAGTACCTGTGTTCATCGGAATCTGTAAAAGCCAATACCAGTCTACATAATTATTTTCGCGACTGTCGTATAAAACATGGCCTATTTTTGAGCGAGTGCCTGCCTCTTTCACATTTTTGACGCACCGCTTTGTCGCCTCCAGCCTTTACACCGTTTGTTCCGCTCTCGGAAAAAGCGTCAGACGCATTCTTATTTTTAGGAAAAACGTTATTTTAATAAAAGCTCCCCAAACATTGCATAGTTTCATAGACGCTGAAAATATAGTTACATTATATTATGTGTAATTAATACAGCTATGCTACGAGCTTAGCCACACTAGGAGTGTTATACAAGCTACGTTATAAGGCACTTTAGCTACGCCACTAATGTTTTATTTATCCATTTATACAGGGTTATTGGTAACTATAGCTGACCACTTTTTGGGGGAAGTTTTTGAATACAATAAAAAAAAAAATCTATGACTTTTGAAAATTCTCATTAAAATTCATAATCAAATCATAATCTTTATTTGGCACAAGGAAAAATACAAACAAAACAATTGAATCCACTGGCTCCGAACTAGTAAAAAACTGTGTTTCGGAAGCCAGTGGCTTCTCCCACTATTTAAAAATTGAATATTATGTCTTAAATAAAGATATAAAATCAAATTTAATTTGTATAAAATTTTGAAAAAAAAAGAATAATCAAAATACAAATATAACACAAATTTAGTACCTAATAATTTCTAAATAGAAAATTATACAATTATAAATGAACTGTGAGTACAGTACAGTTGTAATTTATTAAGAAACATCGAAATTTATAACATAGCTATAGCCATAGCATAGGTATGCTAGTATTATATATTTTTTAAGTATCATTAATGACTTAAGGTGGTTCGATTTACAAATTAGCTGTCCCATACATTTTGTCGCATGCTAATAAAGTTTTCAAAAGAAAAACCTGTTTTTTCACGCAAATTTTCAAAGCTCTTAGATCAAAAGACTTTTGTTGTGATGTACAGAAATTGCCTCTGAGAGGGTGTCAGCTAACTACCAGTGACCCTGTATAAAAGTATACCACTCACTCACTGACTGACAGCACGAAATTTCAAAACCTACTTGATCTATGAAGCTGAGATTTGGCAGTGATATTTTTTACGGGGAGTCAGCTAATAGGATATTGTGAAAGGGCCGAATTAAAGGGAGCAAATGGGGGTTGACAGTTTATGTGAAAGTATAAGCGTAAGTAGCGAGAAATAGCCAGTTATACTTATATATCTGAGTTTTGACTGTTTCTATGCTATTCATTTGTTTGATTCGATTTTAACTGAACCCTATTTTTGTCCAAGCTTAAAAAAATCCGGGCGTGAAAATGATCACCGTCAGAAACAGCAGTAAATATCGGATACACGCGCAGTCCGCGCCGGGGCCGGGTGGCTATGCAAATTTCATTTGGTCGTAATCCACTCAGTGAGATTGGTGTTGATTGATAGGCGCAAATTGGAAATGGGCCGCGCCCGGTGGCTGGCGGTGCGACAACGCACCAAACGACGTTTTACCTAATGCGACAAAACGCTGCTGGTATTGAACCAACTTCAGAAAGGAGGTTTTATTTCGATCCGTGGTTTTAGAGTTCCGTACCTCAAAAGGAAAAAACAGAACCCTTATTGTCCGTCTGTCCGTCTGTCAAGACCCTTTTTCTCAAGAACGCGTAGAGGCATCAAGTTAAAATTTATATCAAATACTTAGGTCAACGGTTTCTTTTAGCTGTGAAAAAACGAATGCGATCAAAAGATATGACCATATATGTCGCATATTTTGCGATTTCACAATTGTTATTTAATATTTCAATCTTTTTTACCTTTTTTCGTCAAGACTTGATTCCCGGGATGGATCTACATATATATTTACTAAGTTTATACGGACTACTACTACTCACAATTCTCCGGTAAAAAAAATGTTAATACGTCGATTACTCCACCATTTGTAAACCAGTTTGCGTGTTTCTTTTTTTATCACGTAGAAGAAAATCTCGACATGGCCCCACAAAAATTTGATGAAGATGACATGGTGTAAATGCATTTAATTTTCTTCTGATAACAGTTCTTGTATAATGCAACCGTCTTCTCGTCTCATCATCATCAGCCAGAAGACGTCCACTGCTGAACATAGGCCTCCCCTTTTAAACTCCACACTGAACGACCTGCCATCTGTATCCACTGGATGCCCACGACTCTCACAATGTTCTCATCTTAAATAGCGTTAAAATAAATAGAAGCTACATTTTAAAAGACGATCAAATACACAATTATTTCCGCAAACTCAACACCTGCAATAGACACAAACATGTGGCGTATACGGAGATACCAAACACGGCGTACACGGAGAAACCAAACAAACCAAACACAGAAGACGTATACGGTGATACGGTGTGCTCCATACGTCTTTACGAATTCGATAGCGACAGAGTACAGGTGTCAGCCTGCGTCCACTCGCGCGGAACGGGCACATCCATATAAACGATCTACTGTTCGAAACAGTGAACAAACTTTTGTACTACGAGACGAGAAAGCCCACAAACTTTTAAGCCTTAACAGATGTGTCAGACTTGGTTGACGGACCGCCGACGGGACGGTCTCCCACCACAGTAGAAAAACATAAAATTTTCCCTATCTTTCTTGTTGGTCAGCCGGCGATCCGGCGTACCTAATCCACACGTCTGTTAGTACTACACAGTCCTCTATGTAGAGAGTGCATGGAGGTTGAAGAAAAAGCCACGCGTTTGCTGCTTGAGTGTAGCAGTTGGCGGAAGAATGAAATAATATCCTCTAACAAACTTGAATAACATTTATAGAAAAAAAAAAAACAATGTATTTTTGGTATCCAGCCGCGTTTGTTTTTCTTCTAGGACAGACTATAGACTGTTTTTTTAAGTACAGCTAAAGATTGTGTACCGTCAACAATCTTCCACGAGTACGATTTGTATACCCCGCGCGGGCGGCGTATAGCGGGAATGGGTGACGCTTTATTTTTATTGCCGCGACCCTTTTTAGCGGGATTGGAAGATGTCGCACGATTATTGATACGGAATAATTATATTGAGTTTTATGCGCCTGAAACACCTAATAATATCCGCGGCTTCAATTATTAAGACTACGCTTTTTACGTGACTTCCCAGAACTACCGCCCAGCTTGTGACTAAATAATATATTATAATTTACCTATCTTCGAGCGCATTCATGAAATTCATCAACTCTCGAAAATACACACAAGTATTAGAAATTAAAACTATGAGTGAGACATTTTTTTTTTTTCATGTTAGCGTCAAAACTTATAACGATTGGTCAGCTTTCATAATATTACAATAATAGAATACAAAATAAAATACAAGGAAAAAAAAGGGAATTCAATTCAAGGGACTAATTTGGACCCTGAGAGCAGCGAAGGATTCCAGAGTCTAGAATCCTAAGCGCAGTGAGGGATACAAGGACCGAGATGTTTTTTGTTCACGTGTTGTGTAGGTACTCTACTTTTTGACTGCGAGAAAATAAATAATAGTATATTATTTATATTTATCAATGTTGTTTGATTCTCACTGTGGCTTTTAGCATAGAATATTATGTTCCACAAGTTTAGTGTCGACGGTTTTGCAGTCGCAGAACAAATTGTATGTATTCAGATTGTCTTATTTTCGTCACTAGGAGAACTCCTTTTATAATATGACTAGCGGTCCACCCCAGCTTCACACGGGTATAGATTATAACCTATGTCACCCGGGGATATTGTAGCTTCCCAACACTGAAAGAATTTTTCAAATCGGTTCAGTAGTTACGGAGCCTATTCAATGCAAACAAACAAACAATCAAATCTATCCTCTTTATATTATTATTATTATTAGTATAGATATATTAATATTATATAATAGTATAGAAGTATAGATATAGATAATAGATTTTTCATTGACATAAAACAATCACGGTAACAGAAAATAAACTTACTAAAATTGGTGGGATGTTTTTTTTTCTTTATTAAAATTGGATAGCATTATGGAATAGCTTTATTCAACAAGCCTATATATTCAGCACGTTTTATTTATATTTTGTACATAATTTTTATAATTGGTGCTTGTTTTCAATTCAAAATGTTTCTATTTTTTTCACACAATGATTATAAGAGGTTTTATTCACTGTTATCGATGAATCAAATTCCAGTGGCAATGTTAAAATGATACTTATTTATTAGTTAACTAACCAATTGATTCGAAATATAATTAGAATTTTTCGGTTTTTTCTAGGCATGTAAGCTCCAACGTAGATCGCATCATCGCTTAACATCCGGCGAGATGGTGGTCATGGTAATATATATTTTTTTAAACTGTCCAAATAAAATCATGAATGTCCCTGGTCCACTTTAATTTAAGTTAGGTCTCCCGAAAATTAAGATGCCCGTTTGGCGCAAAACAACACTTGTGTATTCTTGAAGCTTAATTATTTGTCGATATTTTGGCGACGTCGCTAACTTCTGTTTATTCGAGATTCGATTGTTTATTTAGCGGAAGTGGTTGTTAATTGCATCTGGCAAATGGGAATTGAAATGTCGGGACACGATTTAAATTTTGTTGATGACGTTTAAGTTTGGTTTTGATTGAAATTTTAACTGGATATCAACAACTTTCAAATTAATTTTCGATTGATTTTATTTATTTTTTTATTATTTTCCCCGAACTTTTTTTTTTAAATCTAATTTTTTGTATGGGGCTTTAGTCGCTATGCGATTATGCCAGCCCCGTTTGCCATGCAATGCTGCCGGCATTTTGGGAACGCTGCCCACTAGTAGCTAGAATAGTTTTAGATTAGTTATAAAAAATAATTTTATAAATATATATATATTAAAGAAATTTATGTTTATGATAGTTTTTATTTTACTTTTAATTTTTACTGAATAAATATTTGCGATTAATAAAATGTTTTTACATACTTTACTTTGAATTATGTTGTTTATGTATACATATTATATATAAGCAATTTACATCTCACTTTCTCCTGTAATGAGTATTGTAAAATTTGCTCAAGAACTAATTACTCATCTGAGATCAAACAAACAAAGGAGAGATGGTAAGGTGGTATGACGAGTGCTAACGTATCAGGCTCAAATCAGGCTTGATGTCTTTAGTCGAACTTACCCAGCAGACGACCTTGTCGCCCTTTTTGCATGTGGACTCTTAGTTAGTACATTGGTGTTGCTACAACTTTTTTGAGTGTTCTTAAAATTTGTAAGTGAACGTTACATACGAACGTTGTTTGTCATAAAATATGTAAATTTTTGTATTGAACGCACAAACAAACCCCATAAACCCTAAGCCTCATGTCTACATCTCACTGCACTCAGCTCCCAGATAACATGATTCCGCGTTTCTGTTGATTTAGACTCAAAACAACCTTCACACAACTTTGATATTACTATCTGTTTGTGCTCGCTGAAAGTTGAATCTGTTTCATTATGAACCTTGCTTAAATATTATCTCAGTAGTGATGTACTTTATGAGTCTGGCCGGAAGATTTGGCCGGTTGACGGTGAAGCTGAAAGTTTGGCCGGGTAGCTTAAGTAATAAGTTTATTGCAATGGTAGAAATACCGGGAAGTGCTTTTCATTTCTATTTGACCGAGCAAAGCGAAGGTTCAGAATCTATCGGAATAAATCAGAGTTTGTATGTTTATCAATTTGTTAGAAGGTAACAAATTTTTGGTCTGATCTTTATGAAATTTTGTAACAATAAAGCAAAAGTTAATGTAATTACAAATATTTATTTATTTTTCAATATCCTATTGAGACGGAGATACCTATGGGGATAGCCCGTTGGTCCAGTTGGTAGTGAGCCTGCCATCTGAGCTTGGGGGCGTGGGTTCGAATCCCACCTAGGACAAACATTTATGTGATGAACATTTGTGTTTGTTCTATATCAGGTTGTTAATATATATTCAAGTATGTATTTAAAACTACATATTATGTATGTATATCAGTCTCTGGCAGCCATATCACAAGCTTTACTTAGTTTGGGGTCAGATGACAGTGTATGCCAAAATGTCCCGAATATTTATTTTATTTATTAATATCGTGTTAAGGGTTGCGAAGTATCACCATGATAATTTTATTTTGTTGCATCAAAATATCCATAAAAATTACTCAAACAACTTTGTGTAGGTGTAATACTCAGGAACGATAATTATTGTTGCCGGAAAACGTAGCTATTCGAAAGTGGCCGGACGTTACTCCGTCCCTTTGTGTATAATTTAACTTCAGGATTGTTTACCTCCACAAATCCCATCAGATACTTTCGCATTTAGGTAGGTATTGACTTATCTCTGAGTATTGGAGCTGCAAAATTATTTAGATTTCAGACTTCGCCGACGCTACCGTTGATTGCTCCAAGTTTTTGATTGATTTATGAAACTTAGTTTTATTAAAGGGTTGGTAATAATACAATGCCTAATTTTAACAATATTTTCGAATAGAAAAACAAGGAAAATTCATTTTTTTTTATTTTTTTTAGGGTTCCGGTACGGTTGAGGTTCAAAAGGAAAAAACGGAACCCTTATAGGATCACTTCGTTGTCCGTCTGTCTGTCCGTCTGTCAAGACCCTTTTTCTCAAGAACGCGTATAGGTATCAAGTTGAAATTTATATTAAATACTCGGCTCTACGGTTTCTTTCGGCTGTAAAAAAATCAAAGTTGTAAGTCAACGCAATCAAAAGATATGAACGTTTATGTCACATATTTTGCGATTTTACAGGGAAATCAAAACCTATAGGGTACTTTCCGTTGACTTAGAATCATAAAATTTGGCAAAAGGCAAGGTCTTATAGCACATATATAGGAATAAATCTGAAAGTCATACATTTGACGTTATATCATGCTATTACAAACTTATATTTTGTAGTTGGAATGTAGAGAAGAACCTTATAGTCAACTACAAAATTAAGTTTGTCTTTCAATATTTCAACTTCAGTTAGTTTTTTTTTTTGATTCGCGCTCTAATGGTTCTCTCCAACGGAACCCTCAGAGCAAGAGTCCTACTCGTACTTGTCCGGTTTGTTTTTTGTCAATTCGTTCGTTCACAAAATCAGGGAGGTATTTTGCGTAATATTTTTTTGTTCTTTGCTACGTCCTGTCCTTGAGCCCCAGTCACGTGAATCATAGTCTTATATTTTTTTTCCGAGATAGGAAGTATCCAACTACACTACCTCAATTCAAAATTTTATCCAAATCTATAAAGTCTCCTCTAAACTGGTAACTATCTGAGTGGTAACATAAGTTATTTTTGGGTATGGCCTTAATTAATCTCTACATAGTATAAAACAAATTAGCTTACCGCGTCTGTCAGTATAACCACTAATTTCTCCTAAACCATGCAATGGATTTTGATGCGGTTATTCATATTTTTTTGTGGAAGGTTTATAATATAACTAGCGACCCACTCCGGCTTTGAACGGGTGTAATTTACGTGCAAAGCCGGGGTGGGTCGCTAGTAAGTAATATGCTCAAAAACACAATCTGTCTGAAGGATCTATTCTAACCCGCAATATTAGGTATTTTCTAACTCAAACCTCAATTAGTATTAGTCACGTATCGTCTAAACAAATGCCATCAGAAAATTAAAAACGGCACCGCAGAGGAGACCTGAATTCGAAACAGCGCGGCCACAGTGGAGCAAACAAAGGGACTCCTTGCATTTTATAGAGCTGATTCATCTTACTGGCTTAACTCATTAAACGTGCTTTATATCTTGTTTCCAGCAACTAAATGTATGCTAATTGCCTATACTTAATTTTGACTTTTTATATCGATAAATCAAATTCTAATTCTAATTATTTATTTGTCAGAACATGGTAGGTACACATACATATAAACATACATGGTCGTAAGAATGGAGACGTATCCAAAACATATATACAAAAGAAACATGTTAATTACTACCTATATAACTTACTAAAGGCCGCCCCGGCTTCGCACGGCGATAGATATAATTATAGCCTTTGTCAACCGGGGATAGTGTAGCTTCCCAACAGTGAAATAATATTTCAAATCGGTTCAGTAGTTTCGGAGCCTATTCAATGAAAACAAACAAACAAACAATCAAATCTTTCCTCTTTATAAAATTAGTATAGATTATTATTATTATTATATTTTTTCCTAGTACCTTGTCTCGATTTTATGTCAATTATTTAGTCTACATTACATATCAAAACATTTCTATCATAAGGAATTCTGAAATTTCATAGTAGCTCTGTTCTAGTAATCTGATCATAATTATTTTAGCACCCACTTTTGTCGACGATAAAAGATGTAAGTATTATACAAATTTTAATGTAAGCTGTGTACAGCTTGTCGAACAATTCTACAAATAAAATGGCAGGAACACTAATTTTATTGGCACCCTTTATCTGTCAAATATAAGTCAATGTATATCAATCAAGATGAATTCAAAGATATTTGCCTTGTATATTTATATATTTTGCGTTTCAAATACTGGAAATGTTTTAACAAATGTACCGTATTTTAATATCGAAGAGAACCTCAAATCCACTGGCTGAATAAGCATTTCAAGTTTTTTTCAGTGTGGTGGTAAGTGGCGCTAGTGGCGCCTCTAATTATTTTCTACGTTTTGGGAACCGGCACTATGTAAGTGACGCAATATACTGTTTACTATTTTAACAAAAAAAAAACCCAAATTCTTTACTTCTTCGGACGGACAGACAGTTGGACAGACAGCATAGTAATAGGATCCCGGTTACACCCTTTGACTACGGAACCGTATTTATATATATTTATTATAAACGAAAACGAAAATTATATTATAAACGATTGCCGGTAAGCGTAGACTTAAAATTTAAATTTCAATTGCATCCAGAGTTGATAAAACTATTAGCAATTTCAAAACAAATAAACACACATTTCAAATACGGATAGGTTTTAAATCAGGATTTCCAGAGCAAGTATAATTACGAGAGTAATTTGCCGCTAAAATTAACCTTCTGATAACAAGTTTTGATGTCAAGTCAGGTGCAAAATGAAGTAAGGGATGCCGTAATAACATAGAAAATTGCTTTTGCGTCTATTCGTCGTGTGACACATCCTTGGAGAATTAGTATGAGTCGCATGAACTAAACTTATAATGAATATTTTTTCGCGGAGAAAACTTTTCCGATTCCGTGCCTAAATCTCAATTTCATGATCTATTTCGAAATGAGGTTCTTGTAGGTGATGCTCCGATGATCGTAATTTGGTTTACCAATTTTGATCGTTGAAAGTTTAGCATTTAAGCCTATCATGTTCTTACTGCTGGAAGAGGCTTTTTCTCAGAGAGAATGGGCCCTAATCCACCATGCTGGCCCAGTGCATGTTGGTGAATGTCACATGTAATTGAACTTTTGAGGTTCTTGGGCATACCGGTTTTCTTACGATATTTTGCTTCACCGTTTTTGAGCGAAGCGTCAATAAACTGCACACAATTTATTTAGGTACTAAATAAGTCGCTGGTACAGGGAGGATTGAACCGGGTGCCGTCAGATTGTAAAGCGCAAATGCTGCCGCTCGGCCACCATCGCTTCGCATCTGGTGTTGAAAGGTAATGTAGATTATTGATGAATTTGTCTCACTTTTCTTGATTTCTGCATCAACAATCACTGGCCGGACTTACCTGAAACAAAAGAAAAAAATTAGATAAAGAGTTACTAACTTGACACTAAAGAATTTTGTTTTATGGCTGGAGGCCTTAAATGTTAACTTCTGTTATATAATCAGAGGGAATTGAAACAACCGAGGAAAGCGATGGTCTACGGGTCAAAAGTCCGCTACGGCGTTTATATGAATCTAAGTTTCTAGTCTATCGGTTTTTAACCGAATACATTTCGGAGAGTGTGCATCGGTTTTGCATGATCTAATTCCCCCCTGCACATTTTTCTATCGGCCTGCCAGAGTGGGCACGAAAAATTGACACCGCCGATGATTGACATACGAAGCGCTTCGATTCCACTTTAATTGGGAGCGAACTGCTAAATGGGTGTTCCCGATAGTTACAATCTGGGTGTCACAAGTCACAAGTGGTAGACTGCTGATACTCAAAAGCAAGCTTAATATATAAAAAAAATACGCACATGCCTCGAAAACAACATTTTTATTTCACTGTACTTTACTACCAGTAGTTCTATCTGGAATAAAATTTGCGAGTTCAAAATTTCCGAATTTTATAACAAATTGAAGAAAAAAATCCAAACAGTTAGACCATCGAACTACTAGTCGGACAGAATGGAATAAACGGCATTTTTTGATAAGGTTCAACTATCTTATTGTGTGATGCCACAAATTAGAATTCAACTATTTCGGACTGTGCAAAGTGCCAATTAGTAACTTGCAAAGGTAAGCGTGAAATTCGGAATAACTTAATCACCACAACAAACTTCCAAGCATTATGCAAGCCGCACATTTCTTCTCCCCTTATTTTAGCCACAAATAACTCAATCACAGCCAATCCATCAACCTGTCATCTTACACAGAAATACTTTCCAGCTTTTCAGTTTACGGCGTTACCTCAAATCTTCAAACCGAAACAAAAGAAAACGGTAAACACACGGCAAGAAAATTGCAACATTGGAATGGGTCTGCCGTTCCCAATCACTCATTTGGACCTGCCAAAAACAAACTCGGTTATTTTGTTTGCAAAAATGAGAGAAAAAATTATCAAAGGTATATTGAAGGAAAACATGTTTTAGATTTTTATTCTAAAAGCCCCGTAAATCACCTTACGATTACAAGATAAGTAAGCAAGTTCATAAGTAAACTATCTGATTGAAAAAAAGGCGAGTAAAAGAAAACCATTTATTTATGGTCGTTTAGGAGTTATATAAGAACAATTATAAAAAGTTAAGTCGTATAATAATGAAAAAGTATTAAAACACTCTTCAATGTCACTCTCAGTTGAATTTGAAAACGAGAGAGCGCAAAATGAGCATAAGCGTTCTTAATCACCAGTTAAAGGATGTTTGACAAAAAGATAAAACCATTTTTGAACTTGACTTGGCTTAGATCTGTAAAATTGTATACAACAGGGTAAGTCTATGGATTTGTTTGATTCAATCAAAGAGCTTGTGTTCTAAGGGGTTCTGAAAGAACAACAGTTCTTAATCCTCCTATCTAGGCCCAAATGCCGCCGAAATCGATGGGATTACTTTTAGATACTTCGTAATACTTTTTTCTTTCAATATTGGATATAAGCTTCAACCTCGCTGATTGCGGTGGTGTGTAGTGTTTTACAGTACGAAGACGTCAAATTTTATTTATTTTACAAAGATATTTAAAACCATGGTTATCAGATGAGCGCGAAATGTCCAAAACAAAAGTACATTATCAGCCATAAGACGTACACTGCTGAACATTGGCCTTCCCCTTAGGATGCCATGCTGATTGACAGCATACCATCTGCATTCACTGGATGCTCGCGACTCTCACGATGTCATCGGTCTATCTAGTGGGAGGTCTATCTACGCTGCGCTGCGTCTTCCGGTTCATGATCTCTACTCAAGAAACTTTCTTCTCTATTGGTTATCGGTTCTTCGAGCAATATGGCCTGCCCACTGCCACTTCAACTTGCAAATCCCGGCAACTATGTCGGTGACTGTGGTTCTTTAGCAAATAATATCCTCGTTCCGGATTCCATTGCGCAAAGAAACTCCGAGCATAGCTTTCTCCATAGCCCGCTGTGCGACTCTTGAAGTTTTCCAAAAGGCCAGCAGTTAAGGACCACGTTTCAGTACCATACGTAATCACTGGCAACATACGGGCTAAAAACTATTGTCGACTTGTAAGTGTTGCCTTGTCTTGTTACTAAACTACTGTGGACTAAAACCATACTTACTTTTAAAATGGGTTCTTCCCGTCAGCAGTTCTCTGGCTCGCACATGACAATGACAAGTGTTTAGCATATTTTTCGCAATGAAACAATTGCTAAACACATGTCTAAAGCGTTCTTAAATCTTTTGTGGTACATACATACAACGTACATAAACACTCGATTTTTTTTTCTTAATTTTTTTTTTTTTTAAAGTAAAGAAAAAGAAAAGAAAAGAAAATAAAGTTAATCTTTATAATAAAAAATCAAAAATTAATAAATAAAAAAAATTATAATTATATATTATATTATTATTATTCACTTTATTTATTTTGAGTCTAAATTTTTAAGTTTTTTACATCTAATAAATAATAAAAAATACATAAAAAACATAAAAAACTTAAAAACTAGGGTGCCACCGGCAGCGGGGTAGGGCCCAAGCTACCGGTGGTTAGGGCTGCAGAGTGAGGAACCTCCTGACAATGCGAGCCGTGTCAAGGATTACTGCCTTCTGCATCTGACCCTTGACCCAACCGTCTAGCGAGAGCCTCTTAAGGTGTTGGTCGAGGCTCTTCGCTATAAGACCGTTCACCGAAACGACTATCGGGACAATGATCGTCAAGTCAACATCCCACATGGCGGTAACCTCGTGAGCCAAGTCAAGGTACTTGCTGAGTTTGTCCTTCTCGGCCTTCACGAGGTTCTCGTCATGTGGGATGGTGATATCAACGAGCACTGCCCGGCGCTGGGACCGGTCGACCAACACGATATCAGGCTTATTGGCGACAATAGTCCTGTCCGTGATGATAGAGCGGTCCCAATAGAGCAAACCACGACCATTTTCAAGAACTGGCGCTGGTGCGTACTTATAGTACGGCACCTCAGACTCGACAAGGCCATATCGAAGGGCAAGTTGCTGGTGGATGATCCTGGCCACCTGGTTGTGCCTGTGCAAGTACTCGCCGTTAGCAAGAACCGGAAATTATATGTCGGAGAGACTCTCCAGGACGGTGGCATGCCCGACAGATGTCGACCGTACCGTCCTTCATGATATATTTCCGATAGTTGTTCGTCTTGATAACTTCGTCCGCAATCGCACAGGCAAAACCCTCGGTTTCCCCAAAGAGGTCACCGAATCGTAACCAGTTCACCGACGAAAGCAGGTCC
Source organism: Agriopis aurantiaria (assembly GCA_914767915.1). Taxonomy (NCBI): domain Eukaryota; kingdom Metazoa; phylum Arthropoda; class Insecta; order Lepidoptera; family Geometridae; genus Agriopis; species Agriopis aurantiaria. The sequence continues at coordinate 17,037,331 of OU611988.1, forward strand.
ACATCGGGCCCTGTTAAGGCCCGATAGAACCGCCCGTGCAGCTCCTTGCCTTTCCATACGTCCCTGCGGTCTTCGATGCTCAGCACCGATGGTGATTATTATTATTATTATTATATATATATATATTTTTTTTTTTTATTATTTTTATTAAAAATTAATTAATTAATTTTGTTAATCTTTTATTTCTTTTTTAGTTAGTCTTTAGTTTATCGTTTTTTTTTTCGTTTTAGTTAATCTTTAGTTTATTTTAGTCAAAATATGTATATATTTATGTATATATCGTTATGAATGTAATATTATTTGTAGCATGCTGTGTTTACATCTAGAAGGTTGTGCATTCATCGCAAATGTCTTTATTCCTAAGAACAGAGTATATGACCAGTTTGATGAATCTAAAAAAAAAAAAAAAAAAAAGTTATACACAAGTTTAAGAAAATAATACAATGAGGCAATATATTTTTTTCACGTTGGCACCAAAACTACTCAACGAGCACGTAGCGCGTAGCGTAAAACTATCCCAGTTATAATCTGTTGTAATTCAAAAAGTTCTTACAAGTAACAGTAAAAACGTTCAATACAGACAGCGTCCAAACATCATAACTTCCGAGCCAATTTCCCGGCGTTTTCAAAATAAAATCAAACTGCCAAAGGTCCGATACATAAACGAGTGCCGACAAATTGTAATGGTCACGTGTTTCCTTCGAAACCTTCTGAGAGGGCAAGTACGAGAGAACTTGTTTGGGAGGTTCTGTCATAATCAATATCACTTAAATGCGAAAGTTTGAAATGTTGTGTGGAGGTAACTTATACATTGGATTAATACATAGGTTTCTCTCTCTCTCTTTCTCTCTTTGAGACTAGGTTTGTGTCCCAGCTGCAGTGACCTGCTTAGCCAAAACATTGTAATTTAATCTATAAGATCTTTAGACTGTAACTAGTGTTTTGGATTCGCACAGTAGCACGTTTACTTGCTCGTCGCTAGAATAATATCTTAGTTATAATTTCAATCATTTATGAGTTTTTTTGATGATGGCCGATGGGGCCGAAAGGTTCTGGAACGGAGACCACGGACCGGTAAGCGCAGCGTAGGACGTCCACCCACAAGATGGACAGACGACCTAAAAGAGACCGCAGGGAAACGCTGGATGCAGGCCGCTTCCAACCGGCCCTTTTGGAGATCGATGGCAGGCCTATGTCTAGTAGTGGACGTCCTATGGCTGAAATGATGAAGATGATGAGTTTTTTATATTTTATTTCCCAAACGAAATACAAAATGAATCCAGAAGAAAAACAAACCATAAAATACAAAACTAAAGAGACTCTTCTACCATAATCTAAGTATTCTTACAACGTCTGATACCAAAGCGAGGATCCCTAAACATCTCGAAAGCGGACCTTTATGCCCGTTTAGCTGCAGAAGGTTATTGTCTCAGCACAAGTGTGTCCACGCCGTCAGTAACGTCCACTGAGTGCCAGACGGTATGTTATTAGATAAAATCTACTGGGTTTATTTTGAAATGAAATGGAAGATGTGTCCGATTTACCACCGCGTCGTGCACACTGTTGCTTAATGGTAGAAACTAACTTATTCTAATTCTATGGGCAGATATATTCACGTTTAACTCCGTCATAGTTATTTTGGTACCGCAAAAAAAGATTTACTTATGACTTTTCGGGTTCCTTACGCAATCTTATTACTTACTCTACGCTATCTTTCGCTTCTACCTTTGTGCGCCCGACTTGCACTTAGCCAGTTTTTATATTTGTAAAGCCACTTATTATACAGAAGGTGGGACAAATACTTTGACTGGTCCTATAGGGGCATAAAGAATACAATAAATAAATCAATAGTTAATTAAACAAGCTTTTTAAAATTTTGTGTCTGTGCTGTAAACCGTTAAAAAGTTCCCTCGTTAGGACCCACCCCTGAGAGCAGCAACCATTTCATGCAAAAGCATAAAACTTAAAAAATATATTATTAATAGGCTTTCGTTTGACTACCATCTCTCCTGATGTTAAGCGATGATGCGGTCTACGTTGCAGCACGCTTGTCTAGAAGAAACCAATTCACTCGTGATTTTAAGACACACAGATTGTAACCGACGGGAACACCCATTCAGGCAGCGCATTCCACAGACTAGCAGTTCGCACAATAAATCATCTATCATAATAATAATTATGCGTACATACAATATTGTTTCAATGCTGTTGAACGTTGAAGAGTTCCTTTATCTGGAGCTAATTCTGGATGTCTATTCAGGAAATTTTGACCATTAAAATGTATTGTCATAGGAAGTGAACCAACATTTAAATTTCAACTCGGTAGAATAAGAGGAAGTTGTACTAATTTAGCTTGCAAGATTTCACATAAACAAACAAACCAACATAAAAACATCGCAATGTAAATAAAACCTTGTGAAATTAGACAGTCATGAGGACTGCCAACAGAAGTAAAAATTTAAAACTTGTAATAAATGTCACCTTACCATAAGTTTTGTCCCTGACAAAAATTGTTCAACGCGGATAAAGAAGTTTTCACTTCAAAACAGCTGTCCTAAAACACACTGTCCCAGTCCGCACTTAGTAAATACTAGCGATCCATCCGGTTTCGCACGAGTATTAGTTTTATTATATTATGAATAAAACTTTCGTAAAACATTATCTAACAGATGGTGAAAGCCGCACCAAATTCCGTTGCGAGGTTTAGGGTTAGCGGATATACAGACAGACGCGGAAAGAGACTTTATTTTATACTATGTAGAGAATATAGAGAAGTATGATGTATGTATTTGATAATGAATCCTCACGCGAGTTTTGATGAAGTGATGTATGAAAGTTACTGAACCCGAAACTTAAAACCTACGACATTCGCCACACAAATCCATATTCCAAATGGGTAGTATGTCCCGATAGATACAATCTGGCTGGGTGTCTTCAAGTAGCGAGTACCAAAATTGGTTTCTTCTAGGGAAGCGTGCTCTATATGAGACTGCATAGGTTAACATCTGGCAAGGTAGCAGTCAACCGCTTTGAAAATAAACCGTCAAGTGCGAGTCAGGCTCGTGCACTGAGGGTTTCGTACCATCACAAAATCCAATAATTATCAATTGAAAATCCGATTTCAAAATTTAAATATTATTTCATCCAGATTAACGAGTTTTCCAGGGGGATTAGACAAAACCCACTTTCTGTTAGCGTTAGCGCTTGCGGAAAAATTTAATTGTATGAAAATGACATTAGCTTGAGATAACATCTCTCAAGCTAATGTCATTGTCAATGTCATTTTCATACAATTTCAACATTCCGCAGGCGTTGACGCTAACAGAAAGTGGGTCACGTCTAACCCCCGTGTTATTTGAATTTAAAAGCCAAATTACTTAACCAATTTTGATGAAATTTCTATGGGATTAATCTGAAAGCAGTTTTGAGGTAACACACATTACAAAAAGAATCTAGAGCCTACCTTCTTTGAAGCCTTCCTTAGAGCCTTTCTTTTTTGAAATTGGTTAGAAATAATTAACTAACCGTCATCTAAGCAAGCTGAAATTCAAACAATTTAAAACTAAATGCAACAACAACGGTAGGTACATAAATACAACCCTAGCAGCCCCCAACTTGCAACCAATTACAAATACGTTTTGTTCCCGTTTCAGACGCCCCACAGAAGAAAATTACTTCATTCTTTCGAAATTTCAACTTCAGAGAGCGTCTTACGGGCGCGAGTTATTTATCTTTGCCGCCGTATAATAGAATTTAATTAAGGTGCGACATTGCCGCGCCGTGGAATTTCCGGCCCGATACAGTGTGTACGTAGCTTTAGTGCTTAGTAGCTTTGCGGTGCGGTTTTACTTGACATACTATTTTTAGATTTCTCGGATTAAAAGATTTGTGCACAACGTTGATTTGTACTGGTATCTTTATGTAGAAAATTTGAACTTGAATCATTCGAATTCAAGAAAATTACAATGGTGTGATAATATAATAATTAGGTATTATGTAAAATATTATTCTGTTATATAATGTGTTGAAATTTGAGAGCGTTGTCTAGATTAAAGATAAATATTATCTAGCGTGATCAGTTTTAGAAGTGTTAGTTAACAAAAAGAAAGTAACTAAGGCATTGCTATCTTTATCTTACTTGCTCTTATTTATATATTTTATCCTTATCTTATCATAAGGGGCAGTAATATTCAATCACTTGAATGCTAAAGCCTTCAAATTGATATTTGTTTTGTCGTCAATAGCGTATGCTAATTTATTGTCCCCTATGTCCTTTTTTTTTAAATTCACACTAATGAGACTTGCACAATGCACATAAATAAATAAATAAATATTTTTGGGACATTTTTGCACACACGGTCATTTGACCCCAAACTAAGCAAAGCTTGTGATATGGCTGCCAGAAGCTGATATACATACATATAATTATAGTTTTTAAATACATACTTAAATAGATATTAACAACCAGATATAGAACAAACACAAATGTTCATCACACAAATGTTTGTCCTACGTGGAAATCGAACCCACGCCCCCAGGCTCAGAAGGTAGGTTCACTACCAATTGGACCAACGGGCTAGCAAATCTAACCTGTGCAACTTGAAAAAGATACACGCATCGTTAGAATTTAACAGTTACGTGCATTGAGAACAAACACCAGCAACGCTGTTTTAGGCGTTGTGCCAAAACTTTAGTAAATATTTTTTACAACTTCTGTATCTTTATCTTTATTTCAATTGGGTACAAATACAAGTACACTTTTGAAAGGTCAAAATTAAACATTAAAAGTATATAGTCTAAACGAAAAAAGGAATACTTGTACATAATAATCATAAAATCGATTACTTACTAGAATTGGTGTTGTCAAGTTCCCGTGTTGGAAAGCTACCAGAGTTCAATTTGGTAGATTTACATCAACTAAACTTTATACAATAAAACAAAATAAAATCCATTTCCTTAAAAAGAAGTATAAATAAATTGAAATGTCAAAATTGTATTGCAATAATATCTGTAAAATAATAAAATATCAAATAAATAATAAATTAATAAGTTAAAATAATATGTGGGTAAATTTAATTTCATTCTGTACAATATTATATATGTAATAATAATGGAGTTATAGGCAATCATGAAATTTCAATTTGAAATCAAAAACAAATGCATGCACAACGTATATTTAAAGTTCATGCTTCCTTATCTTCAGATCTTTAACGTTGGTATTTCAAAACCAGCAACCCCTGATACATGAATGAAATTGAATTATCCAGGTCACGGCCTACTCTACGTTGCAGAAACGTCGTCTCTCCATATTCTTTCCCACAAATAAGGCTGAGAACAGACTATGTGCAACGCAACATACAAAGGATTGATGATATCCAGTGCAACACTGTAATGTACAGCATCATCATCAACAGTTTTCCACCCACTGCTGGGTATAGGTCTCCTCTTCAGCGCGCCATCTTTTCCGGTCCTGTGCTGGCCTTGTCCACTGCTTTCCTGCTGTCTTAACGATATCGTTCGACCAGTAATGTACAATAAATTGTAATGTACAATTATCTAAAATAAAATTGAAACTAACTAACACTAAGTAACTAAACTAGGCACTCTACTTGTGGCACTAGCTCTTACGTTTAAACTTATTTCTGGTTTGCATAATAAAGGATTTCTATATATCTGCATTCTGCTTAGACAATCCAAATGTTAAAAGTTTAAAGACCATATATCCAATGCCGTAGCACAAAATCAATGTTTATTTCGGTAGACAAACTAAAGAAAAACAAATTAGGATAAGCGCGAACTCTGCCAATCACAACAAAACTGCACAAATATTTCATGCACTGCGTCCGCGTATTTTTTTTAGCCAGAAATCAAAGCAATGCACTCAGACACGCTGTTCTGGACGTTTGGTTGCTTTTTTTCTTGCACCAGAATGATGAAAATAGTTGTATTGCACAGTAAGGAATAGTTTGTGTTTTCCATTTTGAATTATTTTTACGTACGATGAAACGGAGAAGGTATAATTATGCGGTAGAAGGGTGGAAGCAAAGAGTTTGTAACATATAAGATTATTGGATTGAAGGGTGTTTTTGTGTATATGTATGTTACCAAATATTTGTTCAAATCGCCTGGACCTGGATCGCCTGATATGAATGCATGTTTTTTAAAACCAAATTTCATTGCACTGTTTTTAAGCTCCGTTTGATAAAAATCTGGTTAGAAATACAAAAGTTTTAGCCTCTTTTCTGAATAAGTCGTAGAAAATGTCAATGTAACCCATATTTGTAATATGAAATACAAGTTTAAACACAAATGATCCTAAAGGTTTTAAACATAAAGTGAATTTTTGTGTTTGAATCTAAAATCGCTACATTGAATTTCAGGTATTATATTGTATAGTGCACATAAATGTTTTTAAACCAATTTAAACGTACGAACAAATGAAGCTGTTGTTTTGAGTATTGTGTTGCTCATTTCATTGGTCTGCTCTCGGCTTAATATCCTTTCATACATGGAAGGCCATGCCAAAGAAGTTTAGTTTCTTTTACATGTTTTATTGCAGTCTGTATGCACCTTAATGCCCCTATACTACTTCCCTCTACTTCCTTTGCGCTAGCGGAAGTAGTCAGTAATAAGGAATTCTCCTATCATGGCTTCCTGTATCGGTATTTGTTCTGACATTACCGTAAAGTTGCAGATAAGTGCATAGTTAAAATTAATATAAATTAAACATAGTTAAAATTAATATAAATTAAACATAGTTAAAATTAATATAAATTAAACATAGTTAAAATTAATATAAATTAAACATAATTAAAATTACGGCATGCCTTTATACCCGCATTAAAAAAAATGTGGTTTATTTATATTTATTTATTCTCTATTTTTTTATGTTCCTTCTCCTGAGTCTTCAGCTTGGTCCCATATAAATATTAATGTGTTATCCAAGTACACGAAATTGCGTATAAAAAAAAAGTGTTTTTTGATTGATAATTATTTTATTGTAAATTTATTTATTTATTTATTTTATTGGCACACAAAACAAAACCTGGTCAAAACAATTTAAACTTAGAGTAGACTATACAATTTTAAACGAAACCATATTCCTAAATATGTATACACAACATGTTTTAACATGTAAATATATCGATAGTACTATATACCTATACCTATAGAGATATTTACAGTATGATTTCAAACATGTAAAAGATTTTTTACCTTTTAAATAAGTTGAAACTTAAAAACATCACAGACCGGGATTTTTGAATCGTTGACCGGAAGCATTTTTAATGAAAACAATGCACTGCAGCGCGACGCTTGCGAACTAAAATCAACGCTACGATGGACACATAATTTGAACCCACATTCTGAAACACACTTCAGTATTAGCGTTATTTTTTGTTTAGTTTATAGCAACTGCTTTTATTGCTCTAACAAGTAAAAATAAAGCTGTCACGACTCACATTTTGTTTCCGTTTTCAAACAAGTATAGATAGATAGATAACTCTTTATTTTTCACACCAGTAATGAACAACAATGGTAGAGAACCGTACACTTGTATGACGGTAATGCGGCGTGCGCGCTTTCAAATATTTTCAATATTTATTTTTTCATTATTTTCTACAAATAATCTTACGCTTTTACAAAAAACTGCCACCGCTAAAGTATTTGAATGATTGTTAGGATTACACACAATTTATTTTGATGAAAATATCTTCTATAGAATCTGAATGAAGTTGATTCAAACCTTTGAAGGGAACGTAACAACTGGTGTTTTTTTAGGAAAGTTTACGATTTTTTTCTATCAAGCCAAATTTATTTAATCGTGTATCGGTGAACACATCCGAATAATATATTTCAAGAACATTTACTAAAAATAAAGAAATAATGTCAATTAATCGATTTTAAAGGTCTACTTTTGAATGTTCGTGATGACGAATCATCAAATTGGAAGCATATTTCGTCTTAAAAGTAGTGAAACAATTAGCGGCCTCATCGCTGTAAGCGATCTCTTCCAGGCAACCTTAAAAGTATTAAGTGAACATTTAAAAAAGGGCTGATAATCTTCAAACGGCTAAATAGATTATCTCCTATATCTAAGAACACTCGATCAAGTCTCCTTTCAAACAAAACATAAATTAAAATCTTTGAAGAAGTTTTTTTTTTTTTTTTTAATTCTCCACGGACTCCTGGGTCCGTGCCCTTCCTTTGTCAAGTTTTACAATTTATTTTTTAACTATATCTGATATTACATTCATAACTCTTCTATTATATTATCTATTCTATTCATTCTATATCTGTTTCAGCCGTTTGGGAACTACAATGCCACAAACAGTTTTTTTTTTTTTTTTTTTTATTTATTTATTTTATTACAATTTCTCAAAAACTTACAGCTAAAAACCAAAACATTTTTGAGACAAAAAAAAAACTTTTCTTACAACATCATTTCGCAGCTAAGTATTACTACAATGTAATATCGAGTTAACGCCAAAATAACTAATACTATTCTGAAGCACAACATTTATATTGGTAAAAACAAATCAATATCAGATACGTTAATATATAGATACGTTAAACTTATGACAAACTTCTGTTTGTATCAGGGGTTTAAAAAAACTGTTATGTATTGCGTTAAGATTGTCATTCACTTATACCAGGGGCCTAGCGGCTAGCCATTTTAAGCAATCCAGTTTAGGTGATAATAAAACTTGCGCGACCGCATCTGCGTGCAATAAGGTTCACTTACGCGTGATTTTCCAAACTGCGCTGTTTTAACGTTAGTTTGAGACCACGAAGGAGTTTGGCGTAAAGCCCCTGGTGAGTTTTGAACAAACGCCTGGCTTTTCAGACATAAGAACGCGCTTTTTGTTTGATTCAAGTTTTCGTTGTTATTTCTGCGGTGTTGCCGTATTTTGCCACTATAATTCTTTCGCTTACGCATTTTGAAATTATTCTTATTCCAGGGAACCAAAGTCACCGACATAGCTCAGCGAATTAGCAAGATGAAGTGGCAGTAGGCCGGGATATCTGTCGCAGAACCGATAACCATTGGCCTAGACGTGTTCTAGAGTGGAGACTACGAATCGGCAAACATAGCACAGGATACTAAGATTTGATGAAGTGACCGTAACGTAATTACCGTACGTATGTCACGCACGCACGGCTGTAAGTGAAAAGCCGAAGATCGGTTTGAGTGGTGTGCCTTGGGACTTGAGAGAGGCTTATGTCAAGCAGTGAACTATTATAAGCTTATTATGATGAAGATGACATATTTCGTCACTGGACTTGTCAATGTCATCTGTCAAACGGTCCCAGTTAACATTGTATGTTCCGAAAATCTGACAGCACCCGGTTCAATTCTCGGCCATGCACCAACGACTTATTTAGTACATGAATTATGTACCATGACGAAGACATCGCTCAAAAAATGGCGAAGGTAAGCATCGTGAGGAAAGCGGTATGACCAAGAATCTCAAAAGTTCAAAAACATGACATTTACCATCAAGTACTGTGCCAGCATGGCGGACGGCTCATCCACTCTCTCTGTATATCTCTCACACTCCCTGAGAGAAGGCCTGTGTCCTCAGTAGTAATGTGGAAGACTCATAATGACGTTGATGCTGTTTTGTTTTTTTGCACACACGGTCATCCGACCCCTAACTAAGCAAAGCTTGTAATATGGCTGCCAGGGTTTGACATACATATACATGTATATATTTAAATACACACATAAATAGATATTAACACCTAGATATAGAACAAACAGAAATGTTCATCACATGAATGTTTGTCCTAGCTGGGAATTGAACCCGCGCCTCCAAGTGCAGAAGGCAGGTTCATTACCAACTGGACCAACGGGGATATCGATAATGAACATTCTAAGTTCCTTTTCATGCAATGCAATAAATAAATTAGATAGATAGATAAACTATGTATTGTTCACACCACAAATTTCATAAACATGATAAAATAGCTTAAAAACTAGTGCAACAATCGGCGGCCTTATCGCTAAGAGCGATCTCTCGAAATTAAAATAGTACATCTCTTTTTACTCTCAATATTGTCTAACAATAATGTAACAAGAACTCCACAAAGCGACAAATTGTGCCTACCATCTCGATAAAATCATAAACTGGCGAGTAGAGTGACGCCCGCCCAATTTGGTCGCGGCCACTCTCTGGTAGCACTCGACGTGAGGTAATGCGGCTGACGGCGCTAAGCACTCCGGGATTTATGAACCGCACGTGTTGTGAAGGGTTAAATAAAAACAAAGCCGGACACGGGCCGATGGAAATTTAGCTTGTGTTTTTGCTTTAGAAAGGTTTGGTATACTAGTATCGACAATAGGCCTTCGACCAAAATAAAATGAATGGCCCGTCCATTCAGTTCAGTCCATTCCGCTCCCAGAAGGAGCGCATTATTGAAGATTACAAAATGAGCGCCCACTTTTTTTTAAATTCTTCGACCATATTAATATATCAGAATTAAAATAACTATTATTCTGAATCACCGTTATCGAACCGGCTGAACATTTACTACCGTCGAATAATTCGCGCAATTTTTTTATTTTTTTTTAGCTCAATTATGAATTGAAGTAAAATAATTTGACAGCACATAAATAAACAGAAAAACTATACATAAAAACTTGTGATACTTTTCCGCACCTCAAAAAACGCTACAAAGACTAATACACGTTCCACTGAAAAATCATTTACCATCCGACAGTAAGACCTCGTTTTTATGCGAGCGATGTACAACAAACGCCGGCGTCGCATCGCTCCGGGTTATGAAAGTTTTCATATCAACGGTTATAATATTGTGTATCTTGAGGAAATGTTTATAAATATTGCAATATCCATTTTCCGTATATTAAAGTGAAGGACTTGAATATAATTATTCAGTTATGCTTGTCGCTCGAACTTTAACGTAATATAAAAGGCATCTTATGTTTGATAAAAGTAGCTGCTAGATACGTCAGAGATTTACCTACTATCTACAGGAATCGTGCATTATTACAAGCTTTTCTGTTATGTTAAGTACAAATATTGCAAGCCTAATTTGACCGACTTCCCTGCGTTCAATTGTGTTGAAATTTGTCACACTGATGTAACTTGGATGACAATGCATTAATATGGTACCATGGTAAGTATGTATGAAGCTTTTATAATGATGGAGTCGAAAGGTCTTCATAGAAACTAAGAGAACAAGATCGTGTTTGGGCTCTTTAGAATCGTCTTGATGAGTACAAGGCTAAAAGCTTGTTTAAAATTCTTTATTCTCCACCGCCATCCTAAAATATCAAAACAAAATTAATTGTTTTTTGTCACTCAGTGTTTTATTAAAAGAAAAATATTCTGCTATTTTTGGTTCTGAAATATTGGAAGTTTTAGTAGTGGAAGTGTGTGAAATATAGTTTACAACACATTTGCTCAAAAAGTGCACTTACGAAGCCTGTATACATCGTTCGAAAGTTAAACATTACGGATCATACAACGGAGCGTGCGGTAATGAAACGCATCATACAACGGAGCGTGCGGTAATGAATTTTACCGCACGCTCCGTTGTATAGCACCGTGCGTGTACTTTACGGTATTTTTTTAATTTCCATTTTTTGTTTTTTTTTTCTCGCAAATATGTTGTAAAACGTTGTATGGCACACGTGCGGGTTGGTTATTACAAACTCGTGACTATGGTAAGCCCTCGACTTCGTCTCGGGCTTACATTCGTCTAGTCGTTTGTAATAACCAACTTACCGCACTTGTATCATAAATAACTATTACGTATGCAAATATGTAATTATGGTTTATACTACCTAATTTTCTTTATAGAGTTTTACCACTATTATTCTGAGCTTTTTATTTGGCTAAGTAATTATGTGCATATTGTTTTATTGTATGGATGTGAGCTGTTGTGTTATACGTCGATCCAAATACGAATAACTAATGTTTGTAACACACATTTTAACTATTTTTGGGGTGAAATGACCCACGTCGGGCAGCCGGTCCGCGCGAACTTGAAATTTTCCGATTTTCCCGCGATTATAATATTATTTCAAGTTCCGACGTCTGAGTTTTCGAAATGGTTTTTCCGAACTACAATTACTTTGGAAAATGTCGGGAATGGAAGTATCTGGATGATTCTGATGGAGATGAAATTTAGTTTGTGAAGAATATTATAAGTTTTAGTTTGAATATTGGTAAAATAGTTAAAATTTGTTACACTAAATTATGTGTACCTACTTATCTATACTAATATTAAAAGATTTGATTGTATGAATTGGCTCCGAAACTACTGAACCGATTCGAAAAATTCTTTCACTGTTGGGAAACTACACTATCCCCGGGTGACATAGGCTATAATCTATACCCGTGCGAAGCTGGGGCGGACCGCTAGTATTGAAGATAAATATCAACTTTGTGTTTACGAATAGTTTAATTTTTAAAAGTCGGCAATGTAAAGTATATTTTGTTTGTTTCTATAGTATTCTCTGTATTAACACAGACTGGGATTCTTTATCTGGGATTTTATCACAAAGCGTTGTTAGTTAATAAATATAAATGCCTAAAAAAACATACAGTCGAATCAAAAACCTCCTGTTTATTGAAGTCGGTTAAAAATATCAAGACCCCGATGAAAAGCCTCAAAAGATTCAAAATTTAATTTAGTTCCAAATTTTCATTGATTCATAATACGGTATTAATTAACGAAGCACAAAACGAAACCCTAAAATATTGATTACTGATCAACGAAAATAATTGAATCTTTACATTCATTGTTCTCAAATAGTTACTGATCCTGTTAACATTATTTCAATTTCTCTGTAAGATACCCGACAAGTTCACAAATGAATGAATTACAGGAATCTCGAACGACTTATTTTCTGAAGTGTAGAGAAGGATTAATTAATAAACCGGCCAAGTGCGAGTCGGCTCACGCATTGAGAGTTCCGTGCCACCACAAAATACAACCATCAGTTATAGTTCCGCCTCCAACAAACGCCTTCCAAAATTATCGAAGCAATTATTAAACAGTCATATATTTAATACTTTACCACAGTTACGCTCGAGTATAACACAGTTATAACTTGGTAATGAACAGAAATTTGTCATCGACTTGGCCATTATTTATTATTTTTGTTGTTATACTTTAGAGTGTGTACTATAATCATTCTAAGTTTGACGTTTGTGCGTATTACCTTTATTAGGGTTCCGTACCTGAAGGGTAAAAACTGGACCCTATTACTAAGCCTACGATGTCTGTCTGTCTGTCTGTCTGCCTGTCCTACCTTTAAACGGCTGTATCTTTCGAACCGTAATAGATAGCCAATTGAAATTTTCACAGAATATGTAATGTTACGGCGGATTAACTACAAATAATAAAAAAGTCAAAAAGTAAAAACGAAAATGGGGTCCCCATACAACAGACGTATTTTTTTCACGTAAATTTGTATTTTTGGGGATGTCGGATATTGAGTGAAAAGGGGCATAGATAATTCAAGAGCTTTATCACATTAGTGTAATAGGCATGATACCTAATATTTTTTTATAACCAAAATTATTTAAAAAATATATAAGTTATAAATATTTTAATTTCATGATAGACAGAGAGCGCACTATGCTGAGCTATGATGTCACGCCTCAGATGCGCCATACAAATGCTATACTAACACACACTTTGCAAGAAAGGGATAGAGTATCCCTTCTCCATCCCCACCTAAAACTTTAAACGGTCATATCTCAGAGATTTATCAGCCAAATTAATTATTTTTTTCTGTAATGTTTCATGTATTTAGTTATATTCATCGCTAAGCCTGTTATTTGTAATAAATTAAACATTAGGATACATATGCCTATTAAGATATCGGTACCTAGTCCTACCGTCCTACCTACATAATATTTGATAGCAGCTCATCTAAGTCACTCACGCTAGTTCTAGAATCAGTCTATCGTTGTTATTAACCGAAGTCAAATTTTCTCAGTTGGCTACATGGCATGTCACTTGTGTTAATTAGTCTAAGCGACTCCCATAACATCAAAGGCCTGTTAACTTCCCCTTCTTTATGTCGAATTTCTATAGATTGGAGAAGTTAATGTATGTGACAGTTACGAGGCGAATTGATTAATTTAATTTCAGTTTCTTCACTAGGGTTTTCGAATTAAAAAATGAAAATTACACAATTTTGATTGTTGTTTGAGATCACGAATCGATAAACGTAGCTTAGGACACCCTGTGTCTTGATAGAGTGACGATATACGACGAGTACCAACTTGAGGCATTGGAGTCTATAGAGAAACGTGCCAAGAAGCTCATCAGCAACCAACCCTTAGTTCGGACTAAGCTCTTAGTCTTGAGAATCGACGTAAAGTTGCTAGTCTAACGGTTTTTTATCAGATACATTTCGGAGAGTGTGCATCGGATCTGCAGGATCTAATTCCATCCTGCCCATTCTTCTATCGGACTGCCAGAGCGGGCACGAAAAATCGTCACCGCTTTATGGTTGATATTCCGAAAACCCATACGAAGCACTTTGATTCCACATTTATTGAGCGAACTGTTAGTCTATGGAATACGCTGCCTGAATGGGTGTATCCCGGTGGTTACTATCTGGGCGTCTTCAAATCATGAGTGAATCGGTTTCTTCTAGCCAAGTGTGCTCCAACGTAGACCACATCATCGCTTAACATCAAGCGATATGGTGGTCAAACGCAATTTATTTAAATATAATATATAAAAAAGTTACCCGGACCCGGACCCGGGTATGTCCTAAAATTGCGACCAGAACCACCGGAGGATGGGCTGCAGCATCCTATTAGCACACGGTGAATGTACTGCGATCCCCAAGCCGCCTGCCAAGCGTGGGGATTATGGCAACACCCCTCTCTAAGAGGGAGGTCTTTGTCCAACAGTGGACGTTTAATGGCTGATGATGATGATGATGATGATGATATAAAAAAGTTAAACGTATAAAACTTCTCTTTATGCTTCGGAAGTTTAAAAAATTACCAAATTGGGAACCTCCCTCCTGAAGTCGGTTAAAAATTGTAAACAACATGACAAACAAAACAAAATGTCATTTTTCACAGTCAAAGCTCACAACTGGAATTTTTCATAGGTCTATTGCAAATGCAGTCCAGCTTGGATTATTGCGACTCTCCCCCAATACATATGAATGGTCAAAGGTCTATTGTGTCGCGGGGCTTTGTCGCATGACTAATATCAATCCAATTAGGGAATCTCATACAATTTGGTACGCTGCTCTGTGTGAGATAAATTTTTTACACGTATTGGATGATGCAAGAAGGATTTAGTATTTATAAGGATCCGTACCCAAAAGTTAAGAAAGAGGTAAGAATGTAGGCTTAGTAATAGGGTCCCGTCCTATTACTAAGCCTACATTGTCTGTTTGTCCGTCCTACCTTTAAACGGCTGTAACTTTAGAACCGTAATAGATAGCCAGTTGACATTTTCACAGTATATCATGTAATGTTACGGCAGATTAACTAAAAATAATAAAAAAGTAAAAACGAAAGAGGTGTCCCTATACAACAATTGTATTTTCTAACGTATTTTAGTATTAGCTCTAATGTAGAAACGGTAATACGTACAAGCGTCAAACTTGGCATGGTTATAGTACACACTCTAAATTATAACAACAAATAATAAACTATGGCCAATTGCAAGTCGGTGACAAGTTTCTGTTCATTACCAAGTTAGAACTGGTAATTTCGTTATTGAAATTTGTGGTAGTACGAAACCCTCAGTACGTGAGCCCCACTCGCACTTGGCTGGTTTATTTTTTAGATTTAGGTGAATTGGTTGGCTATTAATTTATTTTAAACTATTTGGAAAGCAAACAGCTTAAATTAACAAATCATAGTAGGTAGACAGAAGACGCAAGCCATAAAAAAGTTTTCACTTATAATATAACAATCCAGATGTAACAATTCTGGATTGGTCTGGATTATTTACAATCCAGATGTAATAAACAATAAATATTTAATTAATATTTAAAAAGAACCTATATAATTATCTTCAGCCCAACAAGCTTTAGAATAGTTGAAAAACGGTAGAAAATAATGGTTTATTAACTAGTTTTGAAGAACGTGGCACATGCATACTGTTTCAAGAAATTACTTTTAATGGTGAAGAATGTTTGGTATACTTTACGTTAAAGATGTCCAAATTCGGATAAAGTAAGAGTTGTATCTGTAGTTTGTTGAACACGAGTCAGCGTGAACCTTAAGACATTTGCGTCTAGTGTTGGTACGACTGGGTAAATGTAGTTTAATTTTGGATAGAGGAGTGACACTGTCAACGTTATTTAAAACCAGATAATGAAGAATGGTTAGATCAGCCACTTCTTTTCGCTGAGCTAAAGGAAGGAGTAGGTAAAAGAAGGAAGTAGATAGTGTTGTTTACAACTGTATTCGTATCTGGCGACATGTATCCTGTGCTTATGATCCATAAACCGCAAGAATTTTCTTTGAACTCTTTCAATTTTATCAATATTCAATTCATAGCATGGATACCAAACTTCGGACGCATATTCCTTACTTCTTACTAAAGAACAACATAGAATTATTAATATTTTGAATTGTTAAAGTTTTTGGTGATTCTAAAGACTTCATGGCTTTACAAGTAATGCTTTCCACGTGCTTGTCAAAGAGTAGCTTAGAGTCAAGGATGGCGCCAAGATCTCTGTTATGATGATACATGGTCAGTACGTAGCAGCGACAGATGATTTAAAATGTTGTCAAAAATGTATGAGAGTTACCTAGTGAAAGAAATACATTTACGGTAAGGTCTGATTTGTTAACATAACAATACTCCTGCAGTCTGTCTAGATCCTGTTGCAGTAATAAACGTTCATAAACTAATTTTTTTTGTATATTTCTTGTCATCTGCTAAATAAATAACAAAAAGTTTGAGTTGACAAAGCATTCCTTAAAATCGTTAATAAATAAAATAAACATCAAAGGCCCCAAAATTGAGCCTTGTGGGACACCCGATAGTATAGCAGAGAGACAGGAGTGTGAGGCTAAGCCATTAAAAACCACAGTTTGGCAGCAGCCATTGATGTACGAGCTGAACCACATAAGTAGATCACCGCGAATACCTGCCGCTTGAAGCTTAGACAGAAAGATCATGACTGTGATCTATTCGATCAAACGCCTTACTGTAATCGGTATATATAGTACAACTTTTTTTGCTGTATATTTGTGCTATAAAACTTTACTCTACGAATTTTATTTAAAAAAAATACTTTAATAATTACTCCTACACACTTTAATAACTTCAAATAACGTAGGCACATGAAAGTAAAGAACCCCCAAAACTTTTCCGCCAACAATTCCCGAAATTATTTCCACAGTTCAAAATCTTATCTCAGACCTATGCTTTAAAACAAACCTAAAACAATTGATTACCAATTTCCTTTACCTCGTTCTAAAATTGAACAGGCAGAGTGCCGACCGAGTCGAGACTTTGAAGGTTCGCCTTGTGTAAATAAGAACGGAAGCTGAAGAGGCTTGGGAGCCCCCAGCCCGGGCTAGGGGGACTCTTACCCCCGTAAGGGTAACCCTGCACTATGCAATGTGGTGCACAAGAAAATTATTCTTTGCATCGGCGGCAGCAGCAGGCTATTGAGTGATGGACAGCATTAAGGCACAATTTCCAGCAACGTTGATCTCGGCCGCGTACATTGGCAGTCCGTGAAGGGTTATGCGGAAATTATGTACCAAGCCAAAAGGGCCGATAGTACCCATCACTATAAACAAATTTTCCTAAGGAAGCAATTCTGTAATCGCGAAAAAATATCAGCTCTACCATAAAAAGGAGTCATTGACACTCGACAAAATGTTTGGAACAGGTGATAATTTTTTCCACTCACTTGTTCACTCACTCACACTCTCAGCCACTCGTCAGGGACTCACTGACTCATCACGGGATCTTGAAAACTATTTGACCTACGATGCTGAAATAATATAGCGAGTAGATTTCTTATGAGGATTAGAAGTTCGCTAAGAAATTAATTTGCGATAAGGCCGAATTAATAGGGGCAAATGGAGGTTAAAAATTATATAAAAGTCTTTTTGTTTCTGATGTTAGGGAGATGGAATTTAGTTTTCAGGGTCATCATCATCATCAGCCAGAAGACGTCTACTGCTGAACATAGGCCTCCCCCTTTAACCTCCACAGTTTTCAGGGTAATGATTTAAAATTCATAAATACTGTAGTAAGATCTACGGTGGAGCACACTCGCCTAGATGAAACCGATTCACTCGAGACTTGAAGACACCCAGATGAAAAAATCGTTTTAAGGGACGGTAAAAACGTGACCCTATTACTTAGCCTACGATATCTGTCTGTCTGTCCTACCTATAAGCAACTGTATCTTTTGAACCGTAATAGATAGCCAGTTGAAATTTTCATAGAATATTTAATGTTACGGCGAAATTACAAAAAAAAATACAAAAAAGATTTAAGGTGTAAACAAAAGGGGAGTCCCCATACAACAAACCTTTTTTTAACGTATTTTTGTCTTAGCTCTAACGTAAAAACGGTAATACGTAAAATTTTAAAATTTGGCCTTATTATAGTACACATTTTAAAGTATAACAACAAATAATAAATAATGGCCAAGTGCGAGTCGGTAACAAGTTTCTGTTCATTACCATCTTATAATTGGTAATTTCGTTATTGAATTTTGTAGTGGTAAGAAACCATCAATGCGCGAGCCCGACTCGCACTTAGCCGGTTTTTATATTCTTTGAATTTTTCAAAAATTACTGCAGCTGTATCTGTGTTCATAGTGAACTAAGTATAGTGCGCTGTTACCCTAAGAAGTATAGGGGGCAAGCAGTCGCGAGCAGAAGGCCTCGCGAATAAACCTTTCAAAAACTATTTAAAGAGGCTTTGGAGGCAATCGCCGGGCAGGATGCTGGTACCAATAACTGGGAAACGTGATCACAAAGTAAAAGGTAGTCGAGGGTGCAATCGATTTTTGTGATGCAATTAAATGGCGCATCTCGGGAAGCGCGTTTCGAAAATTTCGCAAACGTATTTCACGTAGTATTTGCTGTTCTGTCATTAACTACAAACATGTTTTGCATTCAATTTAATTATAAAGTATTGATGTTTTAGAGTATTGAATAAAAAGTGTTTATGTGGCGTTAAGAGTTTATGTGGTTATAGAGAATAAGGGTACGGAGTAAATTTTTGTCAAATATTTTATGTCGCGCGTTTATGGCAAGGAATCCTATGTAAGTTATAGAATAAGAGCCCTCGCGTTTTGAATCCTAACGTGCTCGATCACGCAACGTTTGGGTGGGTGCAGTGTACCGTGGTATATTAATTGTTTATTATATTTCAACTTCAGCATATCAGCAAAGTTCATAAAAAATAATGTTTTCATCCCCCCACCTCGGAAAGAGTATTTTTGCTCTTCGATATCTGGGTTTTATCCGCTAGAGGATAAAGTAAAATTGAATTTAGAACATCGTGTGCACTAATTTTGTGAATTCAAAAACATAATTAAACCTATTTACTTCTACCTCCATGGTGCCGAATTAATCATACAACCTTTTTTAATTTGTCAAAAACTCAGACTCGGAACATTCTTGGTGTACTTTATATTAATTTGTTTCACATCACACATCACACATCATCAGCCATTAAATGTCCACTGCTGAACAAGGCCTCCCTCGTAGAGAGGGGTGTTGCCAATAATCCCCACGCTTGGCAGGCGGCTTGGGGATCGCAGTGCGTTCACCGTGTACTAATAGGATGCTGCTGCCCAATTCTCCGGTGTTTCTAATTAACACGGTCTTTTTAATTTACTTTGCGCGCGCCATTTTCTTTTCACGTCATATTGTTAAAACCTTAGGTTGAAAACAAGAAACTTGAAGAAAATTAAGTGAAAAATCTAAAATGAGTGATTTTAGCGACGATGAAGTTTATTTGACGCCAATAAAATTTATTGACTGAAACTGTTAATAATGCGCAAAAGTTTTTTTAAATTTTAATTAGCCTTTTCCTCGCTGAGGTGGGATGAAAAGTTACGTGTTGCACTCGAGTGCAAATATTTTCACCTCGTGCTCTTTTGATTCCCTCGCTTACGCTCAGAATTCTAATTTTTGAATCCTTCGCTTGCTCAGTCATCAAAATTGAGCACGCGGTTAAAAAGCAACTTTTCACTCTTGTATAAGAAATAATTATTAATCTTACACGATATCTTTTCAAACCAAAGAAATGGAGAGTTATTATTTGTTGTGAGCATACTCGTTGGTTTTTTTTGTATGCGTTAGTGCTCAATATTGACCAATTCACGCAAATGTATCTATAGACTTATCTACTTATCGACGTACTAACTACATATCTCTCCCACACAACTTTATCAAATGCAATGCCGTTTGAATCAAACGCTATTTACATGCAAGGAGAATCTCTATCAGCCCCAATTATCAAACTACATTTTCCTTAATAATCGCACCCCGTGCGATCCTTTCAAAATAACTCCGAACTCCGATATGAACCGTAGTAATGCATGTTCGTCAAGTCGCTCAGCGCTTAAAGCCGCTTACAGCGCTGTAAAGAGAATTATTAACTCACGTGCTGCGCTTGTTAGAAAACGACATAAGCTCTTTAGGTGTGTAGGGAATAGGGTGACCATAGTTTTAAAAGAAAAAAAACTCAATGCAAGCAAAAAATACCAAAGTGAAGAGTCCTCGACTGAGCATTGTGCTAAAAGCCGCTCATTGATTTTTTTAAATTAAGTAATTAATTCATTTATTTTATTTTTATAAATCCAACAACACTGTGTAATTATCACCAATAAATTATCATAAAGTCAAAAACAAAAAATTCTATATGCAAAGATCTTATGTTATCTAAATGTCACAAAAATTACAAAGAGGAAGAAAAATATATATGCCAAAAAATTGTCCTAATTATGTCTTATTTTTAAAACAACTTCATTTATTTCAGTGAACCTGAAATCCGTCTTTTGCGAATTGAATCCAGTGCTACGCTGGTAGCTGGCCCTTTTTTCTACTCACATGGGATTCCTTACCATAAATGCGTAAAATCCTAACATGAAAATGTAATTGAAAAATTAACTCTATATCTTTAATCTCTATGACCTCATAAACTAGTACCGCGGCTGAGTTACGTTAGCTGCGGTGAATTGACAATGTCAAGTTTGTTAACGCGATGAACTCAAGGGCCCTTATTCAATAACTACAAACAAGCGGCTTTTAACCTCTAAAAATCAAATTTTTAGACCTTAACTTAACGCGCCGGGTTACGTGCGTGTTTTAGTTAGTGAATAAGGGCCCAGGTCATTTCGGTTGTCAAAATTACGTGGAGCAAGCTAGTGAATTACGATTGTAAGCATGGTCACCGTTTTATAACTAGTTTACGGCGTTATTGGGACGTTATGTGTTTTCGTACAGAATTAGGGCCCAGGATTCAATATCGCTCGCAAAGAATAACAACTTTATAGCCTAGTACAACAAATAAGTATCTCTTTTTGTTCATCTATACTTACTAATATTATAAAGAGGAAAGATTTGATTGTTTGTTTGTTTGTTTGTTTGTTTGCATTGAATAGGCTCCGAAACTACTGAACCGATTTGAAAAATTCTTTCACTATTGGAAAGCTACACTATCCCCGGGTAACATAGGCTAAATTATATTTAAAAAAAAATAGGGATCTATAATAAAACTCCAATAATGTAACCAAAGGTGTAAAAAAATAAGATTTTCAATTTTGACTTTGCGTGTTTGACATTTCAAAAACAGGCCAACGTCTGTCAGGTCTGCTAGTTGATTCATAAAATGTTCAATCACATGGCCACCCTAGTTGGAAAAGTCGCAATAATTGGTAACAGACAAGTTATGTTTGAGTTGGGCTTTGCACGAATTATTTATTCAGTTATAGGTTGAATTTGGAGCTCGTTACAAAGAGCATACCATGTGAGGAGAAGTAAACAATAATAGTCCAAAATATAAATAATAAATAAATAAATATTCGGGACATTTTTGCACACACGGTCATCTAACCCCAAACTAAGCAAAGCTTGTGATATGGCTGCCAGAGACTGATATACATACATATATATTTTTAAATACATACTTAAATAGATATTAACAACCAGATATAGAACAAACACAAATGTTCGTCACACAAATGTTTGTCCTAGGTGGGAATCGAACCCACGCCCCCAAGCTCAGAAGGCAGGTTCACTACGAACTGGACCAACGGGCTATCTGAATATAAATGGGCTATATAAAGGCTATATAAATAAACTAAACTATACATTATCATCATCATCTTCCAAAAGACGTCCACTGCTGATCACAGGTCTCTCTTTGGACTCCACACAGAACGACAGCCGGCCATCTGCATCTACTGGATAGTAGCGACTCTCACGATGTTGTCGGTCCATCTAGTAGGAGGTCCATCTAGTAGGAGGCCTACTTAGCACCTACGCGTCTTTCGGTTCGTGGTTTCCACTTAAGAACCTTTCTTCCCCATCGGTTAACGGTTCTTCAAGTGATGTGGCCTGCCCATTGCCACTTCATCTTGCAAAGCTGAGTAACTGACTGAGTGGTGGCTGTGGTTTTTAAGCGAATATTGTCGTTCCAGTTTTTTTTTTAAATTAGTGATAGGCTTGTTATTGACCGCCAACTCGCCTGATGTTAAGCTATGATGCGGTCTACATTGGAGCACGCTTGCCTAGAAGAAACCGATTCACTCGTGATTTGAAGACACGCAGATTGTAACTATCGGGGAACACCCATTCAGGCATTCCACTGACTTTTTATCGCACAAAGAAACTTCAAGCATAGCCCTTTAGCCTAAAACATGCCTCGAGCATAGTCCAAAGAATCCAACTTGGATGAGCAGCGAACGGACAATTGCGTGACATCTTCTCGTTAAAATTACCACAGTGCCTAAAGACAAGGGTCATTAACCAGTGTGTGATTGATTGATTGATTGATTAACTCTTTATTGTTCACACCATGAAATTTGATACAGAGGACAAAAAACTCTTAAAAACTAGTGTAACAACTGGCGGCCTTATCGCTAAAAGCGATCTCTTCCAGGCAACCTTAGGATGGAAAAGATTTATAGAAGACGTAGGAGACGGGGTGTGCAATAGAGGATCGACTATTAAATTTTTACTTATTCCATACACATACATTCTAATAGTAATACACACTATTATTTAAAATTATTTAAAATAAATATACTAATAGTAGTACTAATAGTATAGTGTGCTGCTATTGATGAAATTATGGTACTGATACATGGTCCATTACCACTGGCCTTTAAGCAAAATACATAAATTTTAAATAGACGATAGAGGAATTTGCTGAACTTCGCTACAAGCGCTCTGTTGTTGTTGATATTTTTGTTGCAATATAAAATTGGAAATAAAAATTTATTTTTAATCGCGAATATAATTATCTGCCGTTGACCATCAACTCGTCTGTTGGTAAGCGACGATATGGTCAACGATGAAGCACGCAGACTTAGAAGATACCTATTCACTCTGGCCTTGAAAAGCCCCAGATTATAGCTCTCAGGAAACAAGGAAGCGAGCAGGTTGTTCCAATCCTTGGCCGTAAGGATTAGAAACGTAAGTAGTTAGCGTAACTTTTGGTACGTATCCAAGGAAAATCGAAAATGTATGGGTGGCAGTGAGCCGTTTTCCTACTTGTCCTGTAGTAGAAAAAGGGGATGGAAGGATAAGGTCATGTAGCTCTGATGCACATTCGATTATTCGAAGACATAACGAAGAATACAAATTAGTTTATTTATGATTTCGATTAATAACCTTCTTTGTAATAACGAAGCATAACAAATTGCATTACAAACCCCAAACAATCCCGAACAGCGAAGCACTTAACGAAACGCAGCACAAATGAAAACAGAAGCCCGCGTAATCCACAATTACACAGAGACATCGGTAAGAGATTTCGGATAAAATACGCTATCCAGCGGGAAACTCTCGGGGCATATTGCGGATGAGAGTTTCAATTGAATGAGCCTGGTTTTGGAGAGCACCTTTGTTTAAAACTACCTACTTAATAATACGAACAAAATATTATGCTAACGAGAGGCTAACAAAATATTGAGTTGGAAAAATCGTATCAATTTCCTGCGATACAGGCCTAGCCTAGTGCTGGAGCCTTACGGACAACTGCTAATATTAATAACATCATATCTAAACATTTGAAATTGTTTCGACAGTTAATTAAATTAATACTTTTTTATATAAATAATATTTACGGAATTTTATACCATCTCTCTAGATTTGTACGCCTATAAACTAGGCAAAACATGATACAAAGTAACAAATATTTTAAACCACCTATTGTGCATGCGTTTTAAATGTGTGTATGATTTACTCGTGTTTTGTGCAAATAAATAATCTTTTATCTTTTATCTGCTATTGCGCACCAAACTAACGTTAAATCCGCTTAGTAGAAAAATCACGTGAACGTGAACCTTAACGCGCCCAGATACGGTTTGCGGTCGCGTGATTATCAAACTGGGCGGATTTAACGTTAAGCAATTGTCCGTAAGGCCCCAGGAATCGCATTATCGATATTTAGTATTTCTCCTTCATAGACATAAGCCAGTGTGTATTTCTAGTTGATAAACAAGTATGCCAGTGTTTATGCAAATAAAAATATTTTTTTCATTTTCAGTTAAGGCTTTCTTTTTCGACTTTTGGCAATTTTGGTTATTCTAGTTAAAGTGCGTCTACCTCCATGGCTAGCTTAAAATTATAAACATGGTGTCATATTAATATATAATATCTCATCTAGACAACCCCAAAGATCGAAAATGATTAAAGACATTTCGCTCGATAGAAAAAATATATGACAGTAACACTGATCTGTGCTTTTTTCCCAGTTTTTTAATGCATTTAAATACCTATTTATTAAATATACTTTAAACGATACTTTATCATACAGATTTCATAATAATGGAGGGGACTGCAAAGGTACGTTTTACATTACAGCTATACTTTTCAAAAAGTATGAGAAAAACCTCAAAAATAGAAGTAGCGAAATGAACGACTGTGTGTAAGCGCCATAGTTTAATACAATATTTATTAAGCCTTATGGTCATTCTACAGTAATAAGCGTTGCTTACAAGTGGAAAAACCTCGCCTTAAAGCAAAAAAAGTTTTGTTTGAGTACACACAAAATAATTTTTACTAAAATTGTGTTATATTTCCACCTTTATGTGCAGACTGCTATAGATTGTGGAATACGCTGTCTGAATGGGTGTTCTCCGATAGTTACAATGTGGGTGACTTCAAGTCACGATTGAATCGGTTTCTTCTACGCAAGCGTGCTCCATCCTAAATCGCTCAGGTGAAGTAGCGGTCAAGCGCAAGCTTTTTAAATGAAAACAAAAGTTTTTTTTAGAGTTGAATGTTATTAATTAGAAAGGGCTATTGATAAACGAACTTTTATTTGAATATAGAACAAGGTTTTATATTAAAAAAACGAGCTTTCTTTTAATATTAATATTGCTCTAAATTTTTAAGTAAATGTTTTTACTGAGCGACCGAAGTGAGGTCTAAGAGTTTACAGTGGGACAAATCGGCGGACAAAATACTTATGTTTGTATGTTTGTTCGGAAGATAGCTTAAGAACCGTTTATTCGATCTTCATGAAATTTTTTAGGCAAGTAGTTCAAGTAAATATAATTGTTTAGTTCCTATATGAGATAAATACGATGCAGGGGTTGTAAAGATATTAAAATAACAACGTTATAAAATATCATTAGTTTAAGGAAGGAGTTCCTAATGAATCCGAAATGAACTTATTTTGTACTAGCAGACCTGACAGACGTTGTCCTGTCTTAGAAATGTCAAAATTGAAAATCTTATTTTTTTACACCTTGGGTTACATTATTGGAGTTTTAGTAAAGATCCCAATTTTTTTTGAAAATATAATATAGCCTATGTTACCCGGGGATAGTGTAGCTTCCCAACTGTGAAAGAATTT
Source organism: Agriopis aurantiaria (assembly GCA_914767915.1). Classification (NCBI taxonomy): domain Eukaryota; kingdom Metazoa; phylum Arthropoda; class Insecta; order Lepidoptera; family Geometridae; genus Agriopis; species Agriopis aurantiaria. The sequence continues at coordinate 17,063,362 of OU611988.1, forward strand.
TTCAAATCGGTTCAGTAGTTTCGGAGCCTATTCAATGCAAACAAACAAACAAACAATCAAATCTTTCCTCTTTATAATATTAGTATAAACAAATAATGTCAGTATGACTGAGGATTATCAGTTGATTTTCGTAGCCGTTGACTGTCATATTTTTCAATCAAGATCATGGTAGGTAGGAAAACTATGGATGTACCTTAGTGTAGATCAAGCAAAAGCTTGGACATCGTGAGGTCTCAGTACGGGGCGAACTACAAATCTTTATTTTGGAGGCCGTTTTGAATACAATTGGGTATTACCAATTGTATTGTCACCAAATTAGTTTTACGAAGTCTTACCATTGTTCAAATATACAAGTAGAAACAAGCATCTCCTGTTTCCGATGGGCGGACAGAGTACTACAGTATCATCGAACGTTTTTATTATCTCCGGAGCGGACGGGCGAGTTCATATCGATCGTCGATATGTCTCTAGTCAAGTATGTTCCATGTAACAATCACGTGATTTTACAGATTTCCGTGTAGCGGAACTAGTGTATAAAAAGTTGTTTGAGAATACCGGGTGCAGAGTTCGCGCACGCGCATCTTATTTTTAAAAAGATATAAGACTGTCTTCTTTACTTTTATAAAGGTGCTTCGATCATCGTCATCATCAGCCAGAAGACGTCCACTGCTGAACGGGCCTCCCCCTTTAACCTCCACAATGAACGAAAGCCTGCCTTTTGCATCCACTAGATGCCAGCAACTCTCACAATGTCGTCGGTCCATTTAGTGTGAGGCCTACCCACGCTGCGTCTTCCCGTTCGTGGTCTCCATTCAAGAACCTTTCTTCCCCATTGGCCATCGGTTTCTCGAGCGATGTGGCCTGCCCATTGCCATTCAACTTGCAAATTTTACCAGCTATGTCGGTAACTCTGGTTCTTTGACGAATATGCACGATCCGGATTCCATTGCGCAAAGAAACTCCGAGCATAGCTCTCTCCATTGCCCACTGTGTGACTCTTGAGTTCGATAATTTTACGACCATAATATTTGAAAATATTTTAAACATGTTTTAATATTTTAATAATGTCCAGAATAAATGGGAAGAACTGTTTATCCATATGTTTATGGTAAAAATTATGATTTAAAAAAACTAAATATTTTGAAACAATAACCTCGCATAAGAGAGTTTCGGCGCCAACATGGCAAAACGTGTCGTCTCATTGTATATTTTTTTATACTTGTGTATTTTCGAGTGTTAATTCATAATAATTGTGGATTATTATTTATTAAGTGCTAGTGGATAAGCTTGAGAGTGGGTAAGTGATATAACGCGGTGTAATATATATTTTCGTGTTATTTCCAAAAATTCGTAGAAACCTCTTGAAAAGTCTCCACCACTTTACTAGGGCTTGACCGTTACTTACTTTGCTTGACTGTGAATGACAATTTGCTTGACTGGACTAAATTTCTTCAAACATGATAACAGTTTAATACTTTGACACTGGCAAACGCACCAAAGTGCGACGCCAATGTTCTCACAGAGAAAATAATTAAAAAACAATCTCGCAAAATGCGAAACACATATTTAAAAAATAGAATTAAATTTTATATTAAAATAAAACATTAAAAATACGAGTGAGATTATAAATATAAAAAAATGAACCATCCAAAACATTATTTTGAAGTAAATATCCCGACAAGAAAACCACCCATTCTGACTCTCTAATCTGCGTCTGGTTAAACTCATCGAATTATAGTGCCTAATTTAACCAAATTAGTGTTCAAGCTCCCTCTCTAACACAATTTGCCCTCCTTTGCCTCCGAGACGTTGACATGTCCCAAACAAATTGAATTTTTCACACCTCCGATGGCTAATCTGAATACCGAAACAGGCTAATTTCAATCCGGTCCAGTGAAAACCTTCTCTGGTAAAATCCGGATTGACAAATTGAGTTTCTCATTGGCTGCAGTGAATAGACTGATCTTGTAGGGGAATGTGAGAAGTCGGCAGTGAGATCATGACGTGCTAATTGATTTGAAAGCAAATGCAATGTGCAAAGCGGGATTGGTAATTGAAATCTTTTCATTTTGTTTTATAGAGAAAAGTCGGAGTGATAAATTAAGTTTATCAAATGAAAAAAAAAAATAGAAACTAATAGCGATTAATGTAAAAGTATGTAAGGTTAGATAGGGCTGTTTTCTTATATGAGCCTTTTTAGGGTTCGGTACCCAAAGGGTGTAAACGGGACCCTATAGGGTCTAACTAATAGTCACTAAGTAAAAACTAAAGAGTGCCAGTCCCCACACAACATACGTTTTAATGTATTTTTGTATTTGCTATAATTTAAGAACGGTAATACACATAAGCGTCAATGTTGGCATGATTACAGTATAGGCCGATTTTATTGTAACCTTTTCTTTTACACTAAGTTTTCTTTTCAAAATCCGTAACGAATATAAATTATAAATAAGGGCCCTGTCTACTTTTTTTAATTTTCAGGCGGAGAAACTTGAGATGGATCATATATTTCTACTATGAAAATCATGCTGCTAATACCTACTGATTGTCTGACCGCCCATCACACCGAATCGAATGCTCACACGAGCGACGGTCGCGAGCGTGCGTTTGATTGGACTTAATTAACATCTGAGCCTGTTTGCCGACTGACAGTAATACAATTCCAGCTCACCCGTCCAGTGGAACTCTAATTCAGTGCAACAGCTTCAATAAAAGGCTAACTGCACTTTTCTAAGTGTTAATGGCATTACCCCGAAACAACTACAAGTTTTATTCTCTCAGTAGGTAAGCTGCATTTTGTAAAATTCTCATTTCACATTCATTTCTAACCCGAACTTCCTTAAGCTTTAGTGCATGACCTTGTATGAACCTTATCAACTGTTCCGCAACTACATTTCCCCATAGCCTTTGATGTCCAGGGTTGTCACGCGTTCCGGTCAAATGCTCCTGCAAAGCCGATTTTCCTATATTGGACTGAGGTAGCATTTGGATATTAAATTCTTGCTCTGTTTGGTCATTTTGGTGGTCGGGATTCTGGGTGAATGCTGTTACTATGAGATAGGAAATGGTTAAAAGGACAAAATTTAAGTAGAGGACTAGATTTTTATTTGAGCTGTATTATCTGAGGCAAGAATTAGCATGTTACATGGATTGCTTTATTTAGTGTTTTTAGAATTCATTACCACCTGATTTTGTACTTGTAAAGTTTTATCATCATCATCATTTCAGCCATAGGACATCCACTGCTGGACATAGGCCTCGCCCTTGATCTCCAAAAGGGCCGGTTGGAAGCGGCCTGCACCCAGCGTTTCCGTGCGGTTTCTTTTAGGTCGTCTGCCAATCTAGTGGATGGTCGTCCTACGCTGCGCTTACCGGTCCGTGGTCTCTTTTCGAGAAGCTTTCGGCCCCATCGGCCATCTGTTTTGCGTGATATATGCCCTGCCCACTGCCACTTCAACTTGTTAATCCAGTGGGCTATGTCAGTAACTTTCGTTCGTCTACGGATCTCCTCATTTCTGATTCGATCTCGTAGAGAAACCCTAATAGAATTTAATTGTAACAAAATAGGCATAAAATAAAAGGAAGTCAAAACATTGTAAGATGACGTTTAGTTAAAGACCACTACTTACTAGTAACTATCATAAAATACATAGAACCATTCACAGTAGGTATCCAGAGGTAAGCCTCGGGCTAACTCAGCATTAACTTTACGGGGCCTTTGTTTACTTTCGTAATCCGTAGTTAAGGGAGCGCTATTAGCCACGGGCACGCTTACAGTTTACTCAACTCAGCCGGTATGATTATAAGATTTTGATATCCGCTTATTTTGTAACCTCACCGATTTACCTACTAAATTGTTAAGTATGACTCTTATGCAGAGCAAGAGTCTTGGCATATGGCTTCGGTATACCCTCATTATCAACCCTTTATGTTCTACAAAGACCTTCTTTCAGAGAGAATTGATGGACCCTAATCCACTATGCTCGTCCCGTGCATGTTAGTGAATGTCATACATCTTTGAACTGTTGTGGTTCTTGGACATATAATTATGTTTCCTCGCGATATTGAGATTTTGAGCGGTGGCATCGTAAATGGACATAATTTATCTACAAAAACAGAAAAACAGAAATGTTTATTTTGCAATAATGAAGTCTAAAACAAAACTATCCAAAACTAACCACTAATTAAATCAAATTAGCGTAGGGCCGAGAATCAAGCTGGGTGCCATGAGATTATAAAGCGCACAAGCTACCGCTCGGCTACCATCACTCACACCACCACCACGGTTGTCAATTTATGGTAAAAACCGATTTTTTAAAAGGAAGGTAAAAAACATTTTATATGAAATTGCTTTAAAAAAACGTATATCTAAACGTTACCAACCAGAGTCGAATGGGTCCGTCTCAGCATTAATGCTAAAAGTAAAGGACTATCAGCGCCGATTTTAGGATGAATTCTTGAGTTCTAGGTTAACACATTTTTTTATATTTTTTTATCTAAATGCAATTTAAACAAATACTTAGGACATAGACAATAAAATAAAGTAGGGCACAAAATATTTATGTATCTGTTTGTTGTTTGATACGCTAACGTTAGTGTTATGAGCGTGTACTTCGTTTAATTTATAATCGTAAAAAATAAATACAGATATTTCTTTGTCTAATATACCATAGACGAGACTTCAGGTATAAAAGAAAAAAAACCGCATCTATGGCAAAAAAGTACTTAATAAAAATCAACTTTCATAAACGCCTGACTCAATCAGCTAATTTGTATGTACTTTAATTTGATTTTACCGAACCAAACTGACTCAAATACAAAACATTCTTACAAAACAAAAGATCGAAGGACCATTACGCCGCTAAGAAAAACAATCACTAAACTTGTCACCGTCCGTCTCTCAGACCGTAAATCTCAATCGAACGCGCCGACAACGCTTTAATTCACTCGGCCAGCGAGCATTCTGTTCTTTCCCGTTTAATTAGATCGGCTATTGGTGGCACCTGAGGCGGGGCTTTGTGCTCGACCGCGCACACAAATTGTGTCGCCTTCGAGTAATGGTGGCTGCTTCTACACCCTTGTATAATTGGAATTTATTTTATTTTGTTGAAGATTTATCTAATGCCTAGTCAAAATGGTTTTAATTTGTCTCGTTCGCCAACCCAAAAAAATTACATGCTACTTGTAATTTTTTATATTTTTTCATACTCTCAAACAGACAAAAGTCAATAAAATCTGATCACAACAAATAATTAAAATTTTCTTACTAATTTTGATACAGCTCAAATTACATTATTTACATCTTTTCCAATTGAACAACATAAACATTGTCAACGTTACTATTCTGTGTAATGCATTGATTTCACGGTTAATATGTGTGCAATGTGCGCTGCATTCTACCAAAGACGTCGGCGTCGTCTTAAATTACAAGAGTAACTGTGTGCGGTGAAACGTGCTCGATGCGGTGTAATTGCAGCCGTAGTGCCAATTTAAAGGCAATATTGAAGTTTAGTATACAATTACGAGCTGATAATTAATGTTTAGAGGTAGTTTTCGGTCTTGAACCGAAAGTTTTGCTCTCAAACTATGCTGTTCATTGTCACTTCCAATAGTGGTAAAATACAAATAATTATATTTGAGTAAGTACTTTTCTTATGAGAACAGTTTTAAAATCGCAAATAAACAAACTCCTAAATTTACAATATTATATGTACTGTTTTAAACTATCACGGTTGTTCACTAAAGTTATATGATTATATACGGGATATTTACCGTGGTAAGGTTGTGGAATGAGCTCCCGATATTTTGACGCTGTTACATGCACCATGTTCACGGGAAGACTGTCGATCACGTCACGGTCACGGGATGTCGTCAGAAAGCGGGATATCTTCCTGTGAACATGGCGCATGTAACTGCGTGAAAACATCGGAAGCTCATTCCACAACCTTACCACGGTAAATATCCCGTAAATAATCATATAACATTATTATTTACCGTTGAATAATCCATATTCACGGATTCTCTAATGAAATTTGAAAACAGACAATAGAATTCTATAGGTACTGCTAAAAAGCAGAATCGAAACGTAAAAGTACAACCTCACGCTAAATTCCACATTGTGCAATCCCTTTACCAACAATTAAAATAGCGGTCTCGTAAAAAAGATTATGCACGTTCATGCACAAAGCCAAAATCAAGTCAAACAGACGGTAATTTTTCCCAACGAATGCAAACTCGAGGGCTTTTTTGCTTTCCTTTTTTGAGCTTTGCAACATTCTAGAAGTTACAGTAACGCCCTGCAGGACAGCGATGACCGTCTGTCAACTCATATTTTTTCCTCTTTGTGTTTTAACTCTACAGGGGTACATATAAAAAAATAAGATTTCTCTAGCGCCCAAATCTATATATTTTTTAGAGCGAGTTTACCACTCAATGCCTACAGTAATCTATGAAATTTGTAAGCTGAGAAAGTATTATCTTTCCTGATACTTGGTAAGTTTGTAAAATGAACAAAAACAGAAAACAACGATTTTATTTCAAAAATGGATGCCGAGATAATGCCTTTTATCATGTTACATAAACTAAATTAATAAAAAGTTCAACAGCACCGTAATTGATAGATTACTTACTTCAAAACATTTAACTTCCATGAATATTATGTCACCATTAAATGGTTACATTATCTTGAACTTACCTGAAACAAAAAAAAATAGTTTTAATCATCTAAGGTCTACATGCCACGCATACGGGGCATCGGAACATAGTCTTGCTAAATACATACAATTATTTGCTTGTTCACTGACACAATATATCACTCAGCGAACGCACAATAAATCATAAGCAATTATTTTAAAGTATACAAGATACAGTAAAATTTAAGCAGAAGGACCATTCACATGCTGAGTGTATCTCTAGAAGAGAATATCTTAACAACTTTTACTTCAGGAACAATCCCAAAACCGCGATTTAAAAAAACAAAATGTCATTAGCACTCAAAAGTGTTTGGAACAGCTGTTTTTTTCGCGATATCAGGGTTGGTCACAAAGTAAAGGTTGTTTATAAAGACAAGTATGATGATATTCATTATTATGACCATCGTATAGAGAAAAATTCTGTAAATCAAACAAAATAATATAAAAAGCTAAATAAATTACCTTATTTTGATTATAGAACTTTAAAATACGGATAATAACTAGATCTTTGTTTATGACAAAAAGATTGCCCGTAACTTGGGTTACAAAGATAAAATAATAAATTTTAAATCAAAAAAAAAAAAAAAAAACTAACCTAAAAAATTCGTTGTTCGCTCACTCTGATTTTGGTCTCGGTGTTATATTGGTGCTTGTTTTATTGCGTTTTTCATGGCAACCCCAACTTAGGTAAGTAGGGATGGCCTAGTAAGATGTTATGAGTACAAAATTTTATAAAATACCTGTCAATTTGTCAAAAATATATCACGTAAATATTCTTTGCCCATAACTTTTAGTTAATTGATAGTACTCGTATGTTGGTTTAGTTAAAACAATCGAAAATAGTTACAATTCTGCAGTGCAAGTACCGTTCTTTATCGATCGTCAAATTCGCTAAAATGCCATAGAATCGATCACAGCGAGTACTGAAAACATGGCATATTATCGAATTTGACGACCTCAACTGTCAATTTGACGATCGCTAAAAGACCGGTACATGCACCCCTGGTTTTTTACTGTGTCTTCTCTAATGAGCTATGTCTTCACTGTCTCGGTTCTTCGGTTAATTGTTTTGAAGAGATTGGCTATTAGACTCGGGAGTTTGCGGATGTGTAATTACGGCTAACAAATTACGTACAACAAATACGTATAAAATAAAATAAAATCTTAAATGAATTTGTGCTTCCAAAACAACTTTCACGACACGTGATAACTTGGTCTATATATGGTTTTTTTTTAATAACTACCAGAATAGTCTATACTAATATTATAAAGAGGAAAGATTTGATTGTTTGTTTCTTTGTTTGTTTGCATTGAATAGGCTCCGAAACTACTGAACCGATTTGAAAAGTTCTTTTACTGTTGGGAAGCTACACTATCCCCGGGTGACATAAGCTATAATCTATACCCGTGCGAAGCTGGGGCGGACCGCTAGTACTTTATACAGATAGGCACCAATTGCGATCTGATCGCTAAGAGCGATATCTTTCAAACAACTTCCGGGTGAGTTCGTGAATAATTATGCAGCATGAACGGTGGTAAAATTTAATATATTAAAAACTTAAATAGGTCATTGGGTTAACAATTCAGTAACGTTTGGAAGATGATAATACGTATAATAAATTTCGCCGGAAACAGAAGTTCTACCGAAATCTATATACATACTTATACGGTATAAAAGCGAAAACACTCACTCACTGACTGACTAAATCATCATTAAATCTCAAAAACTACATGACCTACGAAACTAAAATTTCGCAAGTAGGTTCTTTACGAGGTGCAACTATCCGCTAAGAAAGGATTCTGCGAAAGAACCGAACTAAAAGGGACAAATAGGGCTGAAAGTAGGTATATGTTATGAAAATGTATGCGTAAGAAGTCACGAGCAACAGCTAGTCTATACTAATATTATAAAGAGGAAAGATTTGATTGTTTGTTTGTTTGTTTGTTTGCATTGAATAGACTCCGAAACTACTGAACCGATTTGAAAATTTCTTTCACTGTTGGAAAGCTACACTATCCCCGGTTAACATAGGCTATATTAAATTTTCAAAAAAATAGGGATCCTTACTGTTTTAGTAAGGATCCCTATTTTTTTATGTAACCCAAGGTGTAAAAAATAAGATTTGTAATTTTGACTGCGTGTTTGACAGTTCTAAGACAGAACAATGTCTGTCACATAGATTCGTACTATACTGAATCTATGGTCTGTCAGGTCTGCTAGTATCCAATAAAGAAAATTAAACCGGATGATATTTATGTGCTATCCTTAATTTATCATTTGTTATTGATAATTTCAAATGTAATATTGTTATTTGTAAAAGAAGTATTTATATACCTGTCTTAGTAAACAATCAATGGTCTGTATAGAACAAAGGAGTATTATATAAAAAGTACCCAATTCCATTCCCATATAAGGTGTATTTCTCAGTCTCACACACAATCAATAAATGTTTCATGAATCAGTATTGAATAACAATTGTGGGTAGAATCTCACCCCTTGTGGAACGCTGAGCCTGTGACATATTAAAACGGCTGCCTTTTAGTGTATTAGATTTAAGACGTTTGTTTTTTGTGAGATTCTAAATAATTTTATTTGACAAAACGAGGTATGTTTTTATTTTACACTAGCGGTCCGCCCCAGCTTTGCACGGGTATAGATTATAGCCTATGTCACCCGGGGATAGTGTGCCTTCCCAACAGTGAAAGAATTTTTCAAATCGGTTCAGTAGTTTCGGAGCCTATTCAATGCAAACAAACAAACAATCAAATCTTTCCTCTTTATAATATTAGTATAGATAACACATTATGCAAATCCATAGAAAGGCGCAACCAATTTTGCTTAAATCAAACATTGCCAGCGACCATCTCAATCAAATTAGCTTTAAAATTTAAGTAAAGGCATTGAAATATACCCAGTAAATTTTTGTTAAAGACAATTATATACAAAAAGCATAAGTAAGTACAAGGTACTTATTCAGTAAAAATTACAAGCAAAATTAAAACTATCTTAAATTTATATTTACATATAACTAAAACTAATCTAAAACTAAAATTATTCTAAAACTAAAACTAATCTAACAACAACAAAAAAAAAGTACATTGAGTATATGAAAAGTTACAAATGTTTCAATTAATAATTTAGTTAGTTTTCACTCAATTTCAGGATAATCAATTAGTTAACCTACCCACCTAGTTAAGCCTACTTAACTTTAATAATGTAGTAAAACAAATTAAACAAGACTACGATCAACATTACAATTTTACATACATTCTGAAAATGCCTAAAACAATTTTGCGATCGGGCTAAAACTTTCGACGTTAAAGAAAACAGAACAGTGCCGTTTTCATAAATAACTGTTTTTTTTCTTCTATTTGCATGATGTAGGGCCTTGCTACAGTGCCGTGTGAAATTTTATTTACGCTTTTGAATAGAACGGGGTATGGCCATAAAGATTTTTGAGATTATTGTGCACTCTGCACATGGATGGAGTTTTCGTGTTTAATTTTTAACGGGAGTCACAGAATAGATGGTACTAGTACAAACACTTAGATTAGAAATATTGGTTACTATAATATAATATAATATATAACTTTATTATACTTACACCGAAATAACAAAATACAAAAGTAGGTAACTTAAAAATAATGCAAAACCGGTAGTATAATAGGCGGCCTTATCGCCTTACTATAAAGGATTACATGGAACAATGATGTGGCAATAAACTGAAAGGACAACAATACGTTCATAATGGACAACTTTTACGATGAACCGACGCTAAATTGCGAAAAAAAACAAACTATTCCATTGAATTTACATAAACACTCAACGAAATGTATGTACATTTGATTGAGTGTTAATATAATTTTTCAATAGAATAGCCGATTTTTTCGCGATTTCTGAATTGGTCTCATAATAAAAGCACAGCAATGCTACCATTGAGCTAAAATCACCATTAATTTATTCACTGACTGGCAATGCACACTCTAAACCACTGGGTCTGGAAGCATGACATTTTTCATAATGTTCCATTACGAAAATGAGGAGTAAGGAAGAATTTTTGAAAATTCATACCCAAAAAGGCAACAAAAAATACTTAACCTAACCTATCCAATATCTTATCCAATAACCTATCTTATATCCTATACAACCTAAGGCGCCCTATTAGCGCCTTATTAGGCGCGGTATCCTATTAGGCGCCTAGTAGGCAATAGAAATTGTATGAAGTTCGTCTTTTGAAGTTAGAAACGTGGAAGTTTCTATTTAGACTTTTGTTTACAAATAAGAGTCAGCTGTATAAACGTTTTTGGTCATTCATCCTCTAGAAGAGTTAATAGAGGATAAAATTTTGGATGAGTTTCGTCATTTCTTCAAACCCTATCAGGCGCATGGCTTGTCTACATAATAAAATCTTACACTCATTCGCTGACAGACAACGGACAGCCTTACGCTAGCTCTTGATTCTAGTTTAATAAAGTTCAGTCTAGTTTAATAAAATACAGTTTAATTCTTCATGAGTCTAGAAGCATTAAACTGTTCCTTAGATAACTTAGGCAAGCACTAAGTGACAATTTTTGGAAATAATCTTTATTCGCGCAAAGTCACAGTCATTAAGTTAGTTTTCCTATAAAATAAGTATTTAATCTGAGGTGACTACGAGTATGTTCTATCTCCATTAATAATCTGCTCATCGATACAAGTTATATCGGAGTTAAGATTGAAATCGAGAAACTTTAGCCAAAGGATTATGAAGCTATAGCAGTAACCATCCGTAAGTCTACAGAATCTAATACCTATTTTGATCAATCGCTTTGAAATCTAGTTTATTTGGAAACTTTTCCAACTAATCAATGATTGAGGTAAATGCGCAAAATTGTGTGTTAAATTATAAGCAAGCTGTACTTTGTGACTTTGAATGGAATTTTTGAAATTGTCTATAGAAAAAAAAACTTGCGTCTGTTTTCATGACGCTCGCAACGTACTTAATTTTCTTTCTTCTGACATTTAGTCGTATAATAGTAATAAACCAACAAACAGCAGATTTCAAAAGTTAATTTCGCTTACAATATGAGTAGTTGTGTGCAGCGTGATAGTGTGATTTTGTTTTTACTTAACTCTGTAACAGTTAAATAAATCTTATTGATTATAAAAATAATAATGGCATGTGGATTAAAAAAATTCAGAATTTGATATAGAGGTACTTAGTTTAATTACCTTGTCTTTCAAATTACTTTATATCATCGAATGTCAATACATTATCGATTGTTTACTCCTCATTCTTTATTTTCTATAACTTGTAACCTCATCACGTGAAAGCATTTTGTCATCATAAGCCACGCGTTACACGCGCCGTGGAAACAAAGCACCCTAATGGCAATAGAATTGAACAACACAATGCCTAGTTACTGAATCGGTAACGTTTTCAGGGGTCGTTGGCGACGGAACGCGGTGGATTTATCAGAGCAAACATTCAGTCGTTGCTAATAAATCAGTTACGTTTGTCAGGTGTTGCTAGTATTGGCGCTCGAAGATTTTGCAATTTTTCGACTTACCGGGAATGAATTATGTTTGGTTTTGACGGACGGGATTAAAACTTGGGAGAAAATACGGTGGAATGGGTAATGTTGCCTTTGGTAATTAGTTTTCTAAAGCTGTTTGCATTTGCAAATTTTATATTAGGTACTCGACCCAAAGCCGTTTTTGAAGACAAATTGAAAAAAAAAAAAACACGCAGATGCACCTTTATGCATGGTTTTCTAAGGGTTTGACCAGGGCCCGGATTCTACTAAACAAATTGTTTTTAAATTGTAATTGTTTCAATTTTAATTTTTGAATAATTGCCTTTAAAATTGAGTTTTATTTATACTAGAAAAATGCAACCTTCTAATATTATAATTTAGTATATTTTTTATTTTATTAATAATTGTATTAAAAAAAACAAAAAAGTGCAAACAGCTAGACTGTGGAATGCGCTGCCTGAATGGGTGTTCCCGATAGGTATCTGGGTGATTTCAACTTATGACTGAATTGGTTTCTTCTAGGCAAGCGTATCGTAGACCGTATTGTCGCATAACATCAGGCAAGCTGCCGGATAATAGCAAAGCCTATTAATCAATAAAAGAGTTAAGGTAAGACACATTGTGTGTTTTAATAACCCGCTGTATGAGGAGTAACTTTAAATATTTTCATCTGTATGTGTTAAATAATATATTAATTTTTTATGGAATGGGCCGGCCTAAGTTGCCGTTTTTTTGCTAAGTTTAATTTAAGTTGATTGAAATACGACGGTTTGAGGATATTAATGAACATTGCTAGAACTAGTTTTTTTTATTAAAATTTTGTTTAATCTAGTTAAATTATTACTTATAACTTGTTCTAAACAAAAATAGCTGTAAATAAAATAAAAAATAAGGGCTCTTTCGCTCCGCAGTTCTCTCGTACGCGGTTTTAAGAGTTTTTTTATTTTTTTATTTGTAGTGTTTGGTAATTTATTTAGATCAAATCTTACAAGTCAAATTGGAATCAGTTCCCCCTAATTGGTTTTCCTGAAATTTTGCATACACCTTTAGTTCTGATGACAATACTATATGCAATACCCAATAGGTAAGATATCAAATTGAAAATTTAGTATTTGTTTGTAATATTAAGATAGACAGCAAAAAATGGTTTAGACACCACGCACGCGCACGCACAGACGGTTTGGAAACGCAGTGATTTTATATTTTCCATATTGTGAACAAACTTTTTTTTTAAACAAGCTTTTCATTTTTATTTTAATGTTTTTATTTTTGCAGACACTTTGAACATATATAAAATAAAAAAAACATAAATCAATTTTCAAATTGATATATTTTTATTTTACGCATTTGTAACACGTGAACATTTTGCTTGTGACATGTTACTCCGCCAAAATAAAAATACGAAACAAAAGTTTGTTAATAATAGTCATAAAAATTTTCAATTTTTTTTTCAATTTTTTGATTTCATATCTTCATTAAGAACGACAGTATGGGACAGCCTTCTTAAGGCCTGAAATTCTAAATATTAATAATAACTAAATTTAATAAGTAATCTACGTGGAGAGTGGAGGTAATTCGTCGGAAGAGTTCAAGCGGTGAAGGATCCGCGGGTTTCGTTTATTTTAATCTAAAGTTTAGATTTATTTTGTTCAAAATGTTGTTATTAATGTTTGTTTAATAGGAAAAGTTGTTGCGAGTCAAGGATGACCCTTGTAGAGGGTGCTTTGCTGAAAATAATGCTAGAAGTTTGTATATACACGATGAAATATATGAGGCAGATGTTTATGGGTTACAGTAATATTTGTAGCTCCGACCACAGGGAGAGATTATGAGATTCAGGTATGAAGTTTGCTTATTTATAATTTACTAGCTAACCTCAACCTCGTAAACCGTAAATTTCCCGGGATGAACAGAACCCTATGTTAGTCTTATTTTTTTATGTAACAGCAGACAAACAAGCAGGCCACTTGATGGTAAGTAGTCACAGTCGCCCATGGACACCTACAATAATCAGGGCATTGGCGGTGCGTTACCTTACCTTTGAGGACTCCATTCACTCTTTGTTTCGTCTCTCCGACGAAATTTGTCGCCGACTCGCACTTGGCCATTATTTATTATTTTTTGTTTTACTTTAGTGTGTACTGTAATCATGACAAGTTTAACGCTTGTGCGTATTACCAGTTTTACACTAGTTAAAGCAAATACATAAATATGTTTGTTGTATGGGAACGACCGCCTTCTAGTTTTTACCTTTTTATTTTATTATTATTATTTGTTAGTTAATTCGCCGTAACATTACATATTCTGTGAAAAATTATATTGGCTTTCTGTTGTGAAAAATACAGCCCTCAAAAGGTAGGACAGACAGACAGACAGCATATAGGCTTAGTAATAGGTCCCGTTTACACCCTTTGGGTATGGAACCCTAAAAAACTGAGGTGTTGCAAAGAGTAGTATTTTATATGTGTATATGTACCTACCATGTTCTGACAAATAAATATTTTGAATTTAAATTTGAATTTGGATTTGTATGCGTAGTGTGGCAGACGGGCGTAGCTATTTAGAATGAAAGATCTCTACCATAGCTACTTGACCTTATTACAGTATTTCATAAATTATCAGACCATAAATTTAATTATCCTCAAAAACAGGGAGTTGTTTTAAAATCGTACCGCAGACTAATCAACATGCTAGACGCGTGATTTATTTCGCGTCAAAGTTGAAAATTAATTCTCGGTGGCAACGCGGGGAATCCAGGAGCAGGGGAAAGTTTCTGACGTCATATTAGCGGGACTGTGAGGGAATGGATGTCGGAAAAGCATTTTTGGAGACTTGATAGTTAAATCATAACATTAAACGTTAACGTTAAACGTTTTAGCGTTTTGACTCCACTTTCTTAATTAGAACAGCAAAACAATGGAACGCCTTGCCCCTGTCTGTATTTCCGCAGCATTACAATCTTGGAGTGTTCAAGTCTAGGGTTAAGCAAACGTGCTCCATCTTCGACCGCATCATCGCGGTCGGTCAAAAAAATAACGATTTTATAAAGTATTGGATCCATTCGATGTTATTGACATCAAACATCATAGCGTTTTTATGTTTATTTGGTAGCCGATTAGCATGCCCTAGTGTAAGAATTTTTAAGATGTTCACCAGCCTTCAACTTGAACTTAAAAACTTTAAGCTATATTAAATTGATGCTCATGAAAAACCAGTGAAATCAAACAAAAATTAATTACGAGAAAAAAAGCCATAAAATATTGTCTGGTGTTTTAAAAATAATATTGAGCTACGTTAGGGCACTAACTCGCCTGACAGTAAGTGACGCTGTGGCAGAGGATGTAACACGTTGATCTAGAAGAAATCTATACACTCTAGCCTTGAAGATGCCAAGATTGTAGTTTTCAGGAAACGAGGAAGGCAGTTTTTTTTTTTTTTTTTTTTTTTAATAGCTTGCATTTGACCACCATCACGCCTGACGTTGATGTTGATGTTGATTTCCGCTCTTGGGCAGTGCGTATCATAAATGGTGACCCAAATCGTGTACGAATTTTTGTGTTTTACACGACTACGCAAAATTATTATTCGAGTGTATGTATGTATGTATTAGTTATTCTTTGGCAAGCCCTACAACCTAAACGGTTTAATAGATTTCAACATGTGAGGTGTCATTTGAATCGTTTTAATAGTAAAAGTGACATAAGAACAAGAAATCAAGATGGCGTCTGCGAAACGAAACGGAGGGAAAAATAGAAAGTAAACTTAGCTAAATAGGTCAATATTATATCATTACGTGGAGCTCACTCAGCAGATTAAAAAAAAAACATATTTTTATGCCATAGGTGGCAAACAAGCACACGGGCCGCCTGATGGTAAGCGATCGCCGTCGCCTATGGATACCTGCAACACCAGGGACATCACAGATACGTTGCCGACCCTTAATAATATTAAAAGCCCTTTTGAAGAACCACACCACGCCACAGGATCTCATTCCACAAATTCCTGGTGTGAGGCAAAAAAAAGCGTAAAACGCACCTATAACGCTACTATGAAGTACACAGTAGTTAACGAGATAAAGAGTTCCATATCTACTACGAGTATAGGTATGGATAGGTACGTAGCGCGCCGCTGTTACTTTGCAGTTACTGTTTACCTACTATTTATACAATGCAGTCTGGTTATATTTTTTTAATAATTTAAGTTACTTGTAAAATGGCTGGTGTAGCGGCTGAATCAGCGGAGAGCCTCAAAAAGTGAAAATATAGTACCCTAGATAGCGGAAATATATTTGAGCCTTTTGGGGTCGAGACGCTTGGACCGTGGGAACCAGGAGCCCATCGAATATTTAAAGACATATCAGGGCGACTGGTCGAAGCAACTCGTGACCAAAATGCTGGCCTTTATTTTGCCCAAAGACTAAGCATTACCATACAACGTGGCAATGCTGTCAGCATTTTGGGAACGCTGCCCACCGGTAGCGGCTTATTAGATTAATTTTAGGTTTAGTTAAAAATTTAATATAGTTTTTGTCCTAATGATGAATTATTGTCAAGTTAATTGTGTGTCTCTTGTAAGTTTTAAATTTTACTAAACTAACTTGTATGAAATTGGTGTCCTTCAATCATATTATACATCTCAGTCCACAGAATACAAAGACCACCAATGTTTACCATTCGCTCCGAAACTCGTTGCAGCAACCCAAATCAAATCCGTGTTACTTCCAACTTTTTACGCCATATCGCTTGTTTACACACTCTTCCCAAACCGCGGGATTGTTTGACATCGTCGAAAATTCCAAACGAATCCAGAAAAATCCGGCGGCATATACGTGCTACGCTAAATTTATGTTCTACTCTATCGAGGATTAAAGGCAGCAACTATAGGGTTTTACCAGGGATTATCATTATTAATGTGTACGGATTGGTAGTATTGAGTTTTGATATATTTTTGTATTATTGAACTGAACAATTCCCACTTTCCCTGGTAGTGGTTTATGTTTACTAGATTTTTTGTAAATATATTATCTATACTAATATTATAAAGAGGAAAAATTTGATTGTTTGTTTGTTTGTTTGCATTGAATAGGCTCCGAAACTACTGAACCGATTTAAAAAAAAAAAAAAACACTTTTGGGAAGCCACACTATCCCCGGGTGACATAAGATATATTTTTTGTTTATTTAACAACTGTGTTTTTTTGTTTTTTGTTTTTGTAGGGATCCTTACTAAAACTCTAATAATGTAACTCGAGGTGTAAAAAAAATAAAACTTATGCATCTTATGTGGTGCGTTGCTAGTATAAAATATAAATGCCAAAAGTGCTCCTTGATGTAAATATATATACAGGTTCAAAGGTAACTAACGCAAAACCCCTTAAGGGCGACTTCGGTGCAGCTGTTTCATACATTTTGTCGGGAGTGAATGTATGAAACAGCATATATTTTATTGTGAATTTCGAAAACTTGTAGAACAAAAGTTGATAGTTTTGTTGCACCAAAAAAGGTCACCCTTAAAAGGTTTTGCGTTAGGTACATCTTATTCTGCATAATATTTACATTCAAGAGCACTCTTAGCATTTATATACATAAATATTATATGTATATATCATCATCATCATCATCAGCCGGAAGACGTCCACTGCCGAACATAGGCCTCCCCCTTTAACCTCCACACTGAACGACAGCCTGCCTTTTGCATCCACTGGATGCCCGCGCCTCTCACAATGTCGTCGGTCTAGTGGGAGGCCTCCCTATGCTGCGTCTTCTTATATGTATATATAATTATAAATATATATAAAAGACTAATCTAGTAAACCTAAAAAACCATACCGGGGAAAGTTTGACTTGACTTTGACTGTATATATAGGGGCCGAAAGGTTCTAGAATAGAGACCACGGACTGGTAAGCGCAGCGTAGGACGTCCATCAACAAGATGGACTGACGTTTTTTTTTTTAAATCAGTAATATATAGCCTTGCCATCTCGCCTGATGTTAAGCGACGATGCGGACATCCGATATCGGGAGCTCACCCCACAACCCAACCACGGTATATATCCCGTAAATAATCATATAACTTTAGTGAACAACCCTGATAGTATAAAACAGTGTTTTAATAAATTCAACTAAAAGCACACGAACCCGTAATTCTCATGTAAACACCGACGTCAATGATAAAGAGCATGAATATACGTAAGTAAATGGAAAAACACGTTCAAATAGCATACTAAGTAATACGATAGGAGAAGCTCACGTCGAACTCAAAGCACAGACATTGCACATTTATTTAAATAGTGGCGCGCGAACAAATATTTAAAGATACGTAGAAACGACTTGTTTGCATTGCTCTGCAGAGGTAAGGCACACGTTATGTGATCAGCTCTAGCTTTAATTATATTATATTTTGTCTGGAAATAAGTGGGTGTAAATGCTAGAAGGCGGCACTGAAACGTAGTCTCTCACTCATAAATAAGCTCAAAGTCCCACAATGATCTATGGAGAGGGCTGTGCTCTGGGTTTCTCTACAAGATCGAATCAGAAATGAGGTGATCCGTAGACGAACGAAAGTTACCGACATAGCTCACCGGGTTAGCAAGTTGAAGTGGCAGTGGGCAGGGCACATAGCATGCAAAACAGATGGGGCCGAAAGGTTCTCGAATGGAGACCACGGATCAGTAAGTGCAGCGTAGGATGTCCACCCACAAAATAGACAGACGACCTAAAACCTAAGAGACCGCAGGGAAACGCTGGATGCAGGCCGCTTCCAACCGGCTATTTTGGAGATCGATGGGGGAGGCCTATATCCAGCAGTGGACGTCCTATGGCTGAAATGATGGAAGACTAGAAGAGGCAAGATGTTTAGACACTAGACTCTTACATAACAAATTAATTCAACTCTTCCCTTTGAGGGGAAATAGAGAGACAGAGAGAGAGAGAGAGAGAGAAAGGGAGAGAGAAACAACCAAAAATCTAATAAAAGAGGTACCAATGTTATGTTATACAGAGAACTAACATGTTTTAAATGTTTATCGAGACTTATTATGATTATTTAATTTAGGTAAACAATATGTACCTTTCGCTCGACGTTTCGACCATGTTACAATGGCCGTGGTCACGAGCTGACTGAACACTGCAGGCGAGTCCGGCAAGAAGAGCGGGCGTTTTGTTCTCCTACCCTCACTTGATCTCGAAAAAACATCATTTAAAACATGTGTTCAAATGGCGAAAAATTAAAAATAACTAGAGTTAACAGTTTTTTCACACGCGATAATTTTAATAAAAGCTGTGATCATCACCAAGCGGTTGAACAGAATTTATTCATAGCTTACAACACTCTCAGTCTCACTCGTCAGTCATTCTAAATCAGTTAGCAACTGTGATGTGGAGTTTGACGCGTTGATCTAAATAAAAATGATCATTTAAAGTTCACTCATAATGCCTGGTAACAGATTTTCCTTCTCGTTTCCAATCTATTTACTTTACTTCTCCTTTCTGTGGTATATTTTAAGGTCAACTAAACCTTCAAAATGTACTCCATTGAATAGGTATATTTTTTACGTCTGCGTGCATAATCTTCAACCAGATTTTTCGCTTCCCAGCAGGCTAGTTCATGGACAAACACGATAATAAACAACAATTAACAATTTAGTGAACAACCGTGATAGTTTAAAACAGTGTTTTACGATAATAAACGTTTAAAAAATAGATAGATAACTCTTTATTGTTAACAAATAACATAGGTACATCAGACAAAAACAACTTAAAACTAGTGAAACAATTGATGACATTATTGTTTTAAGCGATAGATTTTAGTCCATAAGCTAATATAAAGCTTCCGTAATATAGGTAAAATAGGAAAACATCAATTTCCTCCAAGATTTTATGCAAGAATTTTGAATACACGAAAAATTTGGGTTTAATGAAAATTTCCGTTGGCCTTCAGCGTTTCCTTCCAAAAATATTTCAACGTTTATGAAAGCCGTAACGTTCGGGAAGCTTTAATATTTGTCACAGGAAACGCCCTTTATTTACCCCTATAGGTACACATCCGGTCAAAGGGCAGACTCATTGATTCCCTTACCCTTTGATATTTGTGTATCGAAAGACCGTAGTAAATAACACTTGTATTTAATATTAGACACAGGAATTGGACACTAAAATGTTAAGAGCCCTCTTACATTTTACGTAAAAAGCAACGAAAACTGGATTTTTGGTGTTCTGATTCTACCCTACAGAAAGATCTATAGAAAATTCAATTAGTGTGATAAATTAATCTATATTTTTTTATTGAATAAATCTAAAGTTTCGGAAAATCTCAACTTATCAAGTTATTACCTCCAATTAACAAAAGTAGTTTTTTTGTAAAACTATGACAGAACGTTTTTTTGAGTAGAATTAAAAAACTAAACAAAATTAATTTATTTACTAGTTTTATATTCGTATTGAATTTTTTTTTTTTTTTTTTTTTTTTTTTAGTTTTAGACATTAAATCCCGAAAACCTAACTGGAACGATGCATTTTGTAAAAGCTCTTAAATATTTTTTTCATAATATCCGACCAGACAAGGTTTTTGTTCTCATTTCGAATCATGTTACCATTAAATTATTCCGAGTATTATTATAAAACAACATATTTTGCAAAAATATCGGATGGCTATCGTGATATTTAAAGCTTCGCATTCTGTCGGGCATTATGGAAGGGGAAATGCTATGCACGCAGCTTTCGAATAAAATATTTTAAATATTTTCCGATGACTTGTCGTTCGATAGCTGCCCTTCCCGACTGGGAGGAATTCATTACTTCAGAAATTTGTTTGGGATATGAAATTCCCAAGTCTCCGGCGTTTTTGGAACAATTTATGTCCGTAAAAGAGTTTTAGCCAAGTTTGTATACCTAACTGAGAAATATGTTTACTTACCTCATCATCATCACCATCATTTCAACCGTAGAACATCCGCTGCTGGACAGGCCTCCCCCCATCGATCTCCAAAAGGGCCGGTTGGAAGCGGCCTGCATCCATCGTTTCCCTGCGGTCTCTTTTAGGTTGTCTGCCCATCTTGTGGGTGAACGTCTTATACGCTGCGCTTACCGGTCCGTGGTCTCCATTTGAGAACCTTTCGACCCCATCGGCCATCTGATCTGCGTGCTCAGGTTGCTAATCCGGTGGGCTATGTTGATAACTTTCGTTCGTCTACAGATCTCCTCATTTTCTGATTTGGTCTCGTAGAGAAACCCCTCTTACTTGCCTAATATTTGACAAAAGTTAATTTAGAAAATTTTACAGGCTATCTGATTCTTAAACAAGTAAGCCATTGTTCAGTTTTCTGTTTCATTAGTTTTAATCAAAAAATCAGATGTTAACTTTTTGATCATAAACTTACAAAAAGAAGCCATAAAATCACGGAGAGGTCATCATTAATTCATGAAAATCAAATCAATCCAAACACTGTCCATTCCTGCTTTAATTAAAACCTGTATCTCCAATTCTACCTTCACTAACATTTGTTGCCGTAAAATTTAAATATTTTACACTTGAAAAGATCCATTCCATCGTAACCTTAGACATTTTAACGGTCTCGTCTCTCGCCATTACTTTGACTTCAATTAGATGATATCAGACGTTTATAGTTCTTTATGCATTGAAGCAGTCAGATTATGCTTTTCCAGTTGCCAGATAATACTTTTTAACAGCGAGCCGATCATTACCCACCGTGATACTGGCAATGAAAATTTTGCCCGTTTTTACGACGGCACCTTTGAGAGCGTTTAATGACCTACCTCTGTCTGTAGGCGCTCTTTTTGCCGTGAATATAAATTGAGTCTCATTCGAATGTATAGAGTTTATTATTATTTATGACGTAGGATTGGGTGGTTGTTGGTAAAATATTTGGTGTTGCTTGATACGATTCTGTGACTTGTCTGGAAAGGTCAACGTATTTCTACAATATGGTTGATATTTTTATTACTTATACAGCGTTACACAGGAAGGGTGTGCTAAGCCGAAAGGAGGAATCGACACCGATTTATGGTTAATATTCTGAAAACCCGTACGAAGCACTTTGTTCCAGTTTTATTGTGCAAACTGCTAGTCTGTGGAATGCGCTGCCTGAATGGGTGCTCCCCGATAATTACTATCTGGGTGTCTTCAAATCAAGAATGAATCGGTTTCTTCTAGGCAAGCGTGCTCCAGCGTAGACCGCATCATCATGCGAGTTGACGGCCAAACGTAAGACTATTATCAAATAATAAAATAATCATTGTTCTCATGACTAGATATGAACAACTCCTACTAAAAAACCGACCCTTAAATTTCGAAAAAAAAAAAAACATCTGTTCCATAGAAATATATTAGTCACACTCAACAAAATGTATGGAACAGCTGATATTTTTTTCGCAATTTCATAGTATGATCCTTTAGGCTTAGTACACTCTTTCTGCGTAACCCTGTATTTGCGCGTGGGTTTAAAAGATTGCTACAAGTCAATCCTTAATTGGGTCTTTGAATATTTATTGGAACATTTTCAATTAATGTATGGACGATACACTATTTGATTCAAAAATCTACGCACTTGTATTGCTCCCTAACAATTACACCGTCTACATTTTTTACAATTTGTACCTTCTGTCTGTAGAATAAGGTTTTATATTGTACGCCGAATATACCTTATAAAGTGCAAATCTGACACTCCCAGAGCCGTAAACGTCGTAACTCGTCCGTCACATAAACATGACAACGTTGGTGATGGTGCAAAATAGAAGAGCTGACGATTACAGTCATCAAATATATTTTTTGTTGCCACAAAACGTATCAACTCCATAAGTTATAGTTACTGCAAAAAAACATGAAAACAATCTAAGAATTTACGATCAAAAAAACATGGAAATGCATTTTAAAAAAACATGAATAAAATATACTTTTCATGTTTTTTTAAAAAAAAAATTCTATGCTGAACTGAGCCTCAATTCATCATGATCGCAATCTTATATCTTCTTTTTAGGGTTTCGTACTTAAAAGGTGTAAACGGGATCCTATTACTGAGCCTACGCTGCCTGACTGACTGTCAGTCTGTCTGTCTGTCCGTCCGTCCGACTGTTCGTTCTACCTTTAAACGGCTGTATCTTTCGAACGATAAAAGTCAGTTGAAATTTTCAAAGTATTATGTATGTTACGGCGGATTAACTAAGAAATAATAATAACTCACAAAGTAAAATCTAAAGGGGGTGGGTACAACATACAACAAACGATTTTTTTTATTTGCTCTAATGTTAAAACGGTAATACGTACAAGCGTCAAACTTGGCATCATTATAGTATACACTATAATGTATACCTAACTACCATACCTTAAATAAATAATAAATGATGGCCAAGTGCGAGACGGTGACAATTTCTGTTCACCACCGGTTTTCGTACGATCACCGAAGTTAAGCAACGTCGGGCGCGGTCGATACTTGGATGGGTGACCGCATAGGCGTTGATGGGGTGTTGTCTTTTTGCACTAGTCTTTTATAGTTTAGTAGTTAACAAGTTAAGTGGTGGTACGGAACCCTCAGTGCGCAAGCCCGACTCGCACTTGGCTGTTTTTACAAGTTTTTATTTAACTATTGCTTTTGTTGTTATTTTGTTTAGGTCAAATCTTGCAAGCTAAATTAGAAACTTTTCCACGTAACCAATTTTGCTTAAATTTTAAATATAACACATTTAGGAAAATATTATAATGAGGCAACATATTTTCCATGTTAGCGCGAAAATTTTAACTTTTTTATAGTTGAATGTGTAGTAGCGGGTACGCTACAACTTTACCCCTCACACCTCCCAAGCAAATCAATCATCTACCTACTATCCCTCGATCATTTTACTTATTCAGATTTTATGTCGCGCTGTCCCAAGCTTTACGAATCGTCAGGACTTACGGACTAAATGTACGCTGTTCTGTAGAGAATACGAGATTTTCTTGGTTTACGTTTGTAGTAAAGTGCAGACAATAGTGTTATATGAAATGAATTGTTTAAAATTTAAACAAAAATTTAGCAAATTCAAGAAGATTTATAGGGTTTTTCAAACCCCGTAATGGTCGGCAACGTATCTGTGATGCCTGGTATTACAGGCCATATACGACAGTTATCGATTACTATCAAGCGGCTCTCTAGCTCGTTTGCCACTTGTGGCATTAAAAAACAGTAAATTTATGTTCTAGATCTAGATTAGTCTTAAGAAAAATGTGATGATCTACAAGTGATTATGACTCAAATGGCTCAGTGGTAGCGAGTGTGCTTTATAAGCCGGAGGTTTTTTGAAGTCGGTTTTTCAAAGATGATTTATTTGTTGATTTGAAAGATGACTTGGTAGAGAGTGTTTTTAGCTACATTATATTTCAAGAAAGTCCGTTTGAAGATTATCAGCTCGATTATTATGGATAAAAAATATACTTGTTAAGGTGGTACAATTCACCTATGGCGGGAAATTAAAATTTTAATTGGTCCTAGTAGCCAGGCCAGGTAATTATTTTTATATAACACAGTGTTTGCGCAAATTTTTGTTTGTTCTTTACATTATAATGTACAACTATTTAACAGCAACGCACAATGCTATTTACATTTGCCAATAAACCGTTTGAAACAGCAAAAATTTGTTTATTCACAAATGTAAGTAATAATGTGCATTAGAGATAAATAGCTTTACATGATTTCGTATATAATCATAATCAATTTGCGCAAACATCATGATCGTTTACAATAATTTCCTGGCCTAGCTACAAGGACAAGAAAACTGTTTGAAATAAAAAAAAAAAATCCCGCCATTTGTGAAACGAACCACCTTAATCTCTGTAGCGAAGTTAAAGATTAACTCAAACACTAAAACCTTATAATAAAGAAACGTAGAAATATCTCAAAGAACTAAAAATTTTACGCTTAAACCGCTCTTCACATTCTAAATCAACATTGCCACAAAACATATTCAATTCTTAAATTAATTCCACACATTGCATCCTTTACCACAGGCACATAGCGGGGCATCATTCAAAAGGCGCTCGTTTCCCATGCCCTATTTATGATTAGGTCGTGATTGCCCGACGAATACAAATGAAGCTCTTATAAGGGAGCGAAACAGTAGGCAATGTTGGTAGATTTACTAAATTTTTATTTTCTTAGAGTTACGTTTTCTTATTACCCAAAGGGTAAAAACAGGACCCTATTACTAACCCTACGATGTTTGTTTGTCTGTCCCTCTGTCCGTCCTACCTATAAACAGGCGTATCTTTTGAACCGTAATAGATAGCAAGTTGAAATTTTCACAGAATATGTAATGTTACAGCGGGTTAGATAAAAAATTATATGTCTGTCTGTCTGTTCCCATACAACAAACGTATTTTTGTATTACCTCTAATGTAAAAACGTTAATACGTACAAGCGTCAAACTTGGCCTGATTATAGTAAACACTCTAAGGTAAAACAACAAACAATATTATAATGGCCAAGTGTAAGTCGGTGACAAATTTTAGTTCATTACCAAGTTATAGCTGGTAATTCCTTACCTGGATGAACCTCTTAATCATTTCACCGGATCGAAATCTTACTAATTTTAAAGTCGGTTTTTTAATTGATAATTATTGCATTTTGTGGTGGTAAGGAACCCTCAGTGCGCGAACCCCAGTCGCACTTGGCCGGTTCAATAAAAGGTCAATAATAGGCATCGAGATATTATTACTACGTATAGAGAAGCTATTCTTAGCAAAGGTCATGCTCCACTTTTACGAGTTAAAATGTTTTTTTTTAAAGTTTGCTGCAGTGCTGAAACAATAATTAGTTGTCGAATCAGACAGTATGAATACGCAGCGCTACCGCTTTTAAGTGTACTTTTCTCGCGACCAAAAGGTCGAAAGCGCCGTGATTTTGATGGCCCTTACGCGTTTCGTTCAACGTTCAACTCAGTGAAGTGCTGCCTGATGGTTGCACTGAAACGAAACACAATAGTGATGTAGTATCTGGATGATAATAACCTTGCGTTTAACTACTAACTCGCCTGATGATAAGCGATGATGCGGTCTAATCAATCCTATCTAGCAATCCTATTCTCAGGTAAAACATTATTAATTCTGTCAATTAGAAATTGAAAATATTCATACATAAGATTATACATAACCCGTAGAAGGCGAGCGAAGGAGTTTTTTATGGCTAAAACGGGGAATTTCACCTACCTTTCAGATAAAAAAATAAATAAAAAAGTTTTAAGAAAAAGTATAAAATACGTGCATAAGTATTATTATACCATTGGTATTGTGTACTATAAATCTTCTTACACACAATACGCGCGTCAGAGTTCTTTTCGCTTACGCCGACATGCGGTGCGTAACGCATGTAGGAGGATAACGGGGACATAAATAATGTCGAGAAAAAAACAACACCAAACATTACGAACTGCGTACACACGCAAACACTGTGGCACCACGTTTCCACGTCGTCTGTCACACTCTATGTACGAAAATACTCATCGGAAGTCGAGATGACGAAATTACGAGCTTTGTTTTTGGCTGGCACAAGGAAAGTCTTGATTACGTTACGAGCAGAGAGTACGGAAACAGGTCGGAAATACAACGGCATAATGCGTGCATCACGTTGAAATTTGAGCAGCGATGGTGGCCGAGCGGTTTTATGTGCGCTTTACAATCTGATGGCACACGGTTTGATCCTGGGCCCTGGACTAAGGACTCATTAAGTACTTTAAATAAATTGAGAGCAGATTCAATGTCATCGCTCAAAAAAAACGGGCAAAAACGGTATGTCCAAGAACCTCAAAAATTATGACATTCAACAACATGCACTGGGAGAATAGGGCCCTTCCGCTCTCTCTCTCTCTCTCTCTCTCTGAGAGAAGGCCTGTGTCCCAGTAGTTAGAACATGGTAAGCTGAAATTAATGTAAAAATTATCGGAAAAATTTACACCCGAAAAGTTGTTGAAGGATAGATTTTTTTACTCCAAATCTCTTTTGACGATGTTGATTTTACTATTCATATTGCACTTTATCCTATGTTCACGGTTCGAAAAGTGCTTGGTCAAAAATAAAATAAAACGACATTATTTTATACGATTTTTGACCCCAATAATATAAAGCACTTCTAACCCGTTAAAAGTCCATACCAACACAATTAACAATCTGCAAAATTTTCATAACCGCCCAGCATTTTATACCCGCGAATTCCACCGTAAAAACCATGGGACACTCGGAGGCGTTTAGTGTTTTATATGCCAAAGGGATTTATGTTATTACCGACCATATTTCTGCGGACTGAAGCCGCTGAGAGGTCACGAAATCTTGGTAAGGAGCTGTCTCGTTCTCTTATATAGCTCGGTCTCTTTCTCTCACATCAAGTCGATTTAAAGCGATGAATATAAGGAGGTGCTATTCCGAACACGTACGGAGGCGCGCAGCGTGCTTCGCTCTCTCATGAACTCCGATGCCAAACTGTATGAGATATAGCGTTAACAATGAAAAAATTCTCCCCCACGTGGTGGAAGAGTTGCGATGACAACTTCCAACGAACTTCGTAATCAGTTGTAACGAATTTATGTCTTGTGCGTGTGTGAGTTAGGTGTTATGTAATGTGACAGCGCGAATGCTGACGGTGACGATAATCGTGTTATTTAAAGTTTGTTAGGGGACAAAGATCGCGCATTGTTGAAATATGGAATGTGACCTTGTCTCTCCGTTGAACTTATGAAACTGACCATGAAACACATAAGATAATTATGCGAACAATATCTTTTGATAAGGTGAATTTTTTAGGGTTCCGTACGTCAAAAGGAAAAAAAAACGAAACCCTTATAGGATCACTGCGTTGTCCGTCTGTCTATCCGTTTGTCTGTCCGTCTGTCAAGACCCCTTTTCTCAAGAACACGTAAAGGTATCAAGTTGAAATTTATACGAAATACTTGGGTCCAAGGTTTCTTTCGGCTGTAAAAAAATAAAAGTTATAAGTCAACGCAATCAAAAGATATGAACGTTTATGTCGTATATTTTGCGATTTCACAGGGGAATCAAAACCTTTAGGGTACTTTCCGTTGACCTAGAATCATTAATTTTGACAAGAGGCAAGGTCTTACAGCACATATAAAGGAATAAATCTGAAAGTTGTTAATTTGAAGTTATTTATATCATATAAAAAGATTGTTTTACAATTACAAACTTACATTTTGTAAAACACTGTTTTAAACTATCACGGTTGTTCACTAAAGAACGCTCATATTCATTGTTCGCTCATTCCACAACCTTACCACGGTAAATGCCCCGTAAATAATCATATAACTTTACATTTTGTAGTTTTTATGTATGGAAGAATTTTATTGTCAACTACAAAGTTAAGTTTGTCATTCGATATTTCAACTTCAGTTAATTTTTTTTTTGGACTCGCCCTCTGATTGTTCCATCCAACGGAACCCTCAGAGCACGAGTCCTACTCGTACTTGTCCGGTTTTTGTTATACGGGGATTACTTACGTACGTAAGATTAACGCAAACACCAAATAAGACTGCCGAATGCGATTGAAACTATTGTCGGAGTAACACTAAGATTATCTTACTGGAGTACCTGGTTTAATTTTCCTTTATTAATTCCCGTATAATATAAATAAAATTAGTACAATACAATACAATACAACCGAATAGTAATCGATTCCTAAAGGTTCGGCAACGTATTTGTGACGCCTCTGGTGTTACAAGTATCCATAGGCGATGGTGACTTCTTATGGCCTAAAAAAAGCTACTTCAGTTTTCATGATAAAATAAGGTACATCATACTAAGATTATAAATGCGAAAGGGTGTTTGTTTGTTAGTTTGTTGGTTTGTTTGTTCCTCATTCACGCTGCAACGGAACAACGGATCGACCTGATTTTTTGCATGGGTATAGTTCAAGAGCCAGAGAATGACATAGGCTTTTCATCATCAGCATCACCATTTTTCATCACCACGCGGGTGAAACCACGGGGCGCAGCTAGTAGAAAATAATTAGCAGTATCATATTTCTATGTAAGATCGGTAGCCATGGGTAACCATTTCTTGTTAGTAATAAAAGATAGAAAAGTAGTTAACATTAACAAGTAAACATCCAAAGGATGTCTATATTTACATCAAATAGAACATCGTGATAAGAATGTTAATCACTCATTCTAATACATTTCATCCAATCAAAAGTTCATTACAGTAGAGCAAAACAAACGGACACACCTGTTTATTTACAGAATTAAAAG
This sequence comes from Agriopis aurantiaria, assembly GCA_914767915.1. Classification (NCBI taxonomy): domain Eukaryota; kingdom Metazoa; phylum Arthropoda; class Insecta; order Lepidoptera; family Geometridae; genus Agriopis; species Agriopis aurantiaria. The sequence continues at coordinate 17,092,810 of OU611988.1, forward strand.
CATCCTAATGTGTCACGTGGCATATACGACACTTCAATAAAATTAACTATGATGGATGGGAAAGTCATTTGCTTCCATCAATCATAAAAAGTAGTGAGTTCACGATTTTAGTTGGAGATACGACACGTATGGATTATTACCGTTATTTTACGGTATAAGTAATTTAGTAGATGCTTTGACACAACAAAGTAACTTTCTACTACTACTATTGTATTGTAAATAAAATAATATAATAAAAAAAAGACATTTTTTTTTGGGGTGTATGGATAGTTATTTTACGATATAAGTAATTTAGTAGATGCTTTGACACAACAAAGTAACCCTCTACTACTACTATTGTATTTTCATATAAGTTCTTGTAATTAGTTTAAGTAACTGCTTGTATGCTGACAAAGCGGGACCTGGAGAACTTTAATTTTCTTACACATATACCAACTTTGTAACCCAGGCTCACGGGCTCAATAAATTGAATTTGAATTTGTATTGTAAATAAAAGAATATAATTAAAAAAAAAAAAAAAAAACTAGTCGTTTGGGGTGTATGGATAGTTATTTTACGGTATAAGTAATTTAGTAGATGCTTTGACACAACAAAGTAACTCTCTACTACTACTATTGCATTGTAAATAAAAGAATGTAATTTAAAAAAAAAAAATATATACATAGTCATTTGGGGTGTATGGATAGTTATTTTACGGTATAAGTAATTTAGTAGATGCTTTGACACAACAAGGTAACTCTCTACTACTACTATTGTATTGTAAATAAAAGAATATAATAAAAAATAAAAAAAGGACTAGTCGTTTGGGGTTGAAACTTAGGACTGCGGGGGCTGGCTGTTATCAAAATGCTGGTTCGGGCAAAACTTACTTTGCCCAAAAAATTTGCATTGCCATTCAACGTGGCCAAGCTGCCGGCATACTGGCTACTTTTTCTTCCCCTAAGGGACTTTTAGATTAGTTTTTAGTTTAGCTAAGGGTATATTTATCTGTAAGTAGGTTTTTTTAGTTATTTTTAATATGTGTAATTTACTAACTCATGGATTAAGTTCTTATTTTTATCTGACTTTTTGTTCTGATGTTCTCATTTTGGTTCGTATTCTTGTAACACCCGAAGAATTCAACGGAAAGGCGAAACGAAAAGAGGGGTGTTCTAAGTCTAACGTATGTACTTGTGAGATTGTGTATCTGTGTACTTGTATATAATATATTTATGTATCTGCGTATGTTGAAAATTAAAAAAATCTTTGAAGATTATCAGCTCTTTTAACTTTTTTTTTGCCGTTTGCAAGGAAGAATATAATTTTCTTACAAAAAAATTTTGTTAATAGAGTTTTTAAGGCGCCGTGACTAGCTGACTTTTATGTTTTTGAGGGGGTGAAGCAGAGGCAGTGGCGGCCGACTACAGCGGGGCGCACCGCGTGAATCTCGCAGAAACGTGACGACCTTCACCTATACACAGCTAAAGACAAGTAATTTCGTCGGTCCACAGCAAAGCTCTGTTGGCCTAGTGGTCTGGCACCGCGCTGGTAAACCACGAATGCCCGGTTCAAATCTAGTGCTATGTAGATATTTTTGGACTCAGTTTTTTATCACGCACACAGCGACGGGACGACGGAGAACAAACAAACCATAATTCAATCAAACCAACCTGCTAGTTGTAATTATTAAAATTTACTTTCGTCGTACGTTTCAATATTTTATGTTTCTTTTTTGCACCAAATATTTTACCTATTATATTTATAGTTTATAGACTTACTCCTGGTATGATTCTACTAACTTGATGGTAGAGTTCGGAGACTGCTAAAACTGCTAAATAGGGAAAGCGAGATAAGTCAAGGTTGGGCTCGTTTTTTTAGTCTTAGTGAGAATTGTTAGTCAAGGAATGATTTGACTGAGCTGATGGTGGAATTCGGAGACTGCTGCTGGAACTGCTAGACGGGGAAGGCCTGATGTGTCGTGTTTGGGCTGGTTTCATTAGTCATCATGAGATCTTTCTCCGGGAATGTTTTGACTGACCTGATCGAGGACTTCGGAGACTACTATTGGAACTGCTAGACGGAAAGAGCTAGAAGTGTCGAGTTTGGGCTCGTTTATTAGTCATGATGAGATCTTCTTCCAGGAATATTTTGACTGACCTGATCGAGGACTTCAGAGACTGCTACTGGAACTGCTAGACGGATAGAGATAGAATGGTCGAGTTTGGGCTCGTTTCATTAGTCGTGATGAGATCTTCTTCTAGGAATATTTTGACTGACCTGATCGAGGACTTCAGAGACTGCTACTGGAACTGCTAGACGGATAGAGATAGAATGGTCGAGTTTGGGCTCGTTTCATTAGTCGTGATGAGATCTTCTTCTAGGAATATTTTGACTGACCTGATCGAGGACTTCAGAGACTGCTACTGGAACTGCTAGACGGATAGAGATAGAATGGTCGAGTTTGGGCTCGTTTCATTAGTCGTGATGAGATCTTCTTCTAGGAATATTTCGACTGACCTGATCGAGAACTTCAGAGACTGTTACTGGAACTGCTAGACGGAAAGACCTAGAAGTGTCGAGTTTGGGCTCGTTTCATTAGTCGTGATGAGATCTTCTTCCAGGAATATTTTGACTGACCTGATCGAGGACTTCAGAGACTGCTACTGGAACTGCTAGACGGGGAAGGCCTGATGTGTCGTGTTTGGGCTGGTTTCATTAGTCATCATGAGATCTTTCTCCGGGAATGTTTTGACTGACCTGATCGAGGACTTCGGAGACTACTATTGGAACTGCTAGACGGAAAGAGCTAGAAGTGTCGAGTTTGGGCTCGTTTCATTAGTCATGATGAGATCTTCTTCCAGGAATATTTTGACTGACCTGATCGAGGACTTCAGAGACTGCTACTGGAACTGCTAGACGGATAGAGATAGAATGGTCGAGTTTGGGCTCGTTTCATTAGTCGTGATGAGATCTTCTTCTAGGAATATTTTGACTGACCTGATCGAGGACTTCAGAGACTGCTACTGGAACTGCTAGACGGATAGAGATAGAATGGTCGAGTTTGGGCTCGTTTCATTAGTCGTGATGAGATCTTCTTCCAGGAATATTTTGACTGACCTGATCGAGGACTTCGGAGACTACTACTGGAACTGCTAGACGGATAGAGATAGAATGGTCGAGTTTGGGCTCGTTTCATTAGTCGTGATGAGATCTTCTTCTAGGAATATTTTGACTGACCTGATCGAGGACTTCAGAGACTGCTACTGGAACTGCTAGACGGATAGAGATAGAATGGTCGAGTTTGGGCTCGTTTCATTAGTCGTGATGAGATCTTCTTCCAGAAATATTTTTACTGACTAGATCGAGGATTTTGGAGACTGCTAGTGGAACTGCTAGATGGATAGGGCTAGAAGTGTCGAGTTTGGGCTCATTTCATTAGTCTTGATGAGGTTTTCTTCCAGGAATATTTTGACTGACCTGATCGAGGACTTCGGAGACTGCTACTGGAACTGCTAGACGGAAAGAGCTAGAAGTGTCAAGTTTGGGCTCGTTTCATTAGTCGTGATGAGATCTTCTTCCAGGAATATTTTGACTGACCTAATCGAGGATTTCGGAGACCACTACTAGAATTGCTAGACGGATAGAGCTAGAAGTGTCGAGTTTGGGCTCCTCGATCAGGTCAGTCAAAATATTTCTGGAAGAAGATCTCATCACGACTAATGAAACAAGCCCAAACTTGACACTTCTAGCTCTATCCGTCTAGCAGTTCCAGTAGCAGTCTCCGAAGTTCTCGATCAGGTCAGTCAAAATATTCCTAGGAGAAGATCTCATCACAACTAATGAAACGAGCCCAAACTCGACACTTCTAGCTCTTTCCGTCTAGCAGTTCCAGTAGCAGTCTCCAAAGTCCTCGATCAGGTCAGTCAAAATATTCCTGGAAGAAGATCTCATCACGACTAATGAAACAAGCCCAAACTCGACACTTCTAGCTCTATCCGTCTAGCAGTTCCACTAGCAGGCTCCGAAATCCTCGATCAGGTCAGTCAAAATATTCCTGGAAGAAGATCTCATCACGACTAATGAAACAAGCCCAAACTCGACACTTCTAGCTCTATCCGTCTAGCAGTTCCACTAGCAGGCTCCGAAATCCTCGATCAGGTCAGTCAAAATATTCCTGGAAGAAGATCTCATCACCACTAATGAAACAAGCCCAAACTCGACACTTCTAGCTCTATCCGTCTAGCAGTTCCACTAGCAGGCTCCGAAATCCTCGATCAGGTCAGTCAAAATATTCGTGGAAGAAGATCTCATCACGACTAATAAAACGAGCCCAAACTCGACACTTCTAGCTCTATCCGTCTAGCAGTTCCGTAGCAGACTCCGAAGTCTTCGATCAGGTCAGTCAAAATATTCCTAGAAGAAGATCTCATCACCACTAATGAAACAAGCCCAAACTCGACACTTCTAGCTCTATCCGTCTAGCAGTTCCACTAGCAGGCTCCGAAATCCTCGATCAGGTCAGTCAAAATATTCGTGGAAGAAGATCTCATCACGACTAATAAAACGAGCCCAAACTCGACACTTCTAGCTCTATCCGTCTAGCAGTTCCGTAGCAGACTCCGAAGTCCTCGATCAGGTCAGTCAAAATATTCCTGGAAGAAGATCTCATCACCACTAATGAAACAAGCCCAAACTCGACACTTCTAGCTCTATCCGTCTAGCAGTTCCACTAGCAGGCTCCGAAATCCTCGATCAGGTCAGTCAAAATATTCGTGGAAGAAGATCTCATCACGACTAATAAAACGAGCCCAAACTCGACACTTCTAGCTCTATCCGTCTAGCAGTTCCGTAGCAGACTCCGAAGTCCTCGATCAGGTCAGTTAATCCGTTTCTGGAGAAAGTAACATCACGACTTACCAAACTAGCTCAAACTAAACTAAACTAAAAATTGGTGCTGATGATGACGATGATGATGAAAAGCAGCATTTTTTCCCCTCGTTATAACATCAGCTATCTGAGAGTGAAAATCCCATCAAAATCAGTTCAGCCATTTTGGAGTTTATACGTAATATCATCATCATCATCATCATCCTTCATAGGGAACATACATACATCGCTTTTTATATGTATATAGAAGAAAGATATACTCAAAGAAGACTGTAACACCTTTTTAGGGTTCCGTAGAATTACAAGGAACCCATATAAGTTCGTTCTGCCCATCCGTCTCTGTCTGTCCATCCCAAGTTGTTTAGGATTTCCTAACCATTATAGTAGACTGCGCCCCGCGCATTCACCTGCGTAGTAATGAAAAAATTGTGATGATGATGATGATGAAAAGTTGCTCGAATTTTTTTCAACATCAGCTATCTTACAGTGAAAATCCCATCAAAATCGGTCCTGCAGTTTTCGAGTCTATAAAGAACATTACAGACATACGCACACGACGAAATATTTCAAAAACATTATAAAAATAACATGGATATGTGAGAATTGAACCCGGAGCCTACTGAGTCACAGGAACTTATCCATTGCGTCAACCACTCTTCTAATTGATCTATGACGCAAGCGGTGAAATTATGCTTCTAATCTATAAAATAATATAAATGTACAAAGAAATCGTCACAAAATGTAATTTTCATTCGCCTGCCTGTTTAGTACTAAGTACTTACTTGAAGCCTGACCAAAGGAAGTAAGGGTGAGACCAATTTGTAAATTTTACGCGTAAATTACGTACTTCTCAAGGTATCAACTGGAATGTCTAATTAAACTGGACAGAAAGCTATTTTGTATGATAACGTCGCTGACTGTCCACTTTGTGTGACCTCTGCAAATGCTCGAGACTGCTTTGTTCTTATATTGCCCTGGTACACCGACCACCGATACTTGGAAGTAAATTATTACTATGCCTCTCCACTTATGTCACTCCTCCGTTAGACGGAACCCTCAGAGCGCGAGACCAAAAAAAAAACTAACTGAAGTTAAAATATTGAAAAACAAACTTAAGTTTGTAGTTGACAATAAGGTTATTCCATACATTCCAACTACAAAATGTAAGTTTGTAATAGCAAAATAATTATTTTTAAATGATATAACTTCAAATTTATAACTTTCGGATTTATTCCTATATATGTGCTATGAGACCTTGCCTCTTGCCAAATTTCATGATTCTAGGTCAACGGGAAGTACCCTATAGGTTTAGATTCCCTTGTGAAATCGCAAAATATACGACATAAACGTTCATATCTTTTGATTGCTTTGACTTACAACTTTTATTTTTTACAGCCGAAAGAAACCGTAGGCCCAAGTATTTAGTATAAATTTCAACTTGATACCTTTACGCGTTCTTGAGAAAAAGGGTATTGACAGACGGACAGACAGACGGACAACGAAGTGATCTTATAAGGGTTCCGTTTTATCCTTTTGAGGTACGGGACCCTAAAAAAGTAGACTAACTGTGCTCTGCGGGTTCACCTGCGAAGTAATGAAAAAATGGTGATGATGATGATGATAAAAAAGATGCCAATTTTTTTTCTCCTCATAGAATCAGCTATCTGACAGTGAAAATCCCGTCCCTACCATTTTCGATTAAAGAACATTACACACATGCATACAAACACAAACATACACACACCCACGCACGCACGCACGAACATGACGAATTATTTTAAAAACATAAGAAAAATTACAAAAATTAAAATTATTGGTGACTATGAGATTTGAACCCGGAGCTTACTCACAGAGTCGCAGAGAACTTATCCATTGCGTCAAACCATTCGGCCAACTGGACTATGACGATTTTGGTGAAATTATCCTTCGTAAACTAATATATACAAACAAATCGTTACAAAATGTAATTTTCATTCGCCTGCCTTTTTAGTACTTATAATGCAAGAAAACATTGCAGATAAGGTAGGTACTTACTTTACAACTTACGTCAAGGTGTTTTTGTGTCATAAAGTTGAGATTATATTTTGGAGCGGTTAGCGGAACAAAGCGACACACGTCCGTCTAGCAGCGCGCCTCAGCGGTCTCTGTCACATCGCGTAAAAATAAAAGAGAAGTGAAAAGGCGCCGCGGCGGCACGACGTTTCGTTCGACACGTTCGAGCCAATTTATGATTAAATTAATTAATAGATAGAAAAATTGAATTTTAATCAATAAATAAAATTAATGATGTTATTTGTTACAATATTTAACATCATTCTTGTAAATTTTGTAAAGATTTGTTCATTAATACTCGAGATAAAATTGTATGCGTTTAGGTAAATTTCAAGGTTAGAGGTTATTTCATGATTTTTTTCTATCGAGAAAATTTATCGGAAACGTGTTTTGGAACTAATGGTACACTCAGAAATATGATCAAGATTACCACATTTTTTTTTTACTGCTTTAAAATGAATATATTGTCTTAATATTTTTTTCTGTGAAGCCTTTTTTGTCTGAAAGACCGCCTTAAAGGTCGGAAACGTATATGTGATGCCTCTGGTGTTACAGGTATCCATAGATGACGGCAATCGCTTACCATCAGGCAATTCAATGGGTTGTTTGCCATCAACAGCATAAAAAAGTATAGGAAAGGTGTGGATAATGGTTACTTTTTTTTTTTTTAATAATTGATGGACTTGCGTTTGGCCGCCATCTCGCCCGATGTTAAGCGACGATGCGGTCTACGATGGAGCACGCTTGCCTAGAAGAAACCAATTCACTCACGAAACAAAGCGCTTTGTACGGGTTTTTGGAATATCAACCATAAACTATGTCGATTTTTCGTGGCCGCTCTGGCAGTCCAATAGAAAAATGGGCTGGAGAGAATTAAATTATACAGAACTGATGCACACTCTCCGAAATGTATCCGATAGACTAGCATCTTTACGCCGATACTCATGACTAAGAAGCTTAATCTGAACCAGGGATTCATTGCTGATATATTATGTCCTTAACGTCCTTACTGTTTATGCATTATACTTTGCAGAGGTTTTTAATCATCTCCGGTGACAGCGCGTTAATTCGAGTCCTTTCGCCGACCACAGCTGGGCGTGGGCGTGCCACAGACACGTCAATATCTATTATCGCGATGAATGCTGAGGTGGGGTGGCTTAGCGGTGCCATTATGACGTAATAGTTCATCAGGTTTGTTTGAGACACCAACACCATACGAGTATACGTATCATCGTACACACGTATGATGACTGTTTTGGAAACAAGATTGCTGTATAGTGACAACAATGCTAGACCTCATTCGGCGGGCTGAGTTTTTCGGATATCAATTGCTTGGCCATGATTTAAACGTTTTTTCTTTTCTGTGGCCATATTAGAGATATTTCAGCGGCATAAAGCTCATTCTAATAGAAATTGGCCAAACTGTCAATGTCAATTAGAACTGACAAACGCGCAAATATTAAATCGTCGTTAAGTTTTCTGAAATTTTCCTATTTTCTGAAATCGGTAAAGTCGTTCTCAAGTTATGACGTGACCAAGGAAATGGGTATACATTTTTATAGTCATATAGATCATGGTGATTTTGTCAAACTTCATGATAAAACATTTATTTTCATCTTTGTCTGCCTTTACAACACCCCAAATAAACAACTCCTTAAACATCAAACCAAACAAATACGACAAGGTTCATTCTAGAACATTCTCTCCTTGCAACTGCTAATTATGCTGTGCGTTACCCGTGATTTCCCGTAGGACGGATCCTATGCAATGCTTTAATCATATCTGCGAGATTGCAGTGAACAAATGATGCTTCCAGCACGATTCCGGTTTGAAATGGTAATTTTAGGTTTGAATTTTTTAATGAAAGTATAACAAAGATTGATTATGCAATATGTAATGTAATGTAATAATGTTTATTCATTAAAACAGTTTCAAGTGACCAGGAATTCCTTTTAGACAAAAAATTGCCTGTGTTAATATCAAATAGATTTGATTTTTTAATTTATGATCGGTGTGATAACTCTGGAACAGTTGTTTATGCTTCGTTCACATTACAGATATAATGTAGATGCGTTCTACTCACTTCATCATCATCATCATCATCATCATCATCATCAGCCAGAAGAACTACTGAACATAATTGCCATTATCAGTTGGAAAATCGCTACTCACGAACCGTTCGAAAATTGACCAGATTTTCTTTGTTAACTAAGTAGTTGAATTATTATACCTTATGGACATTAAGTTATCGCTTTTTGACAGCTCATAAAATGTTGAAGCTGAGAGTTTTTTAAAGCATCGAGAAAATTATATCCCATTAAAACAAATGTTCTAACATTACCTCTTTACAAGGTTACGTCAACTTGAAAGCAATTTAAGTTGACGTTGCTGGGCTTTAAGTTGAATGTATGCAATATGGGATATAATTTGCTAGATGCATAAGACTGTGATAATCACCACAGTCTCAGCTTTTATGATCATCATCAGCAATCACATTGCTCTGTAATTCACTATTCGATCTGTTGGTCGAAACCAGGTCGTTTCTTTTTCGGGTACCTAAAGTAGTATTAAAGAGACGGACGGACTTCATTTCAAGGATTGTTTACAAAGCCAGCTCAATCCAGTACGAACCGTTTCAGTCCAGTTTGATTATCTGTTTACTTGATTGTTTTCTTGGAAATTGATCTAGGATTGGCAAATATTGTTTCAGATTAAATAGTTTTAGAGTTTAGCTCTATTAGATACGGAAATTTGCAGAACCTGAGAAACTTTACCGAAGAACAAAAATTATATATTCATGTCATTAAAGGTCCTGTATACCATAAGCAGCTCTCTCATTCGCGTATTTTCACATTCTTGAAGATATACAATCACAGAGTATGAATTTGCAGAATGTGACAAAATCTAACCTATTTTGTTAACTATCATAGCATTACAATTTTTATTTGTTTCAATATCTTTTAGCTTGTCGGAGTAATATGGCAAAAAGCAAAAAAAGTAATACTTCCTACTATTTGAATATGGTTACATTCACAGTCAGAGTCAAGCAAAGTAAGTCAAAGTGTCCCATTAAAGTGGTGGAGGCTTTACTAGAACTTCGATGGAGCTGAAAAATCAACACGAAAAAACAATCGAGCACGTCCATGAACACAAATAATAATCCACCATTATTGAACATTAACACTCGAAATAACATAAGTTTAGGAATTTTTTTTTCAATACAGTGAAATGTTTTGTTCACGTTGGCGCCAAAACTACTACAACACACTACATTACTAACGATCCCAGAGAGCAATGACAATGACAACTATCAGTAACGTCACGTGGCAACTGACAGACAAGTTTTTTCCTACCGAATTTGGCACGTACCAAAGCGCGGGAATTATAATTCGAGTTCGGTTGCAAACAATCTTGAACAATGATCTCTTAGAGCTCAGAAAAATAAATGAAGTGTTATACCTACAGTTTCCTTATTAGCACTCACAACCAACCCCACCCTTTGGTTGTCCATATGATGACATTTTTATCATCTCGTTTGCAGTTGTGTCGCTCAATATTTAAGTGTGCAATTGTAGAACTAGTAAGAATGTAATGTAATGTGCACACACACCGCCACATTTAAAAGAGATAAGTAATATTGACATTTTCAAATTTAGACTTTAGAAGTTGCTAAAGGACAAGGCTTACTATTTTATTACGGAGTTTTTAAATGACATATTGTTAAAATAAATAATTGTTCTAAGGTTAGATTTTATATAATAGAGTGTTTAAATTTTGCATGCCATGATGCTAGTTCTTTAACTTATGTGAATACATTAACATCTGCATGTTGCCTATGTTTCCGCAAAATAAATATTTTGAATTGAATTGAACTGGTGCAATTTTACATGTTTATCTCGCCACCTTTAATTGTTGACATACTTTTTTCGGTAATGACGTCGATTTTGTTATACCACTCAGTAAACTAAACCAATCTGACAGGACTAAAATTATCTACCTCTCTTTTCATTTTAATATGTGAGAGAAGGATGCCAACAATTTTAGAGCCGTCGAATTTAGTTTAGTTTAGAGCACATCAAAATCGGTGCCACTAGCTCGAGTTTAAGGCAAATCTAAACTATATAATCAAATCCCTAGAGTCAATACTATATACACAATGATTTCTCAGTCAGTAATAATCATATGGAACAAATCAGAACCAGTACTGTAATCATGACTCGGATCCAGTACCTCCCGCGGGATCGAAGCCTATTGCATCGGAAATGATGTTTGTTTGAATACAGAGTTATTTATGCTAATATTTGACGAAGTTGTGATTGTAAAACTGTTAGATTTTCTGGCATTGTCTGGAATTAAATAACAACGCGTGTTATTACAATGTTTTTGTGCGGCAATTATTGTCCCGGTTTTTTAAATAAAACTTCGTGGCGTAACAAAATAATATAGCACGATCGTCCCTCGCACTTTTAAAGAGAGCTTTTCAAAGCGACTATTAAAATAGTTCTAGCTGCCTCAATAGTTGGCAATACAGCACACTAACTCACAAAAGCACAGAATTAATCTTTTTTCATTATATTCAATCATTTACAACAACTTTTTAACGATTATATACCTAAGCCTTAGAATAACTACTCAGAGAAGGTAGGTTTCCAAACAACGCCTTCTCAAAACGTAAGCTACAAATTCGCTTTGTAGCTTACGTTTCGATTGGTATTTTAAACGATTTAAGCAAGAAAATTAATGGATTACCTGTGGAATGTCACACCATAACTCTTATGCTGCTTTTGTGATTTGTTGTGGTACGATTTCACCGCGCAAATTGTCATAGTAAAAATTTTTTTTTTTTGGAGCCATATATGACACCATTTAAATGGCTTAAATTTTGCGAATGTACTTGGTTTATTTGTGTAGTTATTCTAAGACCTAAGCTAACGATTATATACAGCTATGATGACAGTATTAAAATTGTAATTACTTAAGAGGCGGCAATGATTAAATTGATATAATGTTTTTATTTGTTTAGTTTGACATAATGCTAATAAATTATTATTTTTTGTAATTCGTTTTATTATTATTTCTTTATTTATTAATTTATATTACTTTGACATTGATTATTTGTTTTTGTAATTTTTAGATATGATAGGTACACTATTAGTACATTTTTACCAATTAGTTAGGTTATATTAGATCTCTATAATTATTTACTTTAGTACCTTGATACTAGTAACAAATATCATCATCATCATCATCATTTCAGCCATAGGACGTCCACTGCTGGGCATAGGCCTCCCCCATCGATCTCCAAAGGGACCGGTTGGCCAAATATGACTTGTAATTATTAGTTGCCAATAAAATTATTATGATTATGATAAGTATATTCTTAAGTATAATGATCACGACACAAGTGACTTGCCACCCCAAAATCATGTCAAAAAGCAGCCACCACCGCACCGAGTTATTATCAGGTTCGCAGCTAATAAATAAGCAAATAAAGTGACGTCATTAATATTCATGGCGGCATTACCGCTGTACGTGTCAACCGGTCGCTTGTCGCTCCCGTGTAGTGATTTAATAGGATTATTTTAATTGGATTAATGGGATTTGTTTTTTATGTTGAACTACGATTTTTGAAGAATCATTTGCCCTAAGCTTGTGTTGTTTTGGTGGGATTGTTATCATACTTTAAAGGCAACCAAAATAGTTATTTATGATACAAGTGCGGTAAGCTGGTTATTACAAACGAGTAGACGAATGTAAGCCCGAGACGAAGTTGAGGGCTTACCATAGTCACGAGTTTGTAAAAACCAATCCGCACGTGTGCCATACAACGTTTTACAACACATTTGCGAGAAAAAAAGGCTACAAATGAAACAATTTTTATGGAAATGGAAATAAAAAAAATACCGTAAAGTACACGCACGGTGCTATACATCTGAGCGTGCGGTAAAATTCATTACCGCACGCTCCGTTGTATGATGCATAATGTTTAACTTTCGAACGATGTATATAGGCTTCGTAAGTGCACTAGAATAAATATTTTTAAATAAATAATTTATTTGTTAAAAAACGATAAAATAGATATGTAGGATCGCGCGATGCGTGAGAGGGGCCGGCGGCGGTGGTCGATGGCCGATTTGCATCAGAATATCTTGGTTCTATGGCGTAAGTATAGCGGCCGAGGAGAATGAGACATCACTCGTGTCATTTACACAGGTTTTATTCCAGCTCTATGATTAATTTTACAATATCAAATTACTTGGGGACAAGGTGTTCCGCCTTGTAACGAACGCTGCCACCCTCCAACCAACAACTCCGAATTCCAACCTCAAACTAAAGTGAGCTCCACCGAGCCTCCCAACAGTCCCAATTCAAAACTGAGCTCCACCGAGGCTCGCGTGTTCGCGCGTCCTCACCAGCGCCTCTGCCGGACGGCATACCAACTTGCTTAACTCTGATTGGTTGTCAACGACACAACTTAACAAAGTAAAGAACGTCAGCAGAGTAAGTTACTGCAGCGTTACACCAGTGATGGCGCCACCTCCATCACTAGTCCACCAAAACTAAGCTAGGTGACGCCTACCTACATAATCTAAGCCTTAAAAACTATCCGACGGTAGTTGCGCCCGAATGCTGAAACGTCAACGCGCCGACAGATATATATTTATAACTCTTTATTTTTTACACCAGAAAAATAAAATGTTATTTTCATAAATAAAAAATATATTATAAACCCTTTTCCCATAAAGAGTTTATAATATTATATACCTATATAGGTATTTTATTTGTCCAATTTGTTGTAAAAATCTAGTTTGTCTACGAACAGTTGCATTTCCCTTTGTTTACCCTTCTACCATATTATAATATAACCAGGCTATTTTTAACCCGCCCTACATTCCAAAATAACGCGAAAGGGCGCGGGATAAAATAAATAATAATAAAAAAGAAAAGTAACACAAATGGAGTAAAGTACCTACTTTCACACTAACTTACAGACAATGCTGAAACAGTAAGGGTGCTTTTTTTTTATATAGAATAAGTGGCAAACAAGCATCGGGCCACCTGATGGTAAGTGGTCACCGCCGCCTATAGACACCTACAATACCCGGGGCATTGTCAGTGCGTTGCCTTCCTTTGAGGACTCTATTCACCCTTCGTTTGAAGCAGTCCAAATTATATTTCGGAGGAAAAACCGAAGGTGGTAAGCCATTCCACAACTTACAGGTACGTGGCAGAAATAATCGATCAAATCGAACAGTGCGAGTCTTCCACGCATCTATAATGTGCGGATGGCATTTTTGGCGATGGCGGCTGGTTCGGTGGTAAAACCGGGATGGGGGGATAAGGTCAAAAAGTTCATCAGAGCATTCCCCGTTATAATATCTGTAGAACAAGCTGAGCGAACCAACGTCTCTGCGCAAGCTAAATCTATGTTGGTAAAGTAAAGAATAAAAATTGGTTTAAAAAAACTTAATGGTCTCGAAAGTTCCATTCAATATTCTTAGTGTGTATCCAGCGCTACACACTCCCATCAAGATGATTGAGAGTGCGAATGTACAAATGCTCTTCCCGCCTTGCTTCAAGTAGTTTCATATCGCATCAGGCCTGGCCCCCGATTCTACTGAAGAAATTGTCTTTAAATTGTAATTGTTGCGATTTTAATTGTTAAATAACTGCTTCAAAATTGACAGTTTTAAATATTAATTATACTAGAAAAATGCATCCACCTAATGTTATAACTTAATATTAAAAAAATTATTAAAAACTGTCAATTTTGAAGCAGTTATTTAACAATTAAAATCGCAACAATTACAATTCAAAAACAATTTCTTCAGTAGAATCGGGGCCCTGGTCTGTTGCGATTCATAAGCCTGATGAGGTTTAACCCGTTCTGCGAAGTGATTACTCATCCAATCTTTTGAGTGCGAAAACGACAAAGCTTTTTGTAAAGATCAGAGTAAAAGTAGATCACTAGCGCAGAAATACGATAGTTAAAAGCGGCATGTGCTAATTTAGCGTTTGTACGTATTTATAAAGTTTGGTGCGCTTTGCTGTGCGCCCTAAAATTTACCTTATCGTGACCTAGCGAGGAGTACCAAAGGTTATCTCGGGGTCTCTCAGCATCGCCGGAATAACATTTCCAATATAATTATAAGTAAATTAGTGTTTTTTTTTTTCTATCAGGTTGTATAATGATTTGCATGAAAACGTTTCTGATACGAGATACGTAAATTTTCACGGCCTATTGACATTTAGTTACTTGATTGGTAATATTTTTGCTAAGTTGCCAATAGTTAGGTTGTTTGGTTCTTATTGATCGTGCCAATGATTCAAATATGTATGGTATGCAAATAATAAATAAACAATTAATCACGCATGCCGTCATAATTCTCTTTTGCACTAGTAACCAACGTCGGTCGCGGGGGAAGGGGTATCGAATAGCGGATTGTGATTGGAGACTCAAAAATCATTCATTAAGGATAAGCAGGTAAGTGGTTTTATCGTCAGTGGAATGTTAGAAACCGTAAACCGTAATGTTCGTAGACCGCATCATCGCTTAACATCAGACGAGAGAGTGGCCAAGTGAAAGCCTATCTATTATAAAAAAAATATATTTAAAAAACACTAGTTCAGTTGTATACTATCGTGGAAGTGAATTTGTGTTTCTAACATTCCATACTGTTTATAGCGCCGCGCTTCTGGATAATGTCAGTTCATCTGTCATAGTTACCCAATTTTCTGAGGCAAGGGTTATCTCAAGGTACCAACTGGGCTGGGAGGAAAACAATTTCGTACAGGATTTGCGAAGCGAGTGTTTCATAGAGTGTTTGACGACTTACCAAGTTTGGGATTACGGGCTTTTTTGCGTCGAGTTAAAGATGCGATTTAACTTTGTGATTTCTTGAAGGTATTGTCTAAAGTTTGTGAAACAAGTTTGAATTGTTTGTTGAATGCGCTAAATTGTGCAGATTTGAGTTTTCAAATTTGAACAGTATCATTTCATTTATTTAATAAACATACAAAACAGAATTGTGATAAGATTGAATTTACCTTTTATAAATTTGTATCTTATTCTGAAACTATGTTTGTCTAAGTGCATTATAAAAACGTTTTTATAATGCACCTAGACATGTGTTTGACACACACACACACACACACACTCCAGCCAGAAAATAAAAAAAAATACAAAAATTAGGCTTGCGTTTGACCGCCATCTCGCCCGGTGTTAAGCGATTATGCGGTCTACATTGGAGCACGCTTGCCTAGAAGAAACACTCGTGCTTTGAAGACACCCAGATTTCAACCATCGGGGAACACCCATTCGGGCAGCGCATTCCACAGACTAGCAGTTCGCACAATAAATGTGGAATCAAAGCGCTTCGTACGGGCTTTCGGAATATCAACCCAAAGTGGTGACGATATTTCGTGCCCGCTCTGGCAGTCCGATAGAAAAATGGAAGGAGGGAATTAGATCGTGCAGATCCGATGCACACTCTCCGAAATGTATCCGATAAAAAACCGATAGACTAGCAACTTTACGGCGATGCTCAAGACTAAGAAGCTTAGTCTGAACTAAGGATTCGTTGCTGATGAGCTTTATGGTACGTCCACTGCTGAACAAAAGACTTCCTCTTATAGAGGGGTGTTGCCATAATCCCCACGCTTGGCAGGTGACTTGGGGATCGCAGTACGTTCACTGTGTACTAATAGGAAATAATTTTCTTAATCGGTTTAACATTATGGAGTTCTGAGGTCTCAAATATAATATATAAAAAAAAAAAACGAACAACCCCCTCTTTTTAGGTCGGTTAAAAAGTGTGGTATACAAAACTATACTTTTCAAAGCTACTAGTAATGGCTTACTTAAATATTTATAATCTAGGTTAACCGTCACGTCTACCGCGTGATTGCATCTGTGTTCGAAATAAAACTATTTGCATAAAGCTTTCTGCACGTACAAAACAGACCCAGCTAAGCCATTACTAAGACCAACAAAGAAGCGACGCACAAACATCCAAATCGCGCAAACTTTTTATAGCAGCAGACAATCGCTCGCCATTTAGGAGCTCTGGAACTTAGAGAGTTTCTTATAGACGCTAACTGCCGCGAACGTATCGCGACTTCAGAACTTTATTCACAAATTGACTCCACGTACTCGCTTAAGGTGCAGTTTCTTTCATCTGAGCTTAGGTTTGACGTGCGGTACCGAGGGATGGAAAGACGCGAGTTATTAAAATTATTTACTCGTAGAACCTCGATATCCATACCCTGATATCGATATCCGGGTATATCACATACCTATATCCAAGTAGACGCCATAAGTTGAACTACCTGGGTAACTATAAGTTGGGGCGGCCCCTTGTATGGGACGCAACTTGTGTCGATACTTTGGCGCCGTCACATCTTCCTCAGACACAATGTAGGGCTGGCGCGGCTGCCAATTCGGCAGAGCAGCACAAGCGTCGCAAATATGCTAACCTCGGCAGTGGTTACATATTTGAGGCGTTTGGGGTCGAGACATTGGGCCCTTGGGGACCGGGAGCTCATCTCATTTTCAAAAATCTTTCAGAGCGCCTGGTTAATGCGACGCGTGACCAAAATGCTGGCGTGTTTCTGGCTCAACGCATTAGCATTGCCATTCAACGTGGTAATGCCGCCAGCATGTTGGGTACGCTGCCAACTGGTAGTGGGCTTGAGCATTTGGATTGTCTTTAGTCCTTCAACGGTCTATGGGCAGTCTAACTGTATTTGTAGTGTTAGGTTTAGCTTGTATTTTGTTTAGTTATTAAAGGCACTTGCCCAGTGAACTACCTTGCATGTCATATTTCCAACAGAATTATGACGAATAGTCGCAATTGAGTCCGGCTAAAACCAGTCTACTCAATCGGTGCCGTGACAATACGTGTCAGTTTGAAATGAAAATGGGTAATTGTGCAATTCTGAATTATAAGAATACCACAAATAGAGTTGCTGATAGAATAAATATATTTAATTAAACTTTTAGGTACGAAAAATTTGACATGCTTAGTTTTCATACGGTTTGGACTTGTGAAGTGAGCTATGTCCTAAAACTGCAACCAGAATCACCGGAGGATGAGCAACAGCATCCCATTAGTACACGGTGAACTTACAGCGATCCCCAAATCCTGCGATCGTCTGCCAAGCGCGGGGATTATGGCAATACCCCTCTCTAAGAGGGAGGCCTTTGTTCATCACTGGACGTTTAATGACTGCTGGTGTGATGTGTGTAGTCACTTAAAATCAGGTAGCCTATGTTTAAACGCCTAGCCTGTCAAACATAAAAGTGTTAATACCTATTATATTTATATACTTTTTTCGTAACATTCATAATTTTGTTCTGGATTGTACAACTCAATAAATAACAAATATGACCAAACAACAAACAACAACAAAAAAATTACAAACATACCAATGAACGTATGACAGAATTTCAACCACACACGTCCACTAAATTGATCGTAATATATGTCACACACACACACATCACATGTCAGTACGTTCATTGCTGAAGGCCTCCCGTAATATGTGATTATGTGCAAAACATGCACTAACTTCTCCGCCGCGATAGAATGTTTGCTGGTTACTAAACTTTTACTTTTCATTATCCTAAGCTTACTGTTAATTCCTATATCTGTCTGAAAACGCTCCCTCTTATGAACTGTAAAAAGCATTTAGGGTAGTATTAAGAAATACGAAAACTAAGCAGAATGCCTTTCTAAAGAGTTTGCATCTGAACCGAACTTTGTTTTGCAAAAGTTTGCACGCTATGTGCCTTCAAGAAATTTAACCGACGTGAATGGATTAAAATGTTTATGTTTTGTTAAAATGTTTCAACCGTAGCGCCAAGAATATAATTTTATATTTAAAACTGTGTTGTTGAAAAGTTTCGTAGCATAAATAGACTTAATTGTTTTTTTAACAGATCTGATTTAAAATGAATTATGAAATAATAATAGCGCATATGCGCAAGGACTAGGGTATATATAAAACCCTTGATAATGCGTAATCAAAAGCTAACTGTCATCGAATCAACTTTTTAAATTCACGTTTTGGCTCCTCACATTTTGTGTAGGTGCAGAATTTTTCAGAAATGAGGATGAAACTGTTGAGGATAATTGGTCTTAAATTTATTAAAGTTATATGATTATTTACGGGATATTTACCGTGGTAAGGTTGTGGAATGAGCTCCCGATATTACGGCCCCCGATATTATTAAATTTATTGTTTGTATTTCTTTAGTTACTAACATTTTGAATGCATGCTGAATAAAAGATTTAAAAAAACATAAATATTTCCAAAAAATATGGTCTTATTGACAGTTAAAAACAACACCTGAGCTAGTAACGCCATCTAGAGAATATTAACGAAACCCAGCCATAAAAATCGCACAATCGCGCAAAAGACTGATGGGTCAAAGGTTTCTTAACTTTAATGATCTTTTACAATTAGATGTCAAGCCTGACCTAAACTCCCATGCAATAGGCATGATGACTAATATTTTTTTATTACCTCATAAAAAAGCTGATCATAAATAGAGCCCATCAACAAAAACAAAATTAAAATTAGTTCAAAAATAAATAAGATATAAACATTTTAATTTAATTTTATTTCATGCTAGACAGAGAGCGCACTATACTGAGCCGTGACGTCACGGCTCAGGAGCGCCATACAAATGCTATACTAACACACGCTTTGCGAGAAAGGGATAGAACATCCCCTCTATATCCCCACCTAAAACTTTAAATACTCATATCTCAGAGATTTATCAGCCAATTCAAATTATTTTTTCAGCATGTGTAATGTATTTACTTATATTTATCGCTAAGCCGGTTATTTGTAATAAATTAAACATGAGGACACATGCCTATTGTATCACGATGCCCTATTATTTGTTTCAACAGGTAATTGTGGAAAAATAGGAGCACGTACCACGATACTTAGAAGAACCACAAAGAAACTTGATCCGTATAAATAACAAATAACACCCTTTTAAGTTCATATTATACTCATTACAAAGCCAGTCCATGTTTATATCATCAGAAGACAAAGGCTACGTTGAGGCCAACAACATAACCCGATACTCTTGTTCCATATCAATATACAAAGCTTGTCATAACGTACAGAGACACGGGGTTCATTAGACATCAAAGGTAGGTAAAGCTGCAGTGCATATAGCAGCAAATCAGACGGGATTTAGATAAGCAGATGTTTGTGTTGAAATTTTGGAAGGTACCTAAAGTTAGAGTACAAGGACTGCATAAACCGCAGGAAACGTAGAAAATTAGAATCGGCGTTATGCTTAATTAGCCTTTTCTATTATTGTTTGTTGGTGGCCGAGTAGTAACATGTGTGCTTTACAATCTGATGGCACCTAGTTTGACCCTCGGCCCTGCAGACTTTTTTATTACTATGCAGTTTTGATGCCATCGATCTGAAACGGTGAAGAAAATAATCGTTAGGAAACCGGTATGTGCAAGAACCTCAAATGTTTAAAGACATGGCATGCGATATGCACTGGGCCAGCTCGGTGAGCCCATCATTTCTCTCTGAGAGAAGACATGCGTCCCAACATGTGGGAACATGCTAGGCGATAAGGATGGTGGCGACGATTATTGTTGCCAGAAATAAAATGGATTGTTGCCACAAACAATTTAATAAAAAATCAATGACATGGGACTGGTTGAAATTTAAAATTCTCAACTAGTGTTATGATGGTGTTTCATACTATAAACTAAATTATAACAATTTTGTTTATAATATGACAAGGTAATTACCTATCATCAAGCTGGTTTTTCCGACTATAGTTTCAACCCACAGACTAGGACATCTACTACGTAGTTTCAACTGCATTGAGCGGTCTATTTCGAAATAAATACGTGCGCGTATTTTTAGGCACCCTCATGATATGGGCATTAAATGAAATGGTTTGCTGAGAAGAATACGATAAATGAAATGACGTCACACTAGATTCAATATGGCGTCGAGCCAAGATGGCGGGCAAAAATGTATTATCTAACATCATAATATGGGTGTCAAATGAAAAGGTTTGGTTTTACAAAAAAAAAAAAAAAACTTTTTTTAAAAATTAAGTAATATTTTTGAACAAATCAAACAGCAGCTGCCCGATAGTCTATTCTGTACTTTTCACTGGTGTCAGGTTAGAAGTTTTGTTTTGTACGAGTACTTATCCCCACTTAAAAGGGTGTCCCATAAGTACATTTTACAGTTAAAGCACTTAACCTTACTACCTTTATTATAGGTATATACCTTAACACTTAAAATTGCCCAAAATCTTAATTATCTAGCTCACGGCTGCCTCACAAAGGTACAAACGTGTAGCTTTTCATATACAAAACTGGCGTAATAAGTACTGCAAAATGTACTAATGAGATTGTACTAGAATTTTATTCACCATTTTTTTTTTTGATAACAATTTAACTTTAATATTATCACTAGCAGAGCACGCGATTTGCACTAATCAACAGAAACTAATGTTTTTTTTTTTCTTAAGAATCGTTTAACTTGGAGGGTTTTTTTCACTTTGGAGGGTGACGGTAACAGGAGCAATAGTGACCGAGTGGTAGCATGTGCGCTTAACAATCTGACGGCGCCCGGTTCGATCTTCGGCCTTACATTACTTACAGCAATGACTTATTTAGGCTAGGTTGCATCATCTACAGTTAACTAGTCATAACTGCAGTTAAAACTCCCGTCTGTTCTGCGTGATATTTGCCCTGCCCCTGCCCCTTTAAGTTACTAATCTGGTGGGATATCTCGTCGACTTTTGTTCGTCTACGGTTCTCCTCATTCCTGATTCGAAAACCATTAACCATATAATAAAAATTAAAAGCAATGAAATAAATACTTATTTTATAAATGAAAAAAAAAAAAAGTTTAATGGACACTGTCGCATATAATTTCGTTTAAGCTGTTTGTAAAACCCGAAAACATTATTCTAAACCAGTGTACATAAATGGAACTTTAAGGCTGTACTCAACGTCCTTTTGTTGCTTACAGAGGCTGTGTTTTAGAGCTCATTAAATTAGAGAACCGTCTTAATACTCGTTAAGGGGCTCGAGCGTTTTTGTTAGTGTGTCGCGGTCTTTATATAAGGACAGAATAATTCCAAAGACACAACTTTAAAACGTTGCTAAAACCAGCATAGTTTTAGTACTGAGTATCTTGAAATTTATACTAGCTGCGCCCATCCGCTATTCTTCAGGAACCGTGTATTATATCGGAGTAAAAAGAAGCTCATGTGGTAATCCAGGATATAAACTACTTCTGTAGCATCTAAATTCGTTTAGCCATTACAGAGATGAGTGCGGATTGATATAATCTTTCGCTTTTACGAGAGCAAAATAAATGTAATTCTTAGTTTGACTCACTTTGGCAGTTTTATGTGAGTAATGATTTTGCTGGAAAGGATGTTGTTTTTTTTTGGTTAATTAAATGGCAAACAAATGATGGCCATCTAATAGACACCTAAAACACTCGGGGCATTGTCAGTGTGTTGCCTACTTTAGTTTAAAATATAAAGAAAGTCAAATTTTTCTATGTTCAAACTTTAAGAAAGTTTTATTTGGTGGACTAAGTTACTAAAGTGTTAAGTTGCATGCATCGTCATACAATACAAAAAGAGCTACAAACGTGGGAAAAAAATGTTCGAAACATAAGTCGGCGCACGCTACGCATTACGCCGACTTTTTGGTTATTTATAAGGCAACCGCGATCCGACTACAATACCGCGCGATGCCAGTGCTACGATGACAGCGGACAAGCAACTGTGAACACTATGCAAGCGACATCTAAAGTGGAGTAAAATAATATGGCATCGCAAACGATGACTAGGTATGTGCAACGACGCTCGTACAATTAAATGTTTGAAAGACCGTTTTAGCTTAGAGATTGTGATGTTATAAATTTTTTTTACTGGGCAAGTGCCTTTATTAACTAAACAAAATTCTAAAACTACAACTACAAATACAATTAGACTGCCCATACACCGTTGAAGGTCTAAAGACAATCCAATTGTTCAAACCCACTACCAGTTGGCAGCGTACCCAGCATGCTGGCGGCATTACCACGATGAATAGCAATGTTATAGGTATTGTATCTCGAAGATTGCGTGTTTTTTTTTTGTTTTTTTTTATCTTATAATTTTTAATGAACAAGTTTTATTAGTTGGACTTCTCAATCTGTTCTTCAATAATCTGCACAAACAAGAGTGCACAAAATTGTATGGGGTAAAGTATCTTATACAACCTTAATAGGAACTGCTTATTTATAAGGGTAATGTTTATGGCTAACGATTTATTAGGTAATTTACTTACTAACCGTTTGTCTTTGCGTTTGGAAGCTCCATTATGTAATAGTCTGATGTAGCACTTACCTGAAATTAAAAGAAACAATATTAGTAACTTGTGAGGCCAGTCACAACAAGTGTTCTTACAAATTATACTTTAAATCAAAGGGAAATTGATAACAGAAAGAAATTCTGCCCAGTGGGCTAATTATAAAGCAAAATATCTTATTTATATTCAATTTTATTAATTATTTCTTCACTGAATAATCCTATTTCATCATCATCATTTCAGCCGTAGGACGTCCACTGCTGGTTAAGGCCTCCCCCATCGATCTCCAAAAGGGCCGGTTGGAAGCGGCCAGCATCCAGTTTTTCCCTGCGGTCTCTTTTAGGTCGTCTGTCTATCTTGTGGGTGGACGTCATACGCTGACCAACCAACCAGTCCAACCGGCCCTTTTGGAGATCGTTGGGGGAGGCCTTTGTCCAGCTGTGGATGACTTATGGCTGAAAATGATGATGATGATGAACTTCATCAGCATCATTATCAGGCTATCATGTTCCCACTGCTGGTACACAGACCTTCTCTCAGAGAATGAGGGTGGGCCCTAATCCAGCATGCTGGCTTATTGTAAGTTGGTGAATTTTTTGAGGTTCTTAGACATACCCCTTTCTTCATGATGTTTTCCTTCACTGTTTTTGAGCAATGGCATAGAAGCTGCACATAACTTATTAAGTACTAGCTGACCTGACAGATGTTGTCCTGTCTTAGAACTGTCAAACACGCAAAGTCAAAATTGTAAATCTTATTTTTTTAAACCTTGGGTTACATTATTGGAGTTTTAGTAAGGATCACTATTTTTTTTTGAAAATATAATATAGCCTATGTTAACATGGGAAAGTGTAGCTTCCCAACAGTGAAGGAATTTATCAAATCGGTTCAGTAGTTTCGGAGCCTATTCAATGCAAACAAACAAACAAACAATCAAATCTTTCCTCTTTATAATATTAGTATATACAAAATAAGTCATTGGTGCAGTACCGAAATCGAACCAGGTGCCGTCAGATTGCAAAGCGCACATCCTATCTACCGGTCATCGTCACCCGACGATAATCCGTACCGTTAATCCGATATATATGAAATTGTGTAAAGTGAAATTTTGTGTTGTTTAGTCCAATAATAAATTTAAGTTCGATTTGATTAAAATCAGTCCAGTGATTGCGACGATATCTAAATTCTCCCAACCCCTTCAACCTTCTCTAGGACGCAAGGTCACAGTTCGGGGTGAACAATTAGTTTAATAGAAGTTGTAGACGCTCTACGACGTAGAAGCACTACGACGTAGATAGTCTACGAGTGACGTAATGACATTTAATCACCTTTTTTCCATCAGTAGCAGCTTCAGTTCATAACAGTATATAATTAATGCAATAGACAAGACCATGGCGCTCGTTTAGTGGTAAGCGGTCATTTTTGGCTTTACCGCATTTTTTTTTTGCCTCTAATCAATGAATTCTTCTTTTTATGTCCTTTCTGTGGATAAAGTGTTGTACTGTATCCTAAAGTATTAGTTGATTAGTTTTTGTTTACAAAAAAAAACTACCGAAACTAAATCAGACAATACTTTCCGGTAGTTTATCTTAAGCGCCATGGTTTTGCTCCGCTAAATGCAACTTTAATACAATAATATATTATGGTCATCTATAGAAATAAGCGTTGCTTAAAAGTATACCTCGCCATAAGTCGATTAAAAATTACTTTTGTTACGACAATACAAATTAGGTAAGTTTAATCGACTCCCTAGATAATATTTAAATATTTGACTAATTAGTAACAACTGAAACTTATAATAAAAGTCTGGTTAAGAAATTTAAAATTTCTTATAAACCACATAAATAAACGTACAGCGAAGAGCAAGTCATTAAATAAATACTAAAGCAAACTAGTCACGGTTCATTTGGTACTGAATGAGATAGTTAATAGTGACAGCTGTTTTGAATTGTAAATGCGTCGCCACTGGAATATTATTTGCCACTTTTCAAATGAATAATCACAGTGATTTGATGGAGTTTGCTGCTTTTTGGATTTAATAGTGATGGAAGTTTAATGTGGTTAAAGTAATTGTAGCGTTTTAATTTAATTTGCAAGTTAAAGTGGCAATGGGCAGGCCACATCGCTCGAAGAACCGATAACCGATGGAGAAGAAAGGTTCTTGAGTGGAGACCACGAACCGGAAGACGTAGCGTAGGTAGGCCTCCCACTAGATGGATCGACGACATTGTGAGAGTTGCGGGCATCTAGTGGATGCAGATGGCAGACTGTTATTCAGTGTGGAGGTTGAAGGGAGAGGCCTATGTTCAGCAGTGGACATTTTCTGGCTGATGATGATGATGATGAATTTAATTTGGCCAAAAACTAAGCATTCATCTTGTCTGCTTTTAGATTAATCTTGTAGTTTTCTTTACTACAAACTTTTACTTAACTTGCCTTGTTAGTTTGAGTCAAATCTTGCAACTGAATTTTAAAACAGTTTTAGCAAAAATTTCGCATATACGTTTAGTTTGGATTGCAATGCATTATTAGCTAAATGTCGTTATTCTAAATCCAATACGAAAGCAACTAACTAACAATACAAAACTGCAAGTACTGTTCTTTATCGATCGTCAAATTTGACAGTTGAGATCGTCAAATTCGATAAATGCTATTTGATTAGTACTTGCCATGACTGACATGCCATGGCTCGCCATGATTATAATTGGAATTTTATCGAATTTGACCATCGATAAAGAACGGTACTTGCGTTGCAGATTTGCAAGGTCAGTAACTATACGGGTGTACCATTAAATTTATTGAATAAATAGTTTAAATTTTCAATACCCAATATTTTATTGCATAAGTACATAATTATGTAGGTACATGAAATTCTTAAATTAACACGTTTCAATAAAGTAATACATATGACTCTATCTGGGAATGGCAATAGTCTAATTTTGAGTCTTTCTCCACCAAAATTAATCAATATTTTGCTTCAACCGACTTGCAACACACCCACCCCGCCGTACAACGTAACATCTTGAAAGGACAAAATGCCGTCGGACGTCCAAAGCTCTGCGATGTCGTTATTCAATTTACATGCAAATGGGACGAGGGAGGGAGGGTGTGACCGTGCCAATGGCACGCTGATGTATCGCGTCAGTACGTGTGCGGGCGCCGTGGCGTGAGGTAGGGGAACTAGCGGACGGTTCAAATTATCAATACAAAAATCAGCTTCAAAATTTGTAAGCGCTCTAACAACATTACTGTTTACCAAATCAGCTAAAAACCACCAAGCCAAAGTCAATGTTTTTTTTTAGGACCATTTCGAGAAGTTTTCCACAAAATGACAAAAATCACGGTCCACAAATGGCGGTGTAGGTAGAAATTGAATAGAAAACGATGTAGGTTTGATATGTGTTTTGAGTACAACACACAAAACTATCTTCTTACGCGACTGCCAAAAAGTGTTCTATTTTTGGGGTTCATAATGTGACACCTAAATGCTTGGATCGATTTTGATGTGAGTTGTATCTTAAAATCTTTTTTGCATTATCCAGAGTGTCATAAGCTATTCCAATTTTGAAATGCTATAGTGTTGTACTATCGTACTATGGGATATAAATATTATCAACAAACCAACACAGAGAGAGAGAGAGAAAGATAGAGAGAGAGAGAGAGAGAGAGAGAGAGAGGATGAGCTCTAATCCAATATGCTGGCCCAGTGCATGTTAGTTATGAGTTTCTTGGGATATACCGGGGTATATCCCAAGTTGGGTTATCTCACGATGTTTTTGAGCAATGGCAATCTAAACTGCCGGTACCACGACCCGGAAGAAGCAGCGTAGGTAGGCCTCCCACTAGATAGACTGACGTCATTGTGAGAGCCACGGGTCTTCCGTGGATGCAGATGACAGGCTGTTGTTAAGTGTGAAGGTTAAAGGCCCATGTATGGTCTGTCTGATGTTGATGATGATCGACACTGCACATACTTTAGATAAGTCATTGGTGCAGAGCAGATAATTGAACTATGCTGACAGATTGTAAAGCGCACATTGATAGCAATCGGCTACCGTTGTTCCTTCTCAAAAACTTGGCCAAATTTATTTTCGTTTGTCTCTGCAAAAAACTGTAAGCCTTGGGCCACACGCCCAAACCTAGCGAAATATGATGCTACTAGGTGACCGTTATCGATAGGTCGCATCAGATGGACGAGCGTAGCGCGTCAGAAAACGTAACGTATGACATGTGTCGAGCGCTGAGTTGCAGGTTTAACGGTTTATTCGGGGTATACCCCATAGAGAATATTATAACCGCTAACGCTGAAGAAGCCCAGGACTTAATAAAAATATTTATGGAACGGGTGCGACGCCTATAATGAAGTGAGACACAATACAATGCAATATTTCTTTATTACACACCGAAAATATAAATGTAACTTAAACTAACAAAAAAACAAATATACGACAGTATAATGGGTCGCCTAAAGCGATTTCTTCCAGGCAACCTTTGGATGGACCAGACTAAAGAAGTTGAAAAACGGTCGGTGGTGCACATACAATATAAATACATACATATATACACTAAATACGCAATGCTGCATACATACCATAAATTATATAAATACAATACCTAATATATATATATATATATATATACGTACCAATTAACACGAAGAAAGATAATGGTGTATAGACTTGATTCTTAAAAATAGGAAGAGATTTGGCCTGCCTGATAGAAGCAGGCAGCGCATTCCACAGCAGGACACCTATAGACAAGTTTATACGTTAGAGTAGTGTTAAAAACGTAGAAGTTTGATTTCGCGCCCGTTTCATACATTTGAAAATATGTATTGAAGTTGCGCAAGAGAAAAAAATTGAACTGCCTAATAAGAGTCATTTAATTTTGGCCTTTATAATTAATTTAAAAAAATCAGATATATCTATACTAATATTATAAAGAGGAAAGATTTGTTTGTTTGTTTGTTTGCATAGAATAGGCTCCGAAATTACTGCACCGATTTGAAAAACTCTTCCACCGTTGGGAAGCTACACTATCCACGGGTGACATCTAATAGGCTATATTATTATTATATTAAAAAAAAATGGGATCCTTACTAAAACTCCAAATATGTAACCAAAGGAGTAAACATTTTTTATTTTGACATTTTTGAATACCCGTGCGAAGCCGGGGCGGGCCGCTAGTTTATAATTACAAAAATTGCATTATTTTTCCTTTCTCTTTTACTGTAAACTAGTTAAATTTACAAAATCATATATTTATATAGTATTATTTCCAATGGATTATTTAAAATAGGGCTCTGAATACAGCGTGAATTTTCTCATTTGTTTTAGTAGAATATTTATTGATTAAATTAAATTAATTAATTGAGACAAAAACGAATAAAGCAGTTACATTTTTTATTTTTTAAATTGTTTTAATATATAATATGCTTGCGTTTGACCGCCATCTCACCTGATGTTAAGCGATGATGCGGTTTACGTTAGAGCACGCTTGCCTAGAAGAAACAAACTCACTCGTGATTTGAAGACACCCAGACATTTTATGCCAATACAAAACTACAAGAAAAAAATATGAATGCCAAATATGTTATGAAATAAATGTCAAACAGTTAATTATAATAAAATGTCGTAAATTAATCTCATATAAATTGTTAAAACAATCACAAAATTCAGTACAGGTAACAGGGTTTTTACACTTGTCCCATTCATCTATTTAACTGTCACAAAATATCAAATAAACTGTCATGAAATTTTCCCAATTGTCTAACATGATATCACAATCAGGGTTAACCAAAAACTTTGTATACCATATACAAAGTCCTTGAGAATACTTTGTATACCCTATACAAAGTCCTTGAGAATACTTTGTATACCCTATACAAAGTCCTTGAGAATACTTTGTATACCCTATACAAAGTCCTTGAGAATACTTTGTATACCCTATACAAAGTCCTTGAGAATACTTTGTATACCCTATACAAAGTCCTTGAGAATACTTTGTATACCCTATACAAAGTCCTTGAGGTTCACAGATTAATCATCAACACAATCAAGGTTGTCACAATCAAATTCTTCGATAACCGAAAAGGCTCAAGTGCGAGCTAAGCATGGTTTTATCCATAGTATTGATAGGTTGAAAACCGATCACGCATATTTGCCTAGGAAACAACTATTTATTTACGGTAATACACGTCTCCTCAAACCTTATATGGAGTGACCACAAGGCTATTCGATCGCAACCACTTGCCATTCGCACGCCAGCAATCCAGCGCTTTAAGCGACCGCACGCTGTTTTATACGGTCATTTGCCGTTAATGAGATGTGGTGAGAGTACGGATTGGGGAATGGCGGAACGATTCTAAATATAGAACTAGAAACATGTGAACTAAAAGTAAAGTAAAACTGTTTTAGGTAAAACTGCAGCCATGAATTGAAAATACTTTTGTGACTCATGTATTTCGCAAGCAATAATAAAGCTATATTGTAAAAACTGAACTGACCAATAAGACAGGGGCAAAAATCTGATGACTATGATGTCAATTTTTATGACATACCTACTAATTTTATGTTAACATATTTTTACAGCAATTTATTATGATAGTTTCTTTCATTTTATTCCTAGTTTTATCAGGAAATCTATTTTAGTTTAACAGTTTGTGTGATAAATGTTAGTGGAATTTGTCAGTTTTGTTAATTCTCAATACCTAATGAAATGAAAAATTAATTTGAATAAGTCTTTACAATCCAGTGCTTTAAGCTGTCACATGCTGTTTTAATCACTGATTTACTGCTTATTGAAACGTTGGCAGTACTCTTTAGGATATTGGTAATAGAACAACTGGATGGAACATAATGGAATATGCACTGAACCAGCAAGGTGGATTAGGGCCCATCATCTCTCTCTCAGAGAAGGCCTAAGTCCCAGCGGTGTGAACATGATAGGCTGAAATGATGATGATGATGACTATTTGCTGAAGACTGTACAAATTGCTCCAAATAATAATGCACCTGGTACTCTATCGAAGTCTGTCTCGAATTGCTCTAACGTAACAATTTAGAGATACCCGGCCAAACAATCCGTGAAGTAAACGTAACACAGTCCGTTAAAGGACTCTGCATACGGCAGTTTAACATCCGACGTCTTCCTTGGACTGTCTTGGCATAGGGTTTTTAATTATAAAATCAAAATACTACAATAATCGTATAATAGTAAGCAATTATGTTCAGCGTATACACAATTGCGAGGGAGGTCTTTAACAAATATCTAAAGTTATATGATTATTTACGGGATATTTACCGTGGTAAAGTTGTGGAATGAGCTACCAATATTTCGGCGCAGTTACATGCACCATGTTCACGGGAAGATACAACCTTAGCACGGTAAATATCCCGTAAATAATCATATAACTTTAGTGAACAGCCGTGATAGTTTAAAACAGTGTTTTAGCAAATATATCATCATCATCATCATAATCAGCCTTTTAACGGTCGACTGCTGGACTTTTAGCCTACCCCGAAAAAGTGATTGAGCCATATCCACCACGCTGCCACGGATTCACATACGCCTTTGAATTCCTTCTCCGTACGTATGCAGGTTTATTCACGATATTTTCCTTCGCCGAAAAGCCACGGCTAGCAAAAATATACCTATAAATAAAAGTTCAGATGTAATAAATGTAACGGTTAAAAAGTAGCCCTGTTTAGATTGATTTTGTCGCATGGAACATTTAGGTACTTGTTTTCTCGTATGAAATGTCTCCCAACACTCACAATGTTGAGATTTCCCCAACCTCAACTTCACAATAACAGTATCTAATGTAACAAGTAGAGTATACATTGTTTAGGTATTTCTCCGACGCTATTAAGACGTCCCGGTAACACGCTCGACATTTAGGCATCATTTACACAATGGCTACCCTTTCATACGCATAAACCGGCTGAGCGGTACCTTATTAAGATACCCTTTGTTGGCTCACCTTCGTCATAGCTGATTAATTGTTTGAAGTAAACAACAGTAGTGGATGGGTCTGGTTACTCGGCGAGTAGAAAAATTATTAAGTGTTTAGTTGTACTGAAATTTCCACAGAAAAAAAAAATAGTTTAAATTAGAACGGCTGTCAAGGCTTTGTAAGAAATGTGTTGTAGCCGGATGCATAAACGTCAGTTATTCGAAATCAGTTAGCAATTGTGATGCAGAGTCCGATGCGTTGATCTAAGAATGTTCAATCAAGTTTTACTCATAATGTTTGGTAATAGATTTTCGCTCTCATTTTCGTTCTATTTACTTTTTTTTTGTGGTAGGTTCAGCTCAGATAAACAAGGAAGTTATGCTTAGTACATGTTTTGTGTTTTATTATAGAAACTGACGTGGTTTTCACACGTTTTATTTATATTACACGGGAATTACTCACGTTAGATTAAGCCGGTCACTCCGACTAAGTAATTCCCGTGTAATATAAATAAAATGTTTTGTGTTGTTGATCGTTTGTGTTCAAATGTCTCCACTTTTAGGGTTCGGTACCCAAAGGATGAAAACGGGACCCTATTACTAAGCCTACGCTGTCTGTCTGTCCGTCCATCTGGCCCCTGTTTGTTGTAACTTAATTGTGTATTTGCTCTAATGTAAAAAATGTAATACGTACAAACGTGAAATTTGCATGATTATAGTACTTGTTAAAATTTGCAAGCTGCAATGGGCAGGCCAGATCGCTTGAAGAACCGATAACTGATGGGGAAGAAAGGTTCTTGAGTGGAGACCACGAACCGGAAAACGCAGCGTAAGTGGGCTTCCCACTAGATAGACCGCCGACATTGTGAGAGTCGCGGGCATCCAGTGGATGCAGATGGCAGGCTTTCGATCAGGGTGGAGGTTAAAGGGGAGGCATATGTTCAGCAGTGGACGTCTTCTGGCTAATGATGTTGATGAATCGACGTAAAGCGCACATGCTACTATCTGGCCACCATCTGCCTATTCTTTTACATTGGTAAAACAACTAAAAAGGCGTCAAAATTTCTTGTTTACGTCTGTGTAATTCTTTCGCTCGCAACAACTTCGACTTGGCTCTTGACTATCGAAGCGTTGGAATACCGCACGGCTATTAGATGCGAGCGCTTCTATAATTGCGTTGCTCAACAAATTACAACTTGGAATGGCGGGAGCCAAGTGCACGGGATGCATGGCGCGTTTTCGATAACTTGAAAGAATTTCAGATTGCATGTTTATCTTGAAACGTAACGTAAGGGGTTTAGTTTTCAACCAACAACTGCATAACCAAACAATGAGTGTTTTGAGTGATCCGCTTGATTCCTTGTAGAGAAGAGTCGTTAGACTTGTCGATGACCCAAATCTATCTAACACCCACCAACACCTTGGAACTACTGAGCTTGCGCCGGGACGTTGGTTTGCTCAGCTTGTTTTACAGGACTGGTATTCATAATCATCATCAACCATTCTCCACCTACTGCTGGGTATAGGTCTCCTCTTCAGCGCGCCATCTTTTCCGGTATTTCTGGTATTATAATGGGGAATGTTCTGATGAACTCTTTGACCTAATCCCTCCATCGCGGTTTTACTATCGAACCGGCCGCCATCGCCAAAAAAGCAATAATAGACAAATATTATAGATGCGTGGATGTCTCGCACTGTTCAATTTGATCGATTGTTTCTGCCACGTACCTGTAAGTTGTGGAATGGCTTACCAGCTTCGGTTTTTGCTCCAAAATATGACCTCAATTGCTTCAAGCGAAGAGTGAATAGAGTCCTCAAAGGTAGGCAATGCACCGCCAATGCCCCGGGTATTGTAGGTGTCCATAGGCGACGGTGACTACTTACCATCAGGTGACCAGTCGCTTGTTAGTCTAATATTACATTTTAAATGGATTTGAGTTGGTACATCCATTATTATCATTCTCTTGATCTTGAAGTAAGTACAATGGCACCATTTTCAGCATCATCATAATCAGCCAGAAGACGTCCACTGCTGAAAATAGGCCTCCCCCTTTAACCTCCACACTGAACGACAGCCTGCCTTTTGCATCCACTGGATGCCAGCGACTCTCACAATGTCATCGGTCGATCTAGTGGGAGGCCTACCTACGCTGCGTCTTCCGGTTTGTGGTCTCCACTCAAGAACCTTTCTTCCTCATCGGCTATCGGTTCTTCGAGCGACGTGGCCTGCACATTGCCAGTTCAACTTGCAAATTTTAACAGCTATGTCGGTGAGTCTAGTTCTTTGGCGAATATCCACGTTTCGGATTCTATCGCACAAAGAAACTCCGAGCATAGCTCTCTCCATTGCTCGCTGTGTGACTCTGAGTTTTTCATCAACAAACTTTTTAATCCAGCCCTACCTTGCTTCGTCTGGGAATATTCAAGTGTTTGCGCGAATCTGTTGATTTTTCATCTGACAAACAAACAAGTTTATGCATTATGTCGCGTGTGATGGACGCAGAAGATGGATCGGTGGGTAAACAGATTGGCAAACCGATTTAGGACTCTGTCGACGATGCCATTTGCTTTGATGGAATGCTCCGCGAATGGTTTAATATTTAAATGTATTATGCAAGTGTTCTGAGTTTTGTTGATTTCAAAAGCAGGGAAGATATAAAAATTGTGGTTATTTCTTGAAGGACAACTATGTGAGTTACTATAATAACGGCTTACACTCACTATTATGCTTATCGATCGAAGCAATCGACCGGTTTCGGCCAACCGCGGCGTTGATATAGCCAGTACGCAGGCGAACGTCTCCACAATCCCGCGTATATTCCCTAATGGCTCCGAAACCACTAGATCGCCTCGACCGATAAACATAATCATGAGTGTAAGCCGTTATTATAGTAATTTATAATGAATCCTCACTAAATTTTTGATAAAGTGAGAACTATGTAGATGGCAGGAATGATTTTAATTCGATTTTTATCAACAAGATCGAATTAGATATGAGTTTTACTCAATATTATGGTTTAGTTATTTTATTGTATTCTAGGTGCATATCTATATTTTTATGGGATTTTTGTATGAACCATAACTCATTGGACAGGACAACGTATGCGGTCAGCTAGTTTGTAATAAAGAATAAACCCTAAGATTTAAAAACTTTTGAAGATAAATCATTATTTTGTTAAAATATTGTCTTACAGAATGTGAAAACTAAATTGTGATTTACCGTTACCTCACCTTCCGTTTCACATAAATCATATTGAGAACAAGTAATCCGCTAATAAATCGCAACCACGATCCATGATCCGTTATGTCTACATTACCGAGGTAGTAAATAAGATTCAGATAACCATAGTACGCACTATACCTAGTTATACCTGTATCACCGTATAACTAGGCGTCCGTGCCAATAAATCTGTGGTAGCCTATTTGGCAGACCGCTACACTTGAAAGCGTGAGGTCGCGGGTTCAAATCCCGGGCTCGTACAAATGAGCTCTTTTGAGGATGAGGTATTTAAGTACCGATTTTCATACCACTGGCTTTTCGGTGAAGGAAAACATCGTAACCTGCAGCAGTTTTATTATTTTTGTGGTAAAGATGTGAAAAAAGTGTTTTTTATCCAATAAATTTTGCCCTACTCTCACCGTCAACCTTATAATCAAACCGCAAGAACAATTGGATTCCAAAACCCATCGCAGTAATTCCAAAACAAAAAAACAAAACCAACCTCTTTACAGCACCCACGTCTGAAAAAACGGTCACTTTCGGAAAACCAAATTAGGGTAACAACACATCATAGCAAATTGACACCAACCTGACTAAAAACGGAGCTTTTCCATGAAATGTATTGAGATAATAGTATTCTAAAAACTTATATCGCGTCTTTTTAACAGAATTTCAAGTAATGAACTAATTTATAATGCTTCATCATTATCATCAGCCAGAAGACATACACTGCTGATCATAGGCCTCCCGCTTTAACCTCCACACTGAACGACTGCCTGTCTTTTGCATCCACTGGATGCCAGCAACTCTAATGCTTGGCCTGTCTGAAACAAAATAATAAACATGTCACGCACTTTTTCTATGTCTGTGAACGTTATTTGAAAATCTGCTGTACGTCACACGGTCATTATGGTTTGCCCGGTGTTGAGTTGCTATGATGTGCAACGACCTTTGAAGTTCCATAACTGAGCCTCGTTCAGGACTCGAAATATTCGAAATCAAACAATTATTTCACTTAAATTGCATTCCCTTTGCGCTAACAATTCTAAATTAAAGCCAAAGATACACTGTTGAGGGAAAAGTGGGAGTAAAACCAGTAGAGTGAGTAAAAAATCCTACAGAGAAATAGCGTCGATTGTTTAACTATGCATGTAGAGCTAACAAACGTGCGAATGATGGGAAAGGAAAAACGCTGCACGAAAGGCCACTGGCATGAATATAAGGTGAAGAAATGTAGAATTTATGTGTAACAATATGGGTTCCATGCCTAAAATAAAGACATTTTGTTATTTTATTTAATACTAGCGGTCCGCCCCAGCTTCGCACGGGTATCGATTATAGCCTATGTCACTCGGGGATATTGTAGCTTCCCAACAGTGAAAGAATTTTTCAAATCGGTTCAGTAGTTTCGGAGCCTATTCAATGCAAACAAACAAACAAACAATCAAATTTTTCCTCTTTATAATATTAGTATAGATTATAGATTATAGACTAGCTGTTCTGACAGACGTTGTCCTGTCTTAGAACTGTAAAACACGCAAAGTTAAAATTGTAAATCTTATTTTTTTACACCTTAGGTTACATTATTGGAGTTTTAGTAAGGGTCCCTATTTTTTTTGAAAATATAATATAGCCTATGTTACCCGGGGACAGTGTAGGTTCACAACAGTGAAAGAATTTTTCAAATCGGTTTAGTAGTTTTGGAGCCTATTCAATGCAAACAAACAAACATACAATCAAATCTTTCCTCTTTATAATATTAGTATAAATATCATTGTCATAATCATATTTGATTTCTCATTATATAGGTATTGGTCATCATCATACAACCAGTTTCCTCACGATGATTTTCCTTCACCGTTGTTTAGTGATAGCATCAAAACTGCACATCATTTATTTAAATAGAAAATAAGTCGAGTAATCGAAGATCGAACCGGGTGACGTCAGATTGTAAAGCGCATATGCTACAGCCCGGCCACCATCCTGCACAACCTGCTCTAATCGAGACAATAGATATATTATTATATATATATATATATATATATATATACATATACATATCCGACTCCAAAAATAACTGATTATAAATTGTAAATAATTATATATATAAGTAGGTAATATATGTATTAATAATTTCGTTGATTGTCCTTTAATGCTCATTGCTTTGAAGTTATTTAAATATTATTTTCTACTTTTTAGTTTTAGTTTGTAAATGAAGGTATAATCAAAAATCGGTTCTTTTTTCTAAAAATTATCTTTATTTTTAAATTTTTAGTGGGATTTATTCCGCAGAGATAAAAAGGTCGTGTCGGGCTCGCGCACTGAGCGCGCTCGCGTACGTTCCGTACCACCACAAAATACAAAAAGTGCAAAAAGACATCACGTCCAGGTGCCATCACCCGTTACCAAGGATGATATATATTATACCCTAATAACTTCCTTGCCCCGTCACCCATCCAAGTACCGACCGCGCTCTACGTTGGTTAACATGGTATTGAACAGACATTTGTCACTGACTCACACTTTGCCATTATTTATTACCTACTGTTATACTTTAGAGTGTGTACTATAACCATGCCAAGTTTGACGCTTGTACCTACATATTGCCGTTTTTACATTAGACCAATTACAAAAATATTTAAAAAATACGTTTGTTGTAGTGGGCCACTTTTAGTTTTTACTTTTTGATTTTATTATTATTTGTTAAGTTAATACGCTGTAATTTACAAGTTCTGTAAAAAAACTGGCTATCTATTACGGTTCAAAAGACAGCCGTTAAAAGGTAGGACAGACATCACATGCAGATAGCGTAGGCTCAGTTAACCCGTAGGTCCCGTTTTTACCCTTTGGATACGGAACCCTAAAAAGGAATAATAAACCCTAATAAGGGTCCAAAACTCCATAGAAGCCTCTTGTAAAGCCTCCACCACTTTACTGGTGCATGAGTTTGACTTGACCGTGCATGATTATCTCTGCTTGACTGGCTTGTTTGACGCTATTGAACACTATATAAAATATTTAATACTAAATACACGACACTATTTAATATTACGACTCAAATACTCTGTATCCATGGTCATGAAAAATTTAACGAAAAACAACAGGGCATGGTTGCCATGGAGACACTTCTTTGTTTTTTGAAGTCTGTTCCTCTGTCTGTCAGTAGTAGATCTGTGATGTTTGCTGTTTAGTTGACAGCGTCGCTAGTGGAGAACAAAGTATGAAATTCACCAAGAAATAACTGTAGTTCCAATGTTGCCCACCTTAACAGCTAAGTTGGTGGCACTGTACAATGATTACAATGTACATTGAATATGTAGATATTTTTGTAGATTTTTCAAAAAGCACTGAATCAATGTCGATAAAAAAATTATGGGACCACTTATGAGTTATGACCTACCAACCAAAAAAAGAATCATCAAAAAAAATTCTAAATTGGCGGAGTAATAGCGTAACAAACATACAAAAAATATTAAAAAAATTAAAATATACACAGTCGAATTGATAACCTCCTCCTTTTCGAAGTCAGTTAAAAAACGAACCAAATTGAGAATAATCTGCTAGTCTATGGAATGCGCTGCCTGAATGTGTTCAGTTTCAGAATCAGTTTCTTCAAGGCAATAGTATTTTGTCGTAGACCGCACCATTGTTTAACATCAGGCGTGGTGGTGGACAAACATAATTTATAAACAATACTCCTGAAGTCGTTTACAAATGATATATTATTTAGACTCTCGCATATGAATCGTTGCGCACGAAGAAAAGTACAGACACCAACAATTTTGCGATATTCGGAGTTATTCCTCTGTAGATTTTTTACTGCACGCCAGTAGTGGGGGAAAGGGGGCAATTCCCGTGAATCTTCAGATCAATTAATTAGGGCGCTCTCTAAATTGAACCGGCTATTTTTAAATTAAGAATGCGGACCAGTATACTTTGTAAGTTAAACCGAGTTAGTGGGTTTGTTTAGGGGCCATAAGGTTGAGCATTTTAGGACGCTATGTTACGTTCCCTTTCTCAATTTTGTTGGTTTATTATTGACCGTATTGACTGGTTATTTAGGGAAACAATCATAATGCAGAGCTACCGTTTTATGAAATAGATGTTCACGAATCAAAATAGTAATTTAACGTAAAAAATTGATTGCTAAGCTTTGGCCTTTAATTATCTCTTTGCAAAAGAGAGAGAGAGAGAGAAAATAGGACACGCGCACTGAGGGTTCTGTACCACCACAAAATTCAATAACGAAATTACGAGTTACAACTTGGTAATGAACAGAAACTTATCACTTGGAAATTATTTATTATTTTTTGTTATACTTTAAAGTGTTTACTATAATCATGCCAAGTTTGACGCTTGTATGTATTATCGTTTTTAAATTAGAGCTAATACAAAAATACGTTTGTTGTATTTGTACCACCCCCAAATTTGTGTTAATACACAAAACAATTAGTTTTTAAATCCGCTCATTCGTTCGCCGCCCCTGGCAATGACATGAGATAAGTTTCCATATGCCTGTATGCTGTACCCTGTATGCTACAAAAGTGAAAGTACGTTTGCCTATGCTGCTATTTTGTATGATACGATCCTGTATGCTACAAAAGACAAAGTTGTCTATGATGCTACTTTGTATGCATGTGTTTGTGTACCTATATTCTGACTAATAAATGATTTGATTTTCGTATCATGATAGAATGATTTCATGATTGATTTGATCTGACTAAAGGTTTTTGAATTTAAGGTATTTGTTATTATTACTATTATTTATTTGTATTTATTAGTTACACGCTAGTATGGAAATCGTACCGGGTTTCAGCGATACAGGCCTAGCCTAATGTGGAAATCACTATTAATGTAAACTTTGCAATAATCTCCCATAACCTTAATTTAAACTCCTAGTTTATAAGTTTGTTTGTTGTAATTTGCCTTATGTTTGTGTAAATAAATATTTTTTCATTTTCATTTTCAAGTACAACAGTAAGCTTGAAACTCCAAACATCAGATATGCCCCACTACATTTACACCCACTAACGTTCCTGTAGGTGTACAGTCGTGAAAAGGCCGTAAGTCACGGCGCCGACACCTGGCGCACTCGAACCAATTACACCAACACTGCTTCACTAACTTGTGGGACACACTGTACTTGAAACCGGACAATAATTATTACTACTTGTTCGCGACCTATCGCCGATTTGTTGATATGCGCGAGAGGGCTTGGAGATGGCACATATTCTTAGTACACTGACAACAGTCATTGCCATGTCATCGACTAGCATATATTTTTTTATAAATCTTTCCTGACGGGTGCGTTTACGCAAGTTCGCCAATTAAAAATTCAACTGACGGGAGTTTATAGTTATGTCAATAGTTAATGTTAATAGCTTTATGTCAATACTAGCTGTCAAATTGGAACATAACAAACCGTAGAGGGCTTATACTGAATCTATGTATAAAAATAAAAAAATTGTCAAAAACAGCCCAACCTGCTCAACAGCTGTCAATCTGACAGCAGGCAAAAAAAAACCATCCTCAAAAAGTAGATAAAATTTAACCTAGTCAGGCGAAAACTTAACCCAGCGGACGCCCGTAAACAGGGCAGTTTAAATTTTAGCTGGTTGTATTATTCACCTCGTGGAATCTCTTATTTTTGACGTTTATCTACATAGTATACATTTTGGTCTGGATAAGTGCCGTAAACGCACCCCTGGGAGGATTGGCGTCATTGTCAAGTATTTATATATTATTAAGTTTTATTAAATGTCCTCAAAAAAGCCAGAGTAAAGCAAAGTAAGTCAAAGTCATCTTTACA
Organism: Agriopis aurantiaria; assembly: GCA_914767915.1. Classification (NCBI taxonomy): domain Eukaryota; kingdom Metazoa; phylum Arthropoda; class Insecta; order Lepidoptera; family Geometridae; genus Agriopis; species Agriopis aurantiaria. The sequence continues at coordinate 17,133,083 of OU611988.1, forward strand.
AGAGGCTTGTACGGAGCTTTAGAAACAACAGGAAAATACATGTTTCACCACGTTATATCACTTTCTCCACACTCGAACACATACATGGGAAAGCCATTACTCGAAAATACACAATTTTAGAAAAATAATACATTGTAGTCATATGTTTTTTTCATGTTGGCACCGCGTAAACTGGTCCGGCCTTTTTGGAGAAAAACAGTTCATTGTTACAAACACACTAACACAAAATCCTTTTCCTTCCAGTGAACATGGTGCATGTAACTACATTGCAATATCGGGAACTCTATTCACAGCCAATCACGGTGAATATCCCATTTATAATGATACTAGCGACCCACCCCGGCTTCGCACGTAAATAACACCCGGGGCGGGTTTCTAGTTCCATATGTAAACCTTCCGTGAAAAAATATTTATCTGATCACAACAAACCCGCATCAAAATCCGTTTCGTGGTTTAGGAGGAGTTGGCGTCCATACAGACAGACACAGAGAGAGAGAGAGAGAAGAGAGAGATAACCGTGGTTATTAGTAGTAGCCATTTTCCCCGGCCGTGTGTGCCACCGTAATCCGTAAGGCGTAAATCATCGCAACTTAAAACACACAAATAACAAGTTTGATACAGCCCGCGCAGAGTTAGCGCAATTTGAATACATTATCATTTCAGGTGCGCTCCTACAGTGTTGTATCGTGTTGGTATAAGCAGGTGGTAGGTATACAAACTATATTATAAATACGGGGGAAATACAATGATTGCAACAAAAAAAATGTTGTTATTGTATGTGTTGTGTACCTACGTGTTATGGTTTGTTGTGTTGTTGTTAGGTTGTTAAAATACAAATACAAAATATTTTATTTTATTAATCAAAACACTTACTTAATCTAATTTACAAGAACATGTGCAATATTTAATACTAGCTGACCTGACAGACGTTGTTCTGTCTTAGAACTGTCAAACACGCAAACTTAAAATTGTAAATCTTATTTTTTACACCTTGGGTTACATTATTGGAGTTTTAGTAAGGATCCCTATTTTTTTGAAAATATAATATATCCTATGTTCCCCGGGGATTGTGTAGCTTCCCAACAGTGAAAGAATTTTTCAAATCGGTTCAGTAGTTTTGGAGCCTATTCAATGCAAACAAACAAACAAACAATCAAATTTTTCCTGTTTATAATATTAGTATAGATATAGATAACACAAATTGAATAAGTACATTAAGGTAAACAGGAACGAGGCAAGTTAATGAAGGTTTCCGTACTTCTATTCCCTGCACTAGCCGAGACGCCTGTGTCGCAGGGCTAACATTCTAGCGCTTACTTTGTTAGCATCAGTGTTGTTATGTTTTTTTTTATTAAGTTTTATTTAACTCTGTCAAATGTTATAATTATAATAGTTTAGTTACTAAAATACACGGATAAGTGATGTTAAATTTAAAATCTTTAAAATAAACTGCTGCTTAAATGTAGGACAGACAGACAGACATACATTAGGGTACGAACTCTAAAAAGCTGTAACCAATTAATTTTTCAAATTTTATATTTTTGACAACTCCAGTCAACTTTATATTCCGTTTTTGTGTTAGGGATTTACGTTCAAAAGAGACCAAGTTTAAAGCTGTATAAACTTTCAAGATGCGAAAAATAATGACAGAGTAACACGAGAAGGCTTCTGTGTACATTCATTCCAACAGGCATCGTTACTGAAACCTGCCCCAAACAGCAAACAAGTTTCCGAAGTGTTTCAATCAAACGCGCCGCAGCTTCTGACAATTAATTAAAACCTGAATATCAGATAAGACAGAGACAGATGGGTAATGGATGAACACGATAGTGGTAAAAGGAATTTCACGTGTCAGTGTCTGTCAGTGTGACATGACGGCAGAGAAAAGTAGACTTTCTTGTCTGTGTAAAACCTAAACCTCGGACCAGCATACGTGCAAAAAAGTAAACATTCCTGCATGTGTAAAATCTGAACCCCACACTCAGCTACAGAACGACGGAGAAAAGGTAGACATTATTCTATGTGTAAAACTTGAACTTTGGACCCAGCTGCTATAGAATGTAAACATAAATAAGAGATGATGTCAGATTATATTACTGAAATTTAATGTCTACTTCTTACTATCGTAGGTCTTTCTCAGACAGTCTATCAAACTATTTGTAGTAAACGATAATTATAGTGTTGATCACTGTAATTGAAATGATCTAGTCGATGACCAATTTACATGATGAAAACTTTTCTATAAACGTACAAACACTGATATTACAAACAATATTAAGCCGAAAAAGGTCATCGTAACTCACATTATGAACTACTTTTACTATAGGAACGACTAAAAAAAAAAGCTGTTTCATGTAAGTGTAAATGTAGTTTTTCTTTGAAAATAAAGATAATTTTTAGAAAAAAAAAAGAACCGACTTCATGACTATACCTTCATTTACAAACTGAAACTAAAAAGTAGAAAATAATATTTAAATAACTTTAAAGCAATGAGCATTAAAGGACAATCAACGAAATTATTAATACATATATTACCTACTTATATACATATTTACAATTTATAATCAGTTATTTTTGGAGTCGGTGCAGACAGCGCTGCGTCGCTAGTGGAGAACAAAGTATGAAATTCACCAAGAAATAACTGTAGTTCCAATGTTGCCCACCTTAACAGCTAAGTTGGTGGCACTGTACAATGTTTACATTGTACATTGAATTCGTTATTTATTGACATGTTTTTGTAGATTTTTCAAAAAGCGCTGAATTAATGTGATAAAAAATTATGGGACCACCTATGAGATATGACCTACCAAACAAAAAAAGAATCATCAAAAACAATTCTAAATTGGCGGAGTAATCGCGTAACAAACAAAAAAAAAAAACATACAGTCGAATTGATAACCTCCTCTTTTTTGAAGTCGGTTAAAAACAAACTTTGTTCCCCTTTTCAGGGTTGATCACACAGATTTTTATTAGGGTAGATTCCACAAGCAGTAGTAAGGTAACGGTAGGTTGATAATTAGGGTCTTAATATGAAAAAAAAAAACAGCATCATTTTAGTACCACATTTTTATCGTCAGTTTTCAAGTTATTCATCTGTGATTTTTTATTCAACATCTGAACACAGCTCTAATAAAGTAAAATAGAACCGTATTGATTCACAAAGTTAGAGCACACAGCGCTGTTCACTAATTTCAAATTAATAATTTTCGTTTTGTTGACAATCGAATTTAATGAATTTTATTTGCTTGCCGACAAATGTTTTGTCACTTTGGACAATTTAATGGAAAATCAGTTTGGAGTTAAATACAAGGAAAGTTTTGTATGAATGTACGTTTTCATCGCTTTGAAGAATATTTGATTTCTCTCACTGGAAATCAAAACTTTTAATTTGAACTTGAATTTGAAATCTAATTGTTAAGTAATTATTATTGTTTTATGAAAATCATTCGAAAATAGGTTCATTTTCTCTGAAAAGTGGGAGGTTCTGTTCATTATTTAACGCATAATTTGGAGGGAAGATTTTTTGGCATGAAATAATAAACTGGCCAAGTGCGATTCAAGCTCGCGCACTGAGAGTTCCGTGCCACCACATAATACAACAATTATCAATAAAAAAAACGGACTTCAAAATTAGTAAAATATGGCATTTCGAATTGCTGAAAGAAATTATAAGGTCGATAAAGTAACCGAATTTCCAGTTATAATTTGGTAAGTTCCAGTTATAATGAACAGAAATTTGTCACCGACACACACTTGGCCATTATTTTTGTTGTTATACTTTAGAGTGTGTACTATAATCATGCAAGGTTGACGCTTGTAACTATTACAATTTTTACATTGAGCAATTATAAAAATACGTAAAAAATTATAAATTTTTTAGGAGGACCCCTTTGGTTTTTACTTTGTGACTTTTTTAGTTAAGTCGTATTCTATATTACATATTATAATATTATTATTAAACTGTCATTACATATTCTGTGAAAATTTCAAGTGGCTATCTATTACAGTTCGAAAGATACAGCCGTTTAAAGGTAAGAAGGATAGACGGACGGACGGACAGGCACACTGTAGGCTTGGTTATAGGGTCTCGTTTTTACCCTTTGGGTACGGAACCCTAAAAATGATATGTAATGAACGGAAAGACGTAACGAAACTTCGAAGTACACAGATCACACTGTCATCACAGATTACTCATTGTGTAAATATTCATCACTCACTATTTTCAGGAACTTTTAAAGGAATAAAGTTGAAAACGCCGGATGTCCGGGCTCGAAACTTCATTTCCTAGGATCCCGGGATCACAGGATGTTGGGATTAGAAGTTTACTTCAGCCTAATCCTAGAACGGGCTTTGGAAAGAATCAAACAAACTAAATTGAGTATAGTTTGTCTAACAAAAATTGTAACTTGAAGATTTTTAAGTTTTGATCAAGCTTTAAAAATCAAATAACGGGACCCTTTTATTAAGCCTACGCTGTTCTGTCCGTTTGTCTGTCTATTCGTCCTACATTTAGATGGTTGTATCTTTTGACCATGGCCCCAAGTACCGTTCTTTATCGATCATCATATTCGATAGAATGCCATACAATCGATCATAGTGAGTACTGATCAAATGACATTTTATCGAATTTGACGACACCAACTGTCAATTTGACGATCGATAAAAGAACGGTACTTGCACTGCATAATAAATAGCCAGTTGACATTTTCACAGAATTTATAAAGTTACGGCGGATTAACAAAAAAAGTCAATAAACAAAAATTACGGGGGGGGGGGGGGTTTCCTTATAACACAAACGTATTTTTTACGTACTTAAATTATTGCGAGTTAATGGCATGTTTCTGTTAATAACAAAGTTAAGCAACGTATTCGATTACATGGACGACCTTATCATTTCTGTCACCGAATCGAAATTCTATATAAAGAGAGTTTTTTTTTAAATTGATAATTATTATATTTTGTAATGGTACGGAACCCTCAGTATGCTAGCCCGAGGCGCATTTGGCCGTTTTTTTACACACACACATATTATATATATAGAGTTTTTTTGCACACACGGTCATCCGACCCCAAACTAAAAAAAGCTTGTTATATGGCTGCCAGAGACTGATATATATACATATATAGTTTTAAATACATACTTAAATAGATATTATCAACCAAATATAGAACAAACACAAATGTTCATCACACAAAATGTATGTGATCTAAAATCTGGTTGTTAATATCTGGTGATCATTTTATATTGTGGTGGCGGAACCCTCAGTGTGTAATCGGTTTATTATTTCTTTTTTAATAAAATGGTATTTTTACACATTAGAACCCAAAATGTAAAGACCTCGAATGTTTGTTTTCCAATTACTATTTATCTATCCGGACCCTAGTTGGTGTTGCAACGGGGCATTTACACTATTTCTAGTTTGTATTAGTAAAAACATGTTTTTTGGCTTTTGTGTAACTGTTTATCTTATATCTATTGTATTAATTAGCAGCTATATGTTTTCCTTGTAAAATGAAATAAAATAAAATAAAATAAAAATGTTATGTGAATTTTCCAATGACACATTGTGTCTATATCTATCAACTAGCTGTCTGCCCCGGCTTCGCACGGATATTATTAGAGTTTTAGTAAAGATCCCTAATTTTTTGAAAATATAATATAGCCTATGTCAACCGGGGATAGTGTAGCTTCCCAGCAGTGAAATAATTTTTCAAATTGGTTCAGTAGTTTCGGAGCCTATTCAATGCAAACAAACAAACAATCAAATCTTTCCTCTTTATAATTTTAGTATAGATGAGACATACGATATTGACGATGATGATACATTACATAATCAGTACACACTTGCCACAGCAAGATCATCATCATCATTATCATCATCATCATCAGCCGGAAGACGTCCACTGCTGAACATAGGCCTCCCCCTTTAACCTCCACACTGAACGACAGCCTGCCTTTAGCATCCACTGGATACCCGCCAACCATTAATCAAGAATCAGCAAGATCGCCAACCGTTAATTAATTAAATAGAACAAGCCCAGAACAAAATATTGTCCAAAATTTGTAGTTTATTGCGAACACAAATTTAATACGAATTAAATCCTTCTTTATTCCACAATCAAATTAACACCACTCCAAAACATTTCCATGAAAATTAAAAAGAATAAATTAAAACATTATCCAGGTAACCGATTACGCAACAAAGCCAAAATTAATTCCGACCAAACGTTCCAAGTTTTATTTTAAAACAAAACTTGGAACAATTTTGGAAATTGGCGGCGCTTAAGATTCATTATGCCTGTAAAGTTTTATCTTGAAACTTGTGCGGCGATAAAGCATTTTGGCAGATTCTGAAGTGAGATTAAATGTGCATTACGCGTCGACTGCGACAGATGTAAGGGGGTAAGCGTTGGGAGCGTACAAAGAAGGTAATGTGTACGCAGTTTTGGAAAATATACGTTCAGATACTACTTGAGGCTTGAGGTATACGTAAGACCGACGTGTGACTATGCTATGGTGAAATGAGCAATATGAAGATGGCAAATAAATATGATTAAAACCACGATTTATTTTATTTTACACTATCCGGAAAACAATCAGCTGAAATTACCAAAATTAGATAGTAGACGCAAGCCATAAAAAGTTTTAACTTAGTTTTAACATTTTATAGGGTCAGTGCTCAAAAAATTTGATCCATCAAGAGACTAAAACCATACAAACTCACTGCAATTTTTCAAGATCAATTGAAGAAAATACGTATCCTGGAAATGTAATACGAAAAAACAATTCAAAATAACTTTTAAATTTGTAATTATATTATTCTCTGTCAGCGATCTTCCAATAAAGAATATAGATAAGTTGTTTTTTTCTCTGCCTCGTTCATACAGTGAATTTTAAAATTCCCACTACACATCTCTACTACTGAAACAAATATAATATTTATGTTGTCGTTCAAATCTAAATCTAAGCCATAATTACGTCACAAGCGGTGCAATCAGGGTGACAATGGCCGCGTCAAAATCAGGTTCCCACCTAACGAGCTCTATTATTTATCGGGGCATTCATTAAATTCACCGCGGGTCGTCGGAACATGGCGTGTTATGCAACGTAGAGAAAGTGCTGATAGAAGAAACAAAGTAAGTACTATATACCTACCAGTGTCGGTACCTAGATGTATTATTAACCTCAAAAAAGGGAAGATCTCGATTCGTTTTATTTAAGTGAAATCTTCTTCGGGAACGTTTAGGTCACTTTTTAGGGTGGAGAAAACGCACTTGGTTATAGCCCCGTTGGTCCAGGTGAAGTGAACCTGCATTCTGATCTTGGGGACGTGGGTCCGATTCCCACCTAGGACAAACATTTGTGTCTGTTCTATATCTGGGTGTAATTATCATATGTTTTGTTTTTATTTAATATATTTATTTCACATTGAAAATGTATACATCGGGCATCTCTAGTGTTAATTAAGTCCTAGAGGTACCGAGGTATTTAAAAATATGTTAATATATATCAGTCTCTGGCAGCCATATCACAAGCTTTGCTTAGTTTGGGGTCAGATGACCGTGTGTGCAGAAATGTTCCGAATATTTATATATTTAATAGCTGACCCAACAGACGTTGTCCTGTCTTAGAACTGTCAAACGCGCAAAGTTAAAATCGTTGTTAAGTTTTCTGTTTTTTTTTTTTTTGTTTTCTGCGCAATTTTCTTAATTTTTCTTTCCGTGAGAACCTTCTACAAAGTATTAGAAAACTTTAAAAAAAGATGAATGGAATCGGTAAAGTCGTTCTCAAGTTATGGCATGACTAAGGTAAATAAGGATTCATTTATATATATAGATTTTAATATTATGACCATTATTATTGATTTTTTTAATATTATTTTTATTATTGTGATTTGATTTTAATATTATCATCCCAGTAACCGAAACTGCATATTTAAAAAAAATTGTGAAGTTCCTTTTTTTTGATAATAATTATTGGAACAATTTCTTCGACCTCTACCCAGTAGTACTGGAAACTGATAAGATAAAGTTAGAATAGAGTAAATGCGATGGTGGCGCGGCGGGAGATGAAGAAACAAGATTTTGTGATGTGTAGGTAATTTATTGCTGTTTAGCAATTTATGTGTAATGGCTTACTATATTATATAGTAGATACTAGCTATTGTCCGCGACTTCGCACGCGTACTCATATAAACTTTAAACCCCCTCTCACCTCATAATTTCTTAATTCGTTATGAGTCAGTCAGTGAATGATTTAATGGTGTTTCGTTTTATACATACTAATGTAGATATTATTTTATAAAAGGCAAAGTTGTAAAAATAAGATATTTTACAGGGCAAGTGTCCATAAAAAAAACAGTTAAATTTTATTTACTAAACAAAGATTTTTTCTCATTCTGAGCTTACAAGTAAGCCAAAATATACGAAACTGTAGAGTTCAAATGAAATTCGTCACTCCTAATGGGATTTTTCAGAACCCTGAACAAAATACCTTCTTCGTAAAATTCACCTCTCATAACTACATCTTCGAGCGAAGAGTACTTCGCTTTCTGCATTCCATAATGCTCTCCCGCCATCCTGTACATTTCATAGTAACGCAAGAAAACCTGCAATGTACTACAAACATGGCTCGAGTCCTCTTGACCGTTCTAACTTAATAACAAAACCTCTTTGGAAGCTGTGACGTCTCGTTTTCGGAGTTCCGTGAGATTTTTCAAGACTGTTTTAGAGTAGGTAATGTAAGGTTGGATGTTTTGAATGAAGAGAAAAAAGGAGACAATGTTTGAAGTTGTTTGTTATGTTTTTTTTTTTTGGGAGAAACTGTTTTTTTTTCTTTTCCCAAACATCTTTTATATTCAGCTAGTCTCAATTAGAATTTTCAAATAATCAATAGCTTCAAGTTTCAGAAAATCAAATTATTTGAATTTAGTTAGGTAATCCGCCGTAACATTACATATTCTGTGAAAAATTTAACTAGCTATCCGTTTAAAGGTAGGACGGACAGACAGACAGACAGAGAGACATACAACGTGCGCTACTGAGCCTGATAGGGTCATAGGCAATAGGGTCCCATTTTTAATCTTCGGGTACGGAACCCTAAAAATGAAGTACAATGTACAAACCCAGTTTCGATATGCGAAAAAATTATGGCTACAAATTTCAGAGAGGATAAATTTAGTTATGTTTAGAAAATCTTTTGACAGAATCGACGTCATTGTCTACTTTTTAACCGACTTCGAAAAGGAGGAGGTTATCAATTCGACTGTATGCTTTTTTTTTTTTTGTCTTAAAGAGCAAAGTAGTCGATATTCCAGAAGTACCTACTTATTAGATCTTTCTAACAATTTGTTTCCAATTACTCGATGACCTAATTAAAATTCTTCATATTGTTTTTGTTTGCGACGCGACGTATAAACAAATTTTAATCAAACCGAATCCTATACTTGTTTTGAACAATAATAATTCTGTTTGTTATTCGAGAATTGTTTATTTTGCGAAGTATCCTTCCAGATTTTAACAAAAACATCGTTGTATTTAAATGTAATTATATTCTATTACGTTTGTTGTGTAATTTTAGAAGACTAAACAAATAAATATTTGTGTACCTACAGGATTATTTTTAATGAACCAAAAACCTCACGCAGGTTGTTGGATACATTTGCTCCATGACTTCTAAATACCTTTACACGGTTTCAAATGAGAATAAACATTGGTTTATGCAAAACTTAACCCCTCAAATGTGTTACGCACCGCATGTCGGCGTAAGGAAAAACTGCTCCGATGCGCGTATTGTGTGTAAGAAGACCAATACCAATGGTATATAATATTATGCACGTATTTTATACTTTATTAAACTTTTTTTTTTTTACTTATCTGAAATGTAAGTGAAATACCCCATTTTAGCCATAAAAAAACTCCTTGGCTCGCATTCGACGGGTTAAGCGTCAACTCTTGTACTTATGATATACTAGCGGTCCACCCCGGCTTCGCACGGGTATTATCAGAGTTTTAGTAAGGATCCCTAATGTTTTTGAAAATATAATATATCTTATGTTACCCGGGAATAGTGTAGCTTCCCAACAGTGGAAGAATTTTTCAAATCGGTTCAGTAGTTTCGGAGCCTATTCAATGCAAACAAACAATCAAATCTTTCCTCTTTATAATATTAGTATAGATAAAGCTGATAAAATCATGCTTTTTGCTGAACATAAAATAGTTAAGCATAAGTGCCTATACTTACTTAACTATTTTACATTCACCAAAAACTATATTTATGCGTAATGACCATGGTAAAATCTTTCAGTTGGACTTTATAATTATCAGCCTTTCAAATTCCTACTGCTGGGATACGTGCCTTCACTCAGAGAGAGAGAGAGAGAGAGAGAGAGAGAGAGAGAGAGAGCGATAGAGAGAGAGAGGATTGGCCCTAATCTACCATGCTGGCCTAGTGCATATTTGTGAATGAAATATTTTTATATTTTTTCAGTTTCATGGACATACCGGTTTCCTCACGATGTTTTTATTCACCGGTTTTGAGCAATGGCATCAAAACTACACATAAATGATTGGTACTAAATAAGCCATTGGTACAGGGCCGAGAATCAAACTAGGTGCCGTTAGATTGTAAAGCGTACATGCAACCGCATAGCCACCATCGCTCAGTTAATAAAACTATATTTACATAAAGTAGCAGGTAATAGTTAGTTGGGATTTGGATCCAATAAAGCCTCTGTTTTTTTAAATAGACAGACTAGCGCCGTGTCGCCTGATGGTAAGACACAGCCACCTATGGACACCAACAATACCCGGGGCGTTGGCGGTGCGTTGTTTTCCTTTGAGGACTCTATTCACCCACGCGACTATCTGCTTCTTCAGCTCAACAGTAAGATAGAATGGTAGCCCTGTTGGTAACCAAGACAACAGTCTTACAAGGAAATCAACCACCTGCTCTTTCCTTTGACGATAGATTCTTATCTCACCATTCACTATAGATAGAACATCAGAACGTGTTCCAATAGAGTCAAAGGGCATAAAAGACATTTAATACTGTCTTTTCCCGTTTAGATAAAATCTCATTGGGTTTTAAATTGAAATAAATTCTACGGTTAAAGGCTTTAAGATCAAAGATCAGCAAAAGAGCTGAGCTGGATCCGAAGGTATAGATAAAAACTACAACTTGGTCTTTGTAAATAGAATGTAATTCAAAGGTTTGGAACAAACAATTATTTTAGAAGTCATCATAATCATAATCAGCCTTTTAACAGTCCACTGCTGGACTTATTCAAATTCAAATTCCAATTCAAAATATTTATTTTGCGGTAACATGGGTAACATGCGGATGTTAATATATTTACATAAGTTAAAGAACACCATGCTCTAGCATCATGGCATGCAAAATGGCCTATGGCTTATGGCCTACTTACTACTAAATTATTAATTATTTAAAAAATTAAATTATAAAATTAAGGACATATAAAAAAAAAAAAAAAAAAACCATTCTATTTAGTAACAGTAATAAGTTTCTTTAAGTTTTTAATGCGTATATTTGAGAGTATTTAATCATTTGAATTTTAATACAATACAATATTACTTTATTACACACCGAAAATACAAATGAAACTTAAACTTATATAAAAAACAAATAAACGGCAGTATAATGGGCGGCCTTATCACCTAAAGCGATTTCTTCCAGGCAACCTTTGGATGGATAGGACTAAAGAAGTTGAAAAACGGTCGGTGGTGCACATAAAATATAATTAAATAATATATACATACATAATTATATACACTAAATACGCAATGTTGAATACATACCATAAATATTATAAATAAAATACATAATATATATACGTACCAATTAACACGAAGAAAGATAATGGTGTATAGACTTGATTCAAATAGGAAGAGATTTGGCCTGCCTGATAGAAAGAAGCAGACAGCGCATTCCACAGTAGGACAGCTTGAAAAGTGAAGGACTTACAGTAGGAAAGGTTAAAGTAGTAAAAGTAGGAAAGAAGAATCTGCCATTTAAAACACAAATATAATATACTAGCAGACCTGACAGACGTTGTCCTGTCTTAGAACTGTCAAACACTCAAAGTTAAAATTGTAAATCTTATTTTTTTACACCTTGGGTTACATTATTGGAGTTTAGTAAGGATCCCTATTTTTTTTGGAAATATAATATAGCCTATGTTAACCGGGGATAGTGTAGCTACCCAACAGTGAAAGAATTTTTCAAATCGGTTCATTAGTTTCGGAGCCTATTCAATGCAAACAAACAAACAATCAAATATTTCCTCTTTATAATATTAGTATAGACTAGCAGACCTGACAGACGTTGTCCTGTCTTAGAACTGTCAAACACTCGAAGTTAAAATTGTAAATCTTATTTTTTTACACCTTGGGTTACATTATTGGAGTTTTAGTAAGGATCCCTATTTTTTTTGGAAAATATAATATAGGCTATGTTACCCGGGGATAGTGTAGCTTCCCAACAGTGAAAGAATTTTTCAAATCGGTATTGTAGTTTCGGAGCCTATTCAATGCAATCAAACAAACAAACAATCAAATGTTTCATCTTTATAATATTAGTATAGATTATGAGTATCAAATCACAAGAATGCTTTATTTTAAAAATTAAAATTGTTTCGTAAAATCAGCCAAATATTCTATTAGAATTGGGTAAAAATCAGCTTCCAAGATTTGTTTACCCAGTTACACCTTCGACCAAAATAAAATGAATAGACGGGCCTTTTTTGCGCATTTTTGAAGATTACAAAATGAGCGCCGGCACTCACTTCGTTTCAGTCGGTCACTAGCCGTAGGAAGTGCAACACGAGACTATTGTTACATGATAACGAAACATCTGACAAAATTATGCCTTCGTGTGCTTTCCCGAAGTATAAAAAACGTATAAAAAAAGTATAAAACTAACGTACTGTACATGGTTATAATTAGGCGTTGAAGTATATGTCCGACGGTTTTGACTCGTTTTTACTGAGCAAGTTCAATGGATATGGCCCGTCCATTATTTATTTTTTGGTCGAAGAGTTATACAGTAAATCTACTAAAGCCGTGTTAATAATAAAGTCCTAAGTCATAACAAAGGATGTCGCTGTCTGTGAATAATTCCTATCTTCCCTTCTCTCCTTCCCAGTAGCTAATGTTGAAACCAGCGCCCCCTAGGCCATGTGAGCAGAGAAAATTGCGACATCAGTCTTCACTCTACATTTAAATTAGATTGTTTGCGGACTCGAATAACTTGCTACTCGTAAGCGCTCTGTAGGGCTCTACCTAGAGCTCCTAGAGTACTGATACTCGGTAGAACGTCAGATAGTCTATTCTTTAAGATTGTAGTTTTCAGGGTTCCATACTTCAACCAAAATAAAATGAATGGACGGGCCTAGAAGAAGCGCACTTTTTAAGATTACAAAATGAGCGCCGGTGCTCACTTCGTTTCTGCTGGTCTCTAGCCGTAGGAAGTGCGACACATGACTTTTGTTATATGATAACGAAACAACCGACAAAACTATGCCTTCGTATGCTTTCCTGAAGTGTAATAACACACAAAAAACCGCTATCTACGACATTTTTGCAAGAAATTACTTTACATGGTTATAATTAGGTGTTGAAGTATTATGTCCGACGGTTTGACTAGTTTTTACTGAGCAAGTTCAATGGTTATGGCCGTCCATTCATTTTATTTTGGTCGAAGGTTCCATACCCAAAGTGTAAAAACGGCACCCTATTACTAAGCTTACGATGTCTGTCTGTCCGTCTGTCCATCTGTCCTACCTATTAATGGCTGTATCTCTCGAACTGTAATAGACAGTTGAATTTTCGCAGAATCTGTAATGTTACGGTGGATTTACTAACACATCGATTATACACCGATTACACCTACATCGATTATCGGTTCTTCGAGCGAAGTAGCCTGCCCATTGCCACTTCAACTTGCAAATTTTAACAGCTATGTCGGTGACTCTGGTTCTTTAGCGAATATCTACGTTCCGGATTCTGTCACGCAAAGAAACTCCGAGCATAGCTCTCCATTGCCCGCTGTGCGACTCTGAGTTTTTCCAAAAGGCCAACAGTTAAGGACCACGTCTCAGTACCATATGTCATCACTGACAACACACACTGGTCAAAGACCCTTGTCTTGAGGCACTGTGGTATCTTGGACGAGAAGATGTCACGCAAGATATACTAGTATGTCATATTCATTAATACTGACATAGCCAAGGCACGTTTTTTTAAATAAAAGCTTCATCATCATCAGCCAGAAGACGTCCACTGCTGAACATAGGCCTCCCCCTTTAACCTCCACACTGAACGACAGCCTGCCTTTTGCATCCACTGGATGCCCGCGACTCTCAAAATGTCGTCAGTCCATCTAGTGGGAGGCCTACCTACGCTGCGTATTCCGGTTCGTGCAAAAAAAAAAAAAAAAAAAGAAGCTTATTGCTAAGCGTGCTAAACAAAAGCTTATTGACTTTCAATACTTAATTTTATTATCTTAAAGTTATTGCAACAGCTGTTTGACATCCGATCGGACGGTAGCTACAGCCTTTTTTACCGAATGTACTGTAATTGTACATTGATTGCCCCAAACCATGTTCTCGTGACCCCTATGCTCATATTTAAGCAATAAATTATATTAAAATTAACTACTTGTACACAATATTTCATGAAAATTGGATCAACGATACGCAAGTTATCCTTGAAAAAATATAATAACACAAACTCACAGATGCACATATAAATGTGGATGTTCCTGTAGACCCCAATCAATCGGTCAATAATATGAAAGATAGAGAAATATTCTTGTTTCTCTTAAAAATTTACGCTTTGATTGGTGGACCGAGTTATGCAGTTATAATAAACTTTTTGCTCTATTTTATGGCTTTCATTGGTTTTAAATTAGGTCGCTACTTTACTTGGATATGATATTTTATAGAATTCGTATATTTTGAGCTATAGTATAATCGTTTTACGTAATTTTAGGTTTTACCAAGCGATTTTCAAATAAAAATCAATGAATCCGGAAGTATCTTAGAATTTCACTACTGCCAAAGGGTATGTATAATATATCATCCTTGACTATAACACATTGTCATAAAATCATAATTATGTCTCTTTCTAGGCGCATAGAGATCAGCAGAAGGGAAGTACAAAATGTGGTTATGCTACATACGTGGACCTCATGTTTCAAGCGCGCTGTTTACACTGTCTTATCTCTTATCACTAGGTAGTACCTGATATCTCAAGCTATCATGTGAGCCCCGGGTCCCGTGGTCACGCGCGCGATGAAAACTCACTCCTATAAAGTCCATTAGCACGCCTCGCGACTGATATTTTATTGACAGCTATTATTGACAGCCAAGGGAGTCAGTAGTGGACTGGCGATGGATAAGGTAGCAACAGTTGGTTGATGGGCGGAGTTTGGTGCTGGCGCGCATGCGTGCGACACCGTCCGTTGTCATGGCAACCAGAGGTGTGTTTGTGTACGTGAGCCAACTTTTGTTATGATTGAAGTGTGGCTCTTTATAGTTATATGGCTTCGAATAAGGAAGAAGTACGTCAGGGAGTTGGAAATTGTTTTATATTGTGTATAATTATAACAAGCTGAACCCCGCGGTTACATCCATGTGGATTACTCCTTATAGAATCAGCTATATGCCAGTGAAAGTACCGTCAAAATCAGTCCAGCTGTTGGGAGTTGGGATCATACATCCACACATTGCCTTTTATATATACGAAGCAACGATCTAATATGAACGTAGTATACTATGAAATTACATTTCTCACCTACCCACTAACTCTTATTTTTTTAATTTTTTTTTCTTTGTACCTATTTCATAAGCTTGTAAAAATTTTAAGCAAAATAAACGTTTTTTTTTTTTTTTTAAATCTTTGTTACAAAGATGTTGTCATTTCGGATGTGGCTAGCTCTTTTAAGCTATAAGTATGGCGTTAGTACAACGTAATTAATAATTCTCAATCAATGTTCTCGATATAAAAACCGACATCAAAATTAGTAAGCACTCGAACAAAATTATTCATATTAATCATAGCTGGTCCAAAAACTACTGAGCCAAAGTTAATGAAATATTATAGAATAGAATAGAATAAACTTTTATTGTGCATAACTGTGTGTTAACAAAGGTCTTAAAATGATTATAAGTGTCAACAGTCACTATCCTTACGGACATACAATAAATAAGTGCGTACCTACTTTTAGAAACTATACAGATACTTTTGAGATCAGCAGTTATTGTGGGACCATATCCAGTGCATCCTTTTTATCTGTCAAAAGACAGAGTAAAATCCAAAAATATTATGTTATGCAATAATATTTTTCGTTTTTAATGCTAACAACAAATAATACATCGGATACTAAGAGTATTAGTTATAATATCATAAGAGCTATTTATTGTTGAAACTTATTTGTGATAGTGGTGTCCTCATTCTTTTCAAATTTTTCTGCGAAGCTGCAGCGAAGATTTTGCTTAGATATTTTACCTGTAGATAGATTGTGCCCACCACCATATTGACTAGACGAATGCAAGGCTGGCTGCCCGACTTCGTTCAGCCGTCTCTCAGTCACGCACTCCGTCCACAATATTGCGAGTAATATCCGAGTGCATTTTTGTCTCTTTCTATCAACAGATATAGAGTAAAAAGTTTTACATTATTCTTTCCCTTATTTCACATAATGCGTGGCTCATCATCATCATCATCATCAGCCAGAAGACGTCCACTGCTGAACATAGGCCTCCCCCTTTAACCTCCACACTGAACGACAGCCTGCCTTTTGCATCCACTGGATGCCAGCGACTCTTACTATGTCGTCGGTCCATCTAGTGGGAGGCCTACCTACGCTGCGTCTTCCGGTTCGTGGTCTCCACTCAAGAACCTTTCTTCCCCATCGGTTATCGGTTCTCGGAGCGATGTGGCCTGCCCATTGCCACTTCAACTTGCAAATTTTAACAGCTATGTCGGTGACTTTCTTTCTTTGGCGTGGGTAAGTAGATTATATTATGCTGCGCTTAGTCACTTTTCAAAGCCATATTGCCTATAACGTCACTATTATTACACCTCATTGGTATTTTGTAGTCTTTTTTTTTGCTATTGTTATAAAGCCTATGTTAAGTAGACTACCTATATAGTATTCTTTGTACATATAAAATACGAATAGTCAATACTTAATGTTTATTGCGAAATAATTATGTATGCATACAAATATTAAGTAACATGCTTCAGCACATCTTAAATAATATGTAATACATATGAGCCTTTTAAGAGCATGGCAACAGTAAAAACGAAACGGTCTATTAGTAAGTACGTCATCCAAATTATTCTTGAAAAATTGGTTGAGAGTGTGGTAACATTTGGATTTTAAGAAATTTTTGAGAACATTAGTGGAGCTGTTTTTTTCTTTTATTGTATTAAGAAGTTAATAGAAAAATTATTAGTGCTAGTAGATATGGGTAGTGATCCATATTACTTACTTAAAACACTAGCACAAAACAAAACTAGACAATCCACTAAAGGGCTGTCTTTCTCGCCTAAGGCGGGTCAAAGTCACAATGAAAGTGAAATACAACCTGCATATACAGAGTCGTAGATATAGAGTGCTTGAGGTAAAAGCATCGAGCCATAAAGTTTTGTTTCACTTTGAGCGAAAGCCGTCCAATGGTAAAGGTACCCTTATGTGTATGGAGTAGTTTCAAGAGTACAAGGTTGTAGGATACACTAACTAAGAGATGGACAACTTATGTTTTTAGGGTTCCTAACCCAAACGGTAAGCCAACAACAAACAAACAGTAAGTATTACTAAGCCTACGATGTCTGTCTGTCTGTCCGTCTGTCTATCCGCCCTACTTTTAAACGGCTGTATCTTTTAAACCATAATAGATATTCAGTTGAAATTTTCACAGAATATAAATAAATATTTTATATAAAAACGAAAAGGGAACCCTTACAAGAAACGTATTTTTTAACGTATTTTTGTGTTAGCTCTAATGTAAAAACGGTAATACGTACTTTTACAAGCGTCAAGCTTGGCATGATTATAGTACACACTTTAAAGTTTAGCAGCAAATAATAAATAATGGCCAAGTGTGACTAGGTGATAAATTTCTATTCATTACCAAGTTATTACTGGTAATTTCGTTTTTTAATTTTGTGGTAGTACGGAACCCTCAGTGCGCGAGCCTGTCTGGCACTTGGCCGGTTTATTATTTGTTGTAATACTTTTATTGGATTTACGTGTATTAAAATTATGTAAACAAATTTTAGTAGTTTATTTTTAACTGCTATTTGTCGTATCGATTAGAAACTTTTCTTTTCTTTTCTTTTTTTAAGTTTGCGCCATTATGTTAGTGCGTATAGTGAAGCTTAGTATCGATACAAACAGCTTAGTTTTTCGATACTAATTTAAATTAATTATGTGTATATATAGGAAATAAATGAATTAAAAAAAAAAAAAAAAAAAAAGTATTACGTAAGTGATTCAAGTTTCTAGTCCGTATGAGTCCACATTTTTTTTTTTCATTGACTAAATATACTTTTAGATTGGTCCCATGGAAATTTTATCGAAACCGGTTAAGTTGTTTGATTTTTAAATCAAATTAACCCTTTCCATAGTGTTGTCATTTATTTTTTAACAAATTAAAAAGGAGGAGGTTATCAATTCGTATTTTTAAGTCGGTGTTTTAATTTGTTTTTTTGTGAGTGTTTTTAAAACAGTAGTAGTACATCTTAGGGCGCTACTATCTCAGTTTAACTTACGTCTAAACACTAAGTTGTTCCTCCTTTGTTAATTTCCACAATGTAGAGCCTTATACGAAAATTATATTTATATTTTTTTTTTTTTGATAGTCGATTTTTTTGCCTCCTCTGGGCAAAGGCTTGAAATTTTCTTGGCAAAGAATGGCACAGAAATGGGATAGATGCAAGGAGAATTTATATGAATGACATTTCATCAAAGTTGTGTATTTGTTGTTTTATATTCTGTGTTATTTGTGTCGACCACTGGGAGTGGATAGGGCAATTGGTGACGACGTTTGTATATTTGTTTGTTTTTGAAACTTTTGATTGAAAATATTTATTAATAATCGTAAAACTGTAGATTGTAGTACCCCCCATTTCATTATTACTTTTTTTATTTTTTTATTATTTCATTGTTAATCCGCCGTAATATGAAAATTTCAACTGGCTATCTATTACGGTTAGAAATATACAGCCGTTAATAGGTAGGACAGACAGACATACAGACATCGTAGGCTTAGTAATACGGTCCCGTTTTTACAATTTGCAAACGGAACCCTATAAACTGCCCTTTAAATCTTCTGTCATAAAAACAGTATAAAACTAGAGACATGTCAGCAATTACCAACAGTTGACAGACACCAGCAATGTACTTATTGCACCAGCTATAACATTATTGTACTGGCACCGAACAGTAAAACGGTTGACGAACCAAGTTTTCATGGCGTCTTACGGAGATTTTTATGATCTTAGCTTATGAAACACAAGTTTAGTACTTTGGTCTGTCTGTTATATTAATAGGACCTAAAAATTTATTATTAATTAATTTATGCTTAACAATTAACTTAACATACTTATTACGTATTGAAACTAGATTCGGTAATAAGACGTGAGAGAGAAACATCAGTTAATAAAATAAAAAAAACAGCTGTTTCATACATTTTGTCGAGTGTCAATGATACATTTTATGGAACGGATGATTTTTTTTAGTGTTGGTCCCATAGTAAAAGTTGTTCATAATGATAAGTAAAATTTCCTTTTTTTGGCTTAGTATAGTCAGCAGCATCTTATTAGTACCCGGTGAACGTACTGCGATCCCCAAGCCAATTGCCAAGCGTGGGGATTATGGAAACACCCCTTTCTAAGAGGGAGGTTGTCCAGGGGGGGTTAGACAAGACCCACTGTATGTTAGCGTTAACGCCTGCGGAAAGATAAAATTGTATGAAAATGACATTGACAATGACAATTAGCTTGAGAGATGTTATCTCAAGCTAATTTCAGTTTCATACAATTTCATCTTTCCGCAGGCGTTAACGCTAACAGAAAGTGGGTCTTGTCTAATCCACCAGCAGTGGACTTTTTATGGTTGCTGATGTGATGTGACAGTCTATAATATTATTCGTAACGCTGTTTAAATTGTGGAATGCGTTGCCTAAATGGGTATTCCCGATGGTAACAACCTTAGAATCTCTAAGTGACGAGTAGTAAAAAAAAAACGTATAAGCGTTTTTTTTTTTCTTTTTTTTTTCAGCTATGTAGTATGATTTTTATCCTCATTCTAAAAAGCTCTCATTAGGTAAGTAGTAGGAATTTTTACTTCATTTACTTCAAATCTAAGCTGAAACAATAATTTAATGGACAAAATGTTAAAGTTAATACGGCTACACTTTCCGGATCTTTAGAAATCCGCCCACAAAGCCTTTAACTCCTTCAGGTGAGATTGCGGAGCTGAGCCGCGGTCCAACTTACTTTATAGTCGATAAATTACCGAGTCACTTTTACAGCTTGCGAGAACATACGACTAAACTTCTAGGGATGACGTCCATGGTATCAGATTTACCAGTAAAAACTTCAAAACACTTTATACCTGTCTTTAATTTTATTTTTTTATAAGTAATAGGCTTTCGTTTGACCACCATCACGCCTGATTTTAAGCGATGATGCGGTCTACGTTGGGCACGCTTAGTAAATTAATTAAATCACGAGTGAATCGGTTTCTTCTAGGCAAGCGTGCTCCAACGTAGACCACATCATCGCTTAACATCAGGCGATATGGTGGTCAAAGGCAAGCCTATTAATTTAAAAAAAAATTGCTTCACAAACAAATCTTGGGAATCGAGTTTACTTAGTAAGCCTACCTGTTTTTTAATTTAATAATAGGCTTGGGTATATAATTGCTTTACCACCTGTGCCCCGTGAATGAATCCGCGTTATATACCCCCTTGGTAGCGAAAGCAACCTCCTTTGACTTAGATGACTTTTTTTTTATGATGGAACATATCAATTACCTCAATTCTTGCCATTCCATACAAAATGTATGGAAAAACAATTTTTCATAATTATGGAACTTAATTTTTGTGTGTGAATACTTGATTTTTTCCGTTATTAACCGACTACAGGAGGAGGTTATCAATTCGACTGTATGTTTTTTTTTTTTTTAATACTCTTATTCTCCTATTCGGGGCGGAAAGGAATCCAACAAATCAAACATCATGACAATCGGTATAGACGTTCTTGAGTACATGGTGTACTAACCAATTGTGTCCAATTATGTTTTCAAACCATCCAGGAACCCGTTCGGTCCAGCCGTTTAGGAGGAGTTAGGTGACAAACACAAATAAAGTAGAAATATAATATGTAAATTAAAATATATTATATGACAATATAGAATTAATAACAGGCTTGCGTTTGGCTGCCAACTCGTCTGCCAACTGCTACACTACGGAATGCGCCGCCTGGATGGGTATTTCCCTATAGTTACAATCTGGGCGTCTTCAAAACGTGAGTGTATCGATTGATTCTAGGCAAGCTTGGTAGGCTGTCGTTCAGTGTGGAGGTTGAAGGGGGAGGCCTATGTTCAGCAGTAGACATTTTCTGGCTGACGATGATGATGATGTGCTCTATCGCATCGTAGACCGCATCATCGCTTAACATCATGCGAGTTGATGGTCAAACGAAAGGCTTTATAAATTTTTTTAATGTGGAAGGGCGGAAGGAAGAGTTTGAAATGCTGTGAAACCGCTGCTTGACGGCCACAGTTTATTTTTATTTTTTTAGAGTAATTCGAGAAATCAAGCGGTATTTATTATGAAAAAAGCTTGTAACTTACAACTTGATCCACCACATAAAGCTTCAGTTGCATTAAGTGGATAATCCCAGAGTCCATACTTTCATCTCTTTAATGGATGCACTGAAACCCTCATGGCTGCAGGCCATATCTACCCATAGGGGTTATATCCACTCGATTATAATTTATTGAAGAGTTGTACTATCAGTAGCAATTTTACTTTGGTTTGAAGATATAGTATATTATGATTATTTTGTGAGAGACATCTAAAAACCACCAAAGAACCAGATTCACCGACATAGCTGTTAAAATTTGCAAGTTGAAGTGGCAATGGGCAGGCCACTCGAACCGTAACCGATGGAAAAGAAAGGTTCTTGAGTGGAGACCACGAATCGGAAGACGCAGCGTTGGTAGGCCTCCCACTAGCTAGATGGACTGACGAAATAGTGAGAGTCGTAGACATCCAGTGGATGCAGAAAGCAGGCTGTCGTTTATGTTCAACACTGGACGTCTCCTGACTGATGATTATGATGATTAAAACGATTTATTTAGGCTATTTGCCTACAAGCGATGCGATTGGTGACTTAAGAAGCATTAGAAAGTAAGAAAAAAGAATGTGCACTAAGCACTACAACATCAACATCACAAAACAGAAAATAAACCGGCCAAGTGCGAGTTGAGCTCGCGCACTGAAGGTTCCGTACCACCACAAAATACAAAAATTAGTGCAAAAAATCAGCACGGCCAGGTGGTCACCCATCCAAGTACCGACCGTGCCCGACGTTGCTTAACTTCGTAATGAACATTTTATATGAAAATATACGCGTACAAAGACGCGGGTAACAGCTACAGTATGTTCTTGAGTCTTAATCATGGATTTATTTTAACAAAACACTCTTGTGTTTTTTGCTGTCTGTACACGATTCTGAGAGCAATATCAATTTAATTAGCCCCGTCGACAGTGCGTAAGCCGCTTATGGCGTTTTTATATCAAATATCGTTGTGTTATGAAAATATTTACCAAGACTCTGTCACACTAAAAGCGGATTCAAACTAGTGTGGTGTGAGTATAGACTGGCGATAGGTTGCAATAAAAAATAGCCTGTTCCGTCTATTCCCCATAAGCCTAGCATGGAACCTTCTTATGGAGAATAGAACGTAAACGTATAAAACATATATAAACGTGCTCCATCTTCGACCGCATCATCGCTTTCCATCGGGCGAGATCGCGGTCAAAAGTTAGCCTAGTCCGAAGTAAAAAAAAAAAAGATTTTATTTCCTATCAGAAATTAAAAGAAGAAATAAAACAGTCATCAGCATCATCATTTCAGCCATATAACGTCCACTGCTGGACACAGGCCTCCCCCATCGATCTCCAAAAGAGCCGGTTGGAAGCGGCCTGCATTCAGCGTTTCCTTGCGGCCTCTTTTAGGTCGTCTGTCCACCTTGTGGGTGGATGTCCTACGCTGCACTTACAGGTCCGTGGTCTCCATTTCAGAACCTGATATGTCCCCTGCCCTGCCCACTGCCACTTCAACTTGCTAACCTGGTGGGCTATATCGGTATTTATATGTGTAATAACAAAATGTATGTAATAACAAATAACGAAATAAATAACTGTGTATAGTAAGTTTTAAATAAATTATCAGATCTTTTCAAGATTTATGTTAACCGGGCTTTTATTTAACTTGCATTGTTTGTTAGTTTGTTTGTTCAAGATTTTATCAGGATTCAAGATTTGAATCTTGCTAGCTGAATTAGAACCAGTTCTTGGTAACCATCATTTTAGCTGAAAGTTTGGATTTACCTTTGGTTCAATTTAGTGAGAATACAATATGCAATACCCATCGAGATACATAACATAATATAGAGTCACAATCGTGTCAAAAAAATTCCGAGACAAAACTCGGTGCATGCTACGAATTGCGTCGACTTTTTGGTTACTTACAAGGTAACCACGATTTGACTACTATGCAAGCGACATACCGTCTAACTTGGAGTAAATGTGGCATTGTGAACTATATAGGTAATCGATACAATGTATGTACAATGACGCTTGGACGTTTTTTTGACTGTTTTCATTGAGATATTGTGACTCTATAGGAGTTTTATCTCAATGGCAATACCCAATATTATAATATTGTCAAAATGACCGCCATAGTAAAAATAAAAACATACATCAATTATTTAGAAGCATGTTTAAAAAATATTTTTACATAATTATAAGCTTTTTGCTATAGTAGACCTGCATACATGCGGTATATTTATGTATATGTATATGCTGCTACAGCGGTACATATCCCAAGTAGCATGCAGTGTGGCGGAGCCTTTACCGAGTATATTCCATTGAGATCCGTTATTGATAATGCCGTGGATGGTTCACATTCTTCGCGTATGAATTTATTGGTAAGATTTTATATTTATTTTCTTATTTCAAAGTCTAATAAGGTACTCGAAAGCCCATTGTGTTTCAAGAATAGAGGATGTTTTAAGGCGTTGTTGTCAGTTTTTATTTTTTTCATAACAATTTGTAATAAAATATGAAAAATATACGTAAAAACATTTCTTTTTCTACTTCTAGCAAACCTTAATTATAATAACACTTGGGTTATTTTATTTTATTAGAAAAGGAATTCCTTTTTAGGGTTCCTTAGCCCGATAAGGGCTAAAAAGGCTGCCACTTATTGGCACAGGATGGGCAACATTGGTATGGATGGCTTAGGGTGTCGAGAGGTGTGCTGCACTTTCACTAAGAGCTACTAGCGGCGTTATGCCCTTTAACACTTCCACCCTGGAGCTTAGGTTCTTAGGTCTTGCGGTTTCCACCCCCAGACGGCCGGTTAAAGCAAGCCAGGGGTCAGGGTCACATTTAGCACCAGGAATCGGGGTACGTGGTATCGCCACTCATCGACGGCTCGCCATAAAGCTGCCCCTGCGTTTTTATTATTAATTATTATTTCATCAAAACTCGCGTGAGGATTCATAATCTTGAGTGTAAGCCAGTGTGATAATATTTTTTAGTTATTATTATCGCATTTCCTTGTAACCATGTATCTTTGCCTCAAAGTTGCCACCTGCACCTATTAATCTATCGTCTGTAATTCAGCAGTGAGACATTGGTATGACATACAAGAGCCGTGGATATTAGGCGTGATGGATAGTGCCGAACGCTTTGCATTGCGGGCAACAAATGCAAGCTGCGAGAATTGAACTGTGTTGAACGTTCAATGTACCATGTGAGCGCGATAGGACTTGCATTGATGTCCGGCTTGAGATGCACTCCTATTCAGTCATGCATTCAGTTCCGTACATTAAATTTTTGAAACATGCTTCTAGTAGTGTAAATGCATTATTTTATATTACAAATTATGCTGCTGCTTAAATGGGCAAAGATAAAAGAACTGAATTGTCACGACTTATCCAAAAAAAAAAACCAGATCAGGTTGCTGAGAGAGTATGCCATTCATGAGTTGTATGAATCTCGGTGTGGGCGCATCATACATGCAAACAGTGTGCAGCCCCGGAGGCGGCTGCAGCAGGGGGCGCATGCGGCGAGCCTTGTATGTAGTCGCATAGCGCCAGCAGACGTAGCTCGCTCACCACGCTCGGGTTGTCCATTTTATTGAGAAGTAGAAAAAGTGTAAAATGAGCTGCATCTTCCACTTTAATTCTAATGTATACAGTCCTACCAATCTATATACAAAAAGGGATAGCTAGCCGTTTATTAGATTAAATAAAGAGGGATAGATACATGTATGGGAAAATCCATGGGTGGACCCGGGTATGTCCTAAAACTGTGACTAGACCACCGGAAGATGGGCAGCAGCGTCCTATTAGTACACGGTGAACGTAATGTGATCTTCAAGCTGCCTGCCAAGCGTGGAGATTATGGCAACACCCCTCTCTAATTTTGTTCAGCAGTGGACGTTAAAGGGCTGATGATGATGATGATGATGATGGGTAAAACCAATACAATTTCTTGTACAAGTATCGCGCGCATTTGATCTTGATTCTTTCCACCATGAAGGAATACTTTTAATAGGGATCTCAAACAACAGCGTTAAATTCAGGTTTACGACGCTCATATGCTGTGTAGATTGCCATCGGAGCACGAGCTTCCCTGAAATTATAAGATGTGTGCATAATGAAACCAAGCATCTTTGCTTACAAATATTTGTTACATGACCATCGATATGAACTAAACTGTGTACCCATTTTACATGAACCCGACCATTATAGGTAAGACGACTTTGGAGCGGGTCTATCTAAATATTATAATGAGTTAGTGTTAAATTACCGCGCTAAAGAAGGCGACTAGTCAGTGTAGAAAAAAAAATATCTAGCTTAATACACGTACGCACTCCTCCTACAAAATAGCTGCGAAGCCATGCTTGGATGACACGCAATGACAACAGCCGCTCCGTAATTTTCTTACTTACCATGATCTTAGCCGTTGGGCCAAAATCGTCACACTTACAGGCCCAAAAAGGTCTGGAACGCAGCTTTTCACGTAGGGCGAGAATAACTACAAAATAAATTTAGAAAATTTATAATCTAAATTTGATACAAATTCCCGCCCGACTTCAAAATCCATACATAAATATTATTTTGTTCTATAAAGGCACAATGTGTTTTGTGGTTTTTGGAAGTCTTTTTTTTAGGATAATTAATATCTCGACAAATGACTTGTTTCACTCTATTTAGATTGATTTAATTAATTAGCTCCAAGATAACACCTTCTTATTTCTCAGAGGAAAACCTTACCTGAAACAAAGAAATGAAAGTTAATACACTTAAAGACTCTTGAAGAAACACTTAAAAGTATCAGAATGGTATTTGATTTAATTGTATCATATTTTTTTATTGAATTAGTTAGAAGTATTAAATGTATCTTCTCAGTGGGTACTTAGGAGCTCAGAGAACTTAAGAGTATTGTTTTTGCGAAATAAATTTATGTACATATTGTGTATGGCTATTGTATAAATAGATATTGTATTTATTTATAAAACACTGTTTTAAACTAACACAGTTGTTCGGTTCGAGTTCCAGTGATAACCGTAGCAAAAGACTAAGAGAGAGGGTAGCTCGTTATGTATGCACCTAACTTTTTAACTGTTCTCCAACCACCCGCATTCTTCAGTCTTCCCGTGAACATGGTGCATGTAACTGCGCCGAAATATCGGGAGCTCATTCCACAACCTTACCACGGTAAATATCCCGTATTTTTTTTACGTTTGTTAACAGTTTTTTATTTATTTAAGATGAATAGATCTTTCTTTGGCCACCAACTTGCCTGATGGTAAGCGACGTTGTGGCCGTGGATGGAACATGTTGATCAAGAAGTATATTCACTCTTACCTAGAAGATGCCTGGATTGTAGATATTGTCGAGAAGCCACAAAACATTGCTAAGTTTACTTCAATTGTCTTCATAACATAACAATTACACTCGTCATCGGTAAATATGTCACAACTACAACACCGTAATTATGTATTGTAATACCGTCATTTGTTAAGAGCTTATTAGTGACGCCCTCTAGGGACTTCAAGGTAAGTTGTCTGGGGAACGATGTGCTGTAATTATGCTGGATATGGCTTCAAATGTTCAGGTAGGGGAGAATATTACAAAATAAAATATACTAGGTCTTCACACGTTTGTGATGGACGACTCAAATCTTAGAACGAACAAGGTAGATCTGAACATAGCCTGCCTTTTGCATCCACTGGATCCAGCGACTCTCACAATGTCGTCGGTCCATCTAGTGGGAGATCTGTTTTAGTACAATAATAATTGTATATTTGTTATTATGTTACTTTAAGTTTCATTTGTATTTTCGGTGTGTAATAAAGTTGTATTGTATTGTATTGTATTGTAATAATTTTATTATCGAACATCATGTTTCATCCAATTTTCAAATGTACCGCTAAGCCGCTTGACGCATTTATATGTACTATGTACTATGTATGTATTCCGTACTTATGTACGGAATACTTAATTATTTTTTACGCACTCTAAGATATTTGTATTAACACCAAAGAAAAAACGAATAGTCCTCATCAATACTAATACTAATATTATAAATGCGATAGTGTGAATGTTTGGCTGGACTCAACGCCGAAACTACTCAACCGATTTGGATGAAATTTGGTATGGAGTTAGCTTATACCCTGGACTAACACATAAGCTACTTTTATCCCGAAAAACATCATCGTTATCATCACCATTTTTCATCACAATGTGAGTGAGTGAAACCACGGGGCTCAGCTAGTGTAAAATAAACCGGACAAGTGTGAGTTGGGCTCACGCATTGAGGGTTCCGTACAAACACAAAATACAATTATTATCAGTATAAAAAACCAACTACAAAATTAGTAAAATATGCCATTTCGATTCGGTGAAAGAAATTATGAAATCGTCTAAGTAGACGAATACGTTGCTTAACATAGTATTAAACAGAAATTTGTCACCAACTCGCACTTACATTATTTATTAATAAATAATAATAATAATAATAAATACGCAGGGGCGGCTTTATGGCGAGCCGTCGGTGAGTGGCGACACCGCGTACCCCGATTCCATGGGTCTAAAACCCCAGAGACCCTGACCCCTGGCTTGCCTTAACCGGCCGTCTGGGGGTGGAAACCGCAAGAGCTAAAAACCTAAGCACCAGGGTGGAAGTGTTAAAGGGCATAACGCCGCTAGTAGCTCTTAGTGAAAGTGCAGCACACCTCTCGACACCCTAAGCCACCCACGTCAATGTTGCCCTTTTATGGGGGGCCCATTTAGTGAGTGGCAAGTCATCACCTGCCTAAGTATTTTGAAATGAGGCATAATTGGCAGGTGCCGTACCTCATACCATAGATCTGTTATCCCATCCACAAGTTGTTCACCTCAATAGCCTAGACATTTTATATCCTATACTGTACAATAGTTTTATAATCCATTTTATACACATTCAATAATATTGTATTTTATATTCAACGGGGCCTCTTGGTGTTGGCTTCGGCCCCACCAATGCCTACCAAATGTCCGGGCTAGACCCGTGTTTATATTGAAATAAAGTGTCATAATAATAATATTGTTCACCTCAATAGCCTAGACGTCTTATATCCTATACTGTACAATAGTTTTATAATCCATTTTATACACATTCAATAATATTGTATTTTATATTCGACGGGGCTTCTTGGTGTTGGCTTCAGCCCCACCAATGCCTATCAAAGGTCCGGGCTAGACCCGTGTTCATATTGAAATAAAGTGAAATAATAATAATAAATATTCGGGACATTTTTTATTATTTGTTATTATAACTTAGAAGAAGTACAATAATCATGCCAAGTTTGACGCTTGTACGTATTACAGTTCTTACACCAGAGCAAATATAAAAATACGTTAAAGCAGTTTGTTGTACCTACCATTTAGTTTAACTTATTGGCTATATTATTATTTCGTAGTAAATCCGCCGTAACATTACATATAAAATAAATAAATAATAAATAAATATTTCGGACATTTTCGCACACACGGTCATCTGACCCCAAACTAAGCAAAGCTTGTGATATGGCTGCCAGAGACTGATATACATACATATATAGTTAGTTACACAC
Source organism: Agriopis aurantiaria (assembly GCA_914767915.1). Taxonomy (NCBI): domain Eukaryota; kingdom Metazoa; phylum Arthropoda; class Insecta; order Lepidoptera; family Geometridae; genus Agriopis; species Agriopis aurantiaria. Next base: position 17,162,534 of record OU611988.1, read on the forward strand.
ATATGCTTTGAAAATGTCATCTGGTCTATTACGGTTAAAAAACTACAGCCCTTAAAATGTGGGATGGACTGACGGACAGATAGACAGCGTAGGCTTAGTAATATGGCCCCGCTTACACCATTTGGGATGGAACCCTAAAAAGGCGGAAAAGTTGTCTGCAAGATCATTAATTAGGTGTGTTCTTGATTTCTTGATCTTTAGTTCCATAAGTCCTCTCCTTACGTGAAGTAATAGGCATGATGACTAATATTTCTTATTACCTCATAAAAAAGCTGATCATAAATAGAGCACATCAACGAAAACAAAATTAAAATTAGTTTAAAAATAAATAAGTTATAAGCATTTTAATTTAATTTAATTTCTAGATAGAGAGCGCACTATACTGAGCCGTGACTTCACGGATCAGGAGCGCCATACAAATGCTATACTAACACACGCTTTGCGAGAAAGGGATAGAGCATCCCCTCTCTATCCCCACCTAAAACTTTAAATACTCATATCTCAGAGATTTATCAGTCAATTCAAATTATTTTTCAGTATGTGTAATGTATTTACTTATATTCATCGCTAAGCCGGTTATTTGTAATAAATTTAACATTGGGAATCATGCTTATTAGATCTTACCGTCTTGGTATAATTCCAGTCACCACCAACATTTCGAGGACTCTCACAAAATTTCGAGTAAACTAAACCGTAATTCTTTTCTATAATCCCGATCCCAAAATCCATAACCTAAGCAATAAAAACGTCTAAATGTATTTACCGTGCCCGAAATAGATAACTTTCGTCGCCAGTACAAGACATAGTATAAAAAAGTCACAGAATATTATGTAGTTTGTACGGAGAGGGTTGTAGATTAGGTACGAGTGGGTGCGAAGGAGGTTGTATTCAATTTAGTACAGGTCGTTCAGATGATATACACGTAACCGTATGGGAGCGGGATTTATGCTTGAGAAACATGTCTTGATGCTCAAAAGATAGTACACACGGTCAGAAAGGAAAGCAAATATTATTATTGTGTCATTATAACGAATACAAGAGTGCTCGTAGAACAAAGCTACACAAGCTTGGGTCTACGAATTTCGTAGCACTACTCTACGAAGTATGTAGAATTATTATAGCTTTGTATGACTTGATTCAAAACTAGCTACCACCAAGTTGAAAACTGTCGCCAAACACCTAACGGTGTGTTTTGAGCATCGTTTGAGCGCCAGTTTCCATTCCAAGCTAGGTGTGTTTACCATATTCGACCACACAATCACTTAGCAGCAGTTGAATTGCAGTCAAACGCCTGTTCTGTGAACCATAAATAATAACCTGCCGTTGCCGTCCTTTAAGGATCTATTGACTCGTTTTTCGAACAACCCTATGTTGAACCTTGTCGGAAACATCGCGGAAGGTAGTTCATTCCCCATTTTACAGGGAGACTAAAATAAAATAAAAAGTATTGAAAAGAACTTGGTGGTACCGACCAGCCTAAGAATGTACAATGTACCATTTGAAATTTAGATGTACAACTTAAAGACTTTCTTGCATGTCTGAGCATACTTATCTGTCAGCCTTTCTGCCCATGTGTATCACATTTCAGCTACGAATAGGGATAACATAGAGCGTCGTTAGTGCGCTTTGAATTCCGTTATTTACGATTCTAACGACAAATAAAGAGGTTCATTAGGACGTCGCAGCGATCCGTGGATACAAACCCAGCGTGTCGCCATCGCATCCCCTGGGCGGAGCTTTGTCCGAAATGCGCTTCTGTTTACTTCATTAGTTTGTTTATACAGTTACTTGTTTTTAACCGACTTCAAATAAGGAGGGACATAGTTTTTAATTTTTATTGTATTACCTCGCAGGTCGTCACTCCACCTGGTTGCAGGGCGTCCTACTTCTACGTTTGCCGATACGTGGTCTCCACTCTAGAACCCGTCTACCCCAGCGGTTGTCAGTTCTTCTACAGATGTGGCCAGCCCATTGCCACTTAAGCTTGCTAATTCTTTGAGCTATGTCGGTTACTTTAGTTCTTTGTCGGATAATCTCATTTCTGATTCTATCTCTCAAAGAAACGCCAAGCATAGCTCGCTCCATAGCTCGCTGAGCGACTTTAAAGGCGGCTGGTGGCAAGTGGATGCGAAAAGCAGAAGATCGTGCCTTGTGGCGTTCTTTAGGAGAGGCCTACGTCCAGCAGTGGACGAACATTAAATAGGCTGATGATGATGATGATGATGATTGTATTACCTCAGGATTCCGCCATTTATGAACCAATATTTTTTTTAAATCAAATCATCATCATCATCATTTTAGTAATAGGACGTCCACTGCTGGACATATTATGCCTCCCCCATCGATCTCCAAAAGGGCCGGTTGGAAGCGGCCTGCATCCAGCGTTTCCCTAGCTGCGGTCTCTTTTAGGTCGTCTGTCCATCTTGTGGGTGGACGTCCTACGTTGCGCTTACCAGTCCGTGATCTCCATTCCAGAACCTTTCAGCCCCATTGGTCATCTGTTCTGCGTGATATGTGCCCTGCCCACTGCCCAACTTGCTAATCCGGTGGGCTATGTCGGTAACTTTCGTTCGTCTACGGATCTCCTCATTTCTGATACGATCTCGTAGAGAAACCTTGAGCATAGCCCTCTCCATAGCTCATTGTGCGACTTTGAGCTTGCTTATGAGGCCCATAGTGAGAAACCACGTTTCAGTGCCGTATGTCAATGTTTGACATAAAATACTTTCAGATTATTTACATAGAAATTTGATTAACATCGGTTATAATGTCATTGTGGTGTGAACACCCAGACAATGACACACTTGATGGACTGTGCAGAGTGCCCTACAACCTGCACACTGGACGACCTGAATAAAGCCACGGACAGTGCCATTACGGTGGCAAAATTTTGGTTTAAAAACTTGATTTGAAAACAAAATAATAATATACGAAACATCGACTCGTAAGAAGAAGTAGTTTGGCAAGGATCTTATTATATCTTATTATTGATAGCCCGTTGGTCCAGTTGGTGAACCTACCTTCTGAGCTTGGGGGCGTGGGTTCGATTCCCATCAAGGACAAACATTTATGCGATGAACATTTGTGCTTGTTCTATATCTGGGTGTTAATATCTAATTAAGTATGTATTTAAAGCTATATATGTATGTATATCAGTCTCTGGCAGCCATATCACAAGCTTTGCTTAGTTTGGGGTCAGGTGACCGTGTGTGCAAAAATGTCCCGAATATTTATTCATATATATCCCAAAGAACTAAAACGTCCTTGTAGTTTAGATTTTAAATCAAAATAACTGGAACATTCACCTGATATAATAACGTCATCAAAGTAACCGAAATTAATATTATTATAATATTCGGGACATTTTTGCACACACTGAGGCCTATTATGTCATACCACTCACTAAACTAAACCAATCTGACAAGCCTAAAACTATCTGCCTCTCTTTTCATTTTAATACGTGAGAGAAGGATGGCTACAATTTTAGTGCTGTCAAATTTTGTTTAGTTTAGTTTAGATCAGAATCGATTCCATTGTCATCTGACCCCAAACTAAGCAAAGCTTGTGATATGGCTGTCAGAGACTGATATACACACATATATAGTTTTAAATACATACTTAAATAGATATTAACACCCAGATATAGAACAAACACAAATGTTCATCACATAAATGTTTGTCCTAGGTGGGAATCGAACCCATGCCCCCAAGCGCAGAAGGTAGGTTCACTACCAACTGGACCAGCGAACTATCTTTATCTATAACAATCTATAATTGTGTAATTTACTAATTTTGAAGTTAGTTTTTTAAATTGTATTTTTTTTTTCGCGAGTAAGTCCGCTTTTGACCGTCGACTGGCCTGTTGGCAAGCAACGATGTAGTCAAAAATGATGCGTGCAGACTTAGAAGATACCTATTAGCTCTGACCTTGAAAAGGGCCAGATTATAGCTATTCAAATAATTATAAAACCATACTAAACTCGACCCAAGCATTTATTTGCTATGACAGCTGCAACAAACATTGTAAAAAGAAAAAGAAAAATAAATCCTTTTATATTACACTGAAATATATTGGGCACTATCTTACGTTCAAAATGTAACATAAGTGATCAGAATTCGTGGTATAATTCCTTTTTTAAATTGTATTGCAACTCTAACAGTAAATATATGCATGGACCGAGTTTCAAATTATAAGCAAGCTGTGCGCTGCAGTTTCATCTGCATATCTTTCAGAAATCAGGACATGCATTGCATAACATCGTGGAGACCACGAACCGGAATACGCAGCGTAAGTAGGCCTCCCACTAGATGGACCGACGACATTGTGAGAGTCGCGGGCATCCAGTGGATGCAAAAGGCAGGTTGTCGTTCAGTGTGGAGGTTAAAGGGCAAGGCCTATGTTCAGCAGTGGACGTCTTCTGGCTGATGATGATGACTGCATAACATCAACATAAAAACGTGAAATTGATTGAACAATACTAACCTGCTACAACAGTAGTAGGTACACACTACTATACATCCTACGTATACGTAGGTAGTAAAAGTATTGCCAGATTTACGATCGTCTAAGTACAGTCCAGTCCACGTTCCCACCATAAAACAGATTCAAGCCACGGCGAAGACGTTAAGAATAAAACGGGTGCGATACCCCATACGTCTTACTCCGGTGAAATAGCTGGACTAAGATTTTAGTGGACGACTGGACGAGGTTTTAGTGCAGTCGTTTTGGACGGAACTCATTCTGTATGGCTTACCTACTTTACTTTTTAGATAATTGCTAGGGAAGAAATTGTATCTTGTGACGTCATCTAGTCAGCTTCAATGTAATGCGTTCAAAAGTATACATAACTGTACCAAATTGATAAAATAAATGATTGATTGATTGATTGAAGATGCGGTTTGCGTTCACGTAAGTTTTCGCATTCATCTAAATCACAGGAAAAAAAAAGTTTTTTGTTTAAATTACCTCTTTTTTTAACGACTTCAAAAAAAAGGAGGTTATCAATTCGACAGTATGTTTTTTTTTTTCACATCTCTTTTCTGTGATCTACAGTAGCCGTAAGGCCCCAAATATATCCTTCAATAATAACGAATAACCGTCAGTCCTTTGATAAATATACATCGTCAGTCAGTAAACGCTGTAATTATTGTATCAAGCTACACAAACCAATGCCTTCCCTCTAGTTTAGGTATTTCTCCAATTTGCTATACAATCCGAAAATTATCCTGTATCAAACTTCAGCTAATTCCAACGGGTCCATAAACGATATCCTGAAGCGGGCGCTTGACCATCAACATCCCTACTGCTCTAGAGCTGGTGGGGATAGTTTGGGATGATGCAAGCACCCTGATGGCAAGCACCCTGATGACTTAACCCTGATCCTCTGGGAGCGGAGAAGGGCTCTCGTTTGGGATGCTGCATGCGCTCATACGTTAGCCCCTTTTCACCTCAGGAGGACAATTCAAAAGACCGGAGCCGCAGTGGAGGCTGCAGAAAAGGCCAAGTGGCGATGGTATGCATGACTATCAAGGAATATAAATATTATATTTGTTCCGCTAGGTGTCGAAACTTTTGGTCATGGGGGCCATGTACTAAAAAGTTTTTTAAACGAATATGGCCACGATTATTCGAGCTGGCTCAGTTGGGTCGAGAGCTGGCTGATTCCAGGCACAGAAAATTTCTTTGGCAATTTCGCAGGAATGCAGCTAGCGTTTTTGGTAATTTTCTACATGGATAACTGCTTAATTTTGAGACGATTTTCTTTGCTTCGTTTGATATGCCTTTGTACATTAATTATGATATAATTTGGTGTTCAGATTCAAACATTTATAATGACATAACGAAATAAACTTTATAAATTAAATAATTGAAGATTTTTGTTATTCTGAACCAACAAACCGACAAAAACTTCAGCATTTAATATATTTGAGCGATTTTCACGTAACTCTGGCGAAATAAATCGTCTCTCAATATAAAAGTGAGCTGGGCTTAAAATTGCTTCGTTCTGCCTACCTAGCACTGATTCAGGGCAAAAAAGCGATGCTGGCAGGCGCTATCGGTGGGGTAGATTTGGCAAGTTAACGTTTTTGATGAGTTTGCCTTTTGAATTAAATTACGATGTTTTTTTACCATTCTGGAACTGAGTTTAAAGCAATCCACGTCATATGTTTTTACACGACACGGTGGCAGTAAACCACGGTTATTGTATCCACATTTTTTTTTTAATGTTTGACGAATCTATAATTTTTTTCCGCAAAATTTTTTTTTGATCAGAAAAACACTAGAGATATAGAGGTTCACAACGAAAGAGACTATAGTTATTTGACTGGTTACTTTATGAAAGGATAAATCATGCACATTTTAACAATCGCAAAGTGGCTGATCAAACATTACAGAGTGTGTGGTGATAAAATTCACAGTCTGTTGCACATGGCTACGTTTAACATGTGTGTAGCTTTTTTGGCAAGGGCACGTTGCTACGTGGATATGTGATATTAGAGGACAACGCATAGGTTACCGGGCCAGCCGAGCGTATTTGGAATTCATGGAAGCTACGTTTCCTTCTCTGCTCACTTGCTCCCACCCGCTATCTCACAGTAAAGCATAGGTCAGTTTGCGGCCAATGATAGAGAACCTGCCTTGTAAGCTGCCTGCTTTCTAATCGAACCCACGCCGGGTTCGATTCCCACCTAAGACAAACATTCATCTGATGAACATTTGTATATGTTCATCACATCACATATCTGGGTGTTGATCTATTTAAGTTTGTATTTAAAAATATATATATATGTACCTATGTATATCAGTCTCTGGCAGCCATAGTACAAATTTTGCTTAGTTTGAGGTCAGATGACCGCGTGTGAAAAAATTACCCGATTTTTCTTTTTTGATAACCACAATATAAATTCAAACAGTAGGTATTAAAAGTTAGTGAAATCTACCTTCAAAACGCAGGTATTAGCTGAAAGCCGACAGCTACGGTTTCCCCCTTTTTGGTTTCACCGTGGAACCTATTGACCGTTGGAAGTTATAATTGTATTTCGGCGGTGGAGGTATTACATTCTGCCTGCACTGTAGTTTGAAAGGTACTGGAACCTTTGCCTTTTGTGTTACTTTTTAGGGTTCCGTACCAAAGGGTAATAACGGAACCCTATTACTAAGCCTACTTTGTCTGTCTGTCTGACTGTCCGTCCTACCTTTAAACGGCTGTATATTTCGAATCGTAATAGATAGCTAGTTGAAAATTTTCACAGAATATGTAATGTTACGATGGATTAACTAAGGAATAATAAAAAAGTCAATAAGTAAAAACAAAAGGGGTTCCCCATACAACAAACGTATTTTTTAATACATATTTGTATTAGCTCTAACGTAAAAAGGGTAATACCTAAGTACAAGCGTCAAACGTATAATTATAATACACACTCCAAAGTATAAAAATAATTAAAAAATAATGGCTAAGTGCAAGTCGGTAACAAATTTGTGTTCATTACCAAGTTATAGCTGGTAATTGAGTTACTTAGATGACCTCATTTTCTTTCACCGAATCGTTATGCCATATTTTACAAATTTTGAAGTAAGTTTTTTAAATTGATAATTATTGTATTTTGTGGTGGCGCGGAACCCTCATTGCGCCACTTGGCCGGTTTTATTTAGTAGGTATCATTACTAAATCGATTACTAACACCACTACCATTATTAAAACATTTATAGTTCTTTTAAGTATATCTTCCCTCTAACAACTCTTAGGGCATCCTACGCTACGTTTGCCGACTCGTGGTCTCCACTCTAGACTCTCTGAGGTCTAACAACCAGGTTTAAATACGTACCAGCGTTAAATAGTACACTTTATTTTGTGGTCAGCCATCCAGAAACGTACGGGTTCATATATTGCCTAACTTATAGATGTTTATATTTAGTGAAGCATTGTAATTTCTTTCGAACGAAGGCTGATAATTTAAAAGAAGCGCATCAAAATTTATATGCATTTAGACACAACCATCAACGTGAATTCCGCACATCAGCTGTAAGACTACAGGTGCCAAAAAGTAAACTTCAAGGCAGTACAGTGCAGAAAAAATGATATCCAATTAGACTGTAGAAAAGTGTTTTCCTACAAAGGCAGGATTAACCTGTCGTATTTGGCTGGCACCGACTCCAAAAATAACTGATTATAAATTGTAAATAATTATTTAAGTAGGTATATATGTCTATACCAATATTATAAAGAGGAAAGGTTTGATTGTTTGTTTATTTGTTTGTTTGCAATGAATAGGCTCCGAAACTACTAAACCGATTTGAAAAATTCTTTCACTGTTGGGAAGTTACACTATCCTGTTGACAGTTCTAAGACAGGACAACGTCTGTCAGGTCAGCTAGTTTATTAATAATTTCGTTGACTGTCCTTAACGCTCATTGCTTTGAAGTAATTTAAATATTATTTACTACTTTTTAGTTTACGTTTGTAAATGTAAGTATAGTCATGAAGTCAGTTCTTTTTAGGGTGCCGTAGTCCTTCAAGGAACCCTTATAAAATCGTTCTGTCCGTCCACCTGTCTGTCCGTCGGTCTGTCCGTCGGTCTGTCCGTTCGTCTCTCTGTCTGTCCGTCTGTCCGTCCGTCCGAATTTTTCTAGAACCTTCTAACTTCTATATTTATTAAAGCAAGCCCATGAAAATTTGCACAATTACAGTTTTAATACAGATCTAAATTTTAAAATTGTAAAAAAAATTGGCTACTAAAAACGGAGCCCTACCATATGCGTGTCTCGATAAACTCTTGGCCAGTTATTGATTCAAAAAATTATATTTATACACCTTCGTAGTTAGAATAAAAAGCTCACAAGCAACTATTCCACTCCTGGCCGAAACACAAAACACAAGTATTTGAAAGAAACAATATCACTCAGACCTCCCTCGGGAGAGCAAAGATTAAAATGGGTTAGATTAGTTGATTGCTCCGTGTCCGCTGGTCTCCATTAACTTAATTATTAGAATAGAAGCTTGCAATAGCTCCGCTGGTTCTGAAAGGTTTGTCGTCTCCAGGGTTAGTGTTTTTGTTAACTGGGGGAAGCAGGTAGCATTCCGACCTTAGCAGCCGCGACCAGCGACTGCGACCGACGACCGCGAAAGGCGACCGCGACCGGTGGCAGCGGCCGGGTCAGTATGAATTTATACAGAGTGCTAAACAATGCAAGCGATCTCCCGAAACTTAAAGTCCATGTCTACACAGGTCAAAAAAGCCTAGATAATATTTTTATTGTAATGTTTATGTTATCCTTGTATTGTGGTATTTTAATAAAGAGTCATTGTATTGTATTGTCAAGCGTCGCGTGACGTATGGTCACCGGTCGCTGTCACCGGTCGCGGTCGCCAGTCACGGTCGCCGGTCGCGGTCACCAGTTTTGGTCGCCAGGATCGGAATGCTACCTTTAGGTTTTAAACTCTACTGGAACCTCAGAACAGATAAACAAATAAGATATGGTTAAAATTTTAATGGCGTGGTTGGTACGACCGTTTTTGGCCTAAATCAGGCCTGATTCATTTAGTTGAACCCAAGCGAACGACCTTGCTGACTTATTTTTGCACGTGGACAATAAGTCAGTCTCAATAATATCTTATCTACTTAAGGGGACTGTTCCCGTCTGCAGCTCTCTTGCTCGCACATTTTCACATTATTGAAGTTTTGTATGTTTGTAATGTTACGATAGACACCAAGACATGATTTTGTTACTTTTTGGAAATTCACACTCATTGATTTTATATCTTCAATAATGTGAAAATGTACGAGCGAGAGAGCTACAGACGGGAACAGTCCCCTTAATAAAAATCTTACATTCATTCAAACACTGCCTTAACGCACAGTCTATAAGCCACTGGCTTTAGCATGCATTTTGCAAGTGTTCCTATAAAAATTAGGTGAACACAGAGAGAGGTTTTTGAAAAATATATCTAGTGAGACCACATGCCGAGCCCTACAAACTTGCAGGTTATAGTTATATTAGTATAACCACTTAAAAAGGCAAGTTCATTTTACAACTAAACAAAATACATGCTACTTCAACTTGCTGATCCGGTGGGCTATGTCGGTAACTTTCGTTCGTCTACGGATCTCCTCATTTCTGATTCGATCTCGTAAAGAAACCCCGAGCATACCCCTCTCCATAGCTCGTTGTGCGACTTTGAGCTTGCTTATGAAGGCCATAGTGAGAGACCACGTTGCACGTTGTGGGCAGGGCACATATCACGCAGAACAGATAGCCGATAGGGCCGAAAGTTTCTGGAATGGAAACCACGGACCGGTTAGCGCAGCGTAAGACGTCTACTCACCAGATGGACAGACGACACAACTACAACTAAAAGAGACCGCAGGGAAACGCTAGATGCAGACCACTTAGGCCCTTTTAGAAATCGATGAGGGAGGTCTATGTTCAGCAGTGGACGTGCTATAGCTGAAATGATGATGATGATGATGATGAGTCGGCTACAAGTTTCTGTTCAATACCAAGTTATAACTGGTAATTTCGATATTGAATTTTGTGGTGGTACGGAACCTCAGTGCGCGACTACGCAAGCCTGACTCGCACTTGGCTGGTTTATTTTAATCATCCTAAAAACTCTTGACACCGAGGTCAGCCAGTCAGCCTTTACGAGCATACTTACTACACAACTAAATAGATTATAATTGCTCAATAAATTCATAAGACAGCGGAAGGAACTTCAATAATAAACATCCGAACCGAAGCGAGATCGCCGATAACAGCGCAACTTTCCACGAAATATCCCACTTGAGCTCCAAAGCTTTGCCTCAACTTCGAACGAACGAGACCGAACGAAACGAACGATGAACGATAGAACGATAATACAAAAAATTTCATAATGCTCACGGCAGCTGATGCAAAATTTAATTTTAAATATCGAACGCTCGAACGACATTCAATTTACCGCGAAATCTCTGTTCCAGCGGGCGTTTAAAGGCGTACACACACCGTCAATAAAACCGGCCGACGTTATCGTCCGGATTGATCGGGTCGATTTGAGAGGTCGTCGGGTCTGAGATTATCTGTTTTATGTGTTCCGTGTTGGTACTTTGTGCAAAACGATATTGTTAGTCTGCTCTGGGGAGCTAGTGTTCTGTTGCTGGATCAAATGCTGAGTTTATAGGATTGAGTTTTAAGTATTGGCAACTTTTTTAGATACAGAAAAGTTTTATGGTAGGTATTACGTTTATAGCAATGAGGGTTATTTTTGTTTATTTTCAAAGTCAATGTTCTACATTTGAATGTATGTGACATAGTTATTAGAGTATGGCAAGTCCATATTATTATTTAGTACTTAGATACATATTAATTATTTATAAAACAAAAATTAAACACGCTTGTTCTAAAGGTAAAGGGCGTACTTGCTAGTTTTCTAGGATTTTGAAGGAATATGTATGCATTATGGGTAAAACGCAAAATGTTGCATGTCATTTTATATACATACTACTGTTTAATAGCACAGCACCATCAAGTGCCACCCTCATATCGAAGTTTGGAAGCCAGTAGGCAAACCTTCATTTACGTCACTGTCATTCTTGGTTTCTTTTTCCCAAAATTTTGCTTTCCAAGGTCAACTGTAGGAATTCATAGAGGTATATGCATAATACGTCAAAAGAAGGTGACTATTCATGACTCACATCAACTCTCTATTGCGGTCAGCTTTTTCAAGTACCTTGACATACCAGGTGAAATAATTCTATGGAATTTTGAACATTTTGCGAAGAGTCCACATCTCAAATGCGTGTAACTAGTCACAAATTTCTTTTAAAAAAAGACACGTTTTGTATCCATATGGAAGCGTTGACCGAGGTAAAGTACATGGCTATAAAAGTTGAACCAACCCATTGAACAACTTATCTGAAAAGGTCTTTAAGTTAAAACTTTTCAACTAATAAAACTACATACGTCGTAAAACATTTCACTTACGTTATTAAAGTCTCGTAACTTTAGCGATGAAGTCTGTCATATTGATATCGTGCCTTGGAAATTTAATAAATTTTCATAGATTACTCTATGGTGACCTTTTCATTCACTCAGAAACAAGGAAGTTACCAATTTACTTTTGTTTTTACATGTTTTGAAAAGGCATTATATCTTCTATCTCTATAGTTTCTTAAAATCTGTCTACTGTCCAGTATTTTCTACTTTATTCAGGAATATTTGGACAGTTTTCCGCTTCTACAATTCTATAAGTGAAATTGCAGCCAGTCTCAGACAAACAACAATATTTGTAATGTTTAATGTAGTCCTAAGATGTCTAATTTCTCTTTGTAAGTTTGTAACAAATATTGTTAATTAAGCAATAAAAAAAAATTGTTCAATAAATTTATTTATAATTATTAAAAAAAAAAAAAAAAAAAAAAAAATTGAACTATTCTCTCCCCGTTTTATCCGCGTGAATTAATCCTTATAAATCATCAGCTATATGCCAGTGAAAGATCCGTCAATATAGTTTGTACCATTTTGGAGCCCACAGAGAAAATACACACACTATACACACAATATCTTCTATAACATAATTAATAAGAATATTAATTAACAAAAGAGAAAAACTTAAAATACAAAAATATCTACCTTCCATTAAAATTCAAAATGAACACACAATATCTTCTATAACATAATTAATAAGAATATTAATTAACAAAAGAGAAAAACTTAAAATACAAAAATATCTACCTTCCATTAAAATTTTAAATGAATACTAGATAAACTAATAAAGGCATTTGGAGGTGAGGTAAAAGTGCTTAAATTGGAAGTAGAATTGCCTTTCTCCCTTTTAAATCATCAAAGTTCCCTGAAATATAATCAAAAAATATTTTTGCCGTCTACAAAAGACAAATACTTATCCGATGAAAATTTCGTGCAAAATTGGGGAAATAGCTCGTAATATTAAAATGTAATAAAACTCGTCGATAATGTAATTTTGCGGCGTAGCAACATACGGCAGCCAACTCTACCTAACATTTACGACATTTTTATTTCATCGTATTAGGAAACAAATAATCACATTTGTTTTATTTTTATTTAAGATCTAGTTGCGCTCCGCGATTTCACCAGCGTTATATATATCTCTTTGAAGCAACCTGCTTGGTAGCGACAGCAACCCTTTTTTCACTTGTCACAATTCAGATGACAATTTCTTTATTGTTTCTATGATTTAATTAATATGTCAATGTATATATAGACTTCAAATCTATAGATAGAATAGATTGTATCTTGCAGTTCAATACAAAATGTATGGGAAAATAAATTTTCTTAATGGATTTTTTCTTGAATTATTCTTATGTTTTATACTTTTTCATTCGGGGTGGAGGGAAATTAATGATCATGAAAAACGTCCAGCCGTTCTTGAGTTATAAATGTTATAACTAACCCAGAATTGTTAGGGTTCCGTACCCAAAGGGTAAAACGGGACCCTATTACTAAGCCTACGATTTCTGTCTGTTTGTCTGAATCAGTCCGCCCATCCTTCCGTACTACATTTAAACTGCGTATCTTTCGAACCATAATAGATAGCTAGTTGAAATATTCACAGAATAATATGTAATAATATTACGGTGGATTAACAAAAAAATAATAAAAAAGTTAAAACCAAAGGGACATCCCCATACAACAAACGTATTTTTTAACGTAGTTTTGTATTAGCTCTAATGTAAAACGGTAATACGGACAAGCGTCAAACCTGCCTAGATTATAGTACATACTCTGACATATAACAAGAAATAATAAATAAAGGCAAAGTGTGAGTCGGTGATAAATTTCTGTTCAATACCTAGTTAAGCAACGTAGGGCACGATCGCTACTAGGACGCCTAGGCGCGATGTTCTCTTTTTGAACTACTTTTTGTATTTTGTGGTGGTACGGAACCCACAGTGCGCGAGCCCGACTTGCACTTGGCCGGTTTATTTTATATATTAGAAGATAGAAGATACGTATGATCATAGCTGCACGTTAAAAAGTCAGCTTTATACATAACTTTCAAAACATATTAATATTCTGACATCAAAACGTTAATAAATTTCATATACTAAAACGCTTTAAATAATGTTTACCGTCAACACAATTACAAATACAGTTCTATTTCTAGCAAATAAATAAACAATCCTACATCACCCGGCACCTCAAACAGCCCCGACATAAATTCACCGGTCACGTTTGCAATACCGTCTCGTGTACACTCGCCCTAACAGCAGCGCGACGGTGGCGCCAACAGCGACCAAAAGTGGAACTTATTCGTTCCTCGACCAATCAATAGCCGCCGCGTTGCCTAGCAACCTATCATGTTGCAAAATAAACAATCAAACTGGAGCCCGGCCCCTGAGCAAATTTACTTTCTTATTTTATTACTCGTGTCAACATTTTAGATCTATATTATTGGATTACTGTCAGTGTATCATGTTTTTTTGATTCGTTTATTGGTGTAGTCGATAAAGATGGTTTTGTTGCCGCCTTGTGAACCGGAGCAGTGTGGAAAGGATTTCCGGGCTAGCTTGAAGAAACCAAGCCCTAACTATCCCTATGGGTACAAGACGAGAAAACTGCGGGTTGTCCCCGCATTTACCATACAAGGTATAAATACCATTAAAGATTTCCTTAATCAATAATAATTATTACAGTTTCAAAAACTAAAACGCTTCTCTTCATGTTAAAACAAATCAAAGGAGCCCAAACTCGAGGGGTCATCACACTTAGTGATGATACTGTGATGATGGAATAAGGTGGTGGATAGTGTTACTCTTTGTATGGAGCTTGTTAAAACAAAATAAGCCCTAACTCTGGGGGTTTGCAAGTAGCCATTCAATAGTTTCACTATACACCTCCTGGCTCCTGCATCAGATCAGTTTGATGGCACCAAATTATGGAATTCTCAACCGGATTACATATAGTTGCAATGTTTCCAATCGATAGAACAATAAGAAGTAGGTTAAATCTTCGACCAAACCACCAATTTTACCAAAATAAAATGAATGGACAGGCTCAGAAAGGGCGCATTTTTGAAGATTATAAATTGATCGCCAGCGCTCACTTCGTTTCAGTCGGTCCCTACTTAGCTGTAGTAAGTGAAAAACGAGACTATTGTTACACGATAACGAAACATCTGACAAAATTATTTTGTGCTTTCCCGAAATGTAAAACACAACATAAAACCAAATCTAATTTTGTAGCAAATGTACTGTACATTGATATAATTAGGTGTTGAAGTATATGTCTGACGGTTTTGACTCGTTTTGTTAAGCAAGTTCTAGTTATGGACCGTCCATTCATTTTATTTCGGTCGGAGGGTTAAATTCGACTTCCAAGATTTGTTTAAATAGATAATAAGCCACGAGTAGTTAGTCAAAATTGAAGCTAATATAAGTGTACTACGTGTTATCTATAACTAATTATCATGTTCCAGCAATGCAGAGGAACACAAAAGTGCACCCACCGCCGCGGTCAGGCGTGTTCGAGCCCATGCCGCCGAAACCCACCATGTTCAGGAAATGCTACCAGCGCGGCGAGTTCCCCATCGCCATTGAGTTCACCACCGCTGGGAAAATGCTGGCTTGGAAGGTAATTTTACTTCTATGAAAAAAATAGTGACGAGATGAATTAATTAAATTGTGTTCCGTGACGAGTAAATTTAGTGACTAAACAAGGAATATGAGTGACGAGATGAATAAATTAAGTGATGAGACGAGTAAATTTAGTGATTTAACAAGGAATATCAGTGACGAGATGAATAAATTGACTGGTGAGACGAGTAAATTTCGTGATTTAACAAGGAATTTGAGTGACGAGATGCTAAATTAAATTGAGATCCGTGACGAGTAAATTTAGTGAATAGAAAAAGAATATAAGTGACGACACGAATGAATTGAGTGATGAGACGAGTAAATTTAGTGACTAAACAAGAAATATGAGTGACGAGATGAATAAATTGAGTTCCGAGTCTCCGAGACGAGTAAATTTAGTGACTAAACAAGGAATATGAGTGACGAGATGACTAAATTAAATTGAGTTCCGTGACGAGTAAATTTAGTGAATAGAAAAAGAATATAAGTGACGACACGAATGAATTGAGTGATGAGACGAGTAAATTTAGTGACTAAACAAGGAATATGAGTGACGAGATGAATAAATTGGGTTCCGAGTCTCCGAGACGAGTAAATTTTGTGAGCAGACAAGGATTATGAAAGACAAGAGACAAGAAAATCTGTAGTTAATTTCTAAAAACGGTCTGAGTAGACATATTTTATCATGGATTTTGAGTACATTGTGATTAGAGTTTTGGAAAAAATGCATAGTTACTAGGAACTACATACATAGGAATTACATAGTTATTTCTGACAAAACATTTTTATAATGTTCAATTTTGCCCCTTAAAACAAAAAAAGTAGTAGAAATTTATACTGTTTCCACGTTGCTGACAAAAAGTCGACTAAAAGGGGATTTTTGAGCTCATGGGTAGTCATATTTAGGGATCTGACATCCTATTTAATTGAGCCGGCGGAAGATAGCAGTGACGCGGCGTGACCCGCGTCGATGTAGTGGGAAGAAAGGAAAATGCTCAGAGCATTACCTGGTAGTGTTGCCTCAGGCATCGCGCTAGGACCTAGGGGATACTGGTGCGTTCCTATGGAGATCCCGTTGCTCTTCGTCAGACACAGAAGCGGCCACCGAGAGAGTTTTAGTGGGTGCAATCTCATAATTCAGCTGAACCCAAATGCAACCGTGTATCTTTCGGAGATGTGGCCCGTCACCAAAAAAAACTCACTTAGGTATAGGGGAAAGATAGCAAAAGGAAGCTTTTTATTCCAAAAAGACTAGATACACTGATAGGCTAGTGCCCGTTTTCACAAAATAGGGCAAAAAACGTTTCACCAAACTTTAGGTGATAACTAGTGACGGATTTAGGAGTCACCTAAATTTACGACACCGATTCGGGAGTGCCGACGATAGGCGACTCTTAAACTGACAGTCCAAGCCACGCTCGCTCACTCACATCGCCGCGCTTGCTCTCTCACATCAAAACCCTAGATAGCTGTAAAAAAATTGGCAACTCTTAGCTTAGGAGTTACCTATGGGGTGGTGAAAGAGAATATTACGGTCAAGACTCTGCTTTGATTAGGAGTTCCTTAGTTAGGCGTTAGCTTAAGGGTTTAACTGCAGCTCACCACATGTTCAGCGACAACTTGGTCAAAGATAGAAAGAAGATAGAAGTACCAACTGTGTCTCCCAAAAACACGATAGCTTATCCTGCCATTTTCATACAAAACAATTTTTTTTCCAGGTGCCAATAGAAAAGCTGGACTTCCACCACTACCTCCCGATGTTCTTCGACGGTCTCGCTGAAGGGAGCTACCCCTACACCTTCATCGTGGAGAAAGGGATCCACGATCTTGTCACCAAGGGGTCCTACAAGGTTCTGCCTGTAGTGCCGCAGCTGATTATACCCATCAAAAGTTAGTAAATAATGTTTATTTTTTTAAATTTCCGGCCAAAATTAAACGAGCGAGAGACCGACTGAAACGAAGTGAGCCCCGACGCTCATTTTGTAATCTTCAAAAATGCGTTTCTTCTGGGCCCGTCCATTCATTTTATTTTGGTCGAAGGTTAATGGCCTTGGTCACAAGCTGACAGAACAGTCGTGATTCCAGATGCCTTGGCCACCAAACGCCCGTCGGTGCTGTGCCACGCACTCCGATGCATCCAAATGCTGGTGACCGGATGCGATCGGGTAGGGGAAGCTCTGGTGCCCTACTACAGACAAATCTTGCCCACACTGAACTTGTTCAAGGACCGGAATCGTGAGTATAATAACTAACTGATGAAAAGCTTATGAATCATCATCATCAGCCTATCGTTGTTTCCACTGGTGTGACACAGGACTTCTCTCAGAGAGAGGTTGGGCCTTAAGGCGGTCTTTCAGACAAAAAAGGCTTCACAGAAAAATTTTTAAGGCAATATTTTCATTTTAAAGCAGTAAAAAAAATATGTGGTAATTTTGATCATATTTCTGAATGTACCATTAGTTCCAAAACACGTTTCCGATAAATTTTCTCGATAGAAAAAAATCATGAAATAACCTCTAACCTTGAAATTTACCTAAACGCATACAATGTTATCTCGACTATTAATGAACAAATCTTTACAAAATTTACAAGAATGATGTTAAATATTGTAACAAATAACATCATTAATTTTATTTATTGATTAAAATTCAATTTTTCTATCTATTAATTAATTTAATCATAAATTGGCTCGAACGTGTCGAACGAAACGTCGTGCCGCCGCGGCGCCTTTTCACTTCTCTTTTATTTTTACGCGATGTGACAGAGACCGCTGAGGCGCGCTGCTAGACGGACGTGTGTCGCTTTGTTCCGCTAACTGCTCCAAAATATAATCTCAACTTTATGACACAAAAACACCTTGACGTAAGTTGTAAAGTAAGTACCTACCTTATCTGCAATGTTTTCTTGCATTATAAGTACTAAAAAGGCAGGCGAATGAAAATTACATTTTGTAACGATTTGTTTGTATATATTAGTTTACGAAGTTAGTTTACGAAGGATAATTTCACCACAATCGTCATAGTCCAGTTGGCCGAATGGTTTGACGCAATGGATAAGTTCTCTGCGACTCTGTGAGTCAGCTCCGGGTTCAAATCTCATAGTCACCAATACTTTTAATTTTTGTAATTTTTCTTGTTTTTAAAATAATTCGTCATGTTCGTGCGTGCGTGCGTGGATGTGTGTGTGTTTGTGTTTGTATGCATGTGTGTAATGTTCTTTACTCGAAAATGGTAGGGCTGTTATTGACGGGATTTTCACTGTCAGATAGCTGATTCTATGAGGAGAAAAAAAATTGGTATCTTTTTATCATCATCATCATCACCATTTTTTCATTACTTCGCAGGTGAACCCGCAGAGCACAGTTAGTCTACTTTTTTAGGGTCCCGTACCTCAAAAGGATAAAACGGAACCCTTATAAGATCACTTCGTTGTCCGTCTGTCTGTCCGTCTGTCAATACCCTTTTTCTCAAGAACGCGTAAAGGTATCAAGTTGAAATTTATACTAAATACTTGGGCCTACGGTTTCTTTCGGCTGTAAAAAATAAAAGTTGTAAGTCAAAGCAATCAAAAGATATGAACGTTTATGTCGTATATTTTGCGATTTCACAAGGGAATCTAAACCTATAGGGTACTTCCCGTTGACCTAGAATCATGAAATTTGGCAAGAGGCAAGGTCTCATAGCACATATATAGGAATAAATCCGAAAGTTATAAATTTGAAGTTATATCATTTAAAAATAATTATTTTGCCATTACAAACTTACATTTTGTAGTTGGAATGTATGGAATAACCTTATTGTCAACTACAAACTTAAGTTTGTCTTTCAATATTTTAACTTCAGTTAGTTTTTCTTTTTGGTCTCGTCCTCTGAGGGTTCCGTCTAACGGAACCCTATATGGGTTCCTTGTAGTTCTACGGAACCCTAAAAAGGTGTTACATTCTTCTTTGAACGTTCAGGGATTCATTACATAGTGATACGGTTTCGGTGTAGTTGCATTCCGGACCTAGTCTTCACGGTTTGCGCGGGGCAGGAGGGTGGAGTGACATCAGTGGAGAGGCATAATAATAATTACTTCCAAGTATCGGTGGTCGATGTACCACAAAAAAAGAGTCACGAGCATTTGCAGAGGTCACACAAAGTGGACAGTCAGCGACGTTATCATACAAAATAGCTTTCCGTCCAGTTTAATTAGACATTCCAGTTGATACCTTGAGAAGTACGTAATTTACGCGTAAAATTTACAAATTGGTCTCACCCTTACTTCCTTTGGTCAGGCTTCAAGTAAGTACTTAGAACTAAACAGGCAGGCGAATGAAAATTACATTTTGTGACGATTTCTTTGTACATTTATATTATTTTATAGATTAGAAGCATAATTTCACCGCTTGCGTCATAGTTCAATTAGAAGAGTGGTTGACGCAATGGATTAGTTCCTGTGACTCAGTAGGCTCCGGGTTCAATTCTCACATTTCCATTTTATTTTTGTTATTTTTATAATGTTTTTGAAATATTTCGTCGTGTGCGTATGTCTGTAATGTTCTTTATAGACTCGAAAACTGCAGGACCGATTTTGATGGGATTTTCACTGTAGGATAGCTGATGTTGAAAAAAATTCGAGCAACTTTTCATCATCATCATCATCACAATTTTTTCATTACTACGCAGGTGAATGCGCGGGGTGCAGTTAGTCTACTATAATGGTTAGGAAGTCCTAAACAACTTGGGATGGACAGACAGACAGACGGATGGGCAGAACGAACTTATATGGGTTCCTTGTAATTCTACGGAACCCTAAAAAGGTGTTACAGTTCTTCTTTGAGTATATCTTTCTTCTATATACATATAAAAAGCGATGTATGTATGTTCCCTATGAAGGCTGATGATGATGATGATGATATTACGTGTAAACTCCAAAATGGCTGAACTGATTTTTATGGGATTTTCACTCTCAGATAGCTGATGTTATAACGAGAGGAAAAAATGCTGCTTTTCATCATCATCGTCATCATCAGCACCAATTTTTAGTTTAGTTTAGTTTGAGCTAGTTTGGTAAGTCGTGATGTTACTTTCTCCAGAAACGGATTAACTGACCTGATCGAGGACTTCGGAGTCTGCTACGGAACTGCTAGACGGATAGAGCTAGAAGTGTCGAGTTTGGGCTCGTTTTATTAGTCGTGATGAGATCTTCTTCCACGAATATTTTGACTGACCTGATCGAGGATTTCGGAGCCAGCTAGTGGAACTGCTAGACGGATAGAGCTAGAAGTGTCGAGTTTGGGCTTGTTTCATTAGTCGTGATGAGATCTTCTTCCAGAAATATTTTGACTGACCTGATCGAGGATTTCCGAGCCAGCTAGTGGAACTGCTAGACGGATAGAGCTAGAAGTGTCGAGTTTGGGCTTGTTTCATTAGTCGTGATGAGATCTTCTTCCAGGAATATTTTGACTGACCTGATCGAGGATTTCGGAGACTGCTACTGGAACTGCTAGACGGAAAGAGATAGGAGCGTCGAGTTTGGGATCGTTTCATTAGTTGTGATGAGATCTTCTTCCAGGAATATTTTGACTGACCTGATCGAGGATTTCGGAGACCGCTACTGGAACTGCTAGACGGAAAGAGCTAGAAGTGTCGAGTTTGGACTCGTTTCATTAGTCGTGATGAGGTTTTTTTCCAGGAATATTTTGACTGACCTGATCGAGGACTTCGGAAACTGCTAGTGGAACTGCTAGACGGATAGAGCTAGAAGTGTCGAGTTTGGGCTTGTTTCATTAGTCGTGATGAGATCTTCTTCCAGGAATATTTTGACTGACCTGATAGAGGATTTCGGAGACTGCTACTGGAACTGCTAGACGGAAAGAGATAGAAGTGTCGAGTTTGGGCTCGTTTCATTAGTTGTGATGAGATCTTCTTCCAGAAATATTTTGACTGACCTGATCGAGGACTTCGGAGTCTGCTACGGAACTGCTAGACGGATAGAGCTAGAAGTGTCGAGTTTGGGCTCGTTTTATTAGTCGTGATGAGATCTTCTTCCACGAATATTTTGACTGACCTGATCGAGGATTTCGGAGCCAGCTAGTGGAACTGCTAGACGGATAGAGCTAGAAGTGTCGAGTTTGGGCTTGTTTCATTAGTCGTGATGAGATCTTCTTCCAGAAATATTTTGACTGACCTGATCGAGGATTTCCGAGCCAGCTAGTGGAACTGCTAGACGGATAGAGCTAGAAGTGTCGAGTTTGGGCTCGTTTCATTAGTCGTGATGAGGTTTTTTTCCAGGAATATTTTGACTGACCTGATCGAGGACTTCGGAAACTGCTAGTGGAACTGCTAGACGGATAGAGCTAGAAGTGTCGAGTTTGGGCTTGTTTCATTAGTCGTGATGAGATCTTCTTCCAGGAATATTTTGACTGACCTGATAGAGGATTTCGGAGACTGCTACTGGAACTGCTAGACGGATAGAGATAGAATGGTCGAGTTTGGGCTCGTTTCATTAGTCGTGATGAGGTCTTCTTCCAGGAATATTTTGACTGACCTGATCGAGAACTTCAGAGACTGCTACTGGAACTGCTAGACGGAAAGAGATAGAAGTGTCGAGTTTGGGCTCGTTTCATTAGTTGTGATGAGATCTTCCAGAAATATTTTGACTGGCCTGATCGAGGATTTCGGAGACCGCTACTGGAACTGCTAGACGGAAAGAGATAGAAGTGTAGAGTTTGGGCTCGTTTCATTAGTCATGAATCGTGATGAGGTTTTCTTCTAGGAATATTTTGACTGACCTGATCGAGGACTTCGGAGACTGCTACTGGAACTGCTAGACGGAAAGAGCTAGAAGTGTCGAGTTTGGGCTCGTTTCATTAGTTGTGATGAGATCTTCTTCTAGGAATATTTTGACTGACCTGATCTAGGACTTCGGAGACTGCTACTGGAACTGCTAGACGGATAGAGCTAGAAGTGTCGAGTTTAGGCTCATTTCATTAGTCGTGAAAAGATATTCTTCCAGGAATATTTTGACTGACCTGATAGAGAATTTTGGAGACTGCTAGTGGATCTGCTAGATGGATAGAGCTAGAAGTGTCGAGTTTGGGCTTGTTTCATTAGTTGTGATGAGGTTTTCTTCCAGGAATATTTTGGCTGACCTGATCGAGGATTTCGGAGCCTGCTAGTGGAACTGCTAGATGGAAAGAGATAGTAGCGTCGAGTTTGGAATCGTTTCATTAGTTGTGATGAGATCTTCTTCCAGGAATATTTTGACTGACCTGATAGAGGATTTCGGAGACTGCTACTGGAACTGCTAGACGGAAAGAGATAGAAGTGTCGAGTTTGGGCTCTTTCATTAGTTGTGATGAGATCTTCTTCCAGGAATATTTTGACTGGCCTGATCGAGGATTTCGGAGACCGCTACTGGAACTGCTAGACGGAAAGAGATAGAAGTGTAGAGTTTGGGCTCGTTTCATTAGTCGTGAATCGTGATGAGGTTTTCTTCTAGGAATATTTTGACTGACCTGATCGAGGTGAGATCTTCTTCCAGGAATATTTTGACTGACCTGATTTAGGACTTCGGAGACTGCTACTGGAACTGCTAGACGGATAGAGCTAGAAGTGTCGAGTTTGGGCTCATTTCATTAGTCGTGAAAAGATATTCTTCCAGGAATATTTTGACTGACCTGATAGAGAATTTTGGAGACTGCTAGTGGATCTGCTAGATGGATAGAGCTAGAAGTGTCGAGTTTGGGCTTGTTTCATTAGTTGTGATGAGGTTTTCTTCCAGGAATATTTTGGCTGACCTGATCGAGGATTTCGGAGCCTGCTAGTGGAACTGCTAGATGGAAAGAGATAGTAGCGTCGAGTTTGGAATCGTTTCATTAGTTGTGATGAGATCTTCTTCCAGGAATATTTTGACTGACCTGATCGAGGAGCCCAAACTCGACACTTCTAGCTCTATCCTTCTAGCAGTTCTAGTAGCAGTCTCCGAAATCCTCGATCAGGTCAGTCAAAATATTCCTGGAAGAAGATCTCATCACAACTAATGAAACGATCCCAAACTCGACACTTCTACCTCTTTCCGTCTATCAGTTCTAGTAGCAGTCTCCGAAATCCTCTATCAGGACAGTCAAAATATTCCTGGAAGAAGATCTCATCACGACTAATGAAACGAGCCCAAACTCAACCATTCTATCTCTATCCGTCTAGCAGTTCCAGTAGCAGTCTCTGAAGTCCTCGATCAGGTCAGTCAAAATATTCCTGGAAGATGACCTCATCACGACTAATGAAACGAACCCAAACTCGACCATTCTATCTCTATCCGTCTAGCAGTTCCAGTAGCAGTCTCTGAAGTTCTCGATCAGGTCAGTCAAAATATTCCTGGAAGAAGACCTCATCACGACTAATGAAACGAGCCCAAACTCGACCATTCTATCTCTATCCGTCTAGCAGTTCTAGTAGCAGTCTCCGAAATCCTCTATCAGGACAGTCAAAATATTCCTGGAAAAAAACCTCATCACGACTAATGAAACGAGTCCAAACTCGACACTTCTAGCTCTTTCCGTCTAGCAGTTCCAGTAGCAGTCTCCGAAGTCCTCGATCAGGTCAGTCAAAATATTCCTAGAAGAAAACCTCATCACGATTCACGACTAAAAAAACGAGCCCAAACTCTACACTTCTATCTCTTTCCGTCTAGCAGTTCCAGTAGCGGTCTCCGAAATCCTCGATCAGGCCAGTCAAAATATTCCTGGAAGAAGATCTCATCACGACAAATGAAACGAGCCCAAACTCGACCATTCTATCTCTATCCGTCTAGCAGTTCTAGTAGCAGTCTCCGAAATCCTCTATTAGGACAGTCAAAATATTCCTGGAAAAAAACCTCATCACGACTAATGAAACGAGTCCAAACTCGACACTTCTAGCTCTTTCCGTCTAGCAGTTCCAGTAGCAGTCTCCGAAGTCCTCGATTAGGTCAGTCAAAATATTCCTAGAAGAAGATCTCATCACAACTAATGAAACGAGCCCAAACTCGACACTTCTAGCTCTTTCCGTCTAGCAGTTCCAGTAGCAGTCTCCGAAGTCCTCGATCAGGTCAGTCAAAATATTCCTAGAAGAAAACCTCATCACGATTCACGACTAAAAAAACGAGCCCAAACTCTACACTTCTATCTCTTTCCGTCTAGTAGTTCCAGTAGCGGTCTCCGAAATCCTCGATCAGGCCAGTCAAAATATTCCTGGAAGAAGATCTCATCACGACAAATGAAACGAGCCCAAACTCGACCATTCTATCTCTATCCGTCTAGCAGTTCCAGTAGCAGTCCCCGAAATCCTCGATCAGGTCAGTGAAAATATACCTGGAAGAAGATCTCATCACGACTAATGAAACGAGCCCAAACTCGACCATTCTATCTCTATCCGTCTAGCAGTTCCAGTAGCAGTCTCTGAAGTTCTCGATCAGGTCAGTCAAAATATTCCTGGAAGAAGACCTCATCACGACTAATGAAACGAGCCCAAACTCGACCATTCTATCTCTATCCGTCTAGCAGTTCCAGTAGCAGTCTCTGAAGTTCTCGATCCAGTCAGTCAAAATATTCCTGGAAGAAGATCTCATCACGACTAATGAAACGAGCCCAAACTCGACACTTCTATCTCTTTACGTCTAGCTGTTCCAGTAGCAGTCCCCGAAATCCTCCATCAGGTCAGTGAAAATATTCCTGGAAGAAGATCTCATCACGACTAATGAAACGAGCCCAAACTCGACACTTCTAGGTCTTTCCGTCTAGCAGTTCCAGTAGCAGTCCCCGAAATCCTCGATCAGGTCTGTCAAAATATTCCTGGAAGAAGATCTCATCACGACAAATGAAACGAGCCCAAACTCGGCCATTCTATCTCTATCCGTCTAGCAGTTCCAGTAGCAGTCTCTGAAGTTCTCGATCAGGCCAGTCAAAATATTCCTAGAAGAAGATCTCATCACGACTAATGAAACGAGCCCAAACTCGACCATTCTATCTCTATCCGTCTAGCAGTTCCAGTAGCAGTCTCCGAAGTCCTCGATCAGGTCAGTCAAAATATTCCTAGAAGAAGATCTCATCATAACTAATGAAACGAGCCCAAACTTGACCATTCTATCTTTATCCGTCTAGCAGTTCCAGTAGCAGTCCCCGAAATCCTCGATCAGGTCAGTCAAAATATTCCTGGAAGAAGATCTCATCACGACTAATGAAACGAGCCCAAACTCGACCATTCTATCTCTATCCGTCTAGCAGTTCCAGTAGCAGTCTCTGAAGTTCTCGATCAGGTCAGTCAAAATATTCCTGGAAGAAGACCTCATCACGACTAATGAAACGAGCCCAAACTCGACACTTCTAGCTCTTTCCGTCTAGCAGTTCCAGTAGTAGTCTCCGAAGTCCTCGATACGGTCAGTCAAAACATTCCCGGAGAAAGATCTCATGACGACTGATGAAACCAGCCCAAACACGACACATCAGGCCTTCCCCGTCTAGCAGTTCCAGCAGCAGTCTCCGATTTCCACCATCAGCTCAGTCAAATCATTCCTTGAATAACAATTCTCACTAAGACTAAAAAAACGAGCCCAACCTTGACTTATCTCGCTTTCCCTATTTAGCAGTTTTAGCAGTCTCCGAACTCTACCATCAAGTTAGTAGAATCATACCAGGAGTAAGTCTATAAACTATAATATAATAGGTAAAATATTTGGTGCAAAAAAGAAACATAAAATATTGAAACGTACGACGAAAGTAAATTTTAATAATTAAAACTAGCAAGTTGGTTTGATTGAATTATGGTTTGTTTGTTCTCCGTCGTCCCGTCGCTGTGTGCGTCTGGGCCGTGCGCGTGTAGTAATACGACTTTTATACCTACGCATTATGCAAAGGGAGGGTCCCTTTGCATAATGCGTAATGTTATGATAAAAAATTGAGTCCAAAAATATCTACATAGTACTAGATTTGAACCGGGCAGTCGTGGTTTACCAGCGCGGTGCCAGACCACTAGGCCAACAGAGCTTTGCTGTGGACCGACGAAATTACATGTCTTTAGCTGTGTATAGGTGAAGGTCATCACGTTTCTGCGAGTTTCACGCGGTGCGCCCCGCTGTAGTCGGCCGCCACTGCCTCTGCTTCACCCCCTCAAAAACATAAAAGTCAGCTAGTCACGGCGCCTTAATCCACCATGCTGGATAGTGGATGTTGGTGAATGTCAATGTTTTTTGAACTTTTGAGATGTTGAACCTCACGATGTTTTCCTTCGCCGTTGTTGAGCGATAGCAACGATACTGCACAGACTTTTTGAGTAGTTGTAATAGTGCTAACAGACGCTCGAACGCGGCTGACCTCTACCGCCGTCTGACCAATGGGAGAGAAAGAGAGGGAAATATGATATTCTCACTCTTTCTCTCCCGTTGGTTGGGCGGCGGTCCGTCAGCCGCGTTCGAGCGTCTGTTAGCACTATTAGGGAACCGCAATCCGACTACGTACAACGCCGCGCGATGCTAGTGCATAGTGATGAAATAGCGGACAAGTGACGTTAAATATTATGCAAGCGACACAATGTCTAAATTGGAATAAATGTGATTTTGCGAACTATATAATTGATTTCTAGGTATGTACAACGACGATAGGACGTTTTTTGACTGTTTTCACTTAGAGATTGTGAATATAGAAATTGTATCTCGATGATTAAAGTACTCAATAAGTCATTGGTGCAGGCCGACGATCGAACTGGGTGCTGTCAGACTGTAAAGTGCACGTGCTACCGCTCGGTCACGGTGACTGATTACCATCAGGCAGTTCGTCTTGTTTGCCACCTATGGCATTAAAAAACTACGAAAGTTCCGTCCCAATTAATTTATGAAGCATCTCATGCGTAACACCTACGCATGAGCACCTCTGCCCACAACAATTCAGAAGCTCGTCTACCAAACGCGCCAAACAAAAAGCCGAGACGCCTGGCGCGCCTGGCATTCCCTAACAATGCGGTTAGGTGTCAGCCATGTAACAACACGAAATAAACACCCAACTCTCGACCTTACGTCAAAGCGCTAAAGCTCGCGCGTACGTGGCATGTAATTAATGTACTCGGATATTCCGACAAGTCTATTACGCCGAAAATAATATCTTCTCGTGTGACGCCCTGTCAATTATGTCGCGATTTGATTGATGTCGCTCGATCGGGTTTGTCGCGCGTCTGCGTGGTTCGGGCTTTGATGGTGGTATCAAAGATTGAGAATCCAAAGACTTTCTATAGTAGCTTTACCTAGTACGTGTTGAGAATCATTGGTTTATGGCAATTATTATGCGAAATTATTCCTAAAAATATCGCAATGGTATGATTTTGTAATAAAGTATGTACCTAACTAATTATACCGTCGCTCAAAAACAGAAAAAGTAAACATTGTGAGAAAACTGGTATGGCCAAGAACCTTAAAAGTATAAATACATACGAAATTCACCAACAACAACTGGGCCAGCATAATGGCCCATACTCTGTCTCTCTGAGAGAAAGCCTGTGTCTCAGTAGAGGAAACATGATAGGCTGAAATGATGATGATGACGATTAATTCAATTCTAATCAAGTTCATTCCAGGCATCAATTTCAAATCACACAGCGGGCAATGGAGAGAGCTATGCTCGGAGTTTCTTTACGCGATAGAATCCGAAACGTGGATATTCGCCAAAGAACCAGAGTCACCGACATAGCTGATAAAAATTTCAAGTTGAAGTGGCAATGGGCAGGCCACATCGCTGTAAGAACCGATAACGATGGGGAAGAAAGGTTTTTGAGTGGAGGCCACTAACCGGAAGACGCAGCGTAGGTAGGCCTCCTACTAGATGGACCGACGTCATTGTGAGAGTCACGGGCATTCAATGAATGCAGATGGCAGGCTTTCGTTCAGTGTGGATGTTTGAAGGGAGAGGCCTATGTTCAGCAGTGGACGTCTTCTGGCTGATGATGATGATGTGCAATTTCAAATTGCCACGGGAATAAAAGAATATGGAGATCTTTAACAATAGGAAGACATCTCCCCTATTGCACTTGACTTGCCTATTTATTTCCAGGTAACATCGGCTCCGGCATAGACCACACGACTACTCGCGGTGAGAACGTCGCCGACCTCATCGAGGACACTCTCCAGATCCTCGAGAGATATGGTGGGCCGGACGCCTTCATCAACATCAAATACATGATACCCACCTACGAATCTTGTGTACAGAATTAGGGGCTTTGCTTTTAGGTCGTTCACTATTGAAGGTCACACACACGCATTGGAAATAGTTACTGTAACGGACTAACGGACAATTTTTTTTTTTTTTTTTTTTTTTAACCTATACTGTCCCACTGCTGGGCAAAGGTCTCCCCCATTTCCTTCCATAAATCTCGGTCCTGCGCCACCTCTTGCCAACCTCTCCGGAATGAGTCAAGATCGTCACGCCAGCGCTTCTTGGGCCTGCCTTGACTGCGCCGTCCGTCGGGCATCCACTGCGTGACGATCCTGGCCCATCGGTCGGGATGCATACGCGCTACATGTCCCGCCCAATCCCTATTTTTATTGTCTTTTATAAAAGCTGACCATAAAAAGAGCCGAACATCGACAACAAAATTTGAATATATTCAAAATTAAGGAAGATATAAGCATTCTAATGTTTTGCTAAATAGAGAGCGCGCTATGCTTACTTCACTACGCACTCGACACCGCTTCATGGTTGATATTCCGAAAACCCGTACGAAGAGCTTTGATTCCACTTTTATTGTGCATACTGGTAGTTTTTGGAATGCACTACTTGAATGCATTCCCGGATAGTTACAATCTGGATGTCTTCAAATCACGAGTGAATATAGAAATTGGCCGACACTTAATTCGTTGTTTATCATTTTCAACGTCAAAGTCAGTATATAAGTGGTACCTATATATCCAAATTTGCGTGTCCAAATGGTTTGACTAGCCAGTATAATAAATTGGGATAATTATGCCCCAACAGTTAGATCATCGAACTACTAGTCAGACAAAATGTAATAAAAGTTTTTTTTTTGTTTTCACTGTACCTATAAATTTCTATCTGGAACAAAATTTGCGTATCCAAATGGTTTGACTAGCCAGTATAACAAATTGGAATAATTTATGCCTTATCAGTTAGAACTATGCAAGCGTGCTCCATCTGCATCAGCGCGTTTGTTACACGATATCTTTGCATATTGTGAACCGATGTAATTATTATTTTTCTATCGAATGGGTTATAACTTGATTGATTGGTTGGTTTCATTTAAAGATAGCCCGTTGGTTCAGTTGATAGTGAACCTGCCTTCTGCGCTTGGGGGCGTGGATTCGGTTCCCACCTAGGGCAAACATTTTGTGTTTGTTCTATATCTGGGTGGTAATATATATTTTAAGTATGTATTTAAAAATATATTTGTATGTATATCAGTCTCTGACAGTCATATCACAAGCTTTGCTTAGTTTGGGTTCCGATGACCGTGTGTGTAAAAATGTCCCGTTTTTTTATTGTTTTATTTATTTATTTATATTTTAAGAAAATTTAAGGGTCAGAAAATTTGGCGAAGAATCTCATATATTACTCGTATATCGAACTTATTTCCCTTGAAGCCGGTTTATGTTTCTTTATAAAAATAATTATAAAACAGCGTAGACACATAAGTTAGCGTGTTAAAAAATATTTAAACATGTATATCTGACGATTTATTATGTAATTTACTTACTAACCGTTTGTCCGTACGTTTAGAAGATCTATTATGTGGTAGTATGTGGAACTTACCTGAAATGAAAAGAAAAATATAAGTAATTACTTTTTGTGACATGTTTTTGTTCCATATTATATTTTAAACGTACGTTTAAAACTTTCGACTGTTTTCATAAATAATAACAAATTTCTTGTTTACACCGAATATGGTGTTTTGTTTGTTCTAGCTTTCTACTTGCGTAATATTAGCCATATTTCGCAAGTAGTCAAAAATAGGTGTATCAAACGTCATTACGTCTGACCATGTGTCCTGCCTAGTTCCACTCAAGTTCCGTCACCCTTTTACGACGTATTCAGCCTTGTTGCGACAACATATCTCAACGTTTCGGATACGGTCTTGCAATTTAATGCCGAGCATGTATTTAAATATCGAACATCAACCGCCTAACTGTTGCAACAATGTTGATCTTAACAACAAAGCTTCGTTTGTTAATTTTGATCTCATTTCGCTATACGATGGTCAGTGTGATATTAGGTTAGCTAATTTTAGTTGTTGTTATAATTTTTAGCATGTTAAGGTTTTTGAAAGTTGAACTTCTTCTTGTTCTCTGTTGGAAAATAATGTTATATTAATATTTGAAAATAATGTTATACTTATTTAGCTTAATTTTCATATTATTTATTTAACACTATTTCATATTATTGTTATAAAATAAATTCTGTGTGATCTATATTCAAGTTGTTATTTTTTTATTGCTATTAAGCTAACCACCTAGGTGAGCTGAGGTAGACCATGAGCATGACTTTGTACATAAAAGTGTACAAATTAAAATATACCGTGTTAGGCCCAATATGTACAGATAAGACGTGACCGTCCATCGTAGACCGCATCGTCGCTTAACATCAGGCGAGATGACAGACAAGCGCAAGCCTATTAAAAAAGTGTACCCTAGGTCAAAGAGAATATAAATACTACGTAAGACCCTAGCCATCTTACCACAAAAGATTTAAGAACGCTTTAGACATGTGTTTAGCAATTGTTTCACTGCGAAAAATATGCTAAACACTTGTCTAAAGCGTGCTTAAATCTTTTGTGGTAAGACGGTAGGTCTCCATGAGTACAGTCAGAATTAGTGTTGGGCCCACAGAATAGCTAACGGGAGCTACACGTTGGGCTGGACTGAAGTAAATTAGTATAGACGGAAATATGTAAGCAGGAAGGTGAAAAAAAGCGCGCATGCTATGCTTATATTTATTGATACATGCGTCCTTGTCAAGTTGCACAAGATAGGTGCACAGTGTGCAAGACACTTTTTATGTTAACCTATATTGTCCCACTGCTGAGCAAATACCTCCCCCATCCCCAATTCCTTCCACTGGTCTCTGTCGAGGCCCAGCACCGAGCCATCAAGAAAAACACTTTTTTTTTCAAACTATAAGTTGATGTGCCAGTTCACAAGATAAGTTATCAAAATAAAAGGCAACTTTAACGCTACGTAGAGAATTTGGGCCGCGAAAGTTGTTAACAAAGTTGGATAGATAAACACTATCTACGTCTTCCGAACCCAGGAATCGATGACCCGGACAAAATTGAGATTTGGAGCTACTGAACCATTGTTTGCAAGTTTCTTTACGCTTTTAGTGTATTGCCGTAGTTCCTGGCGATTTAACTACATTTGCGATTGGTAGGTACTTACTGAGGTGGCGTCATACCCCACAAACCCTAATAACCCCAAAGTGGAAATGTCAATAAAAGACGCTTTACTTCACAGCATTGTGCTATCTCATGCCGATGGGGCAGCTGGAGCTCATGCAGATCAGCTTCCACGGTGTCAGACCAGCGGTACTCAGGATGATCTACCAGGAGACAGCGTCCTGTCGGTGGTTCCAAATACGCTTCCTACACAACTAAATTGTCTAAGCCGAGTAGTAACATATGCGCTTTACAATGTGACAGCATCTGGTTCGATCTTCGGCCTGCACCAATGACTTATTTCGTACCTAAATTAAACTATGTGCAGTTTCTTCAGTGCTTTAATATTATTAATTCTATGATGTATTTTTTCATATTTTTAAATGTTGACATGTAATTATTATTATGAATAAAATTATCATTATCATTATCATCATTTCGATGGCAACGCTCAAAAACGAACCAAGAACCTCAAAAGTATAAAGATGTATGAGATTTACCAACATGCACTGGGCCAGCATGGTGGATTAGGGCCCATCCTCTCTCTGAGAGAAGGGCTGTGTCCCAGCAGTGGGGACATTATAGGCTCTATTAGCCTTATATGGTGACCACGTTAACAGCGGGTTAGATAATATGTGGTTTTATATAGGACTAGTGGGCCGCCCCGGCGTCGCATGGGTATAGATATATAGCCTTTGTCAACCGGGGATAGTGTAGCTTCCGAACAGTGAAAGAATTTTTCAAATCGGTTCAGTAGTTTCGGAGCCTATTCAATGCAAACAAACAAACAATCAAATCTTTCCTCTTTATAATATTAGTATAAATTAAGACCCAGCAAAGTGACGTCTGTTTTGATAAAATTTTACCGCATTACATTTACTGCACTTACACATGCGCTCCGACGTGCGCCGTTCAGTGTGAATCGACCTCTACAGTATAATAGATAACATAGCTTTTTGACATCACGCGGAGCCCCGTACGGTCTACAATATTGCGCGAGCGATTCGTGAGTGCTTCTTGATATTGTTTCTGTAGTCGGTCCTTGGGTTTATTAAAGTGGTCGTAATAAGTAACAGGAAGCAATAAAATAATATTAAAATTGTCTTTGTTACATACTTGTTTGTTCAAGTAAAAGTTACAGATGATATTGAGTACATACGTTTTTCAGGGTTATTTTTAATAAATAAATAAATATTTCGGACATTTTTGCACACACGGTCATCTGACCCCAAACTAAGCAAAGCTTGTGACATGGCTGCCAGAGACTGATATACATACATATAGTTTTTATATAGTTTTTAAATACATACTTAAATAGATATTAACAACCAGATATAGAAAAAACACAAATGTTCATCACTCAAATGTTTGTCCTACGTGGGAATCGAACCCACGCCCCCAAGCTCAGAAGGCAGGTTCACTACCAACTGGACCAACGGGCTATCAAATAGCTAATGTACCAAAAACTTTTCGCAAACAGCTGTTTTACTACCAAGTAGCAAAGTACCCATTCTGGCGACATTACCACGCTGTATGGGTATGCTTGTTGAGCTAGAAACACGCCATTTTGGTAATTTTAAATATCTATAGGGAAAAAATCCTCCTACCTTAAATTTTACCTTTATAACCTAACTTAGCTGGCTTATTTATTTTAAAATAAGACTTGTATAAGGTACTTGTATACCTCAGATCAGACAAACAAGATATTAGTAGTTGGGTTGTGGCGCGCTGCGGGCTGAGCGTCTTTATTTCGTTTCTCTCGATGCACACAGTATAAAAACAGTAGTAGTGTCATCATCATCAGCCATAAGTCGTCCACTGAACATAGGCCTCCCCCTTTAACCTCCACACTGAAAAAAGTCTGCCATCTGCATCCACTGGATGCCCGCAACTCTCACAATGTCGTCGGTCCATCTAGTAGGGGGCCTACCTACGCTGCGTCTTCCGGTTCGTAGTCTTCACTCAAGAACCTTTCTTTCCCATCGGTTATCGATTCTTCGAGCCATATGGCCTGCTCATTGCCATTTCAGCTTGCAAATTTTAATAGCTATGTCGGTGACTCTGATTCTTTGGCGAATATTCACGTTCCGGATTCTATCGCACAAAGAAACTCCGAGCATAGCTCTCTCCATTGCCCGTGGTGTGACTCTGAGTTTTTCAAAAAAAGCTATCAGTTAAGGACCATGTCTCAGTACCATATGTCATCTCTGGCAACACACACTGGTCAAAAACCCTCGTCTTTAGGCACTGTGGTATCTTGGACGGGAAGATGTCACGCAATTTCCCAAAGTTGTGTTTACACATGGTTAGTAATGGTTGGTAATGGTTTAGTGGTAGGTAAAAAAATCGGTGAAACATGGAGACATTTGAACATTAAAGATAATTGTACTAACGCATATCTTCGGAAGATA
This sequence comes from Agriopis aurantiaria, assembly GCA_914767915.1. NCBI lineage: Eukaryota > Metazoa > Arthropoda > Insecta > Lepidoptera > Geometridae > Agriopis > Agriopis aurantiaria. Next base: position 17,196,927 of record OU611988.1, read on the forward strand.
TGATAGGAAGATAATCTTCCTTGATTGTCTGATCTGAGTTTATATACAGTATAAATACCACCATTACCACATATTCACTAACAAGACTTCATCAATATAATTTTGCATCACTTACATACATATTATGCGACAGTTTGCCGAAACCGTGGCATCATGCTATGCAAATTGCATGCATGCATGCATGCTGTGACGAGGTTCACAGATTGTAAATTGCAATGCACCAGCTGATCTGTATACAAGACACAGTGGAAAACAGTACTTATAGTCCTTTTCAAATAGCATGGCACTTGGCGACCACCACTAACAGAGTAGTTTTCACCTTTAGAATAACTACTCAGAGAAGGTAGGTTTCCAAACAACGCCTTCTCAAAACGTAAGCTACAAATGCGCTTTGTAGCTTACGTTTCGATTGGTATTTTAAACGATTTAAGCAAGAAAATTAATGGATTACCTGTGGAATGTCACACCATAACTCTTATGCTGCTTTTCTGATTTGTTGTGGTACGATTTCACCGCGCAAATTGTCATAGTAAAATTTTTATATATTTTTTGGAGCCATATATGACACCATTTGAATGGTTTAAATTTTGCGAATGTACTTGGTTTCTTTGTGTAGTTATTCTAAGTTTTCACCACTAGTTTTCATAGTAACGCTTATAGTAGCGCCGCAAAATGTGAATCTTTATTTTCATTCTGTAACTTCATATCCCATATTTACGAATCAGGTTACATTAAGGACGTTATATACCCAAAAAAAATAGGGCATATTATAGCGTCCTTGGGTTACATTTTATCGTCCTATCAAACCATCACGCTTGCTCATCACGTGCGCGCCATGCGGCGGCCCGAAGTGCAAAGCAAGACGCAGTCGCGCGCGCGCATTCTTCTTGAAAAAGACCGCCTATGCGGTTGAAACTATAGTCGAAGTAACCAGCTTTATCTTACGTGAGTAATTCCCGTGTAATATAAATAAAAGAGAAAGACAAGTTAGTAAAATTCTAAAACTGAAATTAGAAAGTAATATACTTATTGCAATTGTGGTAGTTTTTTTTTTCATTACTCATACTCGGAAAGTAGGTCTGAAGTTGCCTGAGGAGCGAGTTGAAAGTAATACATTCAGTCCTAGGGAGAATTACTTTCAACTGACAGTCACTCAAATTGTAAATTAAAAAAAACTAGTTCTATTTTCACATTTGTATTGAACCATGTTCTAACTTTTTTTTTCTCCTCAGAGGACTATGGTCCCGCACTTCTCGTGCATTTTGCCAGGGTCAGGATGTACAAAAAAAAATGCTGGGAATTCGATCTTTGTTCCAATCCGAGTTTTGTTTATACTTCCGTATAGCAGATTTGTATTAACACAATGAGTTCATCTAATAAAATTCACTCATATTTTCTTTAGTCTGTTAATGTTTTTATTTATAGTTTCCTTGTATTCGTCATGAAAAGCAGAGTGTTTGTCTCGGGGTTAAAGACATTTTGTCTCTCGAACTATTAGCCACTTCCCAAACACCGTTTCGGGAATAAATAAGTTACTTTCACCCCTAGGGTAACAATGTACTATTTCACACCACCTAATCGACAATATCCAATTACATATCATGCAACCTCAACGTAAAGTAAAGCATTATCACTTAAGGGATATACAGTTGCATGAAACTCCCTAGGGAGTAAAGTGAATTGAATTTGGAACGTCAGATTCGAGTGAAAACTTGATGAAAACTCTAAGTAAAAAAATGCCCACATGGTATTGTAAAGAGGTTTGTTCGAAAATCGATCTGGCCACCATAAGCAGAACTATATAAAAATAAATAAAAAGGTGCGTTTACAAAGAATGTGAAACAAAAGACGGTATTTGGTGCTGTGATTTTCAGTGAAACCTGGCTTTTTATTGTCTCGCAGGTGTGAAAAGTAGAGTATACTCCTCCTAACAGCACCCAACCTATGCAAAAAAAGGTTTCTCTGCGAGATCGAATCCGAAATTAGGAAATCCGAAGACGAACGAAAGTCACCGACATAGCCCACCGGATTAGTAAATTGAAGTGGCAGTGGGCAGGGCACATATCACGCAGAACAGATGGCTGAAAGGTTCTCGAATGGAGACCAAGTAGGACGTCCACCCACAAGATGGACAGACGACCTAAAATAGACTGCGCTGGATGCAGGCCGCTTCCAACCGGCCCTTTTGGAGATCGATGGGGGAGGCCTATGTCCAGCAGTGGACGTCCTACGGCTGAAATGATGATGAAAAGAGGTATAATATTAGTCCTAAGAGCCAGCCGCCGAGAGATGCTAGCCACATCAACCCTTGACGCGTATAATAAATAGTGCCTACGTATAATAACCGAGGTAGATGCCTTACGGGTACATTTATCAGCCGGCACCAGACGCGGTCGGAGTCAAGGCGACACCTTTTTAGTTGACTAACATTTATAACTGAGGGATGTCCTAGAGTTAGGAAGGCTAGATGAGGGTTAGAGGAAAGTCACCAAATATGGAATAGTATCCTAATATGGAATACCTTCATTTCTCTAAGACTTAAGTATGAAACGCAACACTCGACCATCTTCTACTTCATTCGGTCTACTACATATCGCCGATAGGTAGTAGACCGAATGAAACAGAAGATGGTCGAGTGTTGCGTTTCATACTTAAGTCTTAGAGAAATGAAGGTATTCCATATTAGGATACTATTCCATATTTGGTGACTTTCCTCTACGGAATATGCGTGTCTCGACACGCTTTTGACCAGTTATTTACATTGATAATTCATTAGCCCGTTTAGCCCGTTGGTCCAGTTGGTAGTGAACCTGCCTTCTGAGCTTGAGGGCGTGGGTTCGATTCCCGCCTATGACAAACATTTATGTGATGAACATTTGTGTTTGTTCTATATCTGGTTGTTTATATCTATTTAAGTATGTATTTACACATATATATGTATGTATATCAGTCTCTGGCAGCCATATCACAAGTTTTGCTTAGTTTGGGGTCAGATGACCGTGTGTGAAAAAATGTCCCGAATATTTATTATTATTATTATTTATTATATAAAAAATACATCCACCTATAATAATAAACTTGAGATTTAGAAATACGGCACATATACTCAGTTCTTTGTACCAGGATAAACAATTAAAGAGTTCAATATTGAAAATGTAAAATCAAACTCAACGACCCTGAATAAAAAATTTAAAAGCTCGATAGGCTCTCAGCAGCTCATAAAATGCAAACAAGGCTCATCCAGTCCCCTATATCTATGCAAAAAGCAACTTGAGTCTCGAATAATTTATCTTAGGAACAATCAAGACTGTAATTTTAGTAGGAGTGCGCTTTAAAACTATTTCGGTAAGGTTGAAAGTTACATTATGTTGGTAATGAGCTGAAATGTAAGCGCGCTTCTCTTTTTTCCTTTTCTTCCTTTCCTCGTCTACTACAGAACTGATATAAATGTTGTACTTTATCCTTGTAGTTTTAGTAAAACGACTTTTATTGTTGCCATTTTTCTAAATATTATTATAATCCTCGATGACAAAGATTGGTTTTACTTATAAGAAATATAACATGTCATGATTATGGCTTTACTAAATCCTATGGAAATCGTTACCCCTACTAGCTCTTTGCAGCTTAACCCTGTTTTTCCACACTTTCTTCAAAGGGTTATCATCATCATTATCAGCCTATCATGATGGGACACAGGCCTTCTCTCAGAGAGATAGAATGGCCCAGTGCACGTTGGCGAATATCATGTCTTTGAACTTTTGATGTTCTTTGACATACCGGTTTCCTCGTGATGTTTTCCTTCATCGTTACTGATCGATTACATAGATACCGCACATAATTTATTTAAGTACTAAATAAGTCATTGTTGCAGGGTCGAGGATCGAACTGGGTGCTGTCAGAATATAAAGCGCACATACTACCACCCGGCCATCAACGCTCTCCCATCATCACTGATCTACTGATACTTACATGACAACAAAACAACTGCGACACCTGGTTTGTAACTACGCAGTTTTTTTTTAATAAGTTCCAAAGTACAACCTATATCCTAACCAAATTTTATCGAAATCGAAGCTGTGATACTGTTAAACATATTATCATTATTTTAGTTTACCTACATGACGTGGAAGCATTAGTTACTAAATTAATTTAATTTCTAACATAAGTGAAATTGTAAATTTCTTGTTGAGAAAATAAAGCAGTAATTTAACCTGAAATCATCACAAATATTAACTTTAGTAACAACCTAATAGTGTAGATAGTTTTATTAATAAACTTAAATTCGACGTTGCGCATTTAAATAAAGAAAAATATTCCATTGAATGGCACTTCAAAACAAAGAGCATAAATCAACTCATACAAGAATCTAACCAACAAACAAGACTTTTCCCGTCGATTCAATAACCAGCCAATTCTAATCTAACTAATTGAATATTGTATTTTTCAAAGCAAAACACCTTTCATGGAAAATAATCAGGACCCGACTTAAACGTATACTGAAGACTCGGTACATAAGCTCAAAAGGAATGCTTCTATCAAGTTAACTAAAATAGGTACACACAGATCAAGTTTTACCCAGCATTTGAGTGAAACACATGAGCGTAAACGCACACAGCTTTGATAAAAAGTAGTGTAGTGCAGTAATAGTGTTGCTTATTCATATAATGCAAATTTCATAGATATAACAAGCTTTACTACTATTGAAAACAAAATATACTATTTTATCTTGTAAGTACTTAAATATTTGAAACATGATTTTAATTGTGTCTATAATTTAAAAAACCCTCATCAATGAAATTTGGACTTTAAGGCTTCGACTGTAAAGTAATTGGTGGACGTTTTTTGTCTCCTCTAAAATTTTAAAGGTACATACATGTTCACAATATTTTATTTTTTCCGCAGCGAGGTTTCATTACATTTTTCCACTAAAATAAGCTAGACCAGTCAATAATAGGTTAGATTATTATAGATTTTACAGAAAAATAATAATTGAAATTTGCATAATATGGGTCCCTGTGATTGGCTCATATTGCAAGCCATAGCCACCTGGTTTTTTTTCTCCATTATTGGTTGCTAGGCAGCGTTTTAATGTAATGCGAAAATTATCCCAAAATAATTATACTTTATAAAATTTATGAGAATATCAACGAAATTTTTCTGAAAAGAACTATACAAGCCCTGGCAGAAACTGAGCATTTATGAACGAATATTAAAATGTGGGTTAAGGCGTAACCGAAGCCAGCATACGTGTGTTCATGCTTCTGTCTCCTCCCACCGTAATAATGTAGGATACGCTAGTTAACGTTGAATAAATAGACATACAAACGCTTCGATTCGATTAAAAGATAGTCATTATCGTCATTCGCAGCCTATTTGATGTTCTTCCACTGCAGAACGTAAGCCTGTCGTAAAGAACTCCATAAGGCAAGATTTTTTATTTTCGCATTTACTTGCCACCTTTTGTGATGCAAAGTGATCATAGCTAGAGAACAGAGCGTTCGGAAAGTAAAAAGATAGTACACTGTTTTAATTATTATACTGTGTTAGATGTTTACCACCAATTTGTGCTTTTTCCATCGACTTACCGTCCGACGTAAACAAATTTGGCGGTTTTTATCTTGTTTTTTTCTAGGGTACCGTTGCATTTTTGAAAAACGTTTTTTTTTTTTTTTTGTTAGATTAATATGTTTCACGACAGTACGTCGTTGTGATATCTTTATCTCTCCAAATAGTTAAATAAACGTGTTTGTTTGTTTGTATTTGTTGTTTGTATAATAACCGCATTCTGATTTTGGGAGAAGTGAGGGACAATTGCAATCCAACCTGCACTGAGCATCATCATGGTGCTCATGAATGAATGAATTGGTGCATCTGAATCATGGTGGAATATTATCCATATTCTCTCTCTCTTCTCTCTCTCTTCTCTCTCTCTCTCTCTCTCTCTGATAGTTGGCTTGTGTCCCAGTAGTAGAAACACGAAAGGCTGATAATGGTGGAGAGATAACTGGGTATTCAGGCTGGTTAAAACAAATGACTGTACAAATTAATGAAAAATTGTTTATGTTTTAAAATTCCCTTTACAACTGAGTACTATCTAATTTTGATTTATATACGTACTAAGTACTAGTTTTATTTAAACCTAATCTCTATTTCTCATTAATATCATACATTTAATAGATTAATCACGTAGCTATTATTTAAAGGTTACTTTTGCTTTGGCTGGCAACGACTCCCAAAAATAACAGATTATAAATTGTAAATAGGTATGGAGGTATGTATAATCATTAATTTCGTTGATTGTCTTTTAATGCTCATTGCTTTGAAGTAATTTAAATATTATTTTCTACTTTTTAGTTTAAGTTTGTAAATGTAGGTATAGTAATGAAGTCGATTCTTGTTTTTTTTCCCCTAAAAACTTACTTTATTGGTTGATATTTCAAGCTTTAGAGTCAGATTGATAGGGGAAAAAACATTTAGCTATATGAAATTACCGCTCAAAATTCTAACACTATCCCTAAAAAAGAAAGGAAACAAGGTTAAATGGAATGATATTATAGTAAAAACAAAAAAAAAACAAAAAAACAAAAAAAAAAGAGAAAAAAGTGAGAAGGTAATTATTATTGTAAACAACCTTAACATTGGAACTAACCCTGAATTGATAAAAAATGGTCGCTTAGATTTTTTTTAAAAATCACAATAGCTGTTATTTCGTTCGTAAATTTAGGGTTTATCTTATGAAAGAATTAATTGAAACGAGTAAAATGAACTTTGGCTTAGTACTACCGTACCGTGTATTTTTATTATTATTAAATAATAGGCTTGCGTTTGACCGCCACCTCGGCTGATGATAAGCGATGATGCGGTCTACGATGGAGCAAGCTTGCCTAGAAGAAACCGATTCCCTCGCGATTCCAAGACATCCCTGAATAAAATATCAAAAAAGACACCCCATTTTCTACAGAACCATCAGCTTCTATTTGAAACAAACTGAAATTTCATTTTAGAAGAGAACAAAGTGAAATACTTGCACTAATTGAATTGCAATGCGAATGTTTCATTTCGTGATAAATGTTTCATAGACACGAACTGAAAAATTGTTTGCATTGGAAATAGACTGAGCCTTGAAGGATTACAAATGTAGAGTAGATATTCAAAAGAAATGGAATTGTCTGTTTTCATGCAAATTATTTTCGAGACTAGTGAGACATTCGCCTGATGGTAAGCGTCAAGCTTGTACATAATTTTTTGTAGCATAGTGGGAACCAGAACTTTGACCACACCCTTCCACAATATTTTCACCCTAAGATATTAGATTATTATTAATGCAAAAGCTAATGAATGCTGTTTTGGTAAAATTTAAAATTGACCTTTTTGTTGTATATATACGGTTCAATTCCCTGTGCATTTTGTGCAATTAATTTGGTAAGTGATGCTAGTTTTAATAAACTGCACGATTATTGTGCAGTTTTTGGTACTAGAACTATATTCTTTTTAGTCGTTTCGCTCTTGGCAAAGCGTGATCGTCATGTAGTATTATTGGACGGGGCAGATAGGATGCGCTTCACGATGTCTCACGATCTTTCTCTGCTGGAGGTCATCCTGCTGCACTCGTTTAAGGGACCACCCACTGCAGACTTGATCTGGTCGGTCCATCGCATGGGTGACCTCCCGCGCAGTCTAGTGCCTCCCACCTTTCCCTGGACAACGAGGCGTTCTATGGACTGATAGAACTATATACAGTACTACTTTTTTGTATTACTTACAGACTACATTTTTCCGTTCAATCCCCTTCTTTTTTTTAAAGTCACATTCATCTCCATAGACTGCCTGAGAGAAAAACTGTTTTAGATACTAAATAGATACCGTGTGCGTTTATCCTTACCTATCTCAAATATCTTTCTCCTAAAACTTTGTAGTCATACCGTAGCCAACAAAACACCTAAAATTCATTTAATCACCATTATCTCGCCAAAAACTAAGCGCCGGTGGTTTCGACCCCGTCATTCGTTCTCCCATAATCCCCATTAGGGACCGCAAGCCCCGTAATGCGGCTTTCGTCCTGTTTCTTTCTTATCTGAGCTACAAAATTTGTCTAGGCAATGCTGTAAAATAGTCTAAAACCAGCTGACTGTTACACCGTAGCGTAACAGGGTTTCAGTTAGAGCGGAAATATTGATTTTGTGTCAAATATTCTTTGTATAATTTCTAATATAAAATAATGTCTAATGTATGTTTAATGTGGTGCTGGAGGAAAATGCTTCGTATTCCATGGACTGCGCATAGAACTAACCAATCGGTTCTCAAAAAACTCAAACTCCTTAAGAAACCAAGGCTTTCCAACACATGCAACACATAGCCCGTAAGCCTGATGACGATCTCCAAAAACTAATCGTTACCGGAAAAATAGAGCGCAAGAGACTGAGAGGAAGGAGTCCAATGCGTTGGACAGATCAAATCCGCACCACCCTCAACATCAACGTTGCCGAAGCGGTCCACGCTGCTGAAAGCCGGAACAGATGGCGGAACATTATAAGGGAGAAGTTGATGCCGTGATGGGTCACGACCCCCAGCATTGGGGAATCGACGAAAGGAGGAGGAGGTATGTTTAAAAGGATTTTTTATAATAGAAATAAAATTATTTTAATTATTAAAATGTGTTTGATGTTTCGAAGTAGTTGTTTTAAATAAAACTAAATAGAATATCAGCTACGCAACTTCCTAAATTCATTCAGAGAAAGGTGTTTTCTCGTACCTACGCCTTGTTTTGCAAACATTTGAAAAACATAAAAAAAATAAGTAACAGAAAAAAAACATTATATAACCTTCTAAGCTTATGTTTTGGTAAGCAAGGCTTTGCTCAGCTTATTGTAGCATTGTGTGACAAAAATAAGCTTTGAAGTTTATACCAGGATTTTTTTGTGTTAATATTGCACGAATTGCATTGCATTGCGGAAACATGTTTGCTTACATGGAAAGTGCCTGTTTTTTATGCCATAGGGGCAAACAAGCAAAAGGGCAGCCTGATGGTAAGCAGTTCTCGTCGCCAATGGATACCTGTAACACCAGAAGCATCACAAATACGTTGCCGACCCTTAAAGACTCTATTAACTCGCCTTTTGAAGAACCCCATTTATTAATGTTTATTCATTAAGCACGGTTATACATTAATTACACTATAGACAAAGATATTACAAAGTTATGAAAAATAATAACCTACAAAATTAACAAATTAAATGTCATAACAAAATCTAATTACATTAAGTACTTAATAAATCTAAATTAATTAAAATATTCAGGTACGAATAATGTCATTTAAGTTAGTAAAAACTAGTAAATATTATATAAAAATAAAATAATCAAAAAAATAAATGTGTATAACAATTGTAGAATTATGTCATAATTTAATCCATATCACACACAAATAAAATATCATACACCTTGCACGCCTTCCTCTCACAGAATCTCAAACACTCAAAACACACATCCTTCCATTCATCCGCAAATAGATCACAATCAGGTGTCATGGTCACCTAAGATTCGGAGGTACCTTAATTTGCATTGTTACAGTGCGTTCTAAGTAGCTCTCTCCGACAGATACGTGGGGCGACGGCTGCAACCACGATTTATTAGGACCGCTGCAGCAGCCTTCCTGCGCCACTTGTTACCGCCACGAGGGCTTTATTGCGAGTAAAAAATGCTTCTTTAATTGGTTCAAATGATTTTTCTTCAGATAAAACGAAAACAGCTTTTTATTTACGAGGCTTAGGCATTGTTTAACTAATGTTTCTCATCATCATCATCAGCCAGAAGATGTCCACTGCTGAACATAGGCCTCCCCCTTTAACCTCTACACTGAACGACAGCCTGCCTGTTGCATCCACTAGATGCAAGCGACTCTCACAGTGTCGATCCCCAACCCACCTGCCAAGGGATTATGGCAACCCCCCCTCCTCTCCCCCCTCTCATGTCCCGTTTTTATCCGTCGGATACGGAACTCTAAAAAGAAATTGACTAGAAAATAACAAAAGTTGGATGCATCATGTAGACTATGGTCAAATGTCTATTAAATCAACCAGAAGAAAAAAAAAACTTTTATTTGGAGTTCACTAGAAATCGTTATATTTGTACCAGCTCAATCGTATATTTCATAAAGACTTTTTAACTAAATAAAAAATATATATAAACAGCCAACATTGTTATTAAAATTTTCACATATTATGCATCCTTTGTAAGCGAATACTCAATGAGATGGAACTCAACGAATGCCACTTCGTTACTCACGTCTCGTTACAGAAAGTATCAGTTTTCATTGAATTAACGAACCCGTGCAAAGATAAAAGCAATACCTATTTAATTACCCGATATAATTAACGAATAAACTCCAGGCATTGATTACGTGGAGGCCTTAAGATGAAAGTCTTCGACCAGTGTGTGTTGTCAGTGATGACATACGGCAGTGAAACGTGGTCTCTCACTATGGACCTAATAAGCAAGCTCAAGGTCGCACAACGACCTTTGGAGAGGGCTATGCTCGGGGTTTCTCTACGAAATCGAATCAGAATTGAGGAGATCCGTAGACGAACGAAAGCTACCGACATAGCCCACGTCCTGCAGTGGACGTCCTATGGCTAAAATGATTTTATTTTAAAATAATATAAGTACTTCAAAACCAAATATAACTATATTATATACACGCTCTTTGCAGTTATTAGTATTTCCTTCCTTCTAAATTAACAGTAGCACTATTCATATTTAAACATTCTGGATTAATATAATTATCAACAATTTAGTAGTAGTACTCTTTTAGTAGGTAAAATTGTTCGATATATAGGCACCTAAAACAATTATTCATCATCATCATCATCATTTCAGCCGTAGGACGTCCACTGCTGGACATAGGCCTCCCCCATCGATCTCCAAAAGGGCCGGTTGGAAGCGGCCTGCATCCAGCGTTTCCCTGCGGTCTCTTTTAGGTCGTCTGTCCATCTTGTGGGTGGACGTCCTACGCTGCGCTTGCCAGTCCGTGGTCTCCATTCCAGAACCTTTCGGCCCCATCGGCCATCTGTTCTGCGTGATATGTGCCCTGCCCACTGCCATTTCAACTTACTAATCCGGTGGGCTATGTCGGTGACTTTCGTTCGTCTACGGATCTCCTCATTTCGGATTCGATCTCTTAGAGAAACCCCGAGCATAGCCCTCTCCATAGCTCGTTGTGCGACTTTGAGCTTGCTTATGAGGCCCATAGTGAGAGACCACGTTTCAGTGCCGTATGTCATCACTGGTAACACACACTGGTCGAAGACTTTCGTCTTAAGGCACAGGTATTTTGGACGAGAAGACGTTGCGTAGTTTACCGAACGCTGCCCAGCCGAGTTGGATTCGCCGATTGACCTCTTTCTTGAAGTTGGACCTACCTAGTTCGACGGTTTGTCCTAGGTAGACGTACGCGTCAACAGCTTCAAGAACTGAGTTCCCAACTGATACTGGGGCGGGCACAACATGGATATTTGACATAACCTTTGTCTTGTCCATGTTCATTTTAAGGCCCACCTGTTGGGAGACTCGATTGAGGCCTTCGAGCATCATGCTGAGATCTTCCATCGATTCTGCCATGACCACAATATCGTCGGCAAACCGAAGGTGAGTGATGTACTCGCCGTTGATGTTGATGCCGAGTCCTTGCCATTCCAGGAGCTTGAAAGCATCTTCCATTATGGCAGTGAACAGTTTCGGAGAGATAACGTCTCCCTGTCTCACGCCTCTTCGCAATGGAATTGCCTTCGAACTCTGCTCCTGTACTCGGACCGACATGGTGGCGTTATTGTACAAACACTTCAACACTTCGACATACCGATAGTCAATACGGCATCGCTGGAGAGACTCGAGCACCGCCCATGTCTCGACCGAATCAAAGGCTTTCTCATAGTCCACAAACGCTAAACATAGTGGCAAGTTATATTCTTCGGTCTTCTGTATAACTTGGCGTAGCGTGTGGATGTGGTCTATGGTACTATAGCCTTTTCGGAAACCGGCTTGTTCGATAGGCTGGAAGTCATCGAACCTGCGCTCGAGACGATTCGTGATGACCCTCGAAAACAGCTTATAAACATGGCTCAGAAGCGAGATGGGTCTGTAGTTCTTCAGCAAGGTTTTGTCACCTTTCTTAAAGAACAGCACCACCACGCCTCTGTTCCATGCTTCTGGCGTTATACCTTCGAGTAAGACAGAATTAAAGAGCTTCTGAAGGACTCTGAGTACCGGTGTTCCACCCGCTTTCAGAAGCTCTGATGTGATTCCATCGTCCCCCGGCGCCTTGTTGTTCTTGAGCTGTTTCAGGGCCATCCTAATCTCGTACAGGCTGATGTCCGGGATATCTTCAGTATAGTGTCGGCTCAGCTTGGCTCTTGGGTCTTTGGCCGAGCTGCTCACAGGTTTAGCAACCGAAGTGTATAACTGTCCATAGAACCTTTCGATTTCCCCTAATACCTCGGCTTTGGTCGACGCTACACTACCATCTTCCCTCTTCAGCTTTGTCAGCTGGCTTTGCCCAATAGACATGTCTCTTGCAAACACTTTGGAGCCTTTGTTTTGCTCAATCGTCTCTTTAATACTGTTCGTATTAAAGGTACGTATATCGTGCCGCAATGACTTCCAAATTTGTCTATTGAGCTGCCTATATGAGTCAGCGTCATCGGAACATTGTAGTTGTAACGAGCGTCGATCAGCCATGAGGTTACGGGTATGGTCGGATAATTTTTGAGGTCTATCTGTACGCCGGCCAGGTCTAAAAAACTTAGAACCTACCGCATGGACAGTTTCCACTAACCTGTTATTAATCTCATCCACGGAAGCAAAGTTCTCCAGGCAATCAAAGCGATTAGACAGCTCAAGTTGAAAGCTCTCGGGGTTTTGAATATGGGCATGGTTCGGTCGGAGCGTGGACTTCATTAGGCGGGACCTCTCAATTTTAACGTTAATATTCAATGTGCCTCTTACCATTCGGTGATCACTACCGGTTTTCACCCTGTGAATCACAGAGACATCATTGAATATTTGTCTCTTGGTGGTCATAATGAAGTCTATCTCATTTCTCGTAGAACCATCGGGGCTCATCCAGGTCCATTTCCTGTGAGGCGGCTTCTGAAAGAAAGAGTTCATCATAAAAAGTCCCTCTTTCTCCAGAAAGTCGGCCAGCCTCTGTCCCCTAGGGTTCCGTTGCCCACAGCCAAATTTCCCCACTTTCAACTCATCATCACTTCTCTTGCCCAACTTCGCGTTAAAGTCCCCCATAACAACAGTGAAGTGGGTCTCGGACGTATGTATGGCTCTACTAATGTCCTCATACATAACCTCCACTTCATCATCTGGGTGTGACGAGGTCGGTGCGTATACCTGAATGACCTTCAACGAATATCTCTTGGATATTCTGAGTATTAGGTATACAACCCTGCTCGAAACACTGTCGATGGTGATAATGTTGTTAATGAGGGACTTGTGGATGAGAAAGCCGACACCACCTTGGGACTGTTGGTCGCCCTCCCGGTAGTAGAGTAGGTTACCGGATTTCAGGGTTATCGTGTCCTCGCCCTCTCTACGGACTTCGGATAAACCCAAGATATCCCAACGTACCCTACCCATTTCTTCTTCCAGCTCAACAATCTTCTCATCAGTCCTCATGGTGCGTATGTTGTGTGTTACCAGGGCCAGTCGTCGTCGTTGGGGTTGGTAGCCGAGCGTCTGCCGGGGATTCTTAGCACCCCTGGCCCCGCCGTTACCATGACCGCTACCGTAGCCAGGAATAGCGGGGCTGCCGGGGACTGGGGGCCTGGTCCTTTTTGTATTCATCATTTAATGGGGGGGATTGCCAATACTCGCCACGCTTGGCAGGCGGGTTGGCGAGCGCAGTCGGTGTTTTTATACTCAGAAGACGCTGCTGCCCGTCTTCTGGTTGATCCCTTAGCCGACTTCTACGGCACCCACGGGAAGAGAAGGGGTAGGTCTATTCTTAGGCCGGACCTCCACGGCACAATTATTATTAATCGGGAATTATTTTTACTGCTTTTACGTTTATTATGTTAAAATGAAATTTATTCCTGATAATTTTCAGTATTTGTGTTTTAAATGGCAGATCAAAATTTAAATTATTAAACTACTGCGTAAACGCTCCCTTTGGAATTTATGGGGCTACATGACATTAGTGACGTCACACATAAGCAAACGAGTTCTTCTCGCCACACAATAAATTGGTAAAGTAAAGTAAAGTAAAGTAAAATTTTATTGCATAAAACTGTGTACAATGGTGGAGTAAGTTAAGGAAGTCTCAACAGTTTATCCTCGCGGACGTGCAATATTTGAGTGTGTTGCACGTTTTTTGGTGTCTCTATTTACTTTTGTGTGACGTCATAAGGACATTCGGCCTACATAGAGTGTTTGCAGTCTAGTCACGTGATCAATGAAAATCATATTTTTAGTTTGTAATTTTCTGAAAATAATTTTTTTTTTTAAGATCAATTCTTCTATGGTTACACCAGCATGAATTATATTTTTACTTTTGATTACCCTACCCTCTGTGCCCTACCCTAATATCCTATTGACAATTTGGAAGTGTCATAGCGCCAAGTTATTTGAAAAAGATTATAATTCGATGGTAATAAATTTAATTCTGCATAAAATTGTCTGGAAAGATTGTCCAAATGAATGAATGTAACCACTGAAATAGAAAATACAGGACCGATCGCAAGCCAACCCTCAAGCACTCAGAGTAAGGCGAGTATATTGCAAGAATGCCAAAGTACTCCATCAACTTCAATAAGTTTCGAAGGAGCTTTATTATTTCTACATTTCCGATTTTCCCGGAAAATATCTGCATCTCCGATCTAATTTCCAACACAGTTGTTTACATGGGAATTTCCGCACGTGTTCGTTTACAAACCAGTGGATCTTACCCATAAGCAGTAAGGGCAATTGAGACAGAGTTTGAAATAACGCAAGAAAGCTTAGAAAATAGGTGTAAAACGTTTGTACTACTTTTTGCTTATACCTTACTTTTTGCTTTTGTTTGTATAAAAAAAAAATGCAAGTTGTGATATTTTAGTAATGTAATGCATTATATCCATGGAAGTTTTTAGGGTATATAAAGTCCTTGATTCTATCCTACTGCACTGTGTACTAGAGCGATAGTGGCTAAGCGGAAGCATGTGCGCTTTACAATCAGAAGGCACCTGGTTTGATCCTCGGCCTGTACCAATGACTTACTTAGTACCTAAATAAATTATCTTTAGTTTAGTTGCCATTGTACATAAACGGCGAAGGTAAACATCGTAAAAATCATTCATTACCATCAACATAGGCCTCCCCATCAATCTCTAAAAGGGCCGGTTGGAAGCGGCCTGCATCCAGCGTTTCCCTGCGGTCTCTTTGAGGTCGTCTGTCCATCTTGTGGGTGGACGTCCTACGCTGCGCTTACAAGTTCATGGTCTCCATTCGAGAACATTTCGGCCCCATAGGCCATCTGTTTTATGTGCTATGTACCCTGTCCACTGCCACTTCAACTTGCATATGGGATATTTTCCGTGAAAAGGTTGTGGATGGCTCCCGACAACTCATAACACTGTAACACGTGTTTATATAACTGGGGTGAACAACCATGATAGTTTAAAATGTAAAGTTCCTTACTGACTTCATTGAGCATTCTTATAGAGCCGTCCGTAGACAGAATCCACTACTTCTCACATCGACTGGAAAACAGCCAGCGACGTGGCCACCCACCTGTTATTGGTGCTTTTACCCTAATGCGCGGGGATTTCGTCCTTTTTGTGTATTTCCTCAGCTGTGAAATGGCTGAATATTTTTATAAAAACATATTGTAGCAACTGGTGTTACGGAAAATCGATTAAAACTTTCGGAGTGTGTTGATTCGGCCGGCGCCTTAAGATCTTTTGGAGTAGCACAATTTCGAATTAATTGCTTTCGACCTACTTACTGTATCTAATATTGCACGTCTGATATGGATCCACCGTCGGACTACGTACGTAAACGTACTAATTAAACTGCTTTTTAGGATTCCGTACCCAAAAGTAAAAACGGGACCCTATTACGGAGCCTCCGTTGTTTGTCTGTCTGTATGTCTGTCTGTCTTTCTGTCTGTCTGTCTGTCCATCCTACCCTTCAACGATTTAATTTTTTGAAACGTAATAGAAAGTCAATAGGATTTTGTACAGAATATGTAATGTTACGGCGGAATAACTAACAAATAATAAAAAAGTCAAAAAGTTAAAACGAAAGGGGGGTTCCATACAACAAACGTATTTTTGTATTAGCTCTAATGTAAAAACGGTAATACGTACAAGCGTCAAACTTGGCATGATTATAGTACACACTGTAAAATATAACAAAAAACAATAAATAATGACCAGATGTGAGTCAGTGTCAAATTTTAGTTCATTACCAAGTTATAACTGATAATCCCTTACCTGGATGAACCTCTTTATCATTTCACCGGATTGAAATGCCATATCTTACTAATTTTGAAGTCGGTTTTTTTTAATTGATAATTATTGCATTTTGTGGTGGTACGGAACCCTCTTTTAGGTCATCTGTCTATCTCGTGGGTGGACGTGCTACGCTGCGCTTACCGCATGGTCTCCATTCGAGAATGTTTCAGCCCCATCGGCCAACTGTTCTGCGTGCTATGTACTCTGCCCACAAGGGACCGCAGGGAAACGCTAGATGCAGGCCGCTTCCAACCAGCCCTTTTGGAGATCGATGGGGAGGCCTATGTCTAACAGTGGACGTCCTACGGCTGGAATGATGATTATGGTGGAACCCTCAGTGCGCGCGCAACCCTCAGTGCGCGAGCAACCTTCAGTGTGCACGTGGCCGGTTCGTTGTTCGAAATAAGTCTTTTAAATTTGTTGGTTTCTAAACAGTATCAGACATGATAGTGTACCTGAATTTCAATCTAGTTCAAAAATTCTTCTTTACGTGTAAAACTCAATGAATTTATTCGTTGTATCTATCGCCAAATTTGCACGCCCCGTTGAACCTCAACAACTAAAGAAACTAAACAAGTTGAAAATGAACTTGATAACAATACCTTCCAATAAATCCTTCATAACGATATTTTCTTTATTAGAAAGCTTCACGGTATTGTAGAATGTACTGAAGCATCAGTTTATTGCGAACTAGACATATTTGTTGGAGCGTAAACATCAAGAGATATGGTTGGTAATATTAGTTTTCGAAACAGACTCGCATTATCGAGTATTTGACTCGAACTGCGAATGTAGTAACACTACAAATAAGTTTTTTTATTGAAACATATTTTTCAAATGAACCTTTTATGAAATTAGCGATCAGTAGAGTGTGCTGATCAAAATGAACCCAAACAGTTTGTTCTATAATCATGCCAAGTTTGACGCTTGTACGTATTACCATTTTTACACTAGAGCTAATACAAAAATAGCTTAAAAATACCTTTGTTGTATGAGACCCGTTATATATTTAGTTTTTACTTTTTGTCTTTTTTATTATTTCTTAGTTGTTCCGCCGTAACATTACATATTCTGTGAACATTTCAACTGGCTATCTGTTACGGTTCGAATGATACAGCCGTTAATAGGTAGGACAGACGGATGGACAGACAGACATTGTAGGCTTAGTAATTAGGTCCCGTTTTTACCCTTTGGGTACGATACCCTAAAAATAATGTGCAGTTTCGATGCCATAGCTCAAAAACAGCGTAGGAAAACATCGTGAGGAAACCGGTATGTACAAGAACTTTACAAGTTCGAAGATATATAACATGCACCAACATGGATGTACTGGGCCAGTATGGTGGTTTAGGGGCCATTTTCTATCTTTGAGAGAAGGCGTGTTTCCCCTTCCCCTCCCCCCACTGCTGGTAAAAGACAGGCTGATAATGATGATGATAAACTTAAAATTTAATCACGGACATAACAATATGACGTAAGTACGTTCTCCACAATACGATATAAAGGATTAGGCACAACATAATACAATCTGATAAGGTATAGATTACATAATGAATAATATTCGTTGGTATTTTATGTTCGAGTTTCAATGGTAGGTTCAGCAGTTAACAAGGTTGCAAGTCTCGCGTCTGCTCAAGTGAACGCACTAACAACGCAGTAAACGCCTCGATAATCTTTCACTAATAACTAGAATATTATAATATAGAAAACGCTGTTTTAAGCTATCACGGTATTCACTAAAGTTATATGATATCGGGAGCTCATTCCACAACCTTACCACGGTAAATATACCGTAAATAATCATATAACTATAATATAGAAATATTATAAGTAATTTTGGATCGCCGGGCGATGGCGGCTGGGCGGTAGCATGGTCGCTTCACAATCTGACTGCACTCGGTTCGATCCTCGGTCTTGCACCAATGACTTAACTAATTACTTAAATACATTTTGTGCTGTTTCGATGCCATTGCTCAGTAACGGGGAAGGAAAACTAAAACCGGTATATCCTCCCCGATAGTTACAATCTGGGTGTCTTCAAATCACGAGTGAATCGGTTTCTACTAGGCAAGCGTGCTCGACCGTAGACCGCATCATCGCTTAACATCAGTCGAGTTGGCGGTCAAGCGCAAGCCTATTTATTATAAATAAAAAATAAAACATGGCATGTACTGGGCCAGCATGGTGGATTTTCAGTTTAATACCACCCTGACTGCTTGAAGGCTCTCAACATAATTGTACCACAATGAGTAGTAAAATTACATAAATAAAACATAATTTAGACTTTCTCAACTAGGTTATTCAAAGGCTTTGACAGTTTCATCTCTTAATTTAACAAGTACTCTAAATAATTACAACCAATACCCCAGTTTACTTGACCACCACATCCGGGAAGTCCGACAATATACATGTTTAAGCGCGATTGATCGCCGGTGCTTCACAAACAATTTTTGTTTCACCTAGTGACCCAATTTCAATGCAGGTGACCTAAAATAATATTTCCACCAATAGTATACAAGTGCCTGTCAATTGGTTAACTATATTAACCAATAGGGGGGCAAGGCGTGGCGTGGCAGCTTGCCAAACGAGATGCGGCCTGACTGCATCTTTTACGCCTATAACACTTGTTGAGCGGAGAATTTGAGCTTTTAGAAGGAGGTGTCGACTTGGCACAGTTTTGGTAGGCGTAGAAGCGGTTCAAACTGGATTGGTGCAGTTTTGGTCGCATTGCCGGTCTACTTCTGTGCAATACTACTTACCTACAACAAAAAAAAAGTCCACTGATTCTTGAATCGTTAATTAGAGAAAATCAATTTAGCTGTAATTATCTAAGCGATTTAAAGTAATATTGCTAAACATTTAACTTTAGGTTATAGTTCTTATTGTATTTTCCGCATTATGACTGTGACATTTAACTCTAGGGCTCGCGCATGCGTACGCACTAAGTATAATCTATTTACGCTACTGAAAAAGCGGTAGTTATTCTAATGGGGATTGGGGATTGTTAATAATATTTTTTATAGATTGTAATTACAAAACCATTTCGAGCAATAGACTTACTGATCACCATAAATATTTTTATTTTTTTTAAAACGGCGTATATCTTTGATTAAATATGATTGACCTTCATTTACCCTTGAATGACGTCAGCATTGGCGTTATGTTGAAATTTATCTTAGCCAATTAAACAAACAAAAAAAGCCAAACCACTGTGCAACTAAAGACATTGACAGATGAAAATATGACAGAAATAATGTTTTTTTTTGTTTATACATCTACACGAACTAAACAGATGGTGACATCTTCACATTAAAATTATTTACTATCTTACATATATAACTTTTTAATAACTACCACAAGGAAAACAAATTTATTCAAATTAGTATTTTAATATCATTTATTATTAGAAATATAATTAGATGGCTATATAATTAGAAAATAAAATAAACCTATAATGTCAGAAAATTTGGGTAGTCCCCATAACGTTGATTTGTTGCTTATTGATTGATGCCTGTTTTTAACACGCTTATATAAGCCTCAGTTTTTACAAAAAATATTAAAAAACGATATCAACTTACTTATTGTAAGTTGTGTGTGTATTGTTGTATCGATTAAAAACTTGCTGTAAGTTAAACAAGGGGTTCGAAAAGGATACTTGGTAAAAAATATATGAAACCTTACTTACCTTCTTTTCAAAATTCCTTTTCAAGGATATGAACAATTTTTTTTAATACTTCTTTACAATTGAGAACTTTACCAATACTATATATTTGAAAAGTTTGATGCACTTTGATACTTTCTTAGTACGCACTTACACTCTTTTATTAACACAACCCGTAAATTTTATGTGTCTAGGACCAGCGGCTTAAGTTGTGCGTTGATAGATCAGTCAAGACTTTGTCTTTTATACAGGGTGTAAGGGGAACACACTCGAAGCCAAAAGAAAGAAAATAAAATAAAATGATGTAATTGTACTCATCATTATGAACAACTTTTACTATGGGACCAGCCCTGAAATCGCGAAAAAAAAACAGCTGTTCCTTATATTTTGTCGAGTGCCAATGACCGTTTTCTATAGAACAGCTGATAATTTTTTCGCGATTTCAGGGTTTGTCCCATACTAAAAGTTGTTCATAATGATGAGTACAATTACCTTATTTTGGCTTCGAGAGTGTTCCCCTTTACACCCTGTATATACATAATTATAGAAGTTAGAAGGTTCTAAAGAATTAGAACGGACAGACGGATGGAATTTATTAGAGTTCCTACGGGACCATAATACCAGCATCAGACAAAAAAAAAGCAGACAAGTCTTCAATCTTCTACAAATTGCGAATAGCAATCAAAACCGAATCGTATTACGAGAACTCAAAGTTTTCATTCTATTTTCCTAACTTCAGTGGAAAGAAGATGCCTCTCAAAGACCGTCCTGGATAAATTAAAACTCGACTCGCTCCAAATTGGTATTTATATGATATCTTTGGAATTTGTTATGTGATAGCATGGTTTTATTTCTTCAACTTCTTATGGGCCATTCACAGAGGAGAATAAAACAAAATTATGTTTACACAAGCGATCCGCCCGGCTTCGCACTGATGTTATTTACTTGTGAAGCCGGGGCGGGTCACTAGTTATCTATATCTATACTATATATACTAATATTATAAAGAGGAAAGATTTGTATGTATGTTTGTAACGAATTAAATCAAAAAGTACTGGACCGATTTTAAAAATTCTTTCACCATTTGAATGCAACATTATCACTGACTAATATAGGCTATTTTAATAGGCTATATAACTATACCCGTGCGGAGCCGGGGCGGACCGCTAGTATAATATAAAACTTCCGTGAAAAGTTATCTAACTGATGGTGAAAACAGCATCATTTTCCGTTGCGTGGTTTAAGAGAAGTTAGCGGTCATTCATACAGACAGACAGACAGACAGACAGACGAGGAAAGCGACTTTAATTTATACTACGTAGAGATAGAGAAGATATCAATGTTGTTAAAGAAATTGTTTTCTTTTTTTAGCCGATTTATATTGTTCACTGGAAAGATGATTAAAAAAATAGAGTTAATTGGTACTTTTCCCAAAAATTCCCCAAAAATCAGCTTACAGAAAACCGTCATTAACACTCAACAGAGTTTATAGTTTAATCAATTTTATTTCACAACTAGCAACCCGCCCACCCGGCGTCGCACGGGTGTAATTTACATGCGAAGCCGGGGCGGGTCGCTAGTTATATATAAACCTTCTGTGAAAATGTATCTAACTGATGGTTGAAACCGCATCAAAATCCGTTGCGTGGTTTAGGAGTTAGACATAAAGACAGACAGACGCGGAAAGCGACTTTAATTTATACTATGTAGAGATAGAGAAGATAAGAGATAATAAGGTGGTCCCAGAATTCGAAGATAAATATTGTATTTGAATTTTAATTATTATTATCATCAGCTTATCATGTTGAGACACAGAAGTTCTTTAGGGAGAGAGGATGGGCCCTAATCCAGCATGTTGGTGAATGTCATGTCTTTGAACTTTTGAGGTTCTTGGACATATAGGTTTCCTCACGATGTTTTCCTTCACCTATTTTGAGTAATGGCATCGAAACTACGTAATTATTTATTTAAGTACATACTAAATAAGTCATTAATGAAGGGCAGAGAATCGAACTAGGTGCCGTCAGATTGTTTTAGTACACATGCTACCGCTCGGCCACTGTCGCTCATGATGAGTTTGAATTATACCAAGATAAAAACTATAATCTAATTCCCCCTTATTAATAAACGTGGAGTAGTCTTAGAATAGATACGCAGTGTTTTGTCTTCTTCTCTCTTTGAAAAGTTTGAACTCGATCGAACAAGACAAAAGACGGAGTAACTATTCCAAGGCTACTCCAAGTTTATTAATAGGGGTAATTGTGTATAACTATAGTGTAATGCCTCAAATATTAATAATATGACGTATGACTAAGCCAGTTACTCCAGCTATAGTTTCAACCGCATTAGACGGCCTTTTTCAAGGTGAATGCGTGCGCACGGCTGCGTCTCGCTTTGCACTGCGGGCCGCCACGTGACGCGTACCTGATGACAATGGCTGATGATTGTGTGAAAACCACGAAAAACGGAGCAATTTGAGATATCTTATCTGTATCTCAAATTGCTCCGTTTTTCGTAATTTTCCTCAAAAAAGCAGTTTAATCCTTATTACAGTCATTATGATCACTCAAGCACTCACTAGATGGCATAAAAACAAGCATCTGTTAGTCTACATTGCGAAACTCTAGCATCCGCGTAAAAACTGCAACTCCCATAGTTTTTCTTCAACAAATGGCTTGCATGTGATCCTTTTGTGTGGTACAAGTCATAAGAGCCAAAGGACTTAAAATATTTTATAAACTCTCACTTTAGATCAAGTTCAGCGGTTTTCACCACAATTTAACATGTAGATTTTTAAACAAATTTGACTTATTTGAAACGGTGCTATAACACTTATTTTGCTATAGAAATACCACTGGTATGGTATTCCCTGGGACCATATTACTGATTAATTTATTTAACTATTTAGTAGTTACGTGGACCAGTGGTACACTAAACTGGCAAATACTGATTATGCAGTAGTCAGTTTGCAATAGTCACTCTATCTAGAAAAAAAAATTACATAAGTAATTTAGCAATTATGACTATTTAAGACGTTTTGAAGTCATTTTGTTTAAAAATACTTTTTGCCATCCAGATGATATGACCCTAACCCGATATATCGTAACCTGAACTGAGTTGATTAGATGAACTGCCTGGAATTCAATTCCTCGATTATCAGAGAAACAATATTATACCTAATCATTTATCAACCATTTTCCACTATAGGTCTATCTTCTCTTCAGCGCGCCATCTTTTCCGGTCCTATATTAGCCTTGTCCACTGCTTTCCTGCTGTCTGACCAGCGGGCTGGTGGTCTACCCGGTGGTCGCTTTCCGTTCCGCGGCGACCAAGTGTCCCGCCCATCTCCACTTGAGCTTCGTGATTCGTTTAACCATGACTTCGACCTTCGTTCTTTGTCGAATTTCCACGTTTGGTATGCGGTCCAAGAGTAAGATGCCTAACATGGTCCGTTCCATCATCCTTTGTGCCACTTGGATCTAGTGCGTGGTCTCTTTAGTGAACCCTCATGCTAATTGACCCCATGTTTCAGCACCATATGTGAGGATAGGCAGGACACATTGGTTGTAAACCTTGGTCTTAAGGCTTTGCGGAATCTTTCGCATCATAATCATTAATACAAAAAACTCTCTTCTCTTTTCAATTACACCAAACCTCGTTGTTTATGTAAAAGAATGCCAGTTCTTGCATTTAGGCACGGCGCCAGACCACGTCGCGAGTATGTCTTCATCGGGCCGGATAAAATTGGTTAATCTTGTCTCTGTAATGGCTGCGATAGAGAGAGGAAACGTGCTGATAGCTCTGGATATACTCTAGTTATACTCGATGTAATTCTAGCTAGCTCGGTTTGCTGTATATTAAACTATGCTTCACTTGATGTAACTATGCTTCACGTAGTTAAAACTAGGCTATACTTGATCTAGATGTGCTTTATTTAGATTAAACTACGCTTTATTTGATGTAGCTATACTTTACGTAAGATAAACTATGCTATCCTTGTTGTAGCTATGGTTCACGTAGGTTAAACTAGGCTAATCATAATGTAGCTATGGTTTATTCAGATTCAATTATGCTTTAATCGATGTAGCTATAATTGACGTAGGTTAAACTAGGCTATACATAATGTAGCTAAGCTTTACGTGGATTGTACTATAATATACTTGATGTATCTATACTCTACATAAGATAAACTATGTTATACTTGATGTAGCTATGATTCACGTAGATTAAACTAGGTTATACTTGATCTAACTACGGTTTACTTAGATTAAACTATGCTTCACTCGATGTAGCTATGCTTTACGTGGATTATACTACGATATACTTGATGTAGCTATACTTTACGTAAGATAAACTATGTTATCCTTGATGTAGCTATGGTTCACGTAGGTTAAAATAGGTTATACTTATAGGTTATAGGTTATACTGTACTTAAGCTTAACTTTACTTAATTTAAACTTAAACTATGCATCAATCGATGTAGCTATGCTTTACTTAAATTTAACCATGCTTCACGTAGGTTAAACTAGGCTAAACATAATGTAGCTATGCTTTATAAATAGCCTTTATAGATAGCCTTTTTTAAACTTTACCATCTGTCATATTAGACATAACCTATGTAAACTTATCATTTTTTTTTAAACTTTCTGGAAAGTTCAAAACCTAAATGTATTTATCCCATTTATTTTTTGTCCGGCGGTGGACTATATTATGGGCTTTAACTTTGCAGTGGAAAAAAATCTTCCTTCGTTTATAGTTATGAAGTTGTAGTTAAGATAGCGGCTGGTTTCATACACAGAAAAAGAAGTCTTCGCTCGTAACTGGCATTGAATTTCGCAAAAAATGCTAACAAACTGCTTTGATCGTAACTGGTTACGAAACTACTGGTACTACTGGTAACTGGTTACGAAGGTAGCCGAAGCGGTGTAATAAACACAAAATAACACAATATCTGTCGCTGGAAATATTTGTTTTAATTAACATCGAACTCGAATGCACGAACAAAAGACAGCCGGATGTCTGTTTAGGGGTGGCAAAGAGCTTCTTTATAATGTACGATTCGATTCTGATAGTTGTTTACGTCATATAAATTACTAAGTGGGTTTAAAAAAACCGACGGCACTTTTTTAAAATAACAATTCAAATAGTTGAAAACTTTTTTCCGGGTTTTATTGTATACAGGAGATTATAAACCTTTTAAGAAAATATTTTGTTTGATCTTCACCGCCATAATAAAACATGATCAATTTCAACATTGATTTAAAACATTTCCAATGTTATTGATAAAATTATGCCGAGTTTTTTTTTTCCTACTCAATGAGCTTTTTTGTCAAAAACGCGTGATAGCTAGATTGGAGAGCGGGCTCTTAGTTCTATCTCTTTAGAAATTTTATTTCAAGCAAAGTGAAGAAGCTAAAATATATAAAAAAAGAGAACTATAAAAGACTATTCTATTATGGAAACTGACGTGGTTTTCACACATTATATTGAAATGACACGGGAATTATTCACGTTTGATTAAGCCGGTTACTCTAAACTATAACGACTTAACTATAGTCTGAGTAACTGGCTTAATCATACGTAAAGGGATGTATCCTAATGTTTAATTTATTACAAGGTTAGGTGGGGATAGAGAGGGGATGCTCTATCCCTTTCTCGCTAAGCATGTGTTAGAATAGAATTTGTATGGCGCTCCCGAGGCGTGACGTCACGGCTCAGTATAGTACGCTCTTTATCTAGCATGAAATTAAAATGCTTATATCCTATTAATTTTTGAACTAATTTTAATTTTGTTTTTGTTGATAGGCTCTATTTATGATCAACTTTTTTGTGAGGTATTAAAAAAAAATCTCATGGCATATACATAAAAAGACTTCAAGTTTCAATTTACAAACATCTTTTAGGATAGCACAAAGTCGAACCTTATAAATGCGCCCCCATCCAAACAATTCGGCCGTCCGAGGGCGTCAGTGCTATTGACAAAGGTCATATTGTACTTCACGCTCGGTTGCCCGCTCTAATTCAGATTACGACTGTACCTGTTGTACTGTAGAATTGTATTTATACCCGGTATAATTTGTACAGGTGAACCACCTATTCTTTAAAAAAAAGTTTTGGTTTTATTGAAGAAAAATAATTTAAAGTTACTTACCCTGTGGTAAGCCTAAGCCTATCATAATGTCACTCGATGTTTTAGTGACCCGCAATCAAAAATGGCAAATGGATTTTCAAAATACTCGGCAAACACGGCAACGTCAGCAAAAATAGTTCTCAGGACGTTAGTTATTACGTATAGTTTGAAATTGTTTTATACTGTTTTTTTTTATAGATGGGCGTAGATGACCAAATTCAAAACTATAAGGAATAGCGAAAAGTACTCAAAGTTGTCTCAGGACCTGATTTTGATGAAAACTAAAACTGAATCAATGGATCTTTGAAAAATCTATATTCCTAGGCTGCTAGCTAGGAATATTATTAAAGTTATATGATTATTTACGGGATATTTACCGTGATAAGGTTGTGGAATGAGCTCCCAATATACTTTGAAACAGGAATATTATTATCAAGAAATCTAATGATTCAAGTTTAATGTGCGTGAAAAATTAGTAAGCGTTAAAATTAAAATTTAAAAAAAAAAAAGTAAAATTAGTATGCTTAAGTTAGCGGTATTTTGAAAAAAGTGGGTGAAACATGGAGATATTGGAACACAAATTATATTTGTACTAAGGTATCCCCCTTGTTTTGTTTGTGTTATTTGAAACAGCACTGCACTGCTGAGGAAAAAATATAAGCGCTTCTGTGGCTCCAGAATAGGCTTACTCAGCAATGAGTGCAGATGTTTTTTGGACCATACAAATAAATCATTTAATGTATTTTTTTTCAATAATGTTAGACAAACAAGCGATGGGTCACCTGATGGTAAGTAGTCGCCGTCGCCTGGACACTTACAATACCAGGGGCATTGGCAGTGCGTTGTCTACCTTTCAGGACTCTATTCACTATTCATTTGAAATTTTAATGCCAATATGATAAGACAAGGTGGATATGCCAATGATGAAGAGCGCAAAATCCAAGTCTTCGACAAACTATGCATTCTAAGCAAACTATCTTGGAATAACAATCCTGGCGTCTCGTTAGCGTGGGCACGGAGCTGGAAGGATTGACATGCTACTGGCTCTGTGAGGAATCAGTCACGGTCGTACGCTCTGGTGGTCGTAACTAGCTGGCTCTACCGTCTTGACCTCTGGACGTTGTAATGTTATGGTCTGACCAGACGATGCATTGTGGCGAAAGCAAGATCTCTAAGCGTTGGCGTTGCGTATACACACAACAAAAAAATATCTATAAAAGAGAAATATTCTGTCTACAAGTATTAATTATTTTTTAAGCCCCCATAAAACAGCTGGTAATCTTCAAATGGATGCGCAGATTTTTGGTTCAGCTTTCAAATTTGACCTAAACAATAACACATAAGGAATTGCTATGCGCTATTAGTCTCGCAACAAATCGAAAACGATTGTGATGTATTTTTTTTTGTTAGTGTTTTGAGGGTCCTTTGATGGTTTGGATTTACAATAGGGATATTGACGAAATTTTACAAAGGCCTTAAAATTAAAGAGTATGGTCCATATTTACTAGAAAATATTTTTTTATCTTCATTAGTGTACGTAGTAAATAATTATAAGCTTTTTTTATTTCACATTTTAAATGATGCACCAAAAGGCGCCAAAACGACGATCGCCATTTTGTGACGTCAATAATCAGTACTATGACAGAACAAAAGTCAGTTTTTATTTTATTTTATTCGCCCCTCGGGCAGGCTAAAGCCTTCAAGGCCATACCACTTGTAAACAAAAGTCAAGTACTGTATTGCGTTCAAGAGATATGTCTGGGTGCGACTTCGCCATTCATAACGTCATCATCCGTGTGAAGAACAACCGTAACACAACTTTATTGCATTTAGACATCGCTATAATAAAGTTACATGTATAACAGATTGCTTTGAAATCGAAATACAGAAACCATCAAAGTCTGTTCATCAAGCATTGTCTTGGTCGGAATACAAAAAGGCAAACACTATCAAATATTTAATTTCAAGTACTCCAGATGGTGCTGTTAGTTATGTGTCAGAGGGGTATGGTGGTAGAATAAGTGACACCCTTCTTGTTGAGAAAAGCAATTTTTTACAGCAACTTAGCCCTGGAAGTTTTATCTTAGCCGACCGTGGTTTTAAAAATATTGAACAATTATTATCACAGCATGGGAGTAAATTATTAAGACCACAAAGTGTGACTTCTGGATTAAAACTACCTAAACACGAAGCACGGAGAACAAAAGAAATTGCAAGTCTGAGGATACACATTGAAAGAGTTATCCGAAGATTACGAGAATTTTCATTATTGAAGCCACATTCAGTAGTTAATAACAATATAATTGGTGTAATGGACGACTGTGTAACAATTTCATGTGCACTTATTAACCTCCAAGATAGTCTTATAAAAAAATAGGAATTTACAAATAAAAATAATTAATAGCAATACATATTTGTTTTATTTATTTCGTGCTTTCATACAACAAAGGATATATATTATTAATCCAAAAGGATGTTAGATCCTGGATAGTATTTTTGACATAGGCTTGGTCATAATCAATTACTAATGTGTGAACAACTCCATTATTTTCAAAGTTCCAGTTAGCTACACAAAAGTAACATTTTTTTAAATTAGATACAAACATTTGTATTTGTATTTGACTCATACATCTCTCGCTAATGGTATTATCTTCTTTTATATAATTTTTAAAAGTTTTTTCTGTAGATGGGCATTTTATTTCTATAACTATGGTTTTATCGCAGATTCCATCTGGAGTTGCAGCAATGTAAGGATATTGTCGTGATATTATCAACCCACACTGTTCTATTTTCTTGCCTAGTTGCTTAGAGACACATTTTTTTACTTCTTCTTCTAAAGCACGTCCCCTTTTCATAGCTTTTGTCTCTGGTGTCCTAGCTCCCATAATAGTCGCTACTAATGTTCCATCCACAGTTTTGCATCTGCTGACACTATACGCAATAGAACCAGTTATTCTCCCATACCTCATTTCATGCCACAAATGACTTTCATGTTGTCCCCGTGTATCTTCTTCAAGTTTATCTATATTTGACTGGGTAAATACATGCAATATTTTATTTAAAAAGGTATTGCAATCACGGTCACTGTATTTATTAATTAAATAATGTAATGACAGTTTTTGCAAATCTGGAACCTGAAAATTTGGTTGATGTTTTAGTATTAGGCAAGAATTAATATGTCTATTTCCAGCTTCTTTTACAAATTCCGTAAATAACTAATTTCCCGATGTGTTCTGTGAGCGAGTAGGTACTGCTTTTGAAAGTTCTTTGGTAGTTATACATTTTAAAGTAGTCCCTACTTGGGCCAATGTAGATTTCTTCCAATAACACTCTACAGAAGTACTTGATGGTTCTTCACTTCTTTGGTGAACCCACATCAGGAACGCAACAACATGCTTACATCCACCCTGGGATCCAGCACAATCGTGACACTGTACACTGACTACTTTTCCCTCCTTCTCATCCACTGTCATAGTTGCTGCATAGAATTTTGACCGTACTCGATGTTCTGGACAAACTTTGCATTTTAGTGTACACACATTCGAGTCTCGTTGCAACTGTACATATCCAATCGCATCATCGCCGTAAGACTGCCTTGATGATCTGCAAAAAAACATATATTTAGTACATATTATTAGGCATAGAGGTCATACATGTAAGGAAATAGCCATTATAACCTGAAATATGATGCAAATATCTTACTGGAAACTTAAACTAAAAACACATTGCCAATGCACAGTTGAGGTTTTAATTCTTGTCTAAACAAATACTTACGCAGTTGTCTTGATATTTCGAAATTCAGCTGCATTAAAATCTGAGTTTGATGCGAAAAACCTTGCTACCATTACGGCATCGATACTGGGCAAATTTGCACTATCAGCTTTCGCGTACCACCCTGCTTCCATGGTTGCAAATTAAGTAAATACTTAGTAGATAGAAAGAAATAGATCTTCGTTCAAATAATTTCAAGATTATGAAGTATTTCAACTATAGTAAACTGCAAAGAATAGTATAATTATGTTTCTGTTTGCTTTGTTTTGTTTTGGTCGTGCTGTCATAACCATATTGACGTCACGCACTGTGATTGGATTTTCAAGTCACGTGACACATAGATTAAAAATCGTGATTTTTAAATCTAAATAATTAAATATAGGAGTTATTATTATTATTTAAAAAAATATTTAAAAAATATCTTAATATAAAACATTTCAATATAGCTAGGTTTCATATTTTATTTCCACCAGTGTCAAATACCCTATTGGACCTGGTAGGTGGCGTTGCGGGCAGATTCCAGGTTTTTATTTAATTTTGAGGGCAAGGCAACGTCTTGCAGCTCAGCCTTATCTTTCTTTATTTTTATAAAAAGAGCAGCAAACAAGCATGCGGTCCGCCTGATTGTAAGTAGAAACCACCGCCCATGGACACCAGCAACACTAGCGCTGTTGACGGTGCTTTGCAAGCCCGGAGAGGTAGTTGTAGAGACCCTTATTGAAACGCTTCATGTTGAAGCTCGACAGGAAGACCTTTGGGGAAGGACATTCCACATCTTGCAGGTCCGCAGAAGAAAGGAGCGGAAAAGCGAACAGTGTGGGATTTCTAGGTTTGAAATACATATGGATCATGGTATAATAATATACTCCGCCAGGTATAGCCAGGGAAGCTCACATCGGTAAGGTGTGCGGGAAGCTAAACGGAGCTTGCTTCGCCCTCAGGCGGCTGGCCAGGTTTTTGCCTAGAGAGGTGGTACGGTCATGCTACTTTGCCACAGTACACTCCTTGCTACAGTACGGAGCAGAAATTTGGGCTGGGGGTGCCGAGTGGAAACGCGCTTTCGTATGCCAGAAGAGAGCCGTCCGCGCGATAGCTCGAATCTCACAGGACAAGTCGGCTAAGCCGTTTTTCATTTCACTTAAGATTCTCACTCTGCCATCAATAGTGATAATGCAAGTTGATATATATATGCGAATAAATCTCCAGTCGTATACAGCCTTCGGTGAAACGCTACGGGAATCCCAGCAGCGCACTACTCGCCATAAGCACAGGCTCCTACCCGTAAAACGGTCACTCGCCAAGTCCACGAAGTTGACTCATGTTATGGGCACAATGATCTACAACAGGCTTCCCGAGGATGTAGTTGAGGCGTCCAACTTGTCCATTTTCAAAGCAAGGTTAGCACGCTGGCTTGTAAGTCAAGCGTTCTACGACATTGATAAGGAATTTATGGCTCTTTAAGTAACATCCTAAATATATTTAATTATTATTAGTTTGTACCTACCTACTATTAAGTACCTACTTTGTTTTGACATTTTTATTTATAATTTTTACATCTGACATATACTGATCGTATGAATAAATGAGTATGAGTATGAGCATGAGTATAGCGCTCCGAGAAATAATGTCACGTGGGCAATGATGACGTTCTGCAATGATGCCATCAATGTCATGGATACACGTATGCGTGCATAAGCAAGAGCAGAATAAGTAATTTACGTAGTACGTAGTAATTTAAGTTCGAGAGAGATGACGAAACACGAAACATGATTTCTCTTTATGATTTTATTAACAGTAGCGTGAAATTATAATTACCCAAAACCCGTATATTACAATAAATCAATGTGGTTTCGATAAAATTGTGTTTAATATATTCAATTTGTGCTTAACTTGCTTGAGCGGACAAACCAAATGACAATTGAAATGCTTTATGTATTTTTTAATAGTTTTTTTTTTAAACCCTGTATCTGTTTTTGTTACTATAAAGTGGCAACTGGACAGTGACGTCATTGCGAGACAACTCCCACAGCGCTAGACCTTGTTTTCTCGGATCATGATATAAATTATTTATTCGGCATAATCATATTTTTGCCAACCAAATAATTTGATTATTCGTCTCTTGTTTACGTAAATTTCACAAAACTAGCTTGTCCCTTGTTTCTGGGCTGTAATGTCGCCAGACCTCACCTCTATTTACATCCTATTATTATCAGAAGCTCGACGGTATCAAACTGTGGCCTTAATCGTATTACATCACATAAACTGGGTGACAGTATCCGAGCTTTCTGAAACTGATAACCATTAAACACTTGATGCAACTAACCCACAGAGCGACGTGCTCGAACGCAATCGATAGAGTTTTACAGTGAATTTGAGGGTACATTTAGTTGCTAGCCGTTCGAAATCATTCTATAATAATACGTAGCATCAACGAACATTGGCGTCAATTCTGTTGTACCATTCTCTAAACTAAACTAATCTGACAGGACTAAAATTATCAGTGTCTCTTTTCATACCAGTATGTCAGAAAAAGATAGCGACTATTTTAGAGCAGTCATATTTAGTTTAGTTTAGATAATGGTACATCAGAGTCGACTATAGTATAACGATATAATAAGCTCTAATTTTTTTTAATTTTTATTTTCCATTGTGTATTGTGTTCATTGTATTTTTGGCCACAAATAAATAATGTCTATGTCTACATTATTTAAAAAAATCATTTCATAGTACCAAAACACAGCCTAGGTATTTTGATGTTGCAAATTTTTCTTTTATACTTTAATGCATAAAATGTTACTGCATATTAAAGATTATTTAAATCCAAACATAGTTTTATTTATTTATTAGATTTCCAAAGGTCGGTTGCGGAGTTAAGATTTCATGTTACTGGTAACATAGCGTCGATGACGTAGATGGGTGTCACTCACGTGACCTTTGTACCTCGGAAAGCCATATATGGCGAAGTATTTTACCATGTTTTTATAACACAATATGTATAAAAAAACCTTGGGTTCCGTTACAAAATTCTTGACAATATTATATTTTTGTTGAATAAAAGAAAGAAAGATAAAGTTTATTTGAGACCAAATTAAGTTTTTTTTTTTAAATAGCTAAAATACACAGGTTATAAGATCACAAATTGGCTCCAACTCAGCACAATGCTGGCTGTTAATCAGCGCTGGTCTTCCATTGGAGCCGTTTGGTGATGTTTCGGTACAAGCACACATACAATACACCACTACAATGTTGGGATTCAAAATATCTTGATCTTGCGTACTGCTCACCCACACTGTCAACTTAAATGTATATGCCCTTCAATGTATGCTGTACGCGTAGTATATGATGACGCTGATGACACACTATTGTGGGCTAATCATATCTGGCAGTCATTAATTATTCGACGCGGGCGTGCGACGCGCTCTGATGAATGGGTGCTGTTTAGGTATGCAGTGTACACGGGTCTTCAGTTTGGATCTTTTTGGAATGTGTATTGGAAATGGACCGCATGGAAACGCTGGATCCAGGCCGCTTCCAACCGGCCCTTTTGGAGATCGATGGGGGAGGCCTATGTCCAGCAGTGGACGTCCTACGGCTGAAATGATGATGATGATGATTGGAAATGGAAATGGGTTGGATGTTCTGGATGTGTATTGGAATGTGGTTGTATTATTTTCAATTTCTATGTGTAATTTTTGAAGTTTAATTTTTTATATTTAATTTTAATTTTAAAGTTCTAATCATCAATTAATTAATGTAATTTGTATAATAAGTTATGGATGCAAGTCTGTATAATATTTTTTTTCCATTTCGTTTCATTTTATTTCAATTGGGTTTTTTTGGCGCACACGTGGCAAAAACATATCGCCTCATTGCATTATATTCCCAAATTTCTGTATTCTCGATTATTATTTATTAAGTGCCCATGATATATACAGGTGAAATATTACATTTAGATTGCTTTCAAAACTTCATAGAAAATTCTAGTAAAGCTTTCAAATTTTTGGGCATGACTTAGACTAGACCTTGGCTTACTTTACTTGATTCTGTCTATGATATCTAATGAAAATAATTTATGTCTATATAATTATGACACTCTAAACTCCCCGAATCCTTCATTACGCTCGGGATTCAATATGACACACGTGACTTTATCCCCTTGGTAAATAATTTACTATGATATTACCTACACTCACAAAAATCGTTAATTTAAACTATTGTTCCTCCCAAGAACGAAACAATCTGCTTAGTTGCACTAATAATATTTTATTAAAAACAAATGAGTTAGCAAACTGGTCACTTAAAGTTCCATAAATATTTTCTTACTGCCAATTTGTTGAATCTGGAACTTACCTGTAAAAAAGAAAATAACATCATTAACTAAGTTCTGCTTTCAAATTGGGTTATCTGTCAAAGTGGCACTAGCGTGGCACCTTGTGCTGTCATTGTGACATTTGACATTACTTTGGAGTTTGGTCACACGTCGCACTAATCAAGAGCTCAGATCGAAACGAACTTGGATAGTTGTGCATTAGGATGAACCGCAGATGCAAGATGCTGATCTGAAGATGGAGTGGAAGGTTATATTATAAGTATCAGTGGATTACCATTGTAATTAACATAAGCCCACCAAATTCAAAGTAATCGTCATAGAATTACTAATTGGCAGTCGGGTAAAACGATTGCTGCTTGAGCGAATGAATCATAAAGTTAGAACGTTCTCAGATGTAGCTCAACAATTTTGGGAACTGCTTTCATTAAAACTGACAATTAAACATTATGACGATGACACGTGACCAAAATTCTGACGTATTTTTATTGAACATTGCTATTTAGCGTGGTAATCAACGAATTCAAAGTGGTAGTTTAGCGTGTTGGGTACGCTGCCAACTGATAGTGGGCTTGAGCATTTGGATTGTCTTCAGACCTTCAATGGTCTATGGGCAGTCTCACTATTTTAGTGGTGTTATCTTGTATTTTGTTAACATAGTAAAGGCACTTGCTCCGATAAAAAAACGTACGTACTATTGCTCGGAAGCGCTTTGGTATAAATGCCACTCGTGGTCACCTATCTAAAAAAAGAGTTTAAAAAGCCTGTAGTGAAATCAACAATTTGATGGGTATTTCACGTAAAGCACTCAATCAGGTAACCTTGCTAAGTAGATTGTTGATGCCGTGTAAAGCTCGTTAGAAACGCGATATGTATTGAAGACGCGGCCTAATGAGCCGACTCGTGTAGAACGGGGCTTAGTATTATAATGAAGTTACTATTGCTTAACGTACTTGTAATCTAATGCTGATTTTATGGAATTTCATCCCAAGCGATATAAAGCTGCCATATTTAAGTTGTTTGCACAATTTGACGATAAAACATCACCAAGTTGCAATTTAAAAAATCAATTTGATATAACATTACAAAAAAGCGCTACGAAGCGCTTTAATTCCACATTTATTGTGCGAACTGCTAGTCTGTGGAATGCGCTGCCTGAATGGGTGTTCCCCGATGGTTACAATCTGGGTGTCTTCAAATCACGAGTGAATCGGTTCCTTCTAAGCAAGCGTGCTCCAACGTAGACCCCATCATCGCTTAACGCGTGATGGTGGTCAAACGCAAGCCTATTAATACAAAAAAAAAAATATGAAGCCTATTTTATGGGTTTTTTGTAGGAGATAAAAAACTGTGTTAAAGTATAGCTCTGCATCTTCATCAGACCCTGATCAGCAACTGTAATATTTGAGACACGCCTAAAGTAACAAAATGTGTCCAAACTCGAGAGTCTTAAAGCCATAAGAAAGTTCTATTATCCACCTTTTGGCTCTATTAATCATTTCGGTGATACCAAAATATTGTATTAACAGCCAGATCACGTAAATTCGAAAAGTTTCAAAACAATCAAAGCCGAGTGTACAACTTGTGCATAAACCAATTAAATTCACGGCAGAAACCCAACCTCGCCTTTGGCTGAACAATTTTTCTTTAATCTTAGCTTAGAACACTCTTGATAAAATCAAGATTTCAAACAAATTAAATACACTAAATATAAAGTAAATTTTTAGGGAAAAAAAACATGAACCGACTTCATCACTATACCAGTATACCTACATTTAAAAACATAAACTACTAAGTAAAAAATAATTTTAAAATTACTTCAAAGCTATGAGCATTAAAGGACAATCAACGAAATTATTGATACATTATATAAATACATATTTACAATTTATAATCAGTTATTTTTGGAGTTGGTTTTTGTCAAAGTTTTTGTATATATTTCACAAACCGCCGAATCGATAGCGGTAAAAAAAATATGGGACCATCTATGATTTATGGCCTACGTAATATAAAAGGAATTACTAAAAACAATTCAATATAGAAATCGCGAAAAAAAAAAAAAAAAAACATTCAGGCAAATTGATAATCTCTTCTTTTTTGAAGTCAGTAAAAAAATTGGTTAAGCTGTTTCCGATCTATGATGCCACAGACAGACACAATAATATACACATGTTAAACTTATAACAGCCCTCTGTTTGTGTCAGGGGTTAAAAACTGATTGTTTTATGCACTCTACTATTTATCAACTCCATCTATTTCGATATGATCAATATAGTTGACAGCATAGGCACTAGTATTCTCGCAACACGTAATTTTCCCTCGTTAAGGGCACCCTCCAGGTGTAATAGGGCAACACAGAGGGCAACCTTGCCCCACCTGCCGGCATGCGTGTAAACATGTCAATACTCTATTTACGGTGTCTTGTATGACTCTACCGTAGTGTAGTGCTTGCGGTGCTATTTCTGTGGAAGTGTTTGTATAAGTGGTGTTTCACTTATTTTTGCTGTTTGTTACTTTTTCCATAATTAATATAAAAAAGAGTCATTTAAGAGTCGCTGGCATCCAGTGGATGCAAAAGGCAGGCTGTCGTTCAGTGTGGGCGTTAAAGGGGGAGGCCTATGTTCAGCAGTGGACGTCTTCTGGCTGATGATGATGATGATGATGACTTTTTCCATACTTACTCGAAAATAGGTTTTTTTGCGAAAACTGAGTAAAATATTGTTATCCAACACATTATTTTGAGTGAAGAAAAATTATGGTCGGACCAAAATAACAAAATCACACAAACATGTGAATGGAAAAATTTAGTAATTTTGAAGTAATCTGTGATGTTGGAATGGAGGTTTATTCCACATTTTACATAAAGAACAATATTAGAGGTCATACATAATCTTAACATTGTACAGGGTTACGCGGAAAGGGTGTACTAAGCCGAAAGGGGCCCATAGTACCCATCATTATGAATAACTTTTGCTATGGAAACAACTTTGAAATCGTAAAAAATAAATATCACCTGTTCCATACATTTTATCTAGAAAACAGTAATATCACCGTTTTTTATGGACTAGCTGATATTTTTATCGAGATTTCAGGGTTCGTCCGATAGTAAAAGATGTTCATAATGGGTACTATAAGCCCATTTCGGCTTTGTACACCCTTTCCGCGTAACCCGGTGTATGTATAATGGTTAAATCGAATGAAATACTTTTGACTATACAAAGAGCTAGATATAATTTTTTTTCATAAAAAATACTTCATATGAAAATGTAGAAGGAATAATTAAATCAATTATTTTTAATGATATTAAAACATTACATTGTAAATATCTAATATAGTGATCTGTTTTTTAATTCCTTTTTTTATTGTTGCTGCAATATAATATAATATATAAAATAAATAAATAATAAATATAACAAACTAGTTAATTTTCAATGAAATAAAAAGAATAAGCACGAATCTATCATACCGCCGCGCCGTCGTAAACGTCACTAGAGCCTTATCAGCAGTGCCGTCCTTTATCGATCCTCAAGTTTGATAGTTAAAGATCGACAAATTCGATAAAATTCCATTTGATCAGTACTCGCTACGTTCGATGGAATCTATGGAATTTTATCGAATTTGACGATCGACAATGAACGGTACTTGCACTGCAGATACGGTTTATCCTGTCACTTTAAATTAAACCATAGGTCTCGCTCTGGCTTTTTCACCGCAAAATACCTTACTTCCTACTAATATTATAAACTCCAACTCCTTCTTTCCATCCAATGGTTGCCTGGAAGAGATCGCTTTTAGCGATAAGGCCGCCACTTGTGGCACTAGCTCGTAAGCGTTTTCTATCGTGTTGTAATTTTTATTTCTGGTGTACACAATAAAGAGTTTCTATCTATCTATCTATTATAAACGTGAAAGTTTGTATGTAAGGATGTACGTATAGATGTATGGATGTATGGATGTTTGTTCCTCTTTCGCGCTGCAACGCAACAACGGATCGACCTGATTTTTTGCATGGGTATAGTTCAAGAGCCAGGGAGTGACATAAGTTACTTTTCATCATCATCATCATCATCACCATTTTTCATCACTCGGGTGAAACCGCGGAGCGCAGCTAGTATTAAAATAAATATAGTGTTCACAAAGGATTGTCGTTCACGATATTATTAGGATAAGAAATTAATTTAAAAAGCTATTATATTTAAAATAAAACGTATAAGAATATCCCATAGCAGTATTAAAGTTACATCCATCATTGCAAACATCAATGTATCCAACAATCTATCAGAATCGGGTATCGATTTAACCCTCTCATTTTCGATTAAGCCATGGCCCCCGCTGGTGGTGTTTTCGCGAAATATCTCATTAAGTTGAATAGCGTCCGTGCAAAGTTAGATTGCCGTCCACCGTTTTGATTACTGCCAACTCCTGATAGGCAATTTCCTGCGCTTTGTACGCAGCATCCTGTACAAAGTTTTGCAGAGACATAAGTCGGGTGAAATAGTATGCGTGGTTAGTGTAGGCTAGTTGAAGTCGTAGGTAACAGTGTTAGCTGTGCAGGTAAGGTTCCGTGTTTCTTTTTTCGTGTTTTCGTTGTATATTTTTTGTTGTATTTTTTTCAACACAACATTTTTCTTCTTCCTGTAATTTTTATTTAAGACGTGCTGCCCATACAAACTGTATACTGTCCAAATTTCATAGAATTATTTTCCCCCAATTTTCCGGGCAAATTTTCCAATTAGATTTTTCTTTTAAACCAACCCTGTATTGAAGCGAACAAAACGGTTTTTTTTTTTTGGAAAAACGGATTTTTTTCAAGTCGTTTTATAGTTTTAGTGAGAATTAGAGTTTAACGAATAGCAATTGTTTTTTTTTAATTTTTTTATATTTTTTTTATTTTGCCAGTGTACACATTACATGAGATCCTTAAAACGACATGTCGGTACAAAGACCCTGTTAGGGCGCTGCAATTTAACTTATTTTAACACATATACATAATTTATAACTATATTCTATTATATACTATTATCCTAAATTATAATAATAACTATAAATTATACAAAAGAATGAAGATAATATAGAAGATAGATTTTAATAGATTATTAAATTGTATTTATTTAGATTTAAGCCAATTACATTAGTATCTCACAAATTAATAATTATGCATAGAAATAAAAATAAGAAAGGCAATCTAACTCACAAAAATCAAGATAAAAAAGTAAACAATTTAAAAAAAGTAAATACACATAGCAATGAAAATTAAAAATAATAAGTCAATAAATTACATAATATTTTATGTCAAAGACACAAAAACACACAAAAAGTCCGAAATAATTTTGTTTTATTAGTTTTTTTTTTTTTTAATTTTTACGTCATCGGATTTTTTTGTCGTTTGAGATTACCAATTCGCCCATTGAACAATTAATATACTAACTTGTCTCGTAGATCGATTAAAATTGAGTTCTAAAATTATTATATCTTATAAATAACTAAATCTATGTTGAATTTTCTAAGCTTATTCACTCTCTGATTTTCTAGCGACTTCCTGTCTATGTGAATTATACCGAACAGATTTTAACGTTGCTTTGGTGTTTTTGAAGGGCAGGTTTGTTTGATAGGGTTGAAATACAGTAATTAGGAAGCAAACTAGTGATATTTTCAAAAATCGAATTGAAGTTTTTTACTTTTTTTAATTGAAAATGTCCATCTCAATAGGATATTCCGATTTAAATTACGTGCTCTATTTTTTACCATTGACTGCGAGAAAATAATTACTATTGTAAAATATATCACATTTGTCACTGGAAGAACTCATTTTATTATATGACTAGCTGCGCCCCCCGGTTTCACCAGCGTGGAAGACTCCTTATAACGTCAGCTATCTGCCAGTGAAAGTTCCATCAACATCGGTCCAGCCGTTTTGGAGTCCATAAAAACATACATACAATACACACATCGATTTATATATAAATAGATAATTGATTTTCCAATGACATAAAAAACGACAGAAAAAAACTAACTAAAATTGGCGGGAATATTTAAATAAAAATAAAATAAAATAAATAAATATTTGGGACATTTTGCAGACATGGTCATCTGACCCCAAACTAAGCAAAGCTTGTGATATGGCTGCCAGAGACTGATATACATACATATATAGTTTTAAATACATACTTAAATAGATATTAACAACCAGATATAGAACAAACACAAATGTTCATCACACAAATGTTTGTCCTAGATGGGAATCGAACCCACGCCCCCAAGCTCAGAAGGCAGGTTCACTACCAACTGGACCAACGGGCTATCAAAAAAATCGGCTATTTAAATTGGATAGTTCAATGGAATAGCTCCTTTCAACCAGTTCTAGTTCCAGTGAGCCTGCCTCCCGCGCTTGGGGGCGTGGGTGCGATTCCCACCTAGGACAAACATGTGATAAACATCTGTGTTTGTTCTATATCAGAGTGTCAATATCTATTTAAGTATGTATTTTAAAATATATAATTATAAACGTATATCAGTCTCTAGTAGCCATAGTAAGAGCTTTGCTTAGTTTGGGGTCAGATGACCGTGTGTTGAAAAATGCCCCGAATATAAATATATTAAAATATAAACCAGCCATTAAATACGTTCAGCAATTTTTTTTTTTTTATATAATTCTAGCTAGCTCCAAATTCAAAATGTTTTTATTCATTCAGTAAATAAAAGCTGTTTCACTGTTATCGATGAATCAAATGCCCTTCTTCGAGTGGCAATGGTAAAATAGTAGATTATACAACAAGGTAAAAAATACAGGCAAATTGAGAACCTCCTTTTTGAAGCCTGTTGAAAACGCCAGGGAGCCGCAACCTTTTTTCTAGTTGGTTAAAAGGGAACAAATAGAATCAACTTTCCTCTTCAGCCATTTATAACACCTAAAAGGGTACATAATCTGGTGCGGTAAATGTAAAAACAGTGTAGAGGTTGGTAGAGGTACCGTTTCACCTCCGAGACGAGGTGAATCGAGATCATTTATTACGTCAAGATGACACTTTATTATACACCCCTTTTATACCTTTTACGAGTTGAAAGTGATGGTTTTTTGCATGGCATTATGTGGTCAGACCATCACTTATAATGAGATTCAAAAACTTTTATTTTGATTCGTAACAAACTATGGCTATTTTTATCAGCATTGGTTTGGCTATTTAGGGTGGAACGTTTCACCTATGGCGAGTAATTCAACTTTCAAACTGTTTTTGTCCTTGTAGCTAGACCGAGTTTATTGAAAAAATGATCACGGTGTTTGCGCTAATCGATAAATATTTTATGTCATGTTAAGGCAGTGTTCCCATCTTGGTGACAGCGACCGGCGACCACGATCGCGTCGCGCGACCCACTGTTCTGTATGAACCGACTGGCGCGCTGCCGACTTAATGCGCTTTCCGAGCGCATAAACGTGCTGTCTGTGCCATCGTGGGCGTGTCACGATGCACTTCCGTGAGATCCTATTTTAAAGAGCTCAGGTTACTCACATTACCTGCCATTCTGATCTTCCAGGTGGTTATGTGAGGAATAACCTGGACCTGTATAGCAAGCGCGGAGAGAAACACTCTTGCTGCATCCGGAACGCCAACAAGCTGGCCAGTATCCCACGCTCCCTCACGAAATCCAGCAAACTGACCCACGTTATCGGGCCGGAGGTATACAACATGTTGCCAGATACAACTGCTCCAAGTGCGAGCAGACTCAAATGCTGGCTCATCGAGAAATATAGTAGTCAGTATACGGATTAGTCGCACAGTTCACGAGATAAGGTAAAATTGAAGTAACGCTACTAATGCAGGACTGGCACGGTAAAGACGGGACGTAATAATAGTAGATTACAGGCAGGATTTGGGCCTGGAACGGAAATAGTGGAGCGGAAATAGAGTGGATTGCAAGATAGATGCGGGAGGGAATGGAAAAAGTGGAATTCTAAACTACGCGAGTGAAACCAAAGGCTAAAGCTAATTTTAATAACTTACACTCAGGAGGCGAGCTCCAACCCGTTAAATGTAAAAAAGTATTGTTGAAGTTCAAATAAAACATAAAAGTAAAATAGTACTTTAAATTCCGACAAACTAGAAAATTAGAAAGAACTGCACCAGAGACTATCTTTCAAATATTGACGAACTTCTACAGAGAGAGTTGTCTAACTCCTACGTCGCAAAATGAACTGAACTTTCAATTCAGTGTACATAAGAGTAACTTAATCTACGGGGAGTTTTTCTTCAAACAATATTGTGTTTTAACACGTTCGTTGTATTACGAGATCTATCAGATCTCTTGCAGGACTTTCGTATTGTGCGTTGACTATAATCGTGTTATTTCACTCCTTGCGGGAGGCTCTAACGTGTGAAGTTATCTAAGTATGAGTAAGACAAATATACATATTTGCTTCCTACTTAAAGGTAAATTCAAAGACAAAAAAAAACTGTATTTTTAGGAGACCGATTAGGTCTCAAACGCACCAAAGGGTAGGTTAGTTACGAGATCTTTTAGGTCTCCAAAGCACCAGATAAAAGTTCTTTGAAAATGATGGCGCAGTGAACGTGTTAATATGTAAAAGCACCAAAAAAAAAACAACAGAAAGTCTAAAAAAGGAAAAATGGAATAATGTAATTTCATATTAAAGTGTTCCATTCTTTAGGATTTACTATTCATATTTTATATACAATTCTAAGATGAATAGCGACGGTGGACGAGCGATAGCATGTGCACTTTAGAATCTGATAAAACCCGGTTTGATACTCGGCCCTGCAGTACCTAAATAGATTATGTGCAGTTTCGATGCCATCGCTAAAAAACTGAATAAAAACATCGCGAGGAAACCGGTA
Source organism: Agriopis aurantiaria (assembly GCA_914767915.1). Taxonomy (NCBI): domain Eukaryota; kingdom Metazoa; phylum Arthropoda; class Insecta; order Lepidoptera; family Geometridae; genus Agriopis; species Agriopis aurantiaria. The sequence goes on from OU611988.1 coordinate 17,240,161, forward strand.
AGTCCAAGAACCTTGAAAGTTCTAAGACATGACCTTCACCAACATGACCAGCATGGTGGATAAGTGTCCGTCCTCTTTCTGAAAGAAGGCCTGTATTCCAGCCGTGGGAACATGATAAGTTGAAATTATGATGATGATGAGGAGACAGTTCAAAAAATTTGATTTCCCGGTCATACACTTGAATTGTCTTTAATATTTAAAAACGAATAAACACTTAAAACTACTCTAAATTATTCACAAACTAGCACTAAAGTACATACTTTAATTTATTAAGCCTTAAATATTATGTATACTTGTAATTTTTGCGTCTTATCACAATAGGCATGATGACTAATATTTTTTTATTACCTCATAAAAAAGGTGATCATAAATAGAGCCCATCAACGAAAACAAAATTAAAATATAATCAAAAATAAATAAGTTATAAGCATTATAATTTCATGCTAGACAAAGTGCGCTCTATACTGAGCCGTGACGTCACGGCTCAGGTGCGCCATACAAATGCTATGCTAACATACGCTTTGCGAGAAAAGGATAGAGCATCCCCTCTCTATCCCCACCTAAAACTTTAAATACTCATATTTCAGAGATTTATCAGCTGATTTAAATTATTTTTTCAGTATGTATAATGTATTTAGTTATATTCGTCGCTAAGCCGGTTATTTGTACTAAATTAAACATTAGGACACATGCCTATTATTTAATCTCTACTTTTTTTGAACTAACTAATTTTGAAATATAATTTTAGATATTATAGTAAAATAATACATAAGTATGCTAGTAGGTACTAGCTGCGCCTTGCGATTTCACCCGCGTAGTGATGAAAAAGGGTGATGATGATGATGAAAAGTTGCCTATGTCTGGCTCTTGAACTAAACCCATGCATAAAATCAGGTCGATCCGTTGTTCCGTTGCAGCGTGAAAGAACAAACATCCAGACATCTATACATCCATACATACAAAATTTCGCATTTATAATATTAGTAGGATATTAAAACTAACTCCCCCCTTTATTATACTACTCTTTGAAACTAACTCTAATGACAAATGACAGTGACGAAGTGTACCAAAAATGGTTGATTGAAAAAAAAAAGGTCTAATTCCCAAGGTGTTGATTAAACCTAGTTTAGGTTTTAAATATCTGTGTTTAAAATATTTTTCGTGTAAATAATTTTTTTTTTTTTCAAAAATAAAAAAACTTTAGAAATTAGTGCATTATGCAAAAACGAATGTAAAAATACAAATTTCTGAAATAAAAGACTTTGAATCAAGTCGTTTGCTCTGTGGCTGCTTGAAAGAAAGACAAACAATCCAACAACACACTTTCGCATTTTCAATATGATCGTCTAGCAGGATTATGATCGGCTAATAAGTTAGATTTGATACTAACAAGTAGAAACACTACTCGAAATACTGTTTTATTTGTTGAATGTTCAGTGAAGGTTCAGTGCAATCGTTTCTCGTTTCCATACGTCATATGAAATAAACGAGGAATGACTTCATCATATTTACACTATAAATGAATAAGGCATATTTTTAAAGTTTTTTTTTCTCTTATTTGGTGCGATATTTCTAAAATCTGCGCAAAAAGCCCGTCGCGCTATAGTTTCAGCGCGCATTACAAAGGAATTCCTTTGTCTGGTGCACCGCTCTTAAATGACATATTGGTTTACTCACAAACACACGGATATCTCGACGGCGACTACTATTTGCTTTAAGGAAAACAAATAGTAGTCACAGCTTTCCACTTTTTTAATCTTGCTTTTAAATTCGTCTAATAAATATGTAGTTTGTATTTGCGTTTCACCGCTTACTCACCTGGGGGGTTAGCAAGATCCACTTTCTGTTAGGGCTAACGCCTGCGCTAAATGAAATTGTATGAAAATGACATTGACAATGACATTAGCTTGAGAGATGTTATCTCAAGCTAATGTCATTGTCAATCTCTCAAGCTAATGTCATTGTCAATGTCATTTTCATACAATTTCATCTTTGCGCAGGCGTTAACGCTAACAGAAAGTGGGTCTTGTCTAACCCTCCTGATGTGAAGATCCTTTGTGGTCTCCGATGGAGCATGCTTGCATACACAGAATTCGAACTTGCATAGAAGAAACTGATTTACTCGCAACTTGAAGATATATCCTATAACCTAATCCGACAGCGCATTCCATGCTCACCAGCACAGTTTTCATGATATTAAAGCATTTTGGCCGAATTTTTGGAACATCGACTTATTGCCGATATCGTTTAGACGTGCTTTTGGTGGTCCGATATAAAACAGGAAGAAGATAAATAAGCAATGTTATTTAGGAGCTTACTTTCCGAAATGTCCGGAAAAAATAGGTAAACAGGCAACTTTAAGTCGATGTTCCAGGAGCTTTGCCTGGGCAAGTGAGTTGCGAAATAACTTCTTGCTTCGTCATAAACTGCAACGCCTCAAGATATTTTCATACTACCAGGTAGCATTGCAGTTTAGAACGAGGCAAGAAGGGGAAAGAGAAGAGAAAAGAAGAAATGAGTAAGAGGAGAGGAAGAGGGGAGTAAATAATGTTAATATCATATTATTGCAGATGACAAAACTCCATGTAGAATGACAAATTATATATGTGTAATTTTCTTTTGGTGACAAGCAAGCAGACGGCCACCTGATGGTATGCAGTCACTGTCGCCTATGGATACTTGTAACACCAGTGGCATCACAAATACGTTGCCGACCCTTAAGGACTCTATTAACTCGCCTTTTGAAGAACCCCATGATGTAGTCATTCACAATTTAATATGTATAACATTAGAGATTTTGGACCAACATTTTTTGTGAATAAATCAGTTGTCGTATATGGTCTTTATAATAGGCATGTGTCCTCATATTTAATTTATTACAAATAACCGAATTAGCGAGGAATATAACTAAATACATTACACATACTGAAAAAATAATTTAAATTAGCTGATAAATCTCTGAGATATGAGCGTTTAAAGTTTTAGGTGGGGTTAGGGAGGGGATGCTCTATCCCTTTCTCACAAAGCGTGTGTTAGTATAGCATTTGTATGGCGCTCCTGAGCCGTGACGTCACGGCTCAGTATAGTGCGCTCTCTGTCTAGCATGAAATTTAAATGCTTATATCTGCTTATATCTTATTTATTTTTGAACTAATTTTAATTTTGTTTTCGTTAATGGGCTCTATTTATGATCAGCTTTTTTATGAGGTAATAAAAAAATATTAGTCATCATGCCTATTGCATTAGCTGATTCTGAGATTGTAGCTCTATGTATTTGCTTGATCTATCCTAAAGATGCAAACAAATAAGATAAACTCTTAAAGCTATCTCGATCGGACTTGAACATAGTGTCACTAAAAGATAATGGGAGAAGGTTCTCATATTTATCCTAAATTTTGTTGATAATCGACAACCAATAGTATCTATGTGGTTAGAATATTCAAATTCTTTGCTTCATTCGATAAAACCGCTCTCATGCAAAATGCATACAATATCATTCTTTACTTCATACGCGAATGTCCGGACGTAATTCATGTAAAACTGGCTTTATTTGAATTTTATACGAATATCCAGTGTATTTTGGACATAATGTGAGATATATTTGAGGTTTATTTGATACTGCTTTTGTGACGTCAGCCTTCATAGTCTTCATTGTGGACTTCAGAAAATAATGCACGGGAATTGTGTGTACTCCAAGTACATATAGGTAAGAACTTGTGTTTATTTCAAGTGTAGGTATGGAAAAGAACTTTTGTGTATTCCAAGTATAGGTAAGGAAAAGAACTTTTGTGTATTCCAAGTATAGGTTAGGAAAAGAACTTGTGTTTATTTTAAGTATAGGCAAGGAAAATAACTTTTGTGTATTTCAAGTATAGGTAAGGAAAAGAACTTGTGTTTATTTCAAGTATAGGCAAGGAAAAGAACTTTTGTGTATTCCAAGTATAGGTAAGGAAAAGAACTTTTGTGTATTCCAAGTATAGGTAAGGAAAAGAACTTGTGTTTATTTTAAGTATAGGCAAGGAAAATAACTTTTGTGTATTTCAAGTATAGGTAAGGAAAAGAACTTGTGTTTATTTCAAGTATAGGCAAGGAAAAGAACTTTTGTGTATTCCAAGTATAGGTAAGGAAAAGAACTTGTGTTTATTTCAAGTATAGGCAAGGAAAAGAACTTTTGTGTATTTCAAGTATAGGTAAGGAAAAGAACTTATGTTTATTTCAAGTATAGGCAAGGAAAAGAACTTTTGTGTATTCCAAGTATAGGAAAGGAAAAGAACTTGTGTTTATTTCAAGTATAGGCAAGGAAAGAAACTTTTGCGTGTTCCAATTATAGGTAAGAAGAAGAGCTTGTGTGTATTTCAAGTATTGGTAAGGAAAATAAGTTGTTTGTATTTCAGGTATTGGTAAAGAAAAGACGTTGTGTGTGTTTCAAGTATAGGTATAGAAAATAGCTTGTGTGTATTTCAAATATAGGTAAGGAAAAGAACTTTTGTGTATTTCAGGTATAAGTATGGAAAATAGCTTATGTGTATTTCAAATATATGTAAGGACAAGAACTTATGTGTATTTCATGTACAGGTAAAAAAGATCATGTGTGTATTCCAAGTATAGGTAAGGACAATAATTTGTATCTATCCCAATTATAGGTAAAGATAAAACTTGTGTGTGTTTCAAGTATAAGTAAAAAAGAACTTGTGTGTATTTCAAGTATAAGTAAAAAATAACTTGTGTGTATTTCAAGTATAAGTAAAAAAGAATTTGTGTGTATTTCAAGTATAGGAAAGAAAAATAACTTGTGTCATTTCCAAGTATAGGTATGGAAAAAAATTGTGTGTTTTCCAAATATAGGGACTTACTATTAAGTATTTTGTGGTATAGGTAAGGAAAGGACCGAACACGTTTATGAGTCATAAATGTAAATACTTTGTGTTATTTTCATAGCATGACTAAGAAGTTACCTAAAAATAAACCATTCTTCAAAATTCGAAGAAAATGCACCAGAAATCGTGATTCAACTATTTATAACGCCCAACGCAAAACGAGAGGTATTGGCATCGATTCTGATGCACTCTAAACTAAACTAAATTTGACAGGTCTAAAATTGTTGCCATCCTGCTCTCACATATTAAAATGAAAAGAGAGGCAGATAATTTAAGTCCTGTCAGATTGGTTTAGTTTAGTGAGTGGTATGACAGAATCGACGCCATTAAATTAAATTAAATTAAATTAAATATCTGTGTCTGTCTGCGGCATCTTAGCTCCCAAACGGTTTTTTTTATTTTATTGTATTTTTGAAATATGCCTTTATTAAAATTTAAGAGTGTTCTTACTCATGATCAAGAAAATCTGTCTAGCGTTTGAAGATTATCAGCTCTTTCATCAATTTTCAATTTACACTTGTACTCGGAAACATTCGTACCCTCATTTTTAGTCCGAATCAATAAAAGCACCAGCCCATAAGCCTAAAAGTATTAAAACAAAGCCCCGTCGTACAGCCATCAAGTTATACGGTCGGTTGTTTCGTTTTGTAATTTTATTAGGGGCCCTTAAACTACGTGAGATTAGGTAAATGGAACCTTAATGGATGTTCACAAATTCTGTTAAGCGAGAGACAAGCAAGCTCTTTTGGCTCCCTCCGCTCTATAGAACGTTTGGTCCTTGCTTCATAGTGGTATAATCGATATTTTTGGGTTCAGTGAGTAAGTGTGTCTCGGGGTAAGTGCTTATAGATCTCATGATCTCGTATCACGTGATTTTACATTTCTACTGTGGAAATTACAAAAATTGTAAGTGTCATTTTGTTGTCATTACACCAAGGATTTTCCCTTTAGGGTATATATATAACATCCTTGCATTACACTGAATATATCACGGAATAGGGAGGGAGAAAGTGAAAAGTAGGTAGGACTGGACTCTGGTTGCCACACTTATGCGAAGCTTCGCACAATTGCGCCAGTTGAGCTCTAGCTCCGCTATCCATTGCATGACCCACCATTTCACTGCTGTACCCACAAAAATGCCTTACTGTGCAATTTTCCAGTGCAAAAATGATAGTTACCAAGAGGAGATTGTATTGTTTTGTACCACAAGCAAGTGTAATTCTATATTTTTTTTATAATGAGTAACAGCTTTTATGATAATTAATAATCGTCCCTGCAGTCACGCCTGGCGTGAAGTCGCATAACGCAAATAGTTTTTTTATCCTTTCAGAAACAAAATTGAAGACCAGGGGCCTTACGGACAACAGCTAATTGCAGCACCTAATCCGCTCAGTTAGAAAATCACGCGAACGTGAACCTTATCGCGCCCAGATACGGTTTGCGGTCGCGTGATTTTCCAACTGAGCGGATTAGGTGCCGCAAAGTGTCCGTAAGGCCCCAGATCTTTTTGCATTTTGTACCAGAGCAATTGCATTTTGTAGAGGATCTCAAAAAGCGGCAATAACGTTACTTTAAGCTTCAGACCTTTTAGCCAATTTGATGCGAAATGCGTTCGAGAAGGTTCTCTAATATTCCGAGAAAATTAAACCAAAAATTACTGAAATAGCTCACTGAAGCCCAGATAATAATAATTTGAGCCAGTTATCATAGACTGGGCTGGCTTATTATTGGTTGTTATTCAAGTTGAATGTTACAGTGAAGTGGTGAAATAACACAAAAGAAAAAAAAAAATTACACTTCTTTTCTGTGGGTGAAATCACAGAACACTATGGACAAAGAGAAGTAGACTATGGTGAAATAAACAGTGAAATCGGGTTATCAACTTTCAGTGGTGCTAGCACAGGGCGCTAGTGACATTTTATCTATAATAATTAATAATATAACATTTGATATAATCGAAACGTAGAGGGAGAAAGCAAACTTAGCCTATATCGAAACGTAGAGGGAGAAAGAATCAAAACGAGTTTAGTTTGACATTTGACTTAGTTTTGACGTCAAATCGGCGATTCAATTAAACATTCACTTATTACAATATTACAATATTAAATAGTTCTGGAGTCTGCGGTATGTACGTATTATAGTAATATATCTTTTGCGGTACGCATATGTGCAAAAAATTTGGTTATTTTATTTAAATAAATTAAGCTTTAATTATTATTTTGTAATTTATTTTGCAAATTATTAAAATTTTCAACGCCACGACATATTTTGATAATTATGACCACGACGGTATCATCTATGTTTTACACTACACGAAACTAAACAAGACTTTATTTATTTTGGGACAAAAAAATAACACAATATTCAAATAAATAAAAAAACATAATTAATAATTAATTTATTGTATGGGTACATTGTAGATTTTCCTTGGATACGTACCAAACGTTTCGAATCTACGTTTCTAATCCGTACAGCAAAGGATTGGAACAACCTGCCAGCTTCCTTAATTTCCTGAGAAATATAATCTGGGCCTTTTCAAAGACAGAGTGAATAGGTATCTTCTAAGTCTGCGAGTTGGAGGCCAAACGCGGACTTATCCGCGATAAAAAAAAAGTACCAAATAAGTAATTGGTGCAGGGCTGAGGATCAAACCGGGTTCAGTCAAATTGAAGCGCACATGCTACCGCTCGGCGACCATCGCTTTCTATTCCAATTAGTCTATCTAGTCAGTTTAAAATATTACCAAAATGTTCATTCTGCTAGCAACATTGCCAATACTGTGAAGTGGCGAGGTTCATAAAGAGCTCAGGGGTCTCCATAGATACGGGGGGCGCGTTGCCTGGTTATCGTTACCTGGCTACAGGAGTAGGCAGGTTTGAGAGACCGTATTTTTTACAACTCACTGGTAAAGAGGATCCTTATAAATGTTTTTTAACAATGGGATTTATAGATCTATATTAGAGTTTGGTATAATATAATATATTTGACGCCAACAGAATTGACTGAAACTATTAATAATGCGCAAATGTTTTTTTTTTTTTACTCATTTCCTCGCTGAGCTGGGATGAAAAGTTACGTGTTGCACTCGAGTGCAAAGATTTTTCACCTCGTGCTCTTTTGATTACCTCGCTAACGCTCAGGATTCAAATTTTTGAATCACTCACTATGGTCGTGATTCAATTTTAGAATCCTTCTCTTGCTCGGTCATCAAAATTGGGCACGCGGTTAAAAAGCAACTTTGCACTCTTGTATAACAAATAACTATTATCTATACTAATAGTATAAAGAGGAAAGATTTGTATGTAAGTATGTTTGTTCGTTACATTGGCTCAAAAAGTACTGGACCGATATAAAAAATTCTTTCACTGTTGGGAAGCTACACTATCCCCGAGTGACATAGGCTATAATCTATACCCGTACGAAGCTGGGACGAACCGCTAGTGTAATATATTTGTGTAACGAACAAGTCTTATGAAATTATTGATAAAAAAAATTGTTTTAAACATGCTTTTCGTATTCTTCTTAGCAAACTATTTTATTACTCATAATTATCATGATGGTGGATAAGAACATTTGGTCCGCCATATTAAATTTAATGCGGTGTCATTTTATTTTTCTCATTTTTCTTAGCAAACTCTGTTATTCTATAACCATTATCGTGGGGGTGCATAAAAATAACTGATCCGCCATCTTTGGGAGTCCGCCATATTAGATTTAGAATGAATTTATTTAGCTAACCATGCATTATCACCAAAGTTAAAAGTATGTGCAAAATTTCAGCTCAAATAATTAGGATCACCTGTTTTAAAATTCATTTGCAAAATTTGACCCAAACTAACAAGGCAAGAAGTAAAAGCTTATTAAAAAACCGGCGTGCTGTTCGCTAATAAATATGCGAGATAAAGGTCATTGCTAAGAGACTTCTTAGCCTGAAACACCATCAGTCTGTCTGAATTCATCCTACTCAATCAATATGGAACAACTGTTTTAAAATTCATTTGCAAAATTTGACCCAAACTAACAAGGCAAGAAATAAAAGTTTGTAAAAAGACCGGCGTGCTGTTCGCTAATAAATATGCGAGATAAAGGTCATTGCTAAGAAACTTCTTAGCCTGAAACACCATCCGTCTGTTTTACATTATCCTACCATCCACCTTGTCTTCCTTTCTACTAAGCACAGAAAGGGTAGAAAGTCAGCTCACTATCACTAATTAATCGCAGATTTTCCATCTATACCTACGTCCCAAACGTTTGGATTCTACGTTTCTAATCAATTTCAAATCCAAAAATAGCCAGATTTCATGTTTCCTGAGAGGTATAATCTTTTCAAGGTCGGAATGAATAGGTATCTTCTAAGTTTGCATGCTCCATCTTCGACCACATCGTCGCCTACTAACGCGAGAGACAATTTTTTTTTTTTACTAGTTTGATTTAGAAATGTTTCTAAGATACTTCTTGGGCCGATACCACAGATGACACAATAGCAAACCGGCACTAATAAAAAAAATACAGTAAAAAAAATGCACGTGGTTTTCTTTGACAGTGCATTTTCCTCTACTTGTGTGTGTTATTAAGTAACACCAGTGCGTTATTAAGTAACACCAGTGCGTCATTAAGTAACACTTGTGCGTCATTAAGTAACACCAGTGCGTTATTAAGTAACACCTGTGCGTCATTAGGTAACACCAGTGCGTTATTAAATAAGACCGGTGCGTCATTAAGTAACACCAGTGCGTTATTAAGTAACACCAGTACGTAATTAAGTAACACTTGTGCGTCATTAAGTAACACCAGTGCGTTATTAAGTAACACCTGTGCGTCATTAGGTAACACCAGTGCGTTATTAAATAAGACCGGTGCGTCATTAAGTAACACCAGTGCGTTATTAAGTAACACCAGTACGTAATTAAGTAACACCAGTGCGTTATTAAGTAACACCAGTGTTTTAAACTATCACGGTTGTTCACTAAAGTGATTCATAGTTAGTTTGAGTTGTTATGAGTTGTTTGTCATTCCACAACCTTACCACGGTAAATATCCCTTAAATAATCATATAACTTTAACACCAGTGTGTCATTAAGTAATACCCACTGAAATATTTACCAGTATCATCGACACTTTTGTTTCGATTTAAATAACAAAACAGAATTTATTGGTGTTGATCTATCGCTATAAATCGGCTTTCCATAACACTGTTCTAATTGTATTATGTATTATCAGATTTTTGTTATTTGTTAGTAGATATAATTATGTTTTACAAAATAATTTAAATTTACTGTAAAAACGTTTTGTAAGCAAGCATAGCAAAGAAATCACGCATTGTTAAGTACTTTTAATGTAAAAAATAATCACAATGAAATTATTGTTGCATTGTCTCTTTTAGAGTTTAACGCTCAAAATTAAATTGTTATTTAAATCATAATATTACTAGTTTTACCATATTTAAAGAAAAACACAATTAAAAACCAATTTATAATGATAGCGCCACCTATCCCCCGCCCAAGGTATCACTAAGAAAAGCGGGCGGGTATGACACGCTGCTGGGCGGGCGGATTCACCTCGAAATCACCGTAACTGTAGGTGTCGCTACTTGCAGGTGAAACTGTTGCTGGATGGTTGCCGGTGAAAAGACACGGCGGGAACAGAGATGGCGCTTTTGATAACATCTGATAAAGGGTCATGGCGCTATAAAATGCTTGGTATATTTTTTTTGCCACTACCAAATAAAGCTAGAGTAATTTTCTAGCCGTTGTTCTTTTAACAGATTCATTGCGTGCATTTTACTTTATTTTAATCTCTAGCATTTAACGGTTAACACTTAACGCAGGGTCGAATTTGCACTTAAACAGTGCAGTTTGGAAAACCACGCCAACGTGAACCTTAACACGCCAAAATACGGTTTGCGGTCGCGCAACTTTTCTCATCACCTAAACAGAATTGCTTAAAACGTGTAGCGTCAAGGCCCCAGGTCTTGATGACGGATGTCGGCAATGTCTTTTGATGAAAACGTTTGTTATGTACACAGTAGTCGCTCACGGTGTCCAGACGTCTTCCAGTTCTGCTCCGGGCTTGAGGCTTTTTATGTTGCGAAAACCTATGAAATAATTTCAAGTTGTATTTAAGATGTAACTCAGTGAAAACTGACTCAGAAAATTAACTCGGTGAAAACTGTCAAAAAACGTCCGAGCGGCATTGTACATACATTGTATCGATTAAATACTTCACAATGCCACATTTACTCCAAGTTAGACGTGATGTCGTTTGTATAGTGTTCAACGTTAGTGGTCAGCTAAGTCATCGTAGCTCTGGCATCACGTGGCGTTATAGTCGGATCGCAGTTACCGTGTAACTAACCAAAAAGGTTGCCATCCTAAGGTTGCCTGGAAGAGATCGCTTTTAGCGATAAGGCCGCCAGTTGTTACACTAGTTTTTAAGAGTTTTTTTTTCCCTCTGTATCAAATTTCATGGTGTGAACAATAAAGAGTTAATCAATCAATCAATCAAAAAGTCTGCGCAATTCGTAACATGCGCCGAGTTTTGGCACTATTGTGATTCTATATAAATATATTGTATGTCAAAGGACGTAAATCTTAAAATTTATGTAATAGTCTGGCGGGTGATCGCACTGTCTGGAAAGAATTGGGGGAGACCTTTGCCCAGGAGTGGGACAGTATAGGATAACAAAAAAAAATAAAAATTGTTTGATTGTTAGCTTTAACTTTATTGGCGGATTACTATATGGTACTAATAGGTACGCGTTTTAGCAATAAAGCTAAATTACTGCTCATGCAAAGCTAACGTGTAAATAAAACAATTAGGGGTATAGAATAGCATACTGTATCTATTAAATACGTTACTGCTTGCTAAACAATCCTTAATATTAATTATTGTGTTACTTATAAAAAAAGTTTTAAAGGTCTTCCACTTTTAACGCATACCTAATTGAATGAAAATTGAAACTTTACATTCTCATTCAATTAGGTTCAATTCTCATTCAATTAGGTATGCGTTAAAAGTGGAAGGCCATTAAAACCTTTTTTATAAGTAACACAATAATTAAGATTAAGGATTGTTTAGCAAGCAGTAACGTATTTAATAGATACAGTAAGTATGCTATTCTATACCCCTAATTGTTTATTGAAAGTTGTATTCTAATTATTACAATTGTAAGATTGGCACGTCAATACAATGATTTGTTAATAAATAATTCTGATTTAGATATTTGATCCTAAGTTTAGTAGTTACGTAAGAACCATAAAGGATATCCTCCATCTTAGTCTTAAACTGGATTGTTCAGACGCAGCAGCTGTGTTGCGTCTGAACAGTCCATCTCATGTTTAGATTTTTTTTTCTATGTTTTTAGTAAAATGTTTTGCCATCTTGGAGGTGCCCATCAGCAAGCTCATTTCACGTTTGTCTCATTTTTTTTTTTATACACATGTTTTGGTTGACAATCCAGTTCAGATTTTTATAAGTATTTATATAAGGAATTAATTGATTGTTATCTGTTTTGTGTATCTAAATAAATAAAATAAAAATAAATGAATTTTTACACTATTTCCATTCGTTTATTCGTTCTGATGTTGAAAAGTCTTTTAATATTTCACAAAAGTATTATGGGTAGGTACTTACCTATTAGATGGACCGACGACATTGTGAGAGTCGCGGGCATCCAGTGGATGCAAAAGGCAGGCTGTCGTACAGTGTGGAGGTTAAAGGGGGAGGCCTATGTTCAGCAGTGGACGTCTTCCGGCTGATGATGATGATGATGATGATGATGACTTACCTATTACAATAATGTATTCAAAAACCTAGTGAAAGTGATCAGGGTTTGTGGTAATAATTCAGATTTTTACAATGTTATTTCAGCTGATTTAACTGTAGCTCACGAAATATATATTTTAAATTAATTCCTCTGGAGAGTATTTTTTCAATTATAAACGATATTTTCCACAAAATTTCTACACTGAAATTATGACCAGCGCATTCGGCTTTACTTATATTTAATTCTATGCTTGTTCATTTATACGAATGTTTATCTATAGCAAAGCCTACATTTAAGTTAATATATTCATTAAAATAAACCTCTTTTGTATTTATCAAACAAAACTCCGTCCTAAATTAATTCAAGGTTCAAGGGCTTAGCAAAATATAAATTTTGTGTCAACGTAATTGGTATTCCAGTGGTGGTATCAAAAAAGCTTTAAGGATTAATTTTAGATGCGATCCGAAAACCAACAAACCAGTTTCACGGTGGAAGAGTTTATTTTACCTAAATTATTAAACCAAATATTTTCAATAAAATGATCTAACACGACAATGCGATAATACTAACGTCTACCATGCGTCTACCAATAGACGTAATTTTTATGGCCAAAGGGTAAAAACGGAACTCTATTAATAAGCCTCCGTTGTCTGTCTGTCTGCCCTAACTATTAACGGCTATATCTTTCGAACCGTAATATATATTCGTTATAAATATATTTGTAATGTAATTATGTTGTATATATTCGTAATATATTTGTTAGGCCGTTGGTCTAGTTGGTAGTGAACCTGCCTTCTGAGCTTGGGGGCGTGGGTTCGATTCCACCTAGGACAAACATTTATGTGATGAACATTTGTGTTTGTTCTATATCTGGTTGTTAATATCTATTTAAGTATGTATTTATATATGTATGTATATCAGTCTCTGGCAGCTATATCACAAGCTTTGCTTAGTTTGGGGTCAGATGACCGTGTGTGCAAAAATGTCCCGAATATTTATTTATTTATATAGCCAGTTGAAATTTTCACAGAATATGTAACGTTAAAAAGTCATAAAAATACTTACTATATTAAATTAAATTCTAAACTTACTCACCCGTAAATGAACTCGTTTAATACGTTCCAACGTTACATATCTCGATCCTCGAATTTTTCACATGTTTGCATGTAATTAATAGGACTGTTTTCTGCGAAGAGCTTTATATAATTTCTTAGAATAAGGGGAAGGCAACGCTTTGAACGGAGTTTGAACTAATGATCAAACGTAAGGCGCCAGAGAGATGTCTGGGAGAGATTGGGCAAAATTAAAATTGATTTAATCTAGCTAGATCTTAGTATTTGTGAATAATGCTTAGTCACTTTATTTAATCGACTTCAAGATACGAGTTTCTGAATTCGGTCCGTTTTTAGGGTTCCGTACTCAAACATTTAAACGGGGCCCTATTACTAAGCCCACGCTTTATGTCTGTCCTTCCATCCGTCCATCTGTCATACCTTTTGGCAGCTGTATCTTTCGAACCGTAATATTATAGATATCTAGTTGAAATTTTCACAGAAAAAATATGTTATATTTTGATGTAACGGCGGATTAACTAAAAATTGTGATTAAGTTAAAAAAAAATTAACCCCATATAACAAACGATTTATTTTTAAACGTATTTTTTATTTGCTCTAATGTATTAACGGACAAGCGTCAAACTTGGTATGATTATAGTACACACTCTAAAGTGAAACAATAAATAATAAATATTGTTTCTCGTACGATCACCAAAGTTAAACAATGTCGGGCGCGGTCAGTACTTAGATGGAAGATCGCACAGAAGAGAAAAAAAAAATTTACTTCTCTTTTCTGTGGACACAGAAGAGAAAAAAAAATTGATGATCGCCTGGGCGTGATGTTATCTTTTTGCATATTTTTTTTGTACCAATATTCTAAATTAAAACACAGGCTATTGCTGTCATTGGGCTACACTGCAACATACGTAGCTGCCACGTTAGGACACGGATTTATGTCACCGAGGCACGCAGAGAATTCGGACGGACCGGCCACCGGCGAAAAACTCAGTGCGATAGCTGCGCCACACAAATATAGCGCCACAGTTGAGGGAGTCCAGTGAGAAATTATGATCTCGTGGGAGAGCTTAGCAGGTTTTAGTTTTTGTTATTGTTAAGAAGTTTTCAAAGAGTGTGTATTCATTCTCAGGTTTTGAGTTAATTTATTTTAAAAAATAGAGATTGTATAGTATATTATTGTGTCATTATTTTTATTTTGTTTTATCGGCGAGGGAGGCCTATGTCCAGCAGTGGACGTCTTATGGCTGAAATTATGATGATGATGACGATTTTTTTATAGATCCTGATGAACATTGGCGATTGCGCTGCTAGACAGCCATAGCCGTTCGACTTTTCACCCATAATGTACCTACCAGCAGCAATGATATATTAAAATATTTCTGGCCACTTAAATATGCTCAGATTGTAACTAAACTAAACTACCCACCAAACCCATTCAGGCAACTCATTCGGAAGTCTAGTGGTTGTAGAGGTGGTGTTTATTTTATGTTTTTTTTCCCCTACTCTAATTATGGTAAAATCAAGAATATTTATGAATCAAAGGTACGTTTTCATACGTATTATTAAATGCTCTCTGTAAATCTAATACGAACTTTGTTCAATACTTTTGGATTAAAAATAAGTCTTACTGTAAACGTTTTACTGTGGCCATAGTAACTTCTATATAGTTTGCATAAAGTCTTGGTTTTTCGGGGCGGTTTATAGGTTCCTGTCGGGACATTGAATTTTATCGTGCATCAAATAGTTTATGGTGGTCACATTTTGCTATGTCTTTGGGGTGAGGGTTACATCATGGGTGGATACTGACCGTTTCAATATTTTCTTACTTTTTTGTAGAATATGTGACAAAAATGTTTAGACTTTTGGCTTCAATCTGTATGCAGAATTTTTGTCATGTGAGCTATGATTAAATTAATTATTAAAGGCTTTGAACACGTCAATTTTGAGGCTATTCAAACGACTTCAATAAGGAAATACCTTTTCTGGAATTTTATTGAAATAAATAATCCATCCATCCATTTTTTGTTTAGAAATCACTTGTTACCTTAAAATAATATAAAGCCTATACAAATCCAAATAGGATTCTTTGAATAAATTATATCAAAAAAAACCCGGGCAAGTACGAGCACGAGTCCAAAAAAAAGAAAAACTAACTGAAGTTGAAATATTGAAAGACAAACTTAACTTTGTAGTTGACAATAAGGTCTTCCATACATAACAACTACAAAATGTAAGTTTGTAATTGTAAAACGATATTTTTTTATATGATATGACCTCAAATTAACAAGTTTCAGATTTATTCCATTATATGTGCTGTAAGACCTTGCCTCTTACCAAAATTTATGATTCTAGGTCAACGGGAAGTACTCTGAAGGTTTTGGATCCCCTGTGAAATCGCAAAATATGCGACATAAACGCTCATATCTTTTGATTGCATTGATTTACTACTTTTATTTTTTTACAACCGAAAAAAACCGTAGACCCAAGTATTTAGTATAAATTTCACTTTGACACCTTTTCTGCGTTCTTGAGAAAAAGGGTCTTGACAGACGGACAACGAAGTGATCCTATAAGGGTTCCGTTTTTCCTTTTGAGGCACGGAACCCTAAAAATTGCTAAAAATAAAAGTAATTTAATTTACAAAATTAATTGATTAATAATATGATATCCATTCATATTAGTGAATCTGAGAAACTTTGAACACTTTTACACAATATTTTTAAACTGTAATTGTCTATTCAATAGAAACGATGAAGAAAGATTGATGAAGGCGTTTGATCAATCTTCAGGCGACGCTAAACAAAAGGACCCTTGATGAATTAACTGATGTCATTCTGCTGCTATTATTTTAGCTTCAAAGTTCATTAACCATGTTATTGACACCTTGTTCCTTATTTAAAAGACATTGAACGTTTTGCTCCTATATATGTTGAGTATTTATATTCCTTTAATCATATTTACTGCTTAAAATAATATTATAATACCTAAATTATGTTTAACGAGACAGAATTTATGCATACACGTTTAAAAATAAACATAGGCGATAAAGAGAAGAAGATGATGATGCTGATGACCTAAATCCTGTGGGGCTTTTTTTTTTAAATTTAAATATTCGGGACATTTTTTCACACACGGTCATCTGACCCCAAACTAAGCAAAGCTTGTGATTTGGCTGCCAGAGACTGATATACATACATATATCGTTTTTAAATACATACTTAAATAGATATTAACAACCAGATATAGAACAAACACAAATTTTCATCACACAAATGTTTGTCCTACGTGGGAATCGAACCCACGCCCTCAAGCTCAGAAGGCAGGTTCACTACCAACTGGACCAACGGGCTATCATTGAACTGTTATAGGCAAATGCTTCGACAAAAATAAAATTTAAAATGTGACGTTCTGGTGAGTGACTTGCTTAGGCTAATGATTTGATCGTCTCTCAGTTGCATAAAAAAAACCTTGTAGTACTAATTTGCATATGAGACAAAATTCGGATGAACATTTTTAGCACTGCCAGTCATCGAATTGGAGACCATATATCACGTTCAAAACAAAGCTAAAAAAGTACTTATGCAGTTTTAGACTAGTAGTAGATATAAGTAAATATATAAGTAAGTAGTTTTAGATAGCATTCAATTTCAATGATTTCTAACTGAAAAGTTAAGCAGGCACTGTAAAATGTAAGAAGAATGTTGCAACTACTTCATACTTTTTCCTGAGATATTTTGATATCATTGCAAGTGGATAATTTTGTACAGAATAGTAAATGTTTCATAAAAAGCTTTAAACGTTAGGCAGTGGAATGCGCTGCCTGAACGGGTGTTCCGGACCCTGAATCTGGCTGTTTTCAAGTCACGAGTGATCGGTATCTTCTAGAAATCTAGACAATGGTGCTACATTGTAGACCGCATCGTTATTATTATTATATTATTATTGAATATTTATATTTGTAATTGTTGTAATTGTAATTGAATTATTTTTATCCTTTTTATTAATTAATTATTTGATACACGTCACATATGTACTTTTATGATTGAATTTTAATTGAAATATTTTAATGAGACGCGATTGTACTATTTTACTATCGAATTTATTTAATGCCAATCTGACTTGTAACTTTTGGGGTTATTAATAAAATCTGTATTCTGTATTCTGTTAAATTTTACATGAGGGTTTTAATTTAAGATGGCGGTTAAACGCAAGTAAAAAAGTATTAAAATAAATAAATAGCACTAAATATTAATCATGATTAAGAAAATTTTAAAACTATCGATTCATCGATGCGCCAAAAATGACAACATAACGCAGTCAGAAAACACGTCATTTCTCAGTTGATTATTTGAGAAATGAGACGTAACAATTAATAAATATTTTAGGAATTCTCGTTTATTTAAACGTAGGTCCACAATATTTTAACATGTTTTATTGGTAATGTTTTGTAGGATTTAAATATATGTGGTACCAGTATCGGAAAGCAGGCGTAACCTCTATAACTAGGGTTATTCAGGTGAATACAGAACACAATGGCACATCATAATGGAGCTACAATTTTAGCACCTAAGGGGTACAATTTCACCCCATAACTGGGGTACAATTTTGCTTTACAATTCCGCTTTTCCCCATAAGGGCACAATGGCACCCTATTGCGTGCGAATATTACGCTTTCAATGGAATTTGTTATGGAAATTCCGATTATGGAATAGCAATTATGAAAATGTAGCATTCGTATGTTACGTGAACGTGTGGCGGAACCTTATTGTTGAGGTTATGGTTTTATTCTGCTATTTTCAACAATATTTATTTTAACAAAGAGAATTAAATTGAATTTTCTACAGTCGATGTATACAGGGTTACACAAATAGACTGTACTAAGCCAAAAGGAGGTAATTCTACTCATCATTACGAATAAATTTTACTATGACCAGCCACCCGAATTTTCCGTGAACATGGTGCATGTAACTGCGCCGAAATATCGGGAACTCATTCCACAACCTTACCACGGTAAATATCCCGTTAATAATCATATATTATAACTCATAAAAACTGTAAATGAAACTAACCTTTAAATAATTTATGCACTTTCTACATCATATTTAATCTAAATTCGTTCACAAGTTAAAAAGAACAAACATATTTGTTTACTTTGAATATTAGTGCTATTTTTATATTAGTCTCTATCGTAGACCGCATCTTTGATTTACGCGCAAGCCTATTTTATGAATAAATAAAATAATTTATAGAAGCGATATGTACTTAACAATAGTTATAAGTATTGATAGTGAGAGTGATAGTGGCCGAGTGGTAGCATGTGTGCCTTACAATCTGACAGTACCCGGTTCAAACCTCGGCTCTGCACCAATGACTTATTTAGTACCTCAATAAATTATGTGCCGTTTCGATGCCATCGCTTAAAACCGGTGAAGGAAAACATGTTTGGAAATATCCAAGAACCCCTAAAACTCAAAGAAATACGACCTTCACCAACATGGACTGGGCTAGCATGGTTGAGGGCCAATCCTCTCACTCTGAGAGAAGGCCTGAGTCCCAACAGTGGAGATATGATAGGCTGAAATGATCAAATCAAATCAAGATGATGATTCTAGCGATGTAAATTTACCAAAAATTAAGTTAACAAAGTCGACAGTTCCGCTGTAATACAACTAATCTCAGAACTTGATTCACCTTATCGATCGGAAGTGGGCGCTTACTTGAGTCAGGTCAAGGCAACATGCATGAATAACATCAATGTAAGAAATCGCTTTAGGCGATAAGGCCGCCCATTATACTGCCGTTTATTTGTTTTTTATGTTCGTTTAAGTTTCATTTGTGTTTTCGGTGTGTAATAAAGTTGTATTGTATTGTATTGTATTGTAAGAAGGTCGTGGTGGCCAAGGCAAGGTAAGCGAAGCGTTGGTCGTCCAGCTGCAAGATGGGTCGACGATATTATTACTATCACGGGTCGAACCTGGACTAGATTAGCACAGGACCGAGGCAGATGGCATAGCAAGAGAAAGGCCTATACAAAGCAGTGGGATAAGGAAGGCTGTGGATGATGATGATGAAGAAGAAGGTCGATGCAATCCCTGTTTAACTATCACGGTTGTTCACAATAGTTATTAACTAATTTACCGTGATTAGGTTATGAATGGAGCTACTGATATAATATTAGGGGTGAAATATCGCTAGCGCCAACAAAACCTAATCACGGCGAATATCCAGTTAATAATTATATTATAATTGTCAATGTATTTGACATAGAACACATTACTATTCCTAGATTGGATTAGTTCGTATAGGCTAGCTCTAGAGTCTGATTTTTCAGCCAGCTCGAAGGCAATGACGTTATTACCTGATCTAATCTCGAAGGCTTATCGCAATATTGACAAATAAATAATTATAATTTGAATATTATTCATCTACATACGAAACAAATAATTAAGGCGCCGTGACTAGCTGACTTTTATGTTTTTGAGGGGGTGAAGCAGAGGCAGTGGCGGCCGACTACAGCGGGGCGCACCGCGTGAATCTCGCAGAAACGTGACGACCTTCACCTATACACAGCTAAAGACATGTAATTTCGTCGGTCCACAGCAAAGCTCTGTTGGCCTAGTGGTCTGGCACCGCGCTGGTAAACCACGAATGCCCGGTTCAAATCTAGTACTATGTAGATATTTTTGGACTCAATTTTTTATCATAACATTACGCATTATGCAAAGGGACCCTCCCTTACTTATAGACTTACTCCTGGTATAATTCTACTAACTTGATGGTAGAGTTCGGAGACTGCTAAAACTGCTAAATAGGGAAAGCGAGATAAGTCAAGGTTGGGCTCGTTTTTTTAGTCTTAGTGAGAAGTGTTAGTCAAGGAATGTTTTGACTGACCTGATCGAGGATTTCGGAGACTACTACTGGAACTGCTAGACGGAAAGACCTAGAAGTGTCGAGTTTGGGCTCGTTTCATTAGTCATGATGAGATCTTCTTCTAGGAATATTTTGACTGACCTGATCGAGGATTTCGAAGACTGCTACTGGAACTGCTAGACGGAAAGACCTAGAAGTGTCGAGTTTGGGCTCGTTTCATTAGTCGTGATGAGATCTTCTTCCAGGAATATTTTGACTGACCTGATCGAGAATTTGGAAGACTGCTACTGGAACTGCTAGACGGATAGAGATAGAATGGTCGAGTTTGGGCTCGTTTCATTAGTCGTGATGAGATCTTCTTCCAGGAATATTTTGACTGACCTGATCGAGAACTTCAGAGACTGCTACTGGAACTGCTAGACGGAAAGAGCTAGAAGTGTCGAGTTTGGGATCGTTTCATTAGTTGTGATGAGATCTTCTTCTAGGAATATTTTGACTGACCTGATCGAGGACTTCGGAGACTGCTACTGGAACTGCTAGACGGATAGAGATAGAATGGTCGAGTTTGGGCTCGTTTCATTAGGCGTGATGAGATCTTCTTCTAGGAATATTTTAACTGACCTGATCGAGAACTTCAGAGACTGCTACTGGAACTGCTAGACGGATAGAGATAGAATGGTCGAGTTTGGGCTCGTTTCATTAGTCGTGATGAGATCTTCTTCCAGAAATATTTTGACTGACCTGATCGAGGACTTCGGAGACTGCTACTGGAACTGCTAGACGGAAAGAGCTAGAAGTGTCGAGTTTGGGCTCGTTTCATTAGTTGTGATGAGATCTTCTTCTAGGAATATTTTGACTGACCTGATCGAGGACTTCGGAGACTGCTACTAGAACTGCTAGACGGATAGAGCTAGAAGTGTCGATTTTGGACTCCTCGATCAGGTCAGTCAAAATATTCCTGGAAGAAGATCTCATCACAACTAATGAAACGATCCCAAACTCCACGCTCCTATCTCTTTCCATCTAGCAGTTCCACTAGCAGGCTCCGAAATCCTTGATCAGGTCAGTCAAAATATTCCTGGAAGAAAACCTCATCACGACTAATGAAACAAGCCCAAACTAGACACTTCTAGCTCTATCCGTCTAGCAGATCCACTAGCAGTCTCCAAAATCCTCTATCAGGTCAGTCAAAATATTCCTGGAAGAAGATCTTTTCACGACTAATGAAATGAGCCCAAACTCGACACTTCTAGCCCTATCCGTCTAGCAGTTTCACTAGCAGTCTCCAAAATTCTCGATCAGGTCAGTCAAAATATTTCTGGAAGAAGATCTCATCACGACTAATGAAACAAGCCCAAACTTGACACTTCTAGCTCTATCCGTCTAGCAGTTCCAGTAGCAGTCTCCGAAGTCCTCGATCAGGTCAGTCAAAATATTCCTAGAAGAAAACCTCATCACGACTAATGAAACGAGCCCAAACTCGACACTTCTAGCTCTATCCGTCTAGCAGTTCCAGTAGCAGTCTCCGAAATCCTCGATCAGGTCAGTCAAAATATTCCTGGAAGAAGATCTCATCACGACTAATGAAACGAGCCCAAACTCGACACTTTTAGCTCTTTCCGTCTAGCAGTTCCAGTAGCAGTCTCCGAAATCCTCGATCAGGTCAGTCAAAATATTCCTAGAAGAAGATCTCATCACAACTAATGAAACGAGCCCAAACTCGACACTTTTAGCTCTTTCCGTCTAGCAGTTCCAGTAGCAGTCTCCGAAGTCCTCGATCAGGTCAGTCAAAATATTCCTAGAAGATCTCATCACAACTAATGAAACGAGCCCAAACTCGACACTTCTAGCTCTTTCCGTCTAGCAGTTCCAGTAGCAGTCTCCGAAGTCCTCGATCAGGTCAGTCAAAATATTTCTGGAAGAAGATCTCATCACGACTAATGAAACAAGCCCAAACTCGACACTTCTAGCTCTATCCGTCTAGCAGTTCCAGAAGCAGTCTCCGAAGTCCTCGATCAGGTCAGTCAAAATATTTCTGGAAGAAGATCTCATCACGACTAATGAAACGAGCCCAAACTCGACACTTCTAGCTCTATCCGTCTAGCAGTTCCACTAGCTGGCTCCGAAATCCTCGATCAGGTCAGTCAAAATATTCCTAGAAGAAGATCTCATCACAACTAATTAAACGAGCCCAAACTCGACACTTCTAGCTCTTTCCGTCTAGCAGTTCCAGTAGCAGTCTCCGAAGTCCTCGACCAGGTCAGTCAAAATATTCCTAGAAGAAGATCTCATCACAATTAATGAAACGAGCCCAAACTCGACACTTCTAGCTCTTTCCGTCTAGCAGTTCCAGTAGCAGTCTCCGAAGTCCTCGATCAGGTCAGTCAAAATATTTCTGGAAGAAGATCTCATCACGACTAATGAAACAAGCCCAAACTCGACACTTCTAGCTCTATCCGTCTAGCAGTTCCACTAGCTGGCTCCGAAATCCTCGATCAGGTCAGTCAAAATATTCGTGGAAGAAGCTCTCATCACGACTAATAAAACGAGCCCAAACTCGACACTTCTAGCTCTATCCGTCTAGCAGTTCCGTAGCAGACTCCGAAGTCCTCGATCAGGTCAGTTAATCCGTTTCTGGAGAAAGTAACATCACGACTTACCAAACTAGCTCAAACTAAACTAAACTAAAAATTGGTGCTGATGATGACGACGATGATGAAAAGCAGCATTTTTTCCTCTCGCTATAACATCAGCTATCTGAGAGTGAAAATCCCATAAAAATCAGTTCAGCCATTTTGGAGTTTATACGTAATATCATCATCATCATCATCAGCCTTCATAGGGAACATACATACATCGCTTTTTATATGTATATAGAAGAAAGATATACTCAAAGAAGACTGTAACACCTTTTTAGGGTTCCGTAGAATTACAAGGAACCCATATAAGTTCGTTCTGCCCATCCGTCTGTCTGTCTGTCCATCCCAAGTTGTTTAGGACTTCCTAACCATTATAGTAGACTAACTGCACCCCGCGCATTCACCTGCGTAGTAATGAAAAAATTGTGATGATGATGATGATGAAAAGTTGCTCGAATTTTTTTCAACATCAGCTATCTTACAGTGAAAATCCCATCAAAATCGGTCCTGCAGTTTTCGAGTCTATAAAGAACATTACAGACATACGCACAAGACGAAATATTTCAAAAACATAAAAATAACAAAAATAAAATGGAAATGTGAGAATTGAACCCGGAGCCTACTGAGTCACAGGAACTAATCCATTGCGTCAACCACTCTTCTAATTGAACTATGACGCAAGCGGTGAAATTATGCTTCTTAATCTATAAAATAATATAAATGTACAAAGAAATCGTCACAAAATGTAATTTTCATTCGCCTGCCTGTTTAGTACTAAGTACTTACTTGAAGCCTGACCAAAGGAAGTAAGGGTGAGACCAACTTGTAAATTTTACGCGTAAATTAC
This sequence comes from Agriopis aurantiaria, assembly GCA_914767915.1. NCBI lineage: Eukaryota > Metazoa > Arthropoda > Insecta > Lepidoptera > Geometridae > Agriopis > Agriopis aurantiaria. The sequence continues at coordinate 17,264,232 of OU611988.1, forward strand.
GTACTGCTCAAGGTATCAACTGGAATGTCTAATTAAACTGGACGGAAAGCTATTTTGTATGATAACGTCGCTGACTGTCCACTTTGTGTGACCTCTGCAAATGCTCGAGACTCTTTTTTTTGTGGTACATCGACCACCGATACTTGGAAGCACAGATATCTATAGGTAGTAGATCTGTGCTTGGAAGTAATTATTATGCCTCTCGACTGATGTCACTCCACTCTCCTCCCCCGCGCAAACCGTGAAGACTAGGTCCGGAATGCAACTACACCGAAACCGTATCACTATGTAATGAATCCCTGAACGTTCAAAGAAGAATGTAACACCTTTTTAGGGTTCCGTAGAACTACAAGGAACCCATATAAGTTCCTTCTGTCCATCCGTCTGTCTGTCTGTCCATTCCAAGTTGTATAGAACTTTCTAACCTTTATAGTATCGTAATAGAGTCCTAAAGGGTCGGCAACATATTTGTGATGCTTCTGGTGTTACAAGTATCCATAGGCGACGATGACTGCTTACCATCAGGTAGCCCGTCTGCTTGTTTGCCACCTATGCCACATAAAAAAACCGGACAAGTACGAGTAGGACTCGTGCTCTGAGGGTTCCGTTAGACGGAACCCTCAGAGCGCGAGACCAAAAAGAAAAACTAACTGAAGTTAAAATATTGAAAGACAAACTTAAGTTTGTAGTTGACAATAAGGTTATTCCATACATTCCAACTACAAAATGTAAGTTTGTAATAGCAAAATAATTATTTTTAAATGATATAACTTCAAATTTATAATTTTCGGATTTATTCCTATATATGTGCTATGAGACCTTGCCTCTTGCCAAATTTCATGATTCTAGGTCAACGGGAAGTACCCTATAGGTTTAGATTCCCTTGTGAAATCGCAAAATATACGACATAAACGTTCATATCTTTTGATTGCTTTGACTTAACCGGACTTATATTTGACAACTTTCATTTTTTACAGCCGAAAGAAACCGTAGGCCCAAGTATTTAGTATAAATTTCAACTTGATACCTTTACGCGTTCTTGAGAAAAAGGGTATTGACAGACGGACAGACAGACGGACAACGAAGTGATCTTATAAGGGTTCCGTTTTATCCTTTTGAGGTACGGGACCCTAAAAAAGTAGACTAACTGTGCTCTGCGGGTTCACCTGCGAAGTAATGAAAAAATGGTGATGATGATGATGATAAAAAGATGCCAATTTTTTTTCTCCTCATAGCGTCAGCTATCTGACAGTGAAAATCCCGTCAATAACGGCCCTACCATTTTCGAGTAAAGAACATTACACACATGCATACAAACACAAACACAAACACACACACACCCACGCACGCACGCACGAACATGACGAATTATTTTAAAAACAAGAAAAATTACAAAAATTAAAATTATTAGTGACTATGAGATTTGAACCCGGAGCTTACTCACAGAGTCGCAGAGAACTTATCCATTGCGTCAAACCATTCGGCCAACTGGACTATGACGATTGTGGTGAAATTATCCTTCGTAAACTAATAAATACAAACAAATCGTTACAAAATGTAATTTTCATTCGCCTGCCTTTTTAGTACTTATAATGCAAGAAAACATTGCAGATAAGGTAGGTACTTACTTTACAACTTGCGTCAAGGTGTTTTTGTGTCATAAAGTTGAGATTATATTTTGGAGCGGTTAGCGGAACAAAGCGACACACGTCCGTCTAGCAGCGCGCCTCAGCGGTCTCTGTCACATCGCGTAAAAATAAGAGAGAAGTGAAAAGACGCCGCGGCGGCACGACGTTTCGTTCGACACGTTCGAGCCAATTTATGATTAAATTAATTAATAGATAGAAAAATTGAATTTTAATCAATAAATAAAATTAATGATGTTATTTGTTACAATATTTAACATCATTCTTGTAAATTTTGTAAAGATTTGTTCATCAATAGTCGAGATAACATTGTATGCGTTTAGGTAAATTTCAAGGTTAGAGGTTATTTCATGATTTTTTTCTATCGAGAAAATTTATCGGAAACGTGTTTTGGAACTAATGGTACACTCAGAAATATGATCAAGATTACCACATATTTTTTTTACTGCTTTAAAATGTATATATTGTCCTAGAAATTTTTTCTGTGAAGCCTTTTTTGTCCGTAAGACCGCCTTAAAAAAAATCTGTGGACATTTTTTTTCCAACCAAAAATCATCTTTTGTTATGATAATTGCAGCATCGACAAGAAAATATTTCGTTAATTTTCAAGTCCAAGTCTTGCCATGTTAAAGTGGTGGTGACATTACTAGTTTTGGAAACAACACGAAAATACGTTTCATTGCATCATTTCATATTAACACTTGTGCACGTTTGTTCAGTACCATCGATCACATCGTTCATCATAAAAATAATGATGAAATGGGCTAGCGCTTGACCAGAACTCATCTGATAGAAACTGACGATGTGGTCTAAGATTTCACTTACTACCTCTTTCTAAAATAAGAAAGGTTGCAGACAATATGACTTTACTGTTTAAAATAACCTCAAAATGTATTGACGGTCCTGAGCTTTTAAGCAAGATCAAGCTTAATACCCCTCATAAGCCTATTCGTTTTTGTCCTCTTATCAATATACCACAGTTCTACACTAACTATAGACGTAATTCATACATGTTGAGAGTGAGCAAGAACTTTAACACCATCGATAAGCGCTTAGGGTTGAATCTATTCTGCATGAGCGTTGTGGCGGTTAGGCAGCTGTTGAGTAGGGAATTCTTTGTTTAAGCCTATTGTTATGTCATTTAAATTCTTCGACAAACGCATATTGTGTACCTTCGTAATGTCACTAAAATTTTTACTTTTTAAATGTTTATCCTCGAGGACCTATAATAATTAGCTTCTGGATCTATTAAGATTGTTAATTTTTTTAAGGCTGTTGGCTTAGAATAACTACTCAGAAAAGATAAGTTTCCAAACAACGCCTTCTCAAAACGTAAGCTACAAATTCGCTTTGTAGCTTACGTTTCGATTGGTATTTTAAACAATTTAAGCAAGAAAATTAATGGATTACCTGTGGAATGTCACACCATAACTCTTATGCTGCTTTTCTGATTTGTTGTGGTACGATTTCACCGCGCAAATTGTCATAGTAAAATTTTTATATATTTTTTGGTGTCATATATGAACACCATTTAAATGGCTTAAATTTTGCGAATGTACTTGGTTTCTTTGTGTAGTTATTCTAAGGCTGTTGGTCTTCCTTTTAAATAAATAAATAAATAAAAGATGGAGCACACTTGCCCATGAGTTACAAATATTCATTGTTTTCTTGAGTAGACCCACCCAGGTTGTCGTTATAGGGAAAAACGAAGCAGGAAGCACATTCAATTACTTTGCAGTCTGAATTAAAAATAAATTTTGGAAACGCTGCGTGCAGACTTAACCGAAGTTGAAAACGTAAAGCATACCATTCTTACAGATTAACAATCAAAAGAACTAAAGCTTTAGAAAAATAATATTATGACGTGATTTATTCACGCTACACAAACAATTAATCGACTTTCAAAAATATTACTCAATCTTACTATATCAAGCGTTAACGATGTAGTTCTAACACTGGCATTTCAAAACCCAGACATCCTTTAGTTCTAAAGTTCCATGTATGTCACCTTTAAAACTTAGCAAAATGGCAGAAGCCTTTCAGAAAATGCCAAGCGTAGTAAGGGCAAACATTTGTCCGCTCCCATGCCGCTTTTGTTACACCTTTGAAAGGTTGCTGGAACACTGACTCGGCAATCTCTTTTATTCAATCATCGGTGGAGGCAAACTTTCGGGTTCCAGGCGAATTTTGAAATAGTTTGTTTCTTGTCAGGTAACACTTTCATTCATCGAGCAAGAACAGTTCTGAGAACTTTAGTAGCAACCTAAATAGATCAGGACCTGATTTTAATTTGTTTAACGCATCATGCTCACGCCTGCAAAATGTAGGATGAGCTACCGCGGTGTTTCCGAGAAGCTACAACATGGGGTTCTTCAAAAGGCGAGTTAATAGAGTAACGTATTTATGATGCCTCTGATGTTATAAGTATCCATAGGCGACGGTGACTGCTTACCGTCAGGTGTATGACTGCTTGTTTGCCACTAATGGCATAAAAAAAACCTCACTCATTAATATTTCAGATAATACTATTTAATCAAGAATTAATAATAATAATAATAATAAAAAAAAAAAAAAAAAAAACCGCTGACACCTACGCACGTCATTTTTTTACAGTGATCATTTATATTTAATTTTTGATTATTTTGGCCTTATCACAACTACAATTTACTACAACGAAGAATTGCAAAAAAAAACTGAACAGTGCAATATATTTTTATCCCACAAAATCGCAAAACATCAATAGTGAAATAACTTACACGAAATCGCCTTGGAAAAAATTTGACATTTAATTGTCAAGAAAAATTGAAACATGGAAATAGATTTTATAATAAATGATCACACGTTCAAAGACAAAAACAGCGGCACTACGTAGCGCACATCCAAGACCATTGGCCACCCCGTCAACATCAACAAGCTCCTCATCGGAGGATGGTGATTATCTCACATCCCGCGACACCAGCGCTTCGAGTGATGGGAGTGGACCTTCGACGCCGCCGCCGCCACTAAGACCTGCGCGACGGGGACGTCCTGCACTGCCGGCACGCCTGGGGCATGTGGAGCTACCAGCTCCGCTATCTGCCCCTGCTACCGGTGGGGTGCGTCGCATGCGATGGACTCCCGTTATAAACGAAAACTGCATGCGCGCATATTACAGGGCTACAGAGGGGGGAACTAACCTGTCAGCGTACCGTGTTAGGATGCTTCCTTTGTTCCAGGCCCTTGAACCGACTGTCACTGTATCCGCCCAGCGATTATCGGATCAAGTGCGGGCTATCCAACGGTGCAATTTGTTGGATCAGTCTGTGCTTGATCGGCTCCGCCTGGAAGAAGTACGTACTCGCCCGACTCCTCCCTCGACGCGGAATCCGCCCGTTGCGTCGTCTGCACCGACATTGGCGTCAAGGCCGGCATCGGTGGTGACACTAGCGACATTGGCTGATCCCGTAGTCGACGAGGGAGATTTGGCGAGTGGTGTCTCCGACCAGGTAAGAGAGCAATTGAGGGGGGCTTTGGAAGACGCGATTTCACAGTATCGGTTCACACCCGTTTCTAGGCCACGACTACCACGTTTACCCACCCATAGGCGTAACTTGGCGTTAATGGGAGCCCTGAATGCTTTGCTAGCTCCATATTTGAGGGCTAGCAAAGATTTAGTTGATACCCACTCGATCTTATACTGCGGTGCCATCGCGGCGTGTCGCGTTGCACGTGTTAAGTTCCCGGACACTAACCGTGCACCGCGAACCGTCGGGAGGGTGCCTGCATGGCAAGTGCGGATCGAGCGGCGTATCAGTACTTTCAGGACTCTCATTGCAAAGCTAATCTGCTTCAGGCGGGGGAATAATCGCCCCCGAGTAATGCGTTTCGTGACTCAGGCATTCGCTGGGACCGATATAAGGCCTCAGCACTATCTAGCCAATGTCACGGAACGCATCGACTATCTGAAGCAGAAAGTCTATGCATGGGCAAACCGTATTCGCCGCTACAGAGAGCGTGTGGATAGATATTGGCAAAATCGCCTCTTCCAAAGTGACCAGAGGAAGGTGTACCGAGGCTGGGAAGAAACTGAGCAACGTGTGAGTGACGGACAGCTGCCAGATGCAAGCGCCATGATTAATTTCTGGCGTGGTATCTGGTCGGTGCCCGTCGAGCACACGGAGGGTGATTGGATGCGTGTTGTCGAGCGGGAATGCGAGTCCATCGAACCCATGGGGTCTATTTTAATAGACTCCGTAGACGTTAGTTGTGCGATCCGTACGGCGCAGAACTGGAAAAGTCCTGGGCCGGACGGGTTGCACAACTTCTGGATAAAATGGATTCGATGCTCGCATGACCGCTTGGCGACACAATTCCAAGAAGCCCTTGAGCTCGGTTCCCTTCCCAGCTTCATGACAACCGGTGTCACCTTCCTGCTCCATAAGTCCGGTAGTACCACGGAAGCCAAAAACTACAGACCCATCACGTGCTTGCCTACCATCTACAAGCTCCTTACATCCATTTTGAGAAATAAAATTAACGCGCACATTGTTGCGAACAACGTTTTGGCCCATGCTCAAAATGGATGTAGGGTTGGGTCCCGTGGTACTAAGGAGCTCCTCCTCATTGACACGGCCATTAGCCAACAAGTCCGGCGAAATAGAGGAGCCCTCTCCGCTGCCTGGATTGACTATAAGAAGGCCTATGATTCAGTGCCTCATTCATGGCTAGAGAGGGTTTTAGAGTTGTATAAAATTGATACAACTCTAAAATCATTCTTAGGCGCATGTATGAGGCAATGGACCACAGTCCTTCGTCAACCAGGCAGTGGGGACGGTGCCTCTGGCCCGCAGGACTTGTTAAGGATTGAGCGAGGCATATTCCAGGGTGACAGTTTTAGTCCATTGTGGTTTTGCCTGGCTCTGAACCCTCTCAGCACTTTGCTGAGGGATTCAGGACTGGGCTATCGGCTTCGAAGAGATGGTCAAGTCATCTCTCACCTGCTGTACATGGATGATCTCAAGCTGTTTACACCAAAACGCCAAGACTTGATGGAGCTGCTAAAAATCACAGAAGTTTTTAGCAGCGCTATCAAGATGGAGTTCGGTGTAGACAAGTGTGCGGTCATGCATGTACAGCGAGGGAAAGTTGTGAATTCTCCAAATTTACAGCTTTCAGAGACGATGACTCTCAGATCGCTCTCCGAGGTCGAAACCTATAAATACCTCGGTATGTCAGAGTCGTTGGGTATATCGGTAGAGGACATCAAGAAATCGGTGAAGGAGCGCTTCTTTTGTCGCCTTACAAAAGTACTTAACAGTTTTTTGTCTGGCGGCAACAAGGTGCGTGCCTTCAACGGTTGGGTGATGCCTTTGCTGATATACTCCTTTGGCATATTGAGGTGGACTCAAACTGAGCTGGACGCCCTGGACAGGAGGGTCCGTCAACTGCTCACATCGCATCGCATGCTACACCCACGCTCGTCTGTTATGAGACTGTACATTCCGCGGAAGTGGGGGGGTCGAGGCTTTTTAAATGCCAAGAACCTACACAACCGCGAAGTGTGCAGTCTCAGGGATTTTTTCCGTAACAGCGAGAGTGGGATGCATCGTGATGTTGTGGCTGTTGACAGGGGTCTCACGCCGCTCTCCTTGGCAAACGAGAATTGGCGCAAACCATCGGTGCTGAGCATCGAAGACCGCAGGGACGTATGGAAAGGCAAGGAGCTGCACGGGCGGTTCTATCGGGCCTTAACAGGGCCCGATGTGGACCTGCTTTCGTCGGTGAACTGGTTACGATTCGGTGACCTCTTTGGGGAAACCGAGGGTTTTGCCTGTGCGATTGCGGACGAAGTTATCAAGACGAACAACTATCGGAAATATATCATGAAGGACGGTACGGTCGACATCTGTCGGGCATGCCACCGTCCTGGAGAGTCTCTCCGACATATAATTTCCGGTTGTTCGCATCTTGCTAACGGCGAGTACTTGCACAGGCACAACCAGGTGGCCAGGATCATCCACCAGCAACTTGCCCTTCGATATGGCCTTGTCGAGTCTGAGGTGCCGTACTATAAGTACGCACCAGCGCCAGTTCTTGAAAATGGTCGTGCTTTGCTCTATTGGGACCGCTCTATCATCACGGACAGGACTATTGTCGCCAATAAGCCTGACATCGTGTTGGTCGACCGGTCCCAGCGCCGGGCAGTGCTCGTTGACATCACCATCCCGCATGACGAGAACCTCGTGAAGGCCGAGAAGGACAAACTCAGCAAGTACCTTGACTTGGCTCACGAGGTTACCGCCATGTGGGATGTTGACTCGACGATCATTGTCCCGATAGTCGTTTCGGTGAACGGTCTTATAGCGAAGAGCCTCGACCAACACCTTAAGAGGCTCTCGCTAGACGGTTGGGTCAAGGGTCAGATGCAGAAGGCAGTAATCCTTGACACGGCTCGCATTGTCAGGAGGTTCCTCACTCTGCAGCCCTAACCACCGGTAGCTTGGGCCCTGCCCCGCTGCCGGTGGCACCCTAGTTTTTAAGTTTTTTATGTTTTTTATGTATTTTTTATTTATTATTAGATGTAAAAAACTTAAAAATTAAGACTCAAAATAAATAAAGTGAATAATAATAATAATAAATATTTGGGACATTTTGCACACACGGTCATCTGACCCCAAACTAAGCAAAGCTTGTGATATGGCTGCCAGAGACTGATATACATACATATATAGTTATTTAAATACATACTTAAATAGATATTAACAACCAGATATAGAACAAACACAAATATTCATCACACAAATGTTTGTCCTATGTGGGAATCGAACCCACGCCCTCAGGCTCAGAAGGTAGGTTCACTACCAACTGGACCAACGGGCTATCTAACGGGCTATTTAGTATTTTTACCGACTTCACGAGGTAGATTTTTCAATTAGGATTTTTTTTTTAGGATTCCGTACCCAAGAGTAAAAACAGAACCCTATTACTGAGCCTGCGCTGTCTGTCCGTCCGTGCGTGATGAAGATGATGATGATGATGAGTGTAGTGTATGGTAATACGTTTGCGTCAAACTTGGCATGATTATAGTACACACTCTAAAGTAAAACAACAAATAATAAATACTGGCCAAGTGTGACAAATTTCTGTTCACAGAAGTTAAGCAACGTCAGGTGCGCTCTCTGCTTGGATGGGTGACTGGACTATTGGGGAGCGAGCCTGGGCGTGATGTTGTCTTTTTGCACTACTTTTGCGTACAGTAATAAACAATTTATGTGGTGTTACGGAACGCGTAATGCGCCAACACGACTCGCACTTCTCTGGTTTATTTTGAAAGGTGATTTGTCGAGAGTGTTATCTTATAAAGAGGAAAGATTTGTATGTAAGTATGTTTGTAACGAATTGGCTCAAAACGTACTGGACCGATTTTTTTTTAAATCGGTGCAGTACTCCACTGTACTTCACTGTTGGAAACCTACACTATCCCCGGGTGACATAGGCTATAATCTATACCCGTGCAAACCTGCGGCGGACCGCTAGTTAGTTATGATTCATGAAAATTTGATTAGCCGTTTGAATATTATAAACTCTTTTACAAGGGGTTAAAAAAATCAATTTATACATGTTAATAAGTAGCTTACAAACCCGTGAACTTTGAAATACCCTTTCAAGGTTAGACAATGTTAAACCATAATGTATTTTTGTGTAGACAGCTTTCAAACAGTCCCTTATATTATTGTAGACAAGTTAATTTTATAGCAAGCCGATGAGTGCCAACATTTCGGAGAATTCATCGCGAATGCAAATTTCTCCACTAAAACATGTAAAAACACACATAACATTGTACAAAGCGTTAGACGGCGCTTTACGACGGTTTTACGGTTTGATTTCGCTCAGATAGAGGTTTATGGTGTATGAAATGAGACGTATAAACTACGTTGCGTTAGAACTTCTGTCTGATAATGCTCGGGTTGAAAATTTTTCAGACACTAGACATACTCGTTACATTTGAGAGTAAATTTTCATTCAACCTACCCTATTAAATTTTTGTAAAGGCTTTCCTTTGGCCGCCAATTCACGCGAAGATGCGGTATACGATGGAGCACGCTTGTCTAGAATAAACCAATTCACTCTTGATTTGAACACACCTAGATTGTTACTATCGGGGAACACCCATTTAGGCAGCGCATTCCACAGACTAGCAAAAATAAGAAAGAAAAAATAAGACAGAGAGTGCACTATAGCACATTGTGGCGTCAAGTTGTGCGCGCGCTTTACAAATTATACTAACACACGCTTTGCGGTAGAAGGACAGTCCAATGACCAATGACCAATTACCCTAGACTTGAACACTCCAAGATTGTAATGCTGCGAAAACACAGACAGGGGCAAAGCGTTCCATTGTTTTGATGTTCTAAGAAAGAGGAGTCAAAACGCTTGGTGCGAATAAATGGCGTATCGACCAAGTAAGGGTGACGCCTTGCCGTTCGTCTGGACGTCCGGTAATGAAAAGGTGATGAGGAACAAGTTCATGAAGTTCCGTTGCACACTCTCCGTGGAAAATCCTATAAAATACCGACAAGCTTTACGCCGGTGGTTTAGGTTCTTAAGTATTTTTCCAACCAACACTTCGTCCTCAATTTTTCTGTGTAATATATTTATATTATTTATAAAATTTCAGAATCAAATAAAAGTAAGATTTTCTTTCCTAAACTTCTATCGTCTTCTCTCTCTGAGGTAATAGAGTCCTTTGCAAGCATTGCAACACTGACTCGTGAGTTTTCGAGCGTCGAATGCGAAACGACTGACGTCGGCTTAGAAATTTATTAACATGCAAGTTGGAGCGAGAGGTACGTGAGTTTCGATCGAGTTGTACGTGAGTTTCAGTCGAGTTATTGTCGCGTGCCAGCTTTGCATTCTCGAGTGCAACACGGTTAAGCCATCTGCACCGTTTGTGATTCAGGGAGCGAGTGGCATCGATTGTTGCGGTGAATTGGATATCGGATGATATGTTTTATTGCATTCCAATCTTGATAGCTCGTTGGTCCAGTTGGTAGTAAACCTACCTTCTAAGCTTAGGGGCGCGGGTTCGATTCCTACCTAGGACAAACATTTATGTGATGAACGTTTGTGTTTGTTCTATATCTAGGTGTTAATATCTATTTAAGTATGTATTTAAAACTATATATAGTATGTATGATTGTATGTATGTATATCAGTCTCCGGCAGCCCTATCACAAGCTTGGGGTCAGATGACCGTGTGTGCAAAAATGTCCAGAATATTATTTATTCAATCTATATATACATACTAGCTGCGCCCCGCGGTTTCACCCGCGTACAAATGACCGCCGGCGCTCACTTCGTTTTAGTCGGTCTCTAGGCGTAGGAAGTGCAACACGTGACTAATGTTACATGATAATGAAACATTTGACAAAATAATGCCTTCGCGTGCTTTCCCGAAGTGTAAATACACAACAAAAAATGCTATCTATTTTTCGTAACAAATGTACTGTACATGGTTATAATTAGGTGTTGAAGTATAATGTCAGACGGTTTTGACTCGTTTTTACTGAGCAAGTTCATTGGATATGGCCCGTCCATTCATTTTACTTAGGTCGAAGGTTAAGAGTATAAAATTTTAAAGTATGAACATGCTTGGACAATCTTATTCGAGCAAATAAAATTTACAACAAACATTTTCACGACTACTACAAGCATCTCGAATAAAACAAAATAAAATAAACCAAAAGAATACTTCATTACATTAACTGAAGAGTCATTGTTGTCGTAGCAATCCAATCTTTCCCGGCAAAATAACTGTATTTCGTGAATAACTAGCTGAAAAAACGTTTCAAAAATATACCGTGAACAAAACGCCAAAGGAAAGGTGGAGAGGCAAGAGGTTTTATAGAACAACTTTGGCATGGAGTCGCGTAGCTCGGTAGATATAGTTGGGGTGTGGTTACAGTGACAGCGATCAAAATAATGATACGATTTTAAAATCACAAGAAATCATGAAAATCTTTTAATAATATGTCTTATTGAAATTTAATAAACCTAAAAATTATTGAGAATGAGAATCGCAAAGCGCGTGCGTCAAGCTAAGCGCTCCAAACTAAGGTCTGAAAAGTTCCATTCTCAATATTTTTATTATCCCTATATAAATTCCCCTTAATAGTAAAAGTTGTTGGCAAAAAATAGACAGCCATGGAGACTGCTGAAATGAAAACTTATATTTTGGAATAACTGTCACATTCACATGTCGGTGACGAAACACATAATTTATGCATCTGCCAACAAACATCGGTCACCGTGGCTACTATAAGTTTTTACTTCAAAAAAAGGCGTCATGGGGACTGCCTACAGAAGTGAAAATATTACGTCACATTAGCATGTCGGTGACGTGAACCCATAAGTTTTGCACCTACCAAAATCGCACAACGAACCTAAAAAAATAATTTAAAACAAACTTCTTATCTTAAAAGACATTGAAATAAAACACGACGTCATAACACTGACGGTACCAGTGCCGTGCTGGTGCCATGCCAGCAACGTACTTATGCGAGTGTCCCTAATAAAATCGATTACGAATTCCCGCTGTAACTCGAACCTTGCCAAAAGAAACAGAAGGGAAAAAACCGTTGTCGGGACGCAAAACGTCGACGACGCGGCACCCGAGGATCCTCACAGATATGCAAAACACGGGCCTTTGTAACACGATCTTATTGTGGACCCACAAGGATGCAGATCTTATGTCTGTTTCAAGTTTATTAGGAAACAATCTTGGATCTCAAATAAATACAACATAACTTCTTAAGCGATGGAGAGCGCTGATGGTTGTGCGGTAGCATGTGTGCTTTCTAATCTGATGGCACCCGGTTCGATCCTCGGCCTGCACCAATGACTTATTTAGTACTTAAATAAATTATGTGCAGTTTCAATGCCATCGCTCAACAACGGTGAAGGAAAACATTGTGAGGAAATTGGTATGTCCAAGAACCTCAAAAGTTCAAAGAAGTATGTCATTAACCAACATACACTGGGCCAGCATGGTGAATTAGAGCCCATCCTCTCTCTCTTTGAGAGAAAGTCAGTGTACCAGCAGTGGGAGCATGATAGGTTGATAATGCTGATGATGATGAAATTCATTACCGTCATGTTTTAGAAAAATGCGTCAATAATGGGCCATGTACGTAGAACGAGGAGTAAATAGTCTACACAGACCTGTATAGTCGGTTCTACGTTTAAAGCCAGTAGAAAAGGCGTATTTTCATTTAAGAGAGAGATAAAAACATACATAATAATATCTGTCTCATTCAATGTTACTACTGATATGTATATTATGTGTCCTCTCATTATTGTTAAGTGGATGTCTATAATACAACTGATACAATGAAATTTGAACTCCGTCAAAGGTTTTGTAGAATAGATTGATGCAGAAGTTCGCACAAATGGGTCAAAACAGGTTAACGATGATATTAAGTATATATTGAGCAGTGCAAGTACGTTTTTTATTGATCTTCAAATTTGACAATTGAGATCGACAAATTAGATTAAATGTCATTTGATCAATACTCGCTATGATCGACTCTATGCACAGATATACACAACCAGATCGGCAATATCTTTTAGTGAAAGAGACAACTTGATATGGCTCAGCACAAGTACGAAAAGGACATAAATAGCTTTTGTTGTCCTTATCGACGTGACCTCTTTTTGGTACCTCAAGTGTCAAAATCTGTAATAATCAGTGACAAACAAAACGGGTCTGAATTATATTTATTGCCTTTTTTTGGTGATTTAATGTGATAAATGCGTGTTTCCTCTGAAAAATAATTGTAAAAGATATTTTACAATGGTTGGTTGTAGCATTTTGGGCTGCAAGAAGCGCAGTGAGCGAAAATACGATGAAATATCATTTCACACGTAAGTAAACATATAAAGCTTGTAACGATCACCTAAATAAATTCAGGATATCAATTCGCAAATATTTTATTCATAATTAGTCAGTTTTTAGGTCGATTTGTGGTCTAATTCTATGAATTTTATCAAATTATTCACTTAGAAAATAAATTATGAATGTTGCCAGTTTATGAAAGAAATTACCCACCGCAACTAACATAAATTATTCGTTCTGCAGGTTTCCAACTGATCCTGTCACATTGCTGAAAAAAGCTGGCACATTGCAAGAAGTGCAAAATACCGACCCTTTTATGCCCATATGAATATGGTGAATGTTAATATTAAATATATATTAATGAGGCCACAGTTATGAAGCTGGAAAAGCAAAAGGCGATATCGGCGAACCGATTCAAAAAGCTACGCGCTGTTCGTGAAATTTGTACTGTAAACATTAAAGAGTCTATTTATCTAATTATTTGGAATGTTATACATAATTCCATTCATGAAAAAACTAAACTGACCAAGCGCGAGTCGGGCTCGCGCGCTGAGAGTTCTTTACAATCACAAAATACAAAAAGTTGTGCAAAAAGACAACATCACGCCCAGGCTGTCACCCATCCAAGTACCGACCGCGCCCGACGTTGCTTAGCTTAGTGGTAAACAGAAATTTGTCACTGACTCGCACTTGGCCAGTGTTTATTATTTGTTGTTTTACTTATGTTCACTATAATCCGCTAAATTTGACGCTTGTACGGATTACTGTTTTTACACTAGAACAAATCCAAAAATACGTTTAACGTTTGTTGCATGAGGGACCCCCGTTCCGTTTTAACTCTGACTTTTTTATTATATTTTATTAATTATAAAAAATCATGCTATGGTTACTTTTCAGCCTTTTTTCTAGTACTATATTCTAATCCTAACAAATAATTATAATAAAAACGCAAGTAACTTTCTGTCTGTTTTTACGAGGAAATGGCTAAGTCATGGTATAATAATATACTCCGCCAGGTATAGCAATTCGAGAAAAAATGTTTACGTGGGCGTCCCGCAATGATGTCATGATGTCAATTTACAACAGGTTTGAGAGAGATGACGATACACCACGTAACAGCTGATTGAATAAAGTGGCAACTGGACAGTGACTTCATTGCGGGACCACTCTCAAATTGCTAGACCTTGTTTTCTTAGATCATGGGCTAAGTCAAATTTTGTCAGGACGATAGGGGTGTGTCATGGGGACAGACAACGTACTTTTCTTCCCAGAAAATTGCAGGTAGCTCCGCGGGTTGCAGCAGATAGTGTATAAAATATAAATATTTAAAAGGTAGTATTGTTTCCAAAGTACTCATTGAAGATTCACTACCCATCATAGTAGGTAAATTACCCTAACTTATAGCAAATCATTTTAATGTGGCAACACACCTTGTTGAAGCGAGAGGCACTGAGCTAGCCACGCTCATTGAAAATCTATAGGTAGTAGATCTGTGACTCTATGGCATTTTAATGAATTTGATGATCGATAAAGAACGATACTGGCACTGCAGTTTCGTAAAGCGGATTTGGTGCACTTTTAGGGGCAAAAACATTATTTGTGCGATGCTTTGATGCATGTTACATTCTTGAATTTTGTGAAGCCATTTAAACGTGAAAGGGTTCCTAACAGACAAAAAGACTCAGTTATTTTCACATATATAATATTTATGTGATGGGTTTATTTCTTTACTGTACACACTTAAAGCACTATAACACTTATAACAATGCTATATTTTACTCTCCGACTGTCCAACAAAAGGTCATTAGCCCATACTGCCGATTAACGGCCGTCAATCGGATGCATTGACAATGACAAGTGGAAGATTGTGACCGTCTCAGGGCTCCCCAGGATTCGTGGAAGAGATAATGGAAGGGATTGATCGTGGTAATTTGCTAGCATTCCATAGGAGATGTACAACTATGTTCATCTGTTTGGTACAAGTGCAAGCGAAAACCGTTTTAATGAAAAATATTATGTATACACTAGCTGCGCCCCGCGGTTTCACCCGCGTAGTGATGAAAAATGGTGATGATGTTGATGAGAGCATATGTCACTCTCTGGCTCTTGAACTATACCTATGCAAAAAATCAGGTCGATCCGTTGTTCCATTGCAGCGTGAAAGAGGAACAAGCATCCATACATCCATACATCTATACCTACATCCATACATACAAACTTTCGCGTTTATAATATTAGTAGGATTATCATTAAAAAAAACCGGACAAGGATGAGTAGGACCCGTGCTCTGAGGGTTCCTTACAACGGAACCCTCAGAGCACGAGTCCAAGAAAAAAATAATGCTGAAGTTGAAATATTGAAAGACAAACTTAACTTTGTAGTTGACAATAAGGTTCTTCGATACATTCCAACTACAAAATGTAAGTTTGTAATAGCAAAATAAATATTTTTAAATGATACAACTTCCAATTTATGACTTTCGGATTTATTCCTATATATGTGCTATAAGACCTTACGTCTTGCCAAATTTCATGATTCTAGCTCAACGGGAAGTACCCTATAGGTTTTGATTCCCCTGTGAAATCGCAAAATATGCGACATAAACGTTCATATCTTTTGATTGCGTTGACTTACAACTTTTATTTTTTTACAGCCGAAAGAAACCTTAGATACAAGTATTTAGTTTAAATTTCAACTTGATACCTTTACACGTTCTTGGGAAAAAGGGTCTTGACAGACGGACAGACGGACAGACAGACGGACAACGAAGTGATCCTATAAGGGTTCCGTTTTTTCCTTTTGAGGTACGGAACCCTAAAAAACGTAAAACACAAACATTATAAGTTAATATGCTACTACAAAGAACAAAACAATATTTTTACGTGGGTTTTGAAGTCGGACGGGAACTATATTTTGTTATCAAACTTAGATATAAATTTTAGTTTTTTTTTTTTATAATTTTTCTCGCCCTGTGTCTGTGTAAAATAGTTATTTATGATACAAGTGCGGTAAGTTGGTTATTACAAACGAGTAGACGAATGTAAGCCCGAGACGAAGTCGAGGGCTTACCATAGTCACGAGTTTGTAAAAACCAATCCGCATGTGTGCCATACAACGTTTTACAACACATTTGCGAGAAAAAAACAAAAAATTGAAATTTAAAAAATACCATAAAGTACACGCACGGTGCTATACAACGGAGCGTGCGGTAAAATTCATTACCGTACGCCCGTCGTATGATGCGTTTTATTACCGCACGCTCCGTTGTATGATCCGTAATGTTTAACTTTCGAACGATGTATACAGGCTTCGTAAGTGCACTTTTTGAGCAAATGTGTTATGTAAATATGATTTTGTTCTTTGTAGTGGCATATTAACTTAGAATGTTTGTGTTTTCTGGTTTTTTGAAGTAGACTTAAAAAAATTATACATAATATTTTTCATTAAAATATGACGAATTTTATACAAACAAAAACAATTTTAAAATTTTATACTCGTATGTGTATGGAAATCGATATGTATCTACTTACGTATATATTTAATGTACTATGTGAGTGAAATATATCCATACTTTAATCACAGGATTCATCTTTAAATCCAGATTTTCTATTATTTTCTGTATATCGGTAGTACCAAATTAAAACTCAATTCAAAAGACCTCTTTAAATCTATTACGTCAATACAATACGGTATCAATTTACCGATATCTTAGCTGCCACTGGCGCTTTAAAAATGAGGGTAGATTTAAAGGTAAAACCGCATTAGAATGCGCGGTTGTGACGAGACATAAAACATTTTTTTTTGTTAAAATTTGCCAGGTTTAGATTGGATTCGGTGGGAGATGTGGCGCGTACGCATGCCATGGGTGGGTTTTTCAGGGCTTACCCTATAGTAAAAGTTGTCCATCATCATCAGCCAGAAAACGTCTACTGCTGAACATAGGCCTCCTCTTTAGCCTCCACACTGAACGAAAGCCTGCCATCTGCATCCACTCGCGACTCTCACAATGTTGTCTGTCCGTCTAGTGGGAGGCCTACCTACGCTGCGTAAAGTTGTTCATTATGATGAGTAACAACAACAACAACCTCTACAACACATCAACAACAATGACCTCTTTTCGGCTTGAAATGCGTAACCCTAGAGTTTTTTTTTACCAAATTCAACATTGTAGCAAAATTTATATATATTGTGTTACTGTATGAGTAAATCGTTCATTCTACGCAGTATTGATTATAAAGCAGTAAATATCTAGTCATCGTCATCAGCCCACAATAAATTACTGACGTCAACCTTTCCAGACATACGTCACACAACCCGATCATCGGTTTTAAATTTTCATTTGCTGTTAACTGCCACACGTTTGCCGTACTCCACTGTCGTCGACCTAGTGCGATTGCACCTTTAAAAATTTCAATTCACGCTGCAGCCGTGACGGGAGACTTGGTGACGAGGCGTCAATTTAATGGAAGATTTCGCATACAATCGCTTTGCTATAGCGTTGCACATTTATAGAGTTATTAGGTGCGCCCCGCGGTTTCACCCACGTAGTGATGAAAAATGATGATGATGATGATAATGAAAAGTAGCTTATGTCACTCTCTGGCTCTCGAACTATACCCATGCAAAAAATCAGGTTGATCCGTTGTTCCGTTGCAGCGTGAAAGAGGAACAAACATCCATACATACAAACTTTCGCGTTTATAATATTAGTAGGATATGGGACAATATTTTTTGCACACGATTCTATTTTCAAGTGCGTTTTTATATGAATATGATATTTTTGATTCATACCTTCCATTTTTCTATTAACTTTCATTAATATTTTCCTTATTTTCATATCTTAAATTTTTCTTGCTTATTAGATTAATGGGAATATTTTTTTCTTTAGTTTGTCATATGCAATACTCAAAACACACATACTTAGAATTCAGTTACTTCTTAGAGAATGCTGTCTTATGTCTTATTTTTGCAGTGTTAAAGAGAGAGAGAGAGAGAGCGAGAGTGAGAGAGAAACAAGCATTTAATTTACTAACAGCTTCTTCATTCAGTCATTTAAGTTTTATTTCGATTCTCTCATGACTGCAGAGGGTGATTATGTTATATTGTATGCGTTGTACAATAAATGATGTATTATATCTCAATACCAAGTCATCATCATCAGCCGGAAGACGTCCACTGCTGAACATAGGCCTTCCCCTTTAACCTCCACACTGAACGACAGCCCGCCTTTTGCATCCACTGGATATCCGCGACTCTCACAATGTCGTCGGTCCATCTAGTGGGAGGCCTCCCTACGCCAACAATACCAAGTAATACGCAACAAACACAGCAAAAATATAAATTAATCTCCCGGGTTATTACCGGCACGCTATAATACTACGGTTTATCATAAAAGATGTAATCTCAGCACTGTAATCCCACAGAGATAGCGATATTCTGCTGTACAGAGACGTGCATTGATGTAAATGAACTAGAAAAGACAATAATTGTACTAAATCTAGAAAAAAAAATATCCTGAGAATCACTTTGCTTGTGTAACACCACAAAAAAGGATAAATTAAGCCATTTAAACAGGGTAGACTATAAAAACAAGTATAAATTGGATATTTTAAACCCCGTGAAAGCCAATAAACTTCAAACGACTGAACACATTTTGACCGAACAAAATACGGTTTATGTAAGGCCCTTAGTGTTTTTGAACTGACCCAGTTTATAATTCTGAGCATTGCAATAAGCGGTTCAATACTCAATAAGTTTATAGCGACTTATTTATGTATGCGTGCTGACCTTAAATAACATGTTTTTGTACATCTTACATTACATGTAGTACATAATATATGACCCTGTTAGGGTATGGCAACAGAAAGAACGGAATGGTCTATTTGTACATCGTCGAAATGATCCTTTAAAAATTTGCCCAGGGTGTAGTAACATTTGGATAGAAGGCTTTTTTGAGAACATTAGTGAATCGATATTTCATATGTTTATCGGGACTTGGGTGTTGGGGCTTATTAATGAAGCTGTTTTATTTTTATATCTTTTATTTTATTTGGTAGTTCATCGAATATTTTTACGGCTATAGATGTAGTGCAAGAACTATGAATTACTACATTATATTTCGCTTCAATAAGTTTTTGTCTGTATTGGCATCTGATTTCACGCAGCTATTCTCTTGACACTGTACACCAGTTCTCTAGGCCTCATCTTTATTCGTGTTTCTTGAGCCACATCTAGCAACTCTAATCCCGTGTGCCCCTATCAAACGCTCGTTTGCACAAAGTATAGAGTCAAAGTACATCTGCGAACGGTTGCGAACGGCCGAACGACTTTACGAACGCTCTCTCCCTATTTCCGAACGAATAAAAACGTTCCGAAGGACTTCATGACTTTTGTTATGTCGTATAATAGTCGTATAGCGCTTAGAACCGTACGTGTGTGGTTTTCGTAGCGATCCTGAAAATATTTTGAGATTTTTTGTGGATCGAAAATGGGGTTAAAATAGGTGCGTTTTATATGACTGTAATGTTAAAACGATTTGAATTCAGTTTCTACTAAAAATAATTAGGTCACTTACCTAATAGATGTGCAATAACTTTAAAGCTGAGGGCACCAATAAGTATAGTTCTTTTTTCAATCTCAATTTTTTTAAAGACTTTACTTAGAGCGCTACGTGCTTTTGCCCGCTATCCTAGAGAGATCGTTATTTTTTCGGGGCCAATAGTAGCATATTTGTTTATTCAAGGTATAAATTACTTTTACACCAAATAACATTCAAATACATTCAGCTGTTGCGGAAGTGAATGCGGGAAAATCAAAGATTTTTCATAGTATACTAGGTATTTTATCTAAGGGAAAAACCAGTTGCCAGTTGGCCCAGTTGGTTACTTGCCTTCTCTGCTTGGGTGAGTAGGTTCAATTCCTAGCTAGGAAAACATTTATGAGATGTACATTAATTTGTGATTCTTCAATATCTGGGTGTTAATATATATTTAAGTATGGATTGAAAAATTTATAATAGTTTTTTTTTTCATTTATTTAGCATTTAAAAAAAAAAAATTTTTACAAATTGGATACAACAGCATTTAAAAACCACGAATGTTTATTAGTAATGTATATACGTATACATAACCTATACCTATTATGTATATTAGTTGTATGACTCTGGCAGCCATGTTACAAGCTTTGCTTAGTTTGGGAAAGCGTGTACAAAAATTTCTTGTTTAAAAAAAGAACTTACACACAATTTTTGTGTATTATAAAATTAGTAATTTTAAAACATCTGTTTCGTAATTGTCTAGCAAAATAAATTGGTTCCTTTAATCGCTCCCAAAATGAAACATTACAAAATACCTGAGGTGAAACCGTCTCGTACCTACTTATCAAAGGATTATACCTACCCTTTGTTGCGGGAGGGGTAACCTTGAAACGGCGGGCTGAGACGCAATGCAGATTCCATACGTAACTATACTGAACTATGTTCGACGTCTGAACAAGTTTCAGGCGGGGAAAATTGATTCTTTGAGTGATTGGCGTGACAATGCGGCGGGACATATTGGGGTGCGGGACGTGACTGCTGACTACTATTCAGATAGCTAACTTATCAGTGTCACGTCTTGAATAAACCGTATCTATGCTATTCAGGGAACTCAGTTTTGTTCTTATGTCTATTACAAGTATCTTTAAAGTCTAGAACTACTAACATTGAATATCAGAGTGATAAGCGTGACAATGCTACATGACAAAACTTTGATCGGTGATGTAGGACGTGTCTCCTATCTATCTAACTTATATTCAGATACCGTTATTTTATGTCTCGCTAAGGTAACAGTGATAGAATATAAATAATAAGATACACTTACGTGGTTCTCCTGATTATAATTATTATTTGTTTATTAAATTAGCACGGCAATTACATTAATTACATATTATCTAACTTATATATATGAAGCGATGTATGTATGTATGTATGACATGTACAAATCGGCTGGACCAATTTTGACGGGGCTTTCACTGGCAGATAGTTCATGTTATAAGGAGTAATCCACGAGGGTGAAACCGAGGGCGCAGCTAGTCTTCTTCTTCTTATATATAAAGCTGACGTATGTATGTATGTATGTTCCCTATGGACTACAAAACGGCTAGACTGATTTTGACGAAACTTTCACTGGCAGATAGCTGATGTTATAAAGAGTAATCCAAGCGAGTGAATCCGCGGGACGCAGCTAGTTAAAGATAAATAAGAATACAATTTAATAAAAATTATATTTAAAAAAAACAATATTGTCAACATTTTATTTATGTTCCACGGGAATTACTCACGTTAGATTAAGCCGGTCACTCCGACTATAGTTTCAACCGCATTCTCTTTGAAAAAGACCGCCTTATGCGGTTGAAATTATAGTCGAAGTGACAAGCTTAATCTTACGTGAGTAATTCCCGTGTAACATAAATAAAATATGAGAAAACTACGTCAGTTTCCATTTTCCATACTACAATATTGTCAAATTTACAAAAAGGACAAACTAATTCAAAAAGTTAGATTTGATATGTCACTCGAGCATTCGTTTCACAAACCTTCAAACCGTTTACAACCTTGCATTCAGACAATATCACCTTTCATCCATCGACAACCCGGACCCGGGTATGACCTAAAACTGCGACCAGAACCACCGGAGGATGGGCAGCAGCGTCCTATTAGTACACGGTGAACGTACTGCGATCCCCAAGCCGCCTGCCAAGCGTGGGGATTATGGCAACACCCCTCTCTACGAGGGAGGCCTTTGTTCAGCAGTGGACGTTTACAGACTGATGATGATCCATCGACAAACACATTCTACAAAATGAAAGATTTGGACGTGACAGCGTAAACATAGTATTGATTAAAAAAGTTTATTTTATTCTCGTAGCTTTTTGTTCACCAAAATATTATTATGGCGTCTCGTCAGACAATTGCTTTTCCGAGTAATTGGCGTGACAACGTGACGTGGCGTATCAATTGGGTCAGAAGAGTAAGTCTTATTTATGAGTCTCATCAGACGCTACGTCAGCATTGACTCAAAACTGAGATGTAGCATCCATAAAGGATAGTTCAATATATATACATATGAGAACTAAGTATAGGTACTTTGTATTAAATTGAATTAAGTGAAGTGAGGTGTAATATTAGAGACGCTATAGGCGAACAACACGGCTTTAAAATCTGACTAAACGCAGCATATACAGGATGTAAGTGAAACACTCTCGAAGCCAAAAGAAGGTAATTGTACTCATCATGAACAACTTTTACTATGGGACCAACCCTGAAATCGCGAAAAAAAAATCAGCTGTTCCATACATTTTGTCGAGTGTCAATGACCGTTTTCTATAGAACAGCTGATATTTTTTTCGCGATTTCAGGGTTGGTCCCATAGTAAAAGTTGTTCATGATGAGTACAATTACCTTCTTTTGGCTTTGAGAGTGTTTCTTTTACACTCTGTTTTATTATCTACTTACCTATGCATGTATATTATGTGCAATTTGTGAAATAAGGGAAAGAATATGAAAGACTTTTTACGCTATATCTGTTGTTAGAAAGAAACAAAAATACAATTTATTGTGGACATCGGAGTGCATGACTGAGAGACGGCTGAACGAAGTCGGGCAGCCAGCCTTGCATTCGTCTAGTCAATATGGTGACGGGCACAACCTATCTACAGGTAAAAGCTAATGGTACAGAATCACTACCTCAGATTAGACAAGAGAAAAATGCGAAAATTCCACACCACTTTACGGTTGATATTGCGAAAGCCTGTACGAAGCGACTTTACTTTTATTGTGCGAACTGCTAGTCTATGGAATTCGCTGCCTGAATGGTTCCCCGATAGTTACAATCTAGGTGTCTTCAAATCACGAGTGAATCGGTTTCTTCTAGGCAAGCGTGCTCCATCGTAGAGAGTATCGTTGCTTTACACCAGGCGAGTTGGCGGTCACACACAAGCCTATTATATAGGTAATTGAAAAAAAAATGCCTTAGTGCTATTATCGTTCGTGCTCAAATGTTTTCGTGCTTCACCCACAATGGCATCGATTCTGATGTACTCTCAACTAAACTAAACTAAATTTGACAACACTAAAATTGTTGCCATCCTTCGCTTACATTTTAAAAAGAAAAGAGAGGCAGATAATTCGCTTCGCTTTAGGCGATAAGGCCGCCCATTATACTGCCGTTTATTTGTTTTTATGTTACTTTAAGTTTCATTTGTATTTTCGGTGTGTAATAAAATTGTATTGTATTGTATTGTATAATTTTAGTCCTGTTCGATTAGTTTAGTAAGTGGTATGACAGAATCGACGCCAATGTTCACCAAACTGTTTAAAATATGTAGGTACGGCAAATTGACAAATTTTGCACGCATAATAAGTACCTTGCAATGACACTAATGAACCAACTAGTTGTCCACATTCAAAACAAAAGGGTGACAAGGCCGTCTGCAGGGTGAGTTTGACCTAAGGCAACAAGCCTGATTTAGGCCAGATGCGTTCACACCCACACCTAATCTTAGCTAATCTAAATAATTAATCAGTTTGAGCAATCGAACTAGTGCTAAAGACACTAGGTTCTTTGATTGGTCAAGAAATTAATTACCAATTTTTTTTTAATAGAATAAGTGGCAAACAATCTACGGGCCACCTGATGGCAAGTAGTCACCGCTGCCTATAGACACCTACAATACACGGGGCATTGTCAGTGCGTTGCCCACCATTGAGGACTCTACATAATGAACATAATAATAATCAACATAATGAAACGTAAACACTAAACAGGTTAAACATACCCAGAAAAAAAACTACTTAATACTTTAGTATAACGGCCTCGTTAATTTTGTCTACCACTTAAAACCCTAAAACCAAAGCCCCTCTGTTATCTCAGGCAATATCTCTTCCATCGACAAGCGATTAAGCTATCGCACACTTGCTGATATAATTTAGTTAAAATGTTAAAATCGATCGCCCACTAGGGATCACTACGACTAATCGTCCAATCAAGGTGCAGGTAATTGATTCTGATCACCTATTGGACACTGGACATTGTAAGCTTTCGATAATTTATAGCCAACTTTAGTTAACGTTGAGTGGAGTGCAAGTAAACTGGAATTTTAGTGCTGTCTTTAAAATGTTGGGTAGTTTAGTTTTACAGTCTTTATTAATTTGGTGTTCAAATTTTTTTTTGGAATACATTTTTGCTGCTTTCATTCACCAAGGCGTCTATTGTAAAAAGAACACAATTGTTTTTATATAGTAATTCTATATCAATGATCTCTAAAATTATAGATTTAATGACAAGAAATGCAGTGCTTGGAAGGAAGCACGAAATTACTCACAATAGCGAGTTTGAAAAATGAGCCGTAATAGTATAGCAACATGGTCGGTAATTGTAAAAAAAAACGGATGTAATTGAGAACCACTTATATTTTTAAATAGGTAAAAAATCGGTTCCCTGTTTTAATACTCATTAATTTATTGCATAATATAAAATTCCCTAGTGTGAAAGATACTAGGTTCTTTGATTAGTCAAGAAATTACCAACATATTGAAACGTAAACACTTAACAGGTTAAACTTACCCACAAAAAACTACCTAATTCTTTAGTAAGGGGGAGGCAGTGTTCAGCAGTGGACGTCTTCTGGCTGATGATGATGATGATGATGAAATTCACATACAGATCTTAGGTAGTATGCTTCAGATAGGTATACCAATAAAATTATCCATATTGGATATGGCAACAAAGTACAAAACACAAACAAGGCAACAAAACAAATAGTACAGTTTTATTGGGTGTGTTAAATCTATAGTTTAAAAAATAATTGTTTTAAACACATAACTGAATAATAGAGTTTAACAACAATTAAATACTTTGAAGGATGATTTTGATCTCCCAAAACATCTAACTTTAACGAATTTTCAAACACCAAGTTCATTTAATTAAACTTTATAACTTGTAACTAAATTAATTTTCTAACGAACATGATTTCAAAGAATGCTTTTACTTTGAAATAGACGCGTCTTTTAGTTACAAACTAAGTTGGTGAAAGTACTGTAAAAATTAAAAGTTGGAGAGAAACGGAGAAGTATATGAGGATGGATGGGCCAAAAGAAAGTTCTGTTATCTAGTAGAGAAAATAGTTGAAATATAAACTAAGTCGGCTAAGTAAAAACATGATAAAGTACTCAAAACTCAATAATTTATTGCATAATTATGAAATTCACATACAGATCTTAAATAGCATGTTTAAGATAGGCATAATGACCCTGATTCGGGTTATGACAATAATGTGTAAGTAATGAGAAATGGAGTAAGAAGTATCATATTATAATATTATTTCAAAAGAATTCACAATATATCATCGATCAAAGTTTGAGAACTGCTAGTGTGAGGACACTAGTGATTCTCAAACTTTGATCGAAGCATTATTACGATCACTTTTACTATTGTACAAAACACGTCTTTTTCTGCTATTATGCGATGAGACATGGTGTGCTCTTAGTGTTTCATAGCTTAGGTTGATTTAAAGAAGACAAAACACTCGTAGAAGTCTTACAGAGGTCCAGAGCTTCGCGGAACAAATTTGTCTTTTTGTGATTTAAATAAATTACATACCTACATACCGGCTAAATAGATACAATTCTAAAAGCCAAAACTATGTCTTCATATTTGCTAATAATCTGCAATCTACTCGTACCAGCACTTAAGTTATTCATTCTTAGTAACACTCAACTAAAAACCTAGTATTACAGCGCGTACAATGATTCTTACTAAAAGTTGGCCTAATTTTTTTTTCACCTATAATAAAACAAACTAAATGTCATCTTTAACAATGCTATAAACAACAACAAAAAATATCACAGCAGTCAACTTTTCGCCATCCATTTTAAGCAAACGTCTCCACGGCGAGCGCACGTCTCACAAATCCTACTTTTTGCTGTCTCCAATATTTCGTGTACCTGCCCATTTTTCGTTTCCTCACGTAAACTTCCAGACGGCAGTCACAATACCTATCAGTTTACGACGGCTCCCGAATTTGGCTTGGAGCCATTCGAAGCCTGGATTACCATTACGAGGGCTATGATCGTGTTCCGCGAACCAAATTAGGGTCACCGGTCCCAAGGTCAGTGCGTTCCGAGCAGAGCAGTGGTCGATCTTTGTACAATGTACAGGGTTGGCTACGCACATTTACATAGATTCTGAAGTAGTCGTGTTTTGCCATTCTCTTAACTAATTTAACAGTATTGATATCTTATTATTATTATTTCTTTGTGCCCCGAAAAGTCAGAGAAGCCATCGAGATCAGTCGACGTCCAACCTTCAATTGGGATAGAGGATGGAACCTACCACCGACTTGGAGACCTGGATGGAGTCCGTGGTGACTTCCGCGTGCTGGGGTATTGCCGATACACAGGAAGATTCGAGTGAGGAAGAGTTCCAGTGTGCGCCGGTGCAGCATATTTCTCTACGCACCCGCACCCGATCAGCTGCCGTTGACATCACGTGCGCGCCGTGCGGTGGCCCGTAGTGCCAAGCGAGACGCAGCCGAAACTATAGTCGGAGTAACCGCCTTAATCTTACGTGAGTAATTCACGTAAGATTAAGACCGGCTTAACGGCCAGCTATCCGAGTCACGTAGGCAACAAAACGCTCCCTCAGCCCCCGCCAAGTTATAGCGACGATGTATTTTGCCACCCAAGAGTCAGGACGCCCGCGGGGGGAGTGCAACGACAAAAACGAACATAGGTCTGACCTCGATGACGCCTAGCGCGGTACTGAACGCGGTGCGCGCAAATTCTCGCGAACTTTTTACGCTTTTAATTTCACTAAAAAACGAAACTATTCACTGTCAAAATTCTATCCAAATATATTTTTTTTTAATAAAATTGCCTTTCAGGACATGCAACTTCCAGATTGTTACGAGCTTTCATTAGAGCATAAAACGAAAAAAATAAACTGAATCACATTTTTTTTTTGATCGAGGAAAGTTTATTCTATCGTGTTTTGAAACAAATCATAAACTCAAACACAAATGTATCTGTGACATGTTCTTTTTCCATCTCAAATATTGTAATTTAACTGAATAAAATTGATTTAAAACCGTTTAATTTTCTATAAGAGGCCGTTAATCTTACGTGAGTAATTCCCGTGTAATATAAATAAAATGTGTTAAAGCAACGTCAGTTTCGATAATAAAATTACTTAATATTGTTTATACATTGGTATTTAATTAAGTAAAGAAGTTTCTTGGCAGATCCTTTTATTTCGTCATTGAAGTTGAAGTTCAAATACAACGCCAGCTCAAAAGCTGTGTGTATTAATTTCTGCGACAAAATCCAAGGTCGTATCCAGTCTAAGGTCAATTAGGGTCAGACTAGAGGTTGGAAATAGTCGCGACCTCTATTACTGTGGTTATGACCGACAGGGACCGTTCCAAATTAGTTCTTGGGATAATTAATTCAGTGAAGGTGTCTGGATAGCGCGGTCCCATTTTGGGAATCAGCCAGATTTCAACACTCGGAATAAAAACGAGTGAAGTAGATGAAAAGGCTTGATAAAAAATACTTGCTTGTTATCTTCATCTTTCTTTTTAATATAAATCGATTGCCGTGCGATGTGTTATAAAAACTTGAAAATGGCCTTGACCCAATTTCTTTCTATACTGAAGACTGAGACGCTTAGAAAAAAATATCGAAAAATTACTTAGAAAATTTGGAAAATTCTGAAAGTTGTTTTTTCTACGAGATTTTTATATAAACCTTAACTCATTGGACAAGACAACGTTTTTCGGGTCAGCTTGGTTAGTATAAAAATTCAGACTTCACATTATTAAACGCAAGCCTAATATAAAAAAAAAAAGAGAAACGATTGAGAGTTTTTTTGTTTTGTTTTTAATTTAAAATGCAACTCCACGGACTCCATGGTCCGTGACTTTTATTATACTTGACTACAATTTTATTAACTTAAACGAATTTACTTAGTTATTCACAATACAGGGAGAGGAAAGTTATCTTAACCTAAGGTTAAGTGATTTACTCCCAATAATAATTTTACTATAATGTTAGGTTACTTGATGCATCCCCAAATGGCTGAAGTAACCAATTTTAGCAGTAGGTAAATTTACTACTTGTTATCCCCAAAAAAGTTGAGTCTAAAGAAGTATTCACGCAGGTGAAACCGCGGTTGCAGTTAGTGTGAAATAATTAAATAAAAATAAATAAAATAACTATTTGGGACATTTTTGCACACACGGTCATCTGACCCCAAACTAAGCAAATAATAAACGGATGTGAATATCGTAGCTACGTACGTCTTTCTCTTTAAAAAATTATATCTAATTTTGAAACATAATTTATAACGGACTCTTCAATTTTACAAGCATTTGAAATACGTCTATTTCTACGTCGAAATATCTCCCGCTAATACAATTTATGTCTTACGCACGAGATGTATTGGCTCTCCATGAAATCAATCTAATCCGACGGAGGTCTTTACGTCCTAGGCCGAGAGATGGTGTTTATGGACTGGTAATTTAAGGGAGGAACAGTTAAAATTGTTGACCGATTTTTTTTGCTATTGATAGATTAGGTGCTTACCACAGTTCAGTTGATGAATTAACGGTGTGGCCAAAAACAGAAGCAAATTTAGTTTGCATTGGTAACCTGCAAATTTTGTTCGTCATCTACATTAAGAAAATTCTAGAATAATTACGGTTCATACTAAGAGTGTCGTTTTGAGTAGCGTGCCTTGGAAAAGACTCAAGGTACTTGCAGACGATGCGTAGTACATGTAGCAAGTACAGATTGCAAGTGGCTACTACGCATCGTCTTCATCGTCTTGCTTAGCAAGTTGCAAGTTGCAGTGGAAGTCGTTTGTAGCAAGTGGCAGTGGAAGTGCTACAAACCACTGCAACTTGCACCAAGCAAAACGATACAGACGATGCGTAGTAGCTACTTGCAATTTATACTTGCAACTTGTACTACGCATCGTCTGCAAAAGCCTTATGTTCAGTTGCACCAAGATTTTGATGAAATAACTATATCTTCTTTTTTGAGGGGTCTTATGAATTCTGTAGATTAATTATGTTTATGTATGTTTATAAATATGTAATTAAATATTGCTTGAACTATCTATGAGCTTTCGTTGCCTATGGATACTTCAAGTCATGTCTTTGATTAGATGAACAATTAATTACTTAGTTTTAGCATGTAATTAGATCAATAGTTTAAATTTTACTAAGATTTTATTAAGAAAACTCCTTAAAAAAAGTTAAGTTAAAAATTATAATTATTTCGTTTTTTTTACTGTTCATTATTAAAAGTTTTTAATTGTTTATCTAAATACAATGCATATTGGTAATGGTAGGGCTAGTTTCTAGAAACCCTGTAGTAAATGAAAATGAACGGCAGCTCCTATACCATTGGTCTATATTTGAATTCTTCGATTGATATTGAACTAGTTTTCTATCGCACCGAACAAATAGGAAATATTTTATGATGTTTGCTGGATGAACACGGCTTTTATCCAGCTGGGGAATTCATTTTTAGGTTTTCGATTATATTTTGCTAAAAATAGGAAACTGAACGGTTTTCTAAAGTTTTATATTCAGAGCGAATGTTTGCTGACTGGTCACTGAAAGCGGTAGAAAGATTTGTTTTATAACGGAAAATTTGACTTTACAGAAATTTTAATTTATAGAATTCAAATATCTGCAAGGAGGTTTATCTAAGAGTGTACAACCTCCCTGCTAAAACATAAAGTTTTTTTTTATTTCGTGCAAGAGACACATTCTATTATAGATATAGATTTAAAAAAAACCTTTAATGGATTTTAACAAAGCAAAGTTTGCAAACGGTACAACTGATTCAACTGATGATCAAAAATGGTGGTATGAAACCACATTCATTTTAAAAGACTTATTCGACGAAACCCTCCACGAGGGAATGAATAAGGAAGTTTTTGAGTTGTCTCTATAAATTTGATTTTTCCGCGAATAATCTTGCGTTTGACCACCAACTCGCTTGTTGCTAAGCGACGATGTGATCAAAGATATAGCATGCAGACGTAGACACTCTTCACTCTTCACACTTTTCACTCTTTCTTTTCTTATCTTTTAATTTTCTGCATTACAGATAAGCGACATACTTTCTAGGTACGTTGTATACCTTCGGTGTAGCTTCATCGCAGTGAGACAAACATCTGATACAATTCGAACCTTCGCTACAACAATGTAGTTAGATCCACTGGATTCGAAGCCAAATAGAAAGACCATCACCTTCGGGATTTACAAAAGCAGTAGAGATTTACGACACATTCCTATCACCATCTCCCAGAATATATCAGCATTACAATAAAATAGATAGGAACAAACAGCTTCCATCCCATCAACTTTATGGGCCATAAAGAAAAACAAATTCATTCGTATTGCTCTGTACCTACCTGTAAAAGTTTCACCGTACACTCGACGCTTTTGCGGCGATTGGCGATTTGTTGTTGCCGAAGTTGCTGAGTTTAATGGCATGAAAGTCACTTATCATTTTTATTGGTTAAGTACTGCGTAAATTTTGAGTTTATTCACAGGTTTTATCATCATAATACTAGTACTAACGGATCAAGATAATTATTGCATGACATCGTTGCAAGATCGTTACAACTTGGGTGTCTCAGTCACAAGTGAATCAGTTTCATCTTGAAAAGAGTTTTATCGTAGACTGCTATATCGCCTAACATCAGGGGACGAAACTGACTACCGCAAGCTATTCAATAAAAAATAACATTTGTAGAATTCCTTGTGTAGATAATTTAATAAGTAAACACAAGAAAGCAGCTTTTTTAATTATTGTATAATGAAGGTGTTTTACACTTAACAGTATTTTAATTGAATTTATTAATAAACTTTACTGAATATTATTTAATGATAACATCATAAATACCAAACACCATTATTGTAATAATTATTATTATAATTTTTCTAACTTAAACGTTACCATGTACTTATAAATACTCATTTTCTCTTCCTGAATACAAACCCCACGTGTTGGTGAAGCTATCGCTACAAATAAAGTAACCGAGTGCGCGGAGTCCGTTCCGTGTAAAGGTAGAAGACCTATTACGTAAAGGCGCACTTTATAAAACCCTTGTAATGTACTTAGTACCTGCTGAGTGGATTTGTTCCAGCACTAAAATGGACCTAAGTAAACTGCGAGGATGAAACAATTTGTGCACCCTAATCAAATAAGTGTAAAAGTGAATTTTAAATTCGCCTGGTGTCTTATTTACAATCGGCGACACGAAGCAACACAATTATATTTCTCCGTGTATGGCTTTATTATAAGTACAGTACGGCCATTATAACTTGCAGCAGTGAAGTTAGCCGTTAAGCTGCACAATGAATTTTTAGGAACTAATTTGTTTATTGCGCAGCTAAACAGCTAACTTCACCGCGGCCAAGTTATAACGGGCGTAGAGTGCTTTTCATGTTTGAAGTCCCCCAGACGCGGCGCTATCATCGCGTATCAATCACTATCAGTATCATTTCTCGAGTAGAACTTTAACAACTTTTGGCATCGTACACGACTCTTTAACGATGGAAAATTAATAAAAATCTCACTAGCGTCCAAACACAGTAACAACACCTGACAACTACAACATGGAAATTTAGTTCCGCTGTTTGCCGTGGGACTTCTTTCATGAAAAGGACTCACGACTACTGTACGAGACGTACACATCGTGCTGTCACGTCACATGCCTTTTAGCGTGTCGTGTCGTCGATATTAAAGTCAGCCGGACAGAATTACCATAATGAGTTCGGCGTAACGACTCAATCTGAGAGATGGCCGGTTTATTGCCGCGTTGTTTTATTAAAACACCTTCGGAACGGCGGCTTGATGAACAAATGGAAATTGAGATGGGACACAATCTGTGTCGTTCGGATGGAATTGTTTTAAATCTTTATGTTAATTACTAATAAGAAAGAAAATGAACTAGAATCATCAGAGAGTCGTATGCTTGAATTAAACGATATGCATCCCAACACTAAAAGGCAGTCATCATCGGTGTCCATCGAGATGGGTTTTTATTTATTTTTAAATATATTTTTCCAAGAACCGCCAACCTTCGCAACATCTTCAGAGGATGCTCGTATTTTGAAAAAAAGGGTGTATTTTTATGTGTGGTAGTCTATAATATCATACTTGCTGAGCAATGGACTTTCACTCAGAAACTGTTTGTATATTTTTCCAGGATAAAAAGTATCTGTCACACTCTGGTATTCCAAATATAATATCTATGCAAAAAATTGCTTCAATTCGTTGCTTTGTTATTAAGAAAAAAGAAACAACGTAAAATTATAATAATGATATTAAAACACATTTTAGTTATATGACACGGGAATTACTCACGTATGATTAAGCTGGTTACTCCGACTATAGTTTCAACCGCATTCAGCGGTTATTTTCAAGGTGCATTAAGGTGTAAGGTAATATAAGGTGTATTTATAAGGTGTATTTTTTGCGTGCAGACTTTTTCTCGGTTTGTTTTGAAACTATAGTCGGAGTAACCAGCTTAATCATACGTGAGTAATTCTCGTGTCATATGAATAAAATGTGTGAAAAGCATGACACTAGTGCAATATAAATTAATATGTATTCAAAATCAAATGTATTGCAATAAAAGTTGTAACCTATACGTACCTTATTGCCATCATCATTAGTATTTGTTTTTAGATTGGTTTATTTATTATATTATTTTTATTTTGTAGTGGTGTAGGTACTGTATGTTTGCTTGTACCGAAACATCACCAAACGGCTCCAATAGAAGACCAGCGACGGTTAAAAGCCAGCTTTATGCTGAATTAGGGCCGATTTGTGACCATATAACCTGTGTAAATTTGCTATTTAAAAAAACGTAATTTGGTCACAAATATACTTTTTTCTTTGTTTCTTTCTTTCTTTCTAAAACCACGTCAGTTTCTATAAGAAAACAAACACATTTGCATATATAATATTACTCTTTCAATACAAATTGGCCTGTCTAGTATTATCCTCCATTATATTCCTTTGCTTTATTGAATAAACCAGTATTTTGCATAACGTTTCCACTCCACTTACGATAGCACATAATGTAAATGGAAATCAATCCCCCGGACACAAAGCAAATTACGAAAATTATAAATCAATTTACTTTAATTATATTGAGCCGCGATGGGAGCGAGGTATTGTTGACCTAACGAGCGGTAAACACATTTTATGTTGAAGTTTTTTTTTCTGTCTACCCTCACTTTTTCATTGTCATAAGGATATATTGGCAGCTTTTTGGCGCCCACAATTTTTTTATAATAATAATAGTTTCTAGTTTTCTTTGTTACTTTGCTAGTTTCTTTACTTTTCAATATATTGGGGGAGGTGACGGAACATAAGCTGCGGTGACTTGGTCAAGTTACGCGAACGGAAGAGGATCGAACCGCAAAGAGGGCATATTTGGGACGTCCGATTGGACGTCACCTGATAGAGTGGCCCGAGTAGCGCTAGCGATGCCATGGAAGCTGATCTGCACTCCAGTTGCCCAAGATTCAAGATCAATTTAAGTGTTCAGGAAGCAACAACTTTTTATTGATACGGTGCAACGCTGATTTTATAACAATACTCTTTGGCTTAAAGAGAGGGTGTTGCAACAGTCGCATACCGCAACTGCTAGGGACTGGATTGCTTTGCCACTGTCCTTGTTTCCTGAAAACTACAACCTGAGTGTCTTCAAAGCAAGAGTGAATAAGTACCTATATGTATGGTGTGTGTGAGTTTTGTGTACCTATGTGTGTGTTTTTTATTGTAATGTTTATGTTATCCTTGTTTTGTGGTATTTTAATAAAGATTCATTGTATTGTATTGTATTGTATTGTATTGTACCTTCTAGGTCTACGTGCTTCATCTTCAGCTACAACATTGCTTTCCATCAGGTGAGTTGGTGGCCAAAGGTTGTCTACGTTTGGTTATACCATATAAAATTAATTTTGATGTTTAGTTCCGTGATGACTATAGGGAATATATATATATATATAAATTTTTGGAAATAAATAAAACCAATCGCCAAACAAAGATAAAGTTTATATTAAAATACTGAAAACTAGCTGCGCCCCACGTCTTAACCCGCAAAGAAATTCATATAAAATCTCACATTTTAAAGGTTACGTACCCAAAGAGTGTCTGCCAGTCTTAGTGTTGGTTGCACCATCTTACTTTAGCTTTAACAAACATCGATATTTCAGTTAAATTACCGGTTAGGCAAAAAAAATAGTTGCACCATCTGACAATTGTTAAATGACGTCATAACTTGAACTGTTAACCTTAACTGCCCATGCTTCTCTATTGTTTATTTTAAATATCTGTGAGATAATTAAAATATAAATCCAGCTATGTATCTGTAGTAAATAAGGTCTCATTTTACTTGCAACCCTGACAAATTTAACTATACTAGTGAATACGCTGGTGCAACGCATTTCACAGCAATAGCTAAAGTCAGCGTTATTGTTACTGTCAAATTTTACATAAACCTTAACTTTAACTATACTTTGGTGCAACCCACCCTTATATTTTAACATAATACCAGTTCAGTAGTTTTTTGCCCTAGCACAAAAGATATAATAGCACAGTGTAAAAACCGTAATAAATAATAGTGCCAAATGGTTAAGTGCGAGTCGTGCACGTGCTAAAGATCCCGAATTGAATGAAAAAAAAACACTTTTTTTGGTGCGAAACCCTTGGTGCGCGAGCCCGATTTGCACTTGGCTTTTTAAAGCTTTTTAAAGTCAAGAGCAAATCGGGCTCGCGCACCCAAAAATGTGTTTCTTTCATTTGGTTCTAAAGACCGGGACAAATAATATCGAAATATACCTAAACAAATATTGTATTATCTCGGAGATCAAACTAGCAACATCTTACGTACTTATCGACCAAACCACCAAACACCACAGAGGCTGATTTCCCAGTACAAGGTCACGGCCTGACAGGCAAGGATGGCCTGACAGGTGGAATACATGAATGTCCCAGCAGAATTTAACCCCAAAACAGCGAAACTCTAAGGTGAAAGTTCGTCTTTAACCAACTTACTGGTGTTGCCAAAGTAACAACATTAGCTAAATTAAAAGAAATTTCGTTAGGCCTGAATTACTAAGCTAGTTTCGACATGGGTGTTAGTTAATAACAAGAACAAAAAATATAATAAAGTTGATTTTTTTATAAATTTTTGTTTGTAATTTTTATTGATACAGGCATTTGATGCAAAAGGCAGGCTGTCGTTCAGTATGTAGGTTAAAAGGGGAGGCCTATGTTCAGCAGTGGACGTCTTCCGGCTGATGATGATGATGATGACAAAACATTTTTAGAGCACGCTTTTATTTATGATGCCTTTAATTTGTATTTAAATGTTTCTGTTCTTATTTTAATGGCCATTTTGAAAATATTACAATTGTGGGTATTGCATATTGATATAAATGCAATACACAATATTTTCAATAAATAGGGATTAATTGACACTAATTCCAATACCAATTAAATAAAAAATAAATAAATATTTGAGACATTTTTGCACACACGGTCATCTGACCCCAAACTAAGCAAAGCTTGTGATATGGCTGCCAGAGACTGATATACATACATATATAGTTTTTAAATACATACTTAAATAGATATTAACAACCAGATATAGAACAAACACAAATTTTCATCACACAAATGTTTGTCCTACGTGGGAATCGAACCCACGCCCTCAGGCTCGGAAGGCCATAAGCCAAGCCATATTTTTTTTTTGGTTTTAATTATGAAATTTTGTTGAACCGTGTGTTAAACTTGTGAATATAAAGTTGTAGACTTAGTACCTCCTGTTTTAGTACCTCAGCGCATACTGTAACAGGCAATTTTAGGAGACCCCAACACTCTAAGGAGTTATTGCCGTGAGCAAACTTTGCTTCGGTTTTAACTTTACATAATTCCATAGACCACTTTAAGTAAATACACTCGGCGGTAGGAAAATTTGCTTACATTCGCATGTAACTTAGAAATATGGAAAAGTTTCTCAGTTTTATTGAGCACAATAAGTTTTTATTATGAAAGTGTGTCTACAAGGGCAGTATGAAGGTGATATGCTTAAATTATGTCTGCTACGAACATTGTTTTACAGTTTTTGACTAACTTTTTACCCGATCTTGTGCTCATTCTTGCTTACGTCGCTTAAAAGTGGGCGAGTTGGGGCCAAACATAGATTTACGTCCTTAAAAAAAAAATACTTTTGTGTGAGTGTACAAACAAAATGTACAGCAAACAGCGAGATACAATTCCTATAGAGTCACAATCTCTCAGTGAAAACAGTCAAAAAACGTCCGAGCGTACATACATTGTGTCAATTATATACTTCACAATGCCACATTTACTCCAATTTAGACGTTATGTCACTTGCACAGTGTTCAACGTTGCTAGTCTGCTAAAGTGCATCGCAGCTCTGATATTGGGCAGCGTTGTATTGGATCGCGGTTGCCTTACAGCTAACCAAAAATTTGGAGCAATACGTAGCGTGCGCAGAGTTTTGGTTCGGACATTTATTTGGCTCGTTTGTGACTCTATAGGTATTATATCTCGATGTAATAGCTATTAAAATTTAATTATTATTTAGTCTATAGTCATTACTTTCCCAATGGTTTTTCATATTCTTCAGCGAATTACGATGACCGGAAGTTTTTTTGTATTACCCAAGTAGCTACTTACCTGGAACAAGGAAAATAATGATTAATTACATTTTTTTTTTAACTATGTATTAGTTTTTTTTTTAGTTTTTTTCTCAGTTTTTTTTATTATTGCAAATAAAGATAATAATTTAGTAATATTTCATCATCATCATCAGCCAGAAGACGTCCGCTGCTGAACATAGGCCTCCCCCTTTAACCTCCACACTGAACGACAGCTTGCCTTTTGCGTCCACTGGATACCCGCGACTCTCACAATGTCGTTGGTCTATCTAGTGGGAGGCCTACCTACGCTGCGTCTTCCAATTTGTGGTCTCCACTCCAGAACCTTTCTTCCCCATCGGTTATCGGTTCTTCGAGCGATGTGGCCTGCCCATTGCCACTTCAACTTGCAAATTTTAACAGCTATGTCGGTGACTGGTTCTTTGGCAAATATCCACGTTCCGGATTCTATCGCGCAAAGAAACTCCGAGCATAGCTCTCTCCATTGCCCGCTGTGTGACTCTGAGTTTCTCTAAAAGGCCAACAGTTAAAGACCACGTCTCAGTACCATATCTCTGTGCCAGTAATATTTTATTATTAACAATTAGCTTAAAGAACTATGAAATGAAAAGCGAGCGATGGTATCAAAACTGCACGTAATTGATCTATCTACGTACTAAATAAGTCATTTGTGTCATTTGTCATTTGTCATTTGTTTGTCGAGGATCGAACCGTTACATTCGACTAAAATATTGTAATTTGGCCGTTAAAGTAAAAAGGCTTCATCAACTATTTCAGATTTATTAATCAATTACCCAATTCCCAACTTGCGCGATCACTCTACTCTATTTTTATTTTTCACTGTAGAGTTAGAAACTTGTTAGGGAAGTAATTAAGCGATGTACTTTGTTTCAATTAATCGTGCCGACGTTGGATCCCTCGAACAAACGAGGCTGTAGGAGAAAAGATACATAATAAAACCGGTCAAGTGCGATTCGGGCTCGCGCACTGAGGGTTCCGTAGCAACAAATAAATTGTTAATTACTAAAGTCCAAAAAACTAGTGCATAAAGACATCAGTTCAGGCGGTCACCCATCCAAGTTTCGACCGCACCTGACGTTGACCTGGCGATCGTACAAGAACCGTTGGTGAATAGAAATTTGTCACGGACTCGCACTTGGCCAGTATTTATTATTTGTTGTTTTACTTTACAGTGTTTACTGTAATCAAGCTAAGTTTGACGTTTGTAGGTATTACCAATAAAAAAACACGTTAAAAAACGTTTCTTGTATGGGGACCCCTTTTTGTGTTTTCTGTTTGTCTTTTTTTTTTTATCCACCATAACATTACATATTCTGTGAAAATTTCAACTGGCTATCTATTAAGGTTCGAAAGATACAGCCGTTCAAATGTAGGACGGATGGACAGACAAATATACAGACAGCGTAGGCTTAGTAGGCGGACTGCAGTAGTTCTCGACACGGGTTATCCTAGTGAGGACTGCTTCGCAAAGCTTACTATTAT
This sequence comes from Agriopis aurantiaria, assembly GCA_914767915.1. Classification (NCBI taxonomy): domain Eukaryota; kingdom Metazoa; phylum Arthropoda; class Insecta; order Lepidoptera; family Geometridae; genus Agriopis; species Agriopis aurantiaria. The sequence goes on from OU611988.1 coordinate 17,303,010, forward strand.
AGGCTCGTCTCTTAGCTGTGTTAATTTACCACGTTAGTTAAGGTGAAATATTTAAGTTAAAACATTGTATCTTTTAATTATTGTGCGTGTGTAAATAAATAAATTAAAATTAAATTAAATTAGTAATACGGAATTATGACGGTATGGAACCCTAAAAAGTAAGTTACCTCGAGCCCAAATTTGACATTATTTAATTGCTAACAAGAGCTATTTGCAAGTACTTTATATTCAAAAATCTTACAGAGCGCTTAATCTATATATATAAATATATAATTTTTATATTTATATATATATATATGTCGGCGCGTTGAAGTTTTAGCATTCGGGCGCAACTACCGTCGGATAGTTTTTAAGGCTTAGATTATGTAGGTAGGCGTCACCTAGCTTTGTTTTGGTGGACTAGTGATGGAGGTGGCGCCATCACTGGTGTAACGCTGCAGTAACTTACTCTGCTGAAGTTCGTTGTGAAGTTGTGTCGTTGACAACCAATCAGAGTTTAGTAAGTTGGTATACCGTCCGGCAGAGGCGCTAGTGAGCGCGGCGCAGCGAACACGTGCGCGAGGCTCGGTGGAGCACACTTTACTTTGGTGTTTGATTTGGGATTGTCACTTTTTGAGGTTAGAAATTGGAATTGTTGGTTGGAGGGTGGTAGCGTTCGTTACAAGGCGGAACACCTTGTCTCCAAGTAATTTTCAAGTAATTTGGATATTGTAATTAGTAATCATAGCGCTTCGAAATAAAAACTGTAACAATGTACGTGTGATGTCTCATTCTCCTCGGCCACTATACTCACGCCATAGAAACAAGATTAATCTGATGAAGATCGGCCATCCACCGACCGGTGCTCCCGCCTCACGCTTCCAGGCTCGCCCCGTCATATATATATATATATAAATATAAAAATTAATCCCTATTTACCTTGGTCACGCCATAACTTGAGAATGACTTACCGATTGCATTCATCTTTTTTTAAAGTTTTCTAATACTTTGTAGAAGTTTCTTACGGAAAGAAAAATAAGAAAATTGCGCAGAAAATTAGAAAACTTTACAACGATTTTAGCTCGCTTGTGAAACCGCGGGGAGCAGCTAGTAAATAATAATTGAGCGGGCACAAAAAATCGACACCGCTTTATGGTTGGTATTCCGAAAACCCGAACGAAGCGCTTTGATTCCTCTTTTATTGTGCAAACTGCTAGTCTGTGGAATGCGCTGCCTGAATGGGTGTTCCCCGATAGATACAATCTGGGTGTCTTCAAATCACGAGTGAATCGGTTTCTTCTAGGCAAGCGTGCTCCACCGTAGGCCGCATCATCGCTTAACATCAGGCGAGTTGGCGGTCAAGTGCAAGCTTATTATTTATAAAAAAAATATAATATTCAATTTTACACTTTTAAACTATCACGTTAGTTCACTACAACTATACACCAGAGTGTGAAATTTATCATTACGTGGCTAGATAATGCTTAATTCTAATACCGCTTTCTCTTCGATTTTTACTCCGTCTCCAATAAATTCCTAAGCCCTGAGCTGACGCCGTTCAGGGTAGTCCGGCATTAATCTGCCAACAAAAACTGGGATTAGGTGCCGTCAACGCCCTCTACCCGGCCATAGATGAAGTAATAGTAGCATCGTCGCAGTTTACTACAAAACGTGTTGAAATATAAGAAGAGCGAAAACTAGCTATACCGGAAGTAAGGGAAAAGCTCCCGAAACGTTATTAATGTACGTTATTGTTATTTTGAGTTAAATGTATAATAGTTGTGTTCTTTTAAATGTATTTTCATTCCTTACAACGGTAAATATCCCGTAAATAAACATATAACTTTAGTGAACAACCGTGATAGTTTAAAAGAGTGTATTTTCGTGATGTTGCCAATATTTCACAGAAACCTCTAGTAAAATGTCACTTGACGAGCACTAGGGCCTTGACTTGGACTTGACCTTGAATTTCTGCACTTCAATCTGACCGTGACTATGACTTGTTTTACGTTATTTAAATACCTTGTAAACCTATTTATTAGTCCGACTAAAGGACTCTGTTGCTAGGGTCAAGAAAAATACCTAATCATTAAAAAGGCTATAATCAGTTCATAACAGGTAAGTAGAGGTATAAAAAAATAGAGAATCTAAAATCTCATTACTTGAAGACGGTTGAAAACAAAGAAGAATATATTATTCAAACAACCATACTGAAACAAACTTCAGTAGGAGATCTGAATTCAGATGCATTTAAAAACACAAAATATCACCGCATTACAAATGTTGTTGTATTTTATATTCCGATTCTGATGTAGGTACCTACTATTATTATCTAAACAAAACTAAATTTGACAGCTCTAAAATTGTTGCCATCGTTTTCTGACAAATGAAGAGAAACACCGATAAATAGTCTTGTCAAATTAGTTTATTTTAGAGAATGTTAAACAAAATAAAATTAACGACAATGTTGGGTATAAGTAAATGTTAGTTCCGTGTCTGAACTTTTTTGCCAAATAATAACTAATATTATTAGGATCATGGGCACACAACGTGCACCACTTGCTAAATCATCTCCATAAGTACCTAAGTAAAACATTTCAAAAATTCCCTACTGCATTTCCCTACCACTATGTTTCACACATTACACCCCAGTCAATACTCAAGGTTCGTCGTCCAGCAAAAGTCACTTTCTCCCACAATTTCAAGTCACCGTCTTTCTTAGAATTTATGGTAGATACTTGTCGTCCGAGTCACTCCTTAGAAAAGACGAAATAAGTTGATTTTTTTAAATAATAAATTTGAGGCCATGAGAGCGCTGCCAAAAGTTTAATGAAGGATGGATGAGACAGTTTGTTATTCAAGCTGCGGGGCTTTTTAAAATTTTGGGGAAAGCGAGGGTAGAATGTAAATAGAAAATATCCAAGAAACTTCACACCAAAATTTTTAAATAACTTTTTGCCGCGGCTTCATTTTGTTTGGTTATATTTTTTTGTCAACGCCATATTCTTTAAACGTTTAATGAAAGTATAGGGTGGTGCTTAACTATTTTAACAATGACCTCTTTAGGCAATTGCGACATCATTTTAAGCAGAACTGCATTGAACTGCTACAGTTTTGTTCACAAATTGCATAAAACACGGATACTTAAAAATATAAAAAAAAAAAACAATAAAAATATTTATAAGAAAATAACGAATAAAAGAGATCTATGTTACCATAATTATATACCACTAGCTGAAACCCGCTACTTCGTACGCATAGAGCTCGGCCGTCGGCCTTGCTACTAAACAACCCGTTATAGCCTATGTGTTATTCTAATGTATAAGCTATATTATTGTAAACTTTCATTGAAATCCATTCGGTAGTTTTTGCGTCAAAGAGGAACAAACATCCATACATCCATACATACAAACTTTCGCGTTTATAATATTAGTAGGATACAATGTATACCATAGTGGGAACAACAATGGAACAGTTCTTTTAAAATATTATTTTTGGCCTCTAAACTCTCCTGATGGTAAGCAACGTTGCGGCCGAGGCAGGAACACGTTGGTCTAGAAGAAATCTATTCACTCTAGCCTTGAAGATGCCTAGATTGTAGTTCTCAGGAAACCAGCAGGACGACAGGGTCGAAATTTCAGGGTTAGCCCCATCGTAAAAGATGCTCAAAATGATAACGAACGATTAGTATAACGAAACCCTTTCGGCTTATCTCCCTTTCCTAACAACGCTGCATAGAGCCTCTGGCATAGTGATTTTAGTTTGGCATAGATCCTCTATTGTGCTCTGTTGTCTGTGTGTCTCTGTGTCTCTGAGAATCCTGTTAGTTCCATAAAATTAGTCTATACTCTATGCAATAGATAATTTTGGAAATTAAACTATTTGTAAAGTCACTTTTTCATAAACTCCACGTCACATCCAATTTTTTTGGTGAAAACGTCATCCTGTACATGCACAACTTCATAGCCATACACCCAGATACATTAAAATTGTGTTCCTAAGTTGGCTCCGGTATTATGTCTCGTAGGTATGCGTCAAAAATTTGCATCCGTTTACATCGTATCCCGGTGTGTAACAAGTGCGCTGAAGCCGCTCGAGTTGGGAGAAGAGCGACGAGAGCTGTATTTAGCGAATGTTCGTCGCGAGCATCTCTCGCGTGCTCTACGGTGTGAGTGATGGCCGATAGCGTAGCGTAATGAGAGCCTTTTAGAACAACGTTTTAAAATAAAATAAATAGAAATAAAATTATTGTTATAACACCGGCTTGCACTCACGATTATGAATAATATGATAAATAATTATGATTAATAATTTATAATGAATCCTCACGCGAGTTTTGATGAAGAAATAATATTGCCTTTATTTATCCTGTTATAAGTTAACTTAAATACTTATTTAAATTATATTCATTCATATATTTTAATCATACTCTTTACTCATAACAATTAGTTACAAAATGTGTAATGAGCTACCTGACGTGGTGTTTCCGAGAAGCTACAACATGGGGTTCTTCAAAAGGCGAGTTCATAGAGTCTTTAAGAGTGCGTATAAAGCGAGGAAAATTTCTGATTTCACCCGCGCGTCTCGCATCACCCGCATTAGTGTGAAACACAACCACGGCAGCGCGGCAGTCGCGCGCAGCTCCAGTACACATAACTCGCGTAGTCGAACTCGTCATGCGGCAAGGAGTAATAAACACAGGATAAGCATAATGTTGGCGTTTTGGCGATTAGCTGGGTTCGGTCGCGGCGCGCAAAACCGTAAATTGTTTATTTCAATTTTCAAAATTGTGTTTGTTGTATATTTTTAAACTTAATTTTTAAGTTTTCTACAATATCAATATAAAATTAATAAATTATATAAATTAAATTGAAATTGCCTAAATTAATTTTCAAATTAAAATTTTACGCTTGAGACAGAGAGTCAGAGATCGTTAAACATTAAATCAAACTAAACTAAACTAATGCTATGCTATGCTACGCTACGCTATGCTATACTATACTAAACGAAACACGCGAAACGAAATACCCGAAAGCCCGTTGGTCCAGTTGGTAGTGAACCTACCTTCTGAGCTTCGGGCGTGGGTTCGATTCCCACCTAGGACAAAATTAATGTGATGAACATTTTGTGTTTGTTCTACGAGTATACCTGGTTGTTAATATCTATTTAAGTATGATTAATTTAATGTAATTTAATGTAATTTAATGCAATGCAATTCAATTCCATTCCATTCAATTCAATTTACTAAAAAATATCATCATCATACTTCACAGAACCTTCCTCATTATTTGAAGTCGGCCTAATATACCTACTGTTTGACCTACCAGTACCTACCCGAGCCAACCCGGCCGGTCTAACAGTAGGTATTACTACTTACCTTTTTATCCGACTTCAAATAAGGAGGAAGGTTCTCAATGCGACTTGTATAATCTTAGTGTCTCTGTCTACTTGGTCCACAGTGTTGCACCGCAGTGTTGTAAAGCAGTGTTGCACCGCAGTGTTGCAACGCAGTGTTGCAACGCAGTGTTGCAACGCAGTGTGGCAACGCAGTGTTGCATCGCACTGTTGCGCCGCAGTGTTGCAACGCACTGTTGCACCGCAGTGTTGCAACGCAGTGATTGATAATTTTATTGCATACCTACCTTGCCAAAAGATTCGCTTTTTTACCAGCTAAGGAAACATTAACTTTTTTCTGAGATTTGCCACTGTCAAGAAACATTTTACTGTTTAAAGGCAAAGTTTATTTTTATTGTTTCATTCAAGAGCAATGTTTATAACCTCAAATAAGCCACAAATGACAGCACCAGCGAAGGTGGCGCCATCTGAGATAAGTTTTGCCGTGGTTTGCCTGTAGCTTCTCATTACCCAAAATGTATGAAAAATACTGCGTTAGTTCCCTAATACTCACCCTGTGAAATCATTTACCACTGAATAAAACTCAAAATATGTAGTGATGGTCAAAATATTTTCGGATTTGAATTAAATAAAGAAATTTCGTTAGTGAAGCTACTTCTCAAAATCTCTGAAATATTGGTGCCGTCGTTTGGCTTTAGACCTCAGCAGCCATAAATCGATGCCACAGACTTAAAATATTCAAGGATGGCTGAAATATTTTCTGATTTAACGTCTTCACTGAAATATTGAAGATGTCTTCTAGTATTAGAACTGAACAATCTATAATCACCGTTACTGATTTAAAATATGCAAGGATGGCAGAAATATTTTACGATACAAGTCATGATTCTCTGAAATATAAGAAACATTTTACTGTTTAAAGGCAAAGTTTATTTTTATTGTTTCATTCAAGAGCAATGTTTATAACCTCAAATAAGCCACAAATGACAGCACCAGCGAAGGTGGCGCCATCTGAGATAAGTTTTGCCGTGGTTTGCCTGTGGCTTCTCATTACCCAAAATGTATGAAAAATACTGCGTTAGTTCCCTAATACTCACCCTGTGAAATCATTTACCACTGAATAAAACTCAAAATATGTAGTGATGGTCAAAATATTTTCGGATTTGAATTAAATAAAGAAATTTCGTTAGTGAAGCTACTTCTCAAAATCTCTGAAATATTGGTGCCGTCGTTTGGCTTTAGACCTCAGCAGCCATTAATCGATGCCACAGACTTAAAATATTCAAGGATGGCTGAAATATTTTCTGATTTAACGTCTTCACTGAAATATTGAAGATGTCTTCTAGTATTAGAACTGAACAATCTATAATCACCGTTACTGATTTAAAATATGCAAGGATGGCAGAAATATTTTACGATACAAGTCAAGATTCTCTGAAATATAAATGCTCTCATCTAGTGTTGGACGCAAATCACGCAAAACCTCACCTAATCCTCAAAAAAAAAACTCACCTATGTTTCCAACCAATTAGTTCAAAATATTCAAAAATAGCTATTTATTTTTTTATATAACTTCACTTTGCTGAAATACTGGTGGTGCCACCTAGCGTTTGATCTGAGAAACTCGTATTTTATGCTACTGATTCAAAATATTTAAAGATGGTACCGCACTGTTGTACCGCACTGTTGTACCACACTGTTGCACCGCAGTGTTGCAACGCAGTGTTGCACCGCATTGTTGCACCGCAGTGGTGGACTGCAATTCAACCAGTATAAAAAAATACTGGTTGAATTGAAGGTACTCTAAGGTAAATGAGAACCTTCCTCCCTATTTGAAGTCGGATAAAAAGGTAAGTAGTATTTGACTTTGACTAAGGTAAGTAGTCCCGCTAGTGTATTGTGCATTTCCCCTTACCAGCACATACCCGAGCCAACCCAACTGGTCAAACAGTAGGTACTTATGTTTTTAACCGACTTCAAAGAAGGAGGAAGGTCCTCAATTTGACTAGTATTTTTTTATACCGGTTGAATTGAGAACCTTGCCCCTGTTTTGAAGTCGGTTAAAAACATAAGTACCTATTGTTTGACTTTCCACATTTAAATTTTTTTTTATTAGAAGATGTTTTTTTGCTTCCATTATTACCAAGCTATTTTTTGTCTGTTAAAATTGAGAACCTTCCTCCTTTTGCAGAAAGCCGCTTCTCGTAAAAACGTGAGAAAATGTGGATGGAACTCTCAAGTCAAATTAACCATCACATTAATTTAAATGATTTTTAATTTTAATTTTATATAATTATAATGAATCTAAATTATTTTATAATGTCATTTAATTTTTAGTTTTATCTTTCTGACTCTCTCTCTCTGCTTCTCTCCGTCTCTCTCTCTCTCTCTCTCTCTGTCTGTTTGTCTGTCACAAAGAAACACTCCGACTCTAATAGTTATATTACTGAGCATACATAATAATGGATTCGTTAGGGCCTAGTCGTATCCATTTTATTTGTATCTATGTTATTTTTTCGTAATAGCTTTACCTAGTCTGTGCTCTAAGGTCATTGTCACCACTTGGTAGCCGCATCAAGTGGTCGCGTTCGAGCCATCGATTTTTTATATTATCCTTTGTTTGAAAATACAGTAGGTGTTGATATAATCGCACTCGGAAGATAAAACCAAGGCGAAAAGCAAGCGCGTGCGTCCTTCCCCGTTGAGGCACAGTGCGGTACTGAGGTTGAACGGAGCATGTTTCGCTATTTAGATGCAAAGCGCAACAGAATAAGACTGAATATCGGACTTGCCGTTTGACCGAATAGTTGCTTAGAACTAAAGGACGTAAGTCTCAAATCGAATATAATTTATTATGAGAGTACTAATTAATCTAGGTAAATTTTGTCTTAACACTGGAAAACAAACTATATTTTCCTTCGGTGAGTATTTATTTTAGATATGTAACTGAAGTACTTTCCAAGTAAAATCAAAAAAATTAGCAAAAAGGCACCATTTTCAAAACATTAAAGTATCGAGTAAATATCTTGCTATTATGTTTCTGTCTTAATGGCGGAAAGAAAATGAATTGAAAATTCACATATATCAATTATTACGGTGATCGGATATTTGGTTTAGTTAGAATATCATGGCAAATTAGCATAAAATTTCGGTTGCCCCCTCTTAAGGGTTGGCAACGTATTTGTAATACCTCTGGTATTACATATCGGTGACGGTGACTGCTTACTATCAGGTGGCCCGTCTACTTGTTTGCCATCTATGGCATAAAAAACACTATTAGTTAGTTAGTCGAGAGTTAGTTCGTTTTCAAAAGAAAGCATACAGCATACGTATTTAATATTAATTATAGATATTTTTTTGATAAAAAACACATTAAATTTTCTTATGGCTTGATCTGTCTACTCAAGATACAAAGGCAGGGATACAGCCCCGCAAGCTCGCAGACCGAGCGAAGGGTTTAATTGTTCCCGCCGTGAGAGCGGGGAAACGTGGCTAAAACGAGCTCCACTTCCCTCAGCGGGCCCTTTGTTTGGAGTTGTCTAATTTTTAATTGAACCTACTCTGGTTGCAACTTGGCGAATGGGAAAGTTTGGTAGTCCAGAAAACTATTGCTTTTTTTCGTGTGCACCTCATCATCAGCCAGAAGTTGTCCACTACTGAACATAGGCATCTCCTTAGATTTCCGCGCTAAACGACAGCCTGCCATCTGCTTCCACTGGATGCCCGCAAATCTCACGGGATGTCAAGCGAAGATGCGGTCTACCATCAAGCACGCTTTTCTAGAGGAAACTGAATCACTCGCGATAACAATTATTATGTTAAAAATGTATTGCTGTTTAAATACGTTGTGACATTTGTTTCGTGTTTTTATAAATTACAAAACTCAATTTAAACTTAAATTTCAGAAATAACCCTCAGGATGCTTAGCCTTTTGCTATTATAATTATACGCTGAAATGTCGTTTATATCGCTTTAATGTTTCCCTAACTACCTACAATCTAGAACAAAACCAACATAAGCCCTAGTATAAAACCATTATGGCAGCCTATTTCAATCTACCCTCCTTCTGCAAAAAAAGCGCCATATTATTCCGCGTCGCTGCATGGAGCGGCTGACGTCACACCGACGGGTAACGACCACTGGGTTTTCAATTACATCGTAATCGTAGCTAAAGCCGTGTATTCACAAAGAGACAAGTGTCGCGGGAAACACGAAGCTAGAGACGACGTTTAACTATATAGCAGGATTTCATGCAACGTTGCCAGACTTGCATTTTACATCTTTGCTAGGTCTCTTAAGAATTGTGCATATTCAGTTTAGTCATTACGCCGTAATTGTTACCAAAGCTTGTTACTTTTTACTTGTATTTATACGAGACAAAATATTATGATGCCTGCCACAATTGTGTTTATTTTATGCCATAGGTGGCAAACAAGCAGACAAGGTCTGGTGGTAAGCAGTCACCGTCGCCTATGGATACCTATAAGACCAGAGGCATAACAAATACGTTGCTGACCCTGCAAGACTATTAACTCGCCTTTTGAAGAACCCCATGTTGTAACTTTTCGGCAAAACCGTGAAAAGTAGCTCATTCCACATTTTTCAGGAGTGTGGTAAGAAATAAATAAAATAAATAAATATTTGGGACATTTTTGCACACACGGTCATCTGACCCCAAACTAAGCAAAGCTTGTGATATGGCTGCCAGAGACTGATATACATACATAATATATATAGTTTTAAATACATACTTAAATAGATATTAACAATCAGATATAGAACAAACACAAATGTTCATCACACAAATGTTTGTTCTACGTGGGAATCGAACCCACGCCCTCAGGTTCAGAAGGTAGGTTCACTACCAACTGGACCAACGGGCTATCAAGAAAGACCGTGTGAATCGCATAGTGTGCGATTTCCACTGATCTATGATATGTAGATGAGCTTTTAGGTGGTGGCAGCTAGTGCGATGATAAAACTGCGACGCCGGCATCATGTATCGAATAGAGTTCTTCAGAACACCCCCTTTTGTAAATGCTTTAAAAGAGACATAACGTCTGTGCGCATGCTGAGCGGTTCCTTAGAACCGCTAGGTTTTTTTTATTGACAACATAGTCAATTCCTTAATTGCTTCATCAACTTTTTGCCAATGAAAATTGTCACATGTGAAAACTGAAAGAGCAATTTAAGCATTGACTTACTTTTTTACATATAATAGGTCTAAGTTTGGCCACCAACTCGCCTGATGGTAAGCGATGGTTTGGCCGAGGATGGAACATGTTGATCTAGAAGAAATCTATACACTCTAGCCTTGAAGATTGTAGATTGTAGTTCTCAGAAAATAAGGAGTTCGGCAGGGAGTTCCATACTTGGGCAGTACGTATCATAAATGACGACCCAAATCGTTGACTTAACTTACGTTTCTAAGTAAGGTTGAAACGGTTAACTAGCTTGCGATAAGAAAATAATTGGAAGCTCTAAAAGAATTGGAAAATTACGATTGTCGGTGACATCGAGTATTGTTTTAAAAGCACGTTCTAACACTGTTGTCCTCCAGTGAATACACGGCTCAATGGCCACTGGGTTTTCAATTACACCGTAATTGTGGCTAAAGCTATAATAACGTTCGTTCCCGGCAATTTCGTGTCGAACGTAAATACCATTTGTTTTTACACTGTCTGATAGATGGCCGGTTGTTAGTAACCTAATACGGCGTGCATGCATTTTGAAGACAATTTTGCCTTGAGTTATCGTTATATAATAGCAGAATTTAGGGTGTTTTATAGCACAATAAAAAAAATGCATTTGATAGAAAAATATTCCTTCATAACGTTATTTACATGTATTTTACTAACCTAGTCTCGTTCAAAATTCGTAAGTCATTGTATTTCGTTTATTTGTCATCAGTTTGATAAATGTTTGATCCAAAATACTAATATTAGTGTAAAGATGATGGTTAAAGAATAAAACTAACCATGGGTAAACCCGGAAGATGCAGGAAAGAAATGAAATGCGGTATGTACTTACCAGGCCAAAGGTAATAATTTAAGCAAGCGTGTTACATCGTAGACCGCATCATCGCTTAACTTCAGGCGAGTTGGCGGTCAAACGCAAGCCTATTATTAATATAAATAAGGTAACTATTTCAACCTTTTTTGTAAATCACTGAGAGTAAAAAAAAAACATGCATTATCTATATAATAACACATCGAATGTTTTAAAGGAATTTTCATAATGACACTAATAATCGAGTTTAATTATCATTCTGTTCACCAAAAATATCATCATGAAAATTTCTTTGAAATACTTGCGATGTTATTTTAATTACATGAATACATTGCGGAATATCCTTGGATACGTACAAACGTTTTGATTCTACGTTTTTAATCCGTACAGTCAATAAATGGAACACCCTGCCAGCTTCCTTGTTCCTAAGAAAAATCTAGGTCTTTTCAAAGTCAGAATGATAAGGTATCTTCTAAGTCTGTGAGCTCCATCTTCGACCACATCATCTCTTACTAACAGACGAGTGTGGATAAACGTGGTATACGCAAAAAAAATGCAAATTATTTTTGATTGTTCACTAAGTTGTTTTTTTTAAATATTGAAAGCGCGCAAACGATAATAGTCTGTGGCAGGAAGTCTTTCGTTTAAGCCATTATGAAATAACATATATTTTTTTATGACACAGGTGGCAAACAAGCTAACGGGCTATTTGATGGTAAAAGATCACTGTCACCTATGGATACCTGTAGCACCAGTGGCATCACAAATACGCTTCCAACCCTTAAAGACTTAACAGCTCTTTTGAAGAACACCATGTTATAGTTCCTCGGAAATGCCGCAAGAGGATTCAACAAACGTGACAAAATAGTCGTATAAGAATGATAAAACTGTAGTTATACTATTTAATCTATAGCACTTATAGGTATTTAATACACTCTTTTTAAACCTAGACCAGCCTGGTAAGATTACTAGTTTTAGTTTTGTTTTTGTTAATATATAACAACACTCAAAGGAAACCAATGATTATTGGCAATAACAATCATTTCCATCGTTGACAGTAAGTGGTAGAGAAAGTTGTGTTTGTCATTTATTATTCACTAACAGGTGACCGTCTACCCAGGTGGTAGGGCGGGAAAATGATAGTAATCATGGTATTGGAATGCTTTAAATAATAAATGAATTTTATTTCTTACTAGCTGTGCCCCACGTTTTCACCCGCAATCTTATAAGAAATATGATTTTTCAGGGATAAAAAGTAGCCTAAGTGTCAATTCAAGCAATTACATAGCTACATACCAGATTACATTGGACCCCTAACATTTGCTGTTTGTTTGTTTAAAGCTGATATTTTTTTCGTGATTTCAGGGTACTAGGGATTAATTTCGGCTTAGTACAGCCTTTCCGAGTAACCCGGTTTATAAAATCTGCGATTACTTTCTTCTTTATCTTTTCCAATTCTACGACTGTTTCACGTACTACGAGATTTCAATATCATCAGCCAGAAGACGTCCACTGCTCAACATAGGCCTCCCCTTAGACCTCCACACTGAACGACAGCCTGCCATCTGCATCCGCTAGATGCCCGTGACTCTCATGATGTCGTCAATCTATTTAGTGGGAGGCCTACCTACGCTGCGTCTTCGGGTTCACGGTCTCCACTCAAAAATCTTTCTTCCCCATCGGTTATCGGTTCTTTGAGCGATGTGGCCTGCTCATTGCAACATCAACTTACAAATTTTAATAAGTATGTCCTATGTCGGTGATTTTGGTTCTTTGGCGAATATCCACGCTCCGGATTCTATCACGCAAAGAAACTTCGAGCATCTTTCTCCATTGTCCGCTGTGTGACCTTTACATCTATACTATAATATTATAAAGAGGAAAGATTTGATTGTTTGTTTGTTTGCATTAAATAGGCTCCAAAACTACTGAACCGATTTGAAAAATTCTTTCACTGTTGGGAAGCTACACATAGGCTGACATAGGCTATATTATATTTTCAAAAAAATAGGGATCCTTACTAAAACTCCAATAATGTAAGTCAAGGTGTAAAAAATAAGATTTACAATTTTAACTTTGCGTGTTTGACAGTTCTAAGACAGGACAACGTCTGTCAGGTCAGCTAGTAATTCATAAAAATACTGGGAAAGCAACTCAAAACAAATAAGTAAAACTATGATCACTTTATCACCATTTTGATCTTCATAATTAAATTAAACTAACAACAAGATAACATCAAAGGTCGAGCCGTAAGGTCGCAAGTTTAGTTCACGTTATAACGGGACTTGTGCTTATGTTCTTGATTTATACGCCAAGTTTATTAATTACAATCTGTTAGTTTGTCTCGTGACGCGTGTAATGGATTGCTTTGTGTATAGCTGTTACACGTGGTTTTGCCCGTACACACTAGCAAGTCAATTTTGTAAATTTGGCGCCCTCTCACCTCCTTAGCTCATCAAGAGCGGCTGGTGCAGCGAAAGTGGCGAAAAGCCTCAAACGGAGGAAACATGAATCTCTCGGCGGGGGATACATATTTCTGCCGTTTGGAGTTGAAACCATGGGACCGTGTGGTCCAGCCGCTCGGGGTTTGGTTAAAGAGTTACCCAAACGCCTCGTAGATGTGACGGGTGACCAAAGAGCTGGCGCTTACCTTGGGTAAAAAATAAGTTTGGCCATTCAACGTGGTAATGTCACCAGCTTTTTGGACACCTTACCCGAAGACAGTGACCTTAATGCAGTTTTTTATCTATAGTTTGTGCATAGGATTGGATCAGTGGACTGTATTTCATATATAAAATGAATATGTTTGACATATTTTTACATAAAAATAAAATTGAAGATCATAAAAAAAAAAAAAAAATTACAAACATCCTGTTACTTTATATCCTGGTTGTTGGTCTGGCTACAAGAATTGTCACATGTTTTTGCAGCGTAAAAAGTTTTACATTAATTTTGGTCGTCGAGCTTATAAGCACATATGAGCTTACTTATGTTTATGCCCGCACGCAGAGGGTTGTTATAAGGTACCCTGCTGACCAGTTGCGATATCGAGAGATGAAACTCTTGGTTTCGATAACATGATCAATAATCCTCGTGACAAAACTGGAAAGCCACGACATACTAACATTAAGAATCCCGATAGCACAGTAATATTTGAACTGGGTATTATATTGTGGTTGGCTATAGGTTGTTCCCTCAAACAATTATGAGCATCAATACAAATGATTCTCATTGGTCATATCAATTTGACATAGTACGACGACCAATAAACGCCCAGCTCTACCGTGTTCCATGAGATTTATTAAACTTGTTTTCGTTGTTCTAAAATAGGAGTGTCCAACATACGGCCCGCAGGCCACAATGCGGCCCGCCAAGGTTCCCAATCCGGCCCGCAAACGAGTTTAAAGTTGGGTAACTTTTAACTTTTTGTAGACGTAATTTTGTAAAAAAACGGAGATTCATAACTATATCATCTCTATCAATGTGCCTATGCATGCAGTTACAAGTGAAACCTGCTGTGAATTCCGCCAAAAGATTAACATTATACCCTTTCTACCATTTTATTTGTATTAGTCTTGATTTGCTCAGTTACGAAACATCTCTTGGCCCGCCATAGTTACAAAGTTAATAAATCCGACCCGCCACAAAATTTAGTTGGACACCCCTGTTCTAGAACAACTATAGTAAAGTTGTTTCATTTTGGCATTCAGGCAGATACAATAGTCTGACACTAAAGTTAACAAATCAGCCTGTTGGAGTACAAATAGAAAAATTGTTGCTCAAAACAACAACCATTTGTAATAGTTATAAATACTTCTAATTTAAAATGACATATACAAATTAACGTATTTGTAAAGTACTTTTGCTACATAACGAAACATTTTTACCCAAACAAAGGTTTTGATTTAAGTGAAGATTAAATTGAAACGTCTGTACTAGCAACACCATCCATCACGACGACATTTTACTCAGTGTTGCCAGACACGATATTGCGGCCATCAATTTGATGTTGCAAAAACAAAACTACAAGGGGAAACTTGGTGACTTTTTTGTACGAAATATGGCGTGATGAATCGGTGTCGTAAATATATGCTCAGTTGTTCTTGGTATATTTTCAAAACCATAGTAATAAGTAATTTTTTTTAATTTATTTAAATTTAGTAATGTAGATAATTACATTATTAATTTAACATCAAACTTGAAATTTATACGTATTTTATTAGTATCAATCATCTATACAAATAAAAAAATTATGCTGTTTGACAAAATATAAATGCAAATGTTATTCTTTGTCAGTTTGTTCTTATTCAAATTTATAATAGATGTGGATGAAATGTATATTTTTAGGGTTCCGTACCCCAAGGGTAAAAACGGGACCCTATTACTAAGCCTACATTGTCTGTCTGGCCGTCAGTCCTAACTTTAAAAGGGTGTATCTTTCGAACCGTAATAGATAGCCAGTTGAAATTTTACTTTGACCCTCAGTGCGCGAGCCTGACTCAAACTTGGCCGGTTTAGTTCGTTGACATGTTGCTTGAAGCAGTGATAGGTGGAGTAAGGTTGTGATAGAGTGGTGGCCGAGGCAAGGTAAACGGAGCGTTGGTCGTCCAGCTGCAAGATGGGTCGACGTTTATCATCAGATAGTTAATTTAGATTGAGTGCCCAAAATATTATAAGCAGTGGTAGCCTATTTGGGAGACTGCTAGACTTGAAAGCGTGAGGTCGCGCGAACCCCGGACCCGTACCAATGAGCTCTTTGGAGTTTATGTACGGATACCACTGGCTTTTCGGTGAAGGAAAACATCGTGAGGAAACCTGCATACGTACGGAGAAGGAATTCAATGGCGTATGAGATTCCACCAACCCGCACTGGGCCAGCGTGGTGGATATGGCCCAATCACCCTTTCAGGGGTAGGCTAAAAGTCCAGCAGTGGACTGTTAAAAAGGCTGATTATGATGAAGATGACCAAAATATTTGCTAATAAAATTTTAAGTTTGATAAGTTGAAAATATTTCCGAGGATCAGAAACTGTTTTACACTGTCACCGTGCCCCGGTGCCAACACATGAAATTTTCGATCGAGACGAATGACTTTGCCTTATTCTTTTTGTGCGCGACAACAATGCCGCTTTCAGATATGCGATGTACAGCAAAATGATTTATTAACGAAATGCATAGGTCACTGCATTGTCATACAAACGTAACGCTGTAAAAATCAAGGACGCTCTGTATAGGTAACAAAATTTGCTTTTAGTGGCACTTCGGCCATATTTGTGTACCTGCAAAGTGAATACTCTAGCTGTCAAAAAACAATAACATTCCATTTACTTAAGGTACGATTCACCTATGGCGGGAAATTCAAATTTCAAACAGTTTTCTTGTCCTTGTAGCTAGGCTGAGTAAATATTACCTTACCAATCACCAAATACTTCTGCAACGGTCTGAGCCTTAAAGTCAATTTTTTCTAGAGCATGTTTTTAATCAAATATATTTACTTAAGTGCAACGTTGCGGGTCTCTATTTATTTATTATTCATTCTATGGCTATACGTCATCTTTGACTATACTGGGTTACGTGGAAAGGGTGTACTAAGCCGAAAGCGGTTCATAGTACCCAACATTATGAATAACTTTTACTATGTGACCAACCATGAAATCGCGAAAAAAACAGCTGTTCCACAGAAAATCTTTTCATCAACATCATCATCATTTCAGCCATAGAACGTCCACTGCTGGACATAGGCCTCCCCCATCGATCTCCAAAAAGGTCGGTTGGAAGTGGCCTGCAACCAGCGTTTCTCTGCGGTCTCTTTTAGGTCGTCTGTCCATCTTGTCTTACCGGTCCGTCTTTTAAACTATATATAAATATTATGGACATAACCATGAACCCCTTTCGGCTTTACACGCTTTCCGTGTAACCCTGCGTTGTTATTTACTATTACACGAATTGATAACTATAGATTTATTCTCCAAAAAGATTGGACGCAAAAACTTACGTTCACCGTTTCTAACGAAAGAGGATACGTTTTACTTATCTAGGAGTTTCATTAAAATTTCACGCGAGCCCCGCCAGGACGTTCAGATAAGCCGCCGTTTGTTAGCCGTTCTTTTGTTCAGTCTTTTTGGCATTTCATTCATTACAGTGGACGGTCTATTATGAGTGTAAACTAGTGAAATGTATTTTCATGGAGGAGGTTTTGTATAGAAGTTTTAGTTGGTTTCAATTACTGTTTTGTATTGTGCTGTAGTTACTTTATAAGGTAAAGCTTATGCTTACCTTATTTACCATAATCATTTGGAAATAATGTAATGCATTTTTGTAAAAATATAACTTAATTATGTATTTTTTTATTTTCAAAATAAACTGAGCACATATCGCGTTATTTCAACAGCCCTTAAGTTTTCGCAAAATCAAATACAAAGTTGCTTAAATTGGCACGAAACTGTCAAAAATGCAACGTTAGAGAAAAAAAAAACGGTTAAAGGATTGAACAAATTTTAAAAAGGGTCCTTATTCTCTATCTCATCTTATGGAATCGATTTGTTTTTTATATCGGTTCATTGCATAACTAACATATAATTTTTTAAGTCAGTTCAAAATAGGCAGAAATTAAACGGATTCTTTGCGCGATAGAATCCGGAACGTGCATATTAGCCAAAAAACCAGAGTCACCGACATAGCTGTTAAAGTTTGCAAGTTGAAGTGGCAATGGGCAGGCCACATTAGCCTGACATTAGCTAGCATTTATATTTTAGAAATTTGTCTATTCGTAAAGAATAATGAAAAATACTTTCACGAAATCAGTTCGAGCCGTGCTGGCATCTTGCGATTAAAACAAAAATACAATGTTGGAGTACCCCAGGTTAACAATGCTATGTTCTCAAATGGTTCATTCTACAGTGCAATTAAAATATACAACCATTTACCACTAGAATTCAAGATACTGGAAATAGCACAATTCAAGCGCAAGTTAAAAGCCTGGTTAATATTAAAAGTGTTCTATACAGTGAAAGAATATTTTAATGATTAATTGTAATATAATAATGTAAATAAATGTAGTTTTAGATGCCTAATGTACATATTATATATCTCAATGATACCTCTTTTAAGCTGCATACCTCTTTATTAAATTTTCTTTTTTTCTTTTTTATGGTGTAATGGCAACAATAAAAATCTAGGCTAAGAAAATATTGTACACCCGAAGAGGGTAGAACTGTGATACTTAATGATGTATTTGTAACAACTCATGCACCAGTTTGAAACAATAAAAGTTATTCTATTCTATTCTATTCACATCGCTCGTAGAACCGATAACCGATGGGGAAGAAAGATTATTGAGTGGAGACCACGAACTGGAAGACGCAGCGTAGGTAGGCCTCCCACTAGATGGACCGACGACATTATGAGAGTCGCTGGCATCCAGTGGATGCAGATGGCAGGCTTTCGTTCAGCGTGGAGGTTAAACAGGGAAGCCTATGTTCAGCAGCGGACGTTTTCTGGCTGATGATGATGATAATGAAACGGATAGAAATTGTCTATGTGCTCATCACTCTATGGCCTGTCAATTTTAATGTTTTTTTTGTAATCTCTTTGTAAATCTGTTTGTAATTTGATGATGTGGCCGAAGATGAAACACGCAGATTTAGAAGATACCTTATTCTTATTCACTCAGGTCTTAAATATCATAGATAGGTATAATTAAAGTCTATCGCGTGGGACGCTGCTGCCCATCCTCCGGGGTTACACGCATATTATATGCTTATTATATTGGTAGTATACGCTTGCCGACCTAAAAATCATGATGAATTGAGGTCTGAAACCCTAGAATAATTGAGTTCGCAAGTTAGATGTCGCTGGCTCCGACATTGTCCCTTCAGAATATCTTGGAGCGAGTTGAGTGAATTAACATACAATTTACGAGGCGAGACGAGTTTGACTTTAACCTCGTTTCGGGTCCGCTGACCGGGGGTTTTTGACGTTCTGGAGTTTTGTATGGAGAGAATTCTATAAAGTTAGATATTGCGATTTGGTAGTGGATTGCTATGGGATGTTAAGCTCTCTGTTTAGGTATTTCCTATTAGACACAACTTGGTCCTCTTAACCGATTCGAGTTAAGAACACCATATTTGTTCTCTCTTATCTTCTCTTTTTCTTTTCTTCTTTTTTTCTCTTTTTTTTGTCTTTTCTGTGGTGCCAATAAAGCGTTGATGTGTTTGTTTTTAATGTTTTTCGGGACATATCGTGCATTGTTTTATTAAGTTAAAAATAGGTAGAGTCAGCTTGTGACTACGGCCATTTTAAAATGGTCGAAACGACGAACAATAGGTTGACCTTTAATAATTACCCGGCCTAGCTACAAGGACAAAAAACTGTTTGAAATTTGAATTTCCTGTCATATGTGAAACGTACCACCTTAAGGGAGATTGACATAAAATATAAAATTAACTGAGTAGAATGCATCCTGCATTTGTAATGTGAATGGAGTGTGCAGTACATTGTAGTCTTCGCTGACGTATGCGTTGTATTCTTTATAGGCAGAATGAATTAGTTTTATTACAAATTCTATTCTAGAAACGTATACGTTACGCGTAGATTTACGTTCCTCGTTCAGCGAGCCGGAGAGAATTAGGATTTACTCAAGTTGTAATAAGCATCAGAAAACCCAGGCTGTTTTTGGACAGGCCCAAATCTCTGACAAATTAAATGCCACATAAAACGTGGACCCTAATCCATGCAATGAATGAGACCCCGATTCGGGAGAAAGGGGAGAACTAGCCCTATTCTGACATGTTCGAGATTATTTAAGTCACTGTCTTTCTACAAATAAATATCATGAGAAGGGACCCAAATAATCTCGAGAGCGCTAGAATAGGCCCGCTAGATTAAGGTGGGACACTTCTCCCTTCCATAATCGAGTTACCCAGCCCTCAAGATGTCGCCAGACTTGACAATGTTGCCCTTTTGTAATAATAATAATCTTGGAGGAATGAAAATTTGTAGGTTAAAAGTCATGTATTCTCATTTGGATTTTCTCAAATAGGGTATTTCATGTGTTTTCTAACTTTTGAGGAGTATACTTCGAAAATCGATTTTTATGGTCGTGACCATTGTTGATATTTTTTGTTGGTGGCCAATTAAGCCACTAAGTAGTTTGATTATGTTTTTCCACACTAAAAAGAGGAATGGTGAATAAAAAAGTCATTATCATCATTATTTCAGCCATAGGACGTCAAAAGGCCAGTTGGAAGCGGCCTGCATCCAGCGTTTCCCTGCGGTTTCTTTTAGGTCGTCCGTCCATCTTGTGGGTGGACGTCCTACGCTGCGCTTACCGGTCCGTGGTCTCCATTCCAGAACATTTCGGCCCCAATAATTTGATGATTTTTAAGTAAAATAAGCAGCTCAGCATACTATTTCCAAAACGAGTAAAGGTAAAATGCATTCATTGTTATAGCATAATCAGACAAATAAATCTTGTATCAAACGTTTTACAACTTTGAATTTTTATAACAACAGTGACATTTTTGCCCTTCACATAATTAGTGCTAAAAAAAATAATAATTAAATAAGAGAATCTTCGAATCAATTGAATGTAAATTCAATTTAAAAGTTTTTACAATAGAAGTAGGTAATATTAGCTATTGCCGTGGAGGCCCGGCCTAAGAATAGACCTCCCCTTCTCTTCCCGTGGGTGCCTTAGAAGTCTGCTAAGGAATCAACCAGAAGACGGGCAACAGCGTCTTCTGTGTATAAATACACCGACTGCGCTCACCAACCCGCCTGCCGAGCGTGGCGAGTATTGGGAATCCCCCTTCAATGATAAGTACAAAAAGGACCAGGCCCCCAGTCCCCGGCAGCCCCGCTACGCTGGATGCAGGCCGCTTCCAACCGGCCCTTTTGGAGATCGATGGGGGAGGCCTATGTCCAGCAGTGGACGTCCTACGGCTGAAGTGATGAATATTAGCTATAATTATGTACTCGTTACTTTGAGCTTACCTAAGTAAGACAGCTTTTTACTAAACTAGGTTTAGTTGGCACGTCACTAAAATTTCGCAAGCTGAGGGTTTGAATTTTTTAATCAATAACCACCAATTCCTGAACTACGTATGTGACCACAATTCTATGGCTTTGGCTGCTGAATCCATTACACGTGACTCGATACTCTCTTGGCCAGTTATTTCAGTTAGGTGTATATTAATTTTGTTATAAACCAAATCGAATGAATATCCCAATAACTGCCGAATACGAGTAATCGATAATACGAATACGATTAATAGACGGTATTATTACTATCAAGGGTTACCAGGGGCTTTATTATGATTCTTTGATCGGGATCGAGATTGCATGCCGTCCCGTTCGTATCTATTTACTCGCACCACGTGCGTAAGTGAGATGGCACGCGATCGCGATCACGATCCGAATCATCCATAATAAGGCATTTTGACTCGATTAGCACAGGACCGAGGCAGATGGCAGAAAGAGTGAGGCCTATACCCAGCAGTAGGATAGGGAAGGCTGTGGATGATGATGATGAGTAATTAAAAAACTAAAAACAAGAAGAAAAAAAAAACAGTAATAAAACTTTTTAAAGACAAGTTTTTCGTAGATTCATTTCACAGCAAACTCTTTCATTTGATAGCCTTATCGTGATGATAGATAAGAAAACTGCGTCTGCTATCGTGGGGTGTCCGCCATATTGGATTTAGTGTGATGTCATTTAATTTTTGTTATTTTCTCAGTAAACCCTTTCATTTGATACCAATATCATGGAGGTGCATAAAAATAACTGGTCCGCCATCTTTGGGAATCCGCCATATTCGATTTTGAATGACGTCACTTACTTAACTATGCATTGTCATCCAAACTAAACGTGTATGCAAAATTTCAGCTCAATCCGTTTAGCTAACTGGTCTAAAATTCAGTTGCAATATTTGTTTCACAAATACAAATACTAACAAGGCAAGTTAAATAAAGGCTTGTAAAAAATCAAGCCAAGATCTGCAGCATTTATTCCATGCAATCGAATAGTTCGCGTAAGTACAAGTCATTCGAATAATCATTCGACATTTTCCATGTCTAAAGCGCTGCCAGTCGTTTTGTCTACGGGTCGCACTCCACTTCACTAATGAATGCAAATTTCATCAAGCCATGAACGCAACACACGCTTTTCATAATGAAATGTTTAATTTAAAAAATAAGCTTCCATTTTTTATGTGGGTTATGTTGTTGTATAATAAGTTTTTGTGATGCGACTATAGTGACTCGATTTTTCTACCGTTTTTTGTTTCATTGTTGTGTTTTCTCAAACAGGGTATTTCTTGGGTTTATTTATTAAAGAACACGCTGCTACCAAAATTTGACTTAAGGCCGCGACCATTGCTGAAGAAATTGGTGGACAATGGAGCCACTAAGAGGTTTGATTATGATTTTTTTCAAGAGACGAATGCACAGATTTTTATATTGAATTTACAATAAAAAAACATTTCACAGTGGTGTCCTGTGCTCTTACTACAAGCAGTGGTACCCCTATATGAGTTTTTAAAAGTTTTGTTGTTAGGTAAAGTTTTAGTGAAATTATTATTAAGAATAAAGAAATAATAATAATGTTAGGGATTGTAGAATTCATTTATATTTACCCAATAGATTTATTTTTTGAAAAAAGAGAGATTAAAATGTAACAAACGTTATTCTAAATAATACATTTTCTAATTGGAGATCGTTTATAGGATCTTAAACAACAGGGGAAAAAACGAATCAAGTACCTATATAATTTTTATTTAGCTTAACCTGCTTACTTAGCTTGTAGACAGTGTAGTCTATAGAAAAAAAAAACCTAGGTCTTGTATTTAAATAGCGTTGTCCATTTATTATAATTATAGGCACTAAAACAGCAAATTAAAAAGTAAACTGATTTTGATAGGCCTTTATTCTCTACCTCACATGAGATTCCTTGCCATAAACGCGTGAAGTAAAATACCATAAAAATTTATTTAAAAAAAATAAACTCATCACGCGGCCACGTTACGTCATTTGCGTAGAATTCGCAATGTCAAGTTTGCTAACGCAATGACGTAACACGCACGATTTGAATAGTCAAAATAATATGGAGTAAGCTAGCACCACAGAATCTGTATTCTGAGGCTAGCACGTTATGTGCGCGTTCGTCAAGATAATGTAGTATCCAATCGGAAGACGCATTTAGTGTTTACCATGTTATTTGTAACCCCGGTTACGGGTTTTATACAGAATTAGGGCCGTGGGCCAAAACATCAATATAACGTAGACAGTATAAAAGATACATCTAGTTTTCAGACTTATTCAGACAATCAATGCTTATCATTAGTACGTTAACACTCCAAAATAAACAAGTTTAGAAAAATAATACAATAAGTCGACGCATTTTTTCGCGCCATAACTCTCATTAAAAATTCAATAGGGTTGTCTCTCGTTGGTTGATAATATGTCTTTCCATACTTTTTCAGCAAAGTCTTTTCAACCATTTCGCGTGTATGCACGGCACGTAGTTGCAAAAAGGTTTTAGCCCAAAAGTGAGGGTGTATTCGAAACGTGTACTTGAAGCCTCTTTGAGCCCGACGATGGGCGTGGGATAAAGGATTTTTGGCCGTTTTCCGTTTGGGAGAATAACACGATTTGGATGTGTGTTTGGTATTAGGGAGCTTGGTAGCTTAGGTGTAAGTGGTAAAGCAGTCATTATGGGTAGTTGAATCGATGAAAACACGTCTCACGTCTAGTGGCCAATATTTTGCTTGAGATTAGCCAGCTTATTTAAGTGTGAGTGAGGCTAGATGAGATTACCTAATAGGCATGTGTCTTTATGTTTAATTTATTATAAATAACAGGCTTAGCTATGAATATATCTAAATACATTACACATACTGAAAAAAATAATTAAAATTGCTGATAAATCTCTGAGATATGAGCGTTTAAACTTTTGGGTGGGGATAGATGGGATATTCTGTCCCTTTCTAGCAAAGCGTGTGTTAGTATAGCATTTGTATGGCACGCCTGAGGCGTGACGTTATAACTCAGTATAGTGCGCTCTCTGTCAAGCATGAAATTAAGATACTTATATATTATTTATTTTTGAACTAATTTTCATTTTGATTTCGTTGATAGGTTTATGATTAGCTTTTTTATAAGGCTGTTAAAATATTAGTCATCATATTCCCAACTGTCACCCCTATTAATTTTTCATGTGCCAACTAGGATTGTTTTTAAAATTCGTCCCATTTGTCACCAGTGGTGACAACTGGGAATGGCATTGTTTCCGTTTCCAGTCGTCATCGGAGGTGACATAGTGTTACTCTAGAATAAATGTTAGATATTGCTAAACAGGGTTAAGCATAATGGCGATACTAAGCCAAAAGGAGGTCATTGTATTTTATTATGAACAACTTTTACTATAGGGCCAACCCTGAAATTGCGAAAAAACTGCTTTTACATAGAAAACGCTTATATTGGCACTCGACAAAATATATGGAACAGCTGATTTTTATTCACGATTTCATTGTTTGTCCCCTAGTATAAGTTGTTCATAATGAGTAGAATGACCTCCTTTTGGCTTTGTACACTCTATATGCGTAACACTGTATATTGACCTCCTTTCGACTTTATACCACCTTTCCGTGAACCTGTATAATAATTTGTATCTATGTGAACTTTGTTTAGCTCCTACTTAAGTATTGGGTACTATAGGGTTTATAAACACACATGCATAATGCATAATACAAATTACTCTAACTTTTGAGCAGCTTACTTCCAAAGGATTCCCATCAATCCACTAAGCTTCGAAACTTGCTACCAAGAATCTAATTAAGTATTTTGAGCAAGTTGCAATACAAACTAGCATTAAAGTGATGCACTTGAGAACTCTGAACAGGTGGCGACAAGAAAGTGTTAATTAGACAAACTTAGTCGTGGCTTAGCGCGTCTCTTGCCAAGTTGCTTAGCGGATACAAAGCAAGTTAGAAGAGAATTCTAAGTGCGCGTCTACGCGGACAGAAATAACCCAACTCATCATCATCATCATTTCAGCCACAGGACGCCCACTGCTGGACATAGGCCTCCCTCATCGATCTCCAAAAGGGTCGGTTGGAAGCGTCCTGCATCCAGCGTTTCCCTGTGGTATCTTTGAGGTCGTCTGTCCATCTTGTGGGTGGACGTCCTACGCTGCGCTTACCGGTCCGTGGTAACCCAACTAATACAAGTTAAATCAAATATTTAGTAATTAACTGCGCCCCGCGGTTTTGCCCACTATCATACGTGACTCTTTTTGTCACGATAAACTTGTAGCCTATGTTAAATAATTATGATGCAAGTTTTTTAATACTTGCACCCATCGACCAAAATAAAATGTAAGGGCGGCCATTAAAATTGAAAACGAATCAAAACCATCGGACATAATTATACTTCAACACCTAATTATAACCATGTAAAGTACATTTGACAATGGTATATGGACATATGGTACTGAGACGTGGTCCCTGTTGGCCTTTTGGAAAAAACTCAGAGTCACACAGCGGGCAATGGAGAGAGCTATGCTCGGAGTTTCTTTGCGCGATAGGATCCGGAACGTGGACATTCGCCAAAGAACCA
This sequence comes from Agriopis aurantiaria, assembly GCA_914767915.1. NCBI lineage: Eukaryota > Metazoa > Arthropoda > Insecta > Lepidoptera > Geometridae > Agriopis > Agriopis aurantiaria. Next base: position 17,328,966 of record OU611988.1, read on the forward strand.
GAGTCACCAACATAGCTGTTAAAATGTCTAAGTTGAAGTGGCAATGGGCAGGCCACGTCGCTCGAAGAACCGATAACCGATGGGGAAGAAAGGTTCTAGAGTGGAGACCACAAACTGGAAGACGCAGGCCGGTAGGCCTCCCACTAGATGGACCGACGACATTATGAGAGTCGCCGGCATACAGTAGATGCAAAAGGCAGGCTGTCGTTCAGTGTGGAGGTTAAAGGGGGAGGCATATGTTCAGCAGTGGACGTCTTCTGGCTGATGATGATGGTGATGATGATGATGATGATGACAGTACATTTGTTACAAAAAATAGATAGCGGTTTTTTGTTGTAAATACACTTTGGCATACACAAATACATGAAGGCATAATTTTGTTAGATGTTTCGTTATGTAACAATAGTGTTGTGTCCTAAGGCTAGAGACCGACTGAAACGAAGTGAGAGCCGGCGTTCATTTTATGATCTTCACAATTGGGGAGCGTGCCTTAGTGGTAATTTCCAATCCAGGGTTTGTTAAGGCTGATGATGATGACAAAAATTAAAAACAATTAATATTTGTCATCTATCAAAAGTGGACTTACGCATATGTGTGTACTATAAGCAAATTCTTATAGTACACACATATGCGGTAAGCTTCTGCAATTTTCTAAAGCTATAACATTTCTACAAGTTTCACGTGTAAGAAATTGCGGGAAGTTCTCGCTAGTCTAAACTCTACACGTGATGTAATACAGACTAAAATTAGATGCAATTGCAGCAAATTACGAGCATCTTAACACAAACCAGGTGCTGACGAGTTAGTTTCTTAATTGCGAGAACTTTGTCGACAGAAGACAATGTACCAGCAAATTCCGGAAATCTCTCATAAGTTATACTCGTAGTCATTAAGAAAATAAACATAGTTCTAAGTATTAAGTAGGTACTTCATAATAAAGCTACGGCACATATGAGATATGAGATTATCCTAAGGCGTTTTTTAGGGGTAAAAAAACCAAAATCACCAAAAACCCAAAGGGTAAAAACGGGACCTATTACTGAGCCTACGATGTCTGTCTATCTGTCCGTTTGTCATATCAACAGCTGTATCTTTCGAACCGTAATAGATAGCCAGTTGAAATTTTCACAGAATATGTAATGTTACGGCGGATTAACTAACAAATAATTAAAAAGCCAAAACAAAAGGGTCCCCCATACAACAAACGTATTTTTTAACGTATTTTTGTATAAGCTCTAATTTTAAAACGGTAATATTTACAAGCGTCAACCTCAACATAATTATATAGTACATACTCTAAAATATAACAAAAAATAATAAAAATGGCCAAGTGCGAGTCGGTGGCAAGTTTATGTTCATTACCAAGTTAGAACTGGTAATTTCGTTACTAAATTTTATGGTGGTACGGAACCCTCAGTGCGCGAGCCCGACTCGCACTTGGCTAGTTTATTGATTTTATTCTTGCTTCTATCTATCTCCTTATTATATAAATAATAAGAAGATAAGATGCTATTGCTATGGAGAGGGCTATGCTTGGGGTGTACGAGATCGAATTAGAGATGAGGAGATCCGAAGACGAACGAAAGTTACCGATATAACCCGGATTAGCAAGTTGAAGCGTCAGTGTGCAGGGCACATAGCACGCAGAACAGAAGGCCGATGGGGCCGAAAGGTTCTCGAATGGAGACCACGGACTGGTAAGCAGCGTACGGTCGGTACAGTCACGGATGGTTAAAGGAATAATAAATATTAAAAATAATAAATAAGTTTTGTATTGTATGGATGTAAATAGCAAGAGACCACAAAAATAACACAATCAAAGGGAGAAGTCTATCTCTTGCAGTTACTCATTGATAGCCCGTTGGTCCAGTTGGTAGTGAACTTACCTTCTGAGCTTGGGGGCGTGGGTTCGATTCCCATCTAGGACAAACATTTATGCGATGAACATTTGTGTTTGTTCTATATCTGGGTGTTAATATCTATTTAAGTATGTATTTAAAGCTATATATGTATGTATATCAGTCTCTGGCAGCCATATCACAAGCTTTGCTTAGTTTGGGGTCAGATGACCGTGTGTGCAAAAATGTCCCGAATATTTATTTATTTATCTTATCAGCTTATTATTTTCCCCATGCTGGGATACAGGCCTTCTATCTAACTTTATCTTTATTTTTTTTATTAAGCCTAAAGTTTAATTAATAGTTTGGATAAGTGTAAGTTACATATAATATACGTATTTGCCTTGCTTCTACTAATCCTACGTAGGTACTGATCTGTTCATCTGCATTTTTCAAGTAAACAATCGTCTACATAGGCCTTTACATAGAATCTTGTTACCAAACTGAGTCCAACTCGAGCGGGCAGTGATTCAACTTCACGCTCGTTGACCGACCGCGCCGTGTACCCGACTTAGAAGTGACTTTGCCCATTGTATCTCGAATTCACAGTATCACATGTTTGTTTTAGAAATGCCAATAGGATAGCTTGTACCCGTACATGTACCCGTAATGTTATGATAGACACCAAGACATGATTTTGTTATTTTTTGGAAATTCACACTCATTGATTTTATATCTTCAATAATGTGAAAATGTGCGAGCGAGAGAGCTGCAGACGGTATACAGGCCCCTTAAACAAATTTTTAACAGCGCTCTCTTTGCGATAAGGGTTAAAATAGTTGGATATTTATATATATACTAATATTATAAAGAGGAAAGATTAGATTTTTTGTTTGTTTGTTTATATGTTTGTTTGCATTGAATAGGCTCTGAAACTACTGAACCGATTTGAAAAATTCTTTCACTGTTGGGAAGCAACACTATCCCCGATTAGGGAAAGCTACGGGAACCTACACTACATATAGGCTATAATCTATACCCGTGCGAAACTAGGGCGGACCGCTAGTTACTTATAAAACTACGGGTGGGTGTGTGACCTACTGTTCTAGCATTGTAAGGTGTCTCCAGCGCGAAATCCTCGCAAGAAGAGAGCTGATTCGGATTAAACTTTGAATATGTAGGAGTGACTTTAGTTCGGATACATTGTCGTCTGCCGCCTGTCGGCTCTACCGGCGAGTTGGGCTCAGTCTGCGATTACTGCCGCTTTGGTGAAGCCAGGAGTAAAACGACATTTTGAAATACAATAAGAATGAAGTAGACAAGTTAAACCCTTTGATAAATTTTGGTAATGATAAGCACCAATGTATCTACCGCTATACTCTCCCTTGACTTCTAACTTACCTTATATGGTATGAAGAAAACGAAAACCAAGATAAAAGGAACTCAAAAAGGATAGATGTAATAAATTGAAGTTAAAATATAAACATTCGCTGCCTGAATGGCTGTTCCCCGATAGTTACAATATGGATGTTTTCAAGTCAAGAGTGAATCGGTTTCTTCTAGGCAAGCGTGCTCCATCGTAGACCGCATCATTGCTTACCATCGAGCTAGCTGGGCGGGCTATACGGGCGAGCTGGCGACCAAACGCAAGCCTACTTTTAATAAAAAAAACATTAAGTAGGTATTTATTTTCCATCGCTAAAACCAAAAAAATACTGTTTTTATTATTACGTTTCTTGCTTCGAAGTTAGCTTAAATCTACTAAATAGGTTTTACCATAACACAGCTTAACAACCCGCACCATTTCATTCAATTATCATCAACTCTAAAAATTCACATAACAGCTCAAAAAAGAAAATACGAGAGGCAAAAACCAACAAAGGAGCCGTTGAAAGCGGCAATTACACGGCGTTTAGCTCACGTTTCTATTACATTACGTATTCGTGGAGTCATTGCATTACATATTCGCACAGTCATGCAGAAGTGTGCGGTATAAATGGTGGGAAGGTCGATCAGAGGTCTCCGTCAAAACGCGGTAGAACTATATTTCTTTTCTTCAGTTTACTAAGTAACCCCAGGCCCCGTGGTTTCACCCAAATATATGCCCTCGATAAAAGTAGCATAAGTTACTCCTTTTATTATCAGCTATCCGTCTGTAAAAGTCCCGTCAGTATAATGTTCAGCCGTTTTGGAATCCATATATACATACATACATACATCGATTTTTGTGTATTTATATAGACTTTAATTTGAAAATAGGCTTACGTTTGACCGCTATCTTGGAGATGGTGCGATATACAAAGGAGCACGCATTCATAGAAAACACTGTTTTAAATTCACACAAATTCAATTAAATTTTTAATAGTTCACTGTTTTTTTCATTCCACAACCTTACCACGGTAAATATCCCGTAAATAATCATAAACATTTATTCATAGAAAAATCCGAATTCGTGACTTGAAGACACAGACTGTGTTTTCCTGCTGACACCCTTTGTGTACGGAACCCTAAAACTGTTATAAATATTACGTTTCTATTTTACTAATTATTGTAAAGTCGGTATTTAGGGTTCTGTACCCAAAGGGTAAAAACTATTACCTATTACTAAGCCTACATTGTCCGTCTGTCTGTTTGTCTGTTTGTCTGTCTGTATGTCTGTCTGTTCGACGGCTGTATCTTACCAAAGATCTTACGAACCGTAATAGATAGCCAGTTGAAATGTTCAATGAATATGCAATGCTACGGCGGATTAACTAACAAATAATAAAAAATTCAAAAAGTAATTATATTACATAAATTATATAAAAACATTCTTTAAATATTATTTCTTGTTCTTTATTATTTTTTTAATATTCCAATAACTCACTTATAACTGTAGCTTTGTTTAGTAAAGTCACACCATGGATCACCATGGATGCACATGGATCAAATAACTGGGCTGAACGGATACCGTTGTATGGGATCCTCACCAACACGAGTATGTCATATTGCGGTACTGATCCCGTAGCATAAATTCAATAGAAAATATATGTTCTCTATGTACCTACTCTCTGGTGTAGATATAACTTCTTTGTTATAATCCAGCAAAACTGTTGATGTTAGTACAAATTTTCCCACAACATAATGAATCCATGGAGAAAGCAACAGCGTTATGAATGATAGATATCCCCAATAAGGGATCCTAAAGACTGCTTGCATAATTTATTCCTTCCCTTTTCCTCTTCGTCTCACTTATGACTTAAGCCATCCTGCTAATGTTCACTTTATGATAATGTTATGAGAGTTTAACTATTCACTTAGCGTCTGTTTGAAGAATTTTTTTTCGTAATTCGACCGGCTGTCATGGCGAGGTCTAGCTACATCGATGCATGTAACTGTACGTAAATATAATAGATAATTATTATTTAAAACGGGACCATATTACTAAGCCTACGATGTATGTCTGTTCTACCTATTAATGGCTGTATCTTTCGAAGCGAATAGATAGCCAGTTGACATTTACATAGAATATGTAATGTTAAAGCTGATTTCCTAAGAAACAATAAAAAAGGCAAGAAGTAAAAAAACTAAACGGACCCCACAAACAACAAACGTATTTTTTAACATTATTTTTCTGTCGCCGCAGACACAACGTAGGCTCAGTAATAGGGTCCTTTTTTTACCTTTTGAGCACGGAACCCTAGATCACTACGCGACAACTCCATTCATAAAGTTTAGAAATAAGTACAGGCCATTTTTCATTCCGTATACTGTTGTGTTGTCTATACTAATATTATAATGAGGAAAGATTTGATTGTGTGTTTGTTTGATTGCATTGAATAGGCTACGAAACTACTGAACTGATTTGAAAAATTATTTCACTGTTGGGAAGCTACACTATCCCCGGGAGACATAGGCTATAATTTATACCCATGCGAAGCTGGGGCGGACCGCTAGTATTGTATACAAATACAAAAACTCTTTATTAAAATACCACAAAACAAGGATAACATAAAAATTACAACAAAAATATTATCTAGGCTTTTAACAGGCGGCCTTATCGCTTAAAGCGATCTCTTCCAGGCAACCGTGCACGGAAAGGAATTATATTTAATAATGTGTGGCCTTAACTAAAAATAAAAAAATAAAAATTTAATTTAATTTATTTAATTTTAATTTTATTTTTTTGTATAAATTTGATATCAAAATCAAAATCATAAGTCAATATTTATCTACAAAACAAATTACTATGAAAATTTGCATCCATTTTTAGTTAACAAAGATATCGCTAATAGCAATAAAGTTATTGCACTATTTTTTTTTCTGTGCAACGAACTAATGTAATTTCTGGTGTTAAAAATAAATATTTGTGTATTTATCTATCTCGCAAAACATCTATATCAACCCATACAAATTTCCAACACTAACATAAACGGCATTTTTCTTGGACAATTTTATAGACCCGAAACCAAACTAAAGACAACAACCACACATCCTCATGACTTTCGAAAATTTCAAATTCTGCTCGTACCCCAGAGATCAGTTGCAACGTCTAGCAAACAAAGATACGTTACAGCGATCTTAATTCGGACTAATCCGAGTAAGAAGGCAGGAGGTGGACACGCTATACGTGCGGCGAGCGACGTGACCCGACTCACTGTGGCTACCAATAACTTTTATTACTAGGATCGGCCCTTTGCAACTTTTGTAATTATTACAATTATATGATTAACTAGCTGACCTGACAGACGTTGTCCTGTCTTAGAACTGTCAAACACGCAAAGTTAAAATTGTAAATCAAATTTTTTTACACGTTGGGTTACATTATTGGAGTTTCAGTAAGCATCCCTGTTTAAAAAATGTATATAGTCTTTGTTACCCGGGGATAAAGTTGCTTCCCAACAGTGAAAGAATTTTTCAAATCGGTTCCGTAGTTTCGGAGCCTATTCTATGCAAACAAACAAACAAACAATCAAATCTTTCCTCTTTATAATATTAGTATAGAAGTATAGATTACGAAATATTTACTATGGTAAGTTTGTGAACGGAGCTTCCTAATATTTCGGTGCAGTTTCATGCACCATGTTCACGGGAAGAACAGTTTAAAGTTAGCATGTATATATTAGTATTCACTTGGAACTAACCAAGAAAGATATCTAATTTTGGAAATCTCATTTAGCCTACTTTTTAAATAAATGATGTAATGATTTGAAGTCTATTTAATTCGGACGACAATAAAATAATTTTGTACTAATGAAATGATCTGAAGATGGAGCCAGGAGGTGGTTGATGGAACTCTTCAATGGTATTCAGCAGGTAGTGTTTACACTGACAGAGCCATCTAGCGGAAAAGACGCCAACCATCATGCGCGGTGCGGTGCGGTGTCAAGATATCGATGTGTGGATAACATATCATATCTCTCCTCACTTTCCCGTGAGCGCGCGCGTTTTTAAGCATAATGACCTCTCAAGTTTGTACTTCTATGGTTTATCTGATCAAGTCGAAAAGGCATGTTTTTAGATTTATAATGGAGAACAATGTGACGTTGTTAGTAGGAATTTTGACAGATGGCGCAAATTCAAGTACTAGACATCTGGAACGCAAATGTTTGGATGGTCTTATCTTGCTATCTACATCTATGCAGCTAAAAACTTGGCGAGTGACCGGTCGTATGGCTGTTTTACTGTATTTTTTGTATCCTGGTAGTTTGATGTTATATGCTTTGTTTTTTTTTCTAACTTTTTTGAATCGATTTGAATAACATTAACATATCTTATATAGTAGGTGCAGCGCGAATCAGTATAGTAACATGATATAGTGCGGCTCGAAATTGATGGCGGGTGTTAGAGGTAATATCTTGGCGCCGGTGTGGGATACTTCAATGATTCTTCTTATTAATTAAATTTGGTTCCTTTTATTGGTTCAATATTACAACTTTTGATTAGTATCTATTTCTTACTTAGTTTTTATAAAATCACGCGATGCATTGTTATTTTAAGGAAATGGCGGAAGGCTGATGCCATAGAGAGAGTGGACTGCATAATTGTGTGACCATAGACGTGCTGCGTTTGCTTGTCTGTGCGTGGTGGTGTGTAGATACCACACGCAACGCGATGCCATGCTTGGTGCGTTAACAGCGAGTAACAGAAAGGAAATAAGGTTTATTAAAGTAAGTAGTATGAATTTGAACGCTTTGTTTTTATATTTATCTAAATAGCTTCATTGGATTAGTAGAACATTATTAAATCCACAAATTAATTCAAAGCGTTATGTCACTAATGTCCACCTGAAAGAGACAATAAAATCACGTAACTTGTGTTTAATTATGATTCCTCCTTTCAATACCTCGGAGGTTTAAAATAGTCGAAGCAATTGCCACGCAGTCACATTAATATTTTGCTCCAGTGACGCTCAATTATTATAACACAATTATAACTTGATAATGAACAGAACCTCGCTGGCATCCAGTGGATGCAAAAGGCAGGCTGTCGTTCAGTGTGGAGGTTAAAGGGGGAGGTCTATGTTCAGCAGTGGACGTCTTCTGGCTGATGATGATGATGAATGAACAGAAATTTGTCTTCGACTTACACTTGGCCAGTATTTATTATTTGTTGTTATATTTTACAGTGTGTACTATAATTGTAAAAAGTTTGACGCTTGTACCTACGTATTACCGTTTTTACATTAGAGCTAATACAAAAATACATTAAATAAATATGTTTGTTGTATGGAGTCCCCCATTACGTTTTCGGTTTTTGACTTTTTTATTATTTCTTAATTAATCCGCCGTAACTTATTCTGTGAAAATTTCACCTGATTATCTATTACGGTTCGAAAGATGCAGTCGTTAATAAGTAAGACAGACGGACGGACAGACAGACAGATATCGTAGGCAATAGGGTCCCGTTATTACCCTTTGGGTACGGAACCCTAAAAATGAACAAGCAAACCATTACTAACCCAAATGTCACCAAAAGCAGACAGAGCTATGATGCACAGACGTCGGCCATGCAAATGTATAATTCAAGTTGTCAACTGCAGGCCACGTGTGGGCTGTATTACAGTATAGCAGCCAGACAGTGATTAAAGTGCTCGTCTTGTAATGTTAGATACAGAATACATCATCATAATTATCATGTTATCTTGGCAAGATCAAGGGAGGTAACGATGTTTTTTTGATCGGTTTCTTCTAGGCACGCGTGCTTCTTCGTAGACCGCATCATTGCTTAACACCAGGCGAGTTGGCGGTCAAACCAAAGTCTATTACCAATAAAAAGCATCAGAGCTACATGACCTTATCCTACCATCCCCTTTCTACTACAGGGGGGGCTTACGGAGAACAGCTATTACAGGCACCTAATCCGCTCAGTTGGAAAATCACGCGACCGCAAACCTTATCGCGCCCAGATACGGTTTGCGGTCGCGTGATTTGTCAACTGAGTGGATTAGGTGCCTGTAATAGCTGTTGTCCGTAAGGCCCCTGGACAAGTAGGAAAACGGCCCACTACCACCCATAAATTGTGGATTTTCCTTGGATATGTACCAAACGTTTCGATTCTACCTTTCTAATTCGTGCGGCCAAGGATTGGATCAACCTGCCCGCTTCCTTGTTCACCATATTATTATTGTAATCGTTAAGGCAAATTCTTCTGCAATGTATTTGATACGGATTTTTTCCATTGTACTCTGTATTATATTATATTCGAGTAGTATCATATGCTTGGCTCATCAAATAATTCTTAAAGCTAAATGGTAGAGAACCGTACACATGAATGACGGTAATGCGGTGTGCGCGCTTTCAAATATTTTCAATATTTATTTTTTCTTTATTTTCTACAAATAATCTTACGCTTTTACAAAAAACTGCAACCACTTAAGTATTTGAATGATTGTTAGGATAACACACAATTTTTTTGATAAAAATATATTTTTATTTTATTTTATTTTATTGAGATATTTTATTTTATATTTTATTGAAAAATATATACATATCATTCGAATGAAGTTGATTCAATCCATTGAAGGGAACGTAAAAACGGGTGTTTTTTAGGAAAGTTAGCGATTTTTTTCTATCGAGCCAAATTTCTTTAATCGTGCATCGGTGACCATATCCGAATAAAATATTTCAAGAACATATATTAAACATAAAGAAATAATGTCAATTAATAGATTTTCAAGGTCTACTTTTGAATATTCGTGAGGACGAATCGTCAAATTTGAAGCATATTTCGTCTTAATAGTATTTTTAAATTTCCTTTGTCAAAATTCCTCGTTATTTCATCATCATCAGCATTTCAGCCGTAGGACGTCCACTGCTGGACATAGGCAAACATAGATTCCATCATGACTCGATCATGCTGGACATCGATCTCCAAAAGGGCAGGTTGGAAGCGGCCTGCATCCAGCGTTTCCCTGCGGTCTCTTTTGACATTTTGTCATTTGATTCTCACATAATGATAGAGGCCCGGAGGCATAAGACTGTTTTATCCCGGAAAATATAAGGTTTCTGAGTAAACACTGCGGGCGCAGAGATACAAATAGTATAATTTCTACTGAGCAGTACAATGCACAATGGAGCCATTTTTATAATTCCTTCACAAACATTTTGCATCATTAGCGTATCCGATGAGCTGATAACATATTCCAATTGAAGCGAATTGTTAATATATTTAAACGATGTGTAACAATTTGCAGTCGGAATTTGTTGCAAATTACCTGATATTGGTGGTCAATTTAGTTGCCTGCGTTATTATTCCATTATGTGGTTTAAATAGGTTCGAACATCTACGAGTACATGTCTAAAATTCCTGAATATTAATTCTGTGACATAAATAGGACTTTGAAGGAAAATTAAAATTGAACTTGTCTGTTATTTATTAAACTTGGATATTGATTCATTTAGATTTAAAAAAAAAACATATATCATCAAAATCAGTATGAGTATGACTTTCAAATGAAAATAACTGAATCAAATCCTACAATTTTTTTTTTTTTTTTTTTTTTAAATCTTTATTGTTTGTAAAGGGGTTTTGTCACGCAGTGACTATGCCACCCCTGTAAGACAAACACAAATATAAACAAATTAGGTATACACTTAAATTAGACGCTTATACAATTTTAACAGCACTTTGGCTTCCTCAGAAACTGGCGAAGCCAAAATGCCGTTACATAGACCGACATCATACATTTTGTAATATAATAAATCCCGTCTCAGAGCCTCGTTCCGGACACACTCCATCAGCACGTGATGCACATCTTCCACGATGTATTATAAAGGCGAAAGTTTGTATGTATGGATGTTTGTTCCTCTTTCACGCTGCAACGGAACAACGGATCGACTTGATTTTTTGCATGGGTATAGTTCAAGGGCCAGAGCTACATTCATTGCTACATTGGCTACTTTTCATCATCATCATCATTTTTCATCACTCGCGGGGCGCAGCTAGTTAATTATAATTCTGTGTAGTCGGTTTTTAAATTGATAATTATATTTACTACAATGAAAATTATTATTGTTATTGTTTATTTAATGCTTCTTTTTTTATTTTTTTATTCAATATTTTTTGGGACTTTTATAATATTCTACATGTCAGTCCCATTGTATATTCTAAACCTGTGTTCTAAACTAAAGGACGCATACTTAATACATAAAAAACAGACAAGAAACAAACACGGTCGATGGTCACTTGAGGTGACTCACACATCCGAACAGCTCCCTGGCTGCGTCCGAATTGGGTTCAACCAGTATTCCGTTAAATTCACCCACATCTAGTCCGTTCAGATGGTAAGTCACCTCAAGTCTCCTTCTCTCATGCTGGAGGCGGACACATTCCACCAGAAGGTGGTATACATCTTCCACCACTCCACATATATCACAATTCGGTGTTTCTGTTTTCCCCATCATAAAAACGATTTTTTAAAGGCATATGGCCAGTCCTTAATCTGTGGGCTGTAACAACAAGATTGAATGCTTCTTCTACAGTATATTTGCCTCGAAAAAGACGTACTTCTAAGAGCAAAAAATTCCACGTCGCAAAACCTTCTTTCGTTTAACGTGAAATATTTTTAAACTCCAAATACATTTTGGGTTCTCCGTAAGCCCGCCCAATTCTCTTTCAATCACATCTTAGCGGCAAAAACCGAAACTGCTCTCTGTGAAAAATGCGGTTGGGAACGTTAAAAAGAAATAGCGCTAACACGAACACCTGTGAAGAAACGCTGCTTTTCTCACGATATTTCCCCGCTGCTTCCACCAGACAGGTTTATTTGCCAGCTCTTATATATAACTCGGTATTATAAGTAATTTTGGCGGATTTATGGCATGTGACTTGAGAATGTAATTGCGTTTTACTTCTGAGAAGGAGTTGAAGACAAAACGTTTTGATATTCTGCTATTTCTTAGAGGAAAACCGAATGAAAATAATATAAAGAAATATAAAAAAACGGAAAAGTACGAGTAGGACTCGCGCTCTGAAGGTTCCGTTGGATGGAAACCTAAGAGCGCGAGACCAAACAAAAAAAATACAAACTTAACTTTGTAGTGAACAATAAGGTTCTTCCATAAATTTCAACTACAAAATGTAAAACGAAACAGTAGGAGAACAAAACACCCGCTCTTCTCGCCGGACTCACCCGCAGTTTTCAGTCAGCTCGTGACCACGGCCATTGTAACATGGTCGAAACGTCGAGCGAAAGGTACATATTATTACCTAAATTAAATAATACGTGATAAGTCCCGATAAACGTTTAAATCATGTGTTCAAATCGCGAAAGTTTAAAAATTACTACAAAATGTAAGTTTGAGCAAAACTTTTTTTTTTAATTTTATGACTTCTAATTTATGACTTTCAGATTTATTCCTTTATATGTGCTGTGAGTCCTTGTTTTTTGCAAAATTTCATGATTCTAGGTCAACGGGAAGTACCCTATAGGTTTTGATTTCCCTGTGAAATCGCAAAATATGCGACATAATCGGTCATATCTTTTGACCGCGTAAATTTACAAGTTTGATTTTTTCACAGCTAAAAGAAACTGTAAATTTGAGTATTTTATATAAATTTCAACTTGATATCTTGACGCGTGCTTGAGAAAAAGGGTCTTGACAGACGGACAACAAAGTAATCCTATAAGGGTTCCATTTTTTTCCTTTTGAGGTACGGAACTCTAAAAATATTTTCTGTGGTATTTAGGCAAAATAAGACAGTATCTACAGTTTTGACTAATATCATAAACAGCTTGTACTGCATAAGATATGACTCAACCCAATGCAATTGCATGCGTTAAGCACTAGATGCAAACCCTAGTTAAGCACTAACGTAACTACCTAACTGCCTAGAGCCTCCAGCATCAATCTATATTCAAGGCACTGCTATGCTGTTAGCATACCTAAACATCTGTTAGGCTGCACTATTGTAGAAAGCATTGTTTAGTCTCTCACCATGTTTGAAATTAGAAATGTAGATACAGTATTTAGTATTAGGTTTAAAAATTACCCTTAGTTAATTAATTACACTTACATATCAGCTGTTCCATATATTTTGTCGAGTGTGAATAACTGTTTTCTACGGAACATCGGATATTTTGTTAGCGATTCCAGAGTTGGCTCCCATAGTAAAAGTTGTTCATAATGATGGGTACTATGGACCCCTTTCGACTTAGTACACCCTTAACGTATATCCCGGTATATACTACGCGAACAAATCTGCGAACTGCAGCTAGTGAGAAAATATAATTATTATAATACTTTAAAACTAGCTAAGGAGTAAATTAACAAAGTATAGCAATGGGAAGTCTTTTAAAACCATGGCAACTAAGTATTACCACGTTGAACGGCCAAACTTATTATTTGGCCGAAGTAAGCGCCAGCTCTTTGATTACCCGTCACGTTTACGAAGCAAACATACGCGCAAAAATGATAAGTGAAGTAGTTTACAGCGCTTTGATTCCAATTTTATTCAATTTTTTTATTAATTTTTTATTAGAGTTGCTAGTCTGTGGAATGCGCTGCTTGAATGTTCCCTGATAGTTACAATCTGGGTGTCTTCAAATCACGAGTGAATCGGTTTCTTCTAGGCAAGCGTGCTCCATCGTATACTGTACATTTGTCTTCCAAATAGATCCAATTGACCCTAACGCCGTCATTACCGATAACCGCTACTAACGATAATCCGTTAACAACTTGCGATTCAATTATGCTTGTAAGTGACAGTGCACCACTAATTACACATCTACTCATGCATTTGATTGAAATTAAGATCGTCTGATTAGTACAATCTGATTGGTACAATCTAGTTGAGACTGTAATGAAAGCTATTAATGGGATAATTCTTCACAGTAACCTTGCAGTAGGTTCAGAAAATTTTATAATTTTTTTACTAGCTGTATTCATTGAGATACAATACATATAGAGTCACAATCGTGTCAAAACAATGTCTGAACCAAAACTCGGCGCACGCTACGAATTGCACCGACTTTTTGGTTAGTTACAAGGTAACCGCGATCAAACTACAACGTCGTGCAATGCCACAGCTGATGACATAGCGGATAACTAACGTTGAACAGTAATTTTTAAACTTTCGCGATTTGAAACGTCGAGCGAAAGGTACATATTATTACCTAAATTAAATAATACGTGATAAGTCCCGATAAACGTTTAAAACATAACGTTGAACACTATGCAAGCGAAATAACGTCTAAATTGGAGTAAATGTGGCATTTTGAACTATATAATTGATACAATTTATGTACTCTACAATGACGCTCGGACATTTTTTGACTGTTTTCACTGAGAGATTGTGACCCTATAGGAATTGTATCTCAATGGCTGCATTCCATAGTTTTATCCGACATCTTATAGCGACCGCTTTTTTTTGTAATTGAGTTGACACAATGAAGAGGCTGATGGAAAGAGCCTGATGGAAAGAGCCTGATGGAAAGAGCCTGATGGAAAGAGCCTGATGGAAAGAGCTTGATGGAAATAGCCTGATAGAAAGAATCTGATGTAAGGAGCATGATGTAAAGAGCCTGAAGTAAATATAGCCTGATGTTTAGGGTCGGTAACGTATTTGTGATGCCTCTGGTGTTACAAGTATCCATAGGCGACTGTAACTGCTTACCATCCGGTAGCCGGTCTGCTTGATTGCCACATAAGGCTTTTTTTTAAAGCCACGCAAGTTCCATTTTTTATCGATCGTCAAATTTGACAGTTGAGATCGTCAAATTCGATAAACGCCAATATATCAGTAAGTGCTTGCTATGATCGATTTTATGGCATTTTGTCGAATTTAACGATCGATAAAAAACGGTACTTGCGATGTATTAAGCTTGATATTAAGACGAAATTCGGTTTCAACAGTCATGTACATTCTCTTATCCGCAGCTAGCCAGGTTCACCGTTGACGGACATGGATAACGATATTATTTTCAGCTATCAATAAAACCAAAAGGACAGGCCATTTCAGGCTCAGCATGAGCATCAATAAACCAGTAAGTAGTAGGCGGTAGACACGACGGCGCGTCTCCGTGCTGAGTGCATTCGTGTGCTCACTCCGCTCGTTTGTCATGTCGCTACTCGTGATCGGACTTGGGCTCCGTTGTACCGTCGCCGTCAATATAAGAAAAAATATTTCTAAACAAGTTTACGTTGCTTAGGGTATATTTATTTGCAAGTAGTATTATGCGTTGTTTCTTTTCTAATATGGTGTAATTTTATTGTTTAAATATACACTATCATGTAAAATTACTGTTTTAAAAAGGGGGAAGATGCGTGACATCCAAACATTGTACAACCCAATAAATATGGCTCTGTTTTGGCTCTAGTCAGCGGACGTAAACGTCTACACTGTAAACGTCAACTTCACTGCTCCATTAGATACTACACTAGACCATAGAAGTGACATATAAAGAAAATTAAGTTAATTGTTTTTAAGTATTTATGAGTGAAAAGTAATGCCGTGAAACTTGTTTTTTGTCTTCGAACTGTTGGTGCACCTTGTGAAAACGCAGGAAGTAATTTTTGCTGCTTTATTTCATACAATTTTGACAAGTAATTCACGTGCTATCAAAATGACAGTTCGATTGTGACTGAAGTTGATTAGGCCCGTGAGCCTAATTTGTGCGGTTCACGTCAAGAAGTTCATCTCGTATCTTCCCCCTATTTACTTACGTCAGTGATCATGTAGTATTTTTTTTTAACAAACCTTTGATTGAATTTAGCTGGAAGCTAGATATGTTCATCTTTGAAGACACTGTCTATTTTATAACTAACCCGTTGGTCCAGTTGGTAGTTAGCCTACCTTCTGAGCTTGGGGGCGTGGGTTCGATTCCCACGTGGGACAAACATTTATGTGATGAACGTTTGTGTTTGTTCTATATCTGGGTGTTAATATCTATTTAAGTATGTATTTTAAACTATTATGTATGTATATCAGTCTCTGGCAGCCATATCACAAGCTTTGCTTAGTTTGGGGTCAGATAACCGTGTGTGCAAAAAATGTCCCGAATATTTATTTTCATTATTACTTTTTACATATAGTCACACCTCCTTCTCATCGGGGTAGGCAGAGACCACACTTTCCATTTTCTACGATCCTGAAACACATCTTTCACTTCTATTTTTATGAGTCTCTTCATACAAGGTCGACAATTATGAGTACTTTAGATGAGGCGTTTTCTCAAAAGGGTTAGTTTCGAACGCCAAAGAAACGCAGTACTACGTAAATTTTAGTGCTATTTTGCCCCATCTCACACAAACTGCTTTATTAATCCAACCTTACACTCCAGTGTGACACATCGCCCCAGATTTATGGCAACTACTCTCGGCCACATGTCTCACAGTGTCGTCACAGAGCATTTTCCAGAGAAACAGCTTCAATTAATGCAAATCTGTTTTTATTAGGAAATTTGGAGCTCTATAGTACAGTCACTGTGACTTAATTTTTTTTTTCTTCGACCGCATCATCGCTTTCCATCAGGCTAGATCGCGGTCAAACGTTAGCCTAGTCCGATGTAAAAAATATATATATTTTTTTTTTTTCAGTATCAAGATGATTCGAAAATGTGTGTGCGCAGCCAGCAAATTGTACTATTGGTATTTATTTTATATAAAATAGATTTACGTTTGGCCACCAACTCGCGGGATGGTAAGCGACGATGTGGCCAAGGATGGAACACGTTGATCTAGAATCTAGAAGAAATCAATTATAACGTTCACGCGCTTGCGTAAAAAACCTTCTTCAAAGTGAACTCCTTGGTAAACCTTGCGTGTCCGCATTTCTCTGCAGGTTAAATAATTTATGGTTCCCACTGCTGGGACACAGGCCTCTCAGAGAGAGAGAAAGAGAGAGTGATACTTGTGTTACTTGTGTAGCGGGCATTTTCCGCAACTAGGCCACTCATTGGCCCATTTTGCGTCACCCGGCTGCAGCTAATTCAGCCACCCTGTCTCCTCCAGGAAAGCCAGCAGCTCGCTTATGCCTGCGCAGGCCTCCCAGAGCGTCCTCGGTGATCCGAGGATAGTGTTTCGTTGTTCTGCCACGCTGCTGCACTCCAGCAGCATATGTGCGGCCGTTTCTTCAGTCTCCAGACACCCTCTACATAGGGGACTGAGAGAGTGATAGAGGATAGGCCTTAATCCACCATGCTGACTCAGTACATGTTGGTAAATGTTGTCTGTAAAATTTTGAAGTTCTCGGTGATACCGGTTTTCGTCACGATGTTTTCCTTCACCGTTTCTGGAGCGGTGGCATCGAAATTGCATATAACTTATTGTATTTATTGTAATATACACATTTTAATTATTTTCTCCTGCACCAGTAAATTCCGAATGATGTACCATCCAAAATATTTTACTTTAAATTAGTCTACTCCACTCCAAAACTTTGGTAAAATCAAGTCACTCCGGAAGTTTGATGGGCTGAATAACGCAACTTCAATAGCTTATGATACAGCTTTACGGTACAGTCTTGCACTAATGAAAACTATTTCTTTATCAATTTACTACTTTGCAGTTTTGCCTTGTGTCTCGCATCGTACACATTCCGGTTTACGAGACACTTATTGGTTGAATTAAAATTGCATGTCTTGTCACTTTGATTAAAATAAATCGGTTTTGGAGTATTTTGGAAGATTAATAGTTTATTTTCTTGATATGGGTTTCAATTACTTTGAACTATAACCGGCTTGACTAAAGAAACAATAGTGGGATACCGAAGGATATACCCAACAGTGAAATACAAGTCACGATGTTGATTCAATCTTCTCCTTGATTCAACCTGTAAAAATCGATAAAAATAGTGTTAGCTGCTAAAAAAAATATTTTTCGTCCTTAGGCTGTGTTCTCAACCTCAACAGAGCAACAGCAGCGTAAAGGCAACAATAACTATATCATAATCCAATACACATCGTTTGTAACAAAACCCAAGAATTATCTTTAATGGATTGTACTCGATTATAATGGATGGAATATAAGGTACCGAGACGCTCTGCACTTTGAAAATAAAAAACTGCGTTTTTGAGATATTTAGCGTTTCCGACCACAGCAAGATGACTCCATACAAATAGAACCGCCGCCGCTTTTGCCACCAAACCGCTGGGGTCAACAATGTTGCCTTAGTCACTAACTCTACGCCAAGTCCAAACAAATTGCCAGCAAATCAATCAAAACACTTTCCAACAAGCTCCCTACCACATGCATACAGCTTAAACTGCAAACTCGGAACACTATGCACGATGTAATCTGCGGGACGCGCATCCGTCACGGCGCGCGTCCCGTCTCGAGCCCGTCAAGAATGGCCGCCGTGTCATTTGTCACGCCGCCATTGATTTCCATTTACCATGATTTAGGGCTTGTGTGCTGCTTTATGGGAGTAGACACTGCAGATTGTGTCTTGATCAGAAGATTTAGTAGTTTTGTTGTAAATACGCTATTTTGAGTAATCGTTGTTTACTCACAATTTCAACAGGGATGTCTAATTTTTTTGACGGCTAATGTACTACTTGACAGGTATGAAAAATGGCAGACGTGCTCACAATCACCGAAAAAAATTATCACAATAGACAATAAGCATGGAGTCCTTATATTTTATTTATTACAAATAACAGGCTTAGCAAAGGATTTAACTGAATATATAACAAAAAAAAATATAGGTATCTAAACATTAGCTTTTTTAAATAATTATCAGGCTCGCGTTTGACTACCGAGTTGGTAGTCTGATGTTAAACGATGATGTGGTTTACGGTGGGGCACGCTTGCCTAGAAGAAACCGATTCACGACGACACCCAGATATCTGACTCCAGTTTTTTTTTTTATAAGCGTATAATGATATTGGTCGTGATAGAGAATGGATGCTCTCCCCCGCTCCCTCGAAGCGTGTATAAGTATAGCATTTGTATGGCGCGCATGAGACTTGACGTCATAACGTGCTATAGTGCGCTCTCTGTCTAGCATGAAATTAAAATACTTATAACTTATGAATTTTAGAACACATTTTTAAATTTCGCTTCGGCCACTGTCGAAACTAAGTTTCGAAACTAGTTTCGGAAAACTAAAAATTATTCTGCTTCCGAAATTTGATTTTCGTTGGTGGGCTCCATTTTTGATCAGCTTTTTATGAGATAATAATAAGAGGACACTGACTTAGTTTATATACACAATATATCTACGTTTGATAACACACTCGATGGTAAGTGAGGGTATGGCCAAGGATGGACTATGTTAAGTCTAGAAGAAATCTAGCCCAACATGTTTAAACGTTTTCTTTATTATGTGAAAAACTAAACCATTACAACTAGACAGAACCAAAACTACACCATAGTAATTATGTAAGGCGAGTGAATAGATTCCTAAAGGGTTAGCAACGTAGTTGTGATGCTTTTGGTGTTACAAGTATCCGTGACTGCTTTTCATCAGGTAGCAAGTTTTAAGTTAAATGTCTTAGCTTAAAATTAAGGCGAGTATAACTAATTCTGATATAGTATTATTCTATGAAGCGTCCTCGGTAAAAACTAATAAAACTGAAACACAAAGCAACTGAAAGCTACCGATTCAATCCCAAAGCATATTTACACCGCTAAAAACGGACGTGGGACAAGCAGCAGTCGGACAGCACATCCGTCACGCCTGTCAACGTCCCTGTCCGAGGACCATTCGTCCAATCGATTTCGCATTAGCCACCTTTTGCGTTAGAAGCGTGAGCGTAGATCTTTGAGTGGTTTTACATTTACGTAGCAAGTCTTTTTCTAGAAGTTAAAAACCCGACAATGGTATTTATGGCGAATAATAAATATTTTACGAACTGAAATATATTATTTTATACCTTACGGGCACTGTTCTCGTCTGCAGCTCTCTCGCTCGCGCATTTGCATATTATTGTAGATAAAATCAATAAGTGTGAATTTCGAAAAAGTAAGAAAATCATGTCTTAGATACCTACAAGCTTGTTATAAAAAAGTTTTTTTTTTTTTCATTCCCATTAATTAACTTATTTTTTCGACTCATATTTTTTTATTTTGTATTTGCTGTGGCGGATGGCAGAGTCTGCAAACATTTTAACTAGGTATCCCATTAACCCATGGTCAAACCATTAAAAACCGTATATCCATGAAGCTACTAATGAAGATAAATCATTCGTATACACAAAGTGTTCCGTGTCTCGAACCCAGTACAGAGCGGCCGGTTAGTTGCTCGGTCACTGGAAACAGAACTGAGGCGATACACGTATAAGGTAATTTGAGATACTGGGAGCAAGATTTGTTTTAAACTGGCAAGTGCTTTTATTGACCAAACAAAGTCCCTCTAAGCTAACTAGCACCACTATAAGTTAATCGTAAAACAACCTTTTTAGGGCCCAATGGGTAAAAACGGGACACTATTACTCAGCCCACGATGTCTGTCTATATGTCTGTCTGACTGTCTGTCTATCTGTCCATCAGTCCTACCTATTAACGGCTATATCTTTTGAACCGTAAAAGATAGCCAATTGAAATTTTCACAGAATATGTAATGTTACGGCGGATTAACTAAAAAAATAATAAAAATTGTCAAAAAGTAAAAAAGGAATGGGGGGTCCCATAATTATAACAAACGTATTTTTTTATTAGCACTAATGTAAAAACGGTAATACGTACAAGCGTCAAACTTGGCATGATTATACTACACACTCTAAAGTAAAACACCAAATAATAGCCAAATGCGAGTCGGTGACAAATTTCTGTTCACCACCGGTTCTCTAACGATCACCGAAGTTAAGCAAAGTCGGGCGCAGTCGGTACTTGGATTGGATTGTTGTTTTTTGCAAAAAAAAATTTTTACTTAAGTAGCTAACAAGTTATGTGGTGGTACGGAACCCTCAGTGCACGAGCCCGACATGGATTTGGCCAGTTTATTTTAAAATTTTTTTTAGCTTTAGCAAATAATATGTAAATCACCATGTCATGATGGTACTTAGAATGGGTTACCATAAATGAATGCGTAAACATTTCATGTCTGTCCTGCCTAACTATAGAGCCGTTTACCTAGTCAGGACCCAACGATAAGTGCAGCAACAATGTAATGGTCATGGCTTTCCGTTTCCAGCTACTGCCAGCCTTACAATACAATACAATACAATACAATACAAAAACTCTTTATTAAAACACCACAAAACAAGGATAACATAAAAATTACAACAAAAATATTATATAGGCTTTTAACAGGCGGCCTTATCGCTTAAAGCGATCTCTTCCAGGCAACCGTGCACGGAAAGGAATTATATTTAATAATGTGTGGCCTTAACTAAAAATAAAAAAATAGAAAGTAAATACCTATGCAAATAACAACAAACAATCAATAGACTACAAATAAATATTACATACTAATACATACATATACATAGACTACATAATATAAATAACATACTACATACCTACCTACATAATTAATAAACTACATCAAAAATATTTAACATACCTACTGTTATCAAAGATATACACATGTTGATACTTACATACATTATATTTGTCACAGAAATTAGAGTCTAGATAGCAGCTATAGTGCGAGATAGTGCGCTTTTACGCGGAGTTTGAAAACGTCGAGGGAGAGGGGGGGGGGGGGGGGGGGGGCACGCTAGATTTCAAGCGGCAAGTCATTCCAGAGTTTGACAGCTTTCACCGTGAATGATGAGGAATAAAAAGTCGTGTTATGTTGAGGAATGTCAAGCGTGCCTTACGGATATTATCGGTCTACAAAGTCGATATTTGTTTATTCATCATCATCAGCCAGAAGACGTCCACTGCTGAACATAGGCCTCCCCTTTTAACCTCCACACCAGTGGATACAAAGTTCACTGTGGAGGTTAAATGGGGAGGCCTATGTTCAGCAGTGGACGTTCGCTGATGATGATGACTCCACCGTAGACTACATCATCGCGTTGGAGGTCAATTGCAAGCCTATTTTTATTTAATCTCTGTCATTTCATTGATATATCTACGTAGCTCGTCCACGCACTGCAAAATATCCGAAACTAATCGAGTCACCAAGTATTCACGATACTTAGTCGCCTTGTGTACAAACAGCCTAACACAGAAGAAAATAATAAGAGTCATTAATTGCAGGTAACATTGTAGCCAAGCCTTAGCTATAGGAGTTTTGGCGCCAACGCGGAAAAAACATGTCGGCTCGTTGGATTATTTTCCTAAACTTGTGTATTTTCGAGTGTTAATGTGTACTAAATGGTGAATTATTATTCATTAAGTGCTCGTAAACGTGCTCGAGTGTGGGCAAGTGATATAACGAGGTGAAACGTGTCTTTTCGTGTTGTTTCCAAAACTCCATAGGAGCCTCTTGTAAAGTCTCCACCACTTTACAGGGGCATGAGTTCGACTTGACCGTGACTTACTTAGCTTGACTCTGACTGTGACTATGACTTGTTTGACGCTATTAAGACAAAGTAAACTGTTTAATATTACGAGTAAAGGACATTGAATCCACGCTCATGAAGATTTTAACAAAAAAAAAAAAAGCCTTAGCTACAATGTTACAGAGTTTTTCAACCTTCTTGAATACGCGACCTCTTTACACGTTAAATAATTCTGGCGACCCCCCCAGGGCCTTAATGAAACTACATTAAACATAATAGGCTTCAATTAGAAAATGATTTTGTCTCGTCACAAAAATAGAACTACGTTTCGATAAACGATTAAAAATAAACATGCGCGTAAGGCTTAGCGACCCCCTTGGGGGTTGCGACCCACAGGTTGAAAAACACTGAGCTAAGGAGTCAAGACACAAACAAATTAATGTTAAGAATAGTATTTCGCTTTGTGTATAAACAGCTTTACTTGAAATGACGGCACGAAGTTGACTAACAAGACAATAAAGGCGCAACCCCGGCCTAGCCGGAACTGTTTGTTAGCTCACACAGGACTGGGAGAATTATTATCTTAGCCTGTTGACAGTTTTATTATTTCGCAAGTGTATCATTGTTGCTCGGTGGATCGTAGGATTCTAGTATTCAGGGTAAAGCGCTACCGTTCGGCCACCATTGCTCCTAGCATCTAAATTTGATAGCCCGTTTGTCCAGTTGGCTGTGAACCTGCCTTCTGCGCTTGGAGGCGTGGGTTCGATTCCCACCTTGGGCAAATATTTATGTGAATATTTGTATTTGTTCTATATCTGGGTGTTAATAAAGTATGTATTTTTTTATATATTTGTATGTATATCAGTCTCTGGCAGCCATATCACAAGCTTTGCTTAGTTCGGGGTCAGATGAGCATGTGTGCAAAAATGTCTCGAATATTTATTTATTCTTAACTCTTAATACATCGTCCCTACAGGGTTACGTGGAAAACGTTTACTAAGCCGAAAGAGGTCGTCATACTCATCATTATGAGCAACATATTTTGGTGCCAACCCTGACATAGCGAAAAATATATCAGCGGTTCCATACATTTTGTCGAGTGTCAATTTTTTTCGCTATATCGGTTATCAGAGTTGTTGTTGCAATATCACATTGAAAACGGGATGAAAAATTACTTTAATATTTTTTTTATTGTTCAATCACATTATTCAAATAAATATGATTTACAAAAAATTTGCTACGGTAGGCTTCTGTTTTGTCTTAGCAAACAGACTCACTTGCGCTGACGAAAAATACCTACGCTGACAAAAAGATTTTAAATAAAATTAAGTTGATACAGAACTTGTACCAAAATAAATCTATAAAAATCTACCCACATTATTCATTTGACGTGCATTTTTTTTTTTTTTTAAATGTTATTGCAGCTGTTAGAGCAAATAATTGTTTGAACCAAGTTTACCTAGGTTGGTTAAGGGACTCCTTTGATTTATTTACGTACCCACAGTTACCGGATCTATTAAGTTTGCTAAAGTTATATGATTATTTACGGGATATTTACCGTGGTAAGGTTGTGGAATGAGCTCCCGATATTTCAAGACATTCATTTCATTAATTTTTTTTTATTTTTTTTTTTCATTCATTTTGGATATATTTTTTTTTAAGACTAAGAAAGAGGGTAGATCGTTATGTCTGCACCTAACTTTTTAACTGTTCTCCAACCACCCGCATTCTTCAGTCTTCCCGTGAACATGGTGCATGTAACTGCGCCGAAATATCGGGTGCTCATTCCACAACCTTACCACGGTAAATATCCCGTAAATAATCATATAACTTTAGTGAACAACCGTGATAGTTTAAAACAGTGTTCTATTAAGTTTGGTTTGATAGAACAAACACAACAAAGCTCTTGCATAAAATTGAACCTGAAGTTTGGTCTCTATTCTTCATATTATATAAAATTCACCCCTCAATTTATTTGAAGAAACGACTAGAAACATACGAATCCCGTGACGTTTGTGAAAATATAACAAACACTTAAAATTACAACCAGCCACAAAATTACCATATCTGCATAACTAAAACAAGCACCTGTAATAATTCTCTACAAAAACACAATTTAAGCACATCCAGTAGAGATGCAGCGGAATGGTTTGGCCGCTAACCGGCAATATGACATTAAAGATCTGGAAAATGAAGATCAAATTTAACTAGCAGCATGGTACATTATTTATTACTAGCTGACCTGACAGACGTTGTCCTGTCTTAGAACAATCAAACACGCAACGTCAAAATTGTAAATCTTATTTTTTTACACCTTGGGTTACATTATTGGAGTTTTAGTAAGGATCCCTATTTTTTTTGAAAATATAATATAGCCTATGTTAACCGGGGATAGTGTAGCTTCCCAACAGTGAAGAAATTTTTCAAATCGGTTTAGTAGTTTCGGAGCCTATTCAATGCAAACAAACAAACAAACTAACAAACAATCAAATCTTTCCTCTTTATAATATTAGTATAGATGTAGTAATATGAACATTGACCACGCACCACTCTCGACACCTCAGTCTACGACGCACTCCATATTGCTGAGGATAGAAGACGATGGAAAGACATCATCAGAGATTGATGGAAGGTGGTGGTCACGACCCTCAGACATGAGGAATACGATTTAAGGAGGAGGAGGAGGAATATGAACATTATAATATAGTTGACGTCTATTTCATCTTAAAATTAACGCTTATTTTGGTTACTTAATAAGAATCCTATTTTATTGTTCCACACTGCATCCATTATTAGTTATATTGAGTTGGTTAAAACGGCGCCATAAACACGGTTTTAGGGTTCCGTAGTACTACAATAAAGCTTTATAAGTTTGTTCTGTCCGTCCGTCTGCTTGTCCGTCTGTCTGTTCGTCTATTTTTCTGTTCGTTCATCAATCAGTCCATTCATCCGTCTGACCGTCTGTCTATTAGTTGTCTTTTGAACAGCTCTTGTAAATAGAAGGTAAAGTTTCACACATTTTTATTTATCATAGACATATTATAGACATCATTTGTTCGTGGCAAAAAAATACAATAATGTATAATTTATTTATAGCAAAAAAAAATACAATCATGTATCCTTTGCGAAATTTTACCCGCTAAAGTGGCAATTACTTGGACCCTCCCTGCATTTACATTTACTAATAATATTTTAATCTAGGTACACTAATATTATAAAGAGGTAAGTTTGTAATCTAGTTTTTAGTAAAGTCCAGTTATTTTAAGCATTTATATTCAATTGGTTCATCAGTTGGTTAATATCTGGGCGGCCAACCCTGGCTTGTTTTTTTTTAACTATATCGCTCGATATATATATATCTAAAACACTGTTTTAAACTATCACGGTTGTTCACTAAAGTTATATGATTATTTACGGGATGTGTTTATAATAATAATAATAATTATTTATTTATTTCCAAGTAACATAGACTCATACAAATAAAAAAAATTATAATAGTAGTTAGTCACATTACATTAATAATAATCATTAATGGTGCATGTAACTGCATGTAACGTTTATGGTGCATGTAACTGCACCGAAATATCGGGAGCTCATTCCACAACCTTACCACGGTAAATATCTCGTAAATGATCATATAACTTTATATATATATACATATATATATATTAAGTTTAAACGTAAACAAAATCAAAACTTTATCTAGACATAAAAAAAAATCTAAATCGTTAAAGCCGTTTCCAAGATACGCAAAATAAATACATATACAAGAATTGCTCGTTTTAAAGTTATTAGATAGACAGAAAGATATATTTATATGAATATTTTGCTGAAATAGACATTTTAAGAAAAATGACGTCATTAAAAATCTATTTGGATTTACTATGTTTACATTAGACAGCATTTACAAAAAAGCTTAAATAGAGATACCATTTATATTGCCGGATATGAAAATCATCTCTAGTCAACAGTTTTTTCATGTCATATTGTATTGTTTTTGGCTCGTTTGTTATACAGAAGTGTTCCTGTCTCGGGCACCGCGTTGTCTGCTTTTCTACGTGTCTTCTATTATATTTCTGTATTAAATTTATTTTGTGAAAAAATTGTGTATGTTTTAGTTTGCAGTTTGCGTTCGGTCTGTGCATTGTTTTGAGGTTTCTAAATTGCAATCGTGTTTCAGTGGTAGCTTTGAATGAATAATAAGACTGTGACAAAAATGTATTGTTTTGAGTTGAAGAACTTTACTTGAGAAATATTTCATGTAGCTTTTATTATACTGGCTGTATCTCTAGACGACGCGCGACGGACATATTTGAGGATATCATTTTACTCATCAATATGAAGAAAAAAAGTAGTGTGTGTGTGTGTGTGTGTGTGTGTGTGTGTGTGTGTGTGTGTGTGTAACAGTGTGTGTGTGTGAGAGAGAGTGCATGTGTGTGTGTGTATTCAGCGTAGAAGTATCGTACAAAATAACGAAAATTTTCTTAAAAAGCCGATAGTAGCAACCCTAGCCCTATGACAGACAGTAGGCATTGAATTCAAGGAAACGTCCGAGTCAAAATACTGCTTTGCTTTTATTTTTAACCGACTTCAAAAAGGAGGAGGTTATAAATTCGACGGTATGCTTTTTTTTAAATTAATATAGTTATCTTCTGTGTCAATAGGTTGCCCGCTTGGTCGTTGGTTGTTGACATTATCTATAAGAAAAATGCATCTGATTATAAAACACTGGCAGTCCGCCCCAGTTTGCACGGTATACTCGGGGATAGTGTAGCTTGCCAACAGTGAAAGAATTTTTCAAATCGGTTCAGTAGCTTCGGAGCCTATTCAATGCAAACAAACAAACAAATTTTCTTAGTTTTCAGAAATTTACAATTTTTCTGCGCAATATTCATAATTTTTCTTTCCGTAAGAACCTTCTACAAAGTATTAAAAAACAAAAAAAATATGAATGAAAAATCGGTAAAGTCGTTCTCAAGTTATAGCGTGACCAAGGTAAATAGGATTAATTTTTATGTAATTATATAGAAAACTAGCGACCCGCCCGCCTGGCTTCGCACGGGTGTAATTTACGTGGGAAGCCAGGGTGGGTCGCTAGTTATATATATATAAACTTTCCGAGAAAATGTATCTAACTGATGGTGAAAACCGCATCAAAATCCGTTGCTTGGTTTAGGAGGAGTTAGTGGCCATACAGAGATACAGACAGACAGACGCGGATAGCGACTTTAATTTATACTATGTAATAATAATAATGATAATGACGATTATTTTTGAATAAATTTGATTGAACTTAATTTACCCTTGAATAACGTCAGCGTTGGCGTTATGTTAAAATTTATATTAACCGTCTTACAGGAGCCTTACGGCCAACGGCTACCGCGGTATAAAACTAACGTTAAACGCTCAGTAGGAAAATCATGCGAACGTGAAACATAACGCGCCGATATACGGTTTGCGGTCGCGTGATTTTCCAACTGAGCGGATTTAACGTTAGTTTGATACCGAGTTTGCCGTTGGCTGTAAGGCCCGGGTCTACACAAAAAGCCAAACCACTGTGCAACTAATGACATTGAAAGATGAAAATATGACAAAAGTAAAGTTTTTTAGGGTTCCGTACCTCAAAAGGAAAAAACGGAAACCTTATGTATAACCGTTTGTCAAGACCCTTTTTCTCAAGGACGCGTAAAGGTATCAAGTTTAAATTTATATTATATACTTGGGTCTACGGTTTCTTTTGGCTGTAAAAAAATTTAAGTTGTAAGTCAACGCAATCAAAAGATATGAACGTTTATGTCGTATATTTTGCGATTTCAAAGGGGAATCAAAACCTATAGGGTACTTCCCGTTGACCTAGAATCATGAAATTTGGCACAAGGCAAGGTCTCATATTACATATATAGGAATAGATCCGAAAGTTATAAATTTGAAGTAACATCATTTAAAAATAGTTATTTTGTTATTACAAACTTACATTTTGTAGTTGGAATGACATGACATGAATGACAGTATCGAAGAACCTTATTGTCAACTACAAACTTAACTTTGCTTTCAATATTCCAAATTCAGTTAGTTTTTTTTTTGGTCTCGCTCTTCCGTTGGACGGAACCCTCAGAGCACGAGTCCTTCTCGTACTTGTTGTTTTTTTTGTATAGACATCTACACGACTTAAGATAAAGCCGACGGTAACGTCATCGTCATCACATTAAAAAAATACAATCTTAAAAATAATATTTATTTTTAATAACTACCGTAAGGAAAACAAATTTATTCAAATTAGTAAAATATTATATATTTTTAGACAATAAAATAAAAAAAATATAGTCAGGAAATTTGGGTAAGCCCCATTTTCTAAGCATTAGTTTCACTGTGCTAATGGTAGCTGATCTAATAGGTACCTAATTATCTGGTTTAATGTCTTGATTAGCTACAAACTGGGAATTAATCAAAGAGATCGTAGAATTCATTACGGAGTTAAGATGAGATTAGCCGTTAGTGCTTCGGGGATTTGTACGCATATTAAAGTGAATTTAAGTGGTGTTTTAATATTAGCTTTTTTGCTCTTTGTTCCAAGCTGTTTTCTACGAATGATTTTTGCAGACGAAAATGTTAAATTCAAATTATTTATTGAGAATAAAAACGGACAAATTCCACTAACATTTATCTCACATACTGTTAAGCTTAAATAGATTTCCTGGTAAAAATACGAATAATATTATAAAAAACTAATATAATAAATACAACAAATTGCTGTAAAAATATGTCAACACAAAATAGTATGTCATACAAATTGTCATCATAGTCATCGGCTTTTTGCCCCTGTCCCATTGATCAGTTATATTATGGTGATATATTATGGTGAAAAATCAATGCAGTATTCGTATCTTAACCCTTGACGCAAAAAAGGGTGTATACGTTTAATGTGTGTATCTATGGTTAAATTTGCAGTGGAATAAAACTTTCTTCGACTTTCGGATTTTTATTTACATTTGCTATGAGACCTCAGTGCCTAAAGACGTAGGTCTTCAACTGTTGCCAGTGATGACATACGGCACTGAAACGTGGTCTCTCACTATGAGCCTCATAAGCAAGCTTAAAGTCGCACAACGAGCTATGAAGAGGGCTATGCTCGGGGTTTCTCTATAAGATCGAATTGGGAATGAGGAGATCCGAAAACGAACGAAAGTTACCGACATAGCCCATTGAAGTGGCAGTGAATAGGGCACATAGCACGCAGTACAGATGGCCGATGGGGCTGAAAGGTTCTCGAATTGTTACCACGGACCGGTATGCACAACGTAGGAACTCTACCCACAAGACGACGACGACGACGTGAAAGAGACCGCAGGGAAACACTTGATGCAGACCGCTTCCAACTGGCCCTTTTTAGGATCGATGGGGGTGCCTATGTCCAGCAGTGGACGTCCTATGGCTGAAATGATGATGATACTTTGCTTCTTGCCAAATTTCATCATTCTTGGTCAACGGGAAGTTACTATACAGTAGCTTTTATCTTTTTTCGTATCCTTTAATTGCGTTGATTTAAAACCTTGAATTTTTTACTCCTCTAATGTATCACGAAGCATATTTGGTACTAGCAAAGCACCCCGGCATCGCACGGGTGTAAGTCTAATTTTTTTACACTTTGAGTTACATTATTGAACTTTTAGTAAGGATCACTATTTAAAATATATATATATATATATATATATTTATAATACAGCCTATGTCACCGGGGGTAGTGTAACTTCCCAACAGTGAAAGAATTTATCAAATCGGTTCAGTAGTTTCGGAGCCCATTCAATGCAAACAAACAAACAAACAAACAATAAAAAAAATCCTCTTTATAATATTAGTATAGATTAGGTAATTTCCATTACACCTATCTTGGACAGATTGTTCAGTTAGGTAAGTCCAACTTAGGCAAAGAGGTCGCCCGAAGAATCCAACTCGGATGGGCAGCGTTCGGGAAATTGCGTGACATCTTCTCGTCCAAGATACCACAGTGCCTCAAGACGAGGGTCTTTGACCAGTGTGTGTTGCCAGTGATGATATATGGTACTGAGACTAGGTCCTTAACTGTTGGCCTTTTGGAAAAGCTCAGTGTCACACAGCAGGCAATGGAGAGAGCTATGTTCGGAGTTTCTTTGCGCGATAAAATTCGAAACGTGGATATTCGCCAAAGAACCAGAGTCACCGACATAGCTGTTAAAATTTGCAAGTTGAAGTGGCAATGGGCAGGCCACACCGCTCGAAGGACCGATAACCGATGGGGAAGAAAGGTTCTGGAGTGGAGACCACGAACCGGAAGACGCAGCGTAGGGAGGCCTCCCACTCGATGGACCGACGACATTGTGAGAGTCGCGGACATCCAGTGGATGCAAAAGGCAGGCTGTCGTTCAGTGTGGAGGTTAAAGGGCGAGGCCTATGTTCAGCAGTGGACATCTTCCAGCTGATGATGATGATGATGAGGTAATTTCCAACTTGATACCTGTAGTACACTTTTACTTAACAGTAGACTTTTCTGAAAACAAGAGTATTGACATACGGACAAACAGATAGACAAAAAAGTGAACCTGTAAAGGTTCCATATTTTCCTATTGATTTTTTTTTTTATGTTATGTTTCGGCTGATTAAACGTGTATAAAAAAATTATGGTAAGTAAAACCAAAAAATGTAACTAATGCTTCCGTTTTGCTTACTTACTTTCGAAATATTCTTCCTTATGAAGTTGCCTTCATACGCGTGCTTACCATTATCTGCCAGATTATCGTTAAAAGAAACTGCCCAACACTAAGTGAACAGGAAAATGGTGTTACAAAACCTACAAAACTTGTAATACAGGTTCTTTTGTATGTTTTCAATGTTTGTGAATTTGTATTTAAACATACAAAGATGCTTAACAATGTAATAATATTGGGGCTAAGTTTTTTTCTTCTTTTTATATATAAGTTATATAATAGTAGTATATACATATAACAATATATTATATATAGTTATGTTCCCTATAATGGTCTCTAAAACGGCTGGACCAATTAGACGGATAAAAATATAATTGACTAGCGGCCGCCCCGACTTCGCCCGGGTATTATTGGAGTTTAAGTAAGGATCCCTAATTTTTTAGAAAATATAATGTATTCTATGTCACCCTGGGATAGTGTAGCTTCCCAACAGTGGCAGAATTTTCAAATCGGTTCATAAGTTTTGGAGCCTATTCAATGCAAACAAACAAATAAACAAACAAACAATCAAATCTTTCGTCTTTATAATATTAGTATAGATGAATGATGAATTTAAAAACGTGTATCTATTTGATTGAAAGACCAAAACTGCTATTAGTCTTCGAATAAATATAACAAAACATATGTAAAATATTCAGTAGACTGCTTTTCCAAAAAGAGGTTTTAAATTGATCCCATTTCCATTTTCTTTTTCTCTCTGAAACTTTATGAAATGGCGAGGCTTTCTAACAATACTTCGTGAAACCGGACGCGGGAGTCGTAACAGCTTACGAGCTCTTACTCCGCATAATGGAGGTTTTAAAACGTATTTTTATATTTTTTGACGCGTAGTTTAAGTCTAGATAGCCTTGGATGGAGTTAATGTAGGGTAGCTGGGATTTTTGCTAAGAATTGCCGCTATTTTGCCTTTTTACTTTCGCATTGTTGCGTTCAAGGCTTTTTTATAAAAGATTTTAGGCATTTTAGCCGGGGAAATTTAAGGCCAGGATTGTTAGTGCTTGAAGGTCGTTTGATTTTATTTTAGCTAATAATTTTGAATCGATTTTGATTTTCAGTTTAAACAACATAAATTTTCCTTTGAATGGAGACCACGGACCGGTAAGCGCAGCGTAGGACGTCCACCCACAAGATGGACGGACGATCTAAAAGAGACCGCAGGGAAACGCTGGATCCAGGCCGCTTCCAACCGGCCCTTTTGGAGATTAATGAGGGAAGCCTATGTCCAGCAGTGGACGTTTTATGGCTGAAATGATGATGATGATGAACTTTTCCTTCTTAATAATGTAATTTCCTGTGGACCGAAATATAAGAATAAATTATTGTGCTCAAGTTGCAAAAGGTTAAATTTGTAACAAAAATTTACTTCTGTGTCATTGAAATGGTTATTAAAATTGTTGCCGATGGGGCATGTTACTGGATATTTAAGTTGTCAACTTTTTAGTTAATTGGTTGGTTCTAACATACATGTAGTCTCAGCAATAAAATTAATTTAAAATTCCATCCTAACCTTAACCTTGATTAAGCCATTAAAAACCCTAACAAGACTTTTGGTACTAGCTAGAAACCTAAAGGTTTTTCCTTAATGGAACTGCCGCTCTTAATGTGGGAATTATTCCGCTAATAAAATTAAAAGGTACTCTCGAACGCACTGAGAACTTAGAATCACGTTTAAGTAAGTCCTTTACACTAAGAACTTCCTTTTAGTGTTTTAATGAACTCCGCTCCTTCGCATTTCAATGGGTAAGTTGGTAATTTTAGTGCTCAGCTAGCGGCTTTTAGATGTATCTAAAGCTAGGATACTGATATGTTTTTTTTTTCTTCTTCGGAAGTCTAAAGCCATGATTCTATTATATTAAATCTGCGTTGTGTCCTTAACTTAAACTTTGACAAAATCAGTGCTTACATTTTGGACGGGCATTTAAATTAAGCCTTAATTCTCAAAATAAATACAATTCACTGTTTTAAACTATCACGGTTCACTAAAGTTAAATGATTATTTACGGGATATTTACCGTGGTAAGGTTGTGGTATGAGCTACCGATATTTCAACGCAGTTACATGCACCATGTTCACGGGAAGACTGAAGAATGCAGGTGGTTAGTGGAACAGTTAAAAAGTTAGGTGCAGACATAAAGATCTACCCTCTTTCTTAGTCTTGGCATGGTGCATGTAACTGCGCCGAAATATCGGGAGCTCATTCCACAACCTTACCACGGTAAATATCCCGTAAATAATCATATAACCTTAAATACAATTAAACTTCATTTTGTGTTTCAGTATTTGTTTTGTTTAGGCACACTAATTTCTGTACAAACTTTCACCATGCTGGTCCATGATAGTCGCTATTGCACCAGTCACGTCCAGAAGATTCCGGCGGCTTCGACAATGGTCATCACACCATCTTCTTCTGAGCTGAACGGATTTGACAGGCTAATAGTTCTTACAAATGAGCGCTTGCGTGGTTTAGATGTCATGTACTACTGCTATAGATCCTGTTTTTAGGGTTCCGTACCTGCCTTCTGAGCTTGGGGGCGTGGGTTCGATTCCCACCTAGGACAAACATTTATGTGATGAACATTTGTGTTTGTTCTATATCTGGTTGTTAATATCTATTTACGTGTGTATTTAAAACTATATATATGTATATCAGTCTCTGGCAGCCATATCACAAGCATTACTTAGTTTGGGGTCAGATGACAGTGTGTGCAAAAATGTCCCGAATATTTATTTATAACTAACAGTTAAAATTAAATAAATACTAACTTGTTTAGAATAATTTCCTTTTCACAAAAAGTTAAGTAAAATAACTAGTAAAAATTTGTTATAGCCCTAATAAAAACCTTTGTTAGTTACACGTGGGAAACTTTTCGTGAAAATATGATTAGTTAAACAAACAACCTCACGTTACGACTCTTTATGTACACACGTATGCTAATTTACCTCAAACTACAAACATTGTGACATGAACAAATAGCTACAATTACGTCGAATAAGCCTAACATTAGCGTGCTAGTCACCCGCTTGTCACCAGCTAGTAAACCCGCCAACTCTAATTTTATTAGATAGTCATCGACTACAATAACTATCACAAACAAGTCATTAATATCGAATGGTCCAGTGTTCATTAATATTAGACGCTATAGGAACATTGGCAGTGTACAGTCAGATACATAAATAAGTTGACAGTTATAGGCATTTTCATAACATGCCTGTAGGTTTCATCTGCCTGGTTTTTTGTAAAGCTACGTTTTCATTGGTGTATCCATAACTTCATTGACGGTGTTTAAAAACGCTTGGACAGATTACGAGCCGTCTCAATCGCACAGTATTTTTTTTAAATTTAATAATTTATTGAGATAATGAAAA
The DNA here is from genome assembly GCA_914767915.1 of Agriopis aurantiaria. Classification (NCBI taxonomy): domain Eukaryota; kingdom Metazoa; phylum Arthropoda; class Insecta; order Lepidoptera; family Geometridae; genus Agriopis; species Agriopis aurantiaria. The sequence goes on from OU611988.1 coordinate 17,363,726, forward strand.
ATGTTTTATATTTTCTATATCACGATGTTAAGATTATATTAGTGGCACCCCGCGGTTTCATTTGCGTGGATTTTCCTCCTGGAATCGTAAATTTTTGGGACAAAAGTATATCCTCATTCACTTTCCTGTCTTTTAGCTATATCTATGCAAGAAATTTCGTAGATTCGTTGCTTTGTTGTTATATGAAATAAGGACCAACAAATACGTTCACATTTTTAATACACATATATTCATATAATATGGTCAAAGATAATATAAATTGTCATTGAATATGGAAGTGACCTGCATTGTCCACTGTTATTTTTATTACCACACAATTTTAAGAACCCGATAATGGATTAAGCGCCTTTTTGTTATCACAGTCAATATTTTAACCCCCGATGTAAAAAGGGGGTGTTATAAGTTTAACGTGTGTGTCTGTGTGTATGTGTGCTGCAGTGTATGTGATGAAATCGTAAGGTGCAGTTAGTATTAAATGAATTTATCTTGTTTTTATACCTCCCCTCTTTATCTCATTTTCTACTTATAATTATCTCATAGGCGTGCTGTTATAATGTAAAGTTAGGTACATCTCTTAAACGCTTACTCCTGTCTGAAGCTGACTGTACAACTCGCGTAGAGTTAACGATGTGTAAACTTTGCAACTTAGTCATTAAATGCGATAGTTTATGCGCGTTTACACTGTTTGTATTAAAACGTCGCGTGCGGCCGATTAATACAAATTCAGCACAAGTTTATCGGATGCCTGGTTTTTAACGGCAAAAATTTACTCTTCTTTTGTTTATTTAAGGGTGCGTTCTGAATCACCAACGAAGACTGCGCCGTGTTAGTTCTCATAAGCGCCGTTGGCGTGGTTGGCGCTATTGGCGTTGATTTACATGCTTTATGTATCCACCTCCTTTTTTGTAGCGGCAACCTTTGCTTGTGGAGTCTTCTTGGGGAAACGACACGTTTTTTTCTGTCATTGAATCGCCTACATTGAGATCGCTTATCAGTTTACTGACATGTCTATATTCCAGAATGAGACCTATGTTTTAAGTTTTTTTTACGAGATTAAATATATCTACAATAAAAATATAAATAAAAATTCAACATCACATCATCCTTTCATTCGGGTAGACTAAAATAACAATCCAGTAATATCAGTTCATCATCATCATCATCGTTTGAACTTATCATGTTCCTACAGCCGGTCGTGGGTCGTAATCCACCATACTGACCCAGTGCATGCTGGTGAATCTCCTATCTTTGAACTTTTGATTAATATCAGTAAAAAAAAAACTAAAATATTTTAAGATGACAAATTTAGACATAGATATTATATTCATAATTATATCATTTATTTGTGGTTAAAAAACAATATACAATCTAAAAAAAAAAAAAAAAAAAACTTAGACAAAACTTACTTTACATTTACTTTTTTTTTTTAAACTTACTAGAGCTAAGTAGGTACTTAAAAATCTTGGATGACTGCTATATCACACAGGCAAGTTGATATGTTCTACTCATTGGGTTAATTTTATTCTCGCCTTTGTCTCAATCGCTCTAAAGATCTCATATTATGTTTAATTAACCGTTTTGTCTTTCTAGCACGCTGCGTACGTTGACTGTACTGTATAATATATATAGTTTGCGAACTTCGTATTTACTTTGAATGAAATAAACTCAGAGTGGGTTTCGCGTAATATGCATCAACCTGCATTTGTAATGTGAACGATGTGAGTCACCAAACCCAGGTGAAAGAGTCGCTTGTCGCTTTGGCATTTTATGAAAAATACCGACCGCAAATCTTTATCGGTCCTAACATCAAGTTTTACGATATCACAACTAAATTTTCATCTTCCAATATTTATGTTTATCCCTCTATGATTACTCATATTTAACTACGTAGAGTACGAAGATCAATAAAGTTTTATCTGTTCGATTGGCTACTTTTATTGCTCTAGGGGAATGGTAGAGTCCTTATCTCTAGCTCGCATGCATGGCCTCTCGCTTACGGCTAGAGCCGAGATTTGATGGCGATATTGCTCTAGGCATGGTCTGTGGAATACAGTGAATTATCTTTGCATAGGCCTAATAAAAATAGGCCACCAATTACTTAAAAGTTTAATTTTCCTCAAAATTAATAAAATTCCTTAGTATATTTTTCAATCTTTAAAATTTACGTTACGTTTTACGTTTATTTGTTTAGCCTAAGTAATGTAAAATATTAATTAAATTTATTTTATTTATGGGGTTTATTTATTTCTTAATATCATAATATGACGTCACGTCAGTTTATAATTATATAATATTTTACTATAGAAACTGACGTGGTTTTCACACATATTTTTTTATATTACACGGGAATTACTCACGTAATATTAAGCCGGTCACTACAACTATAGCTTTAACCGCATTAGGCGGTCTTTTTCAAGGTGAATGCGCGTGCGGCTGCGTTTCGCTTTACACTCAAACTATAGTTGGTTGAAACCAACTAACTTAATCTTATATAATTACTAGCTGCGCCCCGCGGTTTCACCCGCGTAGTGATGAAAAATGGTGATGGTGATGATGATGAAAAGATAGCGTATGTCACTCTCCAACCCTTGAACTATACCCATGCTAATAATCAGGTCGATCCGTTGCTGTGTTGCTGTGTGAAAGAGGAACAAACAAACCAACAAACAAACACACTTTTGCATTTATAATATTATATAAATCATCATCATGATTATCTATCATTTGGCAATATATGATTCGTACAAAACTTCTAATAACGGATGCATTGTCAAACTATCTTAGCAGATGTGCACCGCTGAAAAAGAGCAAGCTCAAGCACTGCCCATCAAACCATATCGTAATACAGAACCACATAGAGATGTAGTCATAAAATAAGGCCGGCCTGGTTAATCTCCCAAATAAAGACCAGCAGCCCGAGTGATTCGTTTACTTGCAGAATTGGTGAGGCTTAAATTCCCCGTGAATTGAGATCTTAGGGGACTCATGTTTACTTGAGTTGACATAATTTTAAAGGCCCTCGATACGAGTGTATAAGGGTAGGCTTAAGGGGATGCGAAAGGCTTGCGCTGGACCTTTTTATTATTGAAAAGTAGGTCGTGTGACTTCGAAATTATGATAGGTTTTTTATTGGAAATAAATCTAAGTTTGGTCATCAACTCGTCTAACGGTAAGCGATTGTGTAACTGAGGATTGACCACGTCGATTGAAAAAAACTACTCACGAAAATAGGCCTATATTTAGGTAGACACACTTACCGTACAATATTATTATAGACAATCGGTTTCAACGGCCATTTCACAGGATCTATTTTAGCCTAAGTGTTAATCCAGGGTATAAGCTGTCTCTATACCGATTAATTGAAATCGGAGTAGACTGTAGAAAAACATATACATTCACAAAAACCTTCGCATTTGTATGATAATAATGTCAACTTCATTTTGAAGTTATATGGTACCTTTCAATCATATAAAGGTACAAGTATAGTGGAAGCAATATTGTATGTATGAAGTATAAAAAAGTAGAGCTGTGGCCAACAGCCAACCTCTCAACCATTTAAAAAATACTTATTGATAAAAAAAATAAGCTTTTCGTATTCATCTTGGCAAACTCTTTCATTAGATAGCGATATCATGATAATCGGAGTTGCGGGCATCCAGTAAGTCGCGGGCATCCGGTGAATGCAGATGGCAGGCTGTCATTCAGTGTGGAGGTCAAAAGGGAAGGTATATGTTCAGCAGTGGACGTCTTCTGGCTGATGATGATGATGATGATGATGAACATGATAATCTCTACATAGTATAAATTAAAGTCACTATCCGCGTCTGTCTGTCTGTATGTCTGTATGGCCGCTAACTCCTCCTAAGCCATGCATCAGATTTTGATGCGGTTTTCACCATCAGTTAGAGACATTTTCACGGAAGGGTTATATATATAACTAGCAACTCGCACCGGCTTCGCACGTAAATTACACCCGTGCGAAGCCGGGCGGACGGGTCGCTAGTAGATAATAAAAATTGACCGCCATCTTAGATTTAGAATGACGTCATTTAGCTAACCATGCATAATTGTCATCCAAACTAAATGCGTATGCAAAATTTCAGCTCAATAGGTGTGGGATAACTGGTTTAAAATTAAGTTGCAAGATTTGTCCCGCACACACATACACACAGGATAATACTAACAGGGCAAGTTTAAAAAGCGTGTCAAACATTAGCTGGTATGTTTAATTATTTTGGGTAATCAAAATAACATCTCACAATTCCAACCTCCAACATTTAAGACTGAGAACACACAAAAGTTATATGATTATTTACGGGATATTTACCGTGGTAAGATTGTAAAAATTCCGTAAATAATCATATAACTTTAGTGAACAACCGTGATAGTTTAAAACAGTGTTTTGAGAACCCACAGCCAGGTAACCAACGTAAGTACATTAGTATGCCCGTATGTGCTCTAAATACTCGCTACAGCCAAATACAGCGGTCTGGTACAGCGCTGCAGCGGCCAGTTTTCCTGATAAATAGATTACCCAGTTGTCAGCGCACTTGTGAGCCGAAGCGAATCTATTAAGCGCGTTATTTCCGTTCGCGCAGTCCAACAGCGATGTGAGATTCGCTGGAAATGACTCTGAGATTACGTACTCTGATTGCTGCAGGAAAAAGAGTATTGCTTGTGTTAATCACGAGCAACACGGTTCAATACAGCAAATAATAATGCTAAAATTTAACACAATATCATAATACCTATTAAAAGGAAAACGGTCTCGAAAACAAACTTGATAGTGCTATGGGCCTAGTGTGAGTTTTTCTAGTTGCGTTAAGTTACACAACCGCGTTATCGTAAACCACGATTTGTATGAAAAAAGAACAATGCCATGTAGATGAAACTGCATTTATTTCATACAAATCGTGGTTTATGCTAACGCGGTCGTGTACTTTAACGCAACTAGAAAAACTCATACTAGGCCCACTGGTGCAAACTAAATACGATGCGTATTGATATATTACCCGAAAAATATAAACAAAAATATGGGCCTATACTAACTCAGTACAATACTGCTTGTACGGTATCTGCTTTACGAAATTTTTGGAATAATCGTCTAGAAAACTTGCTAACTTGAACAAGTCCTATAATTCATCTAGCCACTTTACACCTTCGTCTATTCGCGCACAATTCGAACGCAAAGCTTCCAAAGCAATCGATTTCCGGCCTATTCGACTTTAAACGGGAATCAAACCCGATATCCGGCGGGTTTAGTTGTGAATCCGATAGTTCGTAATGAATGGAGTGGCCGACTTCGATTCAGTTAACTTTATCCGGAGAATATCCCTGATTATTATACTAGGGACTGATAGGAAGAACCTTCAAAGGTTTCACTGGATCATCATCAGCCCTGAGTGCTCCAATGTTGGGTATAGGCCTCCCTTTGTTTAATTTATGCTACTCTCTCCGTTCTCTCGCCAGTCACATCCACTCGTTTCCACCAGTTTTTTGATGTAGTCAGTCAACACATAGGATGTTCAGGAGGATATTCATGTGATAGGAGTTTCAAAAAAATATTTAAACAGATCGAGACTACTAGGTACTAGGAAAAAATTAAACAATAATAGGTAATATAGAGTCCTTTTCATGAAAGAAGTCCCACGGCAAACAGCGGAACTAAATTTCCATGTTGTAGTTGTCAGGTGTTGTTACTGTGTCTGGACGCTAGTGAGATTTTTATTAATTTTCCATCGTTAAAGAGTCGTGTACGATGCCAAAAGTTGTTAAAGTTCTACTCGAGAAATGATACTGATAGTGATTGATACGTGATGACAGCGCCGCGTCTGGGGGACTTCAAACATGAAAAGCACTCTATGTAGAAAATAACATGTTTCTTTTGTTAATTAAGGTTTAAAGTACAACTAGACCAAAATACGATTTTAACAATATTCTAAAATACACATAATTTAGTTTTTTTTAAAACTAACAAAACCTAATAAACATATATATAAAAAAACTAACATTTGTACGTTGTAACAGGCAAGGATAATTATGAGATACGTCTCCATTCTTACGCCTATGTATGCTACTTTATATGTATGTGTACCTACCATGTTCTGACAAATAAATAATTTGAATTTGATCACCTTATATTGGACCCTAAGTTGAGTTTAATATATTTATACAAGTTGACTACTTTTCAGCAAGCATTCTTTGACCACTTTCAGCATTAGTTTTAAGCGTGATGGCCATAAGGTTAAAATAGTAGTACATTTCGACGAATAATGCCAAAAACTAAAAATTTCCATCCGATTTCTTTATTTACAATAAATGGAAATATTAAATAATGAAAAAGATGACTTATTGTATTTCAATTGTAAACAGTATGTATATCAGTCTCTGGCAGCCATATCACAAGCTTTGCTTAGTTTGAGGTCAGATGACCGTGTGTGCAAAAATGTCCCCAATATTTATTTATTTCAATCAACTCATGCACTACTTACACTATCCTTTAACAGTCGCCACTTACCTGAAACAAAAGAGTGATAAATTAAAACCGGTACTCAATCATCAATCAGGTAATGGGGTTCCAGCATTACGGCGTTTTATTTCAATGATTTATATTTCGGCGTTTCGGTGCAGCTCGTAATGGCTTCATTTGGACGGCTGAGTGTTTCATTTTACGTAGGGCTGCGTATTTTACGTTTTATTACCAACTAAAAAGTAAGTCATCATAATCATCAGCCTGTCGTGTTCCCACTGCTGGGACACTGGCCTTCTCTCAGAGAGAGAGTGAGAGAGAGAGAGAGGATGGGCCCTAATCCACCATGCTGCCCAGTGCATGTTTGTGAACGTTGGTCTTTGAATTTTTAAGACTTGGACAAACTAAGACATGTCATTGGCCTCCCCCATCGATCTGCAAAAGGGCCGGTTGGAAGCGGTCTGCATCTAGCGTTTCCCTGCGGTCTCTTTTAGGTCGCCTGTCTATCTTGTGGGTGGATGTCCTACGCTGCGCTTACCAGTCCGTGGTCTCAATAAATAAATGCTGTGTGTCATCCTATTTAATACGCAAAGTTCGTAAAGGTCGTCTCACTCATCATCATCATCAGCCAGAAGACGCCCACTGCTGAACATAGGCCCTTTAACCTCCACACTGAACCGCCCGCAGCCCACGGCTCTCACAATGTCGTCTTCCGGTTCGTAGAACCTTTCATCCCCATTGGTTATCGGTTCTTCGAGCGATGTGGCTTGCCCATTGCTACTTCAACGAGAAAATTTTAATAGCTATGTTGATGACTCTGATTTTTTGGTTAAATCCACTTTTTATTTTATTTTTATAAATAATAGGCTTGCGCTTGACCGCCAACTCGCCTGATGTTAAGCGATGATGCGGTCTACGGTGTAGCACGCTTGCCTAGAAGAAAACGATTCACTCGTGATTTGAAGACACACAGATTGTAACTATCGGGGAACACCCATTCAGGCAGCGCATTCCACAGACTAGCAGTTCCCACAATAAAAGTGCACAATTACATTTTTTCGTAACTTTATTGCAAAAAGATTTTGTCAGCAGCCCTATCTGTATGATGTAAATTTTATGTTCAGCGGGAAGAGTGCAGCTTTTTGTGATTCAAATTCATTTCAAGATTATGGTGTCCGGGCGTGATGTAATTTATCTTTGCACTAAGTACCTTTTTCAAAACTGGGACATAATTATAAATGTTTACGCTCATTATTAATTACTAGCTGACCTGACAGACGTTGTCCTGTCTTAGAACTGTCAAACACGCAAAGTCAAAATTGAAAATCTTATTTTTTTACATCTTGGGTTACATTATTGGAGTTTTAGTAAGGATCCCTATTTTTTTTTTAAATATAATGTAGCCTATGCTAACCGGGGATAGTGTAGCTTCCCAACAGTGAAAGAATTTTTTAAATCGGTTCAGTAGTTTCGGAGCCTATTCAATGCAAACAAACAAACAAACAAACAAACAATCAAATCTTTCCTCTTTATAATATTAGTATAGATAGGTACTAGAATAATCTTTAAATCGCACTAAAAATATTATTTATCCTCAATAGAGCTTCTCTGCTCACCATTTGCCCATTTTATTTTATTATAACAAATAACCGAGGTTGAAATAGAAAAAGAAAAAAACAAGCGATGCTACTATCCTCCATCCATACATATCCATACATATAGGGCCAAGGATCAAACCGGGTGCCGTCAGATTGTAAAGCGCACATGCCAACCACCATCGTATCAACATACGAGCACATTTTTTTTTAAATATAATTTATAGGCTTGCGTTTGACCACCATCACGCCTGATGTTAAGCGATGATGCGGTCTACGTTGGAGCACGCTTGCCTAGAAGGAACCGATTCACTCGTGATTTGAAGACACCCAGATTGTAACCATCGGGGAACACCCATTCAGGCAGCGCATTCCACAGACTAGCAGTTCGCACAATAAATGTGGAATCAAAGCGCTTCGTACGGGTTTTCGGAATATCAACCATAAAGCGGTGACGATTTTTCGGGCCCGCTCTGGCAGTCACATAGAAAAATACACAAGTGGAAAAATATACAACTAAATGGGCGGTTTTACCGCCGTTGGTAATTTATTATTAAAAAAATCCTATTTTTGTGCAAAAAATTAACTAGTAATAACTTGCGTTTAGACCTAGCTTAACTATTGTCGAGTTTTCAACGCTAGTCAGACATGTTCAGCCGAAGAATTGCGCGGTGTTGATTGGCTAGAATTGTGTTTTGAGAGTCGCTATTGCATTAGTTAATGCACAGGCAGCGGAAAACGACGTGGAAATAGAGAATTTAGATGTGGCTGTGAGTATAGTTGAAGTTTAATCAGGAATAGTAAATTGTACAACTAATGCATAAAACAAGGCATTTTATTTATTTATTGGAAAACTAACAAATTTTACACTAAAATATACAATGAAAAACTATAGAAAGCCAATTACAGGTTCTCACGGATTTATTCGGGGCATGTTTTTATTCGAGACGTATATCAGCCCGAGCCAAAAGGAAGGATGGATATTTAAGTCTAGAATAAAATGAGTTTTAAAGACAAGTTATACACTCGACTTTTCACTTTAATTACGAGGAAGTAAAACAATGCAATAAATATACCTTGGAATAAAATTAAAACTAAAATTTTACAACCAGTTTCTATTTGTATTTGATACAAGTTATGTCTGATTCTTAACCATACCTACCTAAATAATATCATAATCTTTGGGTATTATTCAAGACCCAAGATACGTACATGAATTATAAAAAAAAAAAAATAATAAATTGAATTTGTTTGAACAATTTTAATGATTTAACACACACACTAATACATGTGTACCAGTGAATAAAAGCAGCCTTTTTGTAGTAAAGTATAAAAAGCCGTTTTAGTCCACTTACACCGGGCATAAACAAGAAGAGTTTGAAAGTGAAAACTTTTTTTTATTATTTAAATTATTATGTACTTTTAGGACAAAAGTATACAAAATACAAGCTAACTTATACTTAAATTACTTTGGCTGTAACCCAAAAAATACAGTTGGATTGCCCATAATAGTATAGTATTGTAGCTCTAGAGAAATTCAAAACGTTCAAGATTACTACCAGTTGACAGTGTACCCAACATGCTGTCGGCTTTACTTCGCTCAATGACAATGCTTTTTTAACCAACTACAAAAAAGAGGAGGTTATCAATTTAACTGTATGTTTTTAGAGATAAATAGAGATAAATGTAAAAGAAATCGAACGAAGGCTGATAATTGAAAAGAAGCGTATCAAAATTTATATGCATTTAGACACAACCGTCAACGTGAATTCCGCACATCATGCCAAAAAGTAAACTTCAAGGCAGTACAGTGCAGAAAATATAATATCCAAATAGACTGTAGAAAAGTGTTTTCCTACAAAGGCAGGATTAACCTGTCTTTCTTTGCTGGCACCGACTCCAAAAATAACTGATTATAAATTGTAAATATATAAGTAGGTAGGTATATGTATTCATAATTTCGTTGATTGTCCTGTAATGCTCATTGCTTTGAAGTTATTTAAATATTATTTTCTACTTTTTAGTTTCAGTTTGTAAATGTAGGTATAGTCCAGAAGTCGGTTCTTTTTTTTCAAAAAAATATCTTTATTACGTTTAAGTTACTGTTACTGTTTTTTTTTAGTTATTAAAGGCACTTGCCCGAAAAAAAAAAGTTACTGTTGGGTTTTAGATAAATATTTTTATATTATGGGATAAGAAAGGCTGTGAATGACGATGATGATAAAGTGAAGTTTCCAAGACAGTAAGCGTAAGGTCTCAATCCTCAATCGAAGGCCTCAATCGAGTCTCCCAACAGGTGGGCCTTAAAATGAACATGGACAAGACAAAGGTTATGTCAAATATCCATGTTGTGCCCACCCCAGTATCAGTTGGGAACTCAGTTCTTGAAGCTGTTGACGCGTACGTCTACCTAGGACAAACAGTCCAACTAGGTAGGTCCAACTTCAAGAAAGAGGTCAATCGGCGAATCCAACTCGGCTGGGCAGCGTTCGGTAAACTACGCAACGTCTTCTCGTCCAAAATACCTCAGTGCCTTAAGACGAAAGTCTTCGACCAGTGTGTGTTACCAGTGATGACATACGGCACTGAAACGTGGTCTCTCACTATGGGCCTCATAAGCAAGCTCAAAGTCGCACAACGAGCTATGGAGAGGGCTATGCTCGGGGTTTCTCTACGAGATCGAATCCGAAATGAGGAGATCCGTAGACGAACGAAAGTCACCGACATAGCCCACCGGATTAGTAAGTTGAAATGGCAGTGGGCAGGGCACATATCACGCAGAACAGATGGCCGATGGGGCCGAAAGGTTCTGGAATGGAGACCACGGACTGGTAAGCGCAGCGTAGGACGTCCACCCACAAGATGGACAGACGACCTAAAAGAGACCGCAGGGAAACGCTGGATGCAGGCCGCTTCCAACCGGCCCTTTTGGAGATCGATGGGGGAGGCCTATGTCCAGCAGTGGACGTCCTACGGCTGAAATGATGATGATGATGATGATGAAGCGTAAGGTCTTGTTAACAAATGAACCAAGAAAACATGTAACTTAACCAAAAATAAACCTAACCATTTCGTATAATATTATTTAAGAGATAATTTCATACAAAAAAATTATCAAAATTAAGACTTTATAGTTTTAAACCGAGTTAGTTTAGTCATAAACCATATTCTTTGTAATCTATTTGGACATAAAAGAACCTATAGTTTTATCAGGGTTACGCAAAATTATCAGGCACATCTAGCTTCAATAAATCTTCGGCGCCCACATTAGCAAGCCGAATAATGTTCAGTTTGGGCCGAAAATTTTCGGTATCCCTGTAATTGTGATATAGTGTGTTGGATTTGATACGCCGATAAACTTATCGCTGGTAGCAGTCGGTTCCGAAGCCGAAAGGGTAGCTTACACGGTATTCGTGGTCCAATTTCGGGATACGAATTTCCATTATTTTGGTTGGCGTTTGTAACAATTTGTTTGTTCTTAACTTCTTTCATAATTTGTATTATAATAGGCTACGTTTAACCACCACCTAATGTTAAACGATGATGCGATCTACGATGGAGCACGTTAACTAAGATAAAACAGATTTACTCGCGACTGTGACCGTGCCTATAGACTAATAGACCGTGTCACACAAAATAGTGTCACTCATTCCAGGCAGATGTAAGGCAAGAATGATCGTGTGAATTGCAGTGTGCGATTTACAGTGATCTATAATAATTATATGTGCATGAGCTTTCAGGTGGTGGGCCACTAGCCATAGTGTGATGATAAAAGCGTGCTAACGTCAGATCAAGTTTCATTCTTAAGAACTTCTTGCCGTTGTAAATGCGATAAAGATACGGAGAAACCAAACATCTCTGCGCATATTCTGTTTTACCGCTCACCAATCTCACAAAAATTACAATAGTATGGAGTCTTAAAATCGAAAATAAACAGCTCCTTTCTCTATCCTAGTCCGTGTTTTTGGTAAAAATCAGAAATGACAAACGCAAGCCTAACATGAATAAAGAAAACTGAACCAGAGCTAAAATTATCTGCATCTCTCTTCATTTCATTAATGTAAGACATTGATGACAACAATTTGAGACCAGCAGTCAAGTTTACTTGAGATGTTGTAATTATACAACGAAACCATTGATCATTATAGGTTTTTAACCGACTTCAGAAGTATTTTCTCCTCAATTTGGCCCGTATTTTTTTATTTACTCTAGCTCTAATTATACTTATAATTTTGTTCCAGAACTTACAAGTTGATAAGATGTTTTTAGTATTGATAATTAAATTATGGTTTAAAAAATATATATACCTGCGTCAACCAGCGAACCTCTATTTTGCATCGGTAAAAAATTTGCCGATGGTGGAATACAAAAGCAATGTTCAACATAGCATTCAATTTGCAAACTAAAAGTTTACGCTTCGTTAATTATTGAGTAAGTACCTACATCGCGTGCAATTTCATGATTATAATAAATGTTTCAGAAATAGTTCATCATACTTAACGCTTAAAACACGAATGACAACGCCTATTTGCAGTCCTCTTATAAAGTGGACTTTTAATTATAATGGATTGGGGATAATTTTATGCTCATATTATTTACATTTCATTAACAAGTATTTTTCGTTTATATTATTATTGCTATCTATTGTTAGAGCTATGTACTAACATAGATATTTAAATTTAAATTATGTCATAACCTGTTTTTTTAAATATTATTAATAGGCTTGCTTTTGACCACCATCACGCCTGATGTTAAGCGATGATGTGGTCTACGTTGGAGCACGCTTGCCTAGAAGAAACCGATTCACTCGTGATTTGAAGATTTGGTCAATTTGAGAGTTTTAAAGTGAATCTAGTTTGTCCTAGCACGTCATTGTCAGCCTGTATCAACCCACTGCTGGGTCTCCTCCCTTGCGCCATTGATCCCTGTTTCGGGCTAATCTCATCCACGTATGACCTGCGATGGGCCTGATGTCATCGACCCATCGGGCTGGTTGTCTGCCTACGGAACGCTTATCCGCTATTGGTAACCACTCTGTCACGTAACTGTCCTAGCACGTAATTTAGTCATTCATGCGGGTTTATCCTCATACGTTTTTTATATCGGCTATGTTTACGGGTATAAGTGTTTTCGAAAACTTGGAACCAGTCGCATACAAGCCTACAATCTTGCTAGTAATTATTTTTAACCGATTAGTCATGCATTTTTCTATGCCCTTTAAGCTGTCACCAGTCAGTCCTATTTCGGACGTAGTATATTTATACCCCGCACGTATTAAAATCAATATGACAATTTAAATCGCATTGCTGATAGTCTGTTTGTTTCGGTAATTACTTGCGGTATTTAAATGTTTTCAGTGTACTATTTCATGAAAGGTAAATAAAATTATTCCGTTATACCCATTTCGTTAATTTTAATTGATATGTGCACTGAAACGTAGCATTTTAAACATGTTTCAATGGCTGGATTTCATTTGGTATCCTGATGGTATCATCATCATCAGCCAGAAGACGTCCACTGCGGAATATAGGCTTTAACCTCCACAGTGAACGACAGCCTGCTTTTTGCATCCACTGGATGCCGGCGACTTTAACAATGTCGTCAGTCCATCTAGTGCCTGGCCCTCCTATTCTGCGTCTTCCAGTTCGTGATCTCCACTCAAGAACCTTTCTTCCCCATCGGTTATCGGTTCTTCGAGCGATGTGGCCTGCCCATTGCCACTTCAACTTGCAAATTGGAAGAGCTATGTCGGTGACTCTGGTTCTTTGGTGAAACAAACAGGTATTAAACAGGTATTAGTTTAGGTCTTTTTAAGTTTATCTGGCATTTTAAGGTAATATATAAAATATACTTATATTGGGCTATTAGTTCATTTCACCAGTCTAGACATTGGGGTCGAGCTAAACGCAACATTTGGCTAATAATAGCCATAAAATGTAATGCAGCATTAGAAAAATGAGATCATGACCGCTTTTTGGCCAGTTGAACATTTACGATTGGTTATGTAAGTGGCGCGTTTCCATTGGACGTCGTAACGTAACTTTATTATAACAATTTAATAACACAGAGAAGGGAAACCTTTTTCTATATGTTATATAATTATTAATCTTCACAAAATAGAACACAGTAATAATAAAATTGAATTAAGTGTATTGACAATTGTGAACTAATCCATATCCCCAAAACATGCGTAATCTTGGTTATTATAAAAGCAGTATGATTTTAGGATATTAAAAATTTGGTAAATTCTTTTACTTTCATACATAGCTAAATTGATGGTGAGCCGTGAATGCAATCTTTTATATATTTTTTTGAATTTGGGTAGAATAGAATTTAAAAAAAAATTGCCCTTTTGTTTCAATTTTTAGTTATTTCAATCACTGCTAAAATAATAATAAGGCGATATACTCGTTTTTTATGGTAGGTGTCACAACTATTAATAAAATTGAATTTCTCATCTCATCACTTTAGTTATATTGCGGAACGCAGAAGAAAACTAAAAACAGAAATTAGTAATAAGTTTACATGAAAGTCTACGGATACGAAATTGTAGCAACAGCTATTAATAATAATAACACAGAAGAGTAATCGGGGCTTTATTTCACACTCTACAATTAGTCCACTATTATTTAGCATTACAGTCTTCACGTAGAGCAACGGAAACGCACAGCGCCCTCTAGCGTGCCATATCGCCGTAAAATGTAAAATATTTACAAGGGGGCCATCTCGACGGGTTACGATGCGGTCGAGAGACTTACGCTGGACATCGGTTACTGCCCTATATTATGTCATATTTACGCCTGCTTTCTACAAGGAGAGCACTTTTTGACCTCGTAAAACCATATTGAAGAGCTTCTCTAAGCTTTTTTAATAATACAAAATAGCAACAAAAAACCTGTGGTCCTCTGCAACACTATCGGCATTGTCGATGCTTTGTAAGTCCGGTTTTTTTTTGTATTTACTCGTATTAAAACGCTCCATGTTGAAACTTGGCTGGAGAGTATCAGGGGAAAGTCATTCCACGCCTTACAGATGCGCGGAAGAAAGGAAATTTATACATGTTTACAATAAAATGTTAACTTGAGATGTAATAAAGCTACATGTAATAATGAAAGCTAAAGAGTCCGTGGTCACCGTTGACTCTCAAACGTTGAAAAGTCAGGAATGAAAACAATATAAATACACAGTAAATTCAAATAGTACATTATAAATCGAAAAAAATGCACCCGATAAAATAATGTTTACTCTATAACTAAGAAATCATATACAACCAATCAATAGCAACCGACTTCACGCACACTTAGATAATTATAGACTATATACATTATAAAAATAATCATGAAAATTGGTTTACAAAAGTCCAAGAAATAGCGTAAATACACAATCGGTTGAAAACGCATATTCAAATTAAATACCTCCGGTTTTCAAATGAATCCATCCATAAAAGCAATTTAACATTTTCATTTCAGTGACAAACCGATAGTCGAGTGTGGAGTCAAGTTTACACTTACGCGGTGATTTAAAAGTGCCATACAATGAATCGTTACGTTCACATTTCCTGATTGCAGCTACGGTAATAAATAAAAGGAAATCAGTTTGTCAACTATAAATTATGTTTATATAAAAACTAGCCGAATTCAGAGGTGTTGTCCACGATTTTACAGTTTTTCTGTATTTTCTGGGGGGGAAGTACCCTTACATGTATTTATATGATCTACACCATCAATTTGCAAAAAAATTTGAGATTGACTAAGCCGTTATTCATGAAAATGATATGAGAGATCAAAATATTTCAGACGAGCTCGATGTGGGCTTGATGGTGCTAAGTAAGCGTCAAGTTCGGTGTCAAAAACTCAAAAGGTTATCAGTTATATCTGTATCAGTCACAGATCTACTACCTAGTATCAGTCACAGATCTAACTGATAACTTTTTGAGTTTTTGGACAGCTTTTTGACAACTGTTGTCAAAGTGTTAGGGTATACAAAGTCCTTGTATTGTCCAAAACACTTTCTTAATTGATTTTTGGTTTTATGTATTTGGTCAATATTAAAAAAACATAGTCTGTTAACGAACAACATTAAGACTAATCATCAAAACTCGCGTGAGGATTCATTTTAAATAGTGTAAGCCGTTGTTATAGTAATTTTTAACATAAGACACCTAAATTAGAAATTCCATTTAGTCAAAATAGATAGAACTTGGCCTTGAACACAATAATTAATAACACACTTTCTCTTGAAATAAAATTATTCACTTTTATTGATAAATGGAACGCTTCGCTTGAAATTCATTGCTAACATTTCAGCTCTTTTTTTTTGTTTTCGAGGGGAAAATCTTCCTAAGATACCCATTGCATTGGGGTGCAGCCAGGTTATGTGGGATTATTATATGTGTTTGATAAGAGGGCTCCGGGATCTCCAGAGGAACGCACTGGAGCCCTCAGCACTGCGCTACGGCTCCTCGCGAGAGAACCGTGTTGTCTCAGCCCCTCCGCCCACGACAACGTTGGTCACACAACGTTCTCTCCCTGGGCACGCTTAAGTGGATGATCAGAACTCCAACTTTGACCATCCCGAGCCCGGAGGTCCTCTTTTAGTAGCCTCTTACTACAAGCAGGGGTTACCGGTGCCGTATTCTATTGCCCCGGCGCCAGGGCTATACAATTTACAACCCTAAAATTTTCCTTAAGAGGGTGAATTCAACCAGTCTCACGTACCGTTTCCAAAGTGTACGGTTGTGGTTACGCGGTTTCAAATAGCGATTCGTGTCCGGTTTCGGTATAACGCGTATTAAGTCTATTTTGACGCGTGAACTTTTAAATTTTTTATGCCCCCACCACGTTGGCGAGTGAAATAAAATGTGGGCTGGAGATTTGGCTCAGCGTTTATAAAAAGATTTTCACGTGCTGTTGATCAACTGAGTGGAATTGGTTTAGTTTGATCTACTGTAAAGTAAATGGGGACTTGTTAACGTTTTGCCATATTTTGATAACTTTTTATTTATATCAAGTCATTTAATTTCTCTACGAGATTGAATTCGAAATGAGGAGACCCGTGGACGAACGAAAGTCACCAACATAGCCCACTGGATTAGCAAGTTGAAATGGCAATGGGCAGGGCACATATCACGCAGAACAGGCGGTCGATGGGGCTGAAAGGTTCTGGAATGGAGACCACGGACCGGTAAGCGCAGCGTAGGACGTCCACCCACAAGATGGACAGACGACCTAAAAGAGACCGCAGGGAAACGCTGGATGCAGGCCGCTTCCAACCGGCCCTTTTGGGGATCGATGCGGGAGGCCTATGTCCAGCAGTGGACGTCCTACGGCTGAAATGATGATGATGATGATTTAATTTCTGTCACATCGATAGTATAAGCTAGTTTAAACCAGACTAGAACAGACAACCCAACCCGACTACAAAACCCAATTTGTGAAAAAAACCTAGTTTTATATTCACTGGTCATATTCTATGAGCACCTTTCGTTTAGGGTTTGTATCCACGGATCCCGGTATTGGTTTGAAGTAGCCACGGATCCCGGCGAGTTGTAACAAGCAATACCGGGATCCGTTTCCTTCAAAAAAAATTAATTCAATATGATTGCTGCCTAAGTGGAAATACTCTGCGCTCTTTAGTCCAAATCCTTCCTTAAGAGATGTCGCTTAAAATTTACTTTGCATTGAAAGAATATTAAAAAGTACGTACTTAACTTATTCCGCATTTACTATTTTGTAAATTGTTTTTTTTTCCTGAAAGGTGGCCTATATCCTATCAGTGAAAACATGAAAATCTGATAATTACATAAATTAAATTTAATTTGAATAAATTTCTTGTATATCTATCTAGGTAGTTACTTTAGGTTGTTACCCGACTGTATTAAACAAAGATTTTCATGTAAAAGAAATTACTTTTATATTTTAATAAAGTAAAATTATAATATTATACTATTTCATAGAAGTCTAATAAAATAAAATATCGAATCTTAAATTTTTCTCCAAATTTCACATTAAACTAGCTGTGTCCATACATACATACATACATACATACATACATACATATATACATTACATACATACATACATACATACATACATACATACATACATACATACATACCTACATACATACATACATACATACATACATACATACATACATACATACATACATACATACATACATACATACATACATACATACATACATACATACATACATACATACATACATACATACATACATACATACATACATACATACATACATACATACATACATACATACATACATACATACATACATACATACATACATACATACATACATACATACATACATACATACATACATACATACATACATACATACATACATACATACATACATACATACATACATACATACATACATACATACATACATACATACATACATACATACATACATACATACATACATACATACACACATACATACATACATACATACACACATACACACGTCGCCTTTTATTGATAAGAAGATGTATAATTGACGCAATGTTGCAATCAAAACTCGAAATCCGCAAACACGCAATCTTCCCAGTTCCAAGTCAAAACAATACTTTTTATTTATCCGTAAATTTAAACGATCGCCGCTTCCGGCAGCGCCAGATGTGTGTGTAAAATATTGCTATTATTTTTATTTTCCGTTGATAGTGAATTGCTCTTTTCACCGGTCGCTGGCTATTTGCAATAACTGCAAATAAAGAAATCGTGCAGCAAATTTAAATGGTAAAATCGTACACAATCATGAATAAGCATTAGCAGGGGCAGTAGGAGCTAGCAGGAGGAAGAAAAAGAAGCTGGATTCATAAACTAAAGAGCGAATCGGACTCCCGCACTGAGGGTTCCGTACCACCACATTAATTGTTAATTACTAAAGTAAAGAGAGAGATAATGCAAGTAAGAGAGAGATAAAATAATGGAGATAGCTTAAATTATGCAGTCACTTTTTTTTGCCTTTTTATACTTATTCGTATGATACTTTTGACAATTGAAATTAATCAATTATATATACCTAGCTGCGCGTGGTTTCACCCGCGTAATGATGAAATAGGATGAAAATGATGATGATGATGATGAAAAGAAGCCTATATGTTAATTCAGGACATAAGCTATCTATATTCTAAATTTCGTCCAAATCCGTCCAGCCATTTCAGCGCGAAGGAGTAACAAACATACACACACATGTACAATTTTTCGCATTTTAGTGTGATAATATAATTATATTATATCATAGTTTAATAGAAAAAATGCAAGTAAAATTTTTAAATTTGAGAAAAATTCAATGTTTTTTTTCTATGGAATCAAGAAGACCAAGAAAGAAGTCATGACTATAATCAGAATAAAAAAAATTTTTTTTTTTTTAAAGACAATGTCTGCAAAGTCAACTAGTCATACTTTTAGCATTGTAAATGTAAAAAGTTTGTTGGTTTGTTTGTTCCTCTTTCACTCAGCAACAGAGCTACGGATCGACTTGCTTTTTTGCATGGATATAGAAGAGTGACATAGGCTACTTTTAATCATCATCGTCATCACCATTTTTCATCCCTACGTGGCTTAAGCCGCGG
Source organism: Agriopis aurantiaria (assembly GCA_914767915.1). NCBI lineage: Eukaryota > Metazoa > Arthropoda > Insecta > Lepidoptera > Geometridae > Agriopis > Agriopis aurantiaria. The sequence continues at coordinate 17,383,401 of OU611988.1, forward strand.
GGCGCAGCTAGTCTATACTAATATTATAAAGAGGAAAGATTTGATTGTCTGTTTGTTTGTTTGCATTGAATAGGCTCCAAAACTACTGAATCGATTTGAAAAATTCTTTCACTTGTGGGAAGCTACACTATCCCCGGGTGACATAGGCTATAATTATATCTATACCCGTGCGAAGCTGGGGCGGGCCGCTAGTCTATACTATAATATTATAAAGAGGAAAGATTTGTATGTAAGTATGTTTGTAACGAATTGGCTCAAAAAGTACTGAACCGATTCGAAAAATTCTTTCACTGTTGGGAAGGATACACTATTCCCAGGTGACATAGGCTATAATATAGTTTTTTTTAAATCAGGGATCCTTACTAAAACTCCAATAATACCCGTGCGCAGCCGGGGCGGACCGCTAGTAGCTAATAAAACTGCACGAAACCACAGGGTGCAGCCAGTGACGTCATTGAATCCGTTAGCGGCCTTCGCTTCAGAGCCATCCATTATTTACTTGCGGATACAATTACAATGTAACAGATGACCTCGTAAATTCATCGGAGATCAATGTTTATACAACGTTTAATTCAACACGTGTCGTGTTCAATACAAAAATAAACCAGCCAAGTGAGAGTCAGGCTCGCGCACTGAGGTTTCCGTACAATCACAAAATACAATAATTATCAATTCAAAAACCAACTTCAAAATTAGTAGGTAGTTTGTTTAGATTTTATTATAAGTTTTAGTTTTTAGTTATTAATTTAAGTTTTCGTGAGTGTTCTAATGTTAAGTTGGCTTGTAATGTATAGTGTTTTTTTTTTTTTTTTTTTTAGAACTATACATGTATGTACTTCAAAATTAGTAAAATATAACATTTTGATTCGGTGGGACGAATGATATGGTCGTCTAAGTAAGGTCGAATACGATGCTTAACTTGGTAATGGACAGAAATTTGTCAGTGACCTGCACTTGTCTATTATTTATTATTTACTAGCGACCCGCCCGCCCGGCTTCGCACGGGTGTAATTTACGTGCGAAGCCGGGGCAAGTTGCTAGTTATATATATATATATGAACCTTCCTTGAAAATATATCTAACTGATGGGGCAAACCGCATCAAAATCCGTTGCGTAGTTTAGGAGGAGTTAGCGGCCATACAGACAGACAGACAGACAGACGCGGAAAGCGACTTCAATTTATACTATGTAGAGATTGTTAAACTTTAAAGTCTATGCTATAATCGTGCCAAGTTTGACGTTTGTACGTTTTATCGTTTTTACATTAGAGCAAATACAAAAATACGTTAAAAATACCTTTAATGTATGGGAATCTCCCTTTTGTTTTTACTTTTGACTTTTTACATCATTTCTTAGTTACATTACATATTCTGTGAAAATTTTAACTAGCCACCTATTACGGTTCGAAAGATACAGCCGCTTATGGTAGGACAGACGGACGGACAGACAAACAAACATCGTAGGATTAGTAATATGGTCCCGTTTTTACTCTTTGGGTACGGAACCTTAAAAATTACCTTGACTGAAAGACTAGAATAGGTTTTTTTAACAAAACAAAAAGTTGAAGTTTGCGTAACTTATATTTGAGCATTCTGAACAAGATTAATTAGCCAGCCAAGTGCGAGTCGAGCTTGCGCACTGAAAGTTGCGTACCACCACATATATTGTTAACTACTAAAGTACAAAAAAGTAGTGCAAAAAGACAACGGGCTCAAAACAGCGCGAAAACAGCGCTGTCGGAATATCATGCAAACGTGAACCTTAACGCGCCGAGATACGATTTACGGATGCGCAACTTTTTGCGTTCACCTAAACAGAACCGCTTAAAACAGATAGCCGTATGATCCCAGATCAATGAAACTGCAGATTATGCCTAGACATCCTGTTTGCATATCCTGTATACAGAGATCTCGTAAACCGTATTCAGCTCCTCGACCCAGGCTCCTCGTTAGGGCTCTCTAAGATCGGCCATTACTCACACGCCCACAACTTGCCCTTACGATCTTTGGTCGAGGCGTGGGAAGCTACGCATGCCACCCTTATGACACGGACGTGACCGCTAGACATGCAATGCCACCAACATAACTATCCAGCTAGAGAAAATTGGAACTACAGTCAAAGCAGCTTATACAGGGTTACGCATATAGACTGTACTAAGCCGATTGGAGGTAATTGTACTTATCATTATGAACAACTTTTACAATGAGAACAATCCCATAATATAATCGCAAAAAAAACATGTTCTATAGAAAATGGTCATTGACACTCGACAAAATGTATGGAACAGTAGATTTTGTCACGACTTCAGGGTTGGTCCTGTAGTAAAAATGTATTGTTATGATGAGTACAATGACCTCCTTTCGGCTTAGTACAGTCTATATGCGTAACCCTGTGTTGTCTTAAGCCAAAAATCAAGGTAGTATCGGTAACCTACCGTATTTATTGCGTTAAAACGTCTCTCTCATTCAGCATTGGCAATAGAAAACTTAAAAAAAAAAAAACTTCGACTTGAAACAAGTAGACTTGTTTCTTAGCTTACCTTTTTATTTAGAGCACCTCAATACACGATGGTGCACAAAAAACACGTATAACCCTTTCCATTTTGAAATTGTGTCTAATTCCTTGGTCGCACAGAGTGAATATCGAGGCTTTTTTTCAACCCCTGCTCAATAACATAAGTGCACAATGGCGTTAGTGTACTAACAGGTAATGTACAGTAATTTTTAGGGTTTCGTACCTCAAAAGGAAAAAACGGAAGCCTTATAGGATCACTTTGTTGTCCGTCCATCCGTCCGTCCGTCTGTCCATCCGTCCGTCCATCCGTCCGTGCGCGTGTGTGGTAAGTGTTTGTCTGTGGCATCGTAGCATAGTGACTTGATCGATATGGTTCTTAGCTATATTCATGACAATCTGTTCAGCTGTTTGAAAACTATCAGCTCTTTTATCGGAGGTAAAAAAAAAACAATGTATTCTTGTTTATTTTGGAAATGACTGATAACCTGTATTGTACCTATATTATTAGAATTTTTTATTAATAGGCTTGCGCTTGGCCGCCATCTCGCCTTATGTTAAGCGATGCTGCGGTCCACGATGGAGCACGCTTGCCTAAGAAACCGATTCACTCAATTTCGAAGACACCCAGATTGTAACTAACGGGGGCACCCATTCAGGCAGTGAAATCCACAGACTAGCAGTTCGCACAATAAATGTGGAATCAAAGCGATTCGATTGTTTATAATTCAATGTTGCACCCACATTTGAGATTAGTTTCTGACTAGATTTGTATTGTATAACAATTATCGTATATTTATACACAAGAAACGTTCAACATTCGCCACAAAAGCAAATAAACAAACCCTATAATATTTATCGATTCAAATCACAAAGCCCTAATAGGGTTGCCGAAAGTTTAATTTCACTTGTAATCCCCAGCCCAAAACTTCGGCACTAAGGGGCAGGGACGAGGTTCATTACTTATTTATTTTCACTCAATAACCTTCGGAGGGACGAGGGAGTGCTTTGTCAACCCTTTAGGCTTATGACGCTTTGTTGGGGTAATAGGAGCAATCGGTTCTTTGTCACCTGGGTTTGGTTCTATGGCACGTCTATTTTTGACTTTGTTTTTAAAGTATGCAATGTCGGTTATCGTTTGTCAGTCTTGTGCTGGAGGTTTTTTGGTCAGTTGCTTTGACAGTGGTTCTATGGTTTCTTTATCTATTACGTTCATCATCATCATCATTTCAGCCGTAGGACGTCCACTGCTGGACATAGGCCTCCCCCATCGATCTCCAAAAGGGCTGGTTGTAAGCGGCCTGCATCCAGCGTTTCCCTGCGGTCTCTTTTGGGTCGTCTGTCCATGTTATATGTGGACGTCCTACGCTGCGCTTACTGGTCCGAGGTCTCCATTCAAGAACCTTTCAGCCCCATCAGCCATCTGTTCTGCGTGGTATGTGCCCTGCCCACTGCCCCTTCAACTTGCTAATCCAGTGAGCTATGTCGGTAACTTTCGTTCGTCTACGGATCTCCTCATTTCTGATTCGATCTCACAGAGAAACCCCGAGCATTTCCCTTTCCATAGCTCGTTGTGCTACTTTGAGCTTGCTTATGATGCCCATAGTGAGAGACCACGTTTCACTGCTGTATGTCATCACTAGCAACACACACTGGTCGAAGACTTTCATCTTAAGGCACTGAGGTATTTTCGACAAGAAGACGTTTGGAAATTTACCGAACGCTGCCCAGTCGAGTTAGATTCGCCGATTGACCTCTTTCTTGAAATTGGACATGCCTAGTTGGATTGTTTGTCCTAGGTAGACGTACGCGTCAATAACTTTCAGAACTGAATTCCCAACTGATACTGAGGTGGGCACAACATGGGCATTTGACTTGAGCTTTGTCTTATGAGTCGTAAGAGATAAAATATTGATACGATTCTGAAGAAAAAATCACCGTTGATGTTAATTTTCGTTTACAACGGGAAAGATACCACAGGAAGAGCATAATATATTAAATAAGAAACTATGATGCTTATCAGAATTATGACGTTATCTATTACCATTAATACCTTCCAAAGCCAATCGAATAGTTGAGGTGTGTCCACGATCGATGGTGAGGCGTGTCTGCTGACCGTTCAGCAGTTACAACCTAACATTATTTTTCATTCTGAGTTCACAGAATTTCCACTATTTTTATAGTCAGTATTGACTAAAGAATTAGGATTATAATATGTACATTTTCATCGCTCAACAAAGTTTATTTTTACGGCTCGGGTAAAAGCCAAAGATCATGTAAAGATGGTAAAACGAGGAAAAGCCGCATTGTATATTTGCGTCACTACATGCTCATATATAAAATTGTTGTCAATTATTTATTATGCGCTTTATATTACCTATATCATCATCAAACAAGTGCAAGAAATACGACAATGATTATGAGACGAGATGCAGGAGACATCGCATATTACCACTTCGTGAGAGACGCTAAATAGCTGATATCCTTTTTTAAACTAAAATAGCTCAAAGTCATGTTGACTCTCCACATCTCCTCTCTAACATAAATTTGAACATCCCTAGAATATCTGCAGACATCCTAAATTTTTAAATATCCGCTTTAGTGCGACTAATTACAAGCAAAACTCCTACTTCTTAAGAGCATCTAACTCTTACGGAGTTCACACTGGAAGACTTTCCCGACTTTGACTTGTTCAATACATCATTGAATTCAATTAGACAAAATATTAGTAAAAGCTGGTTTGGTGTGTTTCCCTGACTGTCTTGTGTTTCGTAGCATAAAAAATATGTATCTATTTGTTTTTTATTCTCATATAATATGACTAGCAAACCTGACAGACGTTGTCCTGTCTTAGAAATGTCAAACACGCAAAGTCAAAATTGAAAATCTTATTTTTTTTACACCTTGGCTTACATTATTGGAGTTTTAGTAAGGATCCCCATTTTTTTGAAAATATAATATAGCCTATGTTACCCGGGGATAGTGTAGCTTCCCAACAGTGAAATAATTTTTCAAATCGGTTCAGTAGTTTCGGAGCCTATTCAATGCAAACAAACAAACAAACAAACAATCAAATCTTTCCTCTTTATAATATTAGTATAGATAATATTGATATCTTTCTTTTCATCTCCATGCGCAAAATTTGTTTCAATATGCGAAAACTCTTTTATTTTTAATTATTCAATGTATCAGTAAGCTAGTAATTTATCACTGTATGGTTTTCAAATAAAACAAAATAAATAAATCATCATCAGTCAGAAGACGTCCACTGCTGAACATAGGCCTTCCCCTTTAACCTCCACACTAAACGAAAGCCTGCCATCTCCATCCACTGGATGCCCGCGACCGCAAGATAATCTTCACTTGTAACTAACTAAAATAACAATGTAATCAAACGTTGAAATTTGATTTAAACCATTGTAATGAACTGCAAGAAACTAGGCCAAAACTGAAAGTGCACTATGGAAATGCGGATTATTATGGGACGCGTACTAGGGGGTAGATAGCGCCAAGATTGTGCAATGATCTGCTGGCAAAGTTTGATGAGCAGTTTAGGGCCAAAATTTGATATGAGGTTGCTAGGATGGAGTTACTTTTGGATAGAACGGCTGAGTAGAGGAATTTTGTTCTACCCAGTAGTGATTTTTATACAATTTTGTTTTGAACTGTTGTTCGGATTCTTTCTTTTGTTACGGATTCTTGGCACTGTTTATTCCTGATATTCTCAACATAACTTTTTGTTGCCACTTATAATCAAATTATAAAATAATATAGTTATCTAAAATGATAATAATAAATACGCAGGAGCGGCTTTGTGGCTAGCTGTCGGTGAGTAGCGACACTATGTACCCCGATTGCAATGGGCTGCATGAGACTTCGACCTTTGGCTTGCCTTAACTAGCCGTCTGGGGTTGGAAACCGCAAGAGCTAAGAACCTAAGCTCCAGGATGGAAGTGTTAATAGGCATAATGCCGCGAGTAGCGTTTAGTGAAAGTGCAGCACACCTTTTGACATCCTAAGCCACCCACGCCAATGTTGCCCCTCCGGCACCAATATACGGCAGCTAATATGGGGCCCATTTAGTGGGTGGCAAGTCATCATCTGCATCATCATCATTGACATCACTGATTGTCATTTTGACATGAGGCTTAATTAGCGGGCACCGTACCTCATACCATAGATCAGCTCACAAGAATTCACCACAACAGCTCAGATTTTTTTAAACCTATACTGTACAGTCGTTTTATTGTACAATTTCATACAAATTCCATAATAATATTTTACTTATACTCAACAAGACGTCTTGGTGTTGGTTTCAACCCCACCAATGCCTCTCAAAAGTCCGGGCTAGACCCGAAAATTAAATATGGTAATAGGTGCAAATGCAAAAAAATGTGGCAGAAATTTTACAACAAATGAAAAAATACGACATTACTAGTAATCCATTTAGGTGAGAGTCAACTCGGATCTTTTAAAACTAGGACTAATTTTAGGTAACAATTCAAAGAACCTAGTCAATAATATCAGCCAAGTCGATCCCACTTCTGACAGTAGTACAAAGGCTTCCCCGAGGGTGAGAACGGCGGACCCACGAAGAGTCCCGAAACAATGAGGTCCGCTTTTGGACTGTTACAAACTGCACCCGAGGGTCGTATCGATTCAGAACAAACTTACGACATTTGTTACTTCGGTAGAGATAAACACGACACAGAATATTGTACAGTGCTTACTGCTTTATTCACTGAATGAAATATTATTGTTCGGGCTATAGTTTGGTTTTAATATTGTAGTATTTTTTTCCGTAGGTGAGGTAGCAAACGGGCTGCTTGATGGTAAGCAGTCATTGATATTACAGACGATTGAAATTATAACTACGAAGCACTTTGAATCCACTTTTATTGTGCGAACTGCTAGTCTGTGGAATGCGCTGCCTGAATGTGTGTTCCCCGATAGGTATAATCTGGGTGTTTTATATCGCGAGTGAGAGTTCTTCTAGGCAAGCATGCTCAATCGTAGACCACATCATCACTTAACAGAGGTAGTAGTCAAACGTAAAGCTATTTATTATTCAAATAAACTGGCCAAGTGCACGTCGGGCTCGCGCACTGAGGGTTCCGTACCACCACAAAATTCAATAACGAAATGACCAGTTATAACTTGGTAATGAACAAAAACTTGTCACCGTCTTGCACTTGGCCATTATTTATTATTAATTTTTATACTTTAGTTAGTGTGTACTATCATCATCATCATCATCATCAGCCAGAAGACGTCCACTGCTGAACATAGGCCTTCCCCTTTAACCTCTACACTGAATGACAGCCTGCCTTTTGCATCCACTGGATGCCAGCGACTCACACTATACTTTAGAGTGTGTACTATAATCATGCCAAATTTGATGCTTTTACGTATTACAATTTTTTATTAGAGCTAATACAAAAATATGTAAAAAATACGTTTGTTGTATATGGTTTGTTTTTACCATTTGATGATGTTGATGTTGAATCCGCTGTAACATTACACATTCTGTGAAAATTTCAACTGGCTATCTATTATGGGTTGAAAGATACAGCCGTTTAAAGGTAGGACAGACAAACAGAAGGACAGACAGACATACATCGTGGGCTTAGTAATAGGGTCCCGTTTTTACCCTTTGGGTACGGAACCCTAAAAAGTACAGTAGTCCATTATGTCAGTAGGTATTTAGTCAACGTCTATTAAGTACATCAAACTACAGACTACACCATTAACTTACATGCCACCCATCGCCAGTACCCTGACCATGCCATAAACGGGATCGCATAGTCATTCTGAAGCCACGACCTAATGGACTAAGCTACTTCAAACTTTTAACGACCTCACAGCTAATGTTGCTTTACAAAATGTACTCTGAAATGTTTTGTACTTACTTTAAACTTGAACTGAAAAATTGTGTTGCGTTGATAGTGTTTTGGCCGGATAGACAAAGAGCTGAGACGGAGGTGAGTTTTTAAATCTGTGCGTGCCAAATCACAAACTTACTAATTAACTATAATAGGTACTCCAGTTATGGTAATGTAATTAAATAAATAAATAACGTTTTATACCAATACCTTGGATTCCCTGTGTCGGAAATGCCATAGGTAAAGATCGCACTTAGACAAGGAAAACTAACACCTGAAGCAGATATTTAAATTAATCATTCAAACATCTGCACGGCCGGGTTTTAACCACATTCACATTTTAAGATTACTAAGCTACTGGGTCCACGTAAGGTATTCTGTGATTTTTCATATAACTTTTTTAAACAATTATTTATTGACCTTTATACGGACCAATGGACTCTTAGTGATTATTCAGTAGTAAAAACCATCCATATATATGTATATGGTACTGAGACGTGGTTCTTAACTGTTGGCCTTTTGGAAAAACTCAGATTCACACAGCGGCAATGGAGAGAGCTATGCTCGGATTTTTTTTTGCGCGATAGAATCCGGAACGTGGATATTTGCCAAAGAACCAGAGTCACCGACATAGCTATTAAAATTTGCAAGTTGAAGTGGCGGTGGGCAGGGCACATATCACGCAGAACAGATAGCCGATGGGGCCGAAAGGTTCTAGAATGGAGACCACGGATCAGTAAGTGCAGTATAGGACGCCCACCCACCACATGATGGACAGACGACCTAAAAGAGAACACAGGGAAACGCTGGATGCAGGCCGCTTCCAACCGGCCCTTTTGGAGATCGATGGGGGAGGCCTATATCCAGCAGTGGACGTCCATGGATGAAATGATGAATGATGATAATGATGATATACCGATACCGTTATTCTTAATTACTAGAAGCGACAAGGTGCTAAAATTGAGTTTTTTTATATATATTTGCCGTACCCCACGGTTTTTCACGCTTTAGCTTAAGTTACACAAAATCAGTCCAGCTGCTTTGGAGTTCATAGAGAACATACACATAAACACATATTTTTTTATGTATTATTTATATGGACTATCTGCGCAGCAGAAGAATATTTTTTTACCGAAAACCTGACACACGAAATCATTCTTGTCCCGGTCACAAGTTTTGTTAGTCTAAAATGGAAGGCACAAGTGATATAAATCAGGCCTACTGTCCCATTATAACTCTCTAACCCCCTTATTAATAAACGTGGAGTAGTCTCGGAATAGTTACGCCGTGTTTTATCTTGTTCTCTCTTTCACATTTTGAACTCGATAGAAAAAGACAAAAGACGGAGTAACTATTCCAAGCCTACTCCACGTTTATTAATAAGGGGGTAAAAGTTTAAATAGGTGTGACATTATAGGTAAGGTCAGTATCCGGCCAATATTTTAACCGGCAACTTTACAACTTTGACATCAACAAAAAGCAGAATTAGTTAGCTTTTTTAAGCGCAAGCGTCTGCATCATTTTCCATAAAGCCCGATGCATATTTCATAACGGAGGAGAGTTCATGTGCAAACATAAAGATTTCGAGATTCGTGTTGCAGGTTCGTGTTTTTCTTGTATTTTAAAAGGCTCATTTATGAATCAGTAGTCAAAGGAAAAAAGACTTTGATGTAATTATAAAAGCGTATAGAGACATCGAAAATCGACATAGTGTGTGTTACCAGTGATGATATCATGCGGTACTGAGACGTGGTCCTTAACTGATGGCCTTTTGGAAAACCTCAGAATCGCACAGGGGGTAATTGATAGAGATGTAATATATGCTCGGAGTTACTTTGCACGATAAAATCTGAAACAAAGATATTAGCCGAAGAACTACAGTCATCGACACTTGGCAGTGGGCTTGAGCATTTGGATTGTCTTTAGACTTTCAACGGTCTATGGGCAGTCTAACTGTATTTGTAGTGTTAGTTTTAGTTTGTATTTTGTTAAGTCAATAAAGGAAAAAGTCATCGACATAGTTGCCTAAATTTGCAATTTGAAGTGGCAATGGGCAGGCCACATCGCTCGAGAAACTGATAACCGATAGGGAAAAAGTTTTAGAGTGGATACCACGAACCGGAATACGCAGCGTAGGCAGGCCTCCCACTAGATGGACCGATGACATCGTGAGAGTTGCGGGCATCCAGTGGATGCAGATAGAAGGCTGTCGTTCAGTGTGGCATTTTAAGGGGGAGGATTATGTTCACCAGTGGACGTCTTAACACGTTCACTGCGCCATCATTTTCAAAGAACTTTCAGCTGGTGCTTTGGAGACCTAAAAGATCTCGTAACTAACCTACCCTTTGGTGCGTTTGAGACCTAATCGGTCTCCTAAAAATACAGTTTCTTTTATGCTTTGAATTTACCTTTAAGTAGGAAGCAAATATGTATATTTGTCTTACTCATACTTAGATAACTTCACACGTTAGAGCCTCCCGCAAGGAGTGAAATAACACGATTATAGTCAACGCACAATACAAAAGTCCTGCAAGAGATCTGATAGATCTCGTAATGCAACGAACGTGTTAAGGCTGATGATAATGATACAGACATCGCATCGCATGCACCACGAATGGTTTACATACTGCCTCAAACTGTATAGACAGGGTGTTCACTGTGAACATTCGCTGCATACGCACGTTCCAAGCAGGATTAAGCGCTAAGGGTCAAGCCGTGCGTTCCGTCTGGACCGTAACCTTGTTGAAATCATTAATTCGCTTACTGATTATTCACGAGCAACATCGTGTATGATCGTTTGCGGAATCCTTCTGAGCTTGTGCTGTTAGAATGTATGCTTCGTTTATACGCTGCTTTCCTTTGTATGTATGGCCTTTACACAGTATCTATCTTGTTTCCTCAAAAACATTATGGTAAAGTACGGATAGAGAATACAACTGCATCACGAACTAACCTAGAAAATAAGTAAAAAGAACATATGAGCTCATACATGCCGCGCCAGTGTGTAATTCTGTAGGCCTTGCTTCAACTACTATCTCGGATAGGTAAACTTCGATTAGAAACTAAGCCCGGCTTTGAAAGTTGACCACAGTGGCTGAATCCAGTAAGTAAACTGTCGTTTGGAGGACGTTGATGTTAAAATTTGAATTTTCTATGTAATCGTTTTGTCAGATGAAATTTTAATGTCAATTAATATTATGATGATACGTAAAAGTAAACTATGAGTTTTTTGACAAGTTTTTTTTCTAAGTTAACAAGGTTACACGGAATGGTGGAGCTAAGCCGAAAAGAGGCTTTTGTACTCATCATTATGAACAACTTTCACTTTGAGACAAAACCAAAAATCGTGATAAAACAGCCGTCATGGGAAAATTAACGTACTCAACGAAATACTAATGAACAAATGTTTTTTTCGCAATTTCAGAATTGTTACTATTCTAAAAGTTGTACATGATAATAAGCACAGTGCAAAAACCTCCTTCCAGCTTAATAGTACTGTTCAAAATTGTAAGTTGTTTGCGGATCGAAATCGTATGCAATTATAGTTTATGTCACAGTGGAAATAAATTAACATAAAATGTAGTGATACAGTTGTTATAAAAAGTTTCTTTTTTTGCAATGATATTGTAATCTTTAGCATTTAGTTTGCAAGTATCAACAACAACCGAAGATTAGGCTGAATTGCACGCCTTGGGAGAGGCCTATGTCCAGCTGTGAGAATGTAGGCTAATTGTGTTGTGATCAACGATGGTTTTAACCGCATTATTATTACAAAACAGATGATCTACTGTATTTATAACGCTATGCTCAGACTTTGCAAGTTTGACGGGCAAAGTCGGTTTATTTCCTTGTCAATGTCTGCCCAATAAACTATGTCTATGACATACTGACTTGTGACTTTTCATGAGTTTTGGAGTAACGGAACGAGAAAAAGACAGCCAGAGTAAGCATATTATGGGTTTGGAAGGTAAGTGATATTGTGGATTTGTAAAATGGATTAACAATTGATATTTTCTAGTTTAGTTCAAGACTTCATCGTCATCATCATTTCAGCCATAGGACGTCCACTGCTGGACATAGGCCTCCCTGTCAATCTCCAGAAGGGCCGGTAAGAAGCGGCCAACACAAGACTTCACATAAATTTATTTTAACTAACAGTGCCCAATCGGCTTACGCGCTATCCTACAGGAATCTTATATTTTTGCGAAATATATAGTCAAGAAACCATTTCAAGGAAATAAGCTACCTCCATACAAAATTTCATCAAACCCATTTAGCCGTTATGGAGTTGAGTACAAACATGTTAATATGTTTACAAACACTCTTACACACGCATAAACTTTTGCATTTATAATATTCACTCACACATAGCATCATCAGCAAGTAAACGTCCACTGTTGAACAAAAACCTCCCTCTTAGAGAGGAAAGGCCTTGACAGCCTTTTTGAAGGAGGCTTGATCTTGGAGATGAGGTCTTTACAATATTAGTTCGATGTAATTTAAAAACAGAATACTTAGTATGGTATTAGAAAATAATTACGTCAATTTGAAGATTAAAAATTTAGGTTAATATTTCATTATGAACTCAAACATGATATTAAACAGTGAAATGGTTTTTTTTTTACTCAAACTTTAAAAATACTATACAAACCAAACACAAAAAATCAAAGTTTCGATGCTTGATGCAGACTACTTTTCTTACAAATTCAAACCAGTTAACTGATAAAAGAGTTGAGTAGCATAATTTGTATCCCATCAATATATAGGAATAACTATAACTTCACTTATCCTATAAGCAGCTTAGCCCGTCTGACTTGGGGATTTTTAGGAAAAGTCCTAAGTAGGGATAAAGAGAAATTTCACGAAATTTGATGCCAAAAGGTGAAAGAGAGTTGAAAGTTTGGAGGCAAATGTAAACTGGCCTAAAGATAAAATTACATCAAAAATGTCGCTCACAAATTTTAAACTCTATTTTCTAAGCAGTAGGTTTGAGAATGTAAATGGGATTAAACTTTGACTTTATAAAGTGTAACTAAGTTAGAATCGATTTCTCTTTAGAATTTGTGATTGGTTTGTAAAGTTGAGGCCTTTTCGCGATACAATCAGGTATTAGGGACAAAATGTCAGATAAAACGAAAAGTTTATTTATTAAGGGAAAAAAAACGTCCTTTGTTCTCTAAAATTATGAAAGTTGTAGTCCATCACGTAAATTAAAAAGTTTGTAGCAAGATTTGGGTCACGAAAGTAAAAACGTGAAAATACGATTTCGCTCTAGAAAATGTATTGTGTAATACTAGCGATTTAGGTTGTAGATAGGTATGTATTTATTAATTAAATCAAGGGGAGTGTTCTGAAGAACTGTTTGATCTGATGCCGGCGTCGCGGTTTTACCATCGCACTAGCTGCCACCGCCTGTAAGCTCACCCACTCATCATAGATCAGTGGAAATCGCACACTGTGCAATTAACACGATCCTTCTTGCCTCATTCCTGCAAAATGTGAAATGAGCTACCTTCCACGGTGTTTCCGAGAAGCTACAACATGGGGTTCTCAAAGAGTCAGTAACGTATTTGTGACGCCTCTGGTGTGACAATTATCTATAGGCGACGGTGACTGCTTACCATCAGGCAGCCCGTCGACGTGTTTGCCATCTATGGCATTAAAAAAAACCGGACAAGTACGAGTAGGACTCGTGCTCTGAGGGTTCCGTTAGACGGAACCCTCAGAGCGCGAGACCAAAAAAAAACTAATTGAAGTTAAAATATTGAAAGACAAACTTAAGTTTGTAGTTTTTTTTTACTGGGCAAGTGCCTTTAATAACTAAACATAATACAAGCTAAAACTAACACTACAAATACAGTTAGACTGCCCATAGACCGTTGAAGGTCTAAAGACAATCCAAATGCTCAAGCCCACTACCAGTTGGCAGCGTACCCAACATGCTGGCGGCATTACCATGTTGAATGGCAATGCTAATTCGTTGAGCCAGAAACACGCCAGCATTTTGGTCACGCGTCGCATTAACCAGGCGCTCTGAAAGATTTTTGAAAATGAGGTGAGCTCCCGGTCCCCAAGGGCCCAATGTCTCGACCCCAAACGCCTCAAATATGTAACCACTGCCGAGGTTAGCATATTTACGACGCTTGTGCTGCTCTGCCGAATTAGCAGCCGCGCCAGCCCTACCCTGTGTCTCAGGAAGATGTGACGGCGCCAAAGTATCGACACAAGTTGCGTCCCATACAAGGGGCCGCCCCAACCTCCAGGGCACAAGTGTCATACCGTCAGGCCTCTTTCCATCGTCACGCGCAAGACCACTCGGTTTGAGCACAGCTGCGACATTGGCGGTGGAAAGTGGCCTGCGTATGATGTCGTTCAGGCTAGCGTGTCGGCCAATACGACCAGCGCTTCTCGAGCAAGAGAGACCATGGTGACCGAGCTGGTCAACAGCAGTACCACACTGACAGCGATGGGCCTCACAGCACCTTGCACCCAAGCGTAAGCTGACAGCTAGACGAAATGCGGTTGGATCTAAAAGGCTACCTGTGTTAAAAGAGGGCATGGCTTGCAACCAAAGTCCCGATTCCCAAACAGAGACAGCAAGAATACGAGCGCGATCTGCAATACTAGGACACGTATCTAGTAGCGATTTCCATGCTAGTTCGCAGATCGGCCGATCCCACAGTCTCTGGGAAGACAACTTTGAAGTTTGTAGTTGACAATAAGGTTCTTCCATACATCCCAACTACAAAATGTAAGTTTGTAATAGCAAAATAATTATTTTTAAATACCTTCAAATTTATAACTTTCGGATTTATTCCTATATATGTACTATGAGACCTTGCCTCTTGCCAAATTTCATGATTCTAGGTCAACGGGAAGTACCCTATAGGTTTTGATTCCCCTATGAAATCGCAAAATATACGATATAAAGGAACCCTAAGAGCGCGAGACCAAAAAAAAACTAACTGAAGTTAAAATATTGAAAGACAAACTTAAGTTTGTAGTTGACAATAAGGTTCTTCCATACATTCCAACTACAAAATGTAAGTTTGTAATAGCAAAATAATAATTTTTAAATGATATACCTTCATATTTATAACTTTCGGATTTATTCCTATATATGTGCTATGAGACCTTGCTTTTTGCCAAATTTCATGATTCTAGGTCAACGGGAAGTACCCTATAGGTTTTGGTTTCCCTATGAAATCGCAAAATATGCGACATAAACGTTCATATCTTTTGATTGCGTTGACTTACAACTTTTATTTTTTTACAGCCGAAAGAAACCGTAGACCCAAGTATTTAGTATAAATTTCAACTTGCTAACTTTACGCGTTCTTGAGAAAAAGGGTCTTGACAGACGGACAGACAGACAGACGGACAACGAAGTGATCCTATAAGGGTTCCGTTTTTTCCTTTTGAGGTACGGAACCCTAAAAACAAGAACACACAGTAAAAATAAAAAAACCTGAAAATAGTTTGTTTTGAGAGGCACACGTAAAACAAATACAACTAAGAATATGAGGACACCGTAAGTGACGCAGTTAATTTCGAACAAATACCTACCTACTACAATTTCATTTCAAAACAATGGATCGATGCGTGAAAAAGATAACAGTATCGGTGATCACATTCTCTTTGGCAATAAAAAAAACTTAAATATCTTTCACAAATACCGACCGAAACAATTTTTTTTTATTTATCACATTGTTATTTAAAAAAATGAAATTTTGGTGTCTGAAGTTTTGCGTTATTTGGGTGGCACGTTGTATATTATGTGCCTTTTGAGGCGAATCACAGAAACTGACATGGAAACATGTCCAAAAATTATTCTTACTTTTCTAATTATACTTCTTCAGTCACATCTTCTATCGAGCTTTGGAGAGGGCAATACTCAGGGTTTCTGTACGAAACCGAATCAAAAATGAAGAGATTCGTAAACGAATGAAAATTACCAAGATAGCCCACCAGATTACCAAGTTGAAATGGGCAGGGCACATATCACGCAAAACAGATGGCCGATGGAGCTGAAAGGTTCTCGAATGGACGGGTAAGCGCAGCGTAGGACGTCCACCTAAAAGATAGACAAACGACCTAACAGAGACCGCAGGAAAGCGCTGGATGCAGGCCGCTTCCAACCGGCCCTTTTTGAGATCGATGGGGGAAGCCTATGTCCAGTAGTGGAAGTCCTACGGTTGAAATGATGATAGTGATGACTCAAATCTTCGATACAAATCCAAAGTAAGTTCTAAGAATGTAACGGGCGAAAAACATTAAAAAACAAAAAAACAACATAAAAACATTATTGTTTTCTTCACTTTCCCAAACTAGGGCACGAAAAGACGTCAAAAGTACATTGACCTCATAGTACTTGAGATATGAAAATAGACGAGACAGCGTTTTATAATCACATCTCGAGGACTCGCTTCGGAATTTATAATGACACTTATGCAAATGGTTCTACTTGAAATCTTGAACCTGGGAGAAAATATTCATGAAGATGGTTTTATACATACCTATGTTAACAATACTTATATTTAAGCTTTAGAATTCTTTAGTTTAATTATTCATTCATTCATATTATATAAAGCTGTAACTATTTTCACTATTGACCCAGATACTATGCTAATTGATCTCCCAGAAAGAGCAATCTAGGGTATAGACAATGTACAATGAAAATATAGCCAACATCAAGTCGAGTATGAGAAAAGTCTGAAATTACCTGATTGTGGAATTTTCACCATACACACTCAGCTTCCCTCGGAAACTATAACAGTCAGGGGGGGGGTGTTTGAACTAAAATTGACCAATATCTTGGGAGTTTTTTGAATCATACAAAAAAAACATGGCTCCCATACAAAAAAACACTTCTCCCATACAAAATGAATTCGCTCATATCTCTGAAACCGTAAGAGATGAGGGGGTTCCGTTCGACCAAATGTCATAGGGGGTCACGGGGGCTACACGGTGGGGGTAAAAAAAATCCAAAATGGCGGATTCAAAATGGCGGCCAAATTTCAAAATGGTCTGAGGGGAATGATTTTTGGCATCCGGGAGTTTTCGAGGTCTCCGATTCCATTTCTGAAATAAATTTTTGAATTCCACCATTTTTTAACATGGCTCCCATACAAGCATATTTTCTGAAATTCAAATGGACCTTTGACCAAGAAGACTTATGAAAAGTCCACATTTATGTTCAGTTTTGTGCACAAATCACCTTTATCAATATGAAAAGTCACCAAGGTGAGTGGCAAATGGATCATCGCTGACGCATCGTGTACTTTCCTCAGAAAGTATAATAGATAAGGGGGTGGTCGTTGAACAAAAAATGTCACGAATCTTGGTAATTTTTTGAATGTGTAAAAAAAAATACACGTCCCATACAATTTTTTTTTTTCATATTTATCGCTCATTGATCTCCCAGAAGGAGCAATCGGGGGTATAGACAATGTACGGTGAAAGTATAGACACGAGTGAGTCGAGTATGAGAAAAGTCTGAAATTACCTGAATGTGGAATTTTCACCATACATACCCAGCTTCCCTCAAAAACTATAACAGTCAGGGGAGTGGCGTCTGAACTAAAATTGACCAGTATATTGGGACTTTTTTGAAACATACAAAAAAAACATGGCTCCCATACAAAAAAACACTTCTCCCATACAAAATGTATTCACTCATATCTCTGAAAGTATGAGAGATTAGGGGGTCCCGTTCGACCAAATGTCATAGGTGGTCACGAGGGCTACACGGTGGGGGTAAAAAAAATCCAAAATGGCGGATTCAAAATGGCGGCCAAATTTCAAAATGGTCCGATGGGGTCGATTTTTGGCATCCGGGAGTTTTCGAGGTCCCCAATTCCATTTCTGATATTAGTTTTTGAATTCCGCCATTTTTCAAGATGGCCCCCATACAAGCATATTTTCTAACATCCAAATGGACACCTCTGACCGAGAAGACATCATGAAAAGGTCACATTTATGTTCAGTTTTGTGCACAAAACAACTTTACCAATATGAAAGTCACCAAGGTGACCGGAAAATGGATCATCGCTGACGCATCATGTACTTCCCTCAGAAAGTATAATAGATACGGGGGTGGTGGTTGAACAAAAAATGTCACGAACTTTGATACTTTTTTGAATATGTAAAAAAAAATACACATCCCATACAAATTATTTTTTTCATACCATTCAAAATCATGTGTCTGTGCCGTTTAAAGTCCATGGTGGAAAAAAATGAAGGAAAGGTATAATTTTTTTTAATGCATTTTTTATGAAGACAGATGAAGCTATTTTTATGTAAAAAAAATACATGTGTATCTCGATTCTATTTTGAAATTCAGGTGTTTTTATTTTTTGAAACTTACTTTTGTACCGGACTTTCATAAGAAAATATTTTGATACAGTACTATAGGAAAAAATACATAATTTACGATACAATATTTTTTTTAGTATCGTTTCATAATAAAAAATAGATTAAATCGATTTACAATTCAATTAAATATTGCCCCAGTAACTATACACTATTCTATATGCCAATGTTCACGAGATGTTTACGTGAAGACACGTCATTGCCTGTGACATTTCGGGCTTATAAAAATGAACCTTAATGTCAAGTGTACCAGAGTTCATTTAATTGTTGTTTGTACTTAGGGCTCATTGGAAAGGAAAAAAGTACCTGCCTGTGCGCTCTGTCCTACCGGTTTTTTTTAAATATAAAGCACACTTTGCTGTTATTTTTAGACTTTGTTACAATGTGTGACGGTTTATCTGTTTGTTTTTTGGGTTAAAAGATAAGTTGGTCTGACTGTGTAGTACGCAAACACTGGGCGCCCGTACAAACCGATTCAAATGAAAACCATATCTCGCTCGGCGCCATAAGGGTCATGTTCCCGCAGTCACCTAAACTCGCGTAGACCATTCAAAATTGATTAGGTATTATTTAATTATTATTTCGATCGTTTTTAGTAAGCCATCTAAAAAAACCGCATCAACAACTATTGTTCTTTCTTTGACATGGTATTTGATTCATAGGAGGGCGGCCAGACAGACAGACAGACAGCGTAGGCATAGTAATAGGGTCCCGTTTACACCCATTGCGTATGGAACCGTAAATATTGCCCCGCATAACTATAACTATACTACATTTAGTAAGTAGGTATTGTATAATTTAGTTAGTAGTTTAACATCACAGCTACGTTTTTACCCGACTGCCCAATATGGAGGGAGATTGTTAAACCTAAACGGCTTGAATTAGGTGTGTTTTATTTTGCAATTGGATTTTTAGGGTTCCGTACCTAAACGGTAAAAAAGGGACCCTATTACTAAGCCTACGATGTCTGTCTGTTTGTCCGTCTGTCCTACCTATAGACGAATGTATTTTTTGAACCGTAATAGGTAGCTAATTGAAATTTTCAAAGAATATGTTATGTTACGGCGGATTAATTAAGAAATAATAAAAATGTCAAAAAGTCAAAACGAAATGGTGGTCCACATACAACAAACGTATTTTTTTAACGTATTTTTGTATTAGCTCTAATGTAAAAACGGTAAACACGTACAAGCTTCAAACTATTGTATGGAAACAAATAATAAATATTGGCCAAGTGCGAGTCAGTGAATAATTTCGGTTCACCGCTGGATCTCGTACGATCACCGAAGTGAAGCAATGTCGGGCGCGGGCGGTACCTACCTATATACTTGGATGGGTGACCGCCTGGGCGTTGATGGGATGTTGTTTATTTGCACAAATGTTTTTTGTTCTTTAGTAGCTAACAAGTTATGTGGTGCTACATAACCCTCAGTGCGCGAGCCCGACTCGCACTTGGCTTGACTTTATTTGTAACTGTCACGGATCATAAGTGTGACACGCACGTACGACAGACACATCCTCGACAAAAATATTAATTGAGTACTTATAGGTGTTAGGTTCCTCATCAGGGGCATTACAGCTAACTGTTTTATGCGAGTCTGTTTATGTGATTGCGACAAAATTGCGCAACCGCATAACCGTATCGCGGCGCGTTAAGGTTCACGTTCGCCTGATTTTCCGTACTGCGCATTTTTGAATCAGCAAAAAAAAGTATACTTCCCATACTTATTTTTTAATACGCACCAAAATCATGTGTTTGTGCAGTTTCACGTCCTTGTGAAAGAATAATTAAGGGAAGGTATACAATTTTTATGCATTTTTAATGTAGACAGATAAAGCAAAAACGTGTATCTCGATTTGATTTCTAAATAGAAACACGTGTTTTAATTTTTTTTTTTTTTTATATAGTACTTTTACTACGTACGTTTCATAATAACAAAACGATTAAATAGATAATTATAAAATGGTGTACTATTTGCGTTTAAGGTGGTGTTTACCAATGCAGCGGGAAATTCAAATTTCATACAGTTTGTAGTCCTATTGGGTAGACCGGGTCGATGACTATTTTTACAAACTTTTAATTAATTTGCAACGTTTGTGATAAGCTGGTCTGACTTTAGGCAGATACAGCTATTTGATTGTGCAGATAGTTTTTTTCTCTCGCCGTCAAATCATTATATTTTTACTCGACTGTCCAATTATTAATTAATTGATTATAATAATAATTGCGTTATAATTATGTTTCATGTGTAAGTACTTATTTATGTTTATGTGACTTCCAAAATACTGGACCTATTTTGAATTAATGTGTAATGTTCTTGGATAAATTTGTCGTAATTTTTAGTCAGATATTTGAATTTCTTTTTCTTCTTTCAAAAAATAAATAATGGCCAAGTGTGAGTCGGTGACAAATTTTTGTTCATTGCCAACTTAAAACTGGTAATTTCGTTACTTGGACGACCTTATCATTTCTCTCACCGAATCGAAATGCCACATTTAACTAATTTTGAAGTTGTTTTTTATTTAATTGATAATATTAGTATATTTTGTGGTGGGACGGAACCCTCAGTGCGCGAGCCCAACTCGCACTTGGCCGATTTATTTGTATTTACGTACATTGATATTTTCTGTTTGACAATTTTCGTTACTTATAATAATATATGTAAGGTGGCGCTAACTATTTTTCTAACTTTGGCATGTTGTCTGATTCATAGTACGGATGGACAGACAGACTGACAGTGTAGGCATAGCTATAGGGTCCCATTTACACACATTGCGTATGGAATCGTAAAAAGTAAAGACATAAAAAACTACGTATTACCGTTTTTACATTACAAGTTACGTTAAAAAATACGTTTATTTTTGTTTTGTTTTTACTTTTTTTTATAAGTTCTTAGTTAATCCGCCGTAACATTACATATTCTGTGAACATTTCAACTGGGTATCTATTACGGTTCGAAAGGGACAGACGGCCAGACGGCCAGACGGACAAACGGACAAACGGACAGACGGACAGAGAGAAAGACTGACAGACAGACAGACAGACATCGTAGGCTTAGTAATAGGGTCCCGTTTTCCTCTTTCGGTACGGAACCCTAAAAAAGGTAATACGTACAAGCGTCAAAATTGCTTGGCATGATCATAAATCCTACACAATCCAAAGTAAAACAGAAAATAATCAAAAATGGCCAAGTGTGAGTCGGTGACCAATTTCTGTTCACCACCGGTTGTCTGTCGTACGATCACTGAAGGTAAAGCGCGGTCGGTAGGTACCTACTTGGATGGATGACCGCCTGAAATGATGAATGAATGTGAAGGTCAAAAAGGGTACAAATACAAGTTGGATAATTAACGCCACCCGTTCGCAAGAATTCGGAACTATAATAAACCCATCAATATTAAGTGCGCGCACCGAATTATACCAATAGCGCCTATCGCCACAAATTGCGACAATGAGAACCAACACGGTATGAATAAAAAGTATGGGTGAGGGTGTGGGTGCGGGTGTGGATGGGAGTGTGGATGTGAGTGTGGATGTGAGTGTAGATGTGAGTGTGGATGTGTGCGGGTGTGGGTGTTAGTCGGGGTGTAAGTGTGGGTGTGAGTGTGGGTCCGGGTGTGGGTGCGGGTGTAGGGTGTGAATGTGGATGTGGGTGCAGATGTGGGTGTGAGTGCGGGTGTGAGCGCGGTGTGAGCGCGGGTGTGAGCGCAGGGTAAAAGTGCGGGGTGAGAGTGCGGGTGCGAGTGTGGTTGTGAGCGCGGATGTGAGCGCAGGGTAAAAGTGCGGGGTAAGAGTGCGGGTGCGAGTGTGGGTGTGGGCGCGGGTGTGATTGCAGGATGTGAGTGTGGGTGTAAGTGTGAATGTGGGTGTAAGTGTGAATGAGGGTGTAAGTGTGCATGAAGGAGTGGGTGTGAGTGCGGGGCGTGAGTGTGAGTATGAGTATGAGCGCGGGTTTGAGCGCGGGTTTGAGCGCGGGTATGAGTGCGGGTGTCGTGCGGGGTGTAAGTGCTGGGTGTGAGTGTGGAATTGAGTATGGGTGCTGGTGTGGGTGCGGGTTAGGGTGCGGGTTTAGGTGAGATTGCGGGTACGGGTGTGGGTGCGATTGCGGGTACGGGTGTGAGCGCGGGTGTGAGCGTGTGTGTGAGCAAGGGGTGTGAGTGCGGGGTGTGAGCGCGGATGTGAGCGCGGGTGAGAGCGGGATGTGAGTGTGGGTACGAGCGCGGGTGTGAGCAAACGGTGTGAGTGCAGGGTGTGAGTGCAGGGTGTGAGTGCGGGGTGGGAGTGTGGGGTGTGAGTATGGGTATGAGCGCAGCATTGAGCGCGGATGTGAGCGCGGATGTGAGCGCGAGTGTGAGCGTGAGTGTGAGCAAGGGGTGTGAGTGCGGGGCGTGAGTGTGAGTATGAGTATGAGCGCGGGTTTGAGCGCGGGTTTGAGCGCGGGTATGAGTGCGGGGTGTCGTGCGGGGTGTAAGTGCTGGGTGTGAGTGTGGAATTGAGTATGGGTGCTGGTGTGGGTGCGGGTTAGGGTGCGGGTTTAGGTGCGATTGCGGGTACGGGTGTGGGTGCGATTGCGGGTACGGGTGTGAGCGCGGGTGTGAGCGCGGGCGTGAGTGCGAGTGGAGTGCGTGGTGTTAGTGCTGGATGTGGGTGTGAGTATGAGTATGAGCGCGGGTTTGAGCGCGGATGTGAACGCGGATGTGAGCGCGAGTGTGAGCGTGAGTGTGAGCAAGGGGTGTGAGTGCGGGGCGTGAGTGTGGGTATGAGTATGAGCGCGGGTTTGAGCGTGGTTGTGAGCGCGAGTGTGAGTGCGGGTGTCGTGCGGGGTGTAAGTGCTGGGTGTGAGTGTGGAATTGAGTGTGGGTGCTGGTGTGGGTGCGGGTTAGGGTGCGGGTGTGATTGCGGGTATGGGTGTGGGCGGGTGTGAGCGCGGGTGTGAGCGCGGGTGTGAGCGCGTGTGGGAGTGTGGGTGCGTGTGTGGGTGTGGGTGCGGGTGCGGGTTGTGAGTGTGGGGTGTGAGTGCGGGTGTAAGTTTGGATGGGAATGTGGGTGTCAGTGTGGGTGTCAGTGTGGGATGTCAGTGCGGGGAGTCAGTGCGGGGCGTCACTGTGGGGTGTTAGTGCGGGGTGTCAGTGCGAGGTGTCAGAGTGGGATGTCAGTGCAGGGTGTCAGTGTGGGGTGTCAGTGCGGGGAGTCAGTGCGGGGCTTCACTGTGGGGTGTTAGTGCGGGGTGTCAGTGCGAGGTGTCAGTTCGGGGTGTCAGTTCGGGGTGTCTGTGCGGGATGTCAGTGTGGGGTGTCAGTGCGGGGAGTGAGTGTGGATGTGAGTGTGATTGATTGATTGATTGATTGATTAACTCTTGGGGGTGTGGGTGTTGGTCCAGGTATGGATGCGGGTGTGAGTGTGGATGTGAGTGTAGAGAGTGTGGATCTGAATGGGGGTGCGAGTGTGGATGCGGGTACAAGTGTGAGTGCGGTTGTGAGTGCGGGTATGAGTGCGGGTGTGAGTGCGGGTGTGAGTGCGG
This sequence comes from Agriopis aurantiaria, assembly GCA_914767915.1. Lineage (NCBI taxonomy): Eukaryota > Metazoa > Arthropoda > Insecta > Lepidoptera > Geometridae > Agriopis > Agriopis aurantiaria. The sequence goes on from OU611988.1 coordinate 17,407,688, forward strand.
GTGTGAGTGCGGGTGTGAGTGCGGGTGTGAGTGCGGGTGTGAGTGTGGATCTGAGTGTGGGTGTGAGTGTGGATGTGGATGCGGGTGCGGGTGCGAGTGTGAATGCGGGTGTGAGTGCGGGTATGAGTGCGGGTGTGAGTGCGGTGTGAGTGCGGGTTATAATGCGGGTGTGAGTACGAGTTTGGGTGCGATTGTGGGTGTGGGCGCTGTTGTGAGCACGGGTGTGAGCGTGGGCGTGATTGTGAGCGTGATCGTGCCGTATACCGTGTATGCATTTCCGGTAATTTCCGGTAAAATATACAATGAATAGATATATTTTTTAGCGTAAGAGTGTCTTTATTAACTAAACAATATACAAGCTAATAATACTAACACTACAAATACAGTTAGACTGCCCATTTGAACTGAGACAGTTGAAGGTCTAAAGACAATCCAAATGCTCAAGCCCACTACCAGTTGGCAGCGTACCCAGCATGCTGGCGGCAAACACGCCAGCATTTTGGTCACGCGTCGCATTAACCATTTTGATACGATGAATTTACCTACAAAATAATTGTTCGAAAATACAAGGGTTTTTTTTTTTTTTTTTGTTTGTTTTTTATCTTAAATGTTTTTTAAAAAAAACACGTCGCGTGCGAAGCCGCGCCCAAAAAACTAGTTAATACTATATAAAGCTTAATTACCACTCACTGACTGACTCACTTAGATAGTTGTTTGGAGACTTGGGGGGGTATGGGGGGAAATGTAAGTATGAGGTCTTATAGGGGGGGAGAATGTAAGCTCAGGAAAAATACCTTATCTTCGGAAGGTCAACTCCTCAACCTGGACCCCCTACGGATCTCGGAAAGTAAGACAGGTGGGGGGAAACTGTTTAAACTAAAAATGGATGTTAACCTTGGACCTCTTTAGAGAAATGAAAAAAAACATGGCTCCCATACAAAAAAAAAAAAAACCCATACAAACTTTGGACGTTCGTAACTCGAAAACGGTTCGACATAGGAGGGGGGGGTTCGAACAAATGTCATAGGCGATCGGGGGCCCCAACTGGCGGGGGCCCCCAAATGGATGTTCAGGGGCCCCAAATTTTCAAAATGGTCCTAGGAGGCTGATTTTTTGTTTCCGAGGGTATGTTGGGGTCCAGATTGCGAATTCGAAATTTTTTTCAAGTTTTTTTTTTTTTTTTTAATATAGCTGCCATACAAAGGATTTTTCACCATACCGAGCAAGTGCCGTGGTGAGGCCGTCAGGCCGAACCACGGCACTTGCGAGGTCACAAAGCTCAAGCGAGGCCGCAGGCCGAGCTTAAGCGCCTTAGGACGCGAGGCCGTAGGCCGAGCTCACTGGTGCGAGGTCGTGGTGAGGCCGCAAGGCCGAACCACGACCGTCGCACCAGTCACAGGCACAAGTCGGCGAGGCCGAAGGCCGAGCTTCAGCCACGAGCTCAAGCGAGGCCGTAGGCCGAGCTTGAGTTCCAGTGGCGCGAGGCCGTAGGCCGAGCCACTGGTGCAAAGGGTCGTGGTGAGGCCGCAAGGCCGAACCACGACCCTTGCACCAGTCACAGGCACAAGTTGGCGAGGCCGCAGGCCGAGCCTAAGCCACGAGCTCAAGCGAGGCCGTAGGCCGAGCTTGAGTTCCAGTGGCGCGAGGCCGTAGGCCGAGCCACTGGTGCAAAGGGTCGTGGTGAGGCCGCAAGGCCGAACCACGACCCTTGCACCAGTCACAGACAAATTACTGACATTTACGAGGTCACCAGCCGAATTCAGTGCGAGGCCGAAGGCCGAGCCGCTCGTACCCCCTTTGACGAAAAATACTGGATTGGTGGATTTATATGGTTTCTTCGACTGAACTTGAAATTTCTTCTGCGTTTCCACCACCATTAGGAGATTTGTACCCATTCCACTTCAATCTTCATTTTCGGTCATGGAAATCAAAAATCATCATCATCATCAGCCAATTTTCTCATGTATTACTTTTTCTTACCCATTTTCAACACACACTCACCGTTTTCTTCAAGTTTTTAAAAGTCGTACCTAAAGACCCGACCCCAACCCAACAGCACGACGTTCCCGCGGGCCGCTTGCGGCCCGCGCACCCACGCAAAACACTAGTTATACTATATAAAGTTAAATTACCACTGACTGACTGACTCACTGGATGACATGGTTGTTTGGAGAACTGGGGGGGTATGGGGAGAAATGTGAGTATGAGGTCTCGTAGAGGGGGAGAATGTAAGATCAGGAAAAATACGGGACCTTCGGAAGGTCAACTCCTCGACGTGGACCCCCTACGGATCTCGGAAAGTAAGACAGGTGAGGAGAAACTGTTTAAACTAAAAATGGATGTTAACCTCGGACCTCTTTAGAGAAATGAAAAAAAACTTGGCTCCCATACAAAAAAAAAAAAAACCCATACAAACTTTGGACGTTCGTAACTCGAAAACGGTTCGACATAGGAGGGGGGGGTTCGAACAAATGTCATAGGCGATCGGAGGCCCCAACTGGCAGGGGCCCCCAAAAGGATGTTCAGGGGCCCCAAATTTTCAAAATGGTCCTAGGAGGCTGATTTTTTGTTTCCGAGGGTATGTTGAGGTCCTGATTGCATTTTTGAAATTTTTTTTCAGTTTTTTTTTTTTTTTAATATAGCTGCCATACAAGGTATTTTTCCACATACCGAGCAAGTGCCGTGGTGAGGCCGTCAGGCCGAACCACGGCACTTGCGAGGTCACAAAGCTCAAGCGAGGCCGCAGGCCGAGCTTGAGCGCCTTAGGCCGCGAGGCCGTAGGCCGAGCCCACTGGTGCGAAGGTCGTGGTGAGGCCGCAAGGCCGAACCACGACCGTCGCACCAGTCACAGGCACAAATCGGCGAGGCCGCAGGCCGAGCTTCAGCCACGAGCTCAAGCGAGGCCGTAGGCCGAGCCACTGGTGCAAAGGGTCGTGCTGAGGCCGCAAGGCCGAACCACGACCCTTGCACCAGTCACAGACAATTTACTGACATTTACGAGGTCACCAGCCGAATTCAGTGCGAGGCCGTAGGCCGAGCTGCTCGTACCCCCTTTGACGGAACATACTGAATTGGTGGATTTATATGGTTTCTTCGACTGAACTTGAAATTTCTTTTGCGTTTCCACCACCATTAGGAGATTTGTACCCATTCCACTTCAATCTTCATTTTCGGTCATGGAAATCAAAAATCATCATCATCATCAGCCAATTTTCTAATGTATAGCCACTTCTTACCCATTTTCAACACACATTCACCGTTTTCTTCAAGTTTTTAAAAGTCGAACACAAATGACGGCCCCAACCCAACAGCACGACGTTCCCGCGGGCCGCTTGCGGCCCGCGCACCCACGCAAAACACTAGTTCATATTATATAAAGCTGTAACTATTTTCACTATTGACTGACCCAGATACTATGCTAATTGATCTCCCAGAAGGAGCAATCTAGGGTATAGACAATGTACAATGAAAATATAGCCACAATCAATTCGAGTATGAGAAAAGTCTGAAATTACCTGATTGTGGAATTTTCACTATACACACTCAGCTTCCCTCGGAAACTATAACAGTCAGGGGGGGGGGTGTTTGAACTAAAATTGACCAATATCTTGGGAGTTTTTTGAATCATACAAAAAAAACATGGCTCCCATACAAAAAAACACTTCTCCCATACAAAATTAATTCACTCATATCTCTGAAACGGTAACAGATGAGGGGGTCCCGTTCGACCAAATGTCATAGGTGGTCAGGGGGGCTACACGGTGGGGGTAAAAAAAATCCAAAATGGCGGATTCAAAATGGCGGCCAAATTTCAAAATGGTCTGAGGGGAATGATTTTTGGCATCCGGGAGTTTTCGAGGTCTCCGATTCCATTTCTGAAATAAATTTTTGAATTCCACCATTTTTTAACATGGCTCCCATACAAGCATATTTTCTGACATTCAAATGGTCCTTTGACCGAGAAGACTTATGAAAAGTCCACATTTATGTTCAGTTTTGTGCACAAATCACCTTTATCAATATAAAAAGTCACCAAGGTGACCGGCAAATGGATCATCGCTGACGCATCGTGTACTTCCCTCAGAAAGTATAATAGATACGGGGATGGTGATTGAACAAAAAATGTCATGAATCTTGGTAATTTTTTGAATCTGTAAAAAAAAATACACATCCCATACAATTTTTTTTTTCAGACATCTCAAAATCACCAGTCTGGGCCGTTTAAAGTCCATTGTGGAAAAAAATGAAGGAAAGGTATAACTTTTTTTTATGCACTTTTGATGTAGACAGATGAAGCTATTTTTATGTCAAAAAAAAAACATGTGTACCTCGATTCGATTATGAAATACAGGTGTTTTTATTTTTTGAAACTATCTTTTAAACCGGACTTTCATAAGAAAATATTTTCATACAGTACTATAGGAAAAAATACATAATTTACGATACAATATTTTTTTTAGTAACGTTTAATAATAAAAAATAGATTAAATCGATTTACAATTCAATTAAATATATTACCGCAGTAACTATACACTATTCTATGCCATTGTTTACGCGATGCTCACAGGTGAAGACAATTTGCCTGACATTTTGGGCTTATAAAATGAGCCTTAATGTTATATGTACCAGAGTTCATTTAATTGTTGTTTGTACTTGGGGCTAATTGGAACAAATTGGCTACCGGTTTTATATGTAAAGAGCACACTTTGCTGGTATTTTTAGACTTTGTTACAATGCGTGACGGTTTATCTGTTTGTTTTTTGGGTTAAAAGATAAGGTGGTCTGAGAAATGTAAGCACGGGGGGCGCCCGTACAAACTCAATTCATAGTTATGAAAACCGTATCTCGGCGCAATAAGAGTCAGGTTCGTGTATTTAATTTCCCGCAGTCACCTGAACTCGCGTAGAGCTCACGGTACAGCCCTCAAATTCTATTTGAAAATGGATGGGGTCCAGATGGAAATATCGGGTTACATAATTATTTAAGCCATCTAGAAAACCGCAAAGACCCAAACTCGACTAAAGACATTTCGATCGATAGAAAAAAAAAACACTTTTCTCCCTGTTTATTTTAATTCAGTGGTTATCAAAAACTATTGTTCTATCTTTGACATGTTGTCTGATTCATAGGAAGAGGGACGGACAGACAGACAGACAGACAGCGTAGGCATAGTAATACGGTCCCGTTTACACTTATTGCGTATGGAACCGTAAACATTGCCTCCGTGTTACTAGGTAACGTACTACATTCAGTAGGTAGGTAAGTATAATTTAGTTGTTTGTTTGTCCGTTAGCATTCGGCTAATCGGATTTTATCTTTTTTCAAATATCTAAGTAATATTGATATTATTAGGTGTCATACATACAACATAAAATAAAAGCTTTTTGTATGTGACAAATTCGTGAGAATCCATTTTTTTCCGTGTTCAATTGTATGTATATTTTTTTATGCATCACAGCTACGTTTTTACCTGACTGCCCAATATGGAGGGAGATTGTTAAACTTAAACGGCTTGAATTAGGTGTGTTTTATTTTGCAATTGGATTTTTAGGGTTCCGTACCCAAACGGTAAAAAAGGGACCCTATTACTAAGCCTAGGATGTCTGTCTGTCAGTCTGTCCGTTCGGTTGTACCTTTCGAACCGTAATATAGATAGCTAATTGAAATTTTAACAGAATATGTAATATTACGGCGGATTAATTGAGAAATAATAAAAAAGTCAAAACTAAATGTTGGTCCACATACAACAAACGTATTTTTTAACGTATTTTTGTATTAGCTCTAATGTTAAAACGGTAATACGTACAAACGTCAAACTTTGCGTGATTATAGAACACATTTTCTAAAGTATAAAAACAAATAATAAATAATGGCCAAGTGCGAGTCAGTGAAACATTTCGGTTCACCACTGGACCTCGTACGATCACCGAAGTAAAGCAACGTCGGGCGCGGTCGGTACCTACATACTTGAATGGGTGACCACCTGGGCGTTGATAGGATGTTGTATAGGTATTTGCAAAATTTTTTTTTGTTCTTTAGTAGCTAACAAGTTAAGTGGTGCATCAAAACCCTCAGTGCGCGAGCCCGACTCGCACTTGACTTGGCTTTATTTGTAACTGTCACGGATCATAAGTGTGACACGCACGCACGACAGACACATCCTCGACAAAAATATTAATTGAGTATACTATGTGTTAGATTCCTCATCAGGGGCATTACGGCCACCTGTTTTACGTGATTGCGACAAAATTGCGAAACCACATAACCGTATCGCGGCGCGTTAAGGTTCACGTTAGCGTGATTTTCCGTATTGCGCTTTTTGAATCTGCAAAAAAATAAATACGTCCCATACAATTTTATTTTTTTCATATGAACCAAAATCACGTGTCTGTGCAGTTTCACGTCCATTGTGGAAAAAAAATGAAGGGAAAGTATAGAATTTTTTATGCATTTTTAATGTAGACAGATAAAGGGAGTTTTCGAGGTCCCCAATTCCATCTCTGAAATCAGTTTTTGAATTCTGCCATTTTTCAGGATGGCTGCCATACAAGCATATTTTCTAACATCCAAATGGACACCTCTGACCAAGAAGACATCATGAAATGCATTTTTTATGTAGACAGATGAAGCTTATTTTATGTTTAAAAAAAAACATATGTATCTCGATTCTATTTTGAAATACAGTTTTTATTTTTTGAAACTAACTTTTAAACTGGACTTTCATAAGAAAATATTTTGATACAGTACTATAGGAAAAAATACATAATTTACGATACAATATCTTTTTTTGTATCGTTTCATAATAAAAAATCGATTAAATCGATTTACAATTCAATTAAATATTGCCCCAGTAACTATACACTATTCTATATGCCAATGTTCACGAGATGTTTACGTGAAGACACGTCATTGCCTGTGACATTTTGGGCTTATAAAAATGAACCTTAATGTCAAGTGTACCAGAGTTCATTTAGTTATTGTTTGTACATAGGGCTCATTGGAAAGGAAAAAAGTACCTGCCTGTGCGCTCTGTCCTACCGGTTTTTTTAAAATATAAAGCACACTTTGCTGATATTTTTAGACTTTGTTACAATGTTTGACGGTTTAACTGTTTGTTTTTTGGGTTAAAAGATAAGTTGGTCTAACTATAGTACGCAAACACTGGGCGCCCGTACAAACCGATTCAAATGAAAACCATATCTCGCTCGGCGCCATAAGGGTCATGTTCCCGCAGTCACCTAAACTCGCGTAGAGCACTCAAGTTCTACTTCAAAATTGATTAGGTATTATCAAAGATTATAGGTATTATTTAATTATTATTTCAATCGTTTTTAGTAAGCCATCTAAAAAAACCGCATCAACAACTATTGTTCTTTTATTGACATGGTATTTGATTCATAGGAGGGCGGCCAGACAAACAGCGTAGGCATAGTAATAGGGTCCCGTTTACACCCATTGCGTATGGAACCGTAAAAATTGCCCCGCGTAACTATAAGGTACTACATTTAGTAAGTAGGTAGGTATATATAATTTAGTTCTTGGTTTGTCCGTTAACATTCGGCTAACATCACAGCTACGTTTTTACCCGACTGCCCAATATGGAGGGAGATTGTTAAACTTAAACGGCTTGAATTAGGTGTGTTTTATTTTGCAATTGGATTTTTAGGGTTCCGTACCTAAACGGTAAAAAAGGGACCCTATTACTAAGCCTACGATGTCTGTCTGTTTGTCCGTCTGTCCTACCTATTGATGGTTGTACTTTTTGAACCGTAATAGATAGGCAGTTGAAATTTTCAAAGAATATGTAATGTTACGGCGGATTAATTAAGAAATAATAAAAATGTCAAAAAGTCAAAACGAAATGGTGGTCCACATACAACAAACGTATTTTTTTAACGTATTTTTGTATTAGCTCTAATGTAAAAACGGTAAACACGTACAAGCTTCAAACTATTGTATGGAAACAAATAATAAATAATGGCCAAGTGCGAGTCAGTGAATAATTTCGGTTCACCGCTGGATCTCGTACGATCACCGAAGTGAAGCAACGTTGTCAAATGTTTTTTGTTCTTCAGTAGCTAACAAGTTATGTGGTGCTACACAACCCTCAGTGCGCGAGCCCGACTCGCACTTGGCTTGGCTTTATTTGTAACTGTCATGGATCATAAGTGTGACACGCACGCACGACAGACACATCCTCGACAAAAATATTAATTGAGTATAGGTGTTAGGTTCCTCATCAGGGGCATTACATCTAACTGTTTTAATGCGAGTCTGTTTATGTGATTGCGACAAAATTGCGCAACCGCATAACCGTATCGTGGCGCGTTAAGGTTCACGTTCGCCTGATTTTCCGTACTGCACATTTTTGAATCAGCAAAAAAAAATATACTTCCCATACTTTTTTTTTTATACGCACCAAAATCATGTGTCTGTGCAGTTTCACGTCCTTGTGAAAGAAAAATGAAGGGAAGGTATACAATTTTTATGCATTTTTAATGTAGACAGATAAAGCTATTTTTTATATTGAAAAAAAAAATAACATGTGTATCTCGATTTGATTTCTAAATAGATACACGTGTTTAAAAAAAATTTAAACTAACTTTTAAACTGGACTTTCATAAGTTTTTTTTTTTTGATATAGTACTTTTAGTATCGTTTCATAATAACAAAACGATTAAATAGATTTACTTAGCTTAAAATTATAAAATGGTGTACTATTTGCGTTTAAGGTGGTGTTTACCAATGCGGCGGGAAATTCAAATTTCATACAGTTTGTAGTCCTATTGGGTAGACCGGGTCGATGACTATTTTTACAAACTTTTAATTAATTTGCAACGTTTGTGGTAAGCTGGTCTGACTTTAGGCAGAGACAGCTATTTGATTGTGCAGATAGTTTTTTTTCTCTCGCCGTCAAATCATTATATTTTTAGTCGACTGTCCAATTATTAATTAATTGATTATAATAATAATTATAAATGCGTTATAATTATGTTCATGTGTAAGTACTTATTTATGTTTATGTGACTTCCAAAATACTGGACCTATTTTGAATTAATGTGTAATGTTCTTGGATAAATTTGTCGTAATTTTTAGTCAGATATTTGAATTTCTTTTTCTTTCAAAAAATAAATAATGGCCAAGTGTGAGTCGGTGACAAATTTTTGTTCATTGCCAACTTAAAACTGGTAATTTCGTTACTTGGATGACCTTATCATTTCTCTCACTGAATCGAAATGCCACATTTAACTAATTTTGAAGTTATTTTTTATTTAATTGATAATATTAGTATATTTTGTGGTGGGACGGAACCCTCAGTGCGCGAGCCCAACTCGCACTTGGCCGATTTATTTGTATTTACGTACATTGATATTTTCTGCTTGACAATTTTCGTTACTTATAATAATATATGTAAGGTGGCGCTAACTATTTTTCTAACTTTGACATGTTGTCTGATTCATAGTATGGATGGACAGTCAGACAGACAGACAGACAGACTAAAAGTGTAGGCATAGCTATAGGGTCCCATTTACACACATTGCGTATGGAATCGTAAAAAGTGAAGACATAAAAAAATTAAATACGTTTATTTTTGTTTTGTTTTTACTTTTTTTTATAATTTCTTAGTTAATCCGCCGTAACATTACATATTCTGTGAACATTTCAACTGGCTATCTATTACGGTGCGAAAGGGACAGACAGCCAGACGGACAAACGGACAAACGGGCAGACGGACAGATAGAAAGACTGACAGACAGACAGACAGACAGACAGACAGACAGACAGACAGACAGACAGACAGACAGACAGACAGACAGACATCGTAAGCTTAGTAATAGGGTCCCGTTTTCCTCTTTCGGTACGGAACCCTAAAAACGGTAATATGTACAAGCGTCAACCAGCGAGAACCAACACGGTATGAATAAAAAGTATTTTATTTTATCTTATTTTTTATGGGTATTTTGTGTCATGTTGATTCTCATTAGCGCTGTGGGCAGGTGTGGGTGTGAGTGCGGGGTGTGAGTGCGGGGTGTGATTGCGGGGTGGGAGTGTGGGGTGTGAGTATGGGTTTGAGCGCGGGATCGAGTGCGAATGTCAGCGCGAGTGTGAGCGCGGATGTGAGCGCGGGTGAGAGCGGGGTGTGAGTGTGGGTGTGGTGAGTGTGGGTACGAGCGCGGGTGTGAGCAAACGGTGTGAGTGCAGGGTGTGAGTGCGGGGTGGGAGTGTGAGGTGTAAGTGTGGGTGTGAGTATGGGTATGAGCGCAGGATTGAGCGCGGATGTGAGCGCGGATGGGAGCGTGAGTGTGAGCGTGAGTGTGAGCAAGGGGTGTGAGTGCGGGGCGTCAGTGTGAGTGTGAGTATGAGTATGAGCGCGGGTTTGAGCGCGAGTGTGAGCGCGAGTGTGAGTGCGGGTGTCGTGCGGGGTGTGAGTATGGAATTGAGTATGGGTGCGGGTTAGGGTGCGGGTTTAGGTGTGGGTGCGATTGCGGGTACGGGTGTGGGTGCGATTGCGGTAACGGGTGTGAGCGCGGGCGTGAGCGCAGGTGTGCGTGCGAGTGGAGTGCGTGGTGTTAGTGCTGGGTGTGGGTGTGTGTGTGTGCGCGAGAGTGAGCATGAGTTTGAGTGCGAGTGTGAGAGCGGGTGTGAGCGCGGATATGAGCGTGTGTGTTAGCGCGGATGTGAGCGTGTGTGTTAGCGCGGGTGTGAGCGCGGGTGAGGGTGGGTGTGAGCATGAGTGTGAGTGCGGGTGTGAGTGCGGGGGTCAGAGTGGGGTGTCAATGCAGGGTGTCAGTGTGGGGTGTCAGTGCGGGGAGTCAGTGCGGGGTGTCACTGTGGTGTTAGTGCGGGGAGATAGTGCGGGGTGTCAGTGCGGGGTTTCAGTGCGGGTTGTCACTTCGGGGTGTCAGTGCGGGGTGTCAGTGCGGGGTGGGAGTGTGGGGTGTGAGTGTGGGTGTGAGTCTGGGTTTGAGCGCGGGATTGAGTGCGAATGTGAGCGCAAGTGTGAGCGTGAGTGTGAGCAAAGGGTGTAAGTGCGGGGTGTGAGCGCGGATGTGAGCGGGGTGTGAGTGTGGGTGTGGTGAGTGTGGGTACGAGCGCAGGTTTGAGTGCGGGTGTGAGCAAACGGTGTGAGTGCAGGGTGTGAGTGCGGGACGGGGTGTGGGGTGTAAGTGTGGGTGTGAGTATGGGTATGAGCGCAGGATTGAGCGCGGATGTGAGCGCGGATGGGAGCGCGAGTGTGAGCGTGAGTGTGAGCAAGGGGTGTGAGTGCGGGGCGTCAGTGTGAGTGTGAGTATGAGTATGAGCGCGGGTTTGAGCGCGGGTTTGAGCGCGGGTGTGAGCGCGAGTATGAGTGCGGGTGTCGTGCGGGGTGTAAGTGCTGGGTGTGAGTATGGAATTGAGTATGGGTGCGGGTTAGGGTGCGGGTTTAGGTGTGGGTGCGATTGCGGGTACGGGTGTGGGTGCGATTGCGGTTACTGGTGTGAGCGCAGGTGTGCGTGCGAGTGGAGTGCGTGGTGTTAGTGCTGGGTGTGGGTGTGTGTGTGTGCGCGAGAGTGAGCATGAGTTTGAGTGCGAGTGTGAGAGCGGGTGTGAGCGCGGATATGAGCGTGTGTGTTAGCGCGGATGTGAGCGTGTGTGTTAGCGCGGGTGTGAGCGCGGGTGAGGGTGGGTGTGAGCATGAGTGTGAGTGCGGGTGTGAGTGCGGGGGTCAGAGTGGGGTGTCAATGCAGGGTGTCAGTGTGGGGTGTCAGTGCGGGGAGTCAGTGCGGGGTGTCACTGTGGTGTTAGTGCGGGGAGATAGTGCGGGGTGTCAGTGCGGGGTTTCAGTGCGGGTTGTCACTTCGGGGTGTCAGTGCGGGGTGTCAGTGCGGGGTGGGAGTGTGGGGTGTGAGTGTGGGTGTGAGTCTGGGTTTGAGCGCGGGATTGAGTGCGAATGTGAGCGCGAGTGTGAGCGTGAGTGTGAGCAAAGGGTGTAAGTGCGGGGTGTGAGCGCGGATGTGAGCGGGGTGTGAGTGTGGGTGTGGTGAGTGTGGGTACGACCGCAGGTTTGAGTGCGGGTGTGAGCAAACGGTGTGAGTGCAGGGTGTGAGTGCGGGACGGGAGTGTGGGGTGTAAGTGTGGGTGTGAGTATGGGTATGAGCGCAGGATTGAGCGCGGATGTGAGCGCGGATGGGAGCGCGAGTGTGAGCGTGAGTGTGAGCAAGGGGTGTGAGTGCGGGGCGTCAGTGTGAGTGTGAGTATGAGTATGAGCGCGGGTTTGAGCGCGGGTTTGAGCGCGGGTGTGAGCGCGAGTGTGAGTGCGGGTGTCGTGCGGGGTGTAAGTGCTAGGTGTGAGTATGGAATTGAGTATGGGTGCGGGTTAGGGTGCGGGTTTAGGTGTGGGTGCGATTGCGGGTACGGGTGTGGGTGTGGGTGCGATTGCGGTTACTGGTGTGAGCGCGGGTGTGCGTGCGAGTGGAGTGCGTGGTGTTAGTGCTGGGTGTGGGTGTGTGTGTGTGCGCGAGAGTGAGCATGAGTTTGAGTGCGAAGGTGAGAGCGGGTGTGAGCGCGGATATGAGCGTGTGTGTTAGCGCGGATGTGAGCGTGTGTGTTAGCGCGGGTGTGAGCGCGGGTGAGGGTGGGTGTGAGCATGAGTGTGAGTGCGGGGGTCAGAGTGGGGTGTCAGTGCAGGGTGTCAGTGTGGGGTGTCAGTGCGGGGAGTCAGTGCGGGGTGTCACTGTGGTGTTAGTGCGGGGAGATAGTGCGGGGTGTCAGTGCGGGGTTTCAGTGCGGGGTGTCAGTTCGGGGTGTCAGTGCGGGGTGTCAGTGCGGGGTGGGAGTGTGGGGTGTGGGTGTGAGTCTGGGTTTGAGCGCGGGATTGAGTGCGAATGTGAGCGCGAGTGTGAGCGTGAGTGTAAGCAAAGGGTGTAGGTGCGGGGTGTGAGCGCGGATGTGAGCGCGGGGGAGAGCGGGGTGTAAGTGTGGGTGTGGTGAGTGTGGGTACGAGCGCAGGTTTGAGCGCGGGTGTGAGCAAATGGTGTGAGTGCAGGGTGTGAGTGCGGGGCGGGAGTGTGGGGTGTAGGTGTGGGTGTGAGTATGGGTATGAGCGCAGGATTGAGCGCGGATGTGAGCGCGGATGTGAGCACGAGTGTGAGCGTGAGTGTGAGCGTGAGTGTGAGCAAGGGGTGTTTGTGCGCGGCGTGAGTGTGGGTATGAGTATGAGCGCGGGTTTGAGCGCGGTTGTGAGCGCGAGTGTGAGTGCGGGTGTCGTGCGGGGTGTGAGTATGGAATTGAGTGTGGGTGCGGGTTAGGGTGCGGGTGTGGGTGCGGATGTGGGTGCGATTGTGGGTACGGGTGTGAGCGCGGGCGTGAGCGCGTGTGGGAGTGTGGGTGCGGGTGTTGGGTTGTGAGTGCGGGTGTAAGTTTGGATGGGAATGTGGGTGTCAGTGCGGGTGTCAGTGCGGGGTGTCAGTGCGGGGTGTCAGAGTGGGGTGTCAGTGCAGGGTGTCAGTGTGGGGTGTCAGTGCGGGGAGTGAGTGTGGGTGTGAGTGCGGGTTAGAATGCGGGTGTGAGTACGAGTGCGGATGCGATTGTGGGTGTGGGCGCGGTTGTGAGCACGGGTGTGAGCGTGGGCGTGATTGTGATCGTGAGCGTGCCGTATACCGTTTATGCATTTCCGGTAATTTCCGGTAAAATATACAATGAATAGATATATTTTTTAGGGTAAGAGTGCCTTTATGAACTAAACAACACTAACACTACAAATACAGTTAGACTGCCCATTTGAACTGAGACACTTGAAGGTCTAAAGACAATCCAAATGCTCAAGCCCACTACCAGTTGGCAGCGTACCCAGCATGCTGGCGGCAAACACGCCAGCATTTTGGTCACGCGTCGCATTAACCATTTTGATACGATGAATGTACTTACAAAATGATTGTTCGAAAATACAATGTTTTTTTTTTTTTTTTTTTTTTTTTTTTTTTTAAATGTTTTTTTAAAAAAACACGTCGCGTGCGAAGCCGCGCCCAAAAAACTAGTTCATATTATATAAAGCTGTAACTATTTTCACTATTGACCCAGATACTATGCTAATTGATCTCCCAGAAGGAGCAATCTAGGGTATAGACAATGTACAATGAAAATATAGCCAACATCAAGTCGAGTATGAGAAAAGTCTGAAATTACCTGATTGTGGAATTTTCACTATACACACTCAGCTTCCCTCGGAAACTATAACAGTCAGAGGGTTGGTGTTTGAACTAAAATTGACCAATATCTTGGGAGTTTTTTGAATCATACAAAAAAAACATGGCTCCCATACAAAAAAACACTTCTCCCATACAAAATGAATTCGCTCATATCTCTGAAACCGTAAGAGATGAGGGGGTTCCGTTCGACCAAATGTCATAGGGGGTCACGGGGGCTACACGGTGGGGGTAAAAAAAATCCAAAATGGCGGATTCAAAATGGCGGCCAAATTTCAAAATGGTCTGAGGGGAATGATTTTTGGCATCCGGGAGTTTTCGAGGTCTCCGATTCCATTTCTGAAATAAATTTTTGAATTCCACCATTTTTTAACATGGCTCCCATACAAGCATATTTTCTGAAATTCAAATGGACCTTTGACCAAGAAGACTTATGAAAAGTCCACATTTATGTTCAGTTTTGTGCACAAATCACCTTTATCAATATGAAAAGTCACCAAGGTGAGTGGCAAATGGATCATCGCTGACGCATCGTGTACTTTCCTCAGAAAGTATAATAGATAAGGGGGTGGTGGTTGAACAAAAAATGTCACGAATCTTGGTAATTTTTTGAATGTGTAAAAAAAAATACACGTCCCATACATTTTTTTTTTTTCATATTTATCGCTCATTGATCTCCCAGAAGGAGCAATCGGGGGTATAGACAATGTACGGTGAAAGTATAGACACGAGTGAGTCGAGTATGAGAAAAGTCTGAAATTACCTGAATGTGGAATTTTCACCATACATACCCAGCTTCCCTCAAAAACTATAACAGTCAGGGGGGTAGCGTCTGAACTAAAATTGACCAGTATATTGGGACTTTTTTGAAACATACAAAAAAAACATGGCTCCCATACAAAAAAACACTTCTCCCATACAAAATGTATTCACTCATATCTCTGAAAGTATGAGAGATTAGGGGGTCCCGTTCGACCAAATGTCATAGGTGGTCACGAGGGCTACACGGTGGGGGTAAAAAAAATCCAAAATGGCGGATTCAAAATGGCGGCCAAATTTCAAAATGGTCCGATGGGGTCGATTTTTGGCATCCGGGAGTTTTCGAGGTCCCCAATTCCATTTCTGATATTAGTTTTTGAATTCCGCCATTTTTCAAGATGGCCCCCATACAAGCATATTTTCTAACATCCAAATGGACACCTCTGACCGAGAAGTCATCATGAAAAGGTCACATTTATGTTCAGTTTTGTGCACAAAACAACTTTATCAATATAAAAAGTCACCAAGGTGACCGGAAAATGGATCATCGCTGACGCATCATGTACTTCCCTCAGAAAGTATAATAGATACGGGGGTGGTGGTTGAACAAAAAATGTCACGAACTTTGATACTTTTTTGAATATGTAAAAAAAAATACACGTCCCATACAAATTATTTTTTTCATACCATTCAAAATCATGTGTCTGTGCCGTTTAAAGTCCATTGTGGAAAAAAATGAAGGAAAGGTATAATTTTTTTTAATGCATTTTTTATGAAGACAGATGAAGCTATTTTTATGTAAAAAAAATACATGTGTATCTCGATTCTATTTTGAAATTCAGGTGTTTTTATTTTTTGAAACTTACTTTTGTACCGGACTTTCATAAGAAAATATTTTGATACAGTACTATAGGAAAAAATACATAATTTACGATACAATATTTTTTTTAGTATCGTTTCATAATAAAAAATAGATTAAATCGATTTACAATTCAATTAAATATTGCCCCAGTAACTATACACTATTCTATATGCCAATGTTCACGAGATGTTTACGTGAAGACACGTCATTGCCTGTGACATTTCGGGCTTATAAAAATGAACCTTAATGTCAAGTGTACCAGAGTTCATTTATTTTATTGTTTGTACTTAGGGCTCATTGGAAAGGAAAAAAGTACCTGCCTGTGCGCTCTGTCCTACCGGTTTTTTTAAATATAAAGCAGTCTTTGCTGTTATTTTTAGACTTTGTTACAATGCGTGACGGTTTATCTGTTTGTTTTTTGGGTTAAAAGATAAGTTGGTCAGACTGTAGTACGCAAACACTGGGCGCCCGTACAAACCGATTCAAATGAAAACCATATCTCGCTCGGCGCCATAAAGGTCATGTTCCCGCAGTCACCTAAACTAGCGTAGACCATTCAAAATTGATTAGGTATTATTTAATTATTATTTCAATCGTTTTTAGTAAGCCATCTAAAAAAACCGCATCAACAACTATTGTTCTTTCTTTGACATGGTATTTGATTCATAGGAGGGCGGCCAGACAGACAGACAGACAGCGTAGGCATAGTAATAGGGTCCCGTTTACACCCATTGCGTATGGAACCGTAAATATTGCCCCGCATAACTATAAGGTACTACATTTAGTAAGTAGGTATGTATAATTTAGTTAGTAGTCTAACATCACAGCTACGTTTTTACCCGACTGCCCAATATGGAGGGAGATTGTTAAACTTAAGCGGCTTGAATTAGGTGTGTTTTATTTTGCAATTGGATTTTTAGGGTTCCATACCTAAACGGTAAAAAAGGGACCCTATTACTAAGCCTACGATGTCTGTCTGTTTGTCCGTCTGTCCTACCTATTGACGGTTGTACCTTTTGAACCGTAATAGGTAGCTAATTGAAATTTTCACAGAATATGTAATGTTACGGCGGATTAATTATGAAATAATAAAAATGTCAAAAAGTCAAAACGAAATGGTGGTCCACATACAACAAACGTATTTTTTTAACGTATTTTTGTATTAGCTCTAATGTAAAAACGGTAAACACGTACAAGCTTCAAACTATTGTATGGAAACAAATAATAAATAATGGCCAAGTGCGAGTCAGTGAATAATTTCGGTTCACCGCTGGATCTCGTACGATCACCGAAGTGAAGCAACGTTGTCAAATGTTTTTTGTTCTTCAGTAGCTAACAAGTTATGTGGTGCTACACAACCCTCAGTGCGCGAGCCCGACTCGCACTTGGCTTGGCTTTATTTGTAACTGTCACGGATCATAAGTGTGACACGCACGCACGACAGACACATCTTCGACAAAAATATTAATTGAGTATAGGTGTTAGGTTCCTCATCAGGGGCATTACGGCTAACTGTTTTATGTGAGTCTGTTTATGTGATTGCGACAAAATTGCGCAACCGCATAACCGTATCGTGGCGCGTTAAGGTTCACGTTCGCCTGATTTTCCGTACTGCGCATTTTTGAATCAGCAAAAAAAAAAATACTTCCCATACTTTTTTTTTAATACGCACCAAAATCATGTGTCCGTGCAGTTTCACGTCCTTGTGAAAGAAAAATGAAGGGAAGGTATACAATTTTTATGCATTTTTAATGTAGACAGATAAAGCTATTTTTTATATTGAAAAAAAAAAACATGTGTATCTCGATTAGATTTCTAAATAGATACACGTGTTTAAAAAAAATTTAAACTAACTTTTAAACTGGACTTTCATAAGTTTTTTTTTTTTGATATAGTACTTTTAGTATCGTTTCATAATAACAAAACGATTAAATAGATTTACTTAGCTTAAAATTATAAAATGGTGTACTATTTGCGTTTAAGGTGGTGTTTACCAATGCGGCGGGAAATTCAAATTTCATACAGTTTGTAGTCCTATTGGGTAGACCGGGTCGATGACTATTTTTACAAACTTTTAATTAATTTGCAACGTTTGTGATAAGCTGGTCTGACTTTAGGCAGAGACAGCTATTTGATTGTGCAGATAGTTTTTTTTCTCTCGCCGTCAAATCATTATATTTTTAGTCGACTGTCCAATTATTAATTAATTGATTATAATAATAATTATAAATGCGTTATAATTATGTTCATGTGTAAGTACTTATTTATGTTTATGTGACTTCCAAAATACTGGACCTATTTTGAATTAATGTGTAATGTTCTTGGATAAATTTGTCGTAATTTTTAGTCAGATATTTGAATTTCTTTTTCTTTCAAAAAATAAATAATGGCCAAGTGTGAGTCGGTGACAAATTTTTGTTCATTGCCAACTTAAAACTGGTAATTTCGTTACTTGGATGACCTTATCATTTCTCTCACCGAATCGAAATGCCACATTTAACTAATTTTGAAGTTATTTTTTATTTAATTGATAATATTAGTATATTTTGTGGTGGGACGGAACCCTCAGTGCGCGAGCCCCACTCGCACTTGGCCGATTTATTTGTATTTACGTACATTGATATTTTTTGCTTGATAATTTTCGTTACTTATAATAATATAAGTAAGGTGGCGCTAACTATTTTTCTAACTTTGACATGTTGTCTGATTCATAGTATGGATGGACAGACAGACAGACAGACAGACTGACAGTGTAGGCATAGCTATAGGGTCCCATTTACACACATTGCGTATGGAATCGTAAAAAGTGAAGACATAAAAAAATTAAATACGTTTATTTTTGTTTTGTTTTTACTTTTTTTTTATAATTTCTTAGTTAATCCGCCGTAACATTACATATTCTGTGAACATTTCAACTGGCTATCTATTACGGTGCGAAAGGGACAGACAGCCAGACGGACAAACGGACAAACGGGCAGACGGACAGATAGAAAGACTGACAGACAGACAGACAGACAGACAGACAGACATCGTAAGCTTAGTAATAGGGTCCCGTTTTCCTCTTTTGGTACGGAACCCTAAAAACGGTAATACGTACAAGCGTCAAAATTGCTTGGCATGAATATATCATAAATCCTACACAATCTAAAGTAAAACAGAAAATAATCAAAAATGGCCAAGTGTGAGTCGGTGACAAATTTCTGTTCACCACCGGTTGTCTGTCGTACGATCACTGAAGGTCCAGCGCGGTCGGTAGGTACCTACTTGGATGGATGACCGCCTGAAATAATGAATGAATGTGAAGGTCAAAGGGTACAAATACAAGTTGAATAGCGCCGCCACCCGTTTGCAAGGATTCGGAACTAACCCACTCACCAATATTAAGTGCGCGATCTGAATTATAATACCAATAGCGCCAATGAGAACCAACACGGTATGAATAAAAAGTATTTTATTTTATCTTATTTTTTATGGGTATTTTGTGTCATGTTGATTCTCATTAGCGCTGTGGGCAGGTGTGGGTGTGAGTGCGGGGTGTGATTGCGGGGTGGGAGTCTGGGGTGTGAGTATGGGTTTGAGCGCGGGATCGAGTGCGAATGTGAGCGCGAGTGTGAGCGCGGATGTGAGCGCGGGTGAGAGCGGGGTGTGAGTGTGGGTGTGGTGAGTGTGGGTACGAGCGCGGGTGTGAGCAAACGGTGTGAGTGCAGGATGTGAGTGCGGGGTGGGAGTGTGAGGTGTAAGTGTGGGTGTGAGTATGGGTATGAGCGCAGAATTGAGCGCGGATGTGAGCGCGGATGGGAGCGCGAGTGTGAGCGTGAGTGTGAGCAAGGGGTGTGAGTGCGGGGCGTCAGTGTGAGTGTGAGTATGAGTATGAGCGCGGGTTTGAGCGCGGGTTTGAGCGCGGGTTTGAGCGCGGGTTTGAGCGCGGGTGTGAGCGCGAGTGTGAGTGCGGGTGTCGTGCGGGGTGTGAGTATGGAATTGAGTATGGGTGCGGGTTAGGGTGCGGGTTTAGGTGTGGGTGCGATTGCGGGTACGGGTGTGGGTGCGATTGCGGTTACGGGTGTGAGCGCGGGCGTGAGCGCGGGTGTGCGTGCGAGTGGAGTGCGTGGTGTTAGTGCTGGGTGTGGGTGTGTGTGTGTGCGCGAGAGTGAGCATGAGTTTGAGTGCGAGTGTGAGAGCGGGTGTGAGCGCGGATATGAGCGTGTGTGTTAGCGCGGATGTGAGCGTGTGTGTTAGCGCGGGTGTGAGCGCGGGTGAGGGTGGGTGTGAGCATGAGTGTGAGCGCGGGTGTGAGTGCGGGGTGTCAGTGCAGGGTGTCAGTGTGGGGTGTCAGTGCGGGGAGTCAGTGCGGGGTGTCAGTTCGGGGTGTCAGTGCGGGGTGGGAGTGTGGGGTGTGAGTGTGGGTGTGAATCTGGGTTTGAGGGCGGGATTGAGTGCGAATGTGATCGCGAGTGTGAGCGTGAGTGTGAGCAAAGGGTGTAAGTGCGGGGTGTGAGCGCGGATGTGAGCGCGGGGGAGAGCGGGGTGTGAGTGTGGTTGTGGTGAGTGTGGGTACGAGCGCAGGTTTGAGCGCGGGTGTGAGCAAACGGTGTGAGTGCAGGGTGTGAGTGCGGGGCGGGAGTGTGGGGTGTAAGTGTGGGTGTGAGTATGGGTATGAGCGCAGGATTGAGCGCGGATATGAGCGCGGATGTGAGCACGAGTGTGAGCGTGAGTGTGAGCGTGAGTGTGAGCAAGGGGTGTTTGTGCGGGGCGTGAGTGTGGGTATGAGTATGAGCGCGGGTTTGAGCGCGGTTGTGAGCGCGAGTGTGAGTGCGGGTGCGGGTGTTGGGTTGTGAGTGCGGGTGTAAGTTTGGATGGGAATGTGGGTGTCAGTGCGGGTGTCAGTGCGGGATGTCAGTGCAGGGTGTCAGTGTGGGGTGTCAGTGCGGGGAGTGAGTGTGGGTGTGAGTGTGGGTGTTGGTCCAGGTATGGATGCGGGTGTGGGTGTGGATGTGAGTGTAGATGTGAGTGTGGATCTGAATGGGGTACAAGTGTGAATGCGGGTGTGAGTGCGGGTGTGAGTGCGGGTTAGAATGCGGGTGTGAGTACGAGTGCGGGTGCGATTGTGGGTGTGGACGCGGTTGTGAGCACGGGTGTGAGCGTGGGCGTGAGCGTGAGCGTGCCGTATACCGTGTATGCATTTCCGGTAATTTCCGGTAAAATATACAATGAATAGATATATTTTTTAGGGTAAGAGTGCCTTTATGAACTAAACAATATAGGTACTAACACTACAAATACAGTTAGACTGCCCATTTGAACTGAGACACTTGAAGGTCTAAAGACAATCCAAATGCTCAAGCCCACTACCAGTTGGCAGCGTACCCAGCATGCTGGCGGCAAACACGCCAGCATTTTGGTCACGACCATTAACCATTTTGATACGATGAATGTACCTACAAAATGATTGTTCGAAAATACAATGTTTTTTTTTTGTTTTTTTTTGTTTTTTATCTTAAATGTTTAAAAAAAAAACACGTCGCGTGCGAAGCCGCGCCCAAAAAACTAGTTCATATTATATAAAGCTGTAACTATTTTCACTATTGACCCAGATACTATGCTAATTGATCTCCCAGAAGGAGCAATCTAGGGTATAGACAATGTACAATGAAAATATAGCCAACATCAAGTCGAGTATGAGAAAAGTCTGAAATTACCTGATTGTGGAATTTTCACTATACACACTCAGCTTCCCTCGGAAACTATAACAGTCAGGGGGGGGGTGTTTGAACTAAAATTGATCAATATCTTGGGAGTTTTTTGAATCATACAAAAAAAACATGGCTCTCATACAAAAAAACACTTCTCCCATACAAAATGAATTCGCTCATATCTCTGAAACCGTAAGAGATGAGGGGGTTCCGTTCGACCAAATGTCATAGGGGGTCACGGGGGCTACACGTTGGGGGTAAAAAAAATCCAAAATGGCGGATTCAAAATGGCGGCCAAATTTCAAAATGGTCTGAGGGGAATGATTTTTGGCATCCGGGAGTTTTCGAGGTCTCCGATTCCATTTGTGAAATAAATTTTTGAATTCCACCATTTTTTAACATGGCTCCCATACAAGCATATTTTCTGAAATTCAAATGGACCTTTGACCGAGAAGACTTATGAA
This sequence comes from Agriopis aurantiaria, assembly GCA_914767915.1. Lineage (NCBI taxonomy): Eukaryota > Metazoa > Arthropoda > Insecta > Lepidoptera > Geometridae > Agriopis > Agriopis aurantiaria. Next base: position 17,429,649 of record OU611988.1, read on the forward strand.
AAGTCCACATTTATGTTCAGTTTTGTGCACAAATCACCTTTATCAATATGAAAAGTCACCAAGGTGAGTGGCAAATGGATCATCGCTGACGCATCGTGTACTTTCCTCAGAAAGTATAATAGATAAGGGGGTGGTGGTTGAACAAAAAATGTCACGAATCTTGGTAATTTTTTGAATGTGTAAAAAAAAATACACGTCCCATACAATTTTTTTTTTTCATATTTATCGCTCATTGATCTCCCAGAAGGAGCAATCGGGGGTATAGACAATGTACGGTGAAAGTATAGACACGAGTGAGTCGAGTATGAGAAAAGTCTGAAATTACCTGAATGTGGAATTTTCAGCATACATACCCAGCTTCCCTCAAAAACTATAACAGTCAGGGGGGTGGCGTCTGAACTAAAATTGACCAGTATATTGGGACTTTTTTGAAACATACAAAAAAAACATGGCTCCCACACAAAAAAACACTTCTCCCATACAAAATGTATTCACTCATATCTCTGAAAGTATGAGAGATTAGGGGGTCCCGTTCGACCAAATGTCATAGGTGGTCACGAGGGCTACACGGTGGGGGTAAAAAAAATCCAAAATGGCGGATTCAAAATGGCGGCCAAATTTCAAAATGGTCCGATGGGGTCGATTTTTGGCATCCGGGAGTTTTCGAGGTCCCCAATTCCATTTCTGATATTAGTTTTTGAATTCCGCCATTTTTCAAGATGGCCCCCATACAAGCATATTTTCTAACATCCAAATGGACACCTCTGACCGAGAAGACATCATGAAAAGGTCACATTTATGTTCAGTTTTGTGCACAAAACAACTTTACCAATATGAAAAGTCACCAAGGTGACCGGAAAATGGATCATCGCTGACGCATCATGTACTTCTCTCAGAAAGTATAATAGATACGGGGGTGGTGGTTGAACAAAAAATGTCACGAACTTTGATACTTTTTTGAATATGTAAAAAAAAATACACGTCCCATACAAATTATTTTTTTCATACCATTCAAAATCATGTGTCTGTGCCGTTTAAAGTCCATTGTGGAAAAAAATGAAGGAAAGGTATAATTTTTTTTAATGCATTTTTTATGAAGACAGATGAAGCTATTTTTATGTAAAAAAAATACATGTGTATCTCGATTCTATTTTGAAATACAGGTGTTTTAATTTTTTGAAACTTACTTTTGTACCGGACTTTCATAAGAAAATATTTTGATACAGTACTATAGGAAAAAATACATAATTTGCGATACAATATTTTTTTTAGTATCGTTTCATAATAAAAAATAGATTAAATCGATTTACAATTCAATTAAATATTGCCCCAGTAACTATACACTATTCTATATGCCAATGTTCACGAGATGTTTACGTGAAGACACGTCATTGCCTGTGACATTTTGGGCTTATAAAAATGAACCTTAATGTTATTGTGCCAGAGTGCATTTAATTGTTGTTTGTACTTAGGGCTCATTGGAAAGGCAAAAAGTACCTGCCTGCGCGCTCTGTCCTACCGGTTTTTTTTAAATGTAAAGCACACTTTGCATTTATTTTTAGACTTTGTTACAATGTGTGACGGTTTATCTGTTTGTTTTTTGAGTTAAAAGATAAGTTGGTCTGACTGTGTAGTACGCAAACACTGGGCGCCCGTTCAAACCGATTCAAATGAAAACCATATCTCGCTCGGCGCCATAAGGGTCATGTTCCCGCAGTCACCTAAACTAGCGTAGACCATTCAAAATTGATTAGGTATTATTTAATTATTATTTCAATCGTTTTTAGTAAGCCATCTAAAAAAACCGCATCAACAACTATTGTTCTTTCTTTGACATGGTATTTGATTCATAGGAGGGCGGCCAGACAGACAGACAGACAGCGTAGGCATAGTAATAGGGTCCCGTTTACACCCATTGCGTATGGAACCGTAAATATTGCCCCGCGTAACTATAAGGTACTACATTTAGTAAGTAGGTATGTATAATTTAGTTAGTAGTCTAACATCACAGCTACGTTTTTACCCGACTGCCCAATATGGAGGGAGATTGTTAAACTTAAACGGCTTGAATTAGGTGTGTTTTATTTTGCAATTGGATTTTTAGGGTTCCGTACCTAAACGGTAAAATAGGGACCCTATTACTAAGCCTACGATGTCTGTCTGTTTGTCCGTCTGTCCTACCTATTGATGGTTGTACTTTTTGAACCGTAATAGGTAGCTAATTGAAATTTTCAAAGAATATGTAATGTTACGGCATAAAAATGACAAAAAGTCAAAACGAAATGGTGGTCCACATGCAACAAACGTATTTTTTTTAACGAATTTTTGTATTAGCTCTAATGTAAAAACGGTAAACACGTACAAGCTTCAAACTATTATGGTAGTATGGAAACAAATAATAAATAATGGCTAAGTGCGAGTCAGTGAATAATTTCGGTTCACCGCTGGATCTCGTACGATCACCGAAGTGAAGCAACGTCGGGCGCGGTCGGTACCTACCTATATACTTGGATGGGTGACCGCCTGGGCGTTGATGGGATGTTGTTTATTTGCACAAATGTTTTTTGTTCTTTAGTAGCTAACAAGTTATGTGGTGCTACACAACCCTCAGTGCGCGAGCCCGACTCGCACTTGGCTTAGCTTTATTTGTAACTGTCACGGATCATAAGTGTGACACGCACGCACGACAGACACATCCTCGACAAAAATATTAATTGAGTATAGGTGTTAGGTTCCTCATCAGGGGCATTACGGCTAACTGTTTTATGTGAGTCTGTTTATGTGATTGCGACAAAATTGCGCAACCGCATAACCGTATCGCGGCGCGTTAAGGTTCACGTTCGCCTGATTTTCCGTACTGCGCGTTTTTGAACAGCAAAAAAAAAATATATGTCCCATACTTTTTTTTTTAATACGCACCAAAATCATGTGTCTGTGCAGTTTCACGTCCTTGTGAAAGAAAAATGAAGGGAAGGTATACAATTTTTATGCATTTTTAATGTAGACAGATAAAGCTATTTTTTATATTGAAAAAAAAAATATACACGTGTATCTCGATTTGATTTCTAAATAGATACAGGTGTTTTAAATTTGTTTAAACTATCTTTTAAACTGGACTTTCATAAGATTTTTTATTTTTTTATATAGTACTATAGGAAAAAAATACATAATTTATGATACAGTTTTTTTTTTTTTAGTATCGTAATAACTAACTATAATGGTAACTACTATTTGCGTTTAACGTGGTGTTTACCAATACGGCGGGAAATTCAAATTTCATACAGATTGTAGTCCTATTGGGTAGACCGGGTCGATGACTATTTTTACAAACTTTTAATTAATTTGCAACGTTTGTGGTAAGCTGGTCTGACTTTAGGCAGAGACAGCTATTTGATTGTGCAGATAGGTTTTTTTTCTCTCGCCGTCAAATCATTATATTTTTACTCAACTGTCCAATTATTAAATAATTTAATTAATTGATTATTTTATTTTATTTTATTTTTTATTATCTTAGAGAAACTAACGGTCTTAATTAACAGAGTTAATAATTAGCTAGAGACAAAGAGGCCATTTAGAAGTTTCTACTTATAAAAACAGAGTACATTATATGAACGCTAAAACATGTAAATAAAAAAAATAGATGTATAATATTACTAGAACAAAGAAAAAAGCAATAGACTCTAAATAAACTAAGACAAACTAAGATGTGCACTTAACATGATAAGAAATACATTTAATAATATTTAAGACAAAATAGTACCAAAATTTAATAATAATAATTGCGTTATAATTATGTTATAATTATGTTTCATGTGTAAGTACTTATTTATGTTTATGTGACTTTCAAAATACTGGACCTATTTTGAATTAATGTGTAATGTTCTTGGATAAATTTGTCGTAATTTTTAGTCAGGTATTTAATTTACTTTTTCTTTAAAAAAATTAATAACGGCCAAGTGTGAGTCGGTGACAAATTTTTGTTCATTGCCAACTTAAAACTGGTAATTTTGTTGCTTGGACGACCTTATCATTTCTCTCACCGAATCGAAATGCCACATTTAACTAATTTTGAAGTTGTTTTTTATTTATTTGATAATATTAGTATATTTTGTGGTAGGACGGAACCCTCAGTGCGCGAGCCCAACTCGCACTTGGCCGATTTATTTGTATTTACATACATTGATATTTTCTGCTTGACAATTTTCGTTACTTATATTAATATATGTAAGGTGGGACAGACAGACAGACTGACAGTGTAGGCATAGCTATAGGGTCCCATTTACACACATTGCGTATGGAATCGTAAAAAGTGAAGACATAAAAAAATTAAAGACGCTTTACGTATTACCGTTTTAACATTTGAGCTAATACACAAATTACGTTAAAAAATACGTTTATTTTTGTTTTGTTTTTACTTTTTTTTATAATTTCTTAGTTAATCCGCCGTAACATTACATATTCTGTGAACATTTCAACTGGCTATCTATTACGGTGCGAAAGGGACAGACGGCCAGACGGACAGACAGACAGACAGACATCGTAGGCTTAGTAATAGGGTCCCGTTTTCCTCTTTCGGTACGGAACCCTATAAACGGTAATACGTACAAGCGTCAAAATTGCTTGGCATGAATATATCATAAATCCTACACAATCTAAAGTAAAACAGAAAATAATCAAAAATGGCCAAGTGTGAGTCGGTGACAAATTTCTGTTCACGTCGTACGATCACTGAAGGTCCAGCGCGGTCGGTAGGTACCTACTTGGATGGATAACCGCCTGAAATAATGAATGAATGTGAAGGTCAAAGGGTACAAATACAAGTTGAATAGCGCCGCCACCCGTTTGCAAGGATTCGGAACTAACCCACTCACCAATATTAAGTGCGCAATCTGAATTATACCAATAGCGCCTATTGATTGCCACAAACCGCGCCAATGAGAACCAACACCGTATGAATAAAAATGCGTGGGGTGTGAGTGTGGGTGTGACTATGGGTTTGAGCGCGGGATTGAGTGCGAATGTGAGCGTGAGTGTGAGCAAGGGGTGTGAGTGCGGGGTGTGAGTGTGGGTGTGGTGAGTGTGGGTACGAGCGCGGGTGTGAGCAAACGGTGTGAGTGCAGGGTGTTAGTGCGGGGTGGGAGTGTGGGGTGTAAGTGTGGGTATGAGCGCAGCATTGAGCGCGGATGTGAGCGCGGATGTGAACGCGAGTGTGAGCGTGAGTGTGAGCAAGGGGTGTGAGTGCGGGGCGTGAGTGTGAGTGTGAGTATGAGTATGAGGTGGGTTTGAGCGCGGGTTTGAGCGCGGGTGTGAGCGCGAGTGTGAGTGCGGGTGTCGTGCGGGGTGTAAGTGCTGGGTGTGTGTGGAATTGAGTATGGGTGCTGGTGTGGGTGCGGGTTAGGGTGCTGGTGTGGGTGCGGGTTAGGGTGCGGGTTTAGGTGCGGGTTTAGGTGCGGGTGTGGGTGCGATTGCGGGTGTGGGTGCAATTGCGGGTACGGGTGTGAGCGCGGGCGTGAGTGCGAGTGGAGTGCGTGGTGTAAGTGCTGGATGTGGGTGTGGGTGCGTGCGCGAGAGTGAGCATGAGTGTGAGCGCGGGTGTGAGTGCGGGGTGTGAATGCGGGCTGTGAGTGTGGATGTGAGTGCGAGTGTGGCTGTGGGTGTGGGTAGGAGTGCGGTTGTGAGTGTGGATGTGGGTGTGGGTGTGGGTGTGAATGTGGGTGAGGGTGGGAGTGCGGGTGCAAGTGTGGGTGTGAATGTGAGTGTGAGCGTGGGTGTGAGCACGTGAGTGAGCATGAGTGTGAGCGCGGGTGCGAGTGTGTGTGTGAGTGTGAGCGCATGTGGGAGTGTGGGTGCGTGTGTGAGTGCAGGTGCGGGTGTGGGGTGTGAGTGCGGGTGTAAGTTTGGATGGGAGTGTGGGTGTCAGTGTGGGGTGTCAGTGCCGGGTGTCAGAGCGGGGTTTCAGTGTGGGGTGTCAGTGCGGGGTGTCACTGTGGGGTGTCAGTGCGGGGTGTCAGTTCGAGGTGTTAGTGCGGGGTGTCTGAGCGGTGTGTCAGTTTGGGGTGTCAGTGCGGGGAGTGAGTGTGGATGTGATTGAGGGTGTTGGTCCAGGTATGGATGCGGGTGTTGGTGGGGGTGTGAGTGCGGGTGTGAGTGTGGATGGGGGTGCGAGTGTGGATGCGGGTACGAGTGTGAATGCGGGTGTGAGTGCGGGTGTGAGTGGGGATCTGAGTGTGGATGTGAGTGTGGGTGTGAGTGTGGGTGCGGGTTGTGAGTGTGGGGTGTGAGTGCGGGTGTAAGTTTGGATGGGAGTATGGGTGTCAGTGTGGGGTGTCAGTGCCGGGTGTCAGAGCGGGGTTTCAGTGTGGGGTGTCAGTGCGGGGAGTCGTGCGGGGTGTCAGTGCGGGGTGTCACTGTGGGGTGTCAGTGCGGGGTGTCAGTTCGGGGTGTTAGTTCGGGGTGTCTGAGCGGTGTGTCAGTGTGGGGTGTCAGTGCGGGAAGTGAGTGTGGATGTGATTGTGGGTGTTGGTCCAGGTATGGATGCGGGTGTGGGTGCGAATGTGGGTGCGGGTGTGGGTGCGGGTGTGGGTGCGGGTGTGAGTGTAGATGTGAGTGTGGATCTGAATGGAGGTGCGAGTGTGGATCCGGGTACGAGTGTGAATGCGGGTGTGAGTGCGGGTGTGAGTGGGGATCTGAGTGTGGATGGGAGTGTGGGTGTGAGTGTGGGTGCGGGTTGTGAGTGTGGGGTGTGAGTGCGGGTGTAAGTTTGGATGGGAGTATGGGTGTCAGTGTGGGGTGTCAGTGCCGGGTGTCAGAGCGGGGTTTCAGTGTGGGGTGTCAGTGCGGGGAGTCGTGCGGGGTGTCAGTGCGGGGTGTCACTGTGGGGTGTCAGTGCGGGGTGTCAGTTCGGGGTGTTAGTTCGGTGTGTCTGAGCGGTGTGTCAGTGTGGGGTGTCAGTGCGGGAAGTGAGTGTGGATGTGATTGTGGGTGTTGGTCCAGGTATGGATGCGGGTGTTGGTGGGGGTGTGAGTGCGGGTGTGAGTGTGGATGGGGGTGCGAGTGTGGATGCGGGTACGAGTGTGAATGCGGGTGTGAGTGCGGGTGTGAGTGGGGATCTGAGTGTGGATGTGAGTGTGGGTGTGAGTGTGGGTGCGGGTTGTGAGTGTGGGGTGTGAGTGCGGGTGTAAGTTTGGATGGGAGTATGGGTGTCAGTGTGGGGTGTCAGTGCCGGGTGTCAGAGCGGGGTTTCAGTGTGGGGTGTCAGTGCGGGGAGTCGTGCGGGGTGTCAGTGCGGGGTGTCACTGTGGGGTGTCAGTGCGGGGTGTCAGTTCGGGGTGTTAGTTCGGGGTGTCTGAGCGGTGTGTCAGTGTGGGGTGTCAGTGCGGGAAGTGAGTGTGGATGTGATTGTGGGTGTTGGTCCAGGTATGGATGCGGGTGTGGGTGCGAATGTGGGTGCGGGTGTGGGTGCGGGTGTGGGTGCGGGTGTGGGTGCGGGTGTGAGTGTAGATGTGAGTGTGGATCTGAATGGAGGTGCGAGTGTGGATCCGGGTACGAGTGTGAATGCGGGTGTGAGTGCGGGTGTGAGTGGGGATCTGAGTGTGGATGGGAGTGTGGGTGTGAGTGTGGGTGCGGGTTGTGAGTGTGGGGTGTGAGTGCGGGTGTAAGTTTGGATGGGAATGTGGGTGTCAGTGTGGGTGTCAGTGCGGGGTGTCAGAGTGGGGTGTCAGTGCAGGGTGTCAGTGTGGGGTGTCAGTGCGGGGAGTCAGTGCGGGGTGTCACTGTGGGGTGTTAGTGTGGGGTGTCACTGTGGGGTGTTAGTGCGGGGTGTCAGTGCGAGGTGTCAGTTCGGGGTGTCAGTTCGGGGTGTCTGTGCGGGATGTCAGTGTGGGGTGTCAGTGCGGGGTGTGAGTGTGGATGTGAGTGTGGGTGTTGGTCCAGGTATGGATGCGGGTGTGGGTGCGGGTGTGGATGTGAGTGTAGAGAGTGTGGATCTGAATGGGGGTGCGAGTGTGGATGCGGGTACAAGTGTGAATACGGGTGTGAGTGCGGGTATGGGTGCGGGTGTGGGGTGTGAGTGTGGGTTATGAGTGCGGGTGTAAGTTTGTATGGGAGTGTGGGTGTCAGTGTGGGGTTTCAAGTGCCGGGTGTCAGTGCGGGGACTGAGTGTGGATGTGATTGTGGGTGTTGGTCCAGGTATGGATGCGGGTGTGGGTGCGGGTGTGAGTGTGGATGTGAGTGTGGATCTGAATGGGGGTGCGAGTGTGGATGCGGGTACGAGTGTGAATGCGGGTGTGAGTGCGGGTGTGAGTGGGGATCTGAGTGCGGGTGTGGGTGTGGGTGTGCGTGTGGGTGCGGGTGTCGTGCGGGGTGTAAGTGCTGGGTGTGAGTGTGGAATTGAGTGTGGGTGCTGGTGTGGGTGCGGGTTTAGGTGCGGGTGTGGGTGTGATTGCGGGTATGGGTGTGGGTGCAATTGCGGGTACGGGTGTGAGCGCGTGTGGGAGTGCGGGTGCGGGTGCGGGTGTGGGTGCGGGTTGTGAGTGCGGGTGTAAGTTTGGATGGGAATGTGGGTGTCAGTGTGGGTGTCAGTGCGGGGTGTCAGAGTGGGGTGTCAGTGCAGGGTGTCAGTGTGGGGTGTCAGTGCGGGGAGTCAGTGCGGGGTGTCACTGTGGGGTGTTAGTGCGGGGTGTCACTGTGGGGTGTTAGTGCGGGGTGTCAGTGCGAGGTGTCAGTGTGGGGTGTCAATGCGGGGTGTGAGTGTGGATGTGAGTGTGGGTGTTGGTCCAGGTATGGATGCAGGTGTGGGTGCGGGTGTGGATGTGAGTGTAGAGAGTGTGGATCTGAATGGGGGTGCGAGTGTGGATGCGGGTACAAGTGTGAATGCGGGTGTGAGTGCAGGTGTGAGTGCGGGTGTGAGTGGGGATCTGAGTGTGGATCTGAGTTGGGGTGTGGATGCGGGTGCGGGTGCGAGTGTGAATGCAGGTGTGAGTGCGGGTATGAGTGCGGGTGTGAGTGGGGTGTGAGTGCGGGTTATAATGCGGGTGTGAGTACGAGTGTGGGTGCGATTGTGGGTGTGGGCGCTGTTGTGAGCACGGGTGTGAGCGTGGGCGTGATTGTGAGCGTGAGCGTGCCGTATACCGTGTATGCATTTCCGGTAATTTCCGGTAAAATATACAATGAATAGATATAATTTTTAGGGTAAGAGTGTCTTTATTAACTAAACAATATACAAGCTAATAATACTAACACTACAAATACAGTTAGACTGCCCATTTGAACTGAGACAGTTGAAGGTCTAAAGACAATCCAAATGCTCAAGCCCACTACCAGTTGGCAGCGTACCCAGCATGCTGGCGGCAAACACGCCAGCATTTTGGTCACGCGTCGCATTAACCATTTTGATACGATGAATGTACCTACAAAATGATTGTTCGAAAATACAATGTTTTTTTTTTTGTTTGTTATCTTAAATGTTTTAAAAAAAAACACGTCGCGTGCGAAGCCGCGCCCAAAAAACTAGTTATTATACTATATAAAGTTAAATTACCACTGACTGACTGACTCACTGGATGACATGGTTGTTTGGAGAACTGGGGGGGTATGGGGAGAAATGTGAGTATGAGGTCTCGTAGAGGGGGAGAATGTAAGATCAGGAAAAATACGGGACCTTCGGAAGGTCAACTCCTCGACGTGGACCCCCTACGGATCTCGGAAAGTAAGACAGGTGGGGAGAAACTGTTTAAACTAAAAATGGATGTTAACCTCGGACCTCTTTAGAGAAATGAAAAAAAACTTGGCTCCCATACAAAAAAAAAAAAAACCCATACAAACTTTGGACGTTCGTAACTCGAAAACGGTTCGACATAGGAGGGGGGGGTTTGAACAAATGTCATAGGCGATCGGAGGCCCCAACTGGCAGGGGCCCCCAAAAGGATGTTCAGGGGCCCCAAATTTTCAAAATGGTCCTAGGAGGCTGATTTTTTGTTTCCGAGGGTATTTTCGGGTCCTGATTGGCTTTTTGAAATTTTTTTTAATTTTTTTTTTTTTTTTAATATAGCTGCCATACAAAGGATTTTTCACCATACCGAGCAAGTGCCGTGGTGAGGCCGTCAGGCCGAACCACGGCACTTGCGAGGTCACAAAGCTCAAGCGAGGCCGCAGGCCGAGCTTGAGCGCCTTAGGACGCGAGGCCGTAGGCCGAGCTCACTGGTGCGAGGTCGTGGTGAGGCCGCAAGGCCGAACCACGACCGTCGCACCAGTCACAGGCACAAGTCGGCGAGGCCGCAGGCCGAGCTTCAGCCACGAGCTCAAGCGAGGCCGTAGGCCGAGCTTGAGTTCCAATGGCGTGAGGCCGTAGGCCGAGCCACTGGTGCAAAGGGTCGTGGTGAGGCCGCAAGGCCGAACCACGACCCTTGCACCAGTCACAGACAAATTACTGACATTTATCAGGTCACCAGCCAAATTCAGTGCGAGGCCGTAGGCCGAGCCGCTCGTACCCCCTTTGACGAAAAATACTGGATTGGTGGATTTATATGGTTTCTTCGACTGAACTTGAAATTTCTTCTGCGTTTCCACCACCATTAGGAGATTTGTACCCATTACACTTCAATCTTCGTATCCGGTCATGGAAATCAAAAATCATCATCATCATCATCATCATCAGCCAATTTTCTCATGTATTGGGATTTCTTACCCATTTTCAACACACATTCACCGTTTTCTTAGGCCGTAGGCCGAGCTTGAGTTCCGATGGTGCGAGGCCGTAGGCCGAGCCACTGGTGCAAAGGGTCGTGGTAAGGCCGCAAGGCCGAACCACGACCCTTGCACCAGTCACAGATGGTTTGAGGCTGAAGGTCGAGCTGCGTGTTGTACTCATTAGGTCGAAGAAAACTGGATTTGTGGTTTTCTATGGTTTCTAAGACTGAATTTGAAATTTCTTCTGCGTTTCACCACCATTACGAGATTTGTAGCTGTTCCGCTTCAATCTTAATTTTCGGTCATGGAAATCAAAAATCATCATCATAATAAGCCTATTCGCAAACGTATTTTGATATTAAGCCTATTCGCAAACGTATTTTGATATCTTATTTATTATCGAAACCGTATACATTTCTTTAACTTTTTGTGGGGTTAGAGTTTTTGGTGGCCTAAAGCAGTCTTGGATGACTTAAGGTGGCTTAAGGAGAGTCGTAGCTGGCCTGAGGTGATCTTAGGTGGCCTGAGGCGATCTTAGGTAGCCTGAGGCGATCTTAGGTGGCCTGAGGCGATCTTAGGTAGCCTGAGGCGATCTTAGGTGGCCTGAGGCGATCTTAGGTGGCCTGAGGCGATCTTAGGTGGTCTTAGGTGATCTTAGGTGGCCTGAGGCGATCTTAGGTGGCCAGAGGCGATCTTAGGTGGTCTTAGGCGATCTTAGGTGGCCTAAGGCGATTTAAGGTGATCTTAGGTGGCCTAAGGCGATTTAAGGTGATCTTAGCTGGCCTGAGGCGATCTTAGGTGGTCTTAGGCGATCTTAGGTGGCCTAAGGCGATTTAAGGCGATCTTAGCTGGCCTGAGGCGATCTTAGGTGGTCTTAGGCGATCTTAGGTGGCCTGAGGCGATCTTAGGTGGCCAGAGGCGATCTTAGGTGGTCTTAGGCGATCTTAGGTGGCCTAAGGCGATTTAAGGCGATCTTAGCTGGCCTGAGGCGATCTTAGGTGGTCTTAGGCGATCTTAGGTGGCCTAAGGCGATTTAAGGCGATCTTAGCTGGCCTGAGGCGATCTTAGGTGGTCTTAGGCGATCTTAGGTGGCCTGAGGCGATCTTAGGTGGCCAGAGGCGATCTTAGGTGGTCTTAGGCAATCTTAGGTGGCCTGAGGCGATCTTAGGTGGTCTGAGGCGATCTTAGGTGGCCTGAGGCGATTTAAGGTGATCTTAGGTGGCCTAAGGCGATTTAAGGTGATCTTAGCTGGCCTGAGGCGATCTTAGGTGGCCTAAGGCGATTTAAGGCGATCTTAGCTGGCCTGAGGCGATCTTAGGTGGTCTTAGGCGATTTAAGGTGATCTTAGCTGGCCTGAGGCGATCTTAGGTGGCCTAAGGCGATTTAAGGCGATTTAAGGCGATCTTAGGTGGTCTTAGGCGATCTTAGGTGGTCTGAGGCGATCTTAGGTGGCCTGAGGCGATCTTAGGTGGCCAGAGGCGATTTTAGGTGGTCTTAGGCGATCTTAGGTGGTCTTAGGCGATCTTAGGTGGCCTAAGGCGATTTAAGGCGATCTTAGCTGGCCTGAGGCGATCTTAGGTGGTCTTAGGCGATCTTAGGTGGTCTGAGGCGATCTTAGGTGGCCTGAGGCGATCTTAGGTGGCCAGAGGCGATCTTAGGTGGTCTTAGGCGATCTTAGGTGGCCTAAGGCGATTTAAGGCGATCTTAGCTGGCCTGAGGCGATCTTAGGTGGTCTTAGGCGATCTTAGGTGGCCTAAGGCGATTTAAGGCGATCTTAGCTGGCCTGAGGCGATCTTAGGTGGTCTTAGGCGATCTTAGGTGGCCTGAGGCGATCTTAGGTGGCCAGAGGCGATCTTAGGTGGTCTTAGGCAATCTTAGGTGGCCTGAGGCGATCTTAGGTGGTCTGAGGCGATCTTAGGTGGCCTGAGGCGATTTAAGGTGATCTTAGGTGGCCTAAGGCGATTTAAGGTGATCTTAGCTGGCCTGAGGCGATCTTAGGTGGCCTAAGGCGATTTAAGGCGATCTTAGCTGGCCTGAGGCGATCTTAGGTGGTCTTAGGCGATTTAAGGTGATCTTAGCTGGCCTGAGGCGATCTTAGGTGGCCTAAGGCGATTTAAGGCGATCTTAGCTGGTCTTAGGCGACCTTAGCTGGCCTGAGGTGATCGTAGGTGGCCTGAGGCGATCTTAGGTGGCCTGAGGCGATCTTAGGTGGCCTGAGGCGATCTTAGGTGGCTTTAGGCGATCTTAGGTGGTCTTAGGCGATCTTAGGTGGCCTAAGGCGATTTAAGGTGATCTTAGGTGGCCTGAGGCGATTTTAGTTGACCTGAGGCTATCTTAGGTGGCCTGAGGCGAACTTAGGTGGCCTAATCTTACCGATGGGGAAGAAAGGTTCTTGAGTAGAGACCACGAACCGGAAGACGCAGCGTAGGTAGGCCTCCCACTAGATGGACCGACGGCATCGTGATAGTCGCTGGCATCCAGTAGATGCAAAAGGCGGGCTGTCGTTCAGTGTGGAGGTTAAAGGAGGAGACCTATGTTCAGCAGTGGACGTCTTCGGCTGATGATGATGATGATGATGATTTTATCGTTAGGATAAAAACTTGGATTGTTTTTTTTATTTTATTTTCTTCTATATATGAAGTCGACTTCACAAGTGGCCCAAGTCCTATGAAACTAAGCGTGTCAAAATGCAGTTAAAAGGTTTTCAAATTCTTATGAAACAAAACAAAGCACGAACATATTCTTATTATTTACTTGCAGCTGTAGTTTTTTTTTTTTTTATTATTATTCGCCCATCCTTGACTCTATGACTATGCAAAATGTTTAATATTACGACTAAAGGACATTGAAACCACGGTCATGAAAATTTTAACAAAAAAAATAATATTAAGTCGTCTTAGAAAGTGTCTTCTGACATTTGACATTATAAAGTAATGATTTTTTTTTTCACCCATAACTAAGCAGACTAAAGTTATTAAAATCATGTCGCCTCGACTTTCGTAGCAGAGACTTTAATATACTTAGGGTTATTCTTTGGAGTTTTGGAATCAATGATGATGCAGTCTTTTAACTTATTCTACGATTCGAAAATTTACCTTTTTCTCGGTAAGTTGACAAAAATTCGTAGAAAATAAAGCTATTGGATTGCGTTCAGAACTGATATTCAATATTGCGTCGTTTTTCGTACTCGCCGTATATGTACAAAAAAAACTCTACGGTACGATTCGATTGTTTTCTAACCCTGCAATATAGTATAAATTGATGTTGCTTATACAATCTATGATTTCAAATAGAAAGCGCTATTAACAATAAAATTGTACACTCAAAATATTCGAAATGGCCAAATGGTGTTACAGTTGTTTTATCAGCAAAGATGCCTTTTGGGCGCGTCTAGGAGCGTAACAAATATCTGAACGCAACCTAACGCTACGTGCTGTCTGCGTCATCAAATACACTAATTAAATTGACCTAATCCAGAAATACCTACTTATGTTTCCATAATTTTATATAATTTAATTATAAAAAAAAAAAAAAATTACAAGTACACACATCCTAACCTGTTTACAATATAATATATTATTAGGACTAATTTGATATATTTCAAATTACTAAAAGTTACATCTGCGTATATGGTATGGACGCAGTGTTGCTATAATGCTCAAACAATAAAATATTTAAAAAACATGCGATGTTTCTTTAACTCACTTATTTGTGGTTATAAATTATCGATATTGTATATATTATTAATTAATAAGTATAAGGTGTGATAACGCTAGGTTGTCAAGAGATGGCGCTAAATTCGTAATGTTTTGAAACATTACATCATACATTGAATCCAATTGAAAATAAATTAATCATAGTCATACATTTAAACTAATACAATGATATCACACTAGCTGAATCCCGCGGTGTTACCCGTGATTATCCAGTTTTTCTACATTCCTGAGGGGAAAGTACCTATCCTATGTCCGTCCTCACATTTCGACTAACGACGTGTAGAACGATGATAACATTATTTTTGGTGTTAATATCAAAAGTAACACTTATTTATTATCCTATATGTATGTATACTATACTATATCATTTTATAAATGATTAAACATTTTTTTACGTAGTACATTACGAGATTATATTATGAGAGTAAACAAACATAATATATTTAACAAAGGTGGCATTTGAGATGAGAGCCGGATTCCATTAGAGTCTAGAGATCCACCATGATCATCAGAACTTGACAAGCATGGCAAATTTCAGCTCAAATGAAAACCGGAATGTAGGTCAAAATTTAATTGCAAGATTTGATTATAGACAGACAAACATCGGGACAGATTAAACAACAGGTTGCAATAAAAAGATGATTGTTCATAATGAGAAGTGAACTCTCACTTCTTAATAAGTGGCTGAAAAAGCTGACGTTTTTATAGCTTAATATATTTAAGTTATTCTTCAGTTAAGTTGGCATAGCAAATAAAACCACATTTTTTTTTAATGTAATTTTCATCAAACACAAAAAAAACAACGTAAAATACTATTACAGATTTTTTTTATAATCTGTATTTCACGGTTTTACACCATTTTACTATGATAATTTGTAAAAAAAAATAAATGAATATAAATAATAACATACATAATAGGTCATTCATACATTCAATTGAGTTTGCTTTTTTTTGTTAATTTTTTTTAACAACAAAATTAATTTCATTTGTAATGATTTGGGAGATTGTCTATTTATTTTGAACACTAAATTAATTAAATTCAACGGAAATATATCTGGTAACCCCTTCGGTAAAAAACAAAAAGACCGAGTATTGAAGAAGAATATTGAAGAGAATATTGAATATTGAATCAATTGTATGTATGTATTTTTATTAATTTCATTTAAACATAAAGGTGAAACTATTTTTATCTTACAATATTTTATTTTTATTTTTTAAAGATATCGCGAGTATTGTATTTAAAATAATATTTAAAACTTAATACGGGTCTAAAGCAAATCTCCATCAAAAAAATTAATAAGTAATAAATTTGATTAATTTTGACACGCCTAATGAATGAAGAGTTCGCGGCACGGCTTGATAGCTTCGTTCGCGGTTTAAAAAGTTTTATCTGTTTTATTACTAAAGATTTTCTGTTACAGGTGAGTTTACATATTATTAAATTAATTAATTAAAATAAAATTTCCATCCGTTTTTCAGTTATTAAATATGTATTTCTATTTCAGATTTCTTCAATATCTACAAGAAACAATTGAAAAGTGAGTTTTACATAAAATTTACATATTTTTCCCAAAGTAAAAAGGACGCTAATAATATTATGGCGGTTGTCTTTTGTTTTAATAACTAAATTGTTTCAAGTTAGCATTTGTTTCATACCAATCTATTCTAAACTGGAAGGCTTACAAGTCCCTAAACAATTGACAATTCATTATATTAGTAATATGTACATAAAATTGATAACCAGTGAGAGAGACGTGTTCTAGAGTGAACCCCACGAATTAGCAAAATAATGTAGTCGAGTCTTAATGTCTCCTACGATGGAGTAACGATATAGGTAGTACGTAAACTGGAAGCGAACCGCCAAAGATCAGATTGAAAGACGCCTATGGCCAGTCGTGGACGAATGTAAATGATGATGATTCGCCATCTTGTTTAGGTACCATAAATAGATGGGCTACCTTACCTACTCATCAGCAGAAAATTGAATTTCAAGTATTTGTATTTAAGAGTATATTTATTTTAATTTAAGTGAAAAACTCATGTAAATAAATGGTTTTCAGATGTCCAAGCGAGCATCAGACACGGTTGCAGAAGCTTCGACGAGCAAGGCGCCTCGTATAACAAGCCCGCTGTGTGTAGTTCAAGGTAAGTACCTACTACTTATCTCAATTTTTATAAATTGTTGTACCATTCACAATTTCTAACTTTAGGATTTGTGCGTCCGTTTAAAAGTGCTCTTTCTTGAAAGCTTTTCAAAATAGACAATTTTTTTAACTATTTCACCTTAATCCATCATGTTGGTCTGTGCATATTGAAAAATGTCATGTCTTAAAACTTTTGAAGTTCTTAAACATACCGATTTCCTCACGATGTTTTCTTTCACCATTACTGCATTTAATTTATTTAGATATCTACTTAATAAGTCATGGTGCAGGGTCAAGGATCGAACCAGGTGCAATCAGATTGTAAACCACACATGTTACTTAACTGCTTATTGATTAGCCACCCTTCGCTGGTTCAGCCTGAGATCTGTTTCTTAGTGTCAAGGCGATTACTCACTAGAACCATTTGTTTGTAATGTAATGAAACAACTCAAGATTCGAGCTTAACATCTTAAAAGTAGAGAGAACTGATCATTACAGTGTGCACATCTATGATAGGTACAATTTGTAATATCAATGCACACCACTTTTAATATGATCAATGTCTTGCGGTGTAGACTCATAATAATACCTACACTTTTGAATATTCACACAGTGCTACTATTTGTAATCTTCACAGTTTGAGTGGTTACAGTATTGTTTATAATATACCTAAATACTCAAAATAAAATTTGAATTGTTACATTACAAGCTTATGCTCCCAGTGAGTGACCATCTTTATGTTCAATATTAATTGTCTTTACACCAAAATTGTATCTGCAATTGGTGAATATTAATAAAAAACCGGCCAAGTGTGAGTCGGGCTTACGCACTGAGGGTTCCGTGCCGCCACAAAATTCAATAAGGTCGTCCAAGTAACTGAATAACAGTTATTATATAGCCTTCCAATATAGTCGAAACAGTTGCTACGCAATTCATCGGAACCCAAAAATGATCAATCACAAATAGCTACTAAGAAATTATTACCAAATTTGTATTATAGAAAGCATAGACAAACAGCTACTTAATTTTGTCATTTACAATCAAAACTGATCTACTCGCAAAGTTATTACTAGCTCTCAATATATTTCTTCAATTGATTTACTCGTAAAGAAAAAATTTCAATTGTAAATAATTATTTAATGTGGAATACTTTCTATATGTAATTAGTATAAAGAGTGGGAAGAGGAAGGGGAGAAGAAGAAGGAAATCTCCTAAAAGGGGGGAGATGCAAAAACCTATAGTTTTTGAAAAAACAATAATACTTATTAGCGAAGCTGCACTGTACGAGCGTAACGAGTGAGGCTGACTTGTGCGTGCATACTACTGTTTCAAGTCCGTCTCCTACACAGAACTCGGTAGGTTCGTTAGGTTGACAGTGACTATCCAACAAAACTACAGTTGTGATCGCAGCGAAGTCGGTCAATAAAGTACATTTCAAAAAAAAAAAAGTTTCTGCACTTTCCCTTTTTAAAGAAGTTATCCTCTCCCTTCCCCCAACTTTTATACTAATTATACATAATTGAAAACTCTTCCAGATATATAATAATTCAATTTATATGTTGAACTGAAACTGAAATCGTATACCCAAAGCTTTTACAAGTTCCATCCAGTTTATTTGATGGTTAAATAATTTAGTGGAAACAAAATATACTTGCTGGTAAATGTTTATATTAATTATAAAACAAGCCACAAGACAATCATAATGAAAGGATACAAACACAGGTTCTTTTTTTACAAAGCAAATTCAACTTAAAGGAACGAGCACATTATGCCGGGCCGCAGCGGACCGGGGTGTAGTGTAAAACACTCATTCATACATTTTGTATGGTAGCAAACTAAAGTTATCAAGTTTTTTATTGTAAAATATCGTTTTCAAACCATGCTTTTATGAAATTTGTGATTGGAATAGTGTGTTAGTAAAAATTTGCTCAAACAGTGTCAGCCTTCTATTTTTGAAATAGGAATGCCATTGTCCATCATCACAATCATCAAATAAACTTGATGTCATCATAATATTGTCACAAGTAAATGGATCAAATTTTACTTGCAAGATTTGATTACAGACAGACAGACACCAGAACTTAAAAATAAAAGCTTGTAAAAATAGTTTATCTTCTATACTACTTACCCTAAAATAGGTTTACATAGTCAAATTTAATTGATATCAATATTTTCTACATTTTCGTTAAAATCAGTTAATTGTCACACTTTTGTTTTGTATTCACTATCAACTTTTTATTACTTTTTAAATATTTAGCACTCTAAATTAATATTTTATTACAGTCATGTGGTTCAGTGATGACTGTCATTATTTCTTTGACTTGCAATCATTTTTTTTTCCATCATTGTACAATGTACATCGTATCTGGTACAAAATGTTCCTTGTTTTATTTCAAAGAAATGTTTCTTTTCATTGTTGTTCCCACTGATCTCTTGAAGCGCTGGATGGCTAAAAAATATGAATAAATTATATAATTATTATGCTGAAAGAAAGTTAAAAAAAAACAAAAAACATGTTTAACATTAAATTAACATTGCTAACACTTACGAAAATTAAACACTGCAGACGCATGCTTTCAGTAAATCTTTACAAGGTTTTTTATATAAAATTTCCTTGCTTTTGATAATATTTATAATAGGTAAATAACAGAGGTATCTTTAAAACTTTCAATTGTCACCATTGTCCAATATCCAGTATCTTTCATCCAGGGTTGCCAGATCGCATTTTTCAATATTCCCTAATTAGATTCACCAATTTTTTTTTTTACAAACAAATTAAAAAGTTTAAGACAAATCGCACCACATTTACAAAAAAAATTGTTAATTTGATATCACTGCAGTATTGCACTCCATAATTGATGGCAGAATCACAGATAATTGATGATTGATACAAAATGAAATACAATTATTGCTATCATATCGTGATTAAAACTCAGATCAGACATGGTTTGGGAAATGTAAACAGGCCTGATGCATTTTGATTATCAAGCTTTAGATTTTATCAAGCAAACACTTTTAGTCGAACTCACCGTGTAGGTAAACGACCTTGCCACCCTTTTTAACTGACCTCAAGAAAAGAGGGTTCTCATATTTTTTTTGTTATCTCGTTTCTCCATTTTCTATGAACCGACTTATTAAATTGATAAGTATTTGATAAGCATGTTGACTGTTAGTAATTTGTTCTTTGGTGTCGCTGATAGTTTCATAATGTGCGTGAAAAATAAGTAAACGTGCCATACTCACATTTTGTGCATTAGCGGTAAAGTGGTAAAAGTAGATGGAAAATAGAGAAATTTAAACACGAACAAATTACACTAATATCCACCAATCTGCACTGGACCAGCGTAGTGGATATGGCCCAATCACCCTTTCAGGGGTAGGCTAAAGTCCAGCAGTGGACTATTAAAAGGCTGATTATGATGATGACGATGAAACACGAACAATACTTATTTATACTAAGGCATATCCTCTTTATTTGTCTGATCTGAGGTGTCAACCATGGTACAATCGTGCTCAAGGTATATAATCTCAGATACATGCAAGTAGTAAAGTCTCTTTAGATTCTACTTGCATTAAACTCAATTTGACAAGTTTTTTATTCATGGCCCAAATTTTCACACGACACAATTATTATGTTTCCTCCCTAAAATCATGAAAAAAAATAAACAATCTGGCAGCACTGCCCTAAGCGCCATGACAACAAAATTATCAATTTTGACAATGACAGTTATTTCTTTAGCTATAAACTTTGTATGTCACTTTTATTATTCGCCTGTTGCTAACCAGGCTAAAGCCGTTAAGACAATATCGTCTCGTATTTTATTGTCATAAGTGTACTATTGTCCCAGTAATGTAGTAGAAGCTTTATCTTATTTTGGAGTTTTGGAATCGATATGAAAATACACGCTTTTTAGAATTCCGTACCCAAAGGGTAAAAACGAGACCCTATTACTAAGGCTACGATGTCTGTCTGTCTGTCTGTCTTACCTATTAACGGCTGTATCTTTCGAACTGTAATAGATAATCAATTGAAATTTTTACTTAATTACTTAATATATATATATAATGTTACGGCGGATTGACTAACAAATTATAAAAAAGTACAAACAAATGGTGGATCCCCATACAACAAACGTATTTTTTTTATATGAATTTTTGTATTAGCTCTAATGTAAAAATGGTTATATTTATAAGCATCATATCTAGCATGATTATAGTACACACTCTAAAATATAACAAAAAAAATAATAAAAAATGGCCAAGTGCGAGTCGGTGACAAGTTTATGTTCATTACTAAGTTATACCTGGTGATTTTGTTATTGAATTTTTGGTGGTACGGAATCCTCCGTTAATCTATGTGACGATCAAATACGCCAATTATTTTTTTAACGCTCTAAATATTTTATTTATTTATTTTATATCTTAAAAATGTGAAATTCTATAAGTATAAACCGAACTAAATATATAGCCAGATAATATAAATGTTACACAATATTTTATGGATAACACACATGTTGTTACTTTTTTCATTAATTTGGTGTAACGACATGGCATTTATATTTAATTAGTTGCGCGGTGCGCCCTTCTGTTTCATGCGCATGGATTACTTCTTATATCATCATCTATCTGAATACACCATTGAAAATTATGTCAAAATCTCATAAAATTGATAATTTATGTTAATATTTTTTTATTATTATGTAAAGGTACCACACACCAAGGCGATGACAGGTACAAGGCAAAGGGGAAACAATGCACAGCCATGGCCGCGGTTGCTATTCTCCATTCAAAAAGTATTATTTCAAAACTCGAAGAATTTGATTTTGATTTAGCGCTACAGAGTGGCGATGACCTTTACCTTAAATCAGCACCACGAATTCCAGCCAATGTTAGGAGCGAATATTTATGTGCAGATGAACTATCCACTGAAGTACAAATCGGGCAAAATACTTTTGACATTGAGTCCAAGTACATGATTTCTGCACTTTATCCAAACCAAGATCAAAACAATGACATAAAAATATTAGAGCTGGAAAATATTTTAAAAAACGAAATTTTTAACAATGATTGGAACGATAAAAAAGACGGTGCTATATTTACCGGTTTAAATTACTCGGTAGCTTTTTGGCGCTATAAACAAGACGAGACCACAACAAATTATTACATTTTTAATAGTCATGGAGTTGATGAAAATAATAAAATTTGTTCGAATGGTGTGGCAAGGATTTTTAAACTCGATTCGATAACATCTTTATCGAGCGCGCTTATGTGTTTTAATTTGCATCGCGATGGAAGCCAATATGATATAAGCAAAATCAGTATTCAAAACGTCGATCCACCGTTGAATTCTGCCACACCAACTCGGGATACGGAAAATACGGATCGTCAAAGTTCTGAAAAAGTACCATCAGACCATTCTGGCCTGAAACAAACCATAGATTCGGATCGTACAGAATGTAATGAAAGTTCAATTTCTCCGAATAAAACGTTGTGTTCAGTTTCGTCTGACCTGATGCAAAGTGACAATGTTCCTTCGCCATTTGTCGTTCCGACTCAATCCGATGTGAGCCAAGGTAGCAACGTTTCTGGCTCGATTCTCAGTACGTTACATTCTACGACAATTAGTCCAACTACTATTTTGTCGTATGCAGATGTAGTGAAAAAAAATTTGCGAAAATCTATTGCTACCGCCGAAAAATCAATAGCCGTGCAAAAAAATATTTATAAAACGAGGAATCTAATACCAGTGGTAGTAATAGAAAAGGTAGATGACTTTAAATTAACCCATTTAAAACCTGTAGTTGTACTTGAACCATTAGAATCATCTCTAAATAAACCGAAATCATCTACAAAAAGAGGCCGACCCATTAAGAATAAAAGAGGACCCAAAAAAACGAAAGAAAATGCACATCTGGACGCGGTTAATAAATACAAAAAAAATAAACCAGAAATATACCGCGATGCCGTCAAAAAATATACCGCGAATAAACCAGAAGTAAATCGTGATGCCGTCAAAAAATATACCGCGAATAAACCAGAAATACATCGCGATGCCGTGAAAAAATATACCGCAAACAAACCAGACGTACATCGCGATGCTGTGAAAAAATATACTCAAAATAATCCAGATGTGCACCGGGAAGCCGTAGAAAAGTATGACAATACTCACCCTGAAGTTAATCAACAATCAACTGCGCGTTATAATCAAGTTAGTCGGAATATAGACGTTCCGTTACGTAGGTCGCGAAATTTGATAGGCGAGAAACGGGATGCTGAATTAGATTCGATAAAATTGTTTTCATTAAAAAAACCATCGCTCAAATCGTCCGACACATATACCTGTCCACATTGTAACGCGCGTATTTTCGATGAGGAAAAAACCAGGAAAATGTGGTGCTGTAGTTCTGGTTCTAATAATGTCCAAGAGTTTACACCGTTAACGGAAGATTTTTATACGTATCCCAGTTTCGAAAAAAGACCGCGCGCGTACAATAATTTGTTTGCCTTCTCGGCGTTGGGTGTTTCGCACGGTTTCCACCAACCAGAAGGTTTATCGTTTATCAAAATTCAAGGCCGAATATATCATCGCGTTTTCGATTTAGCTTACGATCAATCAACAAATAACATAGGTTTATATATAAACGATTCGTCGGAACGCGAAAACTTGGCACGCAATCAAAATTTAGACATTCAAGTAATAAGGTCCATCACAAATTTTCTACATAACGTAAATCCATACATAGAATGTTTTAAACGGTTAAGTTTGGAAGCTTCCGATGAAGCTTTCATAATGTTCGAAAGAACTTCTCGCGCTACCCACGGAAACATTTTAGGCGACCAGCCTGTGGGCAGAGAAGTTTCCGCGATTATTAGTACCGATCGCGAACAGTACGTGCCTCGATGCATAGCCATTTGGAAAGTGGGTGCATGCAAACCTCACACTGTAGACATAATGGATACACTGTATGAAAGTTTTCAGTTCCCACTTTTGTATCCGGAGGGCAATGCAGGATGGTTTCCGGGGAAACTCGACAATAATGGCAAAAAACTTACTCAGGCCAGATATGTCAGATGTCTTCTTCTTTCACAAGATAGGTTCAGTCACATTGGACGACTATCTGAGGAGTGGTTAGTTGACATGTATTGCAGAATAAGCGAGGAACGTTTGCGATATATACTCCACATGCAAACGAATCATAGTAATGAAATTAGAGCCGCACCACTCCTGGAACTTTTAAACGACGAATCTATTGCAGGGGAAGGCATTGTACCGGGACGTATCTACTTACCGAATACTTTTACTGGGGGCCCGCGATACATGAAACTTAAATATTTAGATTGCATTGCATTAGTCAATAGGCTGGGACCTCCTTCATATTTCGTGACGTTCACTTGTAATCCCAACTGGCCTGAAATTAAACAATCAACTCCTGAAGGCCAGCGCCCCAATCCACTCATTTGTGCAAGAGTATTCAATTTGCGGCTGCTTGCATTAATACGAGACTTACGTTCCGGCGCATGGTTCGGAACGATTGAATATTTAACGTACGTCATTGAATTTCAAAAAAGAGGATTGCCTCACGCCCACATTTGTTTTAGAGTCGAAGGGGGAGGTCCGGTTGAAAATGTAGACATTGACAAAGTGTGCCGTGCCGATATACCTGATAATTTAGAAGCCGAAGGCAGGTTACGCAAAGCTGTCCTAAATCATATGATTCATGGACCGTGTGGGCAAGAAAGAGATAATCTGCCGTGCTACGACAAAGAAAAACGAAAATGTAGCAAACGCTTCCCAAAACGTGATACTGACGTCACATTCTGTGACGACAGAGGTTTCATTCATTTGCGCCGCAACAGTAACAACGAAGGTATAATTAAATTCCGCAATAGAGAAATAAAAGTAAACGATTTGTGGGTAGTTCCATACAATGCCAGTTTGCTATTAAAATACGATGCACACATAAACATCGAAGTGTCCTCGCACCGTAGTATTGTAAAATATCTTTTTAAATACATGACGAAAGGTCCTGATGAAGCGCGCGTTGCCATTGTTGACGAGCAACCTAATGAAATCGAGGAGTACGTCACGAAACGTTACATTGGGTCAAGCGACGCGGCTTGGCGTGTGTTAGAATTTGACGTTACTGCCCGCGAACCAAACGTAAAACAGTTGACAGTTCACTTGGAAAACCGACAAACCGTTTATTTTAAACCCGGACATGAAACCGATGTTAATCGCGAATCATCCGATTTATTAACTTATTTTAATCGGCCACAGGGCGAAGAATTTGATCCTTTAAAATACGTAGATTTTTATGAAAAATATATCGTTCATGCAAAATCACCCAACACAAAAGCCACAGTTTATGAAACAAGTAACGGCAAATTTGTAACAGAACGACAAAGAGGACAAATGGTTGCGCGTTTATTTTGGGTCGCGCCTAACAGAGGTGAACAATTTTACCTTAGAATTCTTTTAAATTCTTTTCCGTGTCGCGGTTTTACGGATCTTTTGAGTCTCGGTGGCCCTGATTGCACTACTTTCCAAGATGCTGCCAAAGCTGTAGGACTCGCGGACGACGAAGTCGAGTACGAAAGAGCTATGCAAGAAGCATCTACGTTTTTTACCGGCCACCGCTTGCGTAGATTTTTCGTACTGTTGGCTGTTAACGGTGCCCCAGCTGCGTCGCTGTGGGACACATTTAAAAACCTACTCTGTGAAGACATTTTGCACAGGATGCCAGACGAATACGAAAACGCATACAACTTGTGCCTCACACAAATCAATAGGTTCTTACTTAAACACGGATCTTCGCTCGCGTTAATGGGACTTCCGGAAGTCTTTGATGATTCCACCGAATTGGGCAGGGAACACGTCGAATACAATGTAGACCAACAAATATCTGTTGTCGATGAATGGTTACCCAGACTATCATCGGAACAGCGTTCTATATTCGAATATATCGATCGCCTTTGCGTAAATCAGGAATTTCGTGAAAATAATCCTTGTGCCATTTTTGTTGACGGTCCTGCGGGTACAGGTAAAACGACGTTGCTAAATACAATAACTGCTCATGTACGAGGTAATTTAAAATCGGTAGTCATTTGTACAGCCTCATCAGCCATCGCCGCTCAAAACCTTGAGAATGCTTCTACCGCACATTCCATGTTTAGATTTCCTTTAGATATCGTAGACGACAGCGGTTATTGGAACATCACAAATAAAACGCAACGCGCTGAATTAATTTTCCACGCGTCTGTAATCATTTATGACGAGGCGCCAATGGCACATAAATATTTGATACACATGTTGGACCGGTCATTGCGCGACCTCATGCAGTCAAATAAAATTTTTGGAGGTAAAATAATTATATTTGCGGGTGATTTTCGTCAAATTCCTCCAGTAGTTGTCAATGCTAAATCAGATTCAGATATACTAAATAGTTCTCTAAAGAAATCCCCGCTTTGGCAAAACATAAAGAAATTTACATTGCTAACATCACAGAGATGCAGGGACGATCCCGAGTACGCAGAGTTTTTGCTAAAGTTAGGGTCGAACGAATTACCATGTTTCCCTCTGCAAGTAGGTAGAGTTATTCAAAAGATCGTCTCTTTAGAATTAATAGAACACGTGACCGAATTGAACGATTTAATCGACTTTGTGTTCTCAGAGGCAATAATCGATGAGCCGGACGTTTGTGCACTCAGGGCTATTTTATGCACCCGGAATGACGCCGTTAGAGAAATCAATTCTATTATTTTAAATCGCGTGTCCGGGGAAATGCTGCACTTTTATTCGAGTGACAAAATAGCAAACGATGATGCTGATGAGCTGTACCTAGGACCCGACGCGTTAAATAGACTTCAACCTCAAGGCGTCCCCGAATTCGATTTAAAATTAAAAATTGGATGCGTATGTATGATCACGAGAAATCTAAGTTTTGCGGACGGTTTAGTGAACGGAACTAAAGTGATCATACAAGCAACTTCTCCGCGATTAATAACTGTGCGCAAGAGAGGTTGTTACGAAAACATTCCATATTTAATTCCGCGAATCTTATTTAAAGCGCCAATAGATCGAAATAGTCCGTATGAAATGTGTCGTCGCCAGTTCCCCCTTCAGGTGTGCTATGCGATGACCATTCACAAAAGTCAGGGACAAACTATTAGTCGCGTAGGGGTAGATTTACGGTCGGACGTATTCAGTCATGGTCAGTTATACGTGGCATTAGGACGCGTACAAGAAAAAGAATCGATAAAAGTATTAATACATGAAAATCGCGTAATAAATGGCATACCCTGTG
Source organism: Agriopis aurantiaria (assembly GCA_914767915.1). Classification (NCBI taxonomy): domain Eukaryota; kingdom Metazoa; phylum Arthropoda; class Insecta; order Lepidoptera; family Geometridae; genus Agriopis; species Agriopis aurantiaria. The sequence continues at coordinate 17,456,499 of OU611988.1, forward strand.
CAAACAATAAAATCATACCAGAACTAATCATGTAAATAAATGGTTCTTCTTGGAAAGCTGTAAAGTGTAAAATTGTTTACCTCTTTATTTTAGTGGATATGTTATATAAAATCAAATTAAATGATGAAATCATGGCTGTACAGTGTTTACCCTTTACCTTTTTTCTTATTACATTTTACATGCACACCTTTTACATGTGCGTATATTACAATTTCATTTGTGTAGTATTTCAATACTTATTTCATAAGAATGATTGTTGATTATGAAACATTGTTAGGAAATGTAACTATTTATATTTATTGGATTGTAATACCTTATAACTGGTATGTATACATAATATGCAAAACGTTGTCAGGCTTTCTGTATACTTGTTAATGGAGCAAAGGTAAGCTTTTAAAGTTAGGTAAAGTAAAGAGGAAATCGTCGGAATGGCATCCAGGCACACAAACACTAAGCGAACTTTGTGGGAAATGGGTATCAGTGAGATGTTGAATGTCTGCAGCTTTGCTTGCTTCGATTGGATGGTATGCAAGACAAGATGATCGATCTAAGGTATAGGGTGTTTATGGCTGTTGTTAAAGTGGGAAGTTGTTTAGCAGTCGATTTTCATGTCAATGAGGTTGTTTTGAGGTATGGTTTGCACCAAATGTATAGGATGAAAGCGTAGTGTGACTTGGCTAATGAGTTGTGTGAGAAGGAAGTTGGGATGGAAGTGACGCGGGAGTGGAATCGTAGGACCGATTGGCACAACAGAGGAGAACTCAATGCACGAGTTCACATACTACTGACTGACCAGATTGCCATGAAAAATGTTAAGGAGTGTATGAAAGTGAAAGAATGGAGTGTGAATATGTATAAGAATGCAAGACGGAATGAAAGATTTGAATGGATACATGTACGTGTGTAACAGAGAGCGAGAGATAGAGATTTGCATAAATGTATAAATGAGAGAAAGAGATTAGAATATAAGTGAGACAGTAAGACGAGCATGAATGTATTTATGAAAAAAGAGAGTGAACAAGTGTGAATGAATGCACGACATTTATTTTATTATTATTATTATTAATTAAAACGGTAAAATACCAATTACATTATTAAATTTCAAAAATTTTACAAATTAGAATACCAGTCAAATATGTTTTAAAATAGGTTAAATAATACAAACACAAACACAATACAATTCGTTAAATTAAATTACATTGACAATTACAAAAACATTACAGCTATAAGACATGTGCTCAAATAACAAACTACACCTTACACGTAACTAAATCACTAAACTACGCAACGGATTTTGATGCAATTTTATCATCAGTTAGATAATTTTTCACGGAAGGTTTTTTTTTATTAAATATTATACAACTAGCCGTTACCCGTGACTTTGTACGACTTTCACCTAAACTTTCAACACCTTTAATTCAGCTTTTTAGCAAAATCATTTCTTAACGGACTTATATATAAATGAATTATAAATTATTTTGTAATTATTATACCAATAATTTAAAAATGTATGTTAATAATAACGTTTTATTACAACTGCAACTGCCTGTCTTGGTATTTATAATTAAATATCAATGTACACGGCTCGTTGCAGTTGAGGGTACCGCAATTGTGACTAGCATGCAATTATTATTTAATTCATGTTTAGCGAGTTGGCGGATAAACCCCTTAAATAAAACATTATTATTTACATACATTTTCATATTATTGGTATAAATATTTCATTATATTAAATTTTTATTATTTTAAAATAAAATATAACATATTGAAATTTTGGTAACTTACGTTTGGTATTTTACATAGTTACATAATTAAAATTATTTGTTTGCTTGGGTTTTTTGTTGAATAAAACAACATTTTAGATCGTAGGATTATTTATACTACTATCTTAAACTATCACGGTTGTTCACTAAAATTATATGATTACCACGGTAAATATCCCGTAAATAATCATATAACTTTAATCAATCGACTTTCACCTAAACTTTCAACACCTTTAATTCAGCTTTTTAGCAAAATCATTTCTTAACGGACTTATATATAAATGAATTATAAATTATTTTGTAATTATTATACCAATAATTTAAAAATGTATGTTAATAATAACGTTTTATTACAACTGCAACTGCCTGTCTTGGTATTTATAATTAAATATCAATGTACACGGCTCGTTGCAGTTGAGGGTACCGCAATTGTGACTAGCATGCAATTATCATTTAATTCATGTTTAGCGAGTTTGCGGATAAACCCCTTAAATAAAACATTATTATTTACATACATTTTCATATTATTGGTATAAATATTTCATTATATTAAATTTTTATTATTTTAAAATAAATTATAACATATTGAAATTTTGGTAACTTACGTTTGGTATTTTACATAGTTACATAATTAAAATTATTTGTTTGCTTGGGTTTTTTGTTAAATAAAACAAACTTTTAGATCGTAGGATTATTTATACTACTATCTTAAACTATCACGGTTGTTCACTAAAGTTATATGATTACCACGGTAAATATCCCGTAAATAATCATATAACTTTAATCAATGTGTTGTTGTTGATGTATCAATCGTCCATCATATGGTTGCATTTAGCAGAAAAAAAATATAACTGTTATGTAAAGTCACGCGTGTCAAATCACAATGTCAAATTATAATTTCAATAGTTTTATTATAATTATTCACAGGTACCGTTTTAAAATATACATTTACTCGTAGTCAGTTTAATACAATTTAAAAATGTTAACCAACGAATACATCCACTTTGTGCAATATATCGCTTTAGTTACCTAAACTTAATAATTTTTTTTTATTTAGAAGCTTTTATTAAAATTCATAATAATAAACTCAAACGGTTCTTTCGGATAATTGTTATTAAAATATGTAATCAAATAATTATAAAATTAATAATACGCTGCCAATTGGTGCACATAATACATCTTCAACGGTCTATAAACAGATCTGGGGTGCAAGTACCGTTCTTTTAGCGATCGTCAAATTGACAGTTGAGGTCGTCAAATTCGATAATATGCCATTTTTTCAGTACTCGCTGTGATCGATTCTATGGCATTTTAGCGAATTAGACGATCGATAAAGAACGGTACTTGCACTGCAAATTTTGTAGTGTTGGCTTGTATTTTGTTTAGGTTAATAATCGAAAATTGTACTACTGCTTCACGCACTGTCCCCTGATGCAGGGAAAGCTACACGAATGTAGCACCGGCTTTCTTGTAGCTAATTCGTGCCTAAGACTTGTTGGACCCTATATAAGTGCTCCACGTCTTGTGAAGAAATGTGTGGTACTTTTTTGAAACAAACAAACCTACAGCTACAGGCACTGCTGCCACTTTGATCAGCCTGTTAAAATACATTGTTGAAGATAAATTACACTATTCTCTATACATGCCAAGAATTTTATCATTTTTAATGATGAAATCCGAATGAAAAGAGTAAATTGTATGAATTTTATGATACAAGAAACAATTATTAATATTATATTGCCAATAATAAAACTATAACTAAAAACCTTATATTACACATTGTGTTAAACAATGAAATAATCATTTTTCATTGTTCAACAAGATGTAATTAAACAATTTTTCATTGAAATTATTGTCGGCTGATTGAGTAAACGTAAACAAACGTGAACAAAGTAAATAGGGTATAATTTTTATAATATAAAAAAAACCTGAAAATCGCATCAAAATCCGTTGCGTGGTTTAGAAGGAGTTAGCCAATATATAATAAACACACATAAATACACATTCTAAATTGACCAATTTTCATAAATGTTACTACTTAACTACAAATTACAGTTTAACAACGCCGAGGTATGTATGAGAAGCATATGAGTAGTGTGTAGTTGAGTTTGTATGTGACGTGTGCTTGTGATAATTCCTGTCTACATCCTTCATGACAATTCGCTCGGTCAATAGCGTGTGAACTCGTGCATTGAATTCTCTTCTGTTGCGCCAATCAGTCCTACGATTCTACTCCCGTGTCACTTCCATCTCACTTTCTTCTCACTCGACTCATCAGTCATGTTACATTACGCTTTTATACCATACATTTGGTTCTACCTTCCTCAGATGACTTCACCGACGTGTTTATATTGGCTGTTAAACAACTTCCTACCTGTTACTTCAGTCATCGCCACTCATACCTTACGTCGATCATCATCTTGGATGCCATCCAATCAAACAAGCATCGCTCTTTCATTCGCCATCTTATGGATATCTATTTATCTACAGTTTGCCTACTGTTTGTCTGACTGAATGTATATTCCAGACTGATAACTTTTCACTTGACTTACTTTATAGGCCGAACTTTACTTCCAATTAACAACCTTACAGCATGTCTCACTTCTTATTGTATATGTATATATTTTTTCAGTTTCTTGTATTTCACTACCTTTGAATATGAATAGTTTGTTTCTTATTGATGTTTCATATGACCATTCATTCAGAAGAAATATTTACTTGCATTTCTACATAGTGATTTGTAGTATAATTCATTACATTACTTTACATACATTTTTATACTCTTACACTAGCTGCAATCCGTTGGCATTTTAAATTTCATCAAAATTAGTTTAACCGTTTCAGCGTGTAACAAACATATTCACACTCGCGCACACCCACACCCCCACACACACCAAACACACACACGCACGCACGCGCACGCACACACACACACACACACACACACACACACGCACGCACGCATTTATAATATTAGTCTGATAATGCATGGCATAATCATGTAAGTATATAATATTTTAGGTACACAATTTACAACACTAAATTAAACTTTACAATAACACATTTTTACAATCATTACAACAATCATTTTTGTTTTGTTGTATTTTATGTAATATATTTATTAACGTGGATTAGGCCTACTGGGGAAACCACGAAAAAAAAAACGCATCTTATGCCGCACCTCATGATTATTCTTTAATTGATCTAAAGAATAACTTGATATTCTAATCTGTTAATTAAAGAATAAAATAAGGTGATGTGGAAGACGGCTTACATAATTTAAAAAAAATACTGTAGAATCTGAAATAAATACCATGAACCCACTATGTGGTAAGTTTAAACTACAATTTCACTTTAGTTTAACGATTAATTAGATTTATTATATATTATTATTTATATTTATTACTATATTAGATTTTTGACGTACGTCCTTTATCTCTATCCTGTTTTCAGTCAGTAAAATGGTAGAGACCATTTTACAGCTTTATCTTGTATCTTTAGAAACTTACCAACCAGTTGAATTTTATACAGAATAATAATAAAAATTATGTTACTGTGAATTAACTATAAAAAAAAAAAATGGTAAAAACTAAAGGAGATCCCCATACAACAAACATAATATAATTATAAACGTATTTTTGAATTTACTCTAATGTAAAAATGGTCATACAAGTGTCAAACTTGTCATGATTATGTCAAGTAGACGTGTGTATATCTATTATATTTAATAAAAAACCCACAAAACATCAACACAAAAAAAAATTGATCATATTTTATTGATAGAAATACTATAAAATTTCCAGGGAGAACCTTCGGGTGAACATTTTTATCACCTGACATCGCATCTTCGAGTCGTCTGACACTTCTCCCAGCAGCCATCATGCTAAAAGTACGCTCCACTACTCTAATTCAAAAGGTATGTATCAAATCTTTAACAACAGCAATGAAAAAACACTTACTATTACTACACAAGAGACTCCATCAATCCTGGTGATGATGTTGCGTTGTCTTATCACGAACACGATATAACGAATTTCATCACATGTATATTAATTATTAAATAATTTTAATTCTTAACATTTCAAACACCAACTCTATAGTCACAGATATACGAGATAATATGTCTATAGAAATTTTCCTTGTATACTTAGTGATTTTCAAGAGGTCTTATAGAAGCATCGAGGTTGAAATATTATTAATTTGATAACTAGATCCCAAATAAAAGAAATTTGCCACCTATTTTTTTTCTATTAAACTTTGGATGTTTTCAACTTCAATAATCTCGCGTAGAATTCTTAATGTAAACCTATTTGATGATAATGAAAACGAATATAATATATAAATCTAAAAATATATAACAGGAACATATTTAAACCAGTATGTAGTTATTTTATTAATGTATATAAATGTAATTTTTCAGAATTGAAGTTGTTCGCTGGCCGCTTTGCACACCTGCGCGTGATCCGAGACATCGCGCTAAGCTGCTACAAAACTGAAAAACACTTCATTCCACACTACTACATTGTTGAAATATAGGTAAACGTTATCATGATATCATCTTATAGAATTTTTAGAGTTCCTTATCCAACGGGACCCTATTACTAACCTTACACTGTCTGTCGAGTAATAGCCAGTTAAGATTATCACAAAATATCTAATGTTAAGGCGGATTAATTAAGAAATAATAATAAGGTCAAAAACTATAAACTAAAGACATTCCCATACAACAAACGTTTTTTCAAACATATTATTGTATTTACTCTAATGTAAAAATGGTCATACGTACAAGTGTCGAACTTGTCATGATTATAGTACACATTTTATAGTATAATAATAAATAATGGCAAAGTGTGAGTAGATGACACATTTCTATTCATTGCCGGTACTCTTCAGATTATCGAAGTTATACATAACGTAAACTTAGTATTTTTTTATATAATAGATATACACACGTCAACTCAATAAGTGATAAGTATGCTGGTATAAAACGATGACCGATAAAAAGAAGTATATATTCTCTTAATAATTTCTCATTCATTTCATACTTATTCATTCTCTATACATAAAAAATCCATAAAACACCAACACATAAAACAATATATATTATATTTTATTAATAGAAATACAAACAATACTATAAAATTTCCAGGAAAACCTTCGGATGAACATTTCTATCACCTCGCATCTTCGGGTCCTCTGACACTTCTCCCAGCAGCTAAAAGTACGCTCCACTACACTAATTCAAAAAGTATGTATCAAATCTTTAACAACTGCAATGAAAAAACACCTATTATTTCTAACGCAAGAAACTCCATCAATCCTGGCGATGATGTTGCGTTGTCTTGTCACGAACATTATTGTATTGTTTTAACCTAATAAATACATTTACATAATATAACAATTTATAAACTAATAAAACATTAAGTCAAATTAATTCAGTTTTCTCGTGAACATGGTGCATGCATGTAACTGCTCCGAAATATCAGGAACTCTATCCACAACCCTAGCATGGTAAATATCCCGTAAATAAACAAATAACTTTAAGTCATAACTTCCTCCTTTTTGACATACTTTTGACAATAGTGACAATAATGATGGATTATTCTCCACCTAGAATAATTTTTTTACCTGACAATCTTATTCAAATTGTTATAAGTGCAACGGGACAGAAACAATATCAAATACACAAGAATAACCGACCACCAAAGCTTTACCAAAAGGTCATAACTTAAAAAAAAAACTTTTCTTATTACAGGAAGAAATACATCCACAACAATGCCACATCATCATCGTCATCATCATGAAGAGTTGTCAACAACGGACCATTCATAGCTACATTATAATTTTTAATATTAGCTCTAATGTAATAAACCGGCCAAGTGAAGCACACTGAGGGTTCCATACCACCACAATATAGAATAATTATCAATTTAAAAAAACTTAGATATGGTGAAGAAAAAATAATGAGGTCATCCAAATAACTTAATTACCAGCTATAACTTTATAATGACCGGTACGCTTAGTTCCAGATTTGATAGTTTTCGAAAACTTTTTTCGTTTACGTATTGTTCCATACATTTTAGTAAAGCGCCTCCAGCGGAAACGTGGAGAAACTAAAATCGGTTGTAATCGGCGGTATAGATAGATTGCTTCACTCTATTACGAAAAATGTTTTCGAATACCTTTTAGCCCAGCAATTTTAGTTAAAACAATCTTGTACTAAGGGTACAGTAATTTGTCACTCGCTCGCACTTAACCATTATTCAGCATTGCCAGACGTCCTGATTATTTTAATCAAAATTAAATGTCCAAAGCGAGACTGGCTCTGTCCTGCTTTTCGGAGATAACTCGACCGTGCGTGCAGCGTGCTGAGGAAGCACGGGCGAGTGGCACAGAAAAGTATGGACTGGCCGCCCGTCCGGCACGTAATGAAGCCCTAAGACTCAACTATTTAATGATGGGATAAATCTGATATAGAATATCACACTTTTATTAAAATACATTTTCTACAGCTATTTTTGCTATCTATTGTCACGTTAACATAATTTGAACTCAAATAAAGAGATAAATATTTAAAAACTTCTGACTATATACGTTTTTTTATTACTATGTCCCGCTTTCGACGACAGAATCCTGCTTTTCGACCATTCATAGAAATTTCTTTCGCGTCTGCATCACCATTAGGAGATTGGCACCTGAACCACTTGGATCTTCATTTTCGGTCATGGAAATCAAAAATCATCATCATCATCAGCCAATTTTCTCATGTAATCGGATTTCTTACCCATTTTCAACACACATTCACCGTTTTCTTCAAGTTTTACAAGTCGCACCTAAAGACCCGACCCCAACCCAACAGCACACCCCCCCCCCCGCGGGCCGCTTGCGGCCCGCGCACCCACGCAAAACACTAGTTAATACTATATAAAGCTTAATTACCACTGACTGACTCACTGACATAGTTGTTTGGAGACTTGGGGAGGTATGGGGAGAAATGTGAGTATGAGGTCTCGTAGAGGGGGAGAATGTAAGCTCAGGAAAAATACGGGACCTTCGGAAGGTCAACTCCTCGACGTGGACCCCCTACGGATCTCGGAAAGTAAGACAGGTGGGGGGAAACTGTTTAAACTAAAAATGGATGTTAACCTTGGACCTCTTTAGAGAAATGAAAAAAAACATGGCTCCCATACAAAAAAAAAAAAAACCCATACAAACTTTGGACGTTCGTAACTCGAAAACGGTTCGACATCGATGGGGGGTGCTTGAACAAATGTCATAGGGAATGGGGGGCCCCAACTGGCGGGGGCCCCCAAAAGGATGTTCAGGGGCCCCAAATTTTCAAAATGGTCCTAGGAGGCTGATTTTTTGTTTCAGAGGGTATGTTGGGGTCCTGATTGCATTTTTGAAATTTTTTTCAAGTTTTTTTTTTTTTTTAATATAGCTGCCATACAAAGGATTTTTAATCATACCGAGCAAGTGCCGTGGTGAGGCCGTCAGGCCGAACCACGGCACTTGCGAGGTCACAAAGCTCAAGCGAGGCCGCAGGCCGAGCTTGAGCGCCTTAGGCCGCGAGGCCGTAGGCCGAGCCCACTGGTGCGAAGGTCGTGGTGAGGCCGCAAGGCCGAACCACGACCGTCGCACCAGTCACAGGCACAAGTCGGCGAGGCCGCAGGCCGAGCTTCAGCCACGAGCTCAAGCGAGGCCGTAGGCCGAGCTTGAGTTCCAATGGCGCGAGGCCGTAGGCCGAGCCACTGGTGCAAAGGGTCGTGGTGAGGCCGCAAGGCCGAACCACGACCCTTGCACCAGTCACAGGCACAAGTTGGCGAGGCCGCAGGCCGAGCCTCAGCCCCGAGCTCAAGCGAGGCCGTAGGCCGAGCTTGAGTTCCAGTGGCGCGAGGCCGTAGGCCGAGCCACTGGTGCAAAGGGTCGTGGTGAGGCCGCAAGGCCGAACCACGACCCTTGCACCAGTCACAGACAAATTACTGACATTTACGAGGTCACCAGCCGAATTCAGTGCGAGGCCGAAGGCCGAGCCGCTCGTACCCCCTTTGACGAAAAATACATGGTTTGGTGGATTTATATGGTTTCTTCGACTGAATTTGAAATTACTTCTGCGTCTCCACCACCATTAGGAGATTTGTACCCATTCCACTTCAATCTTCATTTTCGGTCATGGATATCAAAAATCATCATCATCATCAGCCAATTTTCTCATGTATTTTGATTTCTTACCCATTTTCAACACACATTCACCGTTTTATTCAAGTTTTACAAGTCGTACCTAAAGACCCGACCCCAACCCAACAGCACGACGTTCCCGCGGGCCGCTTGCGGCCCGCGCACCCACGCAAAACACTAGTTAATACTATATAAAGCTTAATGAATTACCACTCACTGACTGACTCACTTAGATAGTTGTTTGGAGACTTGGGGGGGTATGGGGGGAAATGTGAGTATGAGGTCTCGTAGAGGGGGAGAATGTAAGCTCAGGAAAAATACGGGACCTTCGGAAGGTCAACTCCTCGACGTGGACCCCCCATGGATCTCGGAAAGTAAGACAGGTGGGGGGAAACTGTTTTAACTAAAAATGGATGTTAACCTTGGACCTCTTTAGAGAAATGAAAAAAAACATGGCTCCCATACAAAAAAAAAAAAAACCCATACAAACTTTGGACGTTCGTAACTCGAAAACGGTTCGACATAGGAGGGGGGGGGTTCGAACAAATGTCATAGGCGATCGGGGGCCCCAACTGGCGGGGGCCCCCAAATGGATGTTCAGGGGCCCCAAATTTTCAAAATGGTCCTAGGAGGCTGATTTTTTGTTTCCGAGGGTATGTTGAGGTCCTGATTGCATTTTTGAATTTTTTTTTCAGTTTTTTTTTTTTTTTAATATAGCTGCCATACAAGGGATTTTTCCACATACCGAGCAAGTGCCGTGGTGAGGCCGTCAGGCCGAACCACGGCACTTGCGAGGTCACAAAGCTCAAGCGAGGCCGCAGGCCGAGCTTGAGCGCCTCAGGCCGCGAGGCCGTAGGCCGAGCCCACTGGTGCGAAGGTCGTGGTGAGGCCGCAAGGCCGAACCACGACCGTCGCACCAGTCACATGCACAATTTGGCGAGGCCGCAGGCCGAGCTTCAGCCACGAGCTCAAGCGAGGCCGTAGGCCGAGCTTGAGATCCAATGGCGCGAGGCCGTAGGCCGAGCCACTGGTGCAAAGGGTCGTGGTGAGGCCGCAAGGCCGAACCACGACCCTTGCACCAGTCACAGGCACAAGTTGGCGAGGCCGCAGGCCGAGCCTAAGCCACGAGCTCAAGCGAGGCCGTAGGCCGAGCTTGAGTTCCAGTGGCGCGAGGCCGTAGGCCGAGCCACTGGTGCAAAGGGTCGTGGTGAGGCCGCAAGGCCGAACCACGACCCTTGCACCAGTCACAGACAAATTACTGACATTTACGAGGTCACCAGCCGAATTCAGTGCGAGGCCGAAGGCCGAGCCGCTCGTACCCCCTTTGACGAAAAATACTGGATTGGTGGATTTATATGGTTTCTTCGACTGAACTTGAAATTTCTTCTGCGTTTCCACCACCATTAGGAGATTTGTACCCATTCCACTTGGATCTTCATTTTCGGTCATGGAAATCAAAAATCATCATCATCATCAGCCAATTTTCTAATGTATAGCCACTTCTTACCCATTTTCAACACACACTCACCGTTTTCTTCAAGTTTTTAAAGTCGAAGTTAAATACTCGACCCCAACCCAACAGCACACCCCCCCCCGCGGGCCGCTTGCGGCCCGCGCACCCACGCAAAACACTAGTTATACTATATAAAGTTAAATTACCACTCACTCACTCACTTAGATAGTTGTTTGGAGAACTGGGGGGGTATGGGGGGAAATGTGAGTATGAGGTCATGTAGGGGGTGGTTCAGAGGCAAAGGGAAAAATACCTGATCTTCGGAAGGTCAACTCCTCGACGTGGACCCCCCACGGATCTCGGAAAGTAAGACAGGTGGGGGGAAACTGTTTTAACTAAAAATGGATGTTAACCTCGGACCTCTTTAGAGAAATGAAAAAAAACATGGCTCCCATACAAAAAAAAAAAAAACCCATACAAACTTTGGACGTTCGTAACTCGAAAACGGTTCGACATAGGAGGGGGGGGTTCGAACAAATGTCATAGGCGATCGGGGGCCCCAACTGGCGGGGGCCCCCAAATGGATGTTCAGGGGCCCCAAATTTTCAAAATGCTCCTAGGAGGCTGATTTTTTGTTTCCGAGGGTATGTTGAGGTCCTGATTGCATTTTTGAAATTTTTTTTAAGTTTTTTTTTTTTTTAAATATAGCTGCCATACAAAGGATTTTTCACCATACCGAGCAAGTGCCGTGGTGAGGCCGTCAGGCCGAACCACGGCACTTGCGAGGTCACAAAGCTCAAGCGAGGCCGCAGGCCGAGCTTGAGCGCCTTAGGACGCGAGGCCGTAGGCCGAGCTCACTGGTGCGAGGTCGTGGTGAGGCCGCAAGGCCGAACCACGACCGTCGCACCAGTCACAGGCACAAATCGGCGAGGCCGCAGGCCGAGCCTCAGCCACGAGCTCAAGCGAGGCCGTAGGCCGAGCTTGAGTTCCAGTGGCGCGAGGCCGTAGGCCGAGCCACTGGTGCAAAGGGTCGTGGTGAGGCCGCAAGGCCGAACCACGACCCTTGCACCAGTCACAGGCACAAGTCGGCGAGGCCGCAGGCCGAGCCTAAGCCACGAGCTCAAGCGAGGCCGTAGGCCGAGCTTGAGTTCCAGTGGCGCGAGGCCGTAGGCCGAGCCACTGGTGCAAAGGGTCGTGGTGAGGCCGCAAGGCCGAACCACGACCCTTGCACCAGTCACAGGCACAAGTCGGCGAGGCCGCAGGCCGAGCCTAAGCCACGAGCTCAAGCGAGGCCGTAGGCCGAGCTTGAGTTCCAGTGGCGCGAGGCCGTAGGCCGAGCCACTGGTGCAAAGGGTCGTGGTGAGGCCGCAAGGCCGAACCACGACCCTTGCACCAGTCACAGACAAATTACTGACATTTACGAGTACACCAGCCAAACTCAGTGCGAGGCCGAAGGCCGAGCCGCTCGTACCCCCTTTGACGAAAAATACTGGATTGGTGGATTTATATGGTTTCTTCGACTGAACTTGAAATTTCTTCTGCGTTTCCACCACCATTAGGAGATTTGTACCCATTCCACTTCAATCTTCATTTTCGGTCATGGAAATCAAAAATCATCATCATCATCAGCCAATTTTCTAATGTATAGCCACTTCTTACCCATTTTCAACACACATTCACCGTTTTCTTCAAGTTTTTAAAAGTCGAACACAAATGACGGCCCCAACCTAAGTCAACGACGTCCCCGCGGGCCGCTTGCGGCCCGCGCACCCACGCAAAACACTAGTTATTATACTATATAAAGTTAAATTACCACTCACTGACTCACTCACTCACTTAGATAGTTGTTTGGAGAACTGGGGGGGTATGGGGGGAAATGTGAGTATGAGGTCATGTAGGGGGTGGTTCAGAGGCAAAGGGAAAAATACCTGATCTTCGGAAGGTCAACTCCTCGACGTGGACCCCCAACGGATCTCGGAAAGTAAGACAGGTGGGGGTAAACTGTTTTAACTAAAAATGGATGTTAACCTCGGACCTCTTTAGAGAAATGAAAAAAAACATGGCTCCCATACAAAAAAAAAAAAAACCCATACAAACTTTGGACGTTCGTAACTCGAAAACGGTTCGACATAGGTGGGGGGTGCTTGAACAAATGTCATAGGGAATGGGGGGCCCCAACTGGCGGGGGCCCCCAAATGGATGTTCAGGGGCCCCAAATTTTCAAAATGGTCCTAGGAGGCTGATTTTTTGTTTCCGAGGGTATGTTGAGGTCCTGATTGCATTTTTGAAATTTTTTTCAAGTTTTTTTTTTTTTTTAATATAGCTGCCATACAAGGGATTTTTCATCATACCGAGCAAGTGCCGTGGTGAGGCCGTCAGGCCGAACCACGGCACTTGCGAGGTCACAAAGCTCAAGCGAGGCCGCAGGCCGAGCTTGAGCGCCTTAGGCCGCGAGGCCGTAGGCCGAGCCCACTGGTGCGAAGGTCGTGGTGAGGCCGCAAGGCCGAACCACGACCGTCGCACCAGTCACAGGCACAAGTCGGCGAGGCCGCAGGCCGAGCTTCAGCCACGAGCTCAAGCGAGGCCGTAGGCCGAGCTTGAGTTCCAATGGCGCGAGGCCGTAGGCCGAGCCACTGGTGCAAAGGGTCGTGGTGAGGCCGCAAGGCCGAACCACGACCCTTGCACCAGTCACAGGCACAAGTTGGCGAGGCCGCAGGCCGAGCCTTTGTCACGAGCTCAAGCGAGGCCGTAGGCCGAGCTTGAGTTCCAGTGGCGCGAGGCCGCAGGCCGAGCCACTGGTGCAAAGGGTCGTGGTGAGGCCGCAAGGCCGAACCACGACCCTTGCACCAGTCACAGACAATTTACTGACATTTACGAGGTCACCAGCCGAATTCAGTGCGAGGCCGTAGGCCGAGCTGCTCGTACCCCCTTTGACGGAACATACTGAATTGGTGGATTTATATGGTTTCTTCGACTGAACTTGAAATTTATTTTGCGTTTCCACCACCATTAGGAGATTTGTACCCATTCCACTTCAATCTTCATTTTCGGTCATGGATATCAAAAATCATCATCATCATCAGCCAATTTTCTCATGTATTTTGATTTCTTACCCATTTTCAACACACATTCACCGTTTTCTTCAAGTTTTTAAAAGTCAAACACAAGAGTCGACCCCAACCCAACAGCACACCCCCCCCCCGCGGGCCGCTTGCGGCCCGCGCACCCACGCAAAACACTAGTTATACTATATAAAGTTAAATTACCACTGACTCACTCACTCACTTAGATGGTTGTTTGGAGAACTGGGGGGGGTGGGGGGGAAAATGTGAGTATGGGGTCGTGTAGAGGAGAGAAACGTAAGATCAGGAAAAATACCTGATCTTCGGAAGGTCAACTCCTCGACGTGGACCCCCCACGGATCTCGGAAAGTAAGACAGGTGGGGGGAAACTGTTTCAACTAAAAATGGATGTTAACCTCGGACCTCTTTAGAGAAATGAAAAAAAACATGGCTCCCATACAAAAAAAAAAAAAACCCATACAAACTTTGGACGTTCGTAACTCGAAAACGGTTCGACATAGGTGGGGGGGGTTCGAACAAATGTCATAGGCGATCGGGGGCCCCAACTGGCGGGGGCCCCCAAATGGATGTTCAGGGGCCCCAAATTTTCAAAATGGTCCTAGGAGGCTGATTTTTTGTTTCAGAGGGTATTTTCGGGTCCTGATTGGCTTTTTAAAAAAAAAGTTAAGTTTTTTTTTTTTTTTAATATAGCTGCCATACAAAGGATTTTTCACCATACCGAGCAAGTGCCGTGGTGAGGCCGTCAGGCCGAACCACGGCACTTGCGAGGTCACAAAGCTCAAGCGAGGCCGCAGGCCGAGCTTGAGCGCCTTAGGCCGCGAGGCCGTAGGCCGAGCCCACTGGTGCGAAGGTCGTGGTGAGGCCGCAAGGCCGAACCACGACCGTCGCACCAGTCACAGGCACAAGTCGGCGAGGCCGCAGGCCGAGCTTCAGGCACGAGCTCAAGCGAGGCCGTAGGCCGAGCTTGAGTTCCAATGGCGCGAGGCCGTAGGCCGAGCCACTGGTGCAAAGGGTCGTGGTGAGGCCGCAAGGCCGAACCACGACCCTTGCACCAGTCACAGGCACAAGTTGGCGAGGCCGCAGGCCGAGCCTAAGCCACGAGCTCAAGCGAGGCCGTAGGCCGAGCTTGAGTTCCAGTGGCGCGAGGCCGTAGGCCGAGCCACTGGTGCAAAGGGTCGTGGTGAGGCCGCAAGGCCGAACCACGACCCTTGCACCAGTCACAGACATATTAGTGACATTTACGAGGTCACCAGCCAAACTCAGTGCGAGGCCGAAGGCCGAGCCGCTCGTACCCCCTTTGACGAAAAATACTGGATTGGTGGATTTTATGGTTTTTTCGACTGAACTTGAAATTTCTTCTGCGTTTCCACCACCATTAGGAGATTTGTACCCATTCCACTTCAATCTTCATTTTCGGTCATGGAAATCAAAAATCATCATCATCATCAGCCAATTTTCTAATGTATAGCCACTTCTTACCCATTTTCAACACACATTCACCGTTTTCTTCAAGTTTTACAAGTCGCACCTAAAGACCCGACCCCAACCCAACAGCACACCCCCCCCGCGGGCCGCTTGCGGCCCGCGCACCCACGCAAAACACTAGTTCATATTATATAAAGCTGTAACTATTTTCACTATTGACCCAGATACTATGCTAATTGATCTCCCAGAAAGAGCAATCTAGGGTATAGACAATGTACAATGAAAATATAGCCAACATCAAGTCGAGTATGAGAAAAGTCTGAAATTACCTGATTGTGGAATTTTCACCATACACACTCAGCTTCCCTCGGAAACTATAACAGTCAGGGGGGGGGTGTTTGAACTAAAATTGACCAATATCTTGGGAGTTTTTTGAATCATACAAAAAAAACATGGCTCCCATACAAAAAAACACTTCTCCCATACAAAATGAATTCGCTCATATCTCTGAAACCGTAAGAGATGAGGGGGTTTTGTTCGACCAAATGTCATAGGGGGTCACGGGGGCTACACGGTGGGGGTAAAAAAAATCCAAAATGGCGGATTCAAAATGGCGGCCAAATTTCAAAATGGTCTGAGGGGAATGATTTTTGGCATCCGGGAGTTTTCGAGGTCTCCGATTCCATTTCTGAAATAAATTTTTGAATTCCACCATTTTTTAACATGGCTCCCATACAAGCATATTTTCTGAAATTCAAATGGACCTTTGACCTAGAAGACTTATGAAAAGTCCACATTTATGTTCAGTTTTGTGCACAAATCACCTTTATCAATATGAAAAGTCACCAAGGTGACCGGCAAATGGATCATCGCTGACGCATCGTGTACTTTCCTCAGAAAGTATAATAGATAAGGGGGTGGTGGTTGAACAAAAAATGTCACGAATCTTGGTAATTTTTTGAATGTGTAAAAAAAAATACACGTCCCATACAATTTTTTTTTTTCATATTTATCGCTCATTGATCTCCCAGAAGGAGCAATCGGGGGTATAGACAATGTACGGTGAAAGTATAGACACGAGTGAGTCGAGTATGAGAAAAGTCTGAAATTACCTGAATGTGGAATTTTCACCATACATACCCAGCTTCCCTCAAAAACTATAACAGTCAGGGGGGTGGCGTCTGAACTAAAATTGACCAGTATATTGGGACTTTTTTGAAACATACAAAAAAAACATGGCTCCCATACAAAAAAACACTTCTCCCATACAAAATGTATTCACTCATATCTCTGAAAGTATGAGAGATTAGGGGGTCCCGTTCGACCAAATGTCATAGGTGGTCACGAGGGCTACATGGTGGGGGTAAAAAAAAACCAAAATGGCGGATTCAAAATGGCGGCCAAATTTCAAAATGGTCCGATGTGGTCGATTTTTGGCATCCGGGAGTTTTCGAGGTCCCCAATTCCATTTCTGATATTAGTTTTTGAATTCCTCCATTTTTCAAGATGGCCCCCATACAAGCATATTTTCTAACATCCAAATGGACACCTCTGACCGAGAAGACATCATGAAAAGGTCACATTTATGTTCAGTTTTGTGCACAAAACAACTTTACCAATATGAAAAGTCACCAAGGTGACCGGAAAATGGATCATCGCTGACGCATCATGTACTTCCCTCAGAAAGTATAATAGATACGGGGGTGGTGGTTGAACAAAAAATGTCACGAACTTTGATACTTTTTTGAATATGTAAAAAAAAATACACGTCCCATACAAATTATTTTTTTCATACCATTCAAAATCATGTGTCTGTGCCGTTTAAAGTCCATTGTGGAAAAAAATGAAGGAAAGGTATAATTTTTTTAATGCATTTTTTATGAAGACAGATGAAGCTATTTTTATGTAAAAAAAAAACATTAGTATCTCCATTCTATTATGAAATTCAGGTGTTTTTATTTTTTGAAACTTACTTTTGTACCGGACTTTCATAAGAAAATATTTTGATACAGTACTATAGGAAAAAATACATAATTTACGATACAATATTTTTTTTAGTATCGTTTCATAATAAAAAATAGATTAAATCGATTTACAATTCAATTAAATATTGTCCCTGTAACTATACACTATTCTATGCCATTGTTTACGCGATGCTCACAGGTGAAGACAATTTGCCTGACATTTTGGGCTTATAAAATGAGCCTTAATGTTGTTGTACCAGAGTTCATTTAATTGTTGTTTGTACTTAGGGCTCATTGGAAAGGAAAAAAGTACCTGCCTGCGCGCTCTGTCCTACCGGTTTTTTTTTTAATGTAAAGCACACTTTGCTGTTATTTTTAGACTTTGTTACAATGTGTGACGGTTTATCTGTTTGTTTTTTGGGTTAAAAGATAAGTTGGTCTGACTGTAGTACGCAAACACTGGGCACCCGTACAAACCGATTCAAATGAAAACCATATCTCGCTCGGCGCCATAAGGGTCATGTTCCCGCAGTCACCTAAACTAGCGTAGACCATTCAAAATTGATTAGGTATTATTTAATTATTATTTCAATCGTTTTTAGTAAGCCATCTAAAAAAACCGCATCAACAACTATTGTTCTTTCTTTGACATGGTATTTGATTCATAGGACGGGCGGCCAGACAGACAGACAGACAGCGTAGGCATAGTAATAGGGTCCCGTTTACACCCATTGCGTATGGAACCGTAAATATTGCCCCGCATAACTATAACTATACTACATTTAGTAAGTAGGTATGTATAATTTAGTTAGTAGTCTAACATCACAGCTACGTTTTTACCCGACTGCCCAATATGGAGGGAGATTGTTAAACTTAAACGGCTTGAATTAGGTGTGTTTTATTTTGCAATTGGATTTTTAGGGTTCCGTACCTAAACGGTAAAAAAAAGACCCTATTACTAAGCCTACGATGTCTGTCTGTTTGTCCGTCTGTCCTACCTATTGACGGTTGTACCTTTTGAACCGTAACAGATAGCTAATTGAAATTTTCACAGAATATGTAATGTTACGGCGGATTAATTATGAAATAATAAAAATGTCAAAAAGTCAAAACGAAATGGTGGTCCACATACAATAAACGTATTTTTTTAACGTATTTTTGTATTAGCTCTAATGTAAAAACGGTAAACACGTACAAGCTTCAAACTATTGTATGGAAACAAATAATAAATAATGGCCAAGTGCGAGTCAGTGAATAATTTCGGTTCACCGCTGGATCTCGTACGATCACCGAAGTGAAGCAACGTTGTCAAATGTTTTTTGTTCTTCAGTAGCTAACAAGTTATGTGGTGCTACACAACCCTCAGTGCGCGAGCCCGACTCGCACTTGGCTTGGCTTTATTTGTAACTGTCACGGATCATAAGTGTGACACGCACGCACGACAGACACATCCTCGACAAAAATATTAATTGAGTATAGGTGTTAGGTTCCTCATCAGGGGCATTACATCTAACTGTTTTATGCGAGTCTGTTTATGTGATTGCGACAAAATTGCGCAACCGCATAACCGTATCGTGGCGCGTTAAAGTTCACGCTCGCCTGATTTTCCGTACTGCGCATTTTTGAATCAGCAAAAAAAATATACTTCCCATACTTTTTTTTTAATACGCACCAAAATCATGTGTCCGTGCAGTTTCACGTCCTTGTGAAAGAAAAATGAAGGGAAGGTATACAATTTTTATGCATTTTTAATGTAGACAGATAAAGCTATTTTTTATATTGAAAAAAAAAAAAAAACATGTGTATCTCGATTTGATTTCTAAATAGATACACGTGTTTAAAAAAAATTTAAACTAACTTTTAAACTGGACTTTCATAAGTTTTTTTTTTTGATATAGTACTTTTAGTATCGTTTCATAATAACAAAACGATTAAATAGATTTACTTAGCTTAAAATTATAAAATGGTGTACTATTTGCGTATAAGGTGGTGTTTACCAATGCGGCGGGAAATTCAAATTTCATACAGTTTGTAGTCCTATTGGGTAGACCGGGTCGATGACAATTTTTACAAACTTTTAATTAATTTGCAACATTTGTGATAAGCTGGTCTGACTTTAGGCAGAGACAGCTATTTGATTGTGCAGATAGTTTTTTTTCTCTCGCCGTCAAATCATTATATTTTTAGTCGACTGTCCAATTATTAATTAATTGATTATAATAATAATTATAAATGCGTTATAATTATGTTCATGTGTAAGTACTTATTTATGTTTATGTGACTTCCAAAATACTGGACCTATTTTGAATTAATTTGTAATGTTCTTGGATAAATTTGTCGTAATTTTTAGTCAGATATTTGAATTTCTTTTTCTTTCAAAAAATAAATAATGGCCAAGTGTGAGTCGGTGACAAATTTTTGTTCATTGCCAACTTAAAACTGGTAATTTCGTTACTTGGACGACCTTATCATTTCTCTCACCGAATCGAAATGCCACATTTAACTAATTTTGAAGTTATTTTTTATTTAATTGATAATATTAGTATATTTTGTGGTGGGACGGAACCCTCAGTGCGCGAGCCCAACTCGCACTTGGCCGATTTATTTGTATTTACGTACATTGATATTTTCTGCTTGACAATTTTCGTTACTTATAATAATATATGTAAGGTGGCGCTAACTATTTTTCTAACTTTGACATGTTGTCTGATTCATAGTATGGATGGACAGACAGACAGACAGACAGACAGACAGACAGACAGACAGACTGACAGTGTAGGCATAGCTATAGGGTCCCATTTACACACATTGCGTATGGAATCATAAAAAGTGAAGACATAAAAAATTTAAATACGTTTATTTTTGTTTTGTTTTAACTTTTTTTTTATAATTTCTTAGTTAATCCGCCGTAACATTACATATTCTGTGAACATTTCAACTGGCTATCTATTACGGTGCGAAAGGGACAGACAGCCAGACGGACAAACGGACAAACGGGCAGACGGACAGATAGAAAGACTGACAGACAGACAGACAGACAGACAGACAGACATCGTAAGCTTAGTAATAGGGTCCCGTTTTCCTCTTTCGGTACGGAACCCTAAAAACGGTAATACGTACAAGCGTCAAAATTGCTTGGCATGAATATATCATAAATCCTACACAATCTAAAGTAAAACAGAAAATAATCAAAAATGGCCAAGTGTGAGTCGGTGACAAATTTCTGTTCACCACCGGTTGTCTGTCGTACGATCACTGAAGGTCGAGCGCGTCGGTAGGTACCTACTTGGATGGATGACCGCCTGAAATAATGAATGAATGTGAAGGTCAAAGGGTACAAATACAAGTTGAATAGCGCCGCCACCCGTTTGCAAGGATTCGGAACTAACCCACTCACCAATATTAAGTGCGCGATCTGAATTATAATACCAATAGCGCCAATGAGAACCAACACGGTATGAATAAAAAGTATTTTATTTTATCTTATTTTTTATGGGTATTTTGTGTCATGTTGATTCTCATTAGCGCTGTGGGCAGGTGTGGGTGTGAGTGCGGGGTGTGAGTGCGGGGTGTGATTGCGGGGTGGGAGTGTGGGGTGTGAGTATGGGTTTGAGCGCGGGATCGAGTGCGAATGTGAGCGCGAGTGTGAGCGCAGATGTGAGCGCGGGTGAGAGCGGGGTGTGAGTGTGGGTGTGGTGAGTGTGGGTACGAGCGCGGGTGTGAGCAAACGGTGTGAGTGCAGGGTGTGAGTGCGGGGTGGGAGTGTGAGGTGTAAGTGTGGGTGTGAGTATGGGTATGAGCGCAGGATTGAGCGCGGATGTGAGCGCGGATGGGAGCGCGAGTGTGAGCGTGAGTGTGAGTAAGGGGTGTGAGTGCGGGGCGTCAGTGTGAGTGTGAGTATGAGTATGAGCGCGGGTTTGAGCGCGGGTGTGAGCGCGAGTGTGGGTGCGGGTGTCGTGCGGGGTGTAAGTGCTGGGTGTGAGTATGGAATTGAGTATGGGTGCGGGTTAGGGTGCGGGTTTAGGTGTGGGTGCGATTGCGGGTACGGGTGTGGGTGCGATTGCGGTTACGGGTGTGAGCGCGGGCGTGAGCGCGGGTGTGCGTGCGAGTGGAGTGCGTGGTGTTAGTGCTGGGTGTGGGTGTGTGTGTGTGCGCGAGAGTGAGCATGAGTTTGAGTGCGAGTGTGAGAGCGGGTGTGAGCGCGGATATGAGCGTGTGTGTTAGTGCGGATGTGAGCGTGTGTGTTAGCGCGGGTGTGAGCGCGGGTGAGGGTGGGTGTGAGCATGAGTGTGAGCGCGGGTGTGAGTGCGGGGGTCAGAGTGGGGTGTCAGTGCAGGGTGTCAGTGTGGGGTGTCAGTGCGGGGAGTCAGTGCGGGGTGTCTCTGTGGTGTTAGTGCGGGGAGATAGTGCGGGGTGTCAGTGCGGGGTTTCAGTGCGGGGTGTCAGTTCGGGGTGTCAGTGCGGGGTGTCAGTGCGGGGTGGGAGTGTGGGGTGTGAGTGTGGGTGTGAGTCTGGGTTTGAGCGCGGGATTGAGTGCGAATGTGAGCGCGAGTGTGAGCGTGAGTGTGAGCAAAGGGTGTAAGTGCGGGGTGTGAGCGCGGATGTGAGCGCGGGGGAGAGCGGGGTGTGAGTGTGGGTGTGGTGAGTGTGGGTACGAGCGCAGGTTTGAGCGCGGGTGTGAGCAAACGGTGTGAGTGCAGGGTGTGAGTGCGGGGCGGGAGTGTGGGGTGTAAGTGTGGGTGTGAGTATGGGTATGAGCGCAGGATTGAGCGCGGATGTGAGCGCGGATGGGAGCGCGAGTGTGAGCGTGAGTGTGAGCAAGGGGTGTGAGTGCGGGGCGTCCGTGTGAGTGTGAGTATGAGTATGAGCGCGGGTTTGAGCACGGGTTTGAGCGCGGGTGTGAGCAAACGGTGTGAGTGCAGGGTGTGAGTGCGGGGCGGGAGTGTGGGGTGTAAGTGTGGGTGTGAGTATGGGTATGAGCGCAGGATTGAGCGCGGATGTGAGCGCGGATGGGAGCGCGAGTGTGAGCGTGAGTGTGAGCAAGGGGTGTGAGTGCGGGGCGTCAGTGTGAGTGTGAGTATGAGTATGAGCGCGGGTTTGAGCACGGGTTTGAGCGCGGGTGTGAGCGCGAGTGTGAGTGCGGGTGTCGTGCGGGGTGTAAGTGCTGGGTGTGAGTATGGAATTGAGTATGGGTGCGGGTTAGGGTGCGGGTTTAGGTGTGGGTGCGATTGCGGGTACGGGTGTGGGTGCGATTGCGGTTACGGGTGTGAGCGCGGGTGTGCGTGCGAGTGGAGTGCGTGGTGTTAGTGCTGGGTGTGGGTGTGTGTGTGTGTGTGTGCGCGAGAGTGAGCATGAGTTTGAGTGCGAGTGTGAGAGCGGGTGTGAGCGCGGATATGAGCGTGTGTGTTAGCGCAGATGTGAGCGTGTGTGTTAGCGCGGGTGTGAGCGCGGGTGAGGGTGGGTGTGAGCATGAGTGTGAGTGCGGGTGTGAGTGCGGGGGTCAGAGTGGGGTGTCAGTGCAGGGTGTCAGTGTGGGGTGTCAGTGCGGGGAGTCAGTGCGGGGTGTCACTGTGGTGTTAGTGCGGGGAGATAGTGCGGGGTGTCAGTGCGGGGTTTCAGTGCGGGGTGTCAGTTCGGGGTGTCAGTGCGGGGTGTCAGTGCGGGGTGGGAGTGTGGGGTGTGGGTGTGAGTCTATGTTTGAGTTCGGGATTGAGTGCGAATGTGAGCGCGAGTGTGAGCGTGAGTGTGAGCAAAGGGTGTAAGTGCGGGGTGTGAGCGCGGATGTGAGCGCGGGGGAGAGCGGGGTGTGAGTGTGGGTGTGGTGAGTGTGGGTACGAGCGCAGGTTTGAGCGCGGGTGTGAGCAAACGGTGTGAGTGCAGGGTGTGAGTGCGGGGCGGGAGTGTGGGGTGTAAGTGTGGGTGTGAGTATAGGTATGAGCGCAGGATTGAGCGCGGATGTGAGCGCGGATGTGAGCACGAGTGTGAGCGTGAGTGTGAGCGTGAGTGTGAGCAAGGGGTGTTTGTGCGGGGCGTGAGTGTGGGTATGAGTATGAGCGCGGGTTTGAGCGTGGTTGTGAGCGCGAGTGTGTGAGCGGGTGTCGTGCGGGGTGTAAGTGCTGGGTGTGAGTGTGGAATTGAGTGTGGGTGCGGGTTAGGGTGCGGGTGTGGGTGCGGATGTGGGTGCGATTGTGGGTACGGGTGTGAGCGCGGGCGTGAGCGCGTGTGGGAGTGTGGGTGCGGGTGTTGGGTTGTGAGTGCGGGTGTAAGTTCGGATGGGAATGTTGGTGTCAGTGCGGGTGTCAGTGCGGGGTGTCAGTGCGGGGTGTCAGAGTGGGGTGTCAGTGCAGGGTGTCAGTGCGGGGTGTCAGAGTGGGGTGTCAGTGCAGGGTGTCAGTGCGGGGAGTGAGTGTGGGTCCAGGTATGGATGCGGGTGTGGGTGTGGATGTGAGTGTAGATGTGAGTGTGGATCTGAATGGGGTACAAGTGTGAATGCGGGTGTGAGTGCGGGTGTGAATGCGGGTGTGAGTGCGGGTTAGAATGCGGGTGTGAGTACGAGTGCGGGTGCGATTGTGGGTGTGGGTGCGGTTATGAGCACGGGTGTGAGCGTGGGCGTGATTGTGAGCGTGAGCGTGCCGTATACCGTGTATGCATTTCCGGTAATTTCCGGTAAAATATACAATGAATAGATATATTTTTTAGGGTAAGTGTGCCTTACCCTAATGAACCCTACCTATGAACTAAACAATATAGGTACTAACACTACAAATACAGTTAGACTGCCCATTTGAACTGAGACACTTGAAGGTCTAAAGACAATCCAAATGCTCAAGCCCACTACCAGTTGGCAGCGTACCCAGCATGCTGGCGGCAAACACGCCAGCATTTTGGTCACGCGTCGCATTAACCATTTTGATACGATGAATGTACCTACAAAATGATTGTTCGAAAATACAATGTTTTTTTTTTGTTTTTTTATTTTTTATCTTAAATGTTAAAAAAAAAACACGTCGCGTGCGAAGCCGCGCCCAAAAAACTAGTTCATATTATATAAAGCTGTAACTATTTTCACTATTGACCCAGATACTATGCTAATTGATCTCCCAGAAGGAGCAATCTAGGGTATAGACAATGTACAATGAAAATATAGCCAACATCAAGTCGAGTATGAGAAAAGTCTGAAATTACCTGATTGTGGAATTTTCACTATACACACTCAGCTTCCCTCGGAAACTATAACAGTCAGGGGGGGGGTGTTTGAACTAAAATTGATCAATATCTTGGGAGTTTTTTGAATCATACAAAAAAAACATGGCTCTCATACAAAAAAACACTTCTCCCATACAAAATGAATTCGCTCATATCTCTGAAACCGTAAGAGATGAGGGGGTTCCGTTCGACCAAATGTCATAGGGGGTCACGGGGGCTACACGTTGGGGGTAAAAAAAATCCAAAATGGCGGATTCAAAATGGCGGCCAAATTTCAAAATGGTCTGAGGGGAATGATTTTTGGCATCCGGGAGTTTTCGAGGTCTCCGATTCCATTTGTGAAATAAATTTTTGAATTCCACCATTTTTTAACATGGCTCCCATACAAGCATATTTTCTGAAATTCAAATGGACCTTTGACCGAGAAGACTTATGAAAAGTCCACATTTATGTTCAGTTTTGTGCACAAATCACCTTTATCAATATGAAAAGTCACCAAGGTGAGTGGCAAATGGATCATCGCTGACGCATCGTGTACTTTCCTCAGAAAGTATAATAGATAAGGGGGTGGTGGTTGAACAAAAAATGTCACGAATCTTGGTAATTTTTTGAATGTGTAAAAAAAAATACACGTCCCATACAATTTTTTTTTTTCATATTTATCGCTCATTGATCTCCCAGAAGGAGCAATCGGGGGTATAGACAATGTACGGTGAAAGTATAGACACGAGTGAGTCGAGTATGAGAAAAGTCTGAAATTACCTGAATGTGGAATTTTCAGCATACATACCCAGCTTCCCTCAAAAACTATAACAGTCAGGGGGGTGGCGTCTGAACTAAAATTGACCAGTATATTGGGACTTTTTTGAAACATACAAAAAAAACATGGCTCCCATACAAAAAAACACTTCTCCCATACAAAATGTATTCACTCATATCTCTGAAAGTATGAGAGATTAGGGGGTCCCGTTCGACCAAATGTCATAGGTGGTCACGAGGGCTACACGGTGGGGGTAAAAAAAATCCAAAATGGCGGATTCAAAATGGCGGCCAAATTTCAAAATGGTCCGATGGGGTCGATTTTTGGCATCCGGGAGTTTTCGAGGTCCCCAATTCCATTTCTGATATTAGTTTTTGAATTCCGCCATTTTTCAAGATGGCCCCCATACAAGCATATTTTCTAACATCCAAATGGACACCTCTGACCGAGAAGACATCATGAAAAGGTCACATTTATGTTCAGTTTTGTGCACAAAACAACTTTACCAATATGAAAAGTCACCAAGGTGACCGGAAAATGGATCATCGCTGACGCATCATGTACTTCCCTTAGAAAGTATAATAGATACGGGGGTGGTGGTTGAACAAAAAATGTCACGAACTTTGATACTTTTTTGAATATGTAAAAAAAAATACACGTCCCATACAAATTATTTTTTTCATACAATTCAAAATCATGTGTCTGTGCCGTTTAAAGTCCATTGTGGAAAAAAATGAAGGAAAGGTATAATTTTTTTTAATGCATTTTTTATGAAGACAGATGAAGCTATTTTTATGTAAAAAAAATACATTAGTATCTCCATTCTATTATGAAATTCAGGTGTTTTTATTTTTTGAAACTTACTTTTGTACCGGACTTTCATAAGAAAATATTTTGATACAGTACTATAGGAAAAAATACATAATTTACGATACAATATTTTTTTTAGTATCGTTTCATAATAAAAAATAGATTAAATCGATTTACAATTCAATTAAATATTGCCCCAGTAACTATACACTATTCTATATGCCAATGTTCACGAGATGTTTACGTGAAGACACGTCATTGCCTGTGACATTTCGGGCTTATAAAAATGAACCTTAATGTCAAGTGTACCAGAGTTCATTTAATTATTGTTTGTACTTAGGGCTCATTGGAAAGGAAAAAAGTACCTGCCTGTGCGCTCTGTCCTACCGGTTTTTTTTAAATATAAAGCACACTTTGCTGTTATTTTTAGACTTTGTTACAATGTGTGACGGTTTATCTGTTTGTTTTTTGGGTTAAAAGATAAGTTGGTCTGACTGTGTAGTACGCAAACACTGGGCGCCCGTACAAACCGATTCAAATGAAAACCATATCTCGCTCGGCGCCATAAGGGTCATGTTCCCGCAGTCACCTAAACTCGCGTAGACCATTCAAAATTGATTAGGTATTATTTAATTATTATTTCGATCGTTTTTAGTAAGCCATCTAAAAAAACCGCATCAACAACTATTGTTCTTTCTTTGACATGGTATTTGATTCATAGGAGGGCGGCCAGACAGACAGACAGACAGCGTAGGCATAGTAATAGGGTCCCGTTTACACCCATTGCGTATGGAACCGTAAATATTGCCCCGCAATATAACTATAACTATACTACATTTAGTAAGTAGGTATTGTATAATTTAGTTAGTAGTTTAACATCACAGCTACGTTTTTACCCGACTGCCCAATATGGAGGGAGATTGTTAAACCTAAACGGCTTGAATTAGGTGTGTTTTATTTTGCAATTGGATTTTTAGGGTTCCGTACCTAAACGGTAAAAAAGGGACCCTATTACTAAGCCTACGATGTCTGTCTGTTTGTCCGTCTGTCCTACCTATAGACGAATGTATTTTTTGAACCGTAATAGGTAGCTAATTGAAATTTTCAAAGAATATGTTATGTTACGGCGGATTAATTAAGAAATAATAAAAATGTCAAAAAGTCAAAACGAAATGGTGGTCCACATACAACAAACGTATTTTTTTAACGTATTTTTGTATTAGCTCTAATGTAAAAACGGTAAACACGTACAAGCTTCAAACTATTGTATGGAAACAAATAATAAATATTGGCCAAGTGCGAGTCAGTGAATAATTTCGGTTCACCGCTGGATCTCGTACGATCACCGAAGTGAAGCAATGTCGGGCGCGGGCGGTACCTACCTATATACTTGGATGGGTGACCGCCTGGGCGTTGATGGGATGTTGTTTATTTGCACAAATGTTTTTTGTTCTTTAGTAGCTAACAAGTTATGTGGTGCTACATAACCCTCAGTGCGCGAGCCCGACTCGCACTTGGCTTGGCTTTATTTGTAACTGTCACGGATCATAAGTGTGACACGCACGTACGACAGACACATCCTCGACAAAAATATTAATTGAGTACTTATAGGTGTTAGGTTCCTCATCAGGGGCATTACAGCTAACTGTTTTATGCGAGTCTGTTTATGTGATTGCGACAAAATTGCGCAACCGCATAACCGTATCGCGGCGCGTTAAGGTTCACGTTCGCCTGATTTTCCGTACTGCGCATTTTTGAATCAGCAAAAAAAAGTATACTTCCCATACTTTTTTTTTAATACGCACCAAAATCATGTGTTTGTGCAGTTTCACGTCCTTGTGAAAGAAAAATTAAGGGAAGGTATACAATTTTTATGCATTTTTAATGTAGACAGATAAAGCAATTTTTTTATATTGAAAAAAATAAAAAAAACGTGTATCTCGATTTGATTTCTAAATAGATACACGTGTTTTAATTTTTTTTTTTTTTGATATAGTACTTTTAGTATCGTTTCATAATAACAAAACGATTAAATAGATAATTATAAAATGGTGTACTATTTGCGTTTAAGGTGGTGTTTACCAATGCAGCGGGAAATTCAAATTTCATACAGTTTGTAGTCCTATTGGGTAGACCGGGTCGATGACTATTTTTACAAACTTTTAATTAATTTGCAACGTTTGTGATAAGCTGGTCTGACTTTAGGCAGATACAGCTATTTGATTGTGCAGATAGTTTTTTTCTCTCGCCGTCAAATCATTATATTTTTACTCGACTGTCCAATTATTAATTAATTGATTATAATAATAATTGCGTTATAATTATGTTCATGTGTAAGTACTTATTTATGTTTATGTGACTTCCAAAATACTGGACCTATTTTGAATTAATGTGTAATGTTCTTGGATAAATTTGTCGTAATTTTTAGTCAGATATTTGAATTTCTTTTTCTTCTTTCAAAAAAATTAATAATGGCCAAGTGTGAGTCGGTGACAAATTTTTGTTCATTGCCAACTTAAAACTGGTAATTTCGTTACTTGGACGACCTTATAATTTCTCTCACCGAATCGAAATGCCACATTTAACTAATTTTGAAGTTGTTTTTTATTTAATTGATAATATTAGTATATTTTGTGGTGGGACGGAACCCTCAGTGCGCGAGCCCAACTCGCACTTGGCCGATTTATTTGTATTTACGTACATTGATATTTTCTGCTTGACAATTTTCGTTACTTATAATAATATATGTAAGGTGGCGCTAACTATTTTTCTAACTTTGGCATGTTGTCTGATTCATAGTACGGATGGAAAGACAGACTGACAGTGTAGGCATAGCTATAGGGTCCCATTTACACACATTGCGTATGGAATCGTAAAAAGTAAAGACATAAAAAACTACGTATTACCGTTTTTACATTACAAGTTACGTTAAAAAATACGTTTATTTTTGTTTTGTTTTTACTTTTTTTTATAAGTTCTTAGTTAATCCGCCGTAACATTACATATTCTGTGAACATTTCAACTGGGTATCTATTACGGTTCGAAAGGGACAGACGGCCAGACGGCCTGACGGACAAACGGACAGACGGACAGAGAGAAAGACTGACAGACAGACAGACAGACATCGTAGGCTTAGTAATAGGGTCCCGTTTTCATCTTTCGGTACGGAACCCTAAAAAAGGTAATACGTACAAGCGTCAAAATTGCTTGGCATGATCATAAATCCTACACAATCCAAAGTAAAACAGAAAATAATCAAAAATGGCCAAGTGTGAGTCGGTGACCAATTTCTGTTCACCACCGGTTGTCTGTCGTACGATCACTGAAGGTAAAGCGCGGTCGGTAGGTACCTACTTGGATGGATGACCGCCTGAAATGATGAATGAATGTGAAGGTCAAAAAGGGTACAAATACAAGTTGGATAATTAACGCCACCCGTTCGCAAGAATTCGGAACTATAATAAACCCATCAATATTAAGTGCGCGCACCGAATTATACCAATAGCGCCTATCGCCACAAATTGCGACAATTAGAACCAACACGGTATGAATAAAAAGTATGGGTGAGGGTGTGGGTGCGGGTGTGGATGGGAGTGTGGATGTGAGTGTGGATGTGAGTGTGGATGTGAGTGTAGATGTGAGTGTGGATGTGTGCGGGTGTGGGTGTTAGTCGGGGTGTAAGTGTGGGTGTGAGTGTGGGTCCGGGTGTGGGTGCGGGTGTAGGGTGTGAATGTGGATGTGGGTGCAGATGTGGGTGTGAGTGCGGGTGTGAGCGCGGTGTGAGCGCGGGTGTGAGCGCAGGGTAAAAGTGCGGGGTGAGAGTGCGGGTGCGAGTGTGGTTGTGAGCGCGGATGTGAGCGCAGGGTAAAAGTGCGGGGTAAGAGTGCGGGTGCGAGTGTGGGTGTGGGCGCGGGTGTGATTGCAGGATGTGAGTGTGGGTGTAAGTGTGAATGTGGGTGTAAGTGTGAATGAGGGTGTAAGTGTGCATGAAGGAGTGGGTGTGAGTGCGGGGCGTGCGTGTGAGTATGAGTATGAGCGCGGGTTTGAGCGCGGGTTTGAGCGCGGGTTTGAGCGCGGGTATGAGTGCGGGTGTCGTGCGGGGTGTAAGTGCTGGGTGTGAGTGTGGAATTGAGTATGGGTGCTGGTGTGGGTGCGGGTTAGGGTGCGGGTTTAGGTGAGATTGCGGGTACGGGTGTGGGTGCGATTGCGGGTACGGGTGTGAGCGCGGGTGTGAGCGTGTGTGTGAGCAAGGGGTGTGAGTGCGGGGTGTGAGCGCGGATGTGAGCGCGGGTGAGAGCGGGATGTGAGTGTGGGTACGAGCGCGGGTGTGAGCAAACGGTGTGAGTGCAGGGTGTGAGTGCGGGGTGGGATTGTGGGGTGTGAGTATGGGTATGAGCGCAGCATTGAGCGCGGATGTGAGCGCGGATGTGAGCGCGAGTGTGAGCGTGAGTGTGAGCAAGGGGTGTGAGTGCGGGGCGTGAGTGTGAGTATGAGTATGAGCGCGGGTTTGAGCGCGGGTATGAGTGCGGGGTGTCGTGCGGGGTGTAAGTGCTGGGTGTGAGTGTGGAATTGAGTATGGGTGCTGGTGTGGGTGCGGGTTAGGGTGCGGGTTTAGGTGCGATTGCGGGTACGGGTGTGGGTGCGATTGCGGGTACGGGTGTGAGCGCGGGCGTGAGTGCGAGTGGAGTGCGTGGTGTTAGTGCTGGATGTGGGTGTGAGTATGTGTATGAGCGCAGGATTGAGCACGGATGTGAGCGCGGATGTGAGCGCGAGTGTGAGCGTGAGTGTGAGCGTGAGTGTGAGCAAGGCGTGTGAGTGCGGGGCGTGAGTGTGGGTATGAGTATGAGCGCGGGTTTGAGCGCGGATGTGAACGCGGATGTGAGCGCGAGTGTGAGCGTGAGTGTGAGTGTGAGCAAGGGGTGTGAGTGCGGGGCGTGAGTGTGGGTATGAGTATGAGCGCGGGTTTGAGCGCAGTTGTGAGCGCGAGTGTGAGTGCGGGTGTCGTGCGGGGTGTAAGTGCTGGGTGTGAGTGTGGAATTGAGTGTGGGTGCTGGTGTGGGTGCGGGTTAGGGTGCGGGTGTGATTGCGGGTGTGGGTGTGGGCGGGTGTGAGCGCGGGTGTGAGCGCGTGTGGGAGTGTGGGTGCGTGTGTGGGTGCGGGTGCGGGTGCGGGTTGTGAGTGTGGGGTGTGAGTGCGGGTGTAAGTTTGGATGGGAATGTGGGTGTCAGTGTGGGTGTCAGTGTGGGATGTCAGTGCGGGGAGTCAGTGCGGGGCGTCACTGTGGGGTGTTAGTGCGGGGTGTCAGTGCGAGGTGTCAGAGTGGGATGTCAGTGCAGGGTGTCAGTGTGGGGTGTCAGTGCGGGGAGTCAGTGCGGGGCTTCACTGTGGGGTGTTAGTGCGGGGTGTCAGTGCGGGGTGTCAGTGCGAGGTGTCAGTTCGGGGTGTCAGTTCGGGGTGTCTGTGCGGGATGTCAGTGTGGGGTGTCAGTGCGGGGAGTGAGTGTGGATGTGAGTGTGGGTGTTGGTCCAGGTATGGATGCGGGTGTGAGTGTGGATGTGAGTGTAGAGAGTGTGGATCTGAATGGGGGTGCGAGTGTGGATGCGGGTACAAGTGTGAGTGCGGTTGTGAGTGCGGGTATGAGTGCGGGTGTGAGTGCGGGTGTGAGTGCGGGTGTGAGTGCGGGTGTGAGTGTGGATCTGAGTGTGGGTGTGAGTGTGGATGCGGGTGCGGGTGCGAGTGTGAATGCGGGTGTGAGTGCGGGTATGAGTGCGGGTGTGAGTGGGGTGTGAGTGCGGGTTATAATGCGGGTGTGAGTACGAGTTTGGGTGCGATTGTGGGTGTGGGCGCTGTTGTGAGCACGGGTGTGAGCGTGGGCGTGATTGTGAGCGTGAGCGTGCCGTATACCGTGTATGCATTTCCGGTAATTTCCGGTAAAATATACAATGAATAGATATATTTTTTAGCGTAAGAGTGTCTTTATTAACTAAACAATATACAAGCTAATAATACTAACACTACAAATACAGTTAGACTGCCCATTTGAACTGAGACAGTTGAAGGTCTAAAGACAATCCAAATGCTCAAGCCCACTACCAGTTGGCAGCGTACCCAGCATGCTGGCGGCAAACACGCCAGCATTTTGGTCACGCGTCGCATTAACAATTTTGATACGATGAATGTACCTACAAAATGATTGTTCGAAAATACAATGTTTTTTTTTATCTGTGTTTTTTTTTTAAAATGTTTAAAAAAAAACACGTCGCGTGCGAAGCCGCGCCCAAAAAACTAGTTAATACTATATAAAGCTTAATTAATTACCATTCACTGACTCACTTAGATAGTTGTTTGGAGACTTGGGGAGGTATGGGGAGAAATAGGAGTATACACTCATGTAGAGGGGGAGAATGTAAGCTCAGGAAAAATACGGGACCTTCGGAAGGTCAACTCCTCGACGTGGACCCCCCACGGATCTCGGAAAGTAAGACAGGTGGGGGGAAACTGTTTAAACTAAAAATGGATGTTAACCTTGGACCTCTTTAGAGAAATGAAAAAAAACATGGCTCCCATACAAAAAAAAAAAAAACCCATACAAACTTTGGACGTTCGTAACTCGAAAACGGTTCGACATAGGAGGGGGGGGTTCGAACAAATGTCATAGGCGATCGGGGGCCCCAACTGGCGGGGGCCCCCAAATGGATGTTCAGGGGCCCCAAATTTTCAAAATGGTCCTAGGAGGCTGATTTTTTGTTTCAGAGGGTATGTTGGGGTCCTGATTGCATTTTTGAAAATTTTTTTAAGTTTTTTTTTTTTTTAATATAGCTGCCATACAAGGGATTTTTCCACATACCGAGCAAGTGCCGTGGTGAGGCCGTCAGGCCGAACCACGGCACTTGCGAGGTCACAAAGCTCAAGCGAGGCCGCAGGCCGAGCTTGAGCGCCTTAGGACGCGAGGCCGTAGGCCGAGCTCACTGGTGCGAGGTCGTGGTGAGGCCGCAAGGCCGAACCACGACCGTCGCACCAGTCACAGGCACAAGACGGCGAGGCCGCAGGCCGAGCTTCAGCCACGAGCTCAAGCGAGGCCGTAGGCCGAGCTTGAGTTCCAATGGCGCGAGGCCGTAGGCCGAGCCACTGGTGCAAAGGGTCGTGGTGAGGCCGCAAGGCCGAACCACGACCCTTGCACCAGTCACAGGCACAAGTTGGCGAGGCCGCAGGCCGAGCCTCAGCCCCGAGCTCAAGCGAGGCCGTAGGCCGAGCTTGAGTTCCAGTGGCGCGAGGCCGTAGGCCGAGCCACTGGTGCAAAGGGTCGTGGTGAGGCCGCAAGGCCGAACCACGACCCTTGCACCAGTCACAGACAAATTACTGACATTTACGAGGTCACCAGCCGAATTCAGTGCGAGGCCGAAGGCCGAGCCGCTCGTACCCCCTTTGACGAAAAATACTGGATTGGTGGATTTATATGGTTTCTTCGACTGAACTTGAAATTTCTTCTGCGTCTCCACCACCATTAGGAGATTTGTACCCATTCCACTTCAATCTTCATTTTCGGTCATGGATATCAAAAATCATCATCATCATCAGCCAATTTTCTCATGTATTTTGATTTCTTACCCATTTTCAACACACATTCACCGTTTTCTTCAAGTTTTACAAGTCGTACCTAAAGACCCGACCCCAACCCAACAGCACGACGTTCCCGCGGGCCGCTTGCGGCCCGCGCACCCACGCAAAACACTAGTTAATACTATATAAAGCTTAATTACCACTCACTCACTGACTGACATAGTTGTTTGGAGACTTGGGGAGGTATGGGGAGAAATAGGAGTATACACTCATGTAGAGGGGGAGAATGTAAGCTCAGGAAAAATACCTGATCTTCGGAAGGTCAACTCCTCGACGTGGACCCCCCACGGATCTCGGAAAGTAAGACAGGTGGGGGGAAACTGTTTAAACTAAAAATGGATGTTAACCTTGGACCTCTTTAGAGAAACGAAAAAAAATATGGCTCCCATACAAAAAAAAAAAAAACCCATACAAACTTTGGACGTTCGTAACTCGAAAACGGTTCGACATAGGAGTGGGGGGTTCGAACAAATGTCATAGGCGATCGGGGGCCCCAACTGGCAGGGGCCCCCAAAAGGATGTTCAGGGGCCCCAAATTTTCAAAATGGTCCTAGGAGGCTGATTTTTTGTTTCCGAGGGTATGTTGAGGTCCTGATTGCATTTTTGAAATTTTTCTCAAGTTTTTTTTTTTTTTTAATATAGCTGCCATACAAGGGATTTTTCACCATACCGAGCAAGTGCCGTGGTGAGGCCGTCAGGCCGAACCACGGCACTTGCGAGGTCACAAAGCTCAAGCGAGGCCGCAGGCCGAGCTTGAGCGCCTTAGGCCGCGAGGCCGTAGGCCGAGCCCACTGGTGCGAAGGTCGTGGTGAGGCCGCAAGGCCGAACCACGACCGTCGCACCAGTCACAGGCACAAGTCGGCGAGGCCGCAGGCCAAGCTTCAGCCACGAGCTCAAGCGAGGCCGTAGGCCGAGCTTGAGTTCCAATGGCGCGAGGCCGTAGGCCGAGCCACTGGTGCAAAGGGTCGTGGTGAGGCCGCAAGGCCGAACCACGACCCTTGCACCAGTCACAGGCACAAGTTGGCGAGGCCGCAGGCCGAGCCTAAGCCACGAGCTCAAGCGAGGCCGTAGGCCGAGCTTGAGTTCCAGTGGCGCGAGGCCGTAGGCCGAGCCACTGGTGCAAAGGGTCGTGGTGAGGCCGCAAGGCCGAACCACGACCCTTGCACCAGTCACAGACATATTAGTGACATTTACGAGGTCACCAGCCGAATTCAGTGCGAGGCCGTAGGCCGAGCTGCTCGTACCCCCTTTGACGGAACATACTGAATTGGTGGATTTATATGGTTTCTTCGACTGAACTTGAAATTTCTTTTGCGTTTCCACCACCATTAGGAGATTTGTACCCATTCCACTTCAATCTTCATTTTCGGTCATGGATATCAAAAATCATCATCATCATCAGCCAATTTTCTAATGTATAGCCACTTCTTACCCATTTTCAACACACACTCACCGTTTTCTTCAAGTTTTTAAAGTCGAAGTTAAATAGTCGACCCCAACCCAACAGCACGAAGTCCCCGCGGGCCGCTTGCGGCCCGCGCACCCACGCAAAACACTAGTTATACTATATAAAGTTAAATTACCACTGACTCACTCACTGACTTAGATGGTTGTTTGGAGAACTGGGGGGGTTGGGGGGAAAATGTGAATATGAGGTCTCGTAGGGGGGGAGAATGTAAGATCAGGAAAAATACCTGATCTTCGGAAGGTCAACTCCTCGACGTGGACCCCCCACGGATCTCGGAAAGTAAGACAGGTGGGGGGAAACTGTTTCAACTAAAAATGGATGTTAACCTTGGACCTCTTTAGAGAAATGAAAAAAAACATGGCTCCCATACAAAAAAAAAAAAAACCCATACAAACTTTGGACGTTCGTAACTCGAAAACGGTTCGACATAGGAGCGGGGGGTTCGAACAAATGTCATAGGCGATCGGGGGCCCCAACTGGCGGGGGCCCCCAAATGGATGTTCAGGGGCCCCAAATTTTCAAAATGGTCCTAGGAGGCTGATTTTTTGTTTCCGAGGGTATGTTGAGGTCCTGATTGCATTTTTCAAATTTTTTTTAAGTTTTTTTTTTTTTTTAATATAGCTGCCATACAAAGGATTTTTCACCATACCGAGTAAGTGCCGTGGTGAGGCCGTCAGGCCGAACCACGGCACTTGCGAGGTCACAAAGCTCAAGCGAGGCCGCAGGCCGAGCTTGAGCGCCTTAGGACGCGAGGCCGTAGGCCAAGCTCACTGGTGCGAGGTCGTGGTGAGGCCGCAAGGCCGAACCACGACCGTCGCACCAGTCACAGGCACAAGTCGGCGAGGCCGAAGGCCGAGCTTCAGCCACGAGCTCAAGCGAGGCCGTAGGCCGAGCTTGAGTTCCAATGGCGCGAGGCCGTAGGCCGAGCCACTGGTGCAAAGGGTCGTGGTGAGGCCGCAAGGCCGAACCACGACCCTTGCACCAGTCACAGGCACAAGTTGGCGAGGCCGGAGGCCGAGCCTAAGCCACGAGCTCAAGCGAGGCCGTAGGCCGAGCTTGAGTTCCAGTGGCGCGAGGCCGTAGGCCGAGCCACTGGTGCAAAGGGTCGTGGTGAGGCCGCAAGGCCGAACCACGACCCTTGCACCAGTCACAGACAAATTACCGACATTTACGAGGTCACCAGCCGAATTCAGTGCGAGGCCGTAGGCCGAGCTGCTCGTACCCCCTTTGACGGAACATACTAAATTGGTGGATTTATATGGTTTCTTCGACTGAACTTGAAATTTCTTTTGCGTTTCCACCACCATTAGGAGATTTGTACCCATTCCACTTCAATCTTCATTTTCGGTCATGGATATCAAAAATCTTCATCATCATCAGCCAATTTTCTCATGTATTTTGATTTCTTACCCATTTTCAACACACATTCACCGTTTTCTTCAAGTTTTTAAAAGTCAAACACAAGAGTCGACCCCAACCCAACAGCACACCCCCCCCCCGCGGGCCGCTTGCGGCCCGCGCACCCACGCAAAACACTAGTTAATACTATATAAAGCTGAATTACCACTGACTGACTCACTGACTGACTGACATAGTTGTTTGGAGACTTGGGGGGGTTGGGGGGGAAATGTGAATATGAGGTCTTGTAGAGGGGGAGAATGTAAGCTCAGGAAAAATACGGGACCTTCGGAAGGTCAACTCCTCGACGTGGACCCCCCATGGATCTCGGAAAGTAAGACAGGTGGGGGTAAACTGTTTAAACTAAAAATGGATGTTAACCTTGGACCTCTTTAGAGAAATGAAAAAAAACATGGCTCCCATACAAAAAAAAAAAAAACCCATACAAACTTTGGACGTTCGCAACTCGAAAACGGTTCGTTATAGGAGGGGGGGGTTCGAACAAATGTCATAGGCGATCGGGGGCCCCAACTGGCGGGGGCCCCCAAAAGGATGTTCAGGGGCCCCAAATTTTCAAAATGGTCCTAGGAGGCTGATTTTTTGTTTCCGAGGGTATGTTGAGGTCCTGATTGCATTTTTGAAATTTTTTTCAAGTTTTTTTTTTTTTTTAATATAGCTGCCATACAAGGGATTT
This sequence comes from Agriopis aurantiaria, assembly GCA_914767915.1. Taxonomy (NCBI): domain Eukaryota; kingdom Metazoa; phylum Arthropoda; class Insecta; order Lepidoptera; family Geometridae; genus Agriopis; species Agriopis aurantiaria. The sequence continues at coordinate 17,494,321 of OU611988.1, forward strand.
TTCCACATACCGAGCAAGTGCCGTGGTGAGGCCGTCAGGCCGAACCACGGCACTTGCGAGGTCACAAAGCTCAAGCGAGGCCGCAGGCCGAGCTTGAGCGCCTTAGGACGCGAGGCCGTAGGCCGAGCCCACTGGTGCGAAGGTCGTGGTGAGGCCGCAAGGCCGAACCACGACCGTCGCACCAGTCACAGGCACAAATCGGCGAGGCCGCAGGCCGAGCTTCAGCCACGAGCTCAAGCGAGGCCGTAGGCCGAGCTTGAGTTCCAATGGCGCGAGGCCGTAGGCCGAGCCACTGGTGCAAAGGGTCGTGGTGAGGCCGCAAGGCCGAACCACGACCCTTGCACCAGTCACAGACAAATTACTGACATTTACGAGGTCACGAGCCGAATTCAGTGCGAGGCCGTAGGCCGAGCTGCTCGTACCCCCTTTGACGGAACATACTGAATTGGTGGATGTATATGGTTTCTTCGACTGAACTTGAAATTTCTTCAGCGTTTCCACCACCATTAGGAGATTTGTACCCATTCCACTTCAATCTTCGTATCCGGTCATGGAAATCAAAAATCATCATCATCATCAGCCAATTTTCTAATGTATAGCCACTTCTTACCCATTTTCAACACACATTCACCGTTTTCTTCAAGTTTTTTCAAGTCGAACACAAATGACGACCCCAACCTAAGTCAACGACGTCCCCGCGGGCCGCTTGCGGCCCGCGCACCCACGCAAAACACTAGTTCATATTATATAAAGCTGTAACTATTTTCACTATTGACCCAGATACTATGCTAATTGATCTCCCAGAAGGAGCAATCTAGGGTATAGACAATGTACAATGAAAATATAGCCAACATCATGTCGAGTATGAGAAAAGTCTGAAATTACCTGATTGTGGAATTTTCACTATACACACTCAGCTTCCCTCGGAAACTATAACAGTCAGGGGGTTGGTGTTTATAATAGGTAGCTAATTGAAATTTTCACAGAATATGTAATGTTACGGCGGATTAATTAAGAAATAATAAAAATGTCAAAAAGTCAAAACGAAATGGTGGTCCACATACAACAAACGTATTTTTTTAACGTATTTTTGTATTAGCTCTAATGTAAAAACGGTAAACACGTACAAGCTTCAAACTATTGTATGGAAACAAATAATAAATAATGGCCAAGTGCGAGTCAGTGAATAATTTCGGTTCACCGCTGGATCTCGTACGATCACCGAAGTGAAGCAACGTCGGGCGCGGTCGGTACCTACCTATATACTTGGATGGGTGACCGCCTGGGCGTTGATGGGATGTTGTTTATTTGCACAAATGTTTTTTGTTCTTCAGTAGCTAACAAGTTATGTGGTGCTACACAACCCTCAGTGCGCGAGCCCGACTCGCACTTGGCTTGGCTTTATTTGTAACTGTCACGGATCATAAGTGTGACACGCACGCACGACAGACACATCCTCGACAAAAATATTAATTGAGTATAGGTGTTAGGTTCCTCATCAGGGGCATTACGGCTAACTGTTTTATGTGAGTCTGTTTATGTGATTGCGACAAAATTGCGCAACCGCATAACCGTATCGCGGCGCGTTAAGGTTCACGTTCGCCTGATTTTCCGTACTGCGCGTTTTTGAACAGCAAAAAAAAAATATATGTCCCATACTTTTTTTTTTAATACGCACCAAAATCATGTGTCTGTGCAGTTTCACGTCCTTGTGAAAGAAAAATGAAGGGAAGGTATACAATTTTTATGCATTTTTAATGTAGACAGATAAAGCTATTTTTTATATTGAAAAAAAAAATATACACGTGTATCTCGATTTGATTTCTAAATAGATACAGGTGTTTTAAATTTGTTTAAACTATCTTTTAAACTGGACTTTCATAAGATTTTTTATTTTTTTATATAGTACTATAGGAAAAAAATACATAATTTATGATACAGTATTTTTTTTTTTAGTATCGTAATAACTAACTATAATGGTAACTACTATTTGCGTTTAACGTGGTGTTTACCAATACGGCGGGAAATTCAAATTTCATACAGTTTGTAGTCCTATTGGGTAGACCGGGTCGATGACTATTTTTACAAACTTTTAATTAATTTGCAACGTTTGTGGTAAGCTGGTCTGACTTTAGGCAGAGACAGCTATTTGATTGTGCAGATAGGTTTTTTTTCTCTCGCCGTCAAATCATTATATTTTTACTCAACTGTCCAATTATTAAATAATTTAATTAATTGATTATAATAATAATTGCGTTATAATTATGTTATAATTATGTTTCATGTGTAAGTACTTATTTATGTTTATGTGACTTTCAAAATACTGGACCTATTTTGAATTAATGTGTAATGTTCTTGGATAAATTTGTCGTAATTTTTAGTCAGGTATTTAATTTACTTTTTCTTTAAAAAAATAAATAACGGCCAAGTGTGAGTCGGTGACAAATTTTTGTTCATTGCCAACTTAAAACTGGTAATTTTGTTACTTGGACGACCTTATCATTTCTCTCACCGAATCGAAATGCCACATTTAACTAATTTTGAAGTTGTTTTTTATTTAATTGATAATATTAGTATATTTTGTGGTGGGACGGAACCCTCAGTGCGCGAGCCCAACTCGCACTTGGCCGATTTATTTGTATTTACATACATTGATATTTTCTGCTTGACAATTTTCGTTACTTATATTAATATATGTAAGGTGGGACAGACAGACAGACAGACTGACAGTGTAGGCATAGCTATAGGGTCCCATTTACACACATTGCGTATGGAATCGTAAAAAGTGAAGACATAAAAAAATTAAAGACGCTTTACGTATTACCGTTTTAACATTAGAGCTAATACACAAATTACGTTAAAAAATACGTTTATTTTTGTTTTGTTTTTACTTTTTTTTATAATTTCTTAGTTAATCCGCCGTAACATTACATATTCTGTGAACATTTCAACTGGCTATCTATTACGGTGCGAAAGGGACAGACGGCCAGACGGACAGACAGACAGACAGACATCGTAGGCTTAGTAATAGGGTCCCGTTTTCCTCTTTCGGTACGGAACCCTAAAAACGGTAATACGTACAAGCGTCAAAATTGCTTGGCATGAATATATCATAAATCCTACACAATCTAAAGTAAAACAGAAAATAATCAAAAATGGCCAAGTGTGAGTCGGTGACAAATTTCTGTTCACGTCGTACGATCACTGAAGGTCCAGCGCGGTCGGTAGGTACCTACTTGGATGGATAACCGCCTGAAATAATGAATGAATGTGAAGGTCAAAGGGTACAAATACAAGTTGAATAGCGCCGCCACCCGTTTGCAAGGATTCGGAACTAACCCACTCACCAATATTAAGTGCGCAATCTGAATTATACCAATAGCGCCTATTGATTGCCACAAACCGCGCCAATGAGAACCAACACCGTATGAATAAAAATGCGTGGGGTGTGAGTGTGGGTGTGACTATGGGTTTGAGCGCGGGATTGAGTGCGAATGTGAGCGTGAGTGTGAGCAAGGGGTGTGAGTGCGGGGTGTGAGTGTGGGTGTGGTGAGTGTGGGTACGAGCGCGGGTGTGAGCAAACGGTGTGAGTGCAGGGTGTTAGTGCGGGGTGGGAGTGTGGGGTGTAAGTGTGGGTGTGAGTATGGGTTTGAGCGCGGGATTGAGTGCGAATGTGAGCGTGAGTGTGAGCAAGGGGTGTGAGTGCGGGGTGTGAGCGCGGATGTGAGCGCGGATGAGAGCGGGGTGTGAGTGTGGGTGTGGTGAGTGTGGGTACGAGCGCGGGTGTGAGCAAACGGTGTGAGTGCAGGGTGTTAGTGCGGGGTGGGAGTGTGGGGTGTAAGTGTGGGTATGAGCGCAGCATTGAGCGCGGATGTGAGCGCGGATGTGAACGCGAGTGTGAGCGTGAGTGTGAGCAAGGGGTGTGAGTGCGGGGCGTGAGTGTGAGTGTGAGTATGAGTATGAGGTGGGTTTGAGCGCGGGTTTGAGCGCGGGTGTGAGCGCGAGTGTGAGTGCGGGGTGTAAGTGCTGGGTGTGTGTGGAATTGAGTATGGGTGTTGGTGTGGGTGCTGGTTAGGGTGCGGGTTTAGGTGCGGGTGTGGGTGCGATTGCGGGTGTGGGTGCATTTGCGGGTACGGGTGTGAGCGCGGGCGTGAGTGCGAGTGGAGTGCGTGGTGTTAGTGCTGGATGTGGGTGTGGGTGCGTGCGCGAGAGTGAGCATGAGTGTGAGCGCGGGTGTGAGTGCGGGGTGTGAATGCGGGCTGTGAGTGTGGATGTGAGTGCGAGTGTGGCTGTGGGTGTGGGTAGGAGTGCGGTTGTGAGTGTGGATGTGGGTGTGGGTGTGGGTGTGAATGTGGGTGAGGGTGGGAGTGCGGGTGCAAGTGTGGGTGTGAATGTGAGTGTGAGCGTGGGTGTGAGCACGTGAGTGAGCATGAGTGTGAGCGCGGGTGCGAGTGCGTGTGTGAGTGTGAGTGTGAGCGCATGTGGAAGTGTGGGTGCGTGTGTGAGTGCAGGTGCGGGTGTGGGGTGTGAGTGTGGGGTGTGAGTGCGGGTGTAAGTTTGGATGGGAGTGTGGGTTTCAGTGTGGGGTGTCAGTGCCGGGTGTCAGAGCGGGGTTTCAGTGTGGGGTGTCAGTGCGGGGAGTCAGTGCGGGGTGTCAGTGCGGGGAGTCAGTGCGGGGTGTCACTGTGGGGTGTCAGTGCGGGGTGTCAGTTCGAGGTGTTAGTGCGGGCTGTCTGAGCGGTGTGTCAGTGTGGGGTGTCAGTGCGGGGAGTGAGTGTGGATGTGATTGAGGGTGTTGGTCCAGGTATGGATGCGGGTGTTGGTGGGGGTGTGAGTGCGGGTGTGAGTGTGGATGGGGGTGCGAGTGTGGATGCGGGTACGAGTGTGAATGCGGGTGTGAGTGCGGGTGTGAGTGGGGATCTGAGTGTGGATGTGAGTGTGGGTTTGAGTGTGGATGCGGGTTGTGAGTGTGGGGTGTGAGTGCGGGTGTAAGTTTGGATGGGAGTATGGGTGTCAGTGTGGGGTGTCAGTGCCGGGTGTCAGAGCGGGGTTTCAGTGTGGGGTGTCAGTGCGGGGAGTCGTGCGGGGTGTCAGTGCGGGGTGTCACTGTGGGGTGTCAGTGCGGGGTGTCAGTTCGGGGTGTTAGTTCGGGGTGTCTGAGCGGTGTGTCAGTGTGGGGTGTCAGTGCGGGGAGTGAGTGTGGATGTGATTGAGGGTGTTGGTCCAGGTATGGATGCGGGTGTTGGTGGGGGTGTGAGTGCGGGTGTGAGTGTGGATGGGGGTGCGAGTGTGGATGCGGGTACGAGTGTGAATGCGGGTGTGAGTGCGGGTGTGAGTGGGGATCTGAGTGTGGATGTGAGTGTGGGTTTGAGTGTGGGTGCGGGTTGTGAGTGTGGGGTGTGAGTGCGGGTGTAAGTTTGGATGGGAGTATGGGTGTCAGTGTGGGGTGTCAGTGCCGGGTGTCAGAGCGGGGTTTCAGTGTGGGGTGTCAGTGCGGGGAGTCGTGCAGGGTGTCAGTGCGGGGTGTCACTGTGGGGTGTCAGTGCGGGGTGTCAGTTCGGGGTGTTAGTTCGGGGTGTCTGAGCGGTGTGTCAGTGTGGGGTGTCAGTGCGGGGAGTGAGTGTGGATGTGATTGTGGGTGTTGGTCCAGGTATGGATGCGGGTGTGGGTGCGGGTGTGGGTGCGGGTGTGGGTGCGGGTGTGAGTGTAGATGTGAGTGTGGAACTGAATGGAGGTGCGAGTGTAGATGCGGGTACGAGTGTGAATGCGGGTGTGAGTGCGGGTGTGAGTGGGGATCTGAGTGTGGATGGGAGCGTGGGTGTGAGTGTGGGTGCGGGTTGTGAGTGTAGGGTGTGAGTGCGGGTGTAAGTTTGGATGGGAATGTGGGTGTCAGTGTGGGTGTCAGTGCGGGGTGTCAGAGTGGGGTGTCAGTGCAGGGTGTCAGTGTGGGGTGTCAGTGCGGGGAGTCAGTGCGGGGTGTCACTGTGGGGTGTTAGTGCGGGGTGTCACTGTGGGGTGTTAGTGCGGGGTGTCAGTGCGAGGTGTCAGTTCGGGGTGTCAGTTCGGGGTGTCTGTGCGGGATGTCAGTGTGGGGTGTCAGTGCGGGGTGTGAGTGTGGATGTGAGTGTGGGTGTTGGTCCAGGTATGGATGCGGGTGTGGGTGCGGGTGTGGATGTGAGTGTAGAGAGTGTGGATCTGAATGGGGGTGCGAGTGTGGATGCGGGTACAAGTGTGAATGCGGGTGTGAGTGCGGGTGTGAGTGCGGGTGTGAGTGCGGGTGTGAGTGCGGGTGTGAGTGCGGGTGTGAGTGCGGGTGTGAGTGGGGATCTGAGTGTGGATCTGAGTGTGGGTGTTGATGCGGGTGCGGGTGCGAGTGTGAATGCGGGTGTGAGTGCGGGTATGAGTGCGGGTGCGAGTGGGGTGTGAGTGCGGGCTATAATGCGGGTGTGAGTACGAGTGTGGGTGCGATTGTGGGTGTGGGCGCGTTTGTGAGCACGGGTGTGAGCGTGGGCGTGATTGTGAGCGTGAGCGTGCCGTATACCGTGTATGCATTTCCGGTAATTTCCGGTAAAATATACAATGAATAGATATATTTTTTAGGGTAAGAGTGCCTTTATGAACTAAACAATATAGGTACAAGCTAATACTAACACTACAAATACAGTTAGACTGCCCATTTGAACTGAGACACTTGAAGGTCTAAAGACAATCCAAATGCTCAAGCCCACTACCAGTTGGCAGCGTACCCAGCATGCTGGCGGCAAACACGCCAGCATTTTGGTCACGTTGATACGATGAATGTACCTACAAAATGATTGTTCGAAAATACAATGGTTTTTTTAATCTTAAATGTTTAAAAAAAAAACACGTCGCGTGCGAAGCCGCGCCCAAAAAACTAGTTAATACTATATAAAGTTAAATTACCACTGACTCACTCACTGACTGACTTAGATAGTTGTTTGGAGACTTGGGGGGGTATGGGGGGAAATGTAAGTATGAGGTCTTGTAGGGGGGGAGAATGTAAGCTCAGGAAAAATACGGGACCTTCGGAAGGTCAACTCCTCGACGTGGACCCCCCATGGATCTCGGAAAGTAAGACAGGTGGGGGGAAACTGTTTAAACTAAAAATGGATGTTAACCTTGGACCTCTTTAGAGAAATGAAAAAAAACATGGCTCCCATACAAAAAAAAAAAAACCCATACAAACTTTGGACGTTCATAACTCGAAAACGGTTCGACATAGGAGGGGGGGGGTTCGAACAAATGTCATAGGCGATCGGGGGCCCCAACTGGCGGGGGCCCCCAAATGGATGTTCAGGGGCCCCAAATTTTCAAAATGGTCCTAGGAGGCTGATTTTTTGTTTCCGAGGGTATGTTGAGGTCCTGATTGCATTTTTGAATTTTTTTTCAAGTTTTTTTTTTTTTTTAATATAGCTGCCATACAAGGGATTTTTCCACATACCGAGCAAGTGCCGTGGTGAGGCCGTCAGGCCGAACCACGGCACTTGCGAGGTCACAAAGCTCAAGCGAGGCCGCAGGCCGAGCTTGAGCGCCTTAGGACGCGAGGCCGTAGGCCGAGCCACTGGTGCGAGGGTCGTGGTGAGGCCGCAAGGCCGAACCACGACCGTCGCACCAGTCACAGGCACAAATCGGCGAGGCCGCAGGCCGAGCTTCAGCCACGAGCTCAAGCGAGGCCGTAGGCCGAGCTTGAGTTTCAATGGCGCGAGGCCGTAGGCCGAGCCACTGGTGCAAAGGGTCGTGGTGAGGCCGCAAGGCCGAACCACGACCCTTGCACCAGTCACAGGCACAAGTTGGCGAGGCCGCAGGCCGAGCTTCAACCACGAGCTCAAGCGAGGCCGTAGGCCGAGCTTGAGTTCCAATGGCGCGAGGCCGTAGGCCGAGCCACTGGTGCAAAGGGTCGTGGTGAGGCCGCAAGGCCGAACCACGACCCTTGCACCAGTCACAGGCACAAGTCGGCGAGGCCGCAGGCCGAGCCTAAGCCACGAGCTCAAGCGAGGCCGTAGGCCGAGCTTGAGTTCCAGTGGCGCGAGGCCGTAGGCCGAGCCACTGGTGCAAAGGGTCGTGGTGAGGCCGCAAGGCCGAACCACGACCCTTGCACCAGTCACAGACAAATTTTTGACATTTACGAGGTCACCAGCCGAATTCAGTGCGAGGCCGAAGGCCGAGCCGCTCGTACTCCCCTTGACGGAACATACTGAATTGGTGGATTTATATGGTTTCTTCGACTGAACTTGAAATTTCTTCTGCGTTTCCACCACCATTAGGAGATTTGTACCCATTCCACTTGGATCTTCATTTTCGGTCATGGAAATCAAAAATCATCATCATCATCAGCCAATTTTCTCATGTATTACGTCTTCTTACCCATTTTCAACACACATTCACCGTTTTATTCAAGTTTTTAAAGTCGAAGTTAAATAGTCGACCCCAACCCAACAGCACACCCCCCCCCGCGGGCCGCTTGCGGCCCGCGCACCCACGCAAAACACTAGTTCATTCATATTATATAAAGCTGTAACTATTGACTGACTGACTGACCCAGATAGAACGCTAATTGATCTCCCAGAAGGAGTCATCGGGGGTATAAACAATGTACGGTGAAAGTATAGACACAATCAAGTCGAGTATGAGAAAAATCCGAAATTACCTGATTGTGGAATTTTCACTATACACACTCAGCTTCCCTCGGAAACTATAACAGTCAGGGGGGTGGTGTTTGAACTAAAATTGACCAACATCTTGGGAGTTTTTTGAATCATACAAAAAAAACATGGCTCCCATACAAAAAAACACTTCTCCCATACAAAATTAATTCACTCATATCTCTGAAACGGTAAGAGATGATGGGGTCCCGTTCGACCAAATGTCATAGGTGGTCACGGGGGCTACACGGTGGGGGTAAAAAAAATCCAAAATGGCGGATTCAAAATGGCGGCCAAATTTCAAAATGGTCTGAGGGGATTGATTTTTGGCATCCGGGAGGTTTCGAGGTCTCCGATTCCATTTCTGAAAGAAATTTTTGAATTCCACCATTTTTTAAGATGGCCCCCATACAAGCATATTTTCTGACATCCAAATGGACCTTTGACCCAGAAGACATATGAAAAGTTCACATTTATGTTCAGTTTTGTCCACAAAACAGCTTTATTAATATGAAAAGTCACCAAAGTGACCGGCAAGTGGATCATCGCTGACGCATCGTGTACTTCCCTCAGAAAGTATAATAGATACGGGGGTGGTGTTTGAACAAAAAATGTCACAAACCTTGGTACTTTTTTGAATTTGTAAAAAAAATACACATCCCATACAATTTTTTTTTTCAGACATCTCAAAATCACGTGTCTGGGCCGTTTTAAGTCCATAGTGGAAAAAAATGAAGGAAAGGTATAATTTTTTTTTATGCACGTTTGATGTAGACAGATGAAGCTATTTTTATATCAAAAAAAAAACATGTGTATCTCGATTCGATTTTGAAATACAGGTGTTTTTATTTTTTGAAACTATCTTTTAAACCGGACTTTCATAAGAAAATATTTTAATACAGTACTACAGGAAAAAATACATTATTTACGATACAATATTTTTTTTAGTATCGTTTCATAATAAAAAATCGATTAAATCGATTTACAATTCAATTAAATATATTACCCCAGTAACTATACACTATTCTATGCCATTGTTTACGCGATGCTCACAGGTGAAGACTGACATTTTGGGCTTAAAAAATGAGCCTTAATGTTATATGTACCAGAGTTCATTTAATTGTTGTTTGTACTTGGGGCTAATTGGAACAAATTGGCTACCGGTTTTATATGTAAAGCACACTTTGCTGGTATTTTTAGACTTTGTTACAATGCGTGACGGTTTATCTGTTTGTTTTTTGGGTTAAAAGATAAGGTGGTCTGACTGTGGTCAAACTCAATTCATAGTTATGAACACCGTATCTCGGCGCAATAAGAGTCAGGTTCGTGTATTTAATTTCCCGCAGTCACCTGAACTCGCGTAGAGCTCACGGTACAGCCCTCAAATTCTATTTGAAAATGGATGGGGTCCAGATGGAAATATCGGGTTACATAATTATTTAAGCCATCTAGAAAACCGCAAAGACCCAAACTCGACTAAAGACATTTCGATCGATAGAAAAAAAAAACGCTTTACTACGCTTTGTTTATTTCAATTCAGTGGTTATCAAAAACTATTGTTCTATCTTTGACATGTTGTCCGATTCATAGGAGGGATGGACAGACAGACAGACAGACAGCGTAGGCATAGTAATAGGGTCCCGTTTACACTTATTGCGTATGGAACCGTAAACATTGCCTCCGTGTTACTAGGTAACGTACTACATTCAGTAGGTAGGTAAGTATAATTTAGTTGTTTGTTTGTCCGTTAGCATTCGGCTAATCGGATTTTATCTTTTTTCAAATATCTAAGTAATATTGATATTATTAGGTGTCATACATACAACATAAAATAAAAGCTTTTTGTATGTGATAAATTCGTGAGAATCAATTTTTTTCCGTGTTCAATTATGCATATTTTTTTATGCATCGCAGTTACGTTTTTACCCGACTGCCCAATATGGAGGGAGATTGTTAAACTTAAACGGCTTGTATTAGGTGTGTTTTATTTTGAAATTGGATTTTTAGGGTTCCGTACCCAAACGATAAAAAAGGGACCCTATTACTAAGCCTAGGATGTCTGTCTGTCAGTCTGTCCGTTCGGTTGTACCTTTCGAACCGTAATATAGATAGCTAATTGAAATTTTAACAGAATATGTAATATTACGGCGGATTAATTGGGAAATAATAAAAAAGTCAAAACTAAATGTTGGTCCACATATAACAAACGTATTTTTTTACGTATTTTTGTATTAGCTCTAATGTTAAAACGGTAATACGTACAAACGTCAAACTTTGCGTGATTATAGAACATATTTTCTAAAGTATAAAAACAAATAATAAATAATGGCCAAGTGCGAGTCAGTGAAACATTTCGGTTCACCACTGGACCTCGTACGATCACCGAAGTAAAGCAACGTCGGGCGCGGTCGAATGGGTGACCACCTGGGCGTTGATAGGATGTTGTATAGGTATTTGCAAAATTTTTTTTTGTTCTTTAGTAGCTAACAAGTTAAGTGGTGCATCAAAACCCTCAGTGCGCGAGCCCGACTCGCACTTGACTTGGCTTTATTTGTAACTGTCACGGATCATAAGTGTGACACGCACGCACGACAGACACATCCTCGACAAAAATATTAATTGAGTATAGGTGTTAGATTTCTCATCAGGGGCATTACGGCCACCTGTTTTATGTGATTGCGACAAAATTGCGAAACCACATAACCGTATCGCGGCGCGTTAAGGTTCACGTTAGCGTGATTTTCCGTATTGCGCTTTTTGAATCTGCAAAAAAAATATACGTCCCATACAATATTTTTTTTTTCATATGAACCAAAATCACGTGTCTGTGCAGTTTCACGTCCATTGTGGAAAAAAAATGAAGGGAAAGTATAGAATTTTTTATGCATTTTTAATGTAGACAGATAAAGGGAGTTTTCGAGGTACCCAATTCCATCTCTGAAATCAGTTTTTGAATTCTGCCATTTTTCAGGATGGCTGCCATACAAGCATATTTTCTAACATCCAAATGGACACCTCTGACCAAGAAGACATCATGAAATGCATTTTTTATGTAGACAGATGAAGCTTATTTTATGTTAAAAAAAAACATATGTATCTCGATTCTATTTTGAAATACAGTTTTTATTTTTTGAAACTAACTTTTAAACTGGACTTTCATAAGAAAATATTTCGATACAGTACTATAGGAAAAAATACATAATTTACGATACAATATTTTTTTAGTATCATTTCATAATAAAAAATAGATTAAATCGATTTACAATTCAATTAAATATTGCCTCTGTAACTATACACTATTCTATATGCCAATGTTCACGAGATGTTTACGTGAAGACACGTCATTGCCTGTGACATTTTGGGCTTATAAAAATGAGCCTTAATGTTAAGAGTACCAGAGTTCATTTAGTTATTGTTTGTACTTAGGGCACAATGGAAAGGAAAAAAGTACCTGCCTGCACGCTCTGTCCTAACGGTTTTTTTTTTAAAATGTAAAGCACACTTTGCTGTTATTTTTAGACTTTGTTACAATGTGTGACGGTTTATCTGTTTGTTTTTTGGGTTAAAAGATAAATTGGTCTGACTGTAGTACGCAAACACTGGGCGCCCGTACAAACCGATTCAAATGAAAACTATATCTCGCTCGGCGCAATAAGGGTCATTTTCCCGCAACCACCTAATCTCGCGTAGAGCACTCAAGTTCTACTTGAAAATTGATTAGGTATTATTTAATTATTATTTCAATTGTTTTTAGTAAGCCATCTAAACAACCGCAAAGACCTAAACACGACTAAAGACATTTCTGATTTGCGCTTTTCTCCCTGTTTGTAATTTGATTCAATGGTTATCGGTGGTTATCAACAACTATTGTTCTTTCTTTGACATGGTATTTGATTCATAGGAGGGAGGCGACAGACAGACAGCGTAGGCATAGTAATAGGGTCCCGTTTACACCCATTGCGTATGGAACCGTAAAAATTGCCCCGCGTAACTATAAGGTACTACATTTAGTGAGTAGGTATGTATAATTTAGTTCTTGGTTTGTCCGTTAGCATTCGGCTAACATCACAGCTACGTTTTTACCCGACTGCCCAATATGGAGGGAGATAGTTAAACTTAAACGGCTTGAATTAGGTGTATATTATTTTGCAATTGGATTTTTAGGGTTCCGTACCTAAACGGTAAAAAAGAGACCCTATTACTAAGCCTACGATGTCTGTCTGTTTGTCCGTCTGTCCTACCTATTGACGGTTGTACTATTTGAACCGTAATAGGTAGCTAATTGAAATTTTCAAAGAATATGTAATGTTACGGCGGATTAATTAAGAAATAATAAAAATGTCAAAAAGTCAAAACGAAATGGTGGTCCACATACAACAAACGTATTATTTTAACGTATTTTTGTATTAGCTCTAATGTAAAAACGGTAAACACGTACAAGCTTCAAACTATTGTATGGAAACAAATAATAAATAATGGCCAAGTGCGAGTCAGTGAATAATTTCGGTTCACCGCTGGATCTCGTACGATCACCGAAGTGAAGCAATGTCGGGCGCGGGCGGTACCTACCTATATACTTGGATGGGTGACCGCCTGGGCGTTGATGGGATGTTGTTTATTTGCACAAATGTTTTTTGTTCTTTAGTAGCTAACAAGTTATGTGGTGCTACACAACCCTCAGTGCGCGAGCCCGACTCGCACTTGGCTTGGCTTTATTTGTAACTGTCACGGATCATAAGTGTGACACGCACGCACGACAGACACATCCTCGACAAAAATATTAATTGAGTACTTATAGGTGTTAGGTTCCTCATCAGGGGCATTACGGCTAACTGTTTTATGCGAGTCTGTTTATGTGATTGCGACAAAATTGCGCAACCGCATAACAGTATCGCGGCGCGTTAAGGTTCACGTTCGCCTGATTTTCCGTACTGCGCATTTTTGAATCAGCAAAAAATAAATATATGTCCCATACTTTTTTTTAATACGCACCAAAATCATGTGTCTGTGCAGTTTCACGTCCTTGTGAAAGAAAAATGAAGGGAAGGTATACAATTTTTATGCATTTTTAATGTAGACAGATAAAGCTATTTTTTATATTGAAAAAAAAAATACATGTGTATCTCGATTTGATTTCTAAATAGATACAGGTGTTTTAAATTTGTTTAAACGATCTTTTAAACTGGACTTTCATAAGATTTTTTTATTTTTTTATATAGTACTATAGGAAAAAATACATAATTTACGATACAGTTTTTTTTTTTAAGTATCGTTTCATAATAACTAACTATAATGGTGTACTATTTGCGTTTAAGGTGGTGTTTACCAAAGCAGCGGAAAATTCAAATTTCATACAGTTTGTAGTCCTATTGGGTAGACCGGGTCGATGACTATTTTTACAAACTTTTAATTAATTTGCAACGTTTGTAAGTAAGCTGGTCTGACTTTAGGCAGAGACAGCTATTTGATTGTGCAGATAGGTTTTTTTTCTCTCGCCGTCAAATCATTATATTTTTACTCGACTGTCCTGTCCAATTATTAATTAATTTAATTAATTGATTATAATAATAATTGCGTTATAATTATGTTTCATGTGTAAGTACTTATTTATGTTTATGTGACTTCCAAAATACTGGACCTATTTTGAATTAATGTGTAATGTTCTTGGATAAATTTGTCGTAATTTTTAGTCAGGTACTTAATTTACTTTTTCTTTCAAAAAATAAATAACGGCCAAGTGTGAGTCGGTGACAAATTTTTGTTCATTGCCAACTTAAAACTGGTAATTTTGTTACTTGGACGACCTTATCATTTCTCTCACCGAATCGAAATGCCACATTTAACTAATTTTGAAGTTGTTTTTTATTTAATTGATAATATTAGTATATTTTGTGGTGGGACGGAACCCTCAGTGCGCGAGCCACTCGCACTTGGCCGATTTATTGGTATTTACATACATTGATATTTTCTGCTTGACAATTTTCGTTACTTATAATATTACTTATAATAATATATGTAAGGTGGGACAGACAGACAGACTGACAGTGTAGGCATAGCTATAGGGTCCCATTTACACACATTGCGTATGGAATCGTAAAAAGTGAAGACATAAAAAAATTAAAGACGCTTTACGTATTACCGTTTTAACATTAGAGCTAATACACAAATTACGTAAAAAAATACGTTTATTTTTGTTTTGTTTTTACTTTTTTTTCTATAATTTCTTAGTTAATCCGCCGTAACATTACATATTCTGTGAACATTTCAACTGGCTGTCTATTACGGTGCGAAAGGGACAGACAGCCAGACGGACAAACGGACAGACGGACAGAGAGAAAGACTGACAGACAGACAGACAGACAGACATCGTAGGCTTAGTAATAGGGTCCTGTTTTCCTCTTTCGGTACGGAACCCTAAAAACGGTAATACGTACAAGCGTCAAAATTGCTTGGCATGATCATAAATCCTACACAATCTAAAGTAAAACAGAAAATAATCAAAAATGGCCAAGTGTGAGTCGGTGACAAATTTCTGTTCAAGTCGTACGATCACTGAAGGTCCAGCGCGGTCGGTAGGTACCTACTTGGATGGATAACCGCCTGAAATAATGAATGAATGTGAAGGTCAAAGGGTACAAATACAAGTTGAATAGCGCTGCCACCCGTTTGCAAGGATTCGGAACTAACCCACTCACCAATATTAAGTGCGCGATTTGAATTATACCAATAGCGCCTATTGCCACAAACCGCGCCAATGAGAACCAACACGGTATGAATAAAAAGTATTTTATTTTATCTTATTTTTTATGAGTATTTTGTGTCATGTTGATTCTCATTAGCGCTGTGGGCGGGTGTGGGTGTGAGTGCGGGGTGTGAGTGCAGGGTGTGATTGCGGGGTGGGAGTGTGGGGTGTGAGTGTGGGTGTGACTATGGGTTTGAGCGCGGGATTGAGTGCGAATGTGTGCGTGAGTGTGAGCAAGGGGTGTGAGCGCGGGTGAGAGCGGGGTGTGAGTGTGGGTGTGGTGAGTGTGGGTACGAGCGCGGGTGTGAGCAAACGGTGTGAATGCAGGGTGTTAGTGCGGGGTGGGAGTGTGGGGTGTAAGTGTGGGTGTGAGTATGGATATGAGCGCGGATGTGAGCGCGGATGTGAACGCGAGTGTGAGTGTGAGTGTGAGCAAGGGGTGTGAGTGCGGGGCGTGAGTGTGAGTGTGAGTATGAGTATGAGGTGGGTTTGAGCGCGGGTTTGAGCGCGGGTGTGAGCGCGAGTGTGAGTGCGGGTGTCGTGCGGGGTGTAAGTGCTGGGTGTGTGTGGAATTGAGTATGGGTGCTGGTGTGGGTGCGGGTTAGGGTGTGGGTGCGATTGCGGGTACGGGTGTGAGCGCGGGCGTGAGTGCGAGTGGAGTGCGTGGTGTTAGTGCTGGATGTGGGTGCGTGCGCGAGAGTGAGCATGAGTGTGAGCGCGGGTGTGAGTGCGGGGTGTGAATGCGGGCTGTGAGTGTGGATGTGAGTGCGAGTGTGGCTGTGGGTAGGAGTGCGGTTGTGAGTGTGGATGTGGGTGTGAGTGTGGGGTGTGGATGTGGGTGAGGGAGGGAGTGCGGGTGCAAGTGTGGGTGTGAATGCGAGCGTGAGCGTGGGTGTGAGCACGTGAGTGAGCATGAGTGTGAACGCGGGTGCGAGTGCGTGTTGAGTGTGAGCGTGAGCGTATGTGGGAGTGTGGGTGCGTGTGTGGGTGCAGGTATGGGTGCGGGTGTGGGGTATGAGTGTTGGGTATAAGTGCGGGTGTAAGTTTGGATGGGAGTGTGGGTGTCAGTGTGGGGTTTCAAGTGCCGGGTGTCAGTGCGGGGAGTGAGTGTGGATGTGATTGTGGGTGTTGGTCCAGGTATGGATGCGGGTGTGGATGCGGGTGTGAGTGTGGATGTGAGTGTGGATCTGAATGGGGGTGCGAGTGTGGATGCGGGTACGAGTGTGAATGCGGGTGTGAGTGGGGATCTGAGTGCGGGTGCGGGTGTGGGTTTGGGTGTGCGTGTGGGTGCGGGTGTCGTGCGGGGTGTAAGTGCGGGGTGTAAGTGCTGGGTGTAAGTGCTGGGTGTGAGTGTGGTATAGAGTGTGGGTGCTGGTGTGGGTGCGGGTTTAGGTGCGGGTGTGGGTGTGATTGCGGGTACGGGTGTGGGTGCGATTGCGGTTACGGGTGTGAGCGCGGGTGTGCGTGCGAGTGGAGTGCGTGGTGTTAGTGCTGGGTGTGGGTGTGTGTGTGTGCGCGAGAGTGAGCATGAGTTTGAGTGCGAGTGTGAGAGCGGGTGTGAGCGCGGATATGAGCGTGTGTGTTAGCGCGGATGTGAGCGTGTGTGTTAGCGCGGGTGTGAGCGCGGGTGAGGGTGGGTGTGAGCATGAGTGTGAGTGCGGGTGTGAGTGCGGGGGTCAGAGTGGGGTGTCAGTGCAGGGTGTCAGTGTGGGGTGTCAGTGCGGGGAGTCAGTGCGGGGTGTCACTGTGGTGTTAGTGCGGGGAGATAGTGCGGGGTGTCAGTGCGGGGTTTCAGTGCGGGGTGTCAGTTCGGGGTGTCAGTGCGGGGTGTCAGTGCGGGGTGGGAGTGTGGGGTGTGGGTGTGAGTCTGGGTTTGAGCGCGAGATTGAGTGCGAATGTGAGCGCGAGTGTGAGCGTGAGTGTGAGCAAAGGGTGTAAGTGCGGGGTGTGAGCGCGGATGTGAGCGCGGGGGAGAGCGGGGTGTGAGTGTGGGTGTGGTGAGTGTGGGTACGAGCGCAGGTTTGAGTGCGGGTGTGAGCAAACGGTGTGAGTGCAGGGTGTGAGTGCGGGGCGGGAGTGTGGGGTGTAAGTGTGGGTGTGAGTATGGGTATGAGCGCAGGATTGAGCGCGGATGTGAGCGCGGATGTGAGCACGAGTGTGAGCGTGAGTGTGAGCAAGGGGTGTTAGTGCGGGGCGTGAGTGTGGGTATGAGTATGAGCGCGGGTTTGAGCGCGGTTGTGAGCGCGAGTGTGAGTGCGGGTGTCGTGCGGGGTGTAAGTGCTGGGTGTGAGTGTGGAATTGAGTGTGGGTGCGGGTTAGGGTGCGGGTGTGGGTGCGGATGTGGGTGCGATTGTGGGTACGGGTGTGAGCGCGGGCGTGAGCGCGTGTGGGAGTGTGGGTGCGGGTGTTGGGTTGTGAGTGCGGGTGTAAGTTTGGATGGGAATGTGGGTGTCAGTGCGGGTGTCAGTGCGGGGTGTCAGTGCGGGGTGTCAGAGTGGGGTGTCAGTGCAGGGTGTCAGTGTGGGGTGTCAGTGCGGGGAGTGAGTGTGGGTGTGAGTGCGGGTTAGAATGCGGGTGTGAGTACGAGTGCGGATGCGATTGTGGGTGTGGGCGCGGTTGTGAGCACGGGTGTGAGCGTGGGCGTGATTGTGAGCGTGAGCGTGCCGTATACCGTGTATGCATTTCCGGTAATTTCCGGTAAAATATACAATGAATAGATATATTGTTTAGGGTAAGAGTGCCTTTATGAACTAAACAATATAGGTACTAACACTACAAATACAGTTAGACTGCCCATTTGAACTGAGACACTTGAAGGTCTAAAGACAATCCAAATGCTCAAGCCCACTAACAGTTGGCAGCGTACCCAGCATGCTGGCGGCAAACACGCCAGCATTTTGGTCACGCGTCGCATTAACCATTTTGATACGATGAATGTACCTACAAAATGATTGTTCGAAAATACAATGTTTTTTTTTTGTTTTTTTTGTTTTTTATCTTAAATGTTTTAAAAAAAAACACGTCGCGTGCGAAGCCGCGCCCAAAAAACTAGTATTTAGTATAATGTCTCAATTGATATTGGAACAACAACCGGCTACGTGGTCTGACTCGCGGGTAATTTTGAGACTGCCAATCATAGACGCCGACAGTGGCGCCGCCGGTGCATGTGATTGCTTGCTTGAATAGCCAATCGCAGGCACCGGCGTTCGCGCCGTCTGGGCATGAACAATGGCGATAAGGAGTCGTATAAAACGATGAAGAGTCAGCCCACTAGCTCTCTGTTCTGTTTCGTACTTCGTGGCTTCACGTTCATTTAGTTGTTGAAGAAGTTAATTATCCACTATAATAATTGTAATAATATAATATAAAGTGAAATATAGAGGTGAAATTAACCATGTAAGTACAGTTTTATTACTTAAATCCTATCCCTGCCAGTGTAAGTGTAGGTAGAAACAGTGGTCCAACCAGATTATGCATTACAAAATACTGGGTGTGCCATTATTTCAGAAACGGGATGAACTAAAAACGCCCTAAAACTAATAATATACATGATGCTGTGTAGCCAATTTGTTTAATTAGAAATGTGTTAACCTATTAATTTGCTTTCAAAAACGAAAATTGGTCAGGGATTCTTGTTGGTACTTACTGGTCGACCTAGATCGAGACTATCCAGTGATGCTGGCTTAATTCCAGATTAATATTATAGTCAGTGTTTGGATGAATTCAATCGACTACCGGAGGGTACTGGAGTAGGAGTACTAGGTTCATTCTCTATTAGCGACACTATTGGATTTCCATGCAAATGAAATAATATAAAATTGATACCAACGTTTGATATTTTATTTTTAAATTTTTTTTTTTTTTTTCTCCATACTCGTACCTATAAATTCGATTTTGCAAATCTTGTTTTTTTTGTAAGTATTCATTGGTCTATACTCAGAATTGATAGGATGCTGGGTGGGGTTATGCTATAATGGATAAATTTGATGAAAGTTGCTTTCTGATAGCTGCTTTCTGATAGCCTATTTTGAGACTACCAATACTGCAGTTTTTTAACGAGCTTTTATTCAATTTGCCCTATTGATAGTATGTATGTACGTTCGTATAATTAGGACAAATCTTGCAAGTGAATTTTAGACTAGTTATCCTCAACCGATTGATCTAAAATTTTGGCATACCAATTACTTATTTATCTAAGTTTGGTGAGAATGCAATGCTATGTTCCTGACCTACCATCGAGCTGGTCTAATGATGGAGACAGAAGGTGGCCATAGAAACTCCTAAACGAAACGACGTAACCCCGTCGAGTTTGGGTTCGTTAGGTTTATCTTCCCAGGCACCTTTGCTCCCAGGTGCTAAATTCAATATGGCGAACGCCCCAAGATGGCGAACAAAATGTTACTACCATCTTTTTTGCTGAGTACGTAAAAACTTGTTCAAGTATTATTTTTTTTTTTTTAATTATTTTACTTCTTTATGAATACATGCTTGCTGACTGGGATTTAAGAGTGAAATTATTTATGGGCTGTGTTAATAAATAGTTTTGTCATCCTAGTTAGCGTTTGTCAAACAGTCTGCGTTACCACCAGTACTACTACCAGTACTACTACCAGTACTACTACCAGTACTACCACCAGTACTATTACCAGTGCTATTACCAGTGCTATTACCAGTGCTACTACCAGAGCTACTACCAGAGCTAATAACAGTGCTACTACCAGTACAACTACCAGTACAACTACCAGTACAACTACCAGTACAACTACCAGTACAACTACCAGTACAACTACCAGTACAACTACCAGTACAACTACCAGTACTACTACCAGTACAACTACAAGTGCTACTACAAGTGCTACTACAAGTGCTACTACAAGTGCTACTACAAGTGCTACTACAAGTGCTACTACAAGTGCTACTACAAGTGCTACTACCAGTGCTACTACCAGTGCTACTACCAGTGCTACTACCAGTGCTACTACCAGTACCACTACCAGTACCACTAACAGTACAACTAACAGTACTACTACCAGTACTACTACCAGTACTACTACCAGTACTACTGCAGCTACTTTCAATTCTAGCCAATCAGGCCTCAGTTTTTGCTCAGTGACTTTGCGTGAATAATCTCAATTTCAGGATAACCCACGAAGACAAGTGCTACGCACCCCGGAAAGCACGTCCACGCTTACTCACGGGCTTGCTCACGTGCGTGCAACGCCCAATAACACAAAAATGCGTAGGCGTCGTTCGCGCAGTCACTCAACTCGAAACTCGAGAGGGCGTACGAGCCGCCGTTCTTCAATCTTGGAGACCAACCCCTATCACCGGACATTAGGTCGAACACGTGATTGGGCGCTGCAAGCTGAACACCTCAATGGAAACCAAGCTGTGCACCACTCGCGCAGCAGAGCTGCGCCTCACGTCGAGCCCCTGTTCCTGCGACCGGGCTGTGCACCGCTCGCGCAGCAGAGCTGCGCCTCACGTCGTGCCCTGTTCCTGCAACCAGGCTGTGCACCGCTTGCGCAACAGAGCTGCGCCTCACGTCGAGCCCTGTTCCTGCGACTGGACTGTGCACTGATCGCGCAGCTGAGCTGCGCCTCACGTCGAGCCCTGTTCCTGCGACTGGACTGTGCACTGATCGCGCAGCAGAGCTGCGCCTCGCGTCGAGCCCTGTTCCTGCGACCGGGCTGTGCACTGCTCGCGCAGCAGAGCTGCGCCTCACGCCGAGCCCTGTTCCTGCGACCAGGCTGTGCACCGCTCGCGCAGCAGAGCTGCGCCTCACATCGAGCCCTGTTCCGGCAATCAAGCCGAGACTCATGTGGGACACCAACATGTTAGTCAAGCGGGAATCGCCAGTGGTGAGTCCGCTACGTATAATAGTAATTCATACCTGACTGAACTTGCAGCTATTCTTAAATTCATTTCAAACAATAGTTTCGGAAAATTGCCATACACAACATGACACGCACAACACGACATACACCACACAACACGATTCCCGAGTTTGACCCATCAAAACAGGAACAAAAGATGGCTATGTTGGCTTCATAAGGTTAACGAGTGTGCGACCATATATGATTGGACGGACAAGCAAATTGTCCGTTTTGCATTGCCAAAACTAAAAGGCACAGCTCAAAGATGGTACGAAGGTCTTCCATCTGTCCTGTTTTCATGGGTCGAGTGGCAGGATAAACTTTCAACTGCTTTCCCACCCAAAGAAAATTATGTCCAAATGGTTAGACATGCTAGCTAAGAGAGCCCAGTTTACTGACTCTCTAGAAGAATACTTCTACCAGAAACTGGTTCATAGAAATAGGTGTGGTATAGTGGGTAGGCAGGCCGTAGACTGTTTGCTGCATGGTATTGACAATCGGTCTGTTCCGACTTGGTGCTGAAGCAACGCAATTCGACAACCCCACTAAACTATTGCCTTACTTGCGTAATGCTCGTAGCATCAAAACAAACGCTGACTGGTTAATAAGGCAACCTGTGAGTCAATCTAACTTTTTGCATAGGCCTGCCCACTGTTTTAATTGTAAGGAGGGTCACACTGTCTCGCATCGCAATGCACGCAGTCTGTAAAAAGATGTATTGTATTAAGTGCAGAAGAGTTGGCCACGACACTGAAAATTGTTTTTTCAAGCCTAGAAACGAAACATCTGACAAAAAAGTAACGTGCATAGGTAGTGATAGCAAGTTCATGCCTTCCTTTGAATGTTTGCCATCGATTACGCCAAAACCCATCGATGCGTCTGAGCCCAATCAAATAAATTCCAAGACTACCTTTGTAAATGGTTGTGCAATCCAATCGTAATATGAGTTTGGGAGTGAATGATTGATGATACGTTAGTTTGAAGTCCAAAATAATTAATTTGCTTGGATTGTACAGCTGATGGCTTCGATCTTTTACGAGGTTTTGGCAATTCTGTCGTACATTGTATAGGAAGGCAGATAGTAAAAGTTGTTATCGATGATGTAGGTGCAAAGTTGGACCTCCTCATAGTTCCCGATGCAGTTATACGTACAGGTTCACACACCACAGACTGACCAGACTGGCCAGACTGTCACAGAACAACCACATGCAATTATTCGGAAAACCGGTAGAAATTTGCAGATCTCACAGCTAGCTAATTTAAACACGGCTACAAACAGCAAAACAAATGTGTACTGTGAAAGAAATGCAAACGTTTCTGGTGCTACGATACTAGATTTATACACAGATTTCGTCATATTGTGTGTGGCCTCGAAAGCAGGTTTGATGACCTTCAGCCTCCCGAACAAGCCGGTTTCCGTAAGAGCTGGAACACCATAGACCACATACACACGCTCCGCCAGATTATACAGAAGACTGAGTAATATAATCGGCCATTATGTCTAGCGTTTGTGGACTATGAGAAAGCCTTTGATTCAATCAAGACCTGGGCAGTATTGCAGTCCCTTCAGCGTTGCCATATCGACTATAGGTACCTATATCGAAGTGCTCAAGGGTTTGTATAGAAACGCCACCATGTCGATCCGATTACAGAACGAGAGGACGGAATCAATCCAATTGCAGAAAGGTGTGAGACAGGGAGATGTTATCTCTCCGAAACTGTTCACGATCGCATTGGAGGATGTTTTCAAGCTCTTGACTGGAACGGATTCGGCATCAACATCAATGGCGAATACATCACTCACCTTCATTTTGCCGATGATATAGTCATCATGGCAGAGTCGCTGGAGGTCCTCAATACGTTCAATATGATGCTCAGCGACCTCAGTAGCCTTTCCCAACAGGTGGGTCTTAAAATGAACATGGACAAATCAAAAATCATGTCCAATGTTTTACCCGTGCCGGTAGTCATTGGGAACAATACTCTCAAAGTTGTAGACCATTACATCTATCTTGGACAGATTGTTCAGTTAGGTAAGTCCAACTTAGGCAAGAGGTCGCCCGAAGAATACAACTCGAATGGACAGCGTTCGGTAAATTGCGTGACATCCTTTCGTCCAAGATACCACAGTGTCTAAAGACAAGGGTCTTTGACCAGTGTGTGTTGCCAGTGATGACATATGCTACTGAGACGTGGTCCTTAACTGTTGGCCTTTTGGAAAAACTCGGTCACACAGCGGGCAAAGGATATAGCTATGCTTGCAGTTTCTTTGCGCGATAGAATCCGAAACGTGAATATTCACCAAAGTACCAGAGTCACCGACATAGCTGTTAAAATTTGCAAGTTGAAGTGGCAATGTGCAGGCCACATCGCTCGAAGAACCGATAACCGATGGGGAGAAAGATTCTTGACTGGATACCATGAACCGGAATACGCTGCGTAGACCTCCCACTAGATGGACCGATGACATTGTGAGAGTCGAAGGCATCCATTGGATGCAAAAGGCAGGCTATGTTCAGCAGTGAACGTCTTCTGGATGATGATGACGATGACAATGATGATGACAATGATGATGATGATGATGATTATGATGATGATGATGGAGGGACACCTTGTGGCGAACACTAGTCCGTTGACAGCATTTACCTTGCCAAAGGATCTCCTCGTTGCACTTGGTCTGGTGGTCTAGTTGTATGACGCGCGTACCATCATAAGTGGTAAAAAAATTTGGTATGTTACATTCTAGAGGAAAAGCTGAGATCCCTTTTGATACAATCAGTGCTGCTCACGTTAGCCCATTTGTCTGCAGCACAGGGAGGGGGGGATATTTACCATTTGGTATTAATTGATGCGTTCACAAAATAGTTTTCTTAAGCCTGTCAAAAAGACAAAGTCCAGTACTGGGGTATACGACTTTGATAGGCATCAAATTCAAGATACGCCACTTACCCAAAAGGCAACCGAGGGTCGGTTGTGTCTCTTCAGTACTCCTTAGTAATATCAAGAGACAAAATTGAATGATGGTTAGCATTTGACAGGCTGCACGATTCCTCTAGCAACAGTGAATAGCATACTGCCTTTTAATAACCACTTTATAACTGTTATGTTACAATGTGTCACTTTTCAGATTCGGAGTACTCATAATATTCATTGATTTACCTTGTATTATCAGCCACGCGGAATCTACCCGTCGTATCTGAATAATATTTAGTGGAACGCGGAATTTGCCCGTCGTTCATTGATTTACCTTGTATATCAGCCACGCGGAATCTACCCGTCGTATCTGAATAATATTTAGTGGAACGCGGAATTTGCCCGTCGTTCATTGATTTACCTTGTATTATCAGCCACGCGGAATCTACCCGTCGTATCTGAATAATATTTAGTGGAACGCGGAATTTACCCGTCGTTCATTGATTTACCTTGTATATCAGCCACGCGGAATCTACCCGTCGTATCTGAGTATACATATCCTTAGTAATATTTTGTGGAACGCGGAATTTAGCCGTCGTTTGTTGTACAAATCAGTCACGCGGACTTTTTCTGTCGTATCTGATCATACTTTAGCTTTATGAATAGCACGCGGATGCTATCCGTCGTGAATGTATGTGATTTATTGTATAACTTTAACTTTAATAAGTACCTAATTTCCAATCAATCATGTATTTTACCAAGTAAAATAACTTAATTTGTTAATGGAAGACTATAATTAATCTATTCTAGTAAAAGGCACCGCTGGTTCTTCTGGCTCTATATTTTTGTATTCCATGTAAAATATTTTTTCCCTCGTGGTAAAGAACTTAAAATTTGATGATATAAGCTAGTTAATAAATTTGATGATATAAGCTGATTAAATAGAGTAAAGTTAAAACTGTTATAAATTTTAATTTAGAAAACAACAAATAAAATATTGAGCTCTTAGTAAATAATTTTTGATACTTTTCTTAAATGTATAAATTTAGACATAAGACACTGTGTTATAACTAAGTGAATAAATAATTAATTAAAATAGACAGCAAAAATTATCTCTTTACACATGTCATGTATAAATTAAGCAGAGTAGGTATGTATGGTTAAGTTAAATATTGATTATCAACGGTATAATATATTATGATAATTAATTTATACAATATAGTACGAGGACATACTATGATGCTGGATGGCCGACTGTTAACAATACTTATATTTAAGCTTTAGAATTCTTTAGTTTAATTATATTTAGTATAATGTCTCAATTGATATTGGAACAACAACCGGCTACGTGGTCTGACTCGCGGGTAATTTTGAGACTGCCAATCATAGACGCCGACAGTGGCGCCGCCGGTGCATGTGATTGCTTGCTTGAATAGCCAATCGCAGGCACCGGCGTTCGCGCCGTCTGGGCATGAACAATGGCGATAAGGAGTCGTATAAAACGATGAAGAGTCAGCCCACTAGCTCTCTGTTCTGTTTCGTACTTCGTGGCTTCACGTTCATTTAGTTGTTGAAGAAGTTAATTATCCACTATAATAATTGTAATAATATAATATAAAGTGAAATATAGAGGTGAAATTAACCATGTAAGTACAGTTTTATTACTTAAATCCTATCCCTGCCAGTGTAAGTGTAGGTAGAAACAGTGGTCCAACCAGATTATGCATTACAAAATACTGGGTGTGCCATTACCTAGTTGGTTATAAAAGATAAAAAAAAAAAAAAAAAAAAAGTTATAAAAGTGTCTATCCCAGAGACAAGTTGAAGTTTTAAAACTTAATTACGTTGCAATAAAAGTTTTTACATATATTATCTCAACCTTGTATGTTTTTTAATTCTATACTTATTTATAGAGATGAAATATTCAATAAAGGAACATTCACAGATATTATTTTTAAAGCAAACATACGTTGTAAGGCAATCACTAACAATACTTATATTTTTTACAATCTTTTAGTACTACCCAAATCCAATACACCCAAACGTTATCAATATCAATCCTACTAATATTATAAACGCGAAAGTTTGTATGTATGGATGTTTGTTCTTCTTTCACGCAAAAACTACCGAATGGATTTTAATGAAAGCTTACAATTATATAGCTTATACATTAAAATAACACATAGGCTATAACGGGTTGTAGTAGCAAGGCCGAAGGCCGAGCTCTACGCGTACGAAGTAGTGGGTTTCAGCTAGTTATAAAATAGATTTCTAGTCCACGACAGTGCTCACTGCTCAGTCGAAAATAGCAGTATTCATTTTGAAATTAGCACGTCAGTAATTTTTTGGCGCTTCTGCAATTACGGTTTAAGATTTTTATTTCCTCAAAAGAATTTACAAATTCACTTATTGAGAAAACACAGTATAAATAGAAGCACAGTATAAGTATTATAGCGCCATTGAGCGTAGTTTACAGAGATAATTATGCAAACAATAAATTAACTAACAAAACAATAAAAATTTAAAAGTCAAACTTTGAGGGTAGATTTACAAAGTTTAGAAGTATGTCTATGCATGCAAGCGGTCTGTTTTATAGGTTAATCTATATAATATATAATAAATATATAATATATAGATTAATCTATTATTTGTAGAAGTGTATATGTATTATATAAAATTAACCCCTATTTACCTTGGTCACGCCATTACTTGAGAACGACTTTACCGATCCATCATCATCAGCCGGAAGACGTCCACTGCTGAACATAGGCCTCCTCCTTTAACCTCCACACTGGATTACAGCCTGCTTTTTGCATCCACTGGATGCCCGCGACTCACAATGTCGTCGGTCCATCTAGTGGGAGGCCTACCTACGCTGCGTCTTCCGGTTTGTGGTCTCCACTCCAGAACCTTTCTTCCCCATCGGTTATCGGTTCTTCGAGCGATTACATTCATCTTTTTTTTAAGTTTTCTATTTCTCTGTAGAAGAACGGAAGTTCTCACGGAAAGAAAAAATCCCAGAAAATTGGAAAATTTCAGACACTAAATGACGATTTTAACTTCGCGCGTTTGACAGTTCTAAGACAGGACATCGTCTGTCGCGTCAGCTAGTAGTTTTTTTTTTTTTTATACAATCCTGTAAGCCTTAGCAAAGAATATGTAAACCGCCATTCCTGATCTAAGCCGCCATCTTGGAGCGGGGACCGTATTGAATTTAGTGTGATGTCACTTTATCGTTTTCTACCCTTCAAGATATTTGATACCCAATAACATGGATGACAAAATATATACACCATCCACTATCTTGTAGCAATTTTGAAAATATAACAATATTGGGTATTGCATACCTATATTGTATTTTCACCAGAGCTAAAACTATATGCAAAAGTTCAGTGAAATCGGATAGGAGGAATCGGTTCTAATTCAGCTTGCAATATTTGACCTAAACATAGAGTATATAGTATATAGTGTGTTCAAGTCGCGAAAGTTTAAAAATTACTAAACATAGAATTTATTCTTTTAGGCAATATAATACAAAAAATAATCATGTAATATTCGGAACGTGGATATTCGCCAAAGAACTCGCAGAAGAGTCACCGACATTTTAAAACACCGGCTGTTAAAATTTTCAAGTTGAAGTGGCAATGGGCAGGCCACATCGGTCGAAGAACCGATAACCAATGGGGAAGAAAGGTTCTAGAGTGGAGACCACGAACTGGAAGACGCAGCATATGTAGGCCTCCCACTAGATGGACCGACGACATTGTGAGAGTCACGGGCATCCAGTGGATGCAAAAGGCAGGCTGTCGTTCAGTGTGGAGGTTAAAGGGGGAGGCCTATGTTCAGCAGTGGACGTCTTATGGCTGATGATGAAACGTAAAAACATTGAAAGTTAAATAAAAGCTTGTAAAAAGACTAACTTTTCTGTCTTCAAAAAATCAAACTAGCATTTATTCTTTTAGGCAATATAACACAAAAAATAATCACGTAAACGTAACCCAATTAGAAGGGCGAGAAAGAAACAAAGCGCCCGCCTCAGAGTGACCCGCAGTCCAATTTAGCTTCGTTTCTATTGGCACGGCTGTCTTTCTGACAGCGCAGAGTGCAAACCACGTAGTGGAGTGTGGAGCCAGTGATAGCGGAGATATTTTGAGCTTTTGTTTTCAATACACATCACGGATTAAACTTTTCTGGTAACTTAAAAAGAAGGTTCTCCATTCGATATTTTTTTGTGTATTTTAGTCGATATTTTCGGAGATTGTGAAACGATTTTAATGCTATCTTGGATTTCATTTCAATTTGGGGACCTTATATATTTCACCTATCATTATCATCAATCATCACAATCATCTTGCCATCTTCATACTGAAGTTAGAAAGGCTGGATAATTTGGTAACGTATCCTCTTAATTGAACAGCTAGTGCATTTTATTGTTAAAATATTTTAAGTTTTGTTCATCATCATCATTTCAGTAATAGGACGTCCACTGCTGGGCATAGGCCCCTCCATCGATCTCCAAAAGGGCCAGTTGGAAGCAGCTTGCATCCAGCGTTTCACTGCGGTCTCTTTTAGGTCATCGGTTCAAACTCAACTTTACCTGCAAATAATATACGCTGCCTTTGATTTACAAATACAAAATTCACGAAAAAAAAAAACGGAATTTACCTAAAAAAGATACATTTTAAAAGTACCGGGAGAATAAACTAATTTGAACACTCAGCATCGAGTCTTGTTCCCGCTAATCGCTCACTATCTGCTCACCGCGAAGTCGATGCGACCCCACCTCGATTTTTCCAGCCATTTAAACGAATAGGCGCGGTGTCGCACCGACCAGGGATTTGAATCACGAATTAAAGATTAACTACTAAGTAGAAATTGCCTTGGTTTTTGTTACGGGATCCATTGGTACGGAATTGGATTTTATTTTTAGCTTTATTTTCGTTTGCGAAAACTAGGTATCGGTTTGTGAAGATCAATTTGCGATTTAACGAATAGCTAGGTAGATTATTGTGGTTCCAGAAATGTTTATTTTGGGTTTTATTCTAACTAATCGTTTTCGATACCATCAATTCCAATGGTAATTAAAATTCTAGTTTTAGGCTACAAAACTTTTCAATTTTTTTATTGTATTTAAAAAGGAAAAAGACAGTTAACTATAATCGTCGATGTAGATTTACCAGTCTACAACAGGCCGTTTTATCTTTTGTACGTTTTTTTTTTTTTTATTAAGTTATTGAATACATAATTTAATGTAAATTGCCCAAGTGTGATCGGTCTCGCATACCGAGGGTTCCGCAGCCAAAGAACAAAGAGATTTTATTTAATACAGGATCACGAGTTTGTTTAGCATGTGTCTAACGTGTACTTTTAATTTTTTCTAAGGTACCTCTCTAGCTAGTGAAGGTGGACAGTCAGCTCTGCGATTTTGGTTTTGTTCTTGTCAAGGCGAATTATTACAGCAATCGCTCGCAATCTCCGTCCATTCTCAGATGTTACGCAATTATGACTTCCTTCTAAGGCCAAGATGCACTTGGTGAGTGTTTTTTTGTTGTTGATTTACTGTACTATAATCATGCCTGCTATAGTAGGACGCCCTGCAGCCAGGTGGAGTGACGACCTGCGAAAGGCGGCTGGTGGCAAGTGGATGCGAAAAGCAGAAGATCGTGCCTTGTGGCGTTCTTTAGGAGAGGCCTACGTCCAGCAGTGGACGAACATTAAATAGGCTGATGATGATGATGATGATGATGAATCATGCCTAGTTCCACGCTTGTACGTATTACCGTTTAGTCAGATATAAAAATATACTTTAAAAAAAAAAGTTTATTGTAACCTATGTTTCAAATTTTGATGTTATTGTTGTTTCTACGTTAATTTACCGTAATGTTACACATTCTAAAATTTCAATTTGCTATCTATTACGCTTCAAAGGATACAGCCGTCAAAATGTAGGACATACAGGCTACATACATACAGGCTTATTAAAAGCGTCCCGGTGACAACCTTTATGTACGGAACCTTAAAAACAAACTATAAACTAACTGTGCAACTAAACTAGACATAAGCCTCTCTTGAGGCATTTCGGTTTGATCTTCGGTTTTTTACTTCCAATCCAGTATGTCATCAGTTTATTTGTAATTATCGATATATAGACTAGTAGAAATACAGCAGTAGATGTAAAAGTGGGTATTTGATGTGATACATTAATTGCCACCTTGTCAGTAAAACTGTCTCGTATGCCGTGATGGACGTGACGTCATATGCTTTCTTATGTCGTGTATTTGACATATGTCTGGCGTCCCGTGACGGCCAACTTTAAATACAAGTTGCATTATCATGGTTTTTTTTAAGTGTATGCGATAATGTTTTTGTCTGTTTGTTTGCTCCCTTTTCACGCAACAAACAATGGAACGCCTTGCCCCTGTCTGTGTTTCCGCAGCATTACAATCTTGGAGTGTTCAAGTCTAGGGTTGATAGGTTATTACTGGGCAAACGTACTCCATCTTCGACCGCATCATCGCTGCCCATCAGGCGAGATCGTGGTCAAAGGTTAGCCTAGTCCGCTTTCGTTTTTACTTTTTGACTTTTTTTTATTTCATAGTTAATCCGCCATAACATTTATTTTATTTTATTTTTATTTTATTTTATTTATTCATCAACAGAACATTACATCAGCGCTGAAGAAAAACATCGTGAGGAAACCTGCATACGTATACGGAGAAGGAATACAATGGCGTATGTGAATCCACCAACCTGCAACTGGGCCAGCGTGGTGGATATGGCCCAATCACCCTTTTGGGGGTAGGCTAAAAGTCCAGCAGCGGACTGTTAGAAGGCTGGTTATGATAATGATGATGATGATGAACATTAAATATTGTGATTTTTTTTACTGGCTATCTATTACGGTTCGAATGTAGGTAAGTCAGACGGACAGATGGATAGACGGACAGACAGACAGATATCGTAGGCTTAGTAATAGGGTCCCGTTTTTACCATTTGGGTACGGAACCCTAAAAGTTTATTGTAGTCTCTTTCACTAAATATTATTTCTAAATATTTACATTCACCAGCTGTACGAGTACACCGAAGTACCATCTCCCGAAAAGGGTACAAGAGACGCTGTACCGTAGATACTTAAGCCTATTTAACATAAATAAATAATACTGAAGGCAGTTAAGGCTGATTTATACGTCCCACAGTAATTTTTGTAGCGCTTTAATTGAATAAAGAAGTCGGGTCGTGTTTCGTTGTTGGAAATGAGAGCATTTCTGAGGTGATATTTTAGTCTGGAACTAGAGTAGTCTGGAAGAAATTATGAATACCAAAGAATTATGCTAAGTTTTATATTAAGGGCAAGTGCTTTTATTAACTAAATAAAATACAAGGTAACTCTAACACTACAAAAACAGACTGCCCTAGACCGTTGAATGTCTAAAGACAATCCAAATGCTCGAGCCCACTATCAGTTGACAGCGTACCCAGTATGCTGGCGGCATTACCACGCTGAATGGCAATGCTTATGCGTTGAGCCAGAAACACGCCAGCATTTTGGTCACGCGTCGCATTAACTAGGCGCTCTGAAAGCTTTTTGAAAATGCGGTGAGCTCCCGGTCCCCAAGGGCCAAGCCAAGCCACTGCCGAGGTTAGCATATTAGTACCGCTTGTGCCTTTTTGCCAAATTTTCTGCCACGCCAACCCTATCTTTGTCTCAGGAAGATGTGACGTCGCCAAAGTAACGACAAGTCGCGTCTCATACAAGGGGCTGCCCCAAACAACAGGCGATATTTTGTTCCAGATAACAAGTGTCATACCGTAGTGTCATTATGCTGAGTTTGATATTTTTGGTCAGTCATACTTGAGTCATACTTTGGTTAGTGAGACCAAGACAAGGAGCAAAGGCACAAGGGAGAGGAGGCTTCTAGCAGTAGGTAGTAGGTACAAGGCTGATGCTGACAAAACAACTCATGTGTGATTACAGTTAAGTTCAAGAAACCGTACTGGTAGGCACAAGTTGTGAATAAGTTAGCGAATCGGACGCTTGCCTGCTTCTATATATAGCTACCAGAATTACATGGCCGAGAAAGGTTGCATACTGTAAGGTATTTTACTGATACTGTACGTTTTTGGCTCTGATCATCATCATCATCATCCTCATCATCATCAGCAGTCATTAAACGTCTACTATTGGACAAAGGCCTCCCTGTTAGAGAGGGATGTTGCCATAATCCGCACGTTTGGATCTGATGCTCAGTATATACTCAATGATGGATTTTGTAACGTGGGTGTCGTCGACATTCTTCGAAGGGACAAGACTGGCCCGTGATGGAGACCAATGGACTAATGAAAACTAGGGGCTTCCAAAGCAGTGTGTCGAACAAGCCCATGATAAAGATGATGATGGAAGTGGGTTTCAAAAGTGAACTTGAAATCCTTTCAGTTTTCAGTGCAATTAAATATATCTGACCAAATGCTTGAATAATACAACATATTATATCATCTAGCTTCGACTAAAATAAAATTAATGGACGGGCCCTAACCATTGAAGTTGCTCGGTAAAACGAGTCAAAACCGTCGGACATATACTTCAACACCTAA
Organism: Agriopis aurantiaria; assembly: GCA_914767915.1. NCBI lineage: Eukaryota > Metazoa > Arthropoda > Insecta > Lepidoptera > Geometridae > Agriopis > Agriopis aurantiaria. Next base: position 17,527,107 of record OU611988.1, read on the forward strand.
TTATATAAATGTACAGTATATTTGTTACAAAAAATAGATCCCGGTTTTATTTGAGTATTTACACTTCGGGAAAGCATATGAATGCATAATTTTGTCAGATATTTCGTTATCACCTAACAATAGAACACGTGTTGCACTTCCTACGACTAGAGACCGACTGAAACGAAATTAGAGCCGGCGCTCATTTTGTTATCTTCAAAAATGCGCTTCTACTGGGCCTGTCCATTCATTTTATTTTGGTCGAAGTCATCTAGCGGTTCCAATCCAAAAGTGTAATTTTATGTGTAATACTGTAGGTATCTAAATATCGATTTAAAAGAGAACTAACAAGAAAAAACGTATATTTTCCGCCTCTTCCAGTGGTGATCTATTTCGAGACGGTTTTTTTGCAGTAAGCATCATAGCATGGCCAATAGTAGTTTTCAATAATAGATAGGACAATTTTAATGATTTTCTAAAATGAACGTACTTTTAGTGCGTCTGGAATATGTAATATTTCTAGCATTAGGGCTAAATTTTCTAAACTTACACTTCCTTATACCTGCTATTGAATCATGATTATCAGCCTAATATGTCCTAATTCACCATGATGGCCCAATGCATGTGGTAAATATCATATTTTTGAACATTGGAATTCTTGGACCAACCAGTTTGGGGTCATCCATTAATCACGTGATGTTTTAGCAACACCACTCCCGCCTGGTGATACGTAGTGACGTGGTTTTAGACAAACCCCCCACCCTCTTCCCCATCCAAAATCACGTGTATTTTTGGTACAAAGCTTCTTAAACATTTTCAGAATATTTGTTTAAATACAGGTGGTAATCTTATTTAATTCTGGAAAATTAAGCACCGTGATAAATCATAAATCGATAAATTGCAAATACACGCGACATCTCAATACGCCCCCCCCCCCCTCCCCCCCACCCCCTCCTTGTGATATTTCGTTGAATAAACAGCGCGATATCATTATGCTTTGGTGACTTAGCAAACCCACGTCATCATCATCGGCGTTTTTTTCCACTGCTGGACATACGCCTCTCCTAATGAATGCATCTGAGCTCGGTCAGCAGTTCTCTGCATCCAGTGTGTACCCGACTTTTTACGCAGGTCGTTACTCCACCTGGCCACAGGGTGTCACACTACGTTTGCCTAAGCGTGGTCTCTACTCTAGAACTCGTCTGGTCAGTCTCCAACGTAATATAGACATTCTCGCTTATGCTTTCCCGTATTTCGACTAGACGACTATAAAACATAACGAAAATATTATAACTCTGGGATAAACATAAAAAAGCAATAAAATATCGCGGAATATCTTTATTGGTATAGACGAAGCTTAAAATATGACTTGGGACAGGAACGTGACCTCAGACAGAATTGAGAAAGAATAGTTGTAGTAAAAATGGCTATCAATTCTGTTTGGACGGTAGAAAGGCACTTCTCACATGGTCACGCCAACAATATCAGTTGCTATAATTAATGAGATATTTTTAGATAGACGATTTAAATAAATAGTAGACCATAGGCACTGAAAAGTTTTTGAAATATCTTGAATTAAAATAGTGTAAACACACGATAATATTATTATAATCAATTAAAAATAGTTCCTGCTGACTCGCTAGATGGCAGTGCAGTACTAAATCTAAAGTATGGTTCAAAATAAATTTCAGCCAATATTTAGGGTTTTGTTTGGCATTTCTTGGGTATTTAGGAGAATTTTTTTTAACCGAAGAAATAAGGAAGAAATTCTTGAGCTGACGCGTTGTTTTTTTTTTAAATTAACTCAACTGAGTTAATTAGTTAGTTGATTTATTAGTGTCATCTAGCGAAGCTTCCTAGAGAACTAAGACCTTGCAAAGCTCTCATTAGAGACGTTAGAAATAGTAAAATTATCAAAAAACAAGAAGGTCTCCTTCAAGGCCGACCTCAGATCGCCCGTAAATATTTTTTCCTTTCATATTTGTTATATTCTCTTCCTTTTCCAATGGGTTTCATCCTACTATTATTTTTTCATTTTTTTAATCATTTTCAAAGGTTTCTGCACTGGTCTATAATGTTTTTTTGCAGCATTTTTACCACAGGCAGCAAAATCTGTAATTTTCCAATGAAAATCTCCCAACATTCCATAGGTACCTTTTGTACTTTTTGTTCGGTCACAGGTGTAAGAGCCAGGCATTAAATTCGGATGGTCGTTATAGCTTGTGAGCAAAAAATGTTAAGGATTTTTTTAAACATTTAGTTTCCCATTAATACGTAAATTTATCTGCGCCATTTTCTCAGCTTGGTGAAAATTGGACACCCAATGATTTTTTACGTTTTTGCAATTGATACATATTGAAATTAAATTGTCTATTTTTCATGTTAGTTAAATAATATAAGTCCAGATAATCGTATGGAGCGCCGGAACTGAAAAGAAACTCACAAATTTTTTGTTTAGTTACGAGAATGATTGAACAGAATTGGGACCGTTGTTGATATACATAATTTATTTGTCGCAATAAAATACAATGAACACATTATACAAAGGAAAATAAAATAAAATATCGTAATGCCATATTTTACTAATTTTGAAGTCGGTTTTTTAAATTGTTAATTTATTGTATTTTGTGGTGGCACGGAACCTTCAGTGCGCGAGCCCGACTCACACTTAGCCGGTTTATTCAATTAAGTCGTAATACACACAATGTTTTTCGTCCTTTATTTGTTCCAATAATTGACTTGGTTCCCAATGTACAAGAACGACCATACAACACATTAACATGACTGTAGATATAGGCAAATCGTTCCCGGAGCGCTGCCAAGTCTTGGCACCTAGAATCAATTTGCAAATTACCTCAGTAAAGGTAAATGTTAGGGGCTGCCAGACAAAACTATACCGTGATACGATGTTACGGATATTGGGGACAATATCGGATATTATCCTTATCGATATGCCTGCGTAAGGAGAATAAAAACTAAGGAGTATGGCTAGTTTAGGTATACTGAAACTTTGTATAGACCGGCGGCCGTATTATAGAAGTTTGATTGTGATCGAGATTGCATGCCGTTCCGTTCGCACCTACTTACTCGCACCACGTGCGTGAGCGAGATGGCACGTGATCACAATCACAATCAGAATCACGATAACACATCTATAATAAGGCATCTGCTTACATTGATATAATCGTTTCGGCGGTTTAGGACCACAATAAAAAATGACATCTTCTTATAATGACCACTTCTTCAAATGATCACTTCTACAAATGACCACTTTCACAAACGACCACTTCTTGAAATGACCACTTCTTGTAATGACCACTTCTTGAAAATTGCGAGAAACCACATAAAAAATGCAAAGTGTGTGGAAATCTGAGGGGGATGACTAAGTTCTGCAGTGTACGTCTTTTAAATAATGATTTTGATTGAAAAAAGACCAGCTTGTATCACCAACTCATAATCTAGTAAAGTCTGAGGATCAGTTAACTGAGAATTGGGAAAAAAAGTGAGGAATGAAACGCTATTAATACAATAAAGGCCGAAAAGTTCTGGAATGGAGACCACGCACCGGTAAGCGCAGCGTAGGACGTCCAGACGTCCACCCACAAGATGGACAGACGACCTAAAAGAGACCGCAGGGAAACGCTGGATGCAGGCCGCTTCCAATCGGCCTTTTTGGAGATCGATGGGGGGGGGGGGGGGCTATGTCCAGCAGTGGACGTCCTATGGCTGAAATGATGATGATGATGAATACAAAAAAAAAAAAAAACAACATGAAAAGAAAATTACATAAAATAGAACATAAAATTAATTACATTAAAACTAAAAAATAATTTTAAAAAAGTTTCGTGTTAAGAAGTGTAGTGCTACCTCCAAAAAACACGTGAATAAAGTTTATTCTCTTCAAAAGAGCAATAATAGTCGTGTTATTTGACACATTCTTAGTTTCTAAAATAACATGCTTAGTAATACGTACGAGTACGTCCTAACGTACTTGTTTTGTATAACTGCACTCGAGCCTCGAGATACAGGCCTCGTGCTTAGTTTGAGGCTCGCCGACAATTCTATTTAGACAATAAATATCTACCGTCTTACCACAAAAGATTTAAGAACGCTTTAGACATGTGTTTAGCAATTGTTTCACTGCGAAAAATATGCTAAACACTTGTCTAAAGCGTGCTTAAATCTTTTGTGGTAAGACGGCTAGTGTTTGCTATTTCTAAGTAAAATCAAGGTTATGGTATATTACTTCAGGCAATAAATAAATATTCTATTCTATTCTATTAAGGTTAGAAATAAATTACATAAATTACATTAATTTAGATCAAAATTAGGCTAGATTATAATTATATAGAACGTTAAGAAACCGAAGGAAAAAAAAAGAGCGCATTAAAAAAAAAAAACTTGCCTTTGACCAGAAACAAAACCACTACCAATTCCACCAACCAATTATTTGTTATCCTAAATTAAAAACACTACATTTGCTATATAAGATACTCGTTACGAGAACATCTGAAATAACAGCCAAGTTTTCAAAAGAAAATAACGAAACCCCGTCTCATTTCATTTAGTAAGTTGCAATGAGAAACCCACCCTATTATTAGTTAAGAAATAATGCCAAACTCCGTAAATGAACCATTGTTTCCTGTGCCAACGTTCGTTTAGATTAAACCTCATTTTCTCAAAAACCAATAGTGCAGTACGTTAGTGTGGAAATAAAATAACAGAAATTATCTAAATAAAAAAATTAAAAATAGTTAATTGAATCAGGCGTTACTTTGCAACGTAGAAACGGAATTACACTATAAATTCGATATAATTATATAAATAAAAAAAAAAAATTTATATATCAACTTTATGAGAAGAAGGTACAATTAGTATCTGATCTCTAATATATAAATTTAAAACATCATCAGTATATGTTATGTTCGTCCAATGAACGCAATCCTCAAGAGAAAAAAAAACATCACTTAAACATCACTTAAAATGGATGTTCCCCGATGGTTATAATCTGGGTCTTCAAAATTTATCACGAGTGAATCGGTTTCTTCTAGGCAAGCATGCTCCAACGTAGACCGCATCATCGCTTAACATCAGGCATGATGATGGTCAAACGTAAGACTATTATTTATACTATAATATAATAATATTATAATGAGGAAAGATTCCCTCCAAAGAGAAGAAAGAGAAGATGTGGAAAGATTGATGGACTGTTGCCAGGTGGAGTGATGACCTGCGTAAAACGGCGGGTAAAAACTGGATGCAAGGAACTGCCGACCGAGCTCAGTGGCGTGCATTGGGAGAGGCCTATGTCCATCAGTGGACAGTTAGAGGCTGATGATGATGATGATGAGGAAAGATTTGTTTGTTTGTTTATTTGCATTGAAAAGGCTCCAAAACTACTGAACCAATTTGAAAAATTATTTCACTGTTGGGAACCTACACAATCCTCGGATGACATAGGCTATATATCTATACCCGTGCGAAGATAGATAGATAGATAGATAAACTCTTTATTGTTCACACCACAAATGCAGCTGGGGCAGGCCGCTGGTATTATATAAAAATGAATCCCTATTAACCTTGGTCACGCCATAACCTGACCGACCGAACTTTATCGATTACATTCATATTTTTTTATAAGTTTTCTAATTCTATGTAGAAGGTTCTTACGGAAAGGAAAACTAAGAAAATTGCGCAGAAAATTTGAAAATTTCAGAAAACTTAACCAAGATTTAACTTCGCGCGTTTGACAGTTCTAAGACAGGACAACGTCTGTCGGGTCAGCTATTAATTATTAAAACACGTTTTCAGTTTTGAAGCACTGCTTTCCAGCGCCAATATAGCTTCGCAATATCAGTAATCAATTGGTGCATTCTTGGCTTCAGTTCAAGTCCATTACATATAACCGATGCAGATGTGAATGTATTGGATATATCCTTTTGTGAGTCTTGCATCTGGCTTCAGATCCGGGGTTTTCATGCTGTTATTGGATAGTGTTTCGGAATGAATCGTCTGGGGATAGATTGTTAGGATTATGTTCCCGATTCTCGATGCAAGGTTGCTACGTGAGCTATTTCTAGTATGCTATTGCATATTGTAAAGTATTATTTAAAAAATTAAATCTCCTCAAGTTTTAGAGTATGATAATAAATTTCGACAGATAAAAAAATACATGTCTAGTTCCATGATTATCTAGTTCCATCATCATCATCATCATCATCAGCTGGAAGATATCCACTGCTGAACATAGGCCTCCCCCTTAAACCTCCACACTGAACGACAGCTCGCCTTTTGCATCCATTGGATACCCGCGACTCTCACAATGTCGTCGGTCCATCTAGTGGGAGGCCTACATATGCTGCGTTTTCCAGTTCGTGGTCTCCACTCTAGAACCTTTCTTCCCCATTGGTTATCGGTTCTTCGACCGATGTGGCCTGCCCATTGCCACTTCAACTTGTAAATTTTAACAGCCGGTGTTTTAAAATGTCGGTGACTCTTCTGCGAGTTCTTTGGCGAATATCCACGTTCCGAATATTTCATGATTATTTTTTGTATTATATTGCCTAAAAGAATAAATTCTATGTTTAGTAATTTTTAAACTTTCGCGACTTGAACACACTATATACTATATACTCTATGTTTAGGTCAAATATTGCAAGCTGAATTAGAACCGATTCCTACTATCCCTACGCTGCGTCTTCCGGTTCGTTGCGTTCCGGGTCTAGTTCCATGTCTAGGTCTATATAATTAATAGTTTTTTAGAGTTCCGTACCCAAAGGGTTAAAACGGGACTCTATTACAAAGCCTACGGTGTCTGTCCGTCTGAGGGTGCGAGCCCGACTCGCATTTATATATTCTTCAACCGGTTTATTTCTTATATTAGACCGGTATTTATCACTCGACATAATGCCAAAAATTCTAGCGATATCACTCACATCGAAATCAGTGCAGACATTCAGGAGTTTTTTTTTTAATTCTTTCTTCCGTGAGGATTTTGGCTTCGCACTTTTTGTCAAGTATAGAAATATTGTCAAGTTTTACTAAATATCGTCAAAGAAGTAAAACAAAGTAATTCACGGTCAAGTTAAAGTCAAACCCTAGTAAAAAGGTGGAGGACAGGAGGCTTTTATGGAATTTTATAAACAACACGAAAATTAATATTTCACCGCGTTACATAACTTCCATAATAGCACGTCAACAAACATTTAATCTATATTAAAATAAACTTGAAAATACAGAATTTTAGGAAATACATAAAGTTGACATATTTCATGTTATCACCAAAACTGCGTTCAGGGATTTATTTATTTTATTTCAATACTTTATTGTACACTTACAAATTAAGTAGACATGTACAAATGGAGGACTTAATGCTAATTACGGAGGGATAAAGAAATTCACTTACCTGAACCTTAAAAACATAACCTTTTTGAGCGGTCATATGAAAATAACGTTAGCCTGACGTAATCATCACTGGTCATGCATCAATATGTTCAACAAAATAATAATATCAGAACAGACGTTTATAGAGTCATGTCTCCTCAAATTAGTTCAACCAACCAAACTTGACAGAAACATAAACACAACTTGAAATTCTGTTTCGACTGTCAAATCTTGGCCTATTTCGGCCCCTCCGTACTTGGTCGGACTTAATAGTGTACTTGGAACTTTGAACTATATACGAAAATTGGACAAACCGGGCTGAGATTGCTCTCCTTACAAGTTTCTAAGCGAGTGTATTAACGAACTTGGTTTTTGTAGATTCTTCGAGTAAAGTGAACACAACCTAATCTCGAGATATTTATAGATTATAGATAATCGTTGCTACTAGCTGGTGGTAAAAATCTATCATTTCGCCTCTTCCATTATTCATACAAAAATATTTATATAATTTCTTTAGTAACTTTAGTGAACCAATCTGAGAAATGCCTTCGTACAAAATTATCGTAGTGTTCAAATGTTTCTGTGTTTCACCCTTTTGTCGATGCCAGATATCAGGTACAAGGATAACAGAAACGATGGAAAGGTATATCAATCTAGATTTACAAAAAGTGCGATCATGGGTGGCGAAGGAGAAATCTCTTCATGGTTTATGCATTCCTGGTACTTGGACTTGGTGAAAAAACAATTCTTAATATAGTTATTTTGCGTTTAAGCTTTTAGTTGTTTATTTGGTAAGGTTTGGTATATTTTCTATTTTTTAAGTTGTGTATAAATAAATATTGCACATTCTAATTGAAATTGGCCGACACTTAATTCGATGTTAATCATTTTCAAAGTCAAAGTGGTTGATATCATATCATATTGTAATAAGATAACGTCATGATCCCAGTGACTATCCCTGAGCTTAAAGGAATCTAACAACGCAATACTCATTAAAATTAATTAAGACCTTTGTACTGTTAAATGTTACTGTACAATACTCTAGTTTTGGCTTGGTGTCGTCGTAAAACCTAACCATCATGCGTTCTTTCATTCCACCCTTTCACTAATGAATAGCACAGTACATTATCTCTATTCATTCTCAAATATCACTGCTTATCTTCAAATACCACCGAGTGCTCCCTCACAACCAATTTTCGTAACCGATACGACTTGTTCATACTATACCAATATACTAAATATCAGACTAAATTAAAATGTCTACAATAATCAGATCTCGTATTCAAATAATTATACACAATAGTGTCAGCAGTTTAGCCTAATTATGCAAGTTGCAGCCTTGTTAATATCGTTATGTCGAACAGCTTATTCGTATTATTTGTATCATTAATTATTACATAAATATATATTCATATTAATTGCATATCTATTAGTATATTTATTTTAAATAATTTTAAGTAATAGTGTGTATTACTATTAGAATGTATGTGTATGGTACAAGTAATTTTTTATAGTCGATCCTCTATTGCACACCCCGTCTTCTACGTCCTCTATAAATCCTTTCCATCCTAAGGTTGCCTGGAAGAGATCGCTTTTAGCAATAAGGCCGCCAGTTGTTACACTAGTTTTTAAGAGTTTTTTGTCCTCTGTATCAAATTTCATGGTGTGAACAATAAAGAGTTAATCAATCAATCAATCAATCATTATATTAGGTATTTTCATTACATAAGGAAAGAATTTCAATACTCGTCACTGGCAAATGCGCAAGACGTGCAAGACCAAAATCCTTACTAGAGGTAAGAATAATAAAAAAAAAAAAAAAAACAGGCACCAGGATTTTACATCGGAGATGCTATCATGGCCTCACATATAGAAAAATAAACCGGCCAAGTGCGAGTCGGGCTCGCACACTGAGGTTTCCGTACCACCATAACTTGTTAGCTACTAAAGTACAAAAAAATTGTGCAAAAAGACAACATCCCATCAACGCCCAGGCGGTCACCAATTCAAGTACTGGCCGCACCCGACGTTGCATCACTTCGATGATCGTAGAAGAATCGGTGGTGAATAGAAATTTGACACCGACTTGCACTTGGCCATCATTTATTATTTGTTGTTATACTTTGGAGTGTGTACTATAATCATGCCAAGTTTGACGCTTGTACGTATTACCGTTTTTACATTAGAGCTAATAAAAAAAATAGTTTTAATAAGGGGCCAATTTCATGTTTTCTTTTTATTTTTTAGTTAATCCGCCGTACATAGTCTGTGAAAATTTCAACTGGCTATCTATTACGGTTCGCAAGATACAGCCGTTAATAGGTAGGACAGATGGACAGATAGACAAATGGACAGACGGACAGACGGACAGACGGACAGACGGACAGACAGACAGACATCGTAGGCTTAATAATAGGGTCCCGTTTTTACCCTTTGGGTAGGGAACCCTAAAAAACTAAACTAAACCTAAATACTTTGATGGTAATGTACGAGCAATTATCGTCAAAAGTAGCGATGCTATCACCAAAATGAAAGTCTGTTTTGTCAGTTTTCCAAAACACTGTCAATATCTCCGAGTGACACCCGACGCATTGAGAACAGGCAGCGACTGCCAGACGGTGACCTCAGCAGGCAAGTCACCATGACTCATGCCATCGCTCATTTGCCTGTCACGCTCTATACAAATCGGAACTTGGCGCTTTTTCGAGGTAAACAATCGGAGATATTAGATCTTCGTGAATAATGGAATGCGGAGCGCTAATTTTTAATTAGTTCCCGTTTGATTAGTAACTAAAAATTTAGCAGTTCTTTTATGTTTGATGATTGGTAATGCAGCCACATAGACACATTTTAATATTTTTTCAAGTAAAAACTTCTGTAGCCACATTAGGCTATTTTTGGTAGGGGCAAAACTTATAAGTTCGCGTCACCGACATGCTAATATGACGTATTAGCTTTCCCTTAAGTCGGCAGTCTCCATGACTGTCTATTTTTTTTGTCTAGGTTCCGTGCCATTTTTCAAAGTGCATCACTTGACATCGGCTAGACAGATTTGTTTTTTTTTTCTTTTGGGGTATTCGTAATAGACCAAATTAGGTTTTATGGAAGGAAGAATTGGAAAAAAATCCAGGAAATTCGGAATAAACAGACATATTACATCATAGAAAAAAGTGCAGTTGTCATCTTAGTTGCTTCAAGGAGGTTGCATTGTTTTCATCTTTCATTGGCAGATACCTGATGTTATAAAGAATACCTTAGGCTACTTTTATCTCGGATAATATAACGCAGGTGAAACCGCAAAGCTAAGCTATTTTTATATATAACTAGCTGACCTGACAGACCTGTCTTAGAACTGTCAAACGCGCAAAATTAACATTGTAAATCTTATTTTTTACATCTTGGGTTACATTATTGGAGTTTTAGTAAGGATCCCTATTAAAAAAAAAAATATAGCCTATGTTACCCGGGGATAGTGTAGCTTCCTAACAGTGAAAGAATTTTTCAAATCCGTTCATTAGTTTCGAAGCCTATTCAATGCAAACAAACAAACAAACAAACAATCAAATCTTTCCTCTTTATAATATTAGTATAGATAGAAGACGACAGGCCACACTTGGATTATATAGAATGTTGAAAGACTAAATCCAATTGATCAAGCCAATGGATCAAACACAACAATGTAAATCATTCTACAATTACAATTTAAGAAATTAATGTGAAAACTATTGGAAACCGTATATCTAACAAAAAAATTATTAACCAACATTGATATGGTACATTGAATTTATTGTTAACTGAAAAATTTGTCAAAGATAATGATCAAACAAAAGAGACGAAAATAAAAATAATTGGAACAGATAAATCGGACCAATATTTATTTAGATGACAAAGGTTTTCATGTTTCCATCTCAAAGTCATTATAATTTTCTTCTGTTCACGTTTTCATGTAGAATTTATTTAATGTAGAAAGTATTAAAATGTTATTGCTTAGCGTTCCTTCTGAAAAGGAAACAACGAAGAATTTCAATTAAGAAATTGTACAGACAGTTGAATGCGTTGCCTTTCACCTTTAGTCTTTTTAGTACACACTAGCTGCGCCCCGCAGTTTCACCCGCGTAGTGATGAAAAATGGTGATGATGATGATGAAAAGTAGCCTATGTCACTCTCTGGCTCTTGAACTATACCCATGCAAAAAATCAGGTCGATCCATTATTTCGTTGCAGCGTGAAAGAGGAACAAACAAACCAACAAACAAACAAACAAACACACTTTCGCATTTATAATATTTGTATGATTACTAGGGATGTGGTAAACAACTTTAAAAAATGCCATTAGTAGCACACAAGCTAACGGGCAGCCTGATGGTAAGCGATTGCCGTCGTCTATAGATACTTTAACATCAGAGGCATCACAGACGTGTTGTCGACCTTTTAAGGACTCTAATTAACAGCCCATTTACTCGACGATGCAAAATCTAAAGGAGGGAATTGTAGCTCGGATACGTTGTGTATATATTATTATATATGCTTGTATATCTACAATATAAATGACTTAACCGTTTTTGATAAATGGAGTGTCAATAGATTTGCATGGTTCAGGAATGGCATGGAATGACTGGGCAGGTGACGATATTAAAAGTACAAGATTGCGACAAATAAAACGGGAATAATGATTTTTTTATTGCATACGAATTTACGGGCCATATCATGTGATATATCATTGAAATATATAGCTATCTTTAGAAATGAATGTAGGATTTGGTACATTATTTTTAGTTCAGATGTACTGCTCGAGGAATATGATGTTTGATTTTATTTTTTTAAGAAATTTGTTGACAGATAATCTGCCTTTTCATCATTTGATATTCTAGATTTATATAACTTGTTATATGTTCCATATATCCCAGAGGATCACACAGTGGGTGCTTGAAAACGGACGAAGAAGCCAAGGCAGACCTAGAAAACGCTGGCGCGATGACCTCGACACGTTCCAGGTACAGTGGGTAATCGCACTGTCTGGAAAGAAATGGGGGAGACCTTTGCCCAGAGTAGGACAGTATCATCATCATCAGCCGGAAGACGTCCACTGCTGAACATAGGCCTCCCCCTTTAACCTCCACACTGAACGACAGCCCGCCTTTTGCATCCACTGGATACCCGCGACTCTCACAATGTCGTCGGTCCATCTAGTGGGAGGCCTCCCTACGCTGCGTCTTCCGGTTCGTGGTCTCCACTCCAGAACCTTTCTTCCCCATCGGTTATCGGTTCTTCGAGCGATGTGGCCTGCCCATTTCCACTTCAACTTGCAAATTTAGGACAGCAAACTTTTGCAAAGGACAGTATAGGTTAATAAAAAAATAAAAAAAATAACTGCTTTTATCATTTCATGTATGTTTAAAACATAGTATCTTAGAAAAGCTTCAATTGTGTTCGAATATGTAGTTATATTTTGATCAAATAGTTAAGGCAGCTGCAGCAATGTGCGTGTTTTAACAGTGAATTTTACGGCCTGCGCCGTTATAGTTTTATCATTAAAGTGAGCCACAATCAATCAATCAATTTTTCTATACCCTATGGTATTGAATATTTTGCTACAAGGGAACCAAACATAAAAACAATTTAAAAAAAAAACTCCATAAGGTTGTTATTACTAAACCAATATTTACATACAGCAATGTTATAAATTAAGTCATGCTAAATTTAAAAGTAACAAAACGAAATAAACGACCTTTATTCAACATTTTAGACAAAAACAAACCTTTTTCACTCAGATTCAAAAACTCAGAAACTGCCTAAGTTCGTCGTATCCAGTTAGTTTAATTGAAACGTCAAATTTGTACACTTTCTTTCTATACAACGCTAACTTTCACCCTAATTTAATTTAAGTTTTACCCTAAAATAGTCTATTTAAGGTGAGCCTACTCTCTAAGGAACAGTACACTCCTACCCATTCTGTTATTTAGGTTATTCCTTTCCTAATTTATTAACTTACGTCCCTTGGGACTGTTACGTCAAAATATCATTACTTTTGCGGAATACCAAACATTAGATATTAACGTTTAGTGATAAGCCCTATTAATGAATAGCCAGTTAGACATTAACTAATCTTTGATAATCACGTTTTCCACATCTTTAATCTGTAACTTTTACGAAATAAATTTGAGAAATTTAATTAAAACAATCAATTTTTGTAAAATTGACATGGACAAGGCTGGAACAAATCACCGGGTGTTTAGTTTTTGTAAAGGTGTCGAATAAAATTTATTTTCTTTCTTTCTTTCTTTCAAGACACGATTGAATCGGTTTCTTTTAGGCAAGCCTGCTCCATCGTAGACTGTATCATCGCTTAACGTCAGGCAAGTTGGCGGTCAATCGAAAGGCTATTAAAAAAAACCTGAGAATAGAGCAAATTTTTTTATTTTTTTTTTACTTCGGACTATGCTAACTTTTGTCCGTGATCTCGCCTGATGGAAAGCGATGATTTGTCAATTAAATTTTACATATTATTTAGTCGAGGTTTGCTGTAATAAAAGTGGTGAAGCCACAAATACAATCAGATGTTTGTTCATTTTTTTTCTTCCGTTTTTTTTTTAAACATACTTAAATTTATATTGACACCTAGATATAGAACAAAAACACAAATGTTCATTGCATAAATGTTTGTCCTAGGTGGAAATCAAACCCATGCCCCCAAGCGCAGAAGGCAGGTTCACTACCAACTGGACCAACGGACTATCAAATGTAGTCGAAATCTATATTTTTTTTGTATGGAATAGCAGATTTTTTTCTCTAATTTCGTACTAGTAACCCTGTATAGATAGATTTTACTGCACCACGTAAGCAATATACAAAGTATTATATCACTATAATATGTAAACTACCCGACTAAACTCAGTAGTTAACAAAAAGATACCCCCTAACGAGGTGCCATAACCACCCTACAAATACCCCATTCCCAATTCATTACTCGAGCACTTTATAAGTTTTATGGCTTAAATTTACATTTCTGCGGCGGAATGGTCGAAAAATGCTTTTAGCCGCACAGGTGACGAGCGTTTGTCAACGGCACACCCTTGTAATTGAGGCGGGGTCACGAATATTTTAAATGCCTCCATTCAATTGTGATGAACATTAATGCTATTCCTTGTAGTTTAGCTTCTGACTTTTCTTTTTCAAACGACATTTAAAAAGGTTTCTTTCGAAAAAAATCTTTGTTTGTGTGTGTATGAGCGATATCTCCGCTACTATTATTACTACTTTTTAACCGACTTCAAAAAGGAGGAGGTTATCAATTCGACTGTATGTTTTTTTGTATACTATTCTGTACCGATTTTATTAATTAGATTTTTGCTATGAAATGACTATCTTGAAAGTGGTTCCATTTAAAATTTGAAGAAAATATTTCAGCGTGGATGAATTTCGAGTTAATTTTTATTTTTTAGGGTTCCGTACCCAAAGTGTAAAAACGGGACCCTATTACTAAGCTTGCGATGTCTGTCTGTCTGTTTGTCCGTCTGTCTTTCCTACCTATTAACGGTTATATCTTTCGAACCGTAATGGATAGCCAACTAAAACTTTCACTAGACTTTTTATTAAACTTTCACTAGAACACAGATACTGGGTTTTTTTTTTTTTTAATTATCTATTATATAAAATACAAAAAGCATTTCAATTGTCATTTGGTTTGTCCGCTCAAGCAAGTTAAGGACGAATTGAATATATTAAACCCAATTTTATCAAAACCACATTGATTTATTGGATTCCTACAGGTAATATACGGATATTGGGGAGTTATAATTTCACGTTACTGTTAACACAGAAAATCATAGAGAGTCCGCCATTGTTTCGTGTATCGTCATCTCTCTCGAACTTGTTGTAAATTACTTATTCTGCTCTTGCTTATGCACGTGTACATGTATCCATGACATTGACGACAACATTGTGGGACGCCCACGTGACATTTTTTCTCGAAGCGCTATACCTGGCAGAGTAGATTATTATACCATGGGTATTATATAAGCCATCTATCTCCAAAAGGGCCGGTTGGAAGCGGTTGGTAAGTTGGAGTATTCCCAAAATGAATATGACACAATTATGTTTAGTGAATAATTTTGCAAAATTAGCTATAAAAATAAATAGTCGGTTCTATTATTAATTCTTTACTCAATTCATGTACTTAAATGTTTTTGTATTTTTTTTTTTTATAAATAATAGACTGTCGTTTGACCTCCATCTCGCCTGATGTTATTATGGGGCTGTATGTTACTTACGAAACAATTTCTTGATAATATCTGGAGATGAAATGAAGCACGTGTCGTGTTCGGTATGACTTACCTGAAAAAAGAAGAAAAAAACACTATTACACAATGACTTTCAATGTTATTACACTATAATATAGTTTATTGAGCGAGCGTGCTTAAGAGGAAATTATGTGCCTAACTTTATATACCCCCAAAATCAACAAAAAAAATTAAAGTAAAAAAGCCATGCTTTTTAAGTTTTGGTGAGTTTTATTTACTAGTTTTTTTTTTTTTTTTTTATAATAATATAGGCTTTCTTTTGGCCGCCATTTCGTCTGGTGTTAAGTGACGATGCGATCTACAATGGAGCACGCTTGATTAGAAGAAACCGATTCACTCTCGACTTCAAGGCACCCTGATTGTAACTGACGGGGAACACACATTCAGGCAGCCAATTCCACAGACTTCGTACAATAAATGTGGAATTAAAGCGCCAATCAAAGGCAGAACTTAATTTAAGTGTATTTCAAAGCCTTTAAGGTCATTTTCCCGATGTGCTATTCTACACATAACCATATTCTGTGTAATTTATGTCTCAATAAAAAAATTACAATGTAAAGAAAAAACTGTTTTTTATTTAATTAAAATCTTGCGTTAATTTTGGGACACCTTTATTTCTTTTGTCAGAAAAGGACCTACGAGAATCCTATAAAGTCTTTTAAGTTAGTATTAATAAAGGGAACACCGGAGCTGCATCTAGTCGGGGGGTATCTCCCAAAGACACGTCCCATTCAAAGCACAGGCGACACAGACATCGGCCACAATGCAGGACTCTCCGTCACAGATCCCGGAACAATCCCGGGTACCCGGGACCTTTGTCCCGCGTCTGCCCCTTTGTCGATGGCTCACAATAAAATTTTATCCCGGAAACCTATCCGCCGTTACCTTTTATTATAATGTTGCCAGCTTCCGGGTACTTTTCAGCGGCCATTGTATGGTATTGGGGGTATAATAGGTACCTTTTTATTCCACTACAGGTTTTAAATGTAGCTCAGTCTAGTTTTGGTAAAGTCGAAAAGTAATCCGTAATTAAGTTACCTGTGTTTAAATAGATTGTTCTAGAACCCCTTGAATATTTATTTAGTTATACAGGGTTACAAGACAAGAGTGCCATTAGATATAAAATAAGTTGGTCATACTCATCGATATAGGATGTATAAACCCTCAAATCTGAAAAACAAGGGATATATGCCTAAGTAAAATAAAATTACCGTTGACTTTATTATTTATCATCATTTCAGCCATAGAACGTCCACTGCTGGGCATAGGCCTCCCTACCGATCTCCAAAAGGGCCGGTTGAAAGCGGCCTGCATCCAGCGTTTATCCCTGCGGTCTCTTTTAGGTAGCCTGTCACGGACTTGCCAGTCCGTGGTCTCCATTCGAGAACCTTTCGGCCCCATCGGCCATCTGTTCTGCGTGATATGTGCCCAGCCCACTGCCACTTCAACTTGCTGGTCTGACAGCGTCGGTGACTTTCATTCGTCTACAGATTTCCTCATTTTTGATCTCGCAGAGAAACCCCGAGCATAGCCCTCTCCGTAGCTCTTCGACTTTATTATTATTTCTTAGTTAAACCACCGTAACAATAGTCATTACATATTATGTGATTTTATGTATATTTTTTTATTTGTTTATTTCATAGTTTTAGTAAATATCAAGAAACTGAGCTGTTTGTATCGATACTTCGCTTCACTACACATACTGACAAAATAGCCCAAACTTTAACAAATTTAAAATTTATAAATTAAATATACACCCGACCTTTTATATAAATTACACGGGAATTACTCACGTAAGATTAAGCCGGTCACTCCGACTATAGTTACGATCTCCGATAATAGTCGGAGTGACCGGCTTAATTTTACGTGAGTTCCCGTTTAATATAAATAAAATGTGTGATAACCACGTCAGTTTCCACAATAAATATATTTTACTCAAAAATGCTTGTAATGTAGGAGTTCTCTTTGTTCTAGAGAGGTGAACATCACATCAAAGAGCTCGGACGTACGTATCAATCAATTACAGCACCCGCCAGCGATTCACTTCGTAGATACCGCACCCTTCATACCCCGACGGCACGGCGTGGTGTAACACATAAAATTAAGGGGAAACAGAACATGGATATGATAGAATAGGCAAATGACTTATTTTTATTGCCTCATAAAAAAGCTGATCATAAATTATTATTTTAGCATGTGTAATGTATTCAATTATATATTTTAGTAAGCCTGGTTGTTTGTAATAAAGGGTTGTTCAAAACGCTAAACGATTACAAGTCATCGACGAAAACTAACGAAAGCACAAAAATAAATGAGTTATAAGTATTTTAATTTCATGCTAGACCGAGAGCGCACTATGACGTCCAGCTGTATGCGCTCCCTTGGCACCCTACAAATTTTATACTAACTAACGCTTACGCGAAAGGGACAAAACATTCGCACCTATCCTCACCAAAAACTCCCAACGCTCATAATTATCTCATAGATTTATCAGCCAATTTAAATTATTCTTTCAGTATGTGTAATGTATTTAATCTACTATATAAAAATAAGTCGGGTTTTCCTTCCTGACGCTATAACTCCAGAACGCACGAACCGATTTCCACGGTTTTGCATTCGTTGGAAAGGTCTTGAGCTCTGTGAGGTTTATAGCATATAGGTTTATAGTAGCAAGGCCGAAGGCCGAGCTCTACGCGTACGAAGTAGCGGGATTCAGCTAGTTATTTATAATTTGGTCATTGTAGGCATATTTCAAAACGCTAACCGCTTACAAGTTAGACCGCAACTGAAGCATTACTCACGAGGCTAATCAATATCCCCGTGATAAGACATGACGGTTATATTAATACCGCTTTGTAATGGAAAACTGACAAACAGATAAGAGAGCTCCACATAGGTTGGGTTTAGTTGCATAATAATACTGTAGAAGATGGTGAGGAATGGTAGTTGAAACATAGTAATTATGCAGCAGAGTGAAATATTTGGACCGAGGTGAAATCAATATACCAAGGCAAGGCACACATCGCCCTATCCGTAGCAAAGAGCCACTATTGCAAAACCACAGGTTTTTCTAGTTATCTGTAAAATTTCTTAGATAATGTATTTTTATGGTATCTTAAACTATTAGATGATGTAAGTTTTTTTAATTGTGTTTATTTTATTGTATACAATTATGTCAATGTGGCTAGATGCATATGCATTATAAGGCCCCAAAAATGCAATAAAAGAAAAAAGCCCTAACGGCCACTGTGGCCTTCTCCTACAGATAGGGCGACATATCAAATCTTTATAAATTCGAAAGTTTGTGCGTTTTTCGTGCTCAGCACCGTAACGGATGAACGGATTTTAGTGAAATTTGGTATGGAAGTAGCTTATACCCTGGATGACTACACAGGCATATGCGATAGGCATATCGTCAAATAGGCATAATAATATGCGAAAAAATAACGGTAGGAAATATAAAGCAGGTGAGTTAATAAATGTCTAATTGCCGCCAAGCGTTGTATGGTTTTTCACAAACATACCAAAGATTATCATCAAATTCTTTACACATGTTTGGCGGTAATTTTCCCATTTTATTTTAAAATAAAAAACGTTGCCTGTCACCTCACATCTTTCAGAGAGCTATATGTTTATATAGCTTATACTATAAGAGTTTTCTCTACGAGATCGAATAAGAAATGAGGAGATCCGTAGACGAACGAAAGTTACCGACATATTTAGATGATGATGAACCAACCAGCTTCACATCTCAATAATGGTGAAACGCTATAGAATCCCATAGAATATTAATAAAAGCATGCCGGCATACCAACGTGCCTCGCAAGAATGGGGCCGCATACCGCGCCACGCTTACGACTCCTTCATAATTTGCGGGCTGTATTATGACATTCTACGTGACGTAGATAGCCTGTTGTATCGAAAACTTAGCTGGTTAGAGCTGCTGGTGCAAGTAAACATGGTGTGGAAACTATAGCATCGTGGTAGGGTACTTTATAATGCACGGCTGGCAGTCACCTGACAGTATCTTCAAATCAGGGGTTTTGGCGCCAACGTGGAAAAAACATGTCGGCTCGTTGGATTATTTTCCTAAACTTGTGTATTTTCGAGTGTTAATGTGTACTAAATGGTGAATTATTATTCATTAAGTGCTCGTAAACGTGCTCGAGTGTGGGCAAGTGATATAACGAGGTAAAACGTGTATTTTCGTGTTGTTTCCAAAACTCCATAGGAGCCTCTTGTAAAGTCTCCACCACTTTACAGGGGCATGAGTTTGACTTGACCGTGACTTACTTAGCTTGACTCTGACTGTGACTATGACTTGTTTGACGCTATTAAGACTATGTAAGCTGTTTAAGATTACGACTAAAGGACATTGAATCCACGGTCATGAATATTTTAACCAAAAAAAATTCATCATCATATTTCATGTTCGTCCATTACTGGACGTAGGCCTCTCCTAAAGAACGCCACAAGGCACGACTTCTGCTTTTCACATTCACTTGCCACCAGCCGCCTTTCACAGGTCGTCCCTCCACCTGGCTGCAGGGCGTCCTACTCTACGTTTGCCGATACGCGGTCTCCACTCTAGAACCCGTCTGCCCCAGCGGTTGTCGGATCTTCTACAGAGATGGCCAGCCATTGCTACTTCAGCTCAAATACTGGTACGTTATTCACAATAAACTACTATACTGATTATTTTATTGTCTAATAAAAAATCTATGCCCAACAACTTCCCGTTCCGCTTTCCCTGTGCGCTATAGTTTTGCCATGAAAATCAACAGAGCACAGGGACAGACGCTGCAAGCTGCGGGCGTGGATCTCTTCACCAGCTGCTTCAGTCACGGCCAACAGTAGATACATGGCCCTGTCCATAGTGAGCGATGTCACAAACTTATTTGTGTACGCTCCAGGAAATGTAACTAACAATATTGTTAACAGAAAAGCTCTGACAATATTGTTAGTAACATAATTATTACTGCAATTTGCGGCGTTTCTGTTTGTTGGGACTATTTTAAAGTTCAGGCAAACAAAGTTACGGGTACATCAAGATGTCTTATAAAAAAATCTGAAATCTAAAAAAAATATTTCAAAATTTTGAAGATTTAAGCATTTTAATCGCAGGATCGCTGGATGCAGGCCGCTTTCAACCGACTCTTTTTGAGATTGATAGGAGAGGCCTATGTCCAGCAGTGGACGTTCTATGGCTGAAATGATGATGATGATGAAGCATTTTAATGTCTTGCCATTAGAGAGCGCACTATACTTATAAATGACGTCACACTTGTAAAAATAAATGTTTGTTTTAGAACAACTATTCAGAGAACACTCTAGTTTTCTAGCTAAATGGTTTCTAATAACCATGTTATGAAATAAATACACAGAAAACATCAAACCACCTCGAGGCCCTGAAACTGTAGCCAGATGTTACCTTCTCCCTAAAATGTTGCAATAATTGTAAAGATAATTAATTTGGAGAAAATTTAAGCTTTGATCTATATACGCTTTAGGGTTTTAAGGCTGACTATAATGGAACAGAGAGACCATTTAAATTGTGATAAGTAAATAAATAGTTTGAATCTATGTTACTGAGATTTATACAGGGTTAAGCAGAAATGGTGTACTAAGCCAAAAGGTGGTTATTTTACTCATCATTATGAACAACTATTTATAGGCTGACCATATAAACCCGGGAAAAAAACAGCTGTTCCATAAATATTCCATAAAATCTCAGTCACACTCAACAAAAAGTATGGAACATCTGCTTTTTTTCGCGTTTCAATGTCGGCCCGTAGTAAAAGTTGTTTATAGTAATCAGTACAATGACCTCTTTTCGGCTTAGTACACCATTTCTGCGTAATCCTGTATATAGTAAAGTATAGTTAAGTAAGTAAGACGAAAAAATAAACCGGCCAAGTGCGAGTCGGGCTCGCGCACTGAGGGTTCCGTACCACCACAAAATGAACAGAAACTTGTCACCGACTCGTACTTAGTAGAGTGTGTACTATAATCATGCAAAATTTGACGCTTGTGCGTATTACCGTTTTTACATTAGAGGTAATACAAAAATACGTAAAAAAATACGTTGGTTGCATGGGAACAACCCCCTCTTTCGTTTTTACTTTTTGACTTTTTTATTATTTCTCTGTTAATTCGCTGTAACATTACATATTCTGTGAAAATTTCAACTAGCTATCTAATACGGTTCGAAAGATACATCCGTTTAAACGTAGGACAGATGGGCGGACAGACAAAGACAGATGAGTGGACAGATATCGTAGGCTTAGTAATAGGGTCCCGTTTTTACCTGTGTACGGAACCCTAAAAAGAGTTGAGTAAAGCAACCAGGCATTCAGTTTATTTTTAAATTTAGTTAAACCAGTTCTTGAAAAATTACCTTTACCCCGTCCATTGCGAGTGAATAAACATTAAAATTTAACGGTGTACCGTGGTAAGTGGCTCGATTATGCCAATTACCAGTACTGATCATTGCGTGCAGTTCAGACCTTAACGTTTTGAAATAATAGCCCCGTGTGTACCTATATTTAACGCTGTGACGTTTAATTAAACAGAATTGTTGGATTTTTTATCGTGTATTAGTTTATTAATGTCTTTTTTACTAGGGTTCCGTATTCAAAGAGAAAGAACGGGACCCTTCTACTAAGCCTACGATGTCTGTCTGTCTGCCCGTCTGTCTGTCTGTCAGTCCTACCTATTAACGGTTATATCTTTCGAACTGAAATAGATAGCCAACTGAAATTTTCACTGAATATGTAATGTTACGCGTATTAATTAAAAAATTATTAACGTATTTTTGTATTAGCTCTAATGTAAAAACGGTAATACGTACAAGCTTCAAACTAGCTTTGATTATAGTAAACATTCTAAAGTATAACAACAAATAATAAATAATGGCCAAGTGCGAGTCAATGATAAGTTTATGTTCTTTACCAAGTTATTACTGGTAATTTCGTCATTGAATGTTGTATTGGTACGGAACCCTCAGCACGCGAGCCCGACTCACACTTGGCCGGTTTATGCTAAGAGTATTTATGCGTCGTATGTCCTATATCTAGCGCATCAACATTATTGAGAGAACAAATATGAATTGATTTTTTAAGCTCCTGATAAAGATGCTGACAAAGTTCAATCAGCTGTACAGATGTTCTTGAATCAGACAAACACAGAGATACATGGATACACACGTTAAACTTATTACACACCACTGTTTGCGTCGGGGGTTAAAAAGAAAACTATTTTAAAATTCTTAACCGATTTCATAATTAGTAAAATACCTACGCAATTCCGTTTACTTGGATGAGAGTTATGTCATCCAAGTAAACAAATGTTATAATTAATTTGATTTTAAAACCAAACTCAAAAACAAAAACATACAGTCGAATTGATAACCCCCTCCTTTTTGAAGTCGGTTAAAAATAGATTTTGATGAATTTTTCTAAAGACCAATATGAATGTATATGCTTTCAAATAAAAAAAAATTGAAAATTACGGAGACCGGAGAAAAAAGAAATTTTAACCCTCTCCATTTTTGAAGTTGATTAAAATATCAGGGAAACCTAAATAGTCGGATTAAAACTAGTCAACAGTTGTTCTAAGCGACATCAAAAGACTCAATTAATAACTAACTAGAGTACAGTGTAAAAACAGCGATAAACCAAGCGAGTAAGATAAACCCGTTCCATAGTGATCCACTCGAGAAACATCTGCTCTCGTCCAATCTATAGCCGGCAGCTTCACTATGAAATCTTGGGTAAGATTTTATCCACTTCACTTCTTTTTAGTTTTAGATTAATTTTAGTTTTAGATTAGTTTTAGTTATAAATTTAAATTTAAGATAGTTTTTATTTTACTTGTAATTTTTATTGAATAAATTTTCAAACAATGAAAAAAATTCATTGGTTACTTCTTTTTTAGAAGTTGGTAAGCTTTGAATGTGAATGTAAGTGTGAAGTTAGACATTTGTATGTTAGAGCCACCACGCGATGAAATTATTTAATGGGCTCTATTTTTTTTTAAAGACCGCAGGATAATTTTCTGCAACTTTTAATCCCAAAAAAAATTCTAATAAAATTCCCCTAATTATTTTAGGTATCCAAACACGGGATGAATGAAGTTGGTATTTTTTACTCACACTAACAACCGTTTCTGTACTCGTAACAAGTTGTTAGTTTATGGAAAAAGTACGAAACAACGCCAGTCACAAGCGGGGATGAAACTTCATTAAAAACGGATTAACCACCGCCGCCGGAATCAACAGTGAGCTGTGTTTGGAAAAAATGGTTGATCGAGCTAAAAGCACACGGAGACAATGTTTTTGTAAAAAAATGTCCGAACCAAAACTCGGCGCACGCTACGAATTGCGCCGGCTTTTTGGTTAGTTACAAGGTAACCACGATCAGACTACGACGCCACGCGATGCCAAAGCTACGATGACATAGCGGAAAACTAACGTTGAACACTATGCAAGTGATATAGCGTCTAAATTGGGGTAAATGTGGCACTGTAAACTATATAATTGATACAATGTATGTACAATGACGCTCGGACGTTTTTTGACTGTTTTCACTGTGAGATTATGGCTCTATAGGAATTGTATCTCGATGACATTACCCGATGGTTACAGGCTGGGTCTTCATACCACGCGTGAGTCGATTTCTTCTAGAGAAGCATGCTCCATCGAAAACCGCATCATCGCTTAACTTTAGGCGAGATGGTAGTCGAACGCAAGCCTATTTTTAAATTTAAATACCTGGCATTGAAACTATATACTACCACAAGATACCAGGATGAGTTGGAATAGTCACTAGAAAGATTAAATGTCGCTATTGGTATGAGCAAATTTTTCGATGATGTTTGGTTGAGGTCGCTCGCGTTGTAGAATCAATTCTCAATATTTATTAGCAGACATAATTATGTAGGTACATGGAGTTCTTAAATTAACATGTTCAATAAAGTAATACATATGACCCTATTTCGATATGGCAACAGTCGGAACGGAACGATCTATATACATTTCGTCTAAATAATCATTGATTTTTTTTTCTAAGTTGTAATAACATTTGGATTCTAAAATACCTTTTAAATTATTTGTGAAAGTTATCTTATTCGATAACTTTTAATTCATTTGGCGATTTATTAAATATTTTTACAGCCATTGTAATAAGGTCAGAGTTGTGTATTACAAGGTTGGACTTTGGATCGATTAACGCCAAATTCTTAGATAAGTTACCTTATAAAAAAACCAGTTGTATTCCCCATAGCCCGAATCCAATATATTGCAGCGACACCAAACCTTTTTTTTGTTTTATAATGGTGAATTGGTAATATGAGCATAAGTTTTACGTTTTGTTTAGATAGTTAAATAAGTAGGTAAGTAATGAATGTAGGTGACATTTTAAAGTGACTTTTACCATTACTTCCAGCCTTTCCAGGCGTTGATGTTCCGTGGCATTTACCATCATAAAGTCAAACGCTTAAGTTTTCATTCAACTGCTATTTTCAAATAATTCATGGCAAACAAGTTGCTGCGCCACAACACAAGTTAGTGTCTATTGCCACGATTGCGGAGCCTAAAATTTAGGCTCCGCAATCGTGGCGTACACACAACTTGAGTGTGTTTACTTGCGTCGGACAATAGACACTAACTTGTGTTGTGGCGCTTAGGCCATTTTCGAGGTCATTACTAGGATGACTTTGATTCTATTTCTAAAAAAACTAGTGTAGGTTTTGTACTGTGAGTTCAAAATAGAAGCCAAGTTGCATCCATTCAACATTCGAGAGTTTTTCGTTTGGTCTTAATTAAAGGAAAACAAGCCGGTACGTGCATCGTCGGAGATTGGACGAGCTGCACAGCACTTGGCAAACATTCGCGGAATAATGTGGCAAATATACGAGTTCGTCTTGTTAGCTACTTTCTGTTGTTTTTTGGGCCCGTTTTGACTATTACTGTAAAATATGACCTAAAAATTGAAAGATTGATTGAAAAGATTGACCCAAATTTTGCTAAAAGTAGGAATAGAGAGTCTTAACTGGCTATTGAATCCGATTCGTATACGCAGCCAGGGAGCTGCTCGGAAATGTGCGACAATTCGGACCATCGACCACTAAATTTGTTTATATTTGTTGTCTGTGTTCATTTTTGTTTTTTAATATGTTTAATATCCTAGATTACTATACACAATGAGACTCCCATGTACATCATTACAAAATAACCACCTCCTCCTTTTTTGAAAACGGTTAAAAAGCAAACACAAAATTGCTAAAGTACTGACAAAAAACGCAAAGTGCGAGAGAAAACTGTTCACGATTAAACAAATTTTATGAGATCACAAAGGGCGATTATGCGACAATAGAATTAACTCAGTGTATCAAACGCCCTAATGCGCCGATGGACAGACGACCTAAAAGAGACCGCAAGAAAACGCAGGATGCAGGCCGCTTCCAACCGGCCCTTTTGGAGATCGATGGGGGAGGCCTATGTCCAGCAGTGGACGTCCTACGGTTGAAATGATGATCAAACGCGTCCACCTCTATCTGTCATGTAAACATCTATGTAATCGCTCACACACTGAAAGCGGACGACGTCTTATTCATTAATTAATCTCCGCGTCGCAACTTAACTTGTTTACCAGAATAGGCACAGTTTGTACCAAATTCTGTCCGCGTAAATCACAAGCACAGCTCCAGAACATTACAACAAATGAGCCAACATTCGTCACCTCGACGAATAACTCCAGCCACACGTGCTGTTTCCACTCCATTTAACAGGAGGCATTCACACGCGTACCTCGCAAGCCCTGATGTTAATAAATAGCTTACACCTTGGTGCTGGTGGCTGCTATTCACGGTTACACAGTTAAGGAAGTACTTCAGACAATCAATCCATGAAAGCACACCTCTTCCTCTTCTTCATAATGGCTATGCTTCATTATCATCATCATCAGCCAGAAGACGTCCACTGCTGAACATAGGCCTCCCCCTTTAATCTCCACACTGAACGACAGCCTGCCTTTTGCTTGCATGTGATGGCAGTGACTCTCACAATGTCGTCGGTCCATCTAGTGGGAAGTCTACCTACGCTGCGTCTTCCGGTTCATGGTCTCCACTCAAGAACCTTTCTTCCCCATCGGTTATCGGTTCTTCGAGCGAACTATGGCTATGCTTAACCCTTCCTAATCCCACCAAAAACTTTAAGCGCTTACATTTCAGTATATGTATTAAAAAAATTGTTTTTATGGAGACCACGGACCGGTAAGTGCAGCGTAAGACGTCCACCCACAAGATGGACAGACGACCTAAAAGAGACCGCAGGGAAACGCTGGATGCAGGCCACTTCCGACCGACCCTTTTGGAGATCGATAGGCCTATGTCCAGCAGTGGACGTCCTACGGCTGAAATGATGACGATGATGATATTTTTTACCAAGCCTGTTATTCTTAACAAATCAAATACTATATAATTATATATTCTGATCTGAATAATTACCCACCTTGTGAATTGAACAGCACACAGGCGCACTTTAAAAACGATATAATAAAAAGTAGCAAACGCATGCCCTATTTGCCCAATCTCAATAACGCCAAGCAAGCAGTAGCAGCACAGAGCAGCAGAGTGTTAGAACCAAGTTTCTATTTTAATCTCGGACCATAGCATCGTAAATAATCCGTTCAGAATCGAGCATGCATCCACGTTGTTAGTCTTAAACCAAAAATAGATTTACACAATACAACTAAACAGTGACTCAATTTCAAAGATCATATCGTTTTATAGTTGATATTACGAAAACTCGCTTTGGTTCTGAAGTGTTTTGATTCCACTTTTATTGTGCTAGTCTGTGGAATGTGCTGCCTGAATGGGTGTTAGATAATAACTAACGTTACAATCTGGGTGTTTTAAAATCACGTGTGAATCGGTTTCTTCTAGGAAAGCGTGTTCTACCAGTAGACCACGTCGCTTAACATCAGGCAAGTTGGCAGTCAAACCAAAGACGAATTTATTAAATAAATAAACACTACATGGTTTTGCACAATATTAAAATGAACAAAAAAAGCTTTTTGATTTATGCTTGTTTGAGTGTCCTTTCAAACGAGCGTAGTTTATCTAGCTTGTCTACAAAATTGGAAACAATCGTTCTAAACTAGCTTTTTAATGCCATTGGTGGCAAACAAGCTAACAGTCGCCTAATGGTAAGCTATCACAGTAGCTTGGATACATGTATCACAGATACGTTGCCGACCTTATCAGACTCTGCTAGCCTATTAACAGTCCTTCTGAAGAATCCCATATTACAGTTGCTCGGAAATACGTCAGGGGGAAGCTTCAAAACATTCAAAATAGATAGATAGATAAACTCTTTATTGTTCAAATATAAAAAAAAATAATAAATAAATAAAAAAAAATAAAAAAATAAAAAATTGCAGGTGTGAGGCACTGCGGTCTATGTTTTGTGGATGAGCTACTTTATTAGCTATGTTTGCAAATGAAACTAATATAAGCTTTGTTTATCTTCAAATAGCATCCGGAAGGAGGAGGAAGAGGAGGAGTTTTTTTAACTAATACATTGTTAGACCATGTCTCAAAACTTAAAAACTCTTAACCAATAGCCACTCAGGCTACAAAAAGTTCCTTACGAATGAAATTCTCAGAAGTATATGAAACTCGGTTGAACTTTGTAACTGTCGGTTATTATACTGCGTTGTAATCGCAGTGGTCAAAGTTTAGCGAATAATTCAGAGGTGCCTTGAAGGTTATTTAGTACTGTTTAGTTTGAAGACTGCCGGCGGGGCTGAGGCACGATTCAAGTATATTCTTTGCAAACAATCCATCAAATCTAACTAGGTAACAGGCTGTTTGACTTAAATAAATCATACTATAGCATAACCAAAGATAATTTAGATTGTCATTGAGCATAACGAATTATAATCACTAATATTTTAAATACACTGACGACCCGCGAAAGGCGGCTAGTGGCTAAAGGATGCGAAAAGCAGAAGATTGTGCATTGTGACGTTATTTAGGAGAGGCCTACGTCTAATGAAACTACGTCCAAAAGCCGCGGTAAGCACTTTAGTCGTTGATGATAAATTCAATATTGCGGACGCTCCAAGATGGCGGATTAAATGTTCACATCGATATAGGCATCAAATGAAAGGGTTTGCTGAGAAGAATACGAAAAACCTTGTGTTTAAAAAGTATTTGTTTAATTAATAAAGCTTATTTCGTTTCTGTTGCCTTGTCATCTATCGTGTCAGCGTTAATCTATTAATCATTATTTTAACTATAACTATTTCTTTATCGTCGCTTTTAAAAACTTTTATCGTTAAAAGCTCATCCATTTAGTTTTGTTCATTATATAAATACACGCTTAACGCTTTCAGAGAAGTTATTAATATTTCAAATCAAAACAATCCAAACTTAACTAAACAAATTACAAATATTATTTGCGTAAACACAAGCATTAAACGGAAACAAAAACCGTTTAATTTGAATTAAGAATAAACAGCAATATTTGTCCAATTAGCGAGGCTTATCGAGTTAT
The DNA here is from genome assembly GCA_914767915.1 of Agriopis aurantiaria. Classification (NCBI taxonomy): domain Eukaryota; kingdom Metazoa; phylum Arthropoda; class Insecta; order Lepidoptera; family Geometridae; genus Agriopis; species Agriopis aurantiaria. The sequence continues at coordinate 17,556,327 of OU611988.1, forward strand.
GTTCACTCAAACCGGGTGATCACTTTGTAATGGGAATACAAATTAAAACTGGTTAATTATGAGATAGGGATCGGACCAATTTAATTACCAACTAAATTTAGATAGGGAGCCAAGGGAGAGTTTAATCATGTACACTGTATAGCTACAAACATAACTGTAAACGCATTTATAATATCTATACTAATATTATAAAGAGGAAAGATTTGTGTGTAAGTATGTTTGTAACGAATTGGCTCTAAAAGTACTGGAACGATTTTAGAAATTATTTTACTCTTGGGAAGCTACACTATCACCGGGTAACATGGGTTTGTATCCACGGATCCCGGTATCGGTTTTATTAGCCACGGATCCGGGCGAGTTGTATCCACCGATACCGTGATCCGTTTCCTTAAAAAAAAACAATTTTCATTTTACCCGCTGATACCAGTATCGGTGGATGCAAGAAAATTATAATCTATATCTGTGCAAAGCTGGGGTGGGCCGCTAGTGTTATATAAATACAGTATACAATGTATAAATACAGTATACAATGTATAAATACAGTATACTAATATTATATAATATTACAAATGCGTTTTTTAAATCTTTATTTAAAGTGCTTTTCCGCAAAACGAAAATGTCGCACATAGATATATCTAAGTGTAGTCGCGCATTCTAGATATAGTCGGAGGGTCGGGTGAAACCGCGGGGCACAGCTAGTATATACTCCACTCTGTAAGCCATTACTGCTTTATACAGATAAGGCTGCCGATTATTGCATTAGTTTTTAAGCTGTTTATTGTGGGTACCTATATAATTGGTGGTACTTGGTCAAACGTTTGGTGGAGGCGACTGGTGACCGGAATGCTGGCGCCTACTTTGGCCAAAAAATTAGCATAGCAATCCTTTTTTTTTTTTTTGTTATAGTTTTCATGAGCCTGGATTCAATGTTCTTTACTCGTAATATTAAACAGTTTACTTTGTCTTAATAGCGTCAAACAAGTCATAGTCACAGTCAGCGTCAAGCTAAGTAAGTCACGGTCAAGTCAAACTCATGCCCCTGTAAAGTGGTGGAGACTTTACAAGAGGCTCCTATGGAGTTTTGGAAACAACACGAAAAGACACGTTTTACCTCGTTATATCACTTCCCCACACTCGAGCGCGTTTACGAGCACTTAATGAATAATAATTCACCATTTAGTACACATTAACACTCGAAAATACAGAAGTTTAGGAAAATAATCCAACGAGCCGACATGTTTAGCCGCATAGCCATCCAGCGTGGCAATGCTGCCAGCATTCTGGCCACTTTTCCCTCCACCGAGGGGCTTTTAGGTTAGCATTTTTTATGATGTTTATAATAATTAGGTAGTTTTAGTTTTTAAATACTGTTTCAAATATTGTTCGTGTAAGTAAGTAGTTTTATATAAAATTGATGTTTCTTTTCCAAATATTATATTTATATTATATTATTAAGTGTAAATTTCTGTTTTCAAATAAAATGTTAACAAGTTCTTTTACTACGAAAATAAACACAAAGATATAACATTAATAATACACTTCCAAGTGCCAACCAAGGAACTGTATAATTTTCTTTGAACTGTAAGCTGACACAACTATTGAAAGGGTTGTACCAAGAAAAATCTCTCTCAGAGCTAAAATTAAAACTATAAAGCGATTTGTAATAAAAGCCACGTGCCTCGGTCAATGGATTGTTTATGGCTTGTGAGAATAAGGCATGGTTCACACTGATCATTTATTTAATCTCTTTGTTATATTTATATTTGTATCTTTTAGCTTTGTGTCAATAAGAGAAATGTTTTACTGTGAAATATTTTTTGAAATCTGTATTTCTACGGCATATCTTAGAAAAACATGATTTTTATGCAATTATCTTTTTTTTTACACAAAATGTATACAATACATGTACGTTTGATCACCAACTTGCCCGATGTTAAGCGACGGTGTGGCCGAGGATGGAACACGTTGATCAAGAAGAATTTAAGATAATTTAATTAATCTAGAGTTTATTAAATTTATACGCATGAAAAAAATGTTATTTACAAAACAGGCTCTAATTTGGATTATAATTTTAGGAGAATGTAGTAATTTTATTTATTAAAAAAAACAGCCACACAGTTTTTGCAAAAAATCAAATCAACTAAACATAGAACAACCGTTACTGAAAGCGTAGGTAACATTAGGATATAGCACATGGCAAAATTGTTTTTAAGATAATATCAACTTTGTGGTGTTTTTAAACTAATTGAATATACTATAAAATTATTTTTTTACTCGTCTATTATAATTATTATGCATAATATATTCTTCTTCTCATATTAAAGCCATGGTCGTGTCAGCAGAGTTGATTCCAGCTTTTCTGATCTTCAGGCAGCATTTTCACTGTGTCCGACATGGCGTTCACTTTTTAATCGACTTCAATAAGGGAGGAGTTTCTTAATTAGACTGTATTTTGTTGTATTTGTATAAACAGCAACCGAATTGAGTACCCTCTCTTTTTACGAAGTCGGTTAAAATATAAATGAAAGCCGAGCGGAAATCCCAGTTACATTAAATGAAACGGTTCTTTTGTAACTACGTATTAGTTGTCGATCAATACTCGCCCCACGCTCTCACGCTCGATACGATCCCGAACCGATATCGTATTGTGTGAATTAAACGTCCTCAATACGCGCTAAATTTTGATCACAATGTACGGTATACAACAAGGGTATATGACGCCATCATACATTGATTAACAGTACTCAATATTTTTCATCCATAGCGCTCGGTAAGTGGGTCATTAATTACTCAAAATGTATAAATATATCATATATCGTGTTTATAAGAGATCACATACACCCCTTGTGTAACAATGTACCATTATTGCAGACACATTTATGTAGGTAGGTACATGAAATACTTAAATTACATATTTCAATAAAGTAATACATATTGACCCTTTTTGGACCAAACAAACATAATGTATTATTACATAAGTAAGCAACATGCTTAGCATGATGTTAATCAATTGTAAGAATGAGAAGGCATGAATGTGATATATGTAGGTTAGAAAGAGTGCAACCATAACGAGCAATGAAATAGAACATAACGGCAGTTTGGAAGAGATGCTTAGTTGCGAGATAAGTCTAAGTATAAAAGAGTTACAGCCGCACTCAGAGACGTTACTTAAGCTAAGGAATACTTAAAATTGCTCTGTCTCGTTTTCATGTGTGACAATTTCCGTCAACGAGAAGTTGACAGCAATTTTCAGTATTCCTTAGCTTAAGTAATGTCTCTAAGTGCGGTTGTTAGACTTTGAAAATGTGTAAAAGAGATAATTAATTTAAAACACTGTTATATATAATAATGTTTAATAACTAATTAATTGTTATTATTTTTATATATTAAAATTGTTATCATCCTTCTCTCACATAATTAAAATGAAAAGAGAGGAAGATGATTTTAGTACTGTCAGATTGGTTTAGTTTAGTGAGTGGTATAGCAGAATCGACGCCATTTCCTTTCAGAATAATTTTTGCCTGTGGCGTTCATCTTAATTGCTTGTATTATATCTTCTTCTTAAACCTATAAATCTGAATAGGTTTAAGAAGAAGATATAATACAAGCAATTTCATCTTAATTGCTTGTATTATATCTTCTTCTTAAACCTATAAATCTGAATAGGTTTAAGAAGAAGATATAATACAAGCAATTAAGATGAACGCCACAGGCAAAAATTATTCTGAAAGGAAATGGCGTCGATTCTGCTATACCACTCACTAAACTAAACCAATCTGACAGTACTAAAATCATCTTCCTCTCTTTTCATTTTAATTATGTGAGAGAAGGATGACAACAATTTTAGAGCTGTCAAATTTAGTTTAGTTTAGGATACATCAGAATCGATGCCATTATTTTAAATGAGAATGAAACAAATTTAAGATAGTGCCTCTCTATTTTAAATATAATAAGCGGCTCACAATCTACGGGCCAAGTAATGGTAAGTGGTCACCGCAACCTATAGACACCTAAAAAATAATTGCCAGCAGTGTATTTAGTTTTAGATATCAAAGTAAGTTTAACTAATTCATTATAAATAATTAATAATAGCGTAGTACCTAATTAATAGCACTTTCAAATGAAATTTAAAAAAAATATCTCTAGATACATTTTAAGGACAAAAATCAAGCAGCTCAGTTTTTGCTACCAATATTACGTATCAGGTAAATATTTCCCCAACTAGGTCACAAGCCACCTACGCAACCTCCCTGTAATTAGAGGCATAATTAGACCTCCGCGAGCTGATCAACCGAACGGCAATTAGCACCACTCCATGATAATGACGTATGGTATACCAACTCCGAATTCTTTTTTAGGAAAAAAAAAGATGTATAGATATTTAAAAAAATAAGAATCGGCTCCCCAGTAAATATAATTTTTTTTCTATAATAGGAAGTTACGAAGTTGGTATCTTTAGAATAACGCTTCAAAGAAATTCACATGTTGATGATTATGCTTAGTAAATGAGATCGAAAAAAACCTTTTTTTCAAATATCTATTCTATAAAAATATCAACACAAAATAGTATTTTATTATAGAAACTGACGTGGTTTTCACACATTTTATTTATATTACACGGGAATTACTCACGTAAGATTAAGCCGGTCACTCCGACTATAGTTTCAACCGCATTAGGCCGTCTTACGTGAGTAATTCCCGTGTAATATAAACAAAATAGTATTTTTATTTTATACCATTTGTTATGTTATTTTAAATTCATACTCAGTGTTTTTTTAATCATCAAAAATGTTTAAAATGCGCGAGTAATACTGCTGTGGTGAGAAGCTCAAAACGCAAACATAGCTTTTCCACTTGCAGCATAGATGATAAACTAAGCAAATAAAGCCAAAGATAAACAAAAACTGTAATACGGGAAGGTGTTTGACAATTATAAAAGCTCGACAAGAAATCAGAGTTGGAATGGACACTACTTTTTATTAAAAAAAAAACTTGAAAATTGCTTAAAACATTCGAAATTTTACTAACGATAATGCCCAATAAATTATTTCTAGCTAAAAAAAAGAAAGTTATTTCTAAAGACCAATATTTTTTTTTTTTTATGTGCGAGTGTCATCTTGGCGAAAATGAGGATCGGATGTTTAAGATACTTTTTATAGGTGGCAAATAAGCAATTACCTACTATCACTTATGGATGTAGCAGCAGAATCACAGATACGTTTCCAAACTTCAAAGATTTTTTAACAGCCCTTATGAAGACCCTCGTGTTATAGTTACTCGGAAACGCTGCAGGAGTTCATTCTACACATTGCAGCAGGTGTGAAGCCAAAATATCGCGTAAAACGCACAGTGTGCCAAATCCACAGATAACAGATACATCAATTTAAATTCGAAAAAAAAAAAAAAAATTTTTTTACTTTGTAAGGTCAGATTTCGATTCTTTTAATTAATAAAATACACTGATTCATAACCAGGTCAGAAGTTAATAATGAGCCGCAGCTCTCGCCGTTAATTGGCGGTTGGTGATCAGCCCAATAACAATTGGCACCTCCCTCGGAGTGACTCAGCCACAGAGCTCAGGGGTATCAAACAATGCGTTTCTGTTTGTGCTTAGAAAGGTATTGTGCTGCTTAATTAGGCCTCTTTTTAAAAAGTTTCTGTTTAAAACTCTTTTGTTTGTTTGGTTAGCTTTTTAAACGGCGAATACGTTGTTTTTCTTTATTTAGTTCATTCTTAGTTTTTAAATAGCATACGGAGAAGTTGCTGTTTAATTACTTATAAGCCTAAAATAAGGCAAGATTATGATTAAATTAAGGGTTTTTTTATAAACGCAACTTAGGAAAATCGAGATACAATACATAATTACATAATATAGTGTCACAATCGTGCCAAAAACATGTCCGAACCAAATCTCGGCGTACTTTTTGCGCAGACTTATTGACTAGTTACAAGGTAACCGCGATACGACTACAACGCCACGCGATGCTAGAGATACGATGACATAGCGGACAACTAACGTTGAACACTGTGCAAGCGACATAACGTCTAAATTGGAGTAAATGTGAACTATATGTGATATATGAAAATGTATATATGAAAAAAACCGGACAAGTACGGGTAGGACTCGTGACGGAACTCACAAGACCAAAAAAACGAACTGAAGTTGAAATATTGAAAGACAAACTTAACTTTGTAGTTGACAATAAGCTTCTTCCATACATAACAACTACAACATGTAAGTTTGTAATTGTATAACAATATTTTTATATGATATTACTTCAAACGGGGCGGGCTGTTTGATTAGATTAGATTTTTTATAATTAGAATTAAGTAGTTTGTGAAATTGTGACGTATTAATTGTGTAATATTAATAATATGTATTAATTGACAATTAAATCATACCTAATATAATAAAAACTTCATATTAATAACTTTCAGATTTATTCATAAGATATGTGCCGTAAGACCTTGCTTCTTGCCAAAATTAATGATTCTAGGTCAACGGAAAGTACCCTATAGGTTTTGATTCCCCTGTGAAATCGCAAAATATGCGACATAAACGTTCATATCTTTTGATTGCGTTGACTTACAACTTTTATTTTTTTTACAGCCGAATGAAACCGCAGACTCAAGTATTTAATATAAATTTCAACTTGATACCATTACGCGTTCTTGAGAAAAAGGGTCTTGACAGACGGACAGACAGACGGACAGACGGACAACGAAGTGATCCTATAAGGGTTCCGTTTTTTCCTTTTGAGGTACGGTACCCTAAAACACCTAGATCTACCGGTATTGATAGGTGGAAACGGATTTCACTTATCTCAAGATTTGTACGCCTACTAACTAGGCAAAATATGATAAAAAGTGACTATTACTTAAACTAACCTAATGTGCATGCATTTTTTAAATGCATTTGCTTTACTCGTGTTTTATGCATTTAAATTATCTTTATCTTTACCCGACTAAATCAAAATGTATTTATCATTACTAACGATAGTTTGAAGTGCAAATTACAAAAAAAAACTGTCGGTTTTTGAAGTTATCTGTCAAATGAAATCCATTAGCAATGTCCGGTTGTTACCAGTTATTAATAGGTATGGTGATGATTTTGTTTTGAAAAGCAGATGTTTATAAATCTGCATTTCAAAGAAGAAGAAAAAAACACTTTCAAAGATAATATTGCTTGAATGGTAGGTCAATTATATAGTTAAAGGGGTCACTATTCTATGCATATAATCAAACATGGGTCAGCATTGAAAAGGCAAAAAAAATGGAAGTGAATAAAACTTTTTCTTGAATCAGTTGATGTGTTTTACACGGATCAGGGTTGATTCTATGGTTAAAAAAAATACATATTGATGAGTACAATGGTTTATTTCTATCAGCTAAGTGGTTCTGTCTAACCTTACACACTGAAACTGTTTGCTAGAGCTCATGTAGCCATTACTAAATTGTAACACCCTAAACTGTTTTACATCCTAAACTGTTAAATTTCATTGTGAATAGGTACTAAAACATAATTCACAAAATAATTTCAATAGAAAACTGCCTAATAGTTGCATATTTAAAATATTTAATTTAACTTTCAGCGTTGATAATATTTTAAAAGTTGCACATTTATGAAGTTGAAATTTAAAAGTGACTTTATTAAATTTAGTTAAGAAGCAAAGTTTTTAATTTAACTTTTCAAGTTTTATCGCTAATTTAAGGACGGTTACACTCTATTTACTTTGACTAGCTTTTCCCTGCGGATATCAAGAAGTTTGTTCAGTTTTTCTTAGAAAACTTAAACAGTTTTGTACATTTAGAACAAAGATAAAAGTTTACCAGTAATATGTATAGGTAAATTCACAAATAAAAATTCCTTATTTAATAGTCGCTTATATTGCCAGTCTTTAAAATATATTTGAGAATTTCAACTGTGAGTATACGGGGACGATTCAAAGGGAAGGAGCCGCAGCGGAGACCACAGAAAATGCCAAGTGGCGCAAGTGTGCATCACTATCAAGTGAAAAATACTCGTATTATGCCGCTAAGCGTTGAAACTTTTGGTCCATAGGGCCATGTACCAAAAAGTTTGTTTAAAGAAATTTCGTCACGATTATTCGACGCTGCTGGTGATAAGAGAGCTGGCTCATTCCTCACGCAGAGAATTTCTTTGGCAATTCAACGCAGGAGTGCAGCCAGCTTTCTTGGTATTTTACCATACGAACTTCTTCATATTGATTTTTAGTTTAGGTGTAATAATTAAGGCTTTTTTGTTTGCTTCGTTTTATACCTATACTTTTGTACTCAGATTAAATAAGTTATAATCTGGAGACACTGTAAATCAACTTTACATTTTAATGGGAATGTATTTGTAAGGGCGTGGTAATTCATTAAACAATAACTTGGTACAGTAACAAGAACCTAAAACTTACCAAATCATCATAGTAGTTCGCGATCTGCGAGTAAATCAGCGAATCGTAATCCATTTTAGCGCGAACACGTAGAACACAGAACACAACACACACAAAACACGAAAAAACACTAAAACACCAACTTTCACGTGCACTATGAATTTGGACAGCTCCGCAGGCGAATTTGATTCTCGAATGTGAGCTATCGATCGAAGACGCATTGGTACAGTACGTTCTGACGTGTACTAGCGCTGTAAAGCTAAAATAAGACCAAATTTTAAACACAAATCTTTGGTGTCGGTGCGTATGTGTTCAGAGATGTTGTAACCGTGAGGTCATGGTTATAAAATTTAGCTTGGCGATGTGTAGGTATACGAAATTTATATCTGCTTTACAATACTAAATAAATTATTAATTTAAAAAACCGACTTTGAAATTGTTATTCGCAATTTCGTTTACTTGAACGTTTACTTGAATGATATATTTTTTTCAGTTATTTTGATTTAAAAACCAAGCCACTGAACCGTTTTTATTGAAATTTCTATGGGACTAAACCTAAAGTATGTTTTTTCAACAACAAAAAAAGATTTAAGTATATAAATGGAGTTCTGAGGTAACTCACAGTAAAAATAAACTATTAAAAATATATTTAAATTATCACTTCTTTTTGTATAATTTTAGTTTTTATAAATAATGATTATATTGTATCTCTTTTGCCATAATCTGACGATTTACATTTTCTCTATTCATAACCGAAATCAGATAATCTTGATAATTCAAAAGTCATTGTCACTCAGTGTCATGTATTGAGATTTTTTTCATGCTTTATAATATATCGTCAAATAAGTCATAGTCCAGTCGGAGTCAAGCAAAGTAAGTCACGGTCAGGTTTACTTACTCCACTAGTTCTAATCTACTTTACTAACGCTTGACTTGTAAAGTCAATCATGCCAGTGTCAGTAAAGTGATGCAGTGGTTTACTTATCTCTTAAACTTGAAAATAACATACTAAACACTACAACCATACTTTTCACACACTCTTTTTTTAACGCTTTTTCATACTTAAACCTTCAGTCACACCAACACCGAGCAACTCTATAAAATCCCACTCATGTGCGAAGAGGAAGCACGGCGTGCCCGACCCGTGCGTTACTTCAAACATTTCACGTTAGTTTGTTTTATAATTTCCATGCTCCGCTTTTTTTCTCGATTTATATTGTGAACTACGAGGCGACCTCTTCAAACTTTTTTTTAATTTGCTCTGGAATACAGAGCAGTGTTTGTGACAATGTGAATGGATGTGAATAGTCTGCACTGGTTCGTAGTTGGTAATAAGTAGCTTGGATGGGGTTTTGTTTTGTGGATTTGTTTTTGCATCGCTGGTAGAGTCACCGTATTATAACTCTATAAAGTGGAGTTTTTCAGTAGGATACTAGTGGTATGTAATACAGGGATTTGTATAGATGTTTTATTATGGAAATAGACGTTTGTTGGAATGTTTTTTTCTCATCATCAGCCATAAGACGTCCACTGCTGAACATAGGTCTCCAGTTCCACTTGGAACGCCACACTGAACGATAGCCTGCCATTTGCATTCTGGATGCCAGCTACTCTCATTGTGTCGTTGGTCCATGTAGTGGGAAGCCTACCTACGCTGCGTCTTCTGGTTCGTGGTCTCCACTCAAGAATCTTTCTTCCCCATCGGTTATCGGTTCTTCGAGCGATGTGGCCTGCCCATTGCCACTTCAACTTGCAAATTTTGGCAGCTATGTTGGTTACTGTGGTTCAAAGGTTGTGGTAAAAAGCCAGCAATTAAGGACCACGCTCAGTATCATAATTATGTCATCACGTTTTTTCTGCGACTATATACTTAAGACGCTCTTTTCCGCCTTTTAGCAATTATGGTTATTCTAATTTAAGTGTGCATACCTCCATGGTTAGCTTATAATTATAAAAATGGTGTCATAACAAAATTGAATGTTTTATCTAGGAAACCCATGTGACCGAAACACGATTAAGCACATTTTGCTTGATAGAAAAAATATATCAAAGTAGCACTGATTTGCGCTTTTATCCGTTTTTTTTTTGGATTCATTTAATTACCTATTTTATTAAATTATGTCTGCGATATCTTGATATATAGATTTTATAATTATAAAGGTAACCAGTGAGGTACATTTTACATTACAGCTAGACTTTTTGAAAAATATGAGAAAAACACCCAAATATAGAAGTAGCGAAACGCACGACTGTGTGTAAGCGCCATGATTTTGCTCTGCTAAATGCGACTTTAATACAATAAACCAAGGATTATGGTCATCTGCAGTAATAAGCGTTGCTTAATAGTGGGAAAACCTCGCCTTAAATACCAATCGTTGGTTGGGAATTACAAAAAATGTAGTTAAATCTATTAACGAGATTACTTATAGAAAAATGAATAAAAGTTCGGTGTTTTTGTAATTTGAGTTATTGTAATATAGTTTTCACCATAGTCATGTCAACTGAAACCATAAAATAATTTCACGCGAGAAACTTGGGCTAAACAAAACGTTTTAGCAAATAAATTGCTTTCCGCTCTATTTCTCTCGAACGAAGATTAAGATAACAAAGATTTAAATAAACCAAATAAGATTAAAAGAAATATATATCTATTTGAGCCTACTCTTATTTGAGCTATATTTTCTGTCGTTGATTTCAGAATTTATCCAGTGCGTATGCAAGATTTCATGACATCTCTAGTATAGATAAAAACAAACTGATAACAAATTAATTATATTATTTATAAGTTCCGACAAAAATCTAAAAGTTGGTCACTGATAAAAAAAAAACCTGGAAGACATCACGAGCAAAGAACGCCATGAGAAAAAAATGGCACGCGTACATGCACTAATTACAATCAATAGCGCAGTCAAAATCCCTTCGTTCTCACTTCGGTACACAAAAGAAAGACGATTATTGCACAGTTGAAGTAATTTGTCAAAATGTTTGCCGATCTCTGTACGACGGTAGCCGTGAAAACCTACCTAGGCCAGAGTTAATAAGTACTATCTAGTTCTACGTGTTCCATCTTTGACCCCAACACCACTATCTATCAGGTGAGATGGTGGCAAAACCCAGACCTATTCTATATTTTTTTAGCTAGGTTTTGACGGTTTTTTTAATCGTGCAAACAAAATCTATAACAAATGCCCATCGTAACGCCTCCCGTATAGTGTATCGTAGCCTCTACTACCATCAGCGGCAGTAAATATCACTTATATATGAATAGGCCTGATGGAAAAAAGATAAAAAGAGATAAATCCCACAAATTTGCGTAAGTTTGGTTGTTTATCTGGCAGGATTTTTGTGGCCTATAGACAATTAACATGTTGGCAATGGCTTCTTGGAGTGATAAGAACTGGTTGTTTTGAAACAGCCTCTTCCTCACGTCATTTAGATAAGATCTATGATAAAAGTAAGTGCGTATATGCCAAGTTTCTAGCTCTGATGTCAGGTCTTAGGTCCCCTCGAGACTTCTGACATTATTTCGCGGTTAAAGAAACATGACAAAAATTTTCAATTATTACATAACTTGTCATTTGACCCATGGTAGCGCTTACTGAAACACTGCCGTGTTGCCTGTTGCATAGAGCTTAACTTGTGTGTTGCATTGTAAAAAATCTCAAAACAGAATTAAATATTTGGAAAGCACGAAAAATAGGTATCTTTATCTCTCTCTCTCTGTCTTGTCTATTTTTATATGTAATAAAATTGACGCCGAACAATAAAATATGCGAATAAAAAAAAAACTGATTTATGACTTACTTCTTCGTAGGTATATTTGAATCACTTTGCATTAAAAGAGTTCTTTGTTTCCTAAGATATTATGATGTGGTTAGGGTTTTTTGAATGTCAGAGTTATGTATGTTTTAAGTATGCGTGCTTCATTTTCGACCACATTGTCGCTTACCAGCGTGCGAGTTGGTGGACAAAAGTGCTACGCGATAAAAATAAAATATAAAACTTTGTTTCTGTAAATATACTTGACCAAACGAAGCCAATAATTACTTCGAAAATGAGCAACGAGCAAAATTGGTCGAGAAGTTCCAAATAAAAAAAGGGGTCAGGTTCAGGGCAATCTAATAGTCTTTAACAAATATACTAAGCTTATAGTATATTATGTGATTAGTGAATAACGGCCGGACTTAAAGCGAGGGCCATAGATCACTCGCATCGCTCAGGATTCTAACAACTAATGCTTCACTTCCTCGTGATTCACGGCACTTGATATGAATCCGTTTTATTCAAGAGTTGTCTACTATACTTTATACCATGACTACGAGAAAAAGAAAGATGGAGTTTGTATCGAGCATTTTTTGCACAAGGAGGTTGAATAACATTGAGATGGAGGTCGAATATATTGGTGTATACTAAATTCAAATACTAAAATTGTGATTAAAAGCTTTTTATTCACTGTTTTCAGTGAATAAAATAAGCTCTTTAGAGGAGGAATGGTATAAAAGTAAATTTTAAATCAAATCATCATCAAATCAATCAAATTTTCAATACTTCAACTTATACTTACTCCATTGGTTCAATACAAAATCTCTGCTACTCCAGGTCTCGCCGTAGCTTTTATTTACAGTACAAAAAGAAACAAAACATCCTAACGCTGGTAGTCGAACACACGTGGGTTGTAAAAATAAATAGCGCACAGTTTTGCAATGTTATTGTTAGAATCGCTATCAGTTTGACGACGTATGAGCAGTATGGACAATACCACCTTCCTGCTTATTATAATGTAAATTGGTAATGTTACGTACGTTATACGTACCTAATTATATTTTTATGCAAAATTGTGATGTATTTGTTACTGAAAAAAAAAACTTAATAGACTCAATCTACCTACAACATAGAAATTACTCATCACAGTATCAACTAACGAAAAAAGCAGCGTCATATTATTTTATATTATTTATTTATTTGTGTTATTACATTCATGGTTTTCGACGTTTGTAGAGAAAGATTTTTAATTAAATTTGGCTTGCGCTTCGCCACCGCCTCGATATTAATTGATGGTATAATCTAATAGAGCATCATGCTTAAAAGAAACCGATATAAAAAAAAAACAGATTTAATAATGAAAACCCAAATTCTTTCGCAATTTAAGTGTTGGCTCCTTAGAATAATTACTCAGAGAAGGTAAGTTTTCAAACAACGCCTTCTCAAAACGTAAGCTACAAATTCGCTTTTTAGCTTACGTTTCGATTGGTATTTTAAACGATGTAAGCAAGAAAATTAATGGATTACCTGCGGAATGTCACACCATAACTCTTATGCTGCTTTGCGGATTTGTTGTGGTACGATTTCACTGCGCAAATTGTCATAGTAAAATTTTTATATTTATTTGGAGCCATATATGACTACATTTGAATGGCTTAAATTTTGCGAATGTACTTGGTTTCTATGTGTAGTTATTCTAAGGTTGCCTCTTATTAATTGTATGCCAAGTACATTGTAGTGTTCATGATACAAAGATCTTTTAAAAGTATTAATTAAACCAACAAAACAGGTTCTATTTAACGACAATTGTTCAAAAATATTGCGAAAAGGGTCAAATTACAAATTCAGCTACAATAAGTCAGGATCACTAAATTGCTTAGTGTGTAGTCCAAAGTAAGTTAATCTCTTTGTACGTAGCTGCACTATCCATACTGTTTATATAATTTAGTTGGTATAGAGAACCGTTGTGTATCGGAGACCACCTGGGTTTTAGTGTATTTGGAAAGCAGTATGAATTTTTATACCGAAATAAAAGGTGCTTTACAAAAATCTTTATGTGCTCTCGGGAGCTTCACGAGACATCACCTTCTGTGGCTTACCATAAAGGTGTTCACCTTGTGATGTACCTCTACTATGCCATTCAAGATAGAAAGAAAGAAAAGAAAGAAAAAAAAACGACACCTTTACAAAAACGTATATCTACAGGATACAATCAGTGTCGAATGGATCCGTCTTGACATTAATGCTGAAAGCCAAGGGGGTCTAGACAAAAGCCACAAACTGTTAGCGTTCACGCCTGCGGAAAGATGAAATTGTATGAAAATGACATTGACAATGACATTAGCATGAGATAAATTATCTGAAGCTAATGTCGTTTTCATACAATTTCATCTTTCCGCAGGCGTGAACGCTAACAGTTTGTGGCTCTTGTCCAGACCCTCTGGACTATCAGCGCCGGTTCTCAGACGAACCTTGTGATGTGTAGAACTTTGACAATGCAGGGTTACGCGAAAACGGTGTACTAAGCCGAACGCGGTCTACTGTACCGATCATTATGAATAACTTTTACTATGGGTCTAATTTAGAAATCGCGTAAAATATATCATATGTTTCATACATGTTGTCAAGTGTCATTGACCGTTTTCTATGGAACAGCTGTTTTTTTGTTGTTGTGATTTTAGAGTTCCTCTTAAAAGTAGTTCACAAAGATAATACCATAGTAAAATAACACAATGAAACACAAAACACACTATGGGATTACTATGGAACCCTTTCGGCTAAGCAGGTACACTCTTTTCGCGTAACCTTATATAGATAAGTCATGAAATCACGGTCCAATTTAAAAATATATTACACACTAGCAGTGCCCCATATACTCTCCATAGCTCGCTGTGCGACTATGAGCTAGCTTATGAGGCTCATAATGAGGACCACGTTTCACTGCCGTATGTCATCACTGGCAACACACACTGGTTCAAGATCTTCGTCTTAAGGCACTGAGGTATTTTGGATGAGAAGACGTTGCGAAGTTTACCGAACGCTGCCCAGCCGATTGACCTCTTTCTTGAAGTTGGATTTGTCTAGTTGGACTGTTTGTTCTAGGTAGACGTACGTACGCGTCAACAGCTTCAAGAACTGAGTTCCCCACTGATACTGGGGTAGGCAGAACATGAATTTTGACATGATCTTTGTGTTGTCCATGTTCATCTTAAGGCCCACTTGGCGGGAGAATTGATATAATATTAGTGTGTAGAAATAAAATAATAACAATAATAATATTCGTGACATTTTTGCACAAACGGTACGGCACAACGGACCCCAAAAGAAGCAAAGCTTGTGATATGGCTGCCAGAGACTAATATACATACATACATGTATATTACTTGTAGCACTAGCTCGTAAGTGTTTTCTATCGTGTTGTAATTTTTATTTCTGGTGTACACAATAAAGAGTTTCTATCTATCTATATAGTTTTAAATACATACTTAAATAGATATTAACAACCACATATTGAACAAACACAAATGTCCATCACATAACTGTTTGGCCTAGGTGGGAATCGAATCCACGCCCCCAAGCTCAGAATGTAGGTTCACTAACAACTGGACCAACGAGCAATCTAAAACCGAACTTGATCAAAGGAAAGTTATGACCTGTATCACAGTGGTAACCTTTTTACAAAGACTTAGACAGGGAAATTACAGCACACAAACCATAGCCATAAAACATCACAAGCACCGAGTTGAAGCCCAAAACAACCCAATAAACAACATTCACTTTCACGCTCACAATCCAACACTTAACAAAATAAAACCCTAATTCAATTCACACGGAAACACAGTATAACATTGTTACACATTCAAAAACGCGCATAACTGTGTTAAAACGAACATAATACAGTTAAACTGGCATAACAGAGCTGTAACGAGCCAAAACTGTTGTTAAGGAGTCCAGTGCCGTCGCCACGCACTCTTAACAAAGAGTATTCAATTTACAGAAAAACCACTACATATTGTTAAAAATCACTGCAGCGCAATTTTTGTTCCCACAAAACTCTACTAGTGCTAATTTGGTTCTGCAGATATATTTGTCTTTATCCCTTTCGTCTATATTACGTGTAACAGACAGAGATAGAGTGTTCACGTTTGTGCCGCTTTATTGCAGCTCAGTGTTATTTTCTGCAGCTCAGTGTCACTTTCTGCAGCTCAGTGTCACTTTTTGCAGTTCAGAGTCACTTTCTGGATCTGGTGCGACCAGACGATCAGGCGAGTCTTCGGATGGGTGACCGGGAGTGGCATTGACAACTAATCGTTACCGTAGGTCGTACATATGAAATTATAGGTTCCGATCGTTTGTCCTATAAGGGCAAATCCGTAGTCATGACAAATATTTTCAGATGGCCTTAAAACTTTGACATTAAGGCTACATAGGATTCTTACCCCCATATTAATAGACGTAAATAAAGGTACCTCTAATCTTCACGTCGCCCTCATCGGATTCATCATCATCATCATCATCATCAGCCAGAAGACGTTCACTGCTGAACATAGGCCTCCCCCTTTAACCTCCACACTGAACGACAGCCTGCCTTTTGCATCTACTGGATGCCAGCGACTCTTACTATGTCGTCGGTCCATCTAGTGGGAGGCCTACCTACGCTGCGTCTTCCGGTTCGTGGTCTCCACTCAAGAACCTTTCTTCCCCATCGGTTATCGATTCTCCTCATCGGGTTAGTCTTTACTAACTGACTATAATAATTGAAGCATCGATGCCTGCATACAGACCCGATGTGTTTTTAGACTAGATGGTGCATACTAATTTAATTTTGGTACATACCAATCATATAGCTGTATGGAGAGAAGCATCTACAGCTTAGAATAGCTTGTTTTCTGTTGATTTTCCACTCTTTAATCTTGGCACGAAGGCAAAGGCAATTGAAAAATGTAAATGATAAGTAAAATGGGCTTTATTTGGGTATATTTCACGCGAACACTGGAAGGCATCCAGTTGTTGCAACAGGTCATGCGTGTGCCCCGGCTTGAAGCAAGCAGGAAATGTCGAATAGCTTTAAGGAAAATCAAGAACTAATTTGAAATGACATTTATTATTATATAAGGATGAAAATTGAATTTAAGTCCAACCAAGTTTGACAATAGGCATGATGACTAATATTTTTTTATTGCCTCATAAAAAAAGCTGATCATAAATAGAGCCCATCAACGAAAACAAAATTAAAATTAGTTCAAAAATAAATAAGATATAAGCAGATACAAGCATTTTACTTTCATGCTAGACAGAGAGCGCACTATACTGAGCCGTGACGTCACGGCTCAGGAGCGCCATACAAATATTATACTAACACGCGCTTTGTGAGAAAGGGATAGAGCGTCCCCACCCTATCCCCACCTAAAACTTTAAACGCTCATATATCAGAGATTTATCAGCCAATTTAAATTATTTTTTCAGCCTCGCTAAGCCGGTTATTTGTAATAAATTAAACATGAGGACACATGCCTATTGTCGTCTGAAATGAAGATATCGTTAAGATCTATCACTTTTGTAAAAGAACTGCTAGTCCAGGATCGACAGTTTCTGAGATATCACCCAACCGAATTTGACAACTGTCACACTGACGTCTGTCAACGCCGCATCTACCCTGAGAGAGAGGTCCAAGTCCGTCTGATAAGAGTAGGCTAATGAGGATGATGTTGGCTTAGGGCCCATTCTCTCTCTGAGAGAAGGCCTGTGTCCCAGTAGTGGCTTAAACTTCTTTCCTTTGGGAAGTAACAAAAAATAATATTCTGTACATCGGGATCAGTTTAGAAAACAATTTTATTTTATTTCTTGTATCCACGGACACCGGTATCAGCGGGTCAAATGTTTATTTATTTATAGTAAGATACTGATGTCGGAGAGTTGTATCCAACAACTTTCCAGAATCCGTGGCTAATTCAATCCGATACCGGGATCCGTGGATACAAACTCCTGTGTGAGAGCAGTACTAATTAAACCTATAAGATTTGCACGTTTTTTTTCAATCATTAATAATATTAAAATAGTAAATAATTAAGTATAGAACACACAAAACAAACGCTTCTTCAAGTTTACACTTCAATATAAAATTGCAAGCGCTAAAACAATACTAACTCTATCTTTGCAACATCAGTATTTGTACATTTGAACTGAAATCAAATCAAATTATTTCGCGGAACATGGTATGAACACATACATACAAAGTAGCATACAGGGTTGAACAAAATGAAATGTCATCATCATCAGCCAGAAGACGTCCACTGCTAATCATAGGCCGCCTCCTTTCCGGTTCGTGGTCTCCACTCAAGAACCTATCTTCCCCATCGGTTATCGGTTCTTCGAGCGATGTGGCCTGCCACTTCAACTTGCTAATTTTAACGGCTATGTCGATGACTGGTTCTTTGGCGAATATCTACGTTCCGGAATCTATCGCGCAACCGAGCATAGCTCTCTCCATCGCCCCGCTGTGTGACTCTGATCTTTTCCAAAAGGCCAACAATTAAGGACCACGTCTCAGTGCCATATGTCATCACTGACAACACACACTGGTCAAAGAACCTTGTCTTTAGATACTGTGGTATCTTGGACGAGAATATGTTATGCAATTTCCCGAACGCTGCGCATTTAAGTTGGAGTTTTCGGGCAACCTCTTTGCCTAAATTGGACTTACCTCACTGAACAATCTCAATTGAAATGTATCTCAAATCAATTCAGAATAATAAAATATACTAATAATGTAACTACTCGTTTATAATCGATATTTTTACCAGCATAGACCGGGGTATTAGTACAGTATTGTTTTGCGTCGTTTATATTACAGACACGTTTGCACGCGTTTAGCAAAAACCGTTTTATTTTGCTATCGGCTTTATTTCATTTGCATTTAAGGTTTTCACAAATGCAAACACACAATTGCATAAGTATGCACAGTACTAAAAATAACGATAAAACTATTAACATTAAAACATTTACTAAGATCTTGCGATTGAAATATAACCGAGAACAAAGTCATTTAATGCAAGGAACGGGAACGCATCAAACTATGTACAGTAACGTACGGCGTACGTTAAACATCAAATATGCGGTACACATACCGAAATGTTCAGGTTTAACCGATACTGCGCGTTGCCAGACCGCAGCCGAGCACGACGGGAACATCGACGATCGTCTTGTTATTGCCTTGATATCACGAATTTCTGAGTTACCTAAGCTCTTAATTTTTATAGGTAAAGATTTCTTTTCAAAAAACTTTACGTGTTAAAAATTAATGGAAACCAGACTATATAAAAAAAAAAAATCGGGACATTTTCTTCACACACGGTCATCTGACCCCAAACTAAGCAAAGCTTGTGATATGGCTGCCAGAGACTGATATACATGCATATATTATTATAGTTTTAAATACATACTTAAATAGATATTAACAACCAGATATAGAACAAACCTACGTTGGAATCGAACCCACACCCCCAAGCTCAGAAGGCAGGTTCACTGCCAACTGGACCAACGGGCTCTCTAAATATAAGAACCTACGTGGTCGAAGAAAATAAAAAATAAGCTCAAGCGTATTTTTTGATATGGGTCTAGTTCGATTTTTAAATTACTTTACCTCACGTAAAGTGATATTTGCTGCTTTCATTTTAAGTCATCTTTACTATCTATACTAATATTACAAAGAGGAAAGATTTGATTGTTTGTTTGTTTGTTTGTTTGCATTAAATAGGCTCCGAAACTACTGAACCGATTTGATAAATTCTTTCACTGCTGGGAAGTTACACTATCCTCGGCTGACATAGGTTATATTATATATTCAAAAAAATTAGGGTTCCTTACTAAAACTCAAATAATGTAACCCAAGGTGTAAAAAAATTTTGTTTTACACCCGTGCGAAGCCGGGGTGCTTTGCTAATCTATACTAATATTATAAAGAGGAAAGATTTGATTGTTTGTTTGTTTGTTTGTTTGCATTGAATAGGCTCCGAAACTACTGAACCGATTTGAAAAATTCTTTCGCTGTTGGAAAGCTACACTATCCCCGGGTGACATAGGCTATAATCTATACCCGTGCGAAGCTGGGGCGGACCGCTAGTTATATTATAAAGAAGAAAGATTTGATTGTTTGTTTGTTTGCATTGAATAGGCTCCGAAACTACTGAACTGATATGAAAAATTCTTTCACTGTTGGGAAGCTACACTATCCCCGGGTGACATAGGCTATAATTTATACCCGTGCAAAGCCGGCGGACCGCTAGTTATTTATAATCCACTTACCGAATGCTGGTTATGAAAATATGCATAATCAATTTGCAATTCACAAAATCTAGGAAACATACGCATTTTACGGGTTCAAATTCAAGCATTCAAGTGTAAGTATTGAGTAGAAAATTCTAACCCGCTGCAAAGTGCAAACTAGCCAATACAAAATGAAAACTTCCAAAACGTACAAGCGATAAACAATCGCCATAATTTTTCCACCGTCTCCGTTTCCAAAGCTCACGTACGCTAGTCACGTGTGCATGTATTTGTTATGATTTTACAAACAAATAACATAACACGTGTACAAATAAGGGTGTTCTTGCACCAGGATGCGACACATCGTGACATCGCTTCGTTTCTTCTAGGCAAGCGTGCTCCATCGTAAACCGCATCGTCGCTTTACATCGGGCGAGCTGGCGGTCAAACGCAAGCATATTATTAGATTTAAAAAAAAATTGTTGAAAGGTCTAACGCCTCTCTCATCTGCGTGACGAATTGTATTTCTGGCGCTAACATAAGAGACAGTTAAAGGCACGCGACTAAAATCTCAGAGTGAGAATTTCAATAAATTAATGAAGTTTTATCTTTAGATCTTTAGTTTTTTTAACGCATATAAGTCCGCGTTTGACCACCAACACATTTGTTGGTAAGCTTTTTCATTGACGAATGGTTTGAAGCTAATTAATAAAATGTTCACGTTGTTATGTTTAATTATTGTGGAGAAGATCGAAAAAGAAGTTTGTTTGCATTTTTCGTGTTCTAAAAAATATATTATTCATTAAATAATAGGCTTCCGTTTGACCGCCTACTTGCCCGATGTTAAGCAATGATGCGGTCTACGTTGGAGCACGCTTGCCTAGAAGAAACCGATTCACTCGTGATTTGAAGCAGGGATGTAACGGAGGTAGTTTTTCGGAATCGGAGTCGGAGGCAACGTGTGGTGGAGGTGAACGCGTCGTGTGCGTAACAAATTAACAACAAGTCAAAAAATAATTGACGATAGAGTGCACGTAGTGGGAGTCGGGGGGATTCCCCGCGCGACATGTATGAACCTGTTCATAACAGTCGGCACAGGCCGCCGCCGCCGCTATGTTATGCTTCGACCTCCGATTAAAACCTTCGATTTAAAAGTGTCGGAACCGAAGGTGTAATAATAATCGGAAGTTCCGACTTAACGGAACCGGAACCGAAGCTCCGTAACATCTCTGATTTGAAGACCCATTGTAATATCAACGTAAAAACTACTTAAAACTACTTACCATGTTATAATGAACAAAAATAAAGAAAATTTGGAGAAAAACAAAAATAGCTCTGGATGGGAGCCAGCTATTAATTTCACATTTTATTTCAGTTTTGTCGTGTCGCAACGTGATGCATTGCATTCTAGCGCGGCTGGACCTTAACGTTCGTATTCGGGCGCGAGTCAATCCCTGGGAGATTGGTCGTGAGTCGGCAGCATTCGAGGCAAAATTTCCCTATGAAAATATTATACGGAACACCTATGGATATTCGTGGCTCCAAGAAAATGGAGAACGTAAAAATATGTGTACACGTTATAATAACACACGATAGGTAATGTTTAGTTTAGCATAAAAGCTGGTGGCTTATCTGCGACTATCTAACTGCGAAATATCTCTCCCTTGTGCTTATAGTGAAATTGAATATGATATTAATAAATAAGGACAAATCGGTGGAAGCTGAAAAAAGCTCTTTGTACTAATAGCCGAGAACATATCTTAGGATAGAAACAAATCTAACATTGCAAAAAAAAAAAATGTATTCCTCTCTGCAACCACTTTCTTTTGATAACCATATTGTGATTGTAGATAAGAAAATTATGTCCGCCATCTTGAGGCGTCCGCCATGTCAAAGTTAGTGTGACCTCATTAAATTTTTTGTATTCTCAGCAAACCCTTTTATTCGATACCCATATCACGGAGGTGCATAAAAATTAAGGAGGTAAGTAAAAAAGTACGCCAAAATTCACGAAAACAGACTAGGCATGAATCATGTGAATGTCGAAGCCATCCAGCTCCTCGACCACACAAACATTGACCTCATCCATCGCGGTTTTACTGTCAAACCGGCCGCCATCGCCAAAAAATCCATCCTCATATTATAGATGCGTGGAAGTCTCGCACTGTTCGATTTGATCGATTGTTTCTGCCACGCACCTGTAAGTTGTGGAATGGTTTACCACCTTCGGTTTTTTCTCCAAAATATAACCTCAATTGCTTCGAGCGAAGAGTGAATAGAGTCCTCAAAGGTAGGCAACGCACCGCCAATGCCCCGGGTATTGTAGGTGTCCATAGGCGACGGTGACTTGTTTGTCGAATATTATATTAAAAAAAAAAAAAATTGGTTTGAAGACTTAAGACAACAAAACCTGAAACAACAAAGTCTGCGACACTTGTAGCGGTAGTGTGCGCTCTGCAGGTTTATGCACAGTTTGTATATATTAATCACTAACCTCATTCATGTCTGCTCATTTTGTTTTTATGTTTACACATATTTTTAAGTTACAATCCAGATCTGGACTGATAATAGATATAATGTTTTGTAAGATTGTAATTTGTGTTGTGTATATAATAAAATAAAAAAATAAAAACCATTTAAGTTAGAGTAGTGAAATACAAAGTGTTAGTGTAGTGCTATCTATAAAGAACACGTGAAAAAGTGACTTCGCCTTAATAGATAAGTACGATAAGAAATGGACACATTGTTGCTGCTTAAAATAATTTTCATGCTCAGAAGTTTAAGTTAGAATTAAATTACTTAATAGCCTAACATAAGGCTAGATTTTAACTAAATCAAGGGAAGCAACTTACAAGAAAACTTAAAAAAAAATCGTTTTACTTAACAAAATTAACTTCACAAAAATCTAACCAATCAGTTTTACAGTAGCATCAGCATTGTCTTCTTCTATACAAATAATGCCTCATAAATTTAAATAATAACGTGTTAAAATAAAAATAAGCTACGTTGTTATAAATCACGAAAAACGTTAAAATTTTATCAGAATGATTTATAACACCTGCTTCACTGTATAGGGAATATTTTGCGACAAAAGATGGAATAATACATTATAAAAAATATTCCCAAGGTAGAGGGGAGTCGGCACGGTAGATTACCCGTGGTGAGCATACACAGTTACGTAGATGTATACCGTCAACAGCATACTAACATTACCCTTCATCGTTAACTGTCTCAATGCCCTGTATTTTATCCAAAAACATTGTTCTTCATCGTTAAATCTCTAAATGTCATGTAATTTACCTAAAAACATTGTCCTTTATCATTAAATCCCTGAATGTCATGTAATTTCACTAAAAACATTGTCCTTCACCGTGAAATATCTTAATGCCCTATAATTTTATTGGAAACATTGTCTTTAGCGTCAAATCTCTTAGTGCTTTGTAATTTTACTAGAAACTTGGCCTTCATCGTTAATTCTTTTACTGTCCTGTAATTATAGTGGAAATATTGTCGTTCGTCGTTAAATCTATTAATGCCCGTAATTCTACTAGAAACATTGTCGTTTGTCGTTATATCTCTTACTGCCCTGCAATTTTACTAGAAACATTGTCCTTCATCGTTAAATCTCTTAATGTCCTTTTATTTTACTAAAAACATTGTTCTTCATCGTTAAATCTCTAAATGTCATGTAATTTACCTAAAAACATTGTCCTTTATCATTAAATCCCTGAATGTCATGTAATTTCACTAAAAACATTGTCCTTCACCGTGAAATATCTTAATGCCCTATAATTTTATTGGAAACATTGTCTTTAGCGTCAAATCTCTTAGTGCTTTGTAATTTTACTAGAAACTTGGCCGTCATCGTTAATTCTTTTACTGTCCTGTAATTATAGTGGAAATATTGTCGTTCGTCGTTAAATCTATTAATGCCCGTAATTCTACTAGAAACATTGTCGTTTGTCGTTATATCTCTTACTGCCCTGCAATTTTACTAGAAACATTGTCCTTCATCGTTAAATCTCTTAATGTCCTTTTATTTTACTAAAAACATTGTCCTTCATCGTTAAATCTCTTAATGTCCTGTAATTTTCGTGGAAACCTAGTCCTTCAATCGCACACAAAGTACTTTTGGCATTGTTAACCTTGACTCTTGGTGAAATCTACCAAAATACCACAATACGAGCGTGTGAGCCAGGATGTGTGAACCTTATTATTTATGAATATCGTTATGGGCACAAAATTTCTTACGCCTGAATTATTTAATCTACTTTTCCATTAGGGTTTTTGGCGAAACGACACGATTTATATTCAACTCGTGTGCTTACAAGTCACGGGTATTGCTTTATGGGGAGATTAGGGTCGAGATCAAAAATTAAAATTCGTAACGTTCGCGATATAATGTTCACTTTTGTATTTTATGTGTCAGTTTTATGGTTAAATAGTTTAGTACAGTGTTTTTCAACCTTTTTAATAACGCGACCCCCTTAGTATGAAAAACATTTTCGCGACCCCCTACCCTTCACTGTTAATAATATGTATTTTATTATATTAGAAATATAAAATACCAGTGGCTTTAGATATAGCAGAGATTATTTTTGGCAAATACGAGATGGAAAAGCTCAAAAATATACGTCGCTCTGACAATTAAGTACTATTCAACGCAGGATAAGCGATTCATAGCCAAAACAGACCCCCATCATATTTTTAAACTTAGTTTTTTTCTTCTTTTAATGAAGCATCGCAATCCCCTTAGAGAGACTTCGCGACCCACACGTTGAAAAACACTGATTTAGTAGCTATGCAAAAGTTTGTTTTTGTGAAACAAAGTTGTTTTTTTTTAACCTATACTGTCCCACTGCTGGGCAAAGGTCTCTCCCATTTCCTTCCATAAATCTCGGTCCTCCGACACCTCCAGCCAACCTCTTTTTTAAGTTTGTAATTTAAAAAAAGTAATTTATATTTGAAAAATAATTATCCTATCTGTTGCCGAGTGATAGAAATAGTAGCATAATAAATAGTGATAAAACAATTGAAGGCAAATGCTTTTTTAACTTACGAAGCAAAAATAGGGGTGCTATAAGTTTAACTTGTGTATCTGTGTATCTATGTGTCTGTCTGTGACATCGTAGCTCCCAAATGGCTGAACTGCTTTTGATTTAGTTTATTTTGAAAGATGTCTTAATTGAGAGTGTTTTTATCTTTGATCCAAGAGATTCAGTCGTTTGAAGGTCGGCTATTTAATCGTGAATTATTAAAAAAAAAACTATATATATTAGTAAATAAATATTCGTTTTAACACTTCTTGTTAAAATTAAATGTTTGAAGAATTAGTTATTATTTAATACCTAATCTTATTTCAAATTTTAAAGAAATTAACCGACCAAAAAGAATGGAGTAGGTTCTCAAGTCAACGCGTATTTTTTGTGTATGTATGTACCATGTACGACTTTTCACGTAGCAGTCCGAATGCGATACTTTTTTTTAAATCACCTATTCTTTTATCGCCTGCCTGTAGCCATTGAATCGTCCTTAAAATTTTTATATTTCATTATCCAAAGTCGCTTTATGCCCTTAAATAGAATTACTTTGCGTAATTCCGCGCGTACTGTTCGAATATAAAGTAGCGCTTAATTTTGGATGGAGATTAACATACCAGAATTATACCTAAATATAGGTATAAATGTGCAAAATGTTGTATGTACACATCAGTAACAAGATTTTTATTGTTTTTTTCTTTTCTAACTAAGCTTTTATGAAATTAGTGATTGGAATGGTGTGCTGATCAAATTGAGCCCAAAATTGCCAGTCTACTCCACTTTTATCCATCGAGGAGTGCCGTTGTCCACCGTCACCATGTTGACCGACGACCGACTGTTGCGTCGGGGGTTGAAAATAAATCAGTTTTAGACATAAGTACAATTAAACATAGACCTATTCATTTAAAAAAACTTACCCCAGGTAGCGTCCTTTTCTCGTGTAACACCGATTGAGCACTCGACGCGCTCTCTGGATTGAAATATGTCAGGAACGCGCATCCTAGAACAAACAACAAGCCAAGTTTACTCATCACAATACTATCATATTTATCACAATACTGTCATATATATTATATCACAAGTCTATCAAATTGCAATACTATCATATCCTTATACTGAATCTATGATCATATCACAATAAGCATGATGACTTTTTATGCCACCAGACACGTCAGAAATGTTCATTGCTCTAGCTTTTCTATACTAATATTATAAAGTATACATAAAATACGCATGCCCAAGCACAGGACTGCATGTTTTAGTAAGGGAGTTTGTGGTATGGGTCCGATAATCTACAATCATTTACCAAAAACAATATTGGAATCGGAGAGTGTGACTGTATTTAAAAGGAAGTTGTTCAATTTGCTCGTGTTGAAGGCTTACTATAAAATACAAGAATTTTTGGTTGACAAGTTGTGATAATGATAATGTAGGCTGACATTCTTATTTTTTGTATACATTGTAATTGAATGAGGTGTAATTGTAATTGGAATATAATTTAATAAATGCATGAAATTAGTTTAAGTAAATTATTATTGTACGTTCGCAATGAACTTGACTGTTGATACTTTTAAGCATTAATTAAGACCTGACATGTAACACAGTTGAACAATAAATATAATCTGAATCTGAATCTAAAGAGGAAAGATTTGATTGTTTGTTTGTTTGCATTGAATAGGCTCCGAAACTACAAAACCGATTTGAAAAATTCTTTCACTGTTAGGAAGCTACACTATCCCCGGTGACATAGGCTATATTATTTTATTTTTTAAATAGGGATCCTTACTTAAACTCCAATAATATAACCCAAGGTGTAAAAAATAAGACTTACACCCATGTGAAGCCGGGGTGCGTTGCTAGTATTTTAATAAAATAAGTCATCACTATCAGCCTATTATGTTCCCAGTGCTGGGATACAGGCTTTTTTTCAAAGAAATAGGATAGGTCTTAATCCACCATGCTGACCCGTGCATGTTGGTGAATGTTATATGTCTTTAAACTTTTGAACTTGGACATACGGGTTTCCTCACGATGTTTTCCTTTACCGTTTTTTAACGATGACATCGAAACTGGCCATAATTAATTTAGGTACTAAATAAGTAATAAGTCATTGGTGCAGGGCCGAAGATCGAACTGGGTATTTACCGATCGTAAAGCACCCATACTACAGCTCGGTCACAATCGCTCAAAGTAGGAAAGTAAATATATCCCTCAAATTCAAAACAAAAATACCTATTACGTTCGTAACAACAAATATCTCTCTAATTTGACTGCAAACCGCATCATTGCAGATAGATATCACCACGACTAATTCTGCGGCCACTCGAATTTGCATCGGCCCTCCCTAATTAGCAGTTGCAGTAGCGTGTACGTGGCGTAGCTCCACAACAGACTAGAAAAGATAAGCAAACATAGCAAACGAATATAAATAGTATTTGTATACCCACAATAAAAGAGCTAAAAACACTGTTTTAAACTATCACGGTTGTTCACTAAAGTTCCCGTTAACTTGGTGCATGTAGCTGCGCCGAAATATCAGGAGCTCATTCCACGACCTTATCACGGTAAATATACCGTAAATAATCATATAACTTTAGAGCTAAAAATCTCCAAACGGCTGAACAGTTTTTTTTCCATCATATCTAAGAACACTTCCGATCAAACAAAACAAGAGTTTTATTGAAAAAATATTTTTCAAACCAAATCAAATCAAATTAGTAATCATAACGGTGTGCTGATCATCATCATCGTCATCATTTCAGCCATAGGACTTCCACTGCTGGACATAGGCCTCCCCCATGTGTGGTGTGCTGATCAAAATGAGTCAAAACATTGTCAGTATTACTATTATCCACCGAGGAGAACCGTTGTCAATGATCAAATTAGCTCACAGTTACATTGACATTTATGCCAAATTTCAGCTTGCTTGGAACACAGGGAAGTGGGTAAAATTTGACGATTTGATTACATATACTTAGACACTGAGATAAGTGAAACTAAATAAAAACTTTTAGTAGAAAACACTAACGTGGTTTAGACACGGTTATGACACTGAAATAATGTAAATCTCTGTTGTTTGTCGGTAAATCGGTAATAAGTCGGTAAAAAATCGGTAGGCATCGTGCTCTCATAAAACCTCAAGTTAGCTAGTCAGTCTATACAATAAGCTAGCTATGAGTTGCTCAACGGTTGCCCGATTGTTGCAGGATGTTGCCTGATAGTTGCCGGCTTTTATTTCCGTGCGAACGGTATCTAATCCTAATAATCTACGCCCGTAGCCGCTGGCTTTCGGTGAAATAGTAATTTTGTAACCGCGAGCCTTGCTCAATGTTAGTGCTGGCTTTTATATGTATGTACTATAAACGTTTCTAAAAATTGTTCATTTACATTATGTAAATACGAAAGGCTGGATATTTGTGTATGTTACTAAACTACGTCCAAACTGTTTATTCAATAGACAATAGACAACATTTTATTTGTAACAAAAATCCACACACCCTTAGAGCTACACATAAATTTTAAATTAAAAAAACGTAGGATTATTGCCACTAACCGGCCCTAGCTCAGCATAATGCCGTTATATATTCACACCAATATAATTAAAAAAAAACGAAAAGTATTGTTGAACGGATTTGAATGAAATTTCGTATAGACGTAGCCTTTACCCTATATAATACATAAGCTCATTTTTTTATCCCGGAAAGTTATAATTTTGTCATTTTAACGTTTGACATAAAATTTTGACTATAATTTTCTGGAAAGATATAGCTTATGGCAATAAATCTGCCAGTTGTTACGTCTTTAGACGTTTCTGTTCTTTGTATGTTGTTTCTGTACTTACAGTCACTACTTATAAAAAAAACTTACTAACTATTATCATTCAACAGCAGTTTTATAGCAATTGTAATTCCTACATCACCGTCACTATTCCTCAGCATAAAGCTTCTCTATGAAATACAATGAGTATCATAGCCGCTTGTCGCCGGGAGCTAATGAAATGATATTCCGAATCGTGACCGGACTCCAGACTCCAGCCATTTGTAAGGCAGACGTTTAAACTATGGAAACATTAATTTTACTTGTAGGTAACTTAGTATGTTATTCATGGGATATATGGGATATTATTTTTAACTTCATGGTGTAAGACTGCGCTTTGATAAACAAGACTAATACGATATTTTTGGAAGCAACCTACTAGCTATGCCCACTGTTTCACTATCGTGGAATATCCTTCAGGAACAGTATATTTATGAAAGAAAGAAAGAAAGAGAGAAGAAAGAAAAAGTTTATGGGCATAAAAAGTATCCTCACCCCTTATATTTATTGACGGTACTTTCCCCTATCTTCCTTCACCTTTACCCCACTATTTGTGACGTATACATTTCTGAGAGGCCAGGTGGTTAAAAAAATAGAATAACTTTTTAATCCGCAATCGTTTTTTTGTGATTTCGAGTAGCTGGCTCATTTTATTTCCCCCACCGTGAGTCCATCCCGTGGCGGCAACGCAGATCCAGGTCTCGAAGGTTTGGCGTCAACTCGGTCCATGAGACCGGCATCACAGACAACAAGTCCATATTGTATCCCTGCCGGTAGTCATTGGGAACGATACTCTTGAAGATATTGACCACTATTAAATATCTTAGACAGATTGTTCAGCTAGATATATAGGTCCAACTTAGGCAAACAGGTCGCCCGAAGAATCCCACTCGGATGAGCAGCGTTCGGTAAATTGCGTGACATCTTCTCATCCAAAATACCACAGTGCCTAAATACAAGGGTCTTTAGCCAGTGTGTGTTACCAGGGAATTGAATGACATTATGGTACTAAGACGTGGTCCTTAACTGATGGATATTTCAATTATCAATGTTTCAAAAAAAAACTCAAGAAAAAAGTAAAAAGAAAACATCATCATAAAGCTACACAAAAACATAATCCCTAAACAAATTTTACATCCACGTCTACTCTTATGGCCCGTCAGACATAAAACCCTATTGTGTCTAGAAAATGTATCTCGTAATGAAATATTTTACTACATACCCACATTTCATGACCACTAGTAGTATTACCATACTTGTCATACAACATCTGGTCCAGTGCCGAGAATAAATCGCCGTCCACTTCCGGTCGGCCATCTTGGATTGCGCTAACGGGTTCATTTCCTGCGCCTATACATTTCCGGTACATTGGATGTTGCCAACTCATAATTTTTGTGCTTTCAGCGTGAATTGTCGTTTCAGTGTGAAATTTTGGGAGTGCTTTTATTTGTGCTACAATTGTTTGCTTTTATAAGTTTGACACTATATCTGGTAACTCGGTTATAAAAAGATGTTTGTTCTTCAAACTCAAATTCACCATTACGTGAAATTCCGTTGTTTTTTAAATTGCAAATACGTGCTCGTTTGATCACTAAGTCACCTGTTAGCAAGCAACCATGTGGTCGAAGATGAAGTACGCAAACTTAGAAAATACGTATATTCATTCTGGCCTAAAAAAGACCAGATTATAATATAATCTGGTCTTTTTTATTTCTCAGGAAACAAGGAAGGCAGCAGGTTGTTCCAATCCTTGGCCGTACGGATTAGAAACGTAGAATCGAAACGTTTGGTACGTATCCACGTTGAAATGCGTCTTTAGAAAAACGAACAATCTTCATTTTCTATTACGATAACATTTAAACTTAATTTCAAGAAAAACTAAGTTTCTAGCTGAGTTAAAATCATACTTGAAACAGATAATAAGAAAACTGATAGAATTTAGACCCTAAATCCACCCCTCAAAAGATTCCTTCTTTCAAAACCATTGAAAAGATGCGACGGTGTGCTTCTCCGAAAATAAACTTTATGGTCTCGTTCAAATCGAGGCATAATTAATTCTGTGTGCTTTTATATAAAGTATGGTTTTTCTTGCTGATTCATGTAGTTAGGCTCTAATAGGTAAGATTTAAAAAGTATGCTTTAAGTTTTACATTGTTGCCCGAAAATTAGTTTCAGTAGAATGTCAGAGATAGAGTTGGGTGTCATTCTAAGCTTTCACTGCAAGTTCCAACTCCTTTTAGTTGAATCGTAATGATAAATGAGAGATAATACTGAAGGATCTAACTCTTTGTCATTTCAATGTAGACAAAGAGTCTACGAAGTTTAAAGTCGACGTTATTAATGATTGTAGGTAATAATCTGGAAATATTTTGTCTTTTACGTCAGTCTGAAGATTTTGCCAGCTTCGCTATCCTATTACATTATTCGTAAATTTTCCACGGGAATCATTCGTACGAATAAAATGTATGTTTTACAATTATTATTATTATTTAAAAGTCATCCAACGTAACAGTATCACGTCGATAGAACGCGAAATAAAAACGAATAAACACATTTTTGTATATAGAAATAAAAATAGTCAGAAAGGATAATGGAGGAGAGTAAGCATGAGTAGTAACTTAGGTGAGAGCTTGGAAAATGTTGAATTTTTGCAGGGCTATATAAATATTGATCCAATGTGACTTTATAAATGAACAAGCCAGAATTTATTCACTTCACCACCGCGACTAAATCAAAATATTAAAACAGAATTTTCGTCAGACAAAAATTTAAATCCCTCATTAGGGGGATCCTACACACGAAATTCTGAATTAATTTGATCCACATTTCGGCTTCGTCGAGCGCGGTGCGATGCCGTAGCGCAATAATTAAACAGTAAGAAATATACGCAGTACGCATAATAGACACTATTGGACAATATTATAATAATCGACTGTTTTAACTAATTAGTAATAATTTTATATTTTGCACGTTCAATAAGGGCTGAATATAGTGCTACAATTATTTAAATTTAACACCTGTAATCTGTACCTACCTATATTTAAGCAAATAAACGATTTTGATTTGATTTGATTTGGATATTAATGAAAATGCACGCAAGAAACATGTTATGTTTTATATTAAACCGTCTTTTTTTGTCCCTACAAATTGCCAGTTTCCCGCATTTTCCGCAATAAAAATAATCATATTATGTAAATTTTCATGATTCAAAATTCTTTTATGTAAAATTTACAATATTTTGAAAAATTTGCCGTTTGGTCTTAAAATGTAATAGAGAGAGATTTTTTTTAATGTGACTATAGGTAAATGGGCTATGATTTTGGCAATCTAGATTTTATCAAAATATTCCATTTTTGAAAGAGCTACATTACCGATTTCACATATTGACGCTCAAAACCACTTTGTTGAAGTTATCCTACTGTCGCTTGTTACTCTACGTTCGAGTTTCCCCCAAGCGGTGCGATGTTAAGGCGCAGCTATGCCTCCGGTGAAATTGCATTATCACCACGCCTTAATTAGTCTACCTAAATATATTACAGTTATTTTAGCAAAATGTTCTGCCTTTTTATCCATTTGTCTGTATATAACACCATGAATCTAGAACTACCAAATTAACACAACAGTAATTTTTAAATAAATTTTGGTTTATTGCTCGATTTCTTTATTTTATTGCAGTTTCTTGCAGGAATGAACAGCACGTTCATTCCTGGTGTTCCTTTGATAACTCTTTGTTACCAAATAACATATTTTTTTGTATAATTATGTTTATTTTTTTTACTCGTACATAGTCATCGTTCATCATCATCATTTCAGCCATAGGACGTCCACTGCTGGACATAGGCCTACCCCATCGATCTCCAAAAGGGCCGATTGGAAGCGGCCCGCATCCAGCGTTTCCCTGCGGTCTCTCTTAGGTCATCTGTCCATGTTGTGGGCGGAGTTACTGATATAGCGCGCTGGATTAGTAAGTTGAAGTGGCAGTGCGCAGGGCACATATTATCACGTAGAACAGATGGCCGATGGGGTCGAAAGGTTCTCGAATGTAGACTATGGACCGTTAAGCGCAGCGTATGACGTCCACCCACAAGATGGACAGATGACCTAAAAGAGACCGCAGAGAAACGCTGGATGCAGACCGCTTCCAACTGGCCCTTTTGGAGATCGATGGGGAAGCCTATGTCCAGCAGTGGACGTCCTATGGCTGAAATGATGATGATGATATTTTAAGTTGTGTATACCTGAAATATATTTATATCTGTAATAATTTATTTACTAAAATATTTAACCAGATGCAAACCGTTTCAATAGCTATTTTATTTTCAGTAAGTTCTAAAAAGTCGCTTACAAAATAAAACCAGCCTCGCTCAAGGAGCTTAGCTTTTCTCCTGATTATTTAACACCGTTCCAATTCAAACGAAATTTTCTCATTTTCTAAAATGTTCGTGGCTACTAAAAATATAATCCACTTGGTACCCGATCGGCCTACAGCAGTATATTCATTTGTTTATGAGCCTGCAACGTCCGCTTGCCACACCACTCCTTACCGGGCTTTGTACGGTTCTACCGTTTCAAGGTAGATGGTATAAAACGATTGGCATGAATATTTTTGTGGTTAGTTAACTTAAGTTGTAAGTAAATGTGTTGGTACTTAAAAGAATGTAGGTATAGGTCCCTATATAAGAATTTAAATGGATTCGTTGTTCTGTTGCTGCGGCATTCGCTCCTGCCCATTTTTCTACCACACTGTGTGGTGTGAGTGGCCACTCAGAGTGGGCACGAAAGGCCGCTTCATGGTTGATATTAAGAAAACCCTTACGAACTTTGATTCCACTTTTATTGTGCGAACCGCTAGTTTGTGGAATGCGCTGCCAGAATGGGTGTTCCCCGATAGTTACAATCTGGGTGCCTTCAAATCACGAGTGAATCGGTTTCTTCTAGGCAAGCGTGCTCCATCGTAACTGCATCATTGTTTAACACCAGGCGAGTTGGCGGTAAAACGCAAGCCTATTATAAAAAAAATATTCAAGTGGGATATATATAAAAAAGCTTCTGCGACATTACCTTAAATTTTAAGGCAGCATTTCGATTAACTAACTTACATCAAGATGCTAAAAAGTAGAAAAAATAAAAAGTGTGGAACAAGTAGGAATTAAGTTAATCATAGAGCAGAACATGAGATGAGATGCCGTAATGTCGGACTTACGCGAGCTCCAAGTCGACTGGCGAGAGACAGCACGAGACTGGGACCGTTCTCTTGTGTCGCTACGCCAGTGGAATAAGTAAGTAAGTATAGTATATAAGTATACAGCGGAACATCTTGCGGCCAGGTGGAGTGATGACCTGCGTAAAGCGGTGGCCAAAAACTGAATGCAGAATTCTGACGAACGAGGTTTCAAAATTCAAAAATTCAAAAAAAAACTTTATTAACTTATTTTTATAATATACAGGGTGTTTGGTCTCTCCTGTTAAGTTTTGACAACCTGTGTTAGGAGAGACCGCTGTTTCGTTGTTACATCACATTAATATGTATAAACAGTTTATAATTATGTATTTAATACGTAGATTTAAATTTAAAGTGTACTTAGTGGCGTACATAATTTAAGAGAGACGTACATCTGCAAAGCTAGAAAATGAGCGTGTTTGTCTTTTTCTTGCGGGGCAAAACGAGTACACAAAACTTTATCAAGAATTGCTTGATATACCTGCAGCAGTGAACAAACGCAAGCTGATGATGATATTGTAAATTGGTGCTAACTTATAAGTAAAACCCTAACAAGCCGCTTAACATGCGCAAAGACGTTGCGTCTCTCTGTATTTTTTATTGCATTTACAACGGGGAGTGTTCTGAAGAACTGTTTGATCTGACGCCACCGCCTGAAAGCTCACCCACCATAGATCAGTGGAAATCGCACACTGTGCAATTCACGTGATTTTTCTTTCCTCACACCTGCTAAATGTGGAAAGAGCTACCTTCCGCGGTGATTTCGAGAAGCTAAAACATGGGTTTTTTTCAAAAGGTGAGTTAATACTTCGACTAAAATAAAACGAATGGACAGACCCAGTAGAAGCGCATTTTTGAAGATAACAAAATGAGCGCTGGCTCTCATTTTGTTTCAGTCTGTCTCTAGCCGTAGGAAGTGCAACACGTGTCTATTGTTACGTGATAACGAAACATCTGACAAATTTATGCATTCATATGCTTTCCCGAAGTGTAAATATACAAATAATACCGGGATCTATATTTTTAACAAATATACTGTACATTTTTATAATTAGGTGTTGAAGTATAATTATATCCGACGGTTTTGACTCGTTTTTACTGAGCAATTTCAATGGTTAAGGGCCGTCAAAGTTATAGTCGAAGAGTTAATTGATTCTTAAAGGATCGACAACGTAGTTGTGATGCCTCTGGTGTTACAAGTATCTAAGGGTGACGGTAACTGCTTATCATCAGGCAGCCCGCCTGCTTGTTTGTCAACTATGGCATAAAAAACTCCACCAGCTTAGGTCTTAACTAATCACAATGGCAGGTAGTTTAAGCTACCGTACGGTAAATTTGTTTGCCTTTTTACGGTAGCCAGCGTTTTTCTTGTTTTAATTACGTAATAACACACTGGATTTCCTTTTTTTGTACTCGTTGAGGTTTTTCGCCGCTGACCGTTTGTTTCTGGGCGGAATGTAAATGGTTTAGAGCTTTTTTAAGTTAATTTGCAGTGAGTAATTAGTGCCTTTCCTTGGATTAATGTGGTAGGTTTTTTGCTTCAGTTAGTTGCATGTGGTTGGATAGTTTAGGGCTTCTAT
The DNA here is from genome assembly GCA_914767915.1 of Agriopis aurantiaria. Lineage (NCBI taxonomy): Eukaryota > Metazoa > Arthropoda > Insecta > Lepidoptera > Geometridae > Agriopis > Agriopis aurantiaria. The sequence goes on from OU611988.1 coordinate 17,592,412, forward strand.
CGTAAGGAGGTGCGTGTTGTAATGAAACTCAAGTGTCAAGTCTTAGTGATTATAATATTTATTTCTGTTACCTATATACAATATATCCTGTCTCCTTACATGCTAGGTACAGCCAGTGTTTTTTATCAGCTGACTCAATCAGCTGATCGTATGTGCGAGATGGCATGTCTTGCCTCCTTCTCGCACAACTATATAGATACGGAGCGGTCGTCGCGTGCGTCAGTCACCCACCGATGTTCGACGCAGGCGCACGCCGCTCTTCGTTCCGATGCCAGCTGCGCTCAGCATCATGGTGGTGTCTTCCGTCACCACAGATAGTAAATAAATAATAACGGATAATGAAGATAAACACAAATTATATTTTAAAATGGGTTAAAATTTAAAAAGTAGGTAAAACATAATGATCAATAAACGTGGTTGATCTTCTTAATTTAGATATATAGCCTACGTCACCCGGGGATAATGTAGCTTCCTAACAGTGAAAGAATTTTTCAAATCAGTTCAGTAGTTTCGGAGCCTATTCAATGCAAACAAACAAACGATCAATTAAATCTTTCTTCTTTATAATATTAGTATAGATATAGATAAACACTAATCATAAAAATAAACAGTTTTTTTTTTTTATTTATAATTTGTTATCAATTGACGAAAATATCACGCGTTTTTTCTCATATTTTTTTTATTCTTACTAGGTATATTCTACGTTATTATAGCAGTTTTCCGTAAATAAATAAATATTATCAGCACAAATACAGTTGAAAAGAGAATATCGATCATTTCTTACGACCAAGTATGCTACTTTATATGTATGTGCTCCTACCATGTTCTGACAAATAAATATTTTTAATTTGAATTTGTAGGCGGTTGAAAGGATAAAAACATTCAAAAGAGAGTTTTTTTTAAGAACAAACTTATATCTTATTTCAAACTAGTAGGCCACCCCTGCTTCGCACGGGTAAAGTTATATAGCCTATGTCACCCGGGGATATTGTAGCTTCCCAACAGTGAAAGAACTTTTCAAATCGGTTCAGTAGTTTCGAAGCGTATTCAATGCAAACAAACAAACAAACAATCAAATCTTTCCTCTGTATAATATTAGTATAGATTAGTGAGCAGCTAATTAGTACGACATATTTTATTTTACAGTAGAAAAATTGTAGGGTCATTTTGGTACGCGTTAAAATTTGTCTTTGCAGCAAATCTTTCATATTATGCTGACAAAATCTGTTTTTAAGAAAAAAAAATCGAAACAGCCATATAGCTGTTCCATTACTATAAACTTTAACCACAATATTTTCTAATAGTATGAGCAGCTAAATTTTCAATCAAAGCCCCAAAATTTACTACTCCGTCTTTTCTCGCAAAAAATGCCTACGAAGCCCCATAACAAGTGAACATCATATTACTAATGTTCACGGACAATCCGCAACCCAAACACATCACCAAAACAAAAGAACACATATATAATGATATACGAGTAAGCTCGAGACATACAAACCGAGAACACAACACAGAAAAATAATCACAAAGTCATCTAACCCGAGAAATTCGCAACAAAAGGACAATTCACACGGCTTGCAGCGCTCACACGGTCCGGCTAGACCGGCCCGAAAAACCGGACCGGCCATTCCGGACGAGGACTTAATCCAGCGCCTGGTTTCCGTGTATTAGTATTCTTTCAGCGACGCGACGCGGAAAAAGTCGGACTGAAATTTTAGGTTGAAATTTTTGAAAGTGTAATGATACGGTTGGTCTTGGACTTTTTGGCTAGTGTAGGCTTGATTGTGATTCTGAGTTTTGGAGAGGTTTTGTTACAGTTGAAATATTTTGAGTGCTATTGAAAAATTACAGTAAGGCATTTTCTTTTGATGATTTCCGCTTCGATATTGATTTTGTTAAATCATGGCTAGACTTGGTAATATCAATTTTAAGGTTACCCAAGACTTTTCGTCTAGAGTAGGCGTGATTGTGATTTTGAGTTTTGGAGAGGTTTTGTTACAGTTGAAATATTTTTGAGTGCTATTGAAAAATGACATTAAGGCATTTTTAAAATGATTTTCGCTTCGGTATGTTTTCAGTTAAATTATCCCTAGACTTCATAAATTCAATTTTAAGGTAGCACAGAGTTTTTGGCTGGAGTAGGTGTAATTATGATTCTTTTAGAGAGGTTTTGTTTCATTTGGAATAATATATTTGAGTGCTTTTGAAAAAGACATTTTTATCTCATTGATTTTTGCTTCGGTTTTTTTTTTTTTTTTACTTTAATAATATGCTTGCGTTTGACCGCCAACGCGCCTGATGTTAAGCGATGATGCGGTCTACGGTGGAGCTCGCTTGCCTAGAAGAAACCAATTCACTCGTGATTTGAAGACACCTATATTGTAGTTAAGTCCTTCGAGTCCAACCCTTTTTACACATTGAATGAGTTTATGAGAATGCGCTTGACAGAGTGTTCGTTCTTGAAGGAATAGGGAACTATCTCTACTAAATATAATTGTATTATGATAGGACATAATTTTGTGGAATAATGAGATTGACATGGTGTTCATTTTTATTTCTGACATTAATGATTGAGTTAATTAGGTGTGGCATTTTGACGTTTATAATAATTTAATATTGACATTTTAATCTTATTATTCTATTCCCAATCCTATTATCCTGTGCTAATTCTTATTTACTTGTTGTCCATTGATTTTGCTATTATTAATTGTATTGGTTTGTGTAATATTTTAAGTTGCGTTGCACTGTAAATTGACTTGCCCAGTGTAACGAATGTTATAAGGCCAATAAATGATTCTATTCTATTCTTTCATCTATTAAGTCATCGCTATAGACTTGGTGAAAAAGGTTCAGCGAGGGATTGCCAGGAGTTCGCCATATACTTACTAAATAAAATAGGGAAATGAAAGATATAAAAATATAGGAATGTTGCAATTATGTTGTTTACTCATGGGAAATATATGGGGTCTTAGATCGTGTTACCTGTCTGTCAAATTATAAATAAAATAAATGAATAAATAAATTAAATATTCGGGACATTTTTTCACACACGGTCATCTGACCCCAAACTAAGCAAAGCTTGTGATATGGCTGCTAGAAACTGATATAAGTACATACATATATAGTTTTAAATACATACTTAAATAGATATAAACAACTAGATATAAAACAAACATAAATGTTTGTCCTAGGCGGGAATCAAACCCACGCCCCCAAGCTCAGAAGGGCTAACGTAACTACAAGACTGTAAAGTTCTACAGACTGCCTAAGTATTTTTCGATGGTTACAATCTAAATGTCTATAATTCACGAGTGAATCGGTTCGTCTAGGCAAGTATGCTGCACCGCACCATCACTTAACACCGCGCGAGGTCGCAGTCAAATGCAAGCATTTATATATTTAAAAAAAATAACATTTAGTAAACTTGTATTTTGGACACGTACCAACTAAAACCATTGCGCTTTACTGAAATCAACTTGATTTTCAGATTGTGATTTAAACTTTTTTATAACAAAATTATCGGAGCCATTCCTAACCCAGAGTAAAGTCCGAAAATCTCTCGAATTATACCCGTAATTAAGGGCAACTTTCAAGGCATTTGGACAACAATTATACCGGGATTATGAACGGGACTCATAACACCTACTGTTGTTCTACAGAATCCTTATTTCAGATTAATTTGAGCATATTAAACGCACACACTCGCAATTTTGCATATGTATGTAGCAAAGTTAGTTCCGATTACATTTGGTCTGGAGCCCATAAAGATCAACACACTTGAAGATTATTAAAGTGGTAACTAATGTGGTGATAGGTAACCTACAATGCCTTAGGAAGAGATTCAAAACACATTTAGTTTGGATGACAAAATGCATGTTTATCTAAAAGACGCCATTCTAAATCCAATATGGCGGACTCCCAAAGATGGCGGACCCATTATTTTTTATGCAGCCATGACATGGATATCAAAATGAAAGGGTTTCATCAAATCTCATTAGGAACATTGGCGGATCCAGGGGGGGGGGGGGAGCATGGCCGCATGCCCCCCAACAACTAGCAATTCCAAACATTCGACTCTATTTTTCGATTTGATTCCTTCGAACCTTGTCAGAATGACCCCAAAATAAAATCCAGAATGCCGCCCCCCAAAATGAAATCCCGGATCCGCCCCTGATTAGGAAACATTATAAGTTATTAAAAACACTCACGGTTATGTATATCGGTCGAGATGATGATTGCGTATTCCCTGATGAAGCTCCCATGGCTCTGAAGTCGGTCGATCATCTTGACCGATAAACATAATCGTGAGGGTAAGCCTTTTGTGACATGTGAAAGGGTTTTTTTTAAATAATTAATAGGCTTGCTTTTGACAAGCATCACGCCTGATGGTGGGTTTGCTGAGAAGAAAACGAAAAATATATTTATGACACACTAAATAATTCAATATGGCGGACACCCTAAGATGGCAGTTATAATTTTCTTATCTACCATCATGATATGGGTATCATATGAAAATAAGAATCCAATAAACTTGCCTTAAAAAATAATAAAAAATAATGTGTCTAGATTGTTTTTGTTTTCATGAGCAATCTGAGTCGTAGTACTTGAAGTACTGTTATTGTAGAACACATTGTCCCGGGATACCAGGATACTCGTTAAATAGATATAACGTGCACTGGCCGGATTAGCAGCGCCGAATCATATTATCCTTAATTGTGCTTTTAAGTACTACTTTATGGGACGGATTACGGCGCTTCCAGACACGGGTTAAGGGTCGTGTTTGTGATGTTAAAAATATAATGTACGTACTTCATTAACAAAAGGATATGGCTTAATTCTTCGTTCCTTATGATAGAAATCATTTACACCGCTTTTCATCGTTTACTTTTTTATTATTATTACTCTAGATACTTTATTTCATGTGACTCGTCTATTGGCGCTGCTAGGCAGTCAACTTGTATGCCGCGCGCATACGCACGCATCTGTTTCATATCTGCCGGGCATCGTGACGGCCAACTTTATTTATTGTACATTTGTAGGGAGTTCTCCTTCTTGCGCAGTGGAAAAAAACAATCATTATCATCAACAGCCAGAAGACATCCACTGCCGAACATAGGCCTCACCCTTAGCCAATAAATACTCTTTATTCAAATTTAGTAATGTGGCTGATTTAGCTCTACCTCGTTGTTTCATTTACTCAACAACGAGAAAATATCTTCAAGTGAGAAAAGCTCATTCGCTACACACCTACAATGTCCCAATATCATTACGCTATCGGCCCAAATTTCCTTTCCCCTTTATTTTATTAGATAGTCAATAAAAATGCTCACTGTTTTCTTTCGCGCGGACATAGCAGTTTGACACTTTTATTGGGAGCATTCGAATAAAAACGCCCTATCTCGAACATTTCCTTTAAGTGGACTTGGACTCTACCGTAGTTAAATAGAGCTGAATTCTCAGTGGCTTCTGTTGATTGAATGTAGGGGCCTATAATGAGACGGTCAGCAGTTATTGATTCCCGTGGTTCCATTAGGCTGGGTTCGGGAACAGTACAGTTACACGGACAGTTGTCGAGATAAAGCACTAAATAAGTATGATCTTTTATTATTGGTATTAATTTTGTGCTCATCTGTAGTATTACAAATAATAATTTAATAATCTCACTCTCTATTAAATTGCGACCAGAACCATCGGAGGATGGGCAGCAGCATTCTATTAGTACACGGTGAACATACCCCAAGCCACCTGCCAAGCGTGGGGACTATGGTAACACCTCTCTCAAAGAGGGACGCATTTGTTCAGCAGTAGACGTTTACTGGGTATATATATTTTTTTATAATAGGCTTGCGTTTGACAGCCAACTCGCTTGATGTAAAGCAATGATGCGGTCTACGGTGGAGCACGCTTGCCTAGAAGAAACCAATACTTAGAAACGGCGATTCATCCCATTACAATTTGAGACCTCTAAATATACTTAGAATATTTATATTAGAAATTAAATTCTTATTATTAGAGAAAATTTTGATGAAAATACATAACATTTCCATTTTAAACATAGAGCGATCTCTTTTGCCTATAGCATCTCATTCTCTGCATTCCAGTGCGGTACAAGAGTGCTGATTCAGCTGGATCACAGATACCTACCGCCGATTGTGATCATGTTGTATGTAACTATGTATACCTACTAACCTACGTCCTATCAGACGGCTTGCTCGCTAGTTTTTGTAAATTGCCGATTGTTTTTTTTTGTGCAAGATGTAACTGGTAAAAATCTTATCCTAGCTAGAGCGATGGTGGCCGATTTAACATGTGCGCTTAAATATCTTACAGCACCCAGTTTGGTCCTCGAGTCTAATGGCAATATTTAAATAATGTTCAGTTCGATCTCATTGCTTAACAACGGTGATAACATCGCGAGGAAACTGGTATGTCCAAAAACTTGTTAATGATGATGATCATCATCATTTTAGCCATAGGACGTCCACTGCTGGACATAGGCCCCCATCGATCTCCAAAAGGGCCGGTTGGAAGCGGCCTGCATCCAGCTTTCCCTGCGGTCTCTTTTAGCTCATCTGTCCATCTTGTGGGTGGACGTCCTACGCTGCGCTTACCGGTCCGTGGTCTCCATACGATACATTTTCGGCCCCATCGGCCATATATTCTGCGTGCTGTGTGGCCTGCCCACTGCCACTTCAACTTGCTAATCTGGTGGGCTATATTGATAACTTTCGTTCGTCTACGGATTTCCTCATTTCTGATGTAATAATGAATAACTCAAATTACAGTCAAAGTTAGCAGTCAAACGCAAGCTTGTTAGTACTTTTATAAAAAAACAGGCCAAACTGAGAACCTTCCTCATGTTTCGTAGTCGGTTAAAAAAGTTATTGTCAGCTATTCGGCCTTCGACAGTCTAATGTCAGTTATTTCTGGCTAGCTCGTAAGTAATGTAAGATACCTAACAATTGGGACCTACTTAGTTACTTCAATATCATAATATTACAGTCTCTATTATTTGGGAGTGTGTGAGTTCCCATAGATACGTTTTAATACTGATATACGAATTAAATAACTACTATTAAAACATAGTTTGCAACATACTTAGACTAAATGTACAGATTGATATTGTTCGTATGGTATTAATCAACTTTTAAATTTATAGTAGATTATGCACTAAGGGAATAAAGCAGTGTCTTACGTTGCGGGCGGCATATTGAACCCCGAGCGTAACGAGGGACTCTAGAGTTATATAGAGTCCTGACTGAAGCGAGGGGTTCAAGCTGCCCAACACGAAAACAGGCTTTATTCCAGAGGAGCATACTCTACTTTTCACACCTGCGAGACAATAAAAAGCCAGGTTTCACTGAACATCACAGCACCAAACACCGTCTTTTGTTTCACATTCTTTGTAAATGCACCTTTTTTTTGAGTTCTGTTTATGGTGACTAGTTCTATTTTCGAACAAACCTCTTTATAATGCCATAATATGGGCAATTTTTTACTTAAAGTTTTTCACGAGTTTCCACACGAGTTTGACGTTCCAAATTCAAATCACTTTATTCCCTAGGGAGTTTCATACAACTTTATATCCCTTAAGAGATAATGCTTTACTTTACGTTGACGTTGCATGATATGTAATTGGACATAGTCGAGCAGGTGGTGTAAAATGAATTTTGAGCATTGACCGATATCCATAGTATTAAATATCTTAAATATTTTTATTTTTTTTATTGTTTATTTTATTCTCCACGGACTCCTGGTCCGTGCCCTTAGTCAACTTTTAAAATTGTTTTTTTTTAACTATATCTGATATTACATAAATGTTAAGTAAATATTAAGTAATAATGAATCACGGTACTGCTAATATAGAGATGCAAAAAAGATCACAGTAGATGTATATCACATTAGCTAGCCTGTTGAATAAATACTGCTTTTAATACAGCATCATTGATGCGGCTATTGAGGTCGGCTAGCGGCCACCGGTTATACGAAACAATAGGGGAACGAACGCTGCTACGTGAGCTTTCAATAGTTTTTCATTAAAACCAGCTTGCATGGGCTCACAGAGTTGTGTGGGCATGAATCGGAAACTTTAATATTGCATGGGCATCTTCAAATCTCATACAAACTAAATTATACTACATAATATTTAAATACTGTGAATATGAACTTTTCCAAAAAAAATGCTTTTAACATACTAATACACGGTGTGGTACACGTTTTGTTATAAAACCATACAATATATACATCATCATCATCATCATCAGCCTGTAAACGTCCACTGCTGAACAAAGGCCTCCCTCGTAGAGAGGGGTGTTGCCATAATCCCCACGCTTGGCAGGCGGCTTGGGGATCGCAGTACGTTCACCGTGTACTAATAGGACGCTGCTGCCCATCCTCCGGTGGTTCTGGTCGCAGTTTTAGGACATACCCGAGTCCTAAAACAATATATACAATATAGATATTTCCTCAACCACAGTTACTATACAAAGCCGTCCATAAAGTAACATGAAACGGATCCTTTTATTATTATTGTTATTTTTATGTCGACACCTCTCTTCCGCAGTTTATTAATGAAGCACTTCCTTTACGAGCAGAAATTGAAATGGTCATAACAGGTCATCATTTTGTACAAAAATGGCGTATTGAGACTGAGATTTATTAAATTAAAATTATTAAAAAAACTGAATTAAAAAAAAACGCATATAGTAGAAGAAAGTCACCAAATATGAAATAGTATCCTAATATGGAATACCTTCATTTCTCTAAGACTTAAGTATGAAACGCAACACTCGACCATGTTCTGTTTCATCCTTCATCATTCCTATCGGCGATAGGTAGTAGACCGAATGAAACAGAAGATGGTCGAGTGTTGCGTTTCATACTTAAGTCTTAGAGAAATGAACCTATCGCCGATAGGTAGTAGACCGAGTGAAACAGAAGATGGTCGAGTGTTGCGTTTCATACTTAAGTCTTAGAGAAATGAACCTATCGCCGATAGGTAGTAGACCGAATGAAACAGAAGATGGTCGAGTGTTGCGTTTCATACTTAAGTCTTAGAGAAATGAAGGTATTCCATATTAGGATACTATTCCATATTTGGTGACTTTCCTCTACTATGACTCTTCATCACTATGAGCCAATTCATCATCATCATCAGCCAGAAGACGTCCACTGCTGAATATAGAACTAGGGTAGAACGCCATACTGAAAGACAGCCTGCCAACCGCATCCACTGGATGCCCGCAACTCTCACAATGTTATCAGTCCATCTAGTGGAAGGCTAAGGCTGGATCTTTCGGTTCATGGTTTCTACTCAAGAATTATTTAGTCACCAAACAAAGTGTTTTTAGCATCCATCAGATATTGTTTAAATCATCTGTTGCAAGTTGCAATAGTACTTATGTATGTCTTATCAACCTGTGTTTGATAGCCCGCTGGTCCAGTTGGTAGTGAGCCTACCTTCTGAGCTTGGGGGCGTGGGTTCGATTCCCACCTAGGACAAAGATTATTGTGAAGAACATTTGTGTTTGTTCTATATCTGGTTGTTAATATCTATTTAAGTATGTATTTAAAACTATATATATATATGTATACCAGTCTCTAGCAGCCATATCACAAGCTTTGCTTAGTTTGGGGTCAGATGACCGTGTGTGCAAAAATGTCCCGAATATATTTTTATTGTTTTATTATTTGTATCATAATAGGTTCTAGAAATCGTCGTGAATAGCAAAGTCCGAAAAATTAAATTTTAACACAATTTTGCTCTCAAACTGCAAACATTTTCACTCGAATAATTTTCCGATATTCGCCCTCTGACCTACATTTTACCGAAAAAACCAAGTCGCGGTACAAATTTTAAATTTCGTCTCGTCATTAATCATCCTAAAGAGGCCGAAAGCCGAATGCTTCTGTGCAGACAACATATAACAAACGGTTGGGCTAAGTGCCTCTACTCTTTCACCCATTCGTATAAAGTTAGAAAGAGAGAGTTGCCTCATAATTCAATGTCGATTCCGGTGTAAGGGACAAGCCCCGTATTTTCCTAAACAAAACTTCAGTGTGTGTTCGTGGCTGAAGTGAGATATGGAGTTTGGTGGGTTATTCGGGAATGTTCAGTGAATATTATGTTAAATCCCTTTTAACCTCTGAGACATAATATATACACAGACTCACCTATATTATTATTTGGTAGATAAGACACTCGAAGTCGATTTTTATTATTATTTCGTGCGCGTTTATATTTTTCAGCCCAAAACTCTCAAATTGAGCTGATCAGTGACCATATACAATGTTTTTTATTTCACTAGCAACGCACCCCAGCTTCGCACGGTTTTTTTTTTTTTTTACACCTTGTGTTACATTTTTGGTGTTTTAGTAAGAATCCCTATTAAAAAAAATATATAGCTTATGTCACCCGGGGATAGTGTAGCTTCCCAACAATGAAAGAACTTTTCAAATCGGTTTACTAGTTCGGAGCCTATTCAATGCAAACAAACTAACAAACGAACAATCAAATATTTCCTCTTTATAATAAAAGTATAGATTTACCTAGATTAAATTATTCATCTAAAAGTGGCTAGTGAACATAATTGAACATTACAACCCCAAAAAGAACAAAACTATCTGTTTTATAAATATCATACATTTTTCTATGGAATACCTGATTATATAGTGATTTTAAGGTTAGTCAGTCATTCATTATGATTGCTACTATGGCCGGTTATAGTTTAGATACACATCGTCTGCAGTCTTTAGTCATAACTTAATTTCGTTACAGCTGGACGGATTTCAATGAAATTTGATATGGAGGTAGTTAGTAATTTTTATGCCGTAAAAAATTGGGTTACTGTGGGATAGCGGGTGAAACCGTGGGGCCCTGTTAGTATTTTACTAAGAGCTTAAGTTTCTGGATATTATATTTATGCTTGTAACCCTAATAGCAAACTAAACGCTTACGCTTCCTTGCATAACAATATGAAGATTTATGAGAAGCGCACCGCGTTCAGTTACATCTCAACTAGCATGCGGTTCTAGGATGGAGCGAGGGGGCGTCTTCTTGCATTACAACACTAGAGATGTATAAGCTAAAGCAGTAGTTCAAGTTGGACGTGTCCAGATTTAATGCCTACGTGTCGGTGTCGGTCACAGGGCTAGGGTTGCTATCGGGTTTTAAGTTTTTTATTTGATTTTGTACGCTACTTTTACTGTGATAAAAAAAACACATACACACACACACACACATGCACGCACGTGCGAGTGACGTGACGTGACGCAATGACGTAGCGTGTGCGACTAGACTATTGCCACATTGCTCTGAGTGTACCGCGAAGTATTGGAGCGGGCCCAAAGGGGCACTTGTTTGATTCGGGCGTTTGTTTAAAGTCAACCTACTGCTTCAGTTTATATATCTACTGTGACTTGGGCTGGGGGTACAATATATCGTGTTATAACTTGATATAAATGTAAAACCAAGAACGCGTAATAGAGTGGAATCGCCACAAAGTAATAACCTAGAATATCTTAGTGGAAAATCAGCCATGTTTGCATACCTGTCAAGTGGTACATTAGTAACTGCCTGTAACTATGCCGAAACATAGGCAGCTCCGTCCACAACCCACCCTATCACGATAAATATCTCGTAAATAATTTAACAGTAGTGAACAACCGTGATAGTTTGAAAGAGTGTTTTACAAACAGATACTGTTAAATAATATATCTCGGGATTTTTAACGTCTTTACCGTATCCCATTAATAATCATATAACTGTAGTTAACAACCGTGATAGTTTAAAACGTATTTATCCTAGTGAAAACGCAATTTTAAGCAATCAACGTGCCACACGTCACGTAATCTTAAATAATTGTTTGCCATATCTATTTTATGTAATCCTTCGTATAAAGCCAGTATACTAGTATACTTAAAAAAACTGGACAAGTACGAGTAGGACTCGTGGTCTGAGGGTTCCTTTGGACGGAACCATCAGAGAGCGAGTCCAAAAAAAAAATCTAACTAAAGTTGAAATATTGAATGACAAACTTAACTTTGTAGTTGACAATAAGGTTATTCCATATATAACAACTACAAAATGTAAGTTTGTAATTGCAAAACAATATTTTTTATATGATATAACTTCAAATTAACAACTTTCGAATTTACTCGTTTATATGTGCTGTAAGGCCTTGCCTCTTGCCAAATTTTATGATTCTAGGTCAATGGGAAGTACCCTATAGGTTTTGATTCCCTTGTGAAATCGCAAAATATGCGAAAATATGCGACATAAACGTCCATATCTTTTGTTTGCGTTGACTTACAAGTTTTATTTTTTCACATCCAAAAGGAACCGTAGATTCAGACATTTAGTATAAATTTCAATTCGATAACTTAACACGTTCTTGAGAAAAAGGGTCTTGACAGACGGATAGACGGACAAACGGACAACGAAGTGATCCTATAAGGGTTCCGTTTTTTCCTTTTGAGGTACGGAACCATAAAAACTACGCATGTTACGTTGAACGATGATTGAACATGACTCTTTTTTTGTAAGTGAGTCTTCAAAAATTTTTATTTACTCGCTTGTATCGTTTATGTCATTGGTTTCTCCTATATAAATTATATCCTCCATACATTGTGGATTTTCCTTGGATACGTACCAAACGTTTCGATACTACGTTTCTAATCCGTACGATATAATCTGGGTTTTTTCAAGGCCAGAGTGAATAGGTATCTTTTAAGTCTGCGTGCTTCATCTTCGACCACATCGTTGCTTACCAACAGGCGAGTTGGTGGTTAAAAACAAATTTATCAACGTAATTTTTTTTTATAATAAGGCTTACGATATAATCTGTGTTTTTTCAAGGCCAGAGTGAATAGATATCTTCTAAGTCTGCGTGCTTCATCTTCGACCACATCGTTGCTTACCAACAGACGAGTTGGTGGTTAGACGTGAATTTATCGACGTTAATAATTTTTTAAAGTTATTAATTAGTTATTCAAAAGTCATTACATATATTAATGAAAGAACAATTTAAGTATAAACGTTTTATCTAACAAAACCCGGCCTTTTATTCTTAATTTGAGTTTTCACTTTTATTTCGTTCATTGCCCTATTAACAGTCTGCTTATTTTTGTATACAAGCTTCTATAAACTTTTTCATTTAAACAAAAGTAAACTTTATTATAGAAACTGACGTGGTTATCACACATTTTATTTATATTACACGGGACAAGCGAAGCGAGACGCAGCACACACATTCACCTTGAAAAAGACTGCCTAATGCGGTTGAAACTATAGTCGGAATGACCGGCTTAATCTTACGTGAGTAATTCCCGTGTAGTATAAATAAAAAGTAAACTTTTCAGATAAATAAGCCATTAACCAAGAAATTTGCCAATCAACGTACAAACGTACCAAGATTGCACCAATCAACGCCTTAATTAGGTAAATGGAGATTGCTTCCATCCATGGTAATTTATTACCATCAAGAGCCTCGTCTGCCCTCTTTAAAAGCCTTGTGTCATAAATAATGCACCGTGAAGGGTGCATACAGATAGAATGAACACAATACTAACAGTATGGACCGCGGTAGCTGTCAGAACCTTGCAAAGCTATCTTAGCTATAATAATTGATGTATGTTACTGATATTTTTATTTTTTTATTTATTTTATTACATACACAACACAAATTATAATCTTACAAAACATGATATTATCTCCTATTATAGGTTCAGATCTGTTTTAATAAGTCATTCGATTATTTGGCCTCCATAATAATCTTTTGGTTTTTATTTGCTGGCCAAGTGTGGAAGGAACGAGTCTATGAGAAGAATTATATAGAAAAAGTGCGAGACAAAAAATGCGATATGTTGGCATGTCGAAGGCCTTCTATGCCCTGGGGCCTTACGGCTAGCTAAGTGTTGTATAACGGAGCTGTGGCATAATCACATTGCATACTGAATAAAGCCTCAAAAATAACAAAAAGAACTCATTTTTCCGGGTTTTAATCGGTGACGCTTTTTTCTAATAATCATAAAAATTGGTAAATGGACAGATGCATTTATTTTTAACCAACAAAAAGAGGAGGTAATAAATAAATAAATAAATATTCGAGACAGGCTAAGCTTGTGATATGGCAGCCAGAGACTGATATACATACATAAATATAGTTTTTAAATACATACTTAAATAGATATTAACAACCAGATATAGAACAAACACAAAATGTTCATCAGATAAATGTTTGTCCTAGGTGGGAATCGAAACCACGCCCCCAAACGCAGAAGGCAGGTAAACAAAATCAATTAATCAATCAAATCAAAGGTAATAGGTATAGGTAAGGTATTAGGTAATCAATTTGCCTGTATGTTTATTACGCAAATACTTCGACAAATATGAATCAATTTTGATGATTCTGTTTTCGTTAGGTAGTTTAGAGGTGGTCCCATATGAATTTGATAGAAATTAATTGGGCTCCTTTAGAAAAAAAAATGGTTTGTTTCAGCAAAAAAAAACCATGAGAATTTTCAATTTCTGTTCTAGCTGGTTTTTTTTTTACATTTTTAATTTAAGTTAGTACATGTAGGTATAGTATTAAAGTAGGTTTTTTCTTCTTTTATCAACTATCTAAAATTATTAATTAAACTAAATTATTAAATTATCTTGTATGATTTCAGTATAGTTTAATTTAACGTTCAATTTAAAGTTCACGGTAGCCCTGCAGTTTTTTAACATCAAACAAAACTTTTACTTAACTTGGTAGGTTACTTATTAAAGTAGAAACTCGGCCAGATACTGCTGCATGTCCATGTGCATGTTATATTTTGCTGTTTCGTATTATAGGCTCCTCAAAGTCCATACTGCATGTTTTATACAGTGATAACAGCAACCGTTTTCGTGGAAAATCGCGGCGACTTTTTCCGCGACCGCCATGACAGTTTAAACTGGTAGGAATAAATCATTACTTATCAGTGTGATCGCAGCTTTATGAAAATGTGGCTAGGTTTTGTGTAGACGTCTGGATGATAAAAGCCCTGGGATCAGGTGATTTCAAGTTTCAAGTTAAAACTTATCAGCGTTATTTATTTCTCTTTGTCAGTCATGCTATCATCAAACGACTCCAATTTTATTTTGTTTTATCGTAGATTTACAGAAAATTTATTATACATAGTAAATTTGCCACAAGTCAACTTTGTGGCAAAAATTATCTATATCATACTTTTGAAGTGTGTTTGTTTGTTTTTCTTTCACGCAGCTACAGAACAACGAATTAACACATCTCTTATTATCTCGGGAAAAAAATACGGTTTCTGAAGGAATGTCCATACGGATGAAACCGAGAAGTTCAGCTAGTTTACAAATAAAAATATGTTTAACATAAACTTTAATGTTATGCGTATTATAATTAGGTTTTTATAAAACACTGTTTTAAGCTATCACGGTTGTTCACTAAAGATATATGATAATAATCATGTAACTTAAGGTTTTTCTCTGACGAAGTTTGAAGTTATAGGTAATTTTTACGGCAAAATTAATCAAAAGTAATAAATTCCAACATTAACTTTGGTTTCTTCTCTACGTGACTGACCGAAGCTGTAGTGAACAACCGTGATAGTTTAAAACAAAATCAATTCATAAAGGATTGATTTAGTTTTCGCTACAGCTTCGGTTGTCAAGAGCTCCATTCACAACCTTACCACGGTAAATATCCCGTTAATAATTATTAACTGTAGGATTCATTTTGAATTTTTTATTTAATATAACTTGCTCAGTAACGTATTTTAAGCCGAAAAATCCCCCTTCTATCAGATCCATGGCGTTTAATACAAACAGCTGTGAGATATCCCAGCGGTCCCTTCTCGGGACCCGCTGGTTAATTGGGTGACGAGTTTTAGTAAGATTGCGCGCGTTCTTTCAAGGAAAATAAGGTTTTTACTTGGACGAATAAACCATAAGACATGAATTACCCGAATTGGAAAAAAGCTTTGTTTTGTAGTTCGTATTTTTTTACTGGTGTAGTTATTGACATCTTTGGTAGGTAGATTCTACAGCACGATTCACTGCACCAGCAAATCCCAGCGTCTTTACAAATTTGTAGTTCATAGTGTGAGATATTTTTATAAATAATAGGCTTGCGTATGACCACCATCTCAACTGATCTTAAGCGATAATGCTGTCTAAATTTGGAGCACGCTTGTCTAGAAGAAACCGATCCACTCGTGATTTAAAGACACCCAGATTGTAACCATCCAAGTTTCCTGTGAGCCCATAAACGCAACATTAGTAAGTATGCTAATACTATCTAATGTTGCGTTAATGGACTCCACGTATTGTCATCTGACAAGTTTTAATGGCTAGTTTTTTCTAGTTAACCAAACGCTTGCTCATTTCTACATTAATTATATATGGATAGAGCAAAAAAGTCAAGTAGCGCAGTGTCACCATAAGTCGACATCAGGGCTTAGGTACTAATTTTGTTTCGTAAGGTAAATATTATATTACTGCTAGTTTCAGTTCGCATAATAGTTTTTGACAGTAAATGTTTAACAGCGTTGACATCGTCTACAAAGGTTGATTTATCGTAATAAAGATAACAAAAAAAATGCAAGAGTAACATGTCTAAGTAGTGAATGCGTCCGAGGATTGAGTCCGTTTCTTTCAACGAAAATACGGTTTTTGCTATTGGACTACGTTGCGCTCGTTTTATGGCAACTATGTTCGTAAATTTTGATTAAAATGTGGAGGATTGAAGTAACTTTAGGTTGTGGAAGTAGTGAATGGGAAGAAAAAGCTTTGATTTTATTTGGAAATTCAAAATGTATAGTCCAGATGATTGAAGAATCCTTGAATTTGTTTTAGAAAAACGCTAAAACTCTCATGTTTTTATATACGGAACTTATAAAAGGTACATGAGATACTACATAAAACAATCTTTTCTGCCTTACAAATGTCCCACTGTTGGGCAAATGTCTCCCTCAATTTCTTCCATTGGTCTCTGTCCTTAAGCTTAAAAATAACTGTTCAGTGTTGGCTAAACACTGAACAGTTATTTTTAAGCTTCCCAAGCTCGTCGAGCCATCGTGTCCGTATCCTGGGTGGTCGACTGTTTGGTGACGCTCACTCCGTGGAGACCATCGCCCACCTTCCGGGTGGATTCAGCTTAAAACTTATTTGGTTGAAATTCGTATATATAATTATAAATCAAAATTAATATTCGAATGTTTTTTTGGATTAACGTGTCTGATTCATCATCTGATTTAAATTATTTCTTTTCAGATGTAGTAAAAGGTTTTACCTGATATACCTAAGCATACTACAGCTCGGTGTTTTTTTTAGTAATAATTATATAGAATAGATCTATGTTCCACCCACAAGATGGACAGACGACCTAAAAGAGATCGCAGGGAAACGCTGGATGCAGGCCGCTTCCAACCGGCCCTTTTGGAGATCGCTGGGGGAGGCCTATGTCCAGCAGTGGACGTCCTACGGCGGAAATGATAATGATGATGATCTATGTTTGATCACCAATTCGCCTGATGGTAAGCAACGATGTGACCGAGGATAGAATAGGTTGACCTAGAACAAATCTATATATTCACTCTAGCCTTAAGATGCCTTAAATGTAGTTCTGGGGAAACAAGGAGGACGGCAGGGAAATCCATTCTTGGGCAGTACGTATCATACATGACGACCCAAATCGTTGAGTACGAATCTTTGGAATTTCCGTGAGGAAGGTGGTGGAGTGCAGTACTTCTACTTGTCCTGTAGTAAAAGGGGGATAAAATCATGAAGCTCTTTCGCACACTCGCCGAAATGTATCCGATAGAAAATAGACAGACAAGGTACTTTACGGCAGTGCTCGACGCTTGGCAATTTATGTATTAGCAAGCTGAAGTGACAGTGGCCAGGTCATGTCTGTTGCAATGCTTAAGTAGATGTTTATATAAGTTTATATACATCGTTCTAGAAAATGTACTGGAGAAGTTTGACATGTAACTATGGAGTTATTAATAAAGAATTGTATTGTATTGTATTGTAGATGTGTTCCAGAGTGGAGAAAACGAATCAGCAATCGTAGCGTAGCAGGCCCAGAAACTCGATGTAGAGAGGATATGCGTAGCAGTTGGAAAGGACAAGCTGAAGATTGGGATGAGCAGCGGCATGCTTTTGAAGATACCTACTATGAGTAATAGTGGAGGAAAATAGGCAGATTATGATGTTGACGTATTTCTCAACATCCCAAACATAAAGTATCCAGCCATATATAGTCTACTAGCTGAATCCCGCGGTGCTACCCGCGAATTTCCAGTTTTCCCATATTTTCTGGGAGAATAAGTACCCTATGTCCGTCCATATGATGTACACTATCATCCTGACAAAATTAGTTAAGATCGGCTTAGCGGTTTCGTCGTGAAAAGCGAACAAACATCCAGACAGAGAGACAGAGTTACTTTCACTTTTAAAATATTAGTAAGGATGACTACACTGGCTGTGTCCCCGCGGTATGACCCGCGTGGATATATTTTCTCTGGAACCAGATTTTTTCCGGGATAAAAATTATCATATGTCAGCTCTCCCGCTATCTATACTAATATGCAAAAATCACGTCGATAGTCGTCGATAGTCGATAGTCCAAACATAAACTCATTTTAGTATTATAAGTACCTTACCTATTGCAAAATGGAGGGCACCTACTTATTTTTTAATCTCGTCGTAATTGTTCTTTCAAAAAGCACTTCCCCTAGCAACAATATACAACAAACTCGAGAGAGATAATTTAGCAAAATTCCAAAGTTATTAGCGTCAACAATATTTTAATTTTGTCCCCTTCTTTATTAGGATGTAAGCACAATAACATGACACAAGGTTTTTGGAGATAAAATTAAAAATTATAGTGCTTTAGAGCCAATAACTTCGGCCAAAAGAAATATTAAGTAATCTAGAAGTAATTAAGTAAGAAAGAAGAATTTTAAAGAGCTCAAGCTCAAGAGTTAATATCGGGAGCTCATTCCACAACCTTACCACGGTAAATATCCCGTAAATAATCATATAACTTTAGTGAACAACCGTGATAGTTTAAAACAGTGAAGAATTTTAAGTACCAGTGTGTATTAATATTAGAATGTATGGTATAAGTAAAAATTCAATTGTCTATCCTCTATTGCACACCCCGTCTTCAGTAAATCCTTTCCATCCTAAGGTTGCCGGCGGAGAGTTGGTCATCCAGCTGAAAGATGGGTTGACGATATTGTCACTATCGCGAGTGGAACGTGGGGTCTTACGGCTAGCTGTTTTAAGCGATTCACTTTAGGTGATGAAAAACGAAACCGTATTTGGGCGCGTTAAGGTTCACGTTCACGTGATTTTCCGAACAGCGCTATTTTAGCGCTAATTTGAAACCGCATAAAGAGTGGGCCGTTACGCCCCTTGACTCGATTAGCAGAGGACCGAATCAGGTGGCATTGCAAGAGAGAGAACTATACCAAGCAATGGGATGAGAAAGACTGTGTATGATGATGGTGACGATGAGGATGATGATAATGGTGATGAAGTATCAAACTTTTTTTTTACATTTTGTCATCCATTGGTTTCTTTCCAGGTACCCTCCAATACATTGGCACGTCGAATCCAGTGTTCATCACCAACACCCTAATCCAAAATTACAGCAACATGCAACCACCTTTACTTGAAACTTTTCCCGAACAAGTTGGCGGCTAAAGGAAGCATTATGTAAATGAGTCAAGGTTCATGATTAACTTCGGATCTTATCAAGGCGGGGTTTTTAATACAAATTCTCTTGTAGCACAGATCCTTGGGGTGAAAAATGATTTTGGACGTGGGATTGATACACGTAATTTGATATTTGATAGTTGGTAGTGAACCTGCCTTCTGCGCTTGGGGGCGTGGGTTCGATTCCCACCTAGGACAAACATTTATGTGATGAACATTTATGTTTGTTCTATATCTGGTTGTTAGTATCTATTTAAGTATGTATTTAAAACTATATATGTATGTATATCAGTCTCTGGCAGCCATATCACAAGCTATGCTTAGTTTGGGGTCAGATGACCGTGTGTGAAAAATGCCCCGAAATATTTATTTATTTTTATTTATTTATTCTATTTAGCCACTTTTCCATACATACTATAATATGATGAAATAGCTATGCATACAGAGCTCAGCATTATATATAATGCGTGGCAAATGGGAAGCAAGACTTAACTTGACATTTATCCACAAGTGGGTTTTT
The DNA here is from genome assembly GCA_914767915.1 of Agriopis aurantiaria. Taxonomy (NCBI): domain Eukaryota; kingdom Metazoa; phylum Arthropoda; class Insecta; order Lepidoptera; family Geometridae; genus Agriopis; species Agriopis aurantiaria. Next base: position 17,612,655 of record OU611988.1, read on the forward strand.
TTTAAAGTAGTTTATTTTTATGTTTACTAATATGCATTGTATGTAACGTGTTAAAGAGTAATTATTAAATTCGCAGACAAAAATAGAATCTTTGATTATTATTTTGATAATAACTGCGCCCCGCGGATTCACCCGTTATCTTACAGCTACCATTATTTTTCCATCATTTATTTTATAGCCTGTGTTAATTCAGAATATAAACTACCCTCTTTGCCAAATGTCATTAAAATCTGTTCCGCTGTTACGGAGTTGTATGCGGAATAATTATACACCTATATTAAAAACCTTTTAAAAAATTTTAGTCACCATCATCATTATCAGCCATAAGACGTCCACCGCTGAAAATTATAAGCCTCCCCCTTTTGACCTCAACACTAAACGACAGCCTACCATCTGCATCCACTGGATGCCTAAGACTCTCACGATGTCGTCGGTCCATCTAGGGGGAGGCCTACCTACTCTGCGTTTTCCGATTTGTGTTCTCGATACTAAAGGTCTTTTATTTCCCATCAGTTATCGGTTCTTCGAGCACGAGCAACGTGGCCTGCCCAATGCCACTTCAACTTGCAAATTTTAATAGCTATGTTAGTTCTTTGGTGAATATCCACGTTCCGGATCCTATCGCGCAAAGAAACTCCGAGCATAGCTCTCTCCATTACCCGTTATGTGACTTTTGAGTTTTTCCAAAAGGCCAGCAGTCAAGGACCACGTCTTAGTACCATAATAGGTCATCCCTGGGAACACACACTGTTTAAGATCCTTGTTTGAAGACAATTTAAAGTGTAATTGTAAAATTTTACATATTAACTACGAAATATAAAAGAAAATTTCGTATTTCGTTGTTGTTCTTAATTCCCCTCGCAACAGTCATATTAGACACGAAAGTGTGACTGAATTCGGACAAAATCGTAAACAACTGTACCCCCGTCACAATGGCACGAACTCATGAAATGAGATGTCTCATAACGGGTACAGCGCGATCCGTGCGGTGAACTGTATTCTAGAGTAGACTGGTTCATTGCATACGAAAATGTAGCCAAATAATTGGTAGCAATTGCGTCATTTGTTTCTAAACCATAGTACAGTTTATGGTTGATATTTCGAACCTCCATACAGAGTCCTTTGATTCCTTTGAACTACTGGTTTGTGGAATGCGCTGCCTGAATGGGTGTTCCCCACAATTACAATTACAATCTGGATGTCTTCAAATCAAATTCAAAATTCAAATTCAAATTTATTTATTACATATAAAATGGTACATAAATAAAGATTGTCGACCCTAGCCACCAAACTGAGAGCTAACCCGTATCTTGGTGGATAGTTCCTTCCGAGTTGACTTAGGTCAGAACTTTGTACATTTGTATTGGTTTTTAGTGCAGATTTAACAAAATAATATTCAAAATTAAATATAAATTACAATGAATTGTCATTATTGAATGATTCAATTTAATTGTTTTTTTTTATTAATTATATAAGTAGCATGCAACAAATAGAAATAAAACAAAATCCAAATTATAATAATAATCATAAAAACGAATATATATCAAAAGTCAGTAAGATTAATAATTTTAAAATTATATAAACAACTCACACGCTCCAAATACAATAAAATGTAAACGTAAATGTAAACGTAACGTAAATGTGTAATAAATCACGAGTGAATTGGTTTCTGCTAGGCAAGCGTTCTCCATCGTAGACCGCATTATCGTTTAACATCAGGCTTGTTAGCGGTCAAACGCAAGTCAATTATTTCATCACACCAGAATTTTGGTCACGCCACGCATTAACCAGGTGCTCAGACATTTTTTTTTAAATAATGTTTATAATGATTTTATTATTATAATAGCCAAATGGTGTTAGTATTAGCTTGTATTTTGTTAGTTAATAGAAGCACATGCCTCTAAAAAAAAAAGGTGCTACTATGTTTAAATATACGTTCCTTATTTGGTTCCAAGCTTAGAATAACTACACAAACAAACCAAGTACATTCGCAAAATTTAAGCCATTCAAATGGTGTCATATATGACACCAAAAAAAAAAAATATATATTAACTATGACAATTTGCGCGGTGAAATCGTACCACAACAAATCAGAAAAGCAGCATAAGAGTTATGGTGTGACATTCCACAGGCAATCCATTAATTTTCTTGCTTAAATCAAAAATACCAATCGAAACGTAACCTACAAAGCGAATTTGTAGCTTACGTTTTGAGAAGGCGTTGTTTGGATACCTACCTTCTCTGAGTAGTTATTCTAAGGTTTAAATATACGTTCCTTATTTGGTTCCAAGTAAACCGAGAAACACTAGACGTCCCCTCGACATAGGTAAGCGTTGAAAGCAGCCACCGTAACGTAAGCAACACCCTACCCGCGGCCACTCTGTCCCTGACAGATATTAAATTCGCATCGCAGCGATCTACCCGCAATATATTACTGTGAGTGCCACGTCACTGCGCTCATTCCGAATATTGTTCTAGAATTTCGCAGTACACTGCTGGAGAGACCAAGCAGATCTGTGCGAACTTCAGGGCAAACTGTGACTGAAAAATAAACTAGAAAGTCTCCACTAACTTAAGGCGAGGTTTACCCACTTTTAAGCAACGCTTGTTACTACAGACGGCCATGAGGCCTCGACCAAAATAAAATGAATGGACAGGCCCAGTAGAAGCGCATTTTTTTAGATATCAATATGAGCGCCGACTCTCATTTCGTTTCAGTCGGCCTCTAGCCATAGGAAGTGCAACACGTGTCTATTGTTACGTGATAACGAAACATCTGACAAAGTTATGCATTCATATGCTTTCCCGGAGTGTAAATACACAAATAAAACCAGGATCTATTTTTTGTAACAAATATACTGTACATGTTTATAATTAGGTGTCGAAGTATATGTCCGACGGTTTTGACTCGTTTTTACTGAGCAATTTCAATGGTTAGGGCCCGTCCATTCAGTTTATTTCAGTCGAAGCATAAGGCTTAATATATTGTATTAAAGATGCATTTAGTGGAGCAAAACCATAGCGCTTACACACAGACGTGCGTTTCGCTACTTCTATATTTGAAGTATTTCTCAGATTTTTAGAAAATTGTAGCTGTAATGTAAAAGTAAGTACCTTTACGGTTACTCCATAATTATGAAATAGGAATGTTTATTAAGGTATCGTAGATATCATTTAGTAAATAGGTATTTTTATAAATAAATAAAAACAAGGAGCTATGCGCAAATCAGTGTTACTTTCACTACATAAAATCTATGGAGCCTAAAAAAGCCTTTAATCGTGTCTTGATCTTTACGGTTTCCTAGATAAAGCATTCAATTTTGATATGGCTCCATTTTTTATAAAATTAAGCTAACCATGAAAGTACACAAACCACAAATAGAATAACCAAACTTGCTAAATGTGGGAAAAGAGGGCCTTAATCGAACATAACTTGGACTTGACTCTGACTTACTTTGCTTGACTTTGAATTGTTTTACAATATTTACAAAATCTTGAAAATATTTCTGTAAAAATGGCAAATTCACCAGACGAGGGACGCCAATATCCTCTTCAAAGGAAAGAAAAATAAGTAAAAGTTTTGTGCGAACTTTAGACCATCTTGCAAGTTTTTACAGTAGAAAACAAAAATAACCTCTCTGGGTATCGAAAAACAAGATTTTTAGGGTTCCGTTCAAGAAACCCTTATAAATTCGTTCTGTTCGTCCGTCTGTCCGTCTGTCCGTCTGTCCGTCTGTCCGTCTGTCCGTCTGTCCGTCTGTCCGTCTGTCCGTCTGTCCGTCCATCCGATTTTTTAGAACCTTCTAACTACTATATTTGTTAAGGCAAGTGCATGAAACTTTCCAGAATTAGATTTTTAATATATATCTCAATTTTAAAATAAAAAAAAATGCGTTTTTTGGGTGGCTCACATGTGAAAAAGGGATGGAAAAAAACATTCACTGCACCCCCTTGTGCTGTAGTATCATTGAATAGGTCTTTTTTACCCGGGAACCTCACGCTTACAAATCTAGCAGTCTCTCAAATAGGCTACCACGGATAAAATCCTTTATTGATTTCTATTATTATGTAACTTTTCTTTGACTCTAAGCTTGGTGACGTAAAAGTTTATTAACCAAGTGTCTTGCTCAAAATGGCTTTAAACTGCATAGCTATGACGATGTCAAGAATCAGTTATGTACGTTTCACCAGCTACAATAATTGGCTGCCAGATTGGCTCCAGTTACACATTTCTCGTCGGGACCCTTTTTGTGGAGCCAACTAAAAGCGGAAGCGGATATTTAGATGTTTTTTAAATGCTCTTGGCACTCATGAGTTGTCGGTTTTTAGTGTTTTGAGACCCAGTCATATTAAAGAAACTGACGTGGTATTCACACATATACATTTTTTTTGACCAGTTTAATCTTACGTGAGTAATTCCCGTGTAATATAAATTAGGCCACAGACCGGTAAGCGCAGCGTAGGACGTCTACTCACAAGATGGACAGACGACCTAAAAGAGACCGCAGGGAAACGCTGGATGCAGGCCGCTTCCAACCGGCCCTTTTGGAGATCAATGGGGGAAGCCGATGTCCAGCAATGGACGTCCTACGGCTGAAATGATGATGATGATAAATTAGAGCACATTTGAAAAATTTGTTAACGTCTACAGTTAGGTATATGGCTTATATGGCTGCATTATCCCATTTTCTTGATATTTTTATTTCTTTCATCTTGGGACGATTCTGGCTTCGTACGTCTTGTGAATTTTCCAGTGTCAAGTATTTAAATACTTTCAAGTTTTACTGGATATAATCAAAAAAGTCAAGTACAGTAGTAATATATCACGGTCAAGTCTAAATCATGCCCTAGTAAAGTGGTAGAGGCTTCACAAGAGGCTTCTATAGAGTTTTGGAAACAACACGAAAAATACATGTTTCTTACACTCGAGCACGTTTACGAACACTTTTAATAATGGTCGATCATTATAATGCACTTAATAAAATAATACAATAAGACCTCCGACCTTCAAATTTATTTTGTATTTTTTTTTAATAAAACTATGTAACGAAATAATTTATTCGCCCAATCGGAAACGCCACGTTTGTTTAAAATAGTTTTCAGTACAAAACTGCACAGCAATCGTCACTCTGAGATATTATTAAACCGTTTATGTCTTGTATTTTTGCTGTAATTTTCTCGTAACATTGTCTCTATAAAATCTCTCTTCATCTCCCAACTTATACCAAAAGATCACCCTAAGTAATTCACCCCACCCGTGGAGGGTGATTACCCCTTCATTACACCCCCGCGGGTCTAATGCACGACACTATTACTGAGCGGACTAATGCTCGGATTGTATTTTTTCATAAAGACGTTATTGCAAAAAGCGTCGGCCTATTTTTAGTTATATTGCTAAATCATTGCGCTGAGAAACTGCTGAGTTGTGGGAAGGGCTTTTAGGTTATAGTTGTGGGTTTAAAGTTATTTTACAAGAATTGCGTACTTTTATTCGATTTTTATTTAATATATTAAAAGACCACCAGCACATTTAGTATGTTATTTAACAAATTTATTTTGTACTAATGGCCGCCCCAGCTTTGCACGGTTATGGATATATAGCCTATGTCAACCGGGGATAGCGTAGCTTCCCAACAGTGAAAGAATTTTTCAAATCGGTTTAGTAGTTTCGGAGCCTATTCAATGCAAACAAATAAACTAACAAACAATCAAATCTTTCCTCTTTTTAATATTACTAGCGGTCCGCCCCAGCTTCGTATGGGTATAGATTATAGCCTATTTCACCCGGGGATAGTGTAGCTTCCCAACAGTGAAATATTTTTTCAAATTGGTTCAGTAGTTTCATAGCCTATTCAATGCAAACAAACAAACAAACAAACAAACAATCAAATCTTTCGTCTTTATAATATTACTCAATACTCAAAATATGCACCACGGAAAATGTGGCGAGAATTAAATCATCATCATCATCATATTATGCTCGGGGTTTCTTTACGAGATCGAATCAGAAATCAGGAGATCCGTAGACGAACGAAAGTCACCAACATAGCCCACCGGATTAGCAAGTTGAAGTGGCAGTGGGAATATCACGCAGAACAGGAGGCCGATGGGGCCGAAAGGTTTTGGAATGGAGACCACAGACCGGTAAGCGCAGCGTATGACGTCCACCCACAAGATGGACAGACGATCTAAAGGAGACCGAAAGAAACGCTGGATGCAGGCCGCTTCCATCTGGCCCTTTTGGAGATCGATGGGGGATATGTCCAGCAGTGGACGTCCTATGGCTGAAATGATGAAGTTGACAACTCAGCCGATACAAACTTACTACTTTTACCAGAAACAAAGGTGCAAAGCAAAGGTGTAAATTAATCGTTAAGTGACTGTAGTACCCAGTCCGTGTCTGCAAAGGGATCGTTTCAAGTGACTTGAGATCGTAACGTATATTGAAGCCTCCCATTAAATACGCAGGTATCTTGAAATTTTAAATGGTGTCGACATAAATTGCATAGATGTGGCTAACTATTATTATTAAAACACTGTTTTAAACTATCACGGTTATTAATTAGAGTTATATGAATACTAACGGATTATTGGGAGCTCTATCTACAGCCTTACTATGGTAAAATATCACGTTAATAATCATATAACAATAGCAAAATAATTAAAAGTTGAGTTTATTAATACGGACACTAAGGTACGGGGTTTGTTATACTAACTTACTTTTTAAATTAAAATAGAACCATCTTCATTAAACCTATTAAATTAAATAAAAAAACATTAAAAGTATAAATTGATTTTAAAACACTCTTGACCAAGTCACCATCCAAACAAAAAAAACTAAATTAAAATTGGTTCAGTCGTTTGGGAGCTACAATGCTACAGACAGACATATTTAAACCCATATATATAATTATTTTTTTTTTGTTTTTTTTTTACAGTCATATTTTATTTATATTTATTTCATATTTATTTTTAATATTTATTTTTATATATTTTTAGGAGTTTTTTGTCCTCTGTATCAAATTTCATGGTGTGAACAATAAAGAGTTAATCAATCAATCAATCACTCAATCATACAGTAACACAGACATATGTAAAACTTATAACACGCTTTTTTTTGCGTAGAAGTCTTACTTAGCCCATCATGAAATCGGTTCACAATCGGCTAAGATATCGCGTCATACGTACAAATTAATGCAGTCAAATTGAGAACCTTTTTTGAAGCCGCCTGAAAAATTGATTGAACTATCGTGTTCGTCTTATCCACATGTACTTTAGATCTTTGCTATCTACTCTTGCCAGAGCAAATACTATCTGGGACGATGATAAGTGGATTGGTCCGCTCTCATATTACACCCCTGTTTCAAATTTAACCGGTGTCAGCTGAAACGGAAGAACTATACAATATTAGACGATGGTTACTGGAGGTTACATTTAAAATGTTTATTTTTTTACAAACTTTTACGTAAATTTCCATGTTGTTACCTAATTTGTTTCGGTCAAATTTAGCAAGCTGAATTAGAACTAGTTCCTCCAAAACAACACTTCTGAAATTTGCAATTTTTTTATTTTTTTTAATCCCATAGTTGGCTAACAAGCAGATGAGCCGCATGATGGTAAGCAGTCACCATCGCGTATAGATACTTGTAACACCAGAGGCATTACAAATACGTTGCCGACCCTTAAGGATTCTAGTAACTCGCCTTTTGAAGAACCCCATGTTGTAGCTTCTCGGAAACACCAGGTTAGGTAGCTCATTCCACATTTTGCAAGTGTGAGGCAAGTATCAAATGTATATTTACAAAAGTAACGTTTAAAGTATTTTTACTAAATGGCCGCCAAGATAAAAACATAAACAAATAAATAAAAATTAAAAGTTATCTCGCTTACACAGAATAAGGGCCACATGATTCTTTGTCATAATCGCGTGACGTGCTAACATGAAAATGTAATTGTAAAAATGGACTATGATGTGCCCTTAGTCTCCATGGCCACATAAACTTGTAACGCGGCCGCGTTACGTATTCTACTTTGAATAGTAAATCGCAATGTCAAGTTTTCTAAGGCGATGTGATTTGTAACGCGCTAGTTTTGAATGGTCAAAAAAAAGTGGAGCAAGTTAGCGCGTTTCGTGCGCGTTTGTAAAGAAAATGCAGTATCCAATCGGAAGACGCGTTTGATTCGTTTGACGCGTTTGAGTTTGTTTACCTTAAAGGTTGCCGTTTATTTGTATAACCATGATTACTGTGTTACACGTTTACGGCGTGTTATTAGCAGCACAGTGCAAACATGAATTCGCGCATTTGTAAGGTATTTTATGAACCACCACACTGCACGAAACCCCCTACGGCTGCGCTGCTCTTGTTCTGCCAGAATATTCGGTGTTCTGCTGTTGCTACTTTTGATATGTTTATACCTAAGTGTTCGGCCAAAGTTTTTAGGCAAACAAATAATCCTTTCTCTGTCTCTATGTTATTTTATGATGACTCTAGTTGCACGCCACGGTTTAAAGTGTGTATATTTCTTCACAGTTCAATTTTCCAAGATAAAAAGTATCATAAATATTATAAACCTTTTCGGTCCATGAAATATGTCCATGCAAAAGATCACTTCAATCACTCTGTTGCGTTATAGAAGGACAAACATACCAAAAAATTTATTTTTGCATTTATAATATTAGTATAAACTAAAAAGTAGAAAATAATATTTAAATAACTTTAAAGCAATGAGCATTAAAGGACAATCAACGAAATTATTAATACATAATTATATTACCTACTTATATATATATTATATTTCATTATATAATTAATACGTCACTTAATTACTAAACTCATCATCATCATCATCATCATGAGCCGGAAGACGTCCACTGCTGAACATAGGCCTCCCCCTTTAACCTCCACACTGAACGACAGCCCGCCTTTTGCATCCACTGGATACCCGCGACTCTCACAATGTCGTCGGTCCATCTATTAGGAGGCCTCCCTACGCTGCGTCTTCCGGTTCGTGGTCTCCACTCCAGAACCTTTCTTCTCCATCGGTTATCGGTTCTTCGAGCGCTGTGGCCTGCCCATTGCCACTTCAACTTGCAAATTTTAACAGCTATGTTGGTGACTCTGGTTCTTTGGCGAATATCCACGTATTACTAAACTACTTAATTCTAATTACATACTAAAAATCTAGCCTAGTCAAACAGCCCGCGCCGGATCGTTGCTGGAGCAAAAGTGCCCACCAAAACAAATATACTTTTGCATTTATAATATTAGTATGTATGATTTGGCAAGAAAATTCTGTAAGTACATCATGAGGAGAAATAGAAAAATACTTTAAATCGAGGAAATGCAGAAAAACTAGATAAATTGGAGTTAAAACCGCAGGCAAAAACTAGTCTAGCCAAACGAGACGGCAACGCCAGTTTATGGCTAGAATACTTAATAATTTACTATCTAAAATATTTTTTAAACAAAACTTTTACTAAGGGTGTTGAAACTGTTTCTTTTTTGCGACAACTTCAGCAGACTTCAGCTTTGAGCTGATTTGAGTTTTATTATGATTTTATATACGCTGCTTTCGAGGTGTTTTTTAAACATCTTCCTCAGATTTTAAAGCAGTGACTTTTTCAAATTTTCTAATTACTTTTATCTCTCTCTTTTGGACGACACAATTTTCCACCTTAACAAAAACGCAAGATGATATTTAATTTGCGTAATGAAATCTATTTTTTGTTGCCAAAATTACTAAACTTGTATTAAAAATGTCCTTTCTTGAATAGACTCTATTAAAATTATGTATTTTTGCACAGATTATCTATATAATTTGTTTTCTAAAACTCAGAGATTTTTTAGCAATGTTTATCGAAACATTTTTAGAAAAGAAACAATAGAGCATGGCAATTACTAAGTAAAAATTACACGTAATATCCTGAACCCTTCAAGAGGTTGAAAGGGGTAAGCATCGTTGAGCCCTCATCGAGGCAACGTGATGCCTGGACCACTCGACTTGAACTAAGTGGGAGGCATAATAGAGAGATATCGGTGTGCCTACGTACTGTTGATTGGTAGCGCTTTTAATGAACGATTTCCTGCCTATATTAATCCCTGATTCTAATTCAAATTCAATTTATTTACACATTAAATATTACATTACAGTTGACAACACTGTGGCGTAATACTTTATATTACTACTAATATTATTCCAGTTAATTATAAACTACTAGCTACTCCCCGCGGTTTCACCCACGTAGTGATGAAAAATGGTGATGGTGATGATGTTGATGAAAAGTAGCCTATGTCACTCTCTGGCTCTTGAACTATATGCAAAAATCAGGTCGATCCGTTGTTCCGTTGCAGCGTGAAAGAAGAACAAACAAACCAAAAAACCAACAAACAAACAAGCAAGTAATTTAGTTTAATTGTAGCTTTTATTTAGTTAAAACACTGTTTTAAACTATCACGGTTGTTCACTAAAGTTATATGATTATTTACGGGATATTTTTTTTTTTTTTTTTTTTTTTTTTTTTTAATATCCCGTAAATAATCATATAACTTTTATTTAGTTATTTTAAGTTTTAGTTTATGTTTTAAGTTTTCATTAATTTTCTGTTTTTTAAGTTCCTTTAATTGAAAATATAATATACAATACAAAAAAACCCACTTGTGCATTTATAATATTAGTATGATGACAGGTAACACAAAGAGTGTATCAAAAAAAAAACAATAAAAATATGATGTTTGTGCTTGTCGGTAAAGAAAACGTAAAGAAAATAAATGTATCGCTTTCTATACTGAACCTTGATTGTTATCACCCTAGAGTAGATTAACTGAGTTTCTAACGATATATTTTGGCAGCCTTCGTTCGAAAACTTAATTTTTATGAACCTCATGACATTTTTTTCTTTTTCATGACATTCGAAGCGACATCTTTGTGTCTGTTGTTTACTTTTTCATTACCAAGTGTATTTATTTTGAAGTCAATCTATATATGAAAGTGAAGTCAATCTTGGTGAAAGTAGAATAATTATGAAACACTTTTAAGTTGAAAAATTGCGAGATTATTTAAAATAGCGGGGCAACGCACTTCGTACTTCTGGTGGTTACTTATTGTATTATAATAAACTAGCGACCCGCCCGCCCGGCTTCGCACGGGTGTAATTTGCGTGCGAAGCCGGGGCGGGTCGCTAGTTATATATATAAACCTTCCTTGAAAATGTATCTAACTGATGGTGAAAATCGCATCAAAATCCGTTGCGTGGTTTAGGAGGAGTTAGCGGCCATACAGACAGACAGACGCGGAAAGCGACTTCAATTTATACTATGTAGAGATGAGTCAATATTTTTGTCCTCTGTTAATCACTTATCAATTGGGTCTCGCGCACACTGCGTTTATGAGAGTACTAAACAAATTTTGACAACTTTGGATTTGGTTTTGGGAAAACCTTAGTACTATTGAAATAGAGTCGATAATAAAATAAACTCAGATTGGTTTTCTCGTAGACCGCGTAGAAGTAAGTCTCACGCAAAATAGCAACACAAATAATAAATACTTAAAGAAATACTTCATGTTACATTAGAGAAAAGTCCGTTAACTACACACATTTTTTAATGTAATTTTAAATAATTTTACAGACAAAATAGAGTAAAAATAAATCGAGAATTCCTTAGCAGTAACAATCTATTCCAGACAATTTACTTTCCTATTTCTATCAGTATCATCTTCAACAATGTAAAACTTTATTGACATCTGGCATCATCCCAATACTATACCCATCTGATTTTATGCATCTTTCAAAGCAATTGCTCCATACCAGATCTTAAAGTGATGTAAGAACTAAAAGTACTTAAAACTTAGCTGTTTTTATGTGAAAAAGTTAACATTGTTTTGTTGGGCACTCTCGGGCTGTATCAAGAGTTTATGTGACTTTTTTAAACAAATTGGATGATAAAGCTTTGAGACCGTAAAATAAATAAAACCGGCCAAGTGCGAGACGGTATCGCGCACTGAGGGTTCCGTACTACCACAAAATACAATAATTACCAATTTAAAAAACAGACTTCAAAATAAAATATGGCATAACGATTCGGTGAAACAAAATGAGGTCATCCAAATAATCCAATTACCACAACTTGGTAATGAACAAAAATTTGTCACTGACTTGCACTTAGCCATTATTTATTATTTAATCCGCCGTAACATTACATATTCTGTGAAAATTTCAACTGGCTATCTATTACGATTCAAAGATACGTTAATAGGTAGGACAGACAGACAGACATCGTAGGCTAACTAATAGGGTCCGTTTTTACCCCTTGTGTACGGAACCCTAAAAATTATGAGTATTTTGCTGCCTATACGGGGAATGGGTGCAGAAGATTAGTCAGATAAAACCTTTGCATTTTATTATAACTGAGTTTTTTTTTCCACATCAGCAAGAATATCACTGTTTTAAACTATTACTACAGTATTATGATTGTTAATGGGATATTCACCGTGACACGCCTGTGGTTGGCATTTCGAGCCACCCGCATTCTTCAGTCTTCCCGTGAACATGGTGCATGTAACTGCGCCGAAATATCGGAATCTCCATCCACGACCATACCACGGTAAATATCCTGATAATAATCATATTATAACTGTTGCAGTAACGTATGTTGAGCAGCGTTATAATTAAAATTAAAACTAGGCATTGATTTGTGCTAGTAGATTTTTGTCTATGTGGTAAAAGAAAAAAATCCGTAAACTAGACTTTAATATAAAGTTGGCAGTATGCAAGTTTGTGCAATAAAAAAAAACTATAATAAGATAAATATATACAAATTGAATAAATGATAAAAAAAAAATGGATAAATGAAATTGATAGATAAATGTTTACAAATTGAAACAAAAACAGATTTAAATTATTGGCGAGATTTACCGTTAGAAGAATAGTATGAAATCTTTGCATACAACTATGGTGAACAACCGCGATAGTTTAAAAGTATTTCACTAACAGATGATATTATTGCATTTATAAAACCGGTGTGACCTACAAGTACCAGTTCATCTTTTTCGAAAACCTTATTTTAAGACGTCAACGTGTTACAGTCGTTTTACATAACTTCACCCATGACCCCATAAGTAACCATTCTCAGAAAACAACAGCAGTTTGGCTTCAGCTAAGTTATGGCAGCACGAAGTCACAGTTTCCACAGTATATCAGTTTGAAACAAACTCTCGATGTTTCGATCAGTGTAAAAAAAATAAACAGTCAAACTAGGTAGGTCCAACTTCAAGAAAGAGGCCAATCGGCGCATCCTACTTTCCAGCTTGGGACTCCTTTGCTTTAAAACAAACCAAAGAGGTCCCAATTTGAAGGGTCATTACACTTGTTTTTACACTAGTCACATTCACATGTTTTTTATTCAGTTTCTTAAACTATAATAACTCATTAAAGTTGTATTTCTGTAACTGCTCCAAAGTCCACTGTGATTCAGTCGTGGGAGCGCCCCGTACCGTTCGTCTCGGTCAATCGGAGTCGATAGAAGGTCAACGCTCAGCTTTCATGTGGACTATCTATAACTTTGTTAGTTTAAAGGTGACTCGTGTCAAGTTACCAAATTGCTCAATTGATTGTATTTAAGTCGAAACATTTGAAGTTGAATCCAAAAGGTCAAAGAAGTAGGTACTAAGTATTGGTATTTTTAGTGAAAACTATGATTTACTTATTAATATAACTTGTTACAACAAACATTGTAGAATAGCTTTGGAGGAACTGCATTATTTAGATCTTAGAAGATGCTGTCTGGTGTTTTAAAATATTGACAACATATCTGCGATGCCTCTGGTGTTCCGGAAATTTGGAGGCGCCGGTGATCGTTTAAACCAGATAACACGTTTATTTTAAGAACAATAATACTTTTTTAGGGTTCCATACCCAAAGGGTAAAAACGGGACCCTATTACTATGCATACGATGTCTGTTTGTTTGTTTGTAAAAGTAAAAACGAAAGGGGAAACGATGAATCGTTTAGTGAAGTGGAGAGATTTTGGCCAAATGAGAGTATGTGCGCTTTACAATCTGTCGGCACTTGGTTTGATCCTCGGCCCTGTGCCACAGAATACATAACAGACAATGTACTAGTGACGTATTTAGTATCTAAATTAAATCCAGTATCTATGCCATCTCTCAAAAACATCTTGAGGAAATCGATATGACCAAGAACCTCAAAAATGTCAGACATAATATTCACCAACATGCACTGGACCTGCATGGTGAATTAGCCTATCTTCTCTCTCTCTCTCTGATAGAAGGCCTGTATCCCAGCAGTGGGAAGATGATTCGTTTATTTGCTCTAACAGCTGCAATAATATTGTAAAAAGATGAATAAAAACCTTTTATTTTAATGTTACTCTGAAGTATATCAGGAACCTGCTTATGTTCAAAAAAACCTAGCGAAAGTGATCAAGATTCGTAATTTTCATTCAGCTTTTTTTTTTTGCAACATTCAGAGCAAATATACGAATGGAAATAGTGTAGCTGACTTTCTTATGACTCTGTAATTTTTCCGGTAACATCGCCATTCAATTCAATAAACAGTTGTGTTTTCACACTACTGATTGGCAAGAGTAGTACTTCCTCAAGCGGAAAACAAAAGAGCCCTACCTTATACCTAACTTCAATAATTATGTTAAATTTATATCCGAAAAGAATAACTCGGCTTTTTTGTTTACAAAAAAAAACAATGGAAAGAAAACATTTTCTTCAAAGAGTAAAGTTGTTCCTTTCTATCTTATTCGCGTACGAAAAACCTCTTTGTAATGAACGCTGTAATTACGGCCTTTGCAACTAGACTGGACAAACACTGCACTTTAATCATTGAAACCGGAGGCAAAGACAAAATTGTACGGTATTTTTACCCTCGCTTAATTTACTTAGGACAAGACTCTTTGCTTCATTATCATTTCAGCCATAGGACGTCCACTGCTGAACATAGGCCTCCAAAAGAGCCAGTTGGAAGCGGCCGCGGCCAGCGTTTTTCTGCGGTCTCTTTTAGGTCGTCTGTCCATCTTGTGGGTGGATTTCCTACGCTGCGCTTACCGGTCCATAGTCTCCAATCCAGAACCTTTCGGCCCTATTGGCCATCTGCGTGATAATGTGCCCTGCCTACTGCCACTTCAACTTGCTAATCTGGTGGTCTATGTCGGTGATTTTCGTTCATCTACCGATCTCCTCATTTCTGATTCTATTTCGTAGAGTAACCCCGAAAATAGCCCTCTCCATAGCTCGTTTTGCGACTTTTAGCTTGCTTATGAGACCCATAGTCAGAGACCACGTTTCAGTGCCGTATGTCATCACTGATAATACACACTGGTCAAAGACTTTCGTCTTAAGGCACTCAGGTATTTTGAACGAGAAGACGTTGCGAAGTTTACCGAACGCTGCCCAGCCGAGTTGGATTCGCCGATTGACCTCTTTCTTGAAGTTGGACCTACCTATTTCGACTGTTTGTCCTAGGTAGACGTACGCGTCAACAGCTACAAGAACTGAGTTCCCAACTGATACTGGGGTGAGCACAACATGGATATTTGACATGACTTTTGTCTTGTCCATGTTCATCTTAAGGCCCACCTGTTGGGAGACTCGATTGAGGCCTTCGAGCATCATGCTGAGATCTTCCATCGATGCTCTTTGCTTAGCTAGTTGGTAACTTTGTCACTGAACTACATATGTAATATACGTAGTACGTGTTTACTTCGTTCCTTTCATTTTTGGCTGACTTCTTCAGCAGACTTTTTTCGGTAATAGTTCGAGTTTATAGCAAATCCAAACTATAATATGATCAAAGAAACATTTACTCGTTAATAAGGCTTTTGACATTGAACATCAGATTAATTTATTTTAAAGATTTTATGAAAGCTTACTCACTTTTACTGCTAAATTAAAAAATACCAACCTCATAATTAAACTTTGTAGTGTGACTTCGAGGTGTGACCGTTCTACCATTTTACAAGCTATTATTTAACTTGCAATTTATGTGTTTGTTCGGGTGGAATCTTGCAACTAAATTTTGAAGAGATATCTTCAACCGATTGAGCTGAAATTTGGCATAATTATGTAAGTTTAGTGAAAATGCAATGTTATGGTACCATCGAGCTGGTCTGATGATGGAGACAGAAGGTGGCCATAGGAACTCTTAAACGAAACGACGTAACCCCGTCAAGTTTGGGTTCGTTGGATTTGTCTTCCCAAGCACTTTGGTCCTATATGATAAATTCAATATGGCGGACGCCCCAAGATGGCGGACAAAATGTTCTTATCTACCATTATGAAATGGTTATCAAATGAAAGGGTTAGCCAAGAAGAATACGAAAAGGCTTGTTAAAAAGTATTAAAATTTTAAGCTTATTTTTTATGGAATGAATACTAAAGATCACGCTAAACAATCATTTGTTTGGCGTGTTTGAAGGCATAAAAGCCGAGCCATGTTTACGAATCTCATGTGACGTCACGTAAACAAGAGGATATGAATGATTGCACAGCGGGGGAGGAGGGTTATCTATCACGGAGGGAAACGTTACTCAGTAAGGATGAAAAAGAAATTCAACGGAAGACAATATTTTTGGAATGTCTTATTGTACTGACTACGATGAAATCGTGCTAAATTTGAAATTGGGTATCTAAAAGAGGTCCAAAGTAAATGGACTGGCATAGAATCCGTCATGAGAGTTACAAACAGGTCTTGGCATTTGGCTCCTAACAAAGGAACTCCTCAACGGTTAACAGAACAGATACGAAAAACGATTTACAAGCTTTTGTTGTGTAATAGGCTGAGTCGTTTAATTATTTTTAATGCTTGCTAGCTTTTAATGATTAATTAATTAAAAAAAATGGTTTTCAGTAATAATAGAACACCGAATCCAAAACGTAGATCTTCGCCAAAGAACCAGAGTCACCGACATAGCTGTTAAAATTTGCAAGTTGAAGTGGCAATGGGCAGGCCACATCGCTCGAAGAACCGATAACCGATGGGGAAGAAAGGTTCTTGAGTGGAGACCATGAACCGGAAGACGCAGCGTAAGTAGACCTTCCACTAGATGGACCGACGACCTATGGGAGGCCTATGTTCAGCAATGGACGTCTTCTGGCTGATGATGATGAGAACACTGCTAAGATCTTGCATTGATATGAACATTATTACAAGTTTCTAATATAAAAAAGAATTTTCAAAAATATATTTCAATTCGACTCCTTAGAATGTATACGTAATACGTACATATACCTATAAGCACAGTGACTCATTTCCTGACCAAATAACTTTCTCACAAACTCGGTGTATTTCCGGCAAGGTGTGACATTATCTCCGATGTCATCAGGGTGTAGGTGTCTCAAGTAAATAAACAGTCCTTTTTCCTCCTGTTATCATACCGGAGGGTAGATGGGAAAAACAACGCAGTATATTTGCCGCGTTTTATATGTAAATATGTATGGTGTTTAACTTTTTGAGAAAAGCGGCGTCGAAGCTCATGTTTTAGAGAGTATTTTCGTTTATTTGGAAATGAGTTGCGCTTTACTAAAGATTTTACTTTTCCTACCTTTTCTGGATTGATTTAAATTACCAAAATAAGTTTAACCGTCACAGAGCTGGGTGTGATGCAACTGTGAGAAAGTCGGTGGAAAATACAATATTTTTATTTTAATAGCTCGTTAAGATTAATTATGGTAAGGTTTCGTAGCCAAAGCCGTAGTAGTCTATACTAATATTATAAAGAGGAAAGATTTGATTGTTTGTTTGTTTGCATTGAATAGGCTCCGAAACTACCGAACCGATTTGAAAAATTATTTCACAGTTAGGAAGCTACGCTATCCCAGGGTGAGATAGGCTATATATCTATACCCGTGCGAAGCTGGGGCGAGCCGCTAGTATTTCATAAATTGGTGGCTTAGGCAAAATTTCAACTAACGAGGTCTGTGGACTCAGACAGATTTCATGAAAATTAAAACGAAAAATTATTTATTGTAGCAAACGTAGTGCATTATGATGTTACAAACTAAAGTCCCTCACGTTCGGACGTTGCAAGTACGTCATACAATATTAAATCTACATGTTATTCATGGTGTCAGTTATTTTAGCATAATATATAGCACAACAAAGAGCATGGAATCTCTCACATGATTTACAAACCGTACACGGCCTTCTGTCAAATAGTAGGTACGTAGCCTTTGGAGTCATTTACAGGTCTCTGGTATGTTATTTTTTTAGCACAACCTCAAGCAGTATATTGCATAGAACCCGTCGCATTATTTGCAAAGCGTACAAGGCCCTGTGACAAACAGTATGTAGCCTTTTACTTGATAATAGTGTACAACCCTGCAACTTTTCATCCTGCTAAAAAGATATCTGTTTGGTACAGGTAACAATAATTTAAAATATATCACTCCGACATAACATACGCTTTTAATGGTTTTACTTTTTGCCACTTTGTTGCGCGATATTTTGCACAAGATTCACTTGCTTATAAGTAGGTAATGTACGAAACCTTCATATAAAAAAATACCTATTCTGTTCAATACTATTAAAATTTAGATCTATAAATACAACAGTAATTCTGCAAACTTTCAGGCACTTACTCGTATATTAATAATAGGCATGATGACTTATCTTTTTTTATCTATACTAATATTATAAAGAGGAAAGATTTGATTGTTTGTTTGTTTGTTTGTTTGTTTGTTTGTTTGCATTGAATAGGCTCAGAAACTACTGAACTGATTTGAAAAATTCTTTCACAGTTGGGAAGCTACACTATCTCCGGTTAACATAGGCAATATTATATTTTCAAAAAAAATAGGGTTCCTTACTAAAACTCCAACAATGTAACCCAAGGTGTAAAAAATAAGATTTGTAATGTTGACTTTGCGTGTTTGACAGTTCTAAGACAGGACAACGTCTGTCAGGTCTGCTAGTTACCTCATAAAAAAGCTGATCATAAATAGAGCACATCAACAAAAACAAAATTAAATTAGTTCTAAAATAAATAAGATGTAAGCATTTTAATTTAATTTTATTTCATGCTAGACAGAGAGCGCACGATACTGAGCCGTGACACCACGGCTCAGCAGCGCCATACAAATGCTATACTAACACACGCTTTGCGAGAAAGGGATAGAACATCCCCTCTCTATCCCCACCTAAAACTTTAAATACTCATATCTCAGAGATTTATCAGCCAATTCAATTTTTTTTTTCAGTATGTGTAATGTATTTACTTTTATTCATTGCTAAGCCGGTTATTTGTAATAAATTAAATATTAGGAATCATGCCTGTTATAGGTGTTAAAAGGTTCTAAAGAATTAAGAAGGATGGAGAGACAGGCAGGCGCACAGAATTTTTTTTGGACAGAACAAACTTAAAAGAGTTGCGTAATATTTCGGAAACCTAAAAATGAATCTAGCTAGTTTATGGCTGGTAACTTTTTTGAATGTAACGTCATAAAATGCTTTACCTACCCATACCTACATTTAACTCTGACTCAACTTTCACATCGTTTCCTGCCCATTAATTCCAAATTGCTTTATTCAAAGAATCATTCCACATACCAAAGTTAAACCTCGTTCAATCGGACCACAATCGGCCGACTATCGCGAGCAATAAAATGGCTGAAAAGGCCGGCCTTTCAACTCGGAGAAAATTATAAAATGGGATTCGAATTTTAGCTCAGGTGGGAATATAATTCCGCCTTTTCGACCGCCATGATCAAGAGGGAGATGGGAAAGTGGGGAGATGGGTAAGTGGGGAGATGGTAAGTGGGGAACATATAATTGAAATTTTTCTTAATCCCCAGGGTAGCGGTCCACGAAATGTTCTCGAGTTAGATGGATGGAGATTAATGTTTTCCCCGGAGTTGTTATTACAAATTAGTAGGTTTATTGAGAAGCCAGCCTTTTGAAGAGGAAAGACGGAATGAGGCGTAGTTGCTTAGTCAAAAAGATTAATTCAAAGGTAGAGCTTCAAATAGAGCTATATTTACAATACAATACAATACAATACAACTTTATTACACACCGAAAATACAAATGAAACTTAAAGTAACATAAAAACAAATAAACGGCAGTATAATATATATACGTACCAATTAACACGAAGAAAAATAATGTGTATAGACTTGATTCTTAAAAATAGGAAGAGATTTGGCCTGCCTGATAGAAACAGGCAGCGCATTCCACAGTAGGACAGCTTGAAAAGTGAAGGACTTACAGTAGGAAAGATTGACGTGAGAAGAAGGAGGAATTTTTAGCTGGAGGGCACGACAGGATCGCAAAGTACTGGAATGAGCTTGAATAAATTCAAAGCGCTCCTTTAAGTATAAAGGGATATTGGGATTAAACAGAATTTTATAGACAAAGGAGAGGACATGAGAATTACGGCGAAGGCGGATAGGTAACCATTTGATATTTCATGTCTGTTTACCGATGTTAATTCGGAGACAATGTGGCTGAGCAGTAGTATGTGTCCTTTACAATCTGACGGCACCTGGTTCGATTCTCAGCAATGCATCAATAATTTATTTAGTACTTAAATAAAATTCTGTGCCGTTTCATTACCATCGCTCAAAAACGATATAGGAAAACAAAATGAGGAAATCGGTATGTCCAAGAACCTTGGAAGTTCAAAGACATATAACATTCACCAATATGCACTGGCCCAGCATGGTAGATTAATTCAAATTCAAATTATTTATTTGTCATTAGAGTCTATCCTCTCTAGAGTCTCGCTGAGAGAGTCCCAGTAGTGGGAAAATGGATAGGCTGAAATTATTATGAAATGATGATGATGACGTTCAGTTGAGTGAGGACAAACATACACAGTTACACAAACTTTTACATTATAATATTTTTAACAGACATTAATATTTTTATTTCTCAGAACTCCTTGCTTTATAAACCAGTTCGATTTATTTTATTTTAAATTATTTACCTACAGCTTGGTCTCATAGAATTTTAGTAGATGTTTAGTAGCAAAATTGCGTACTTATTTGTTAACTCATTTTGAAATCGGATTTTAAAATTACATATATTTTAACTTTGAAACAGGATAATAAACACATTTAGCTAGCTATATTAAATGGATTCGTACCTATCACAAAAAATCCGAAGCAGACATAAAAGTTATGATTAAATAACGGTATCAGGTTACTTTTTTCATTCGCTTGCCAAGATGTCTGTTTGTGTCGTATTAAATGTCCAAAAACACATATAAAATACTCCGGCAGTTTGTCGGTGCCGATATCTTTACGATTTTGGCAACTCATCAGAAAACTGTTAATTGTGGGGAGTAAAACTTGAAGTCTGCCGTTTTGTGGCAGTTCGGAATTATTTGCGAATGGTTTCGTTAATTGGTTATTTTTGGAGCTATTTACTTCAATTATCATCATTTCAACCATAGGAAGTCCACTGCTACACATAGGCCTCCCCCAACGTTCTCCAAAAGGGCCGGTTAGAAGCGGCCTGCATCCAGCGTTTCCCTACGGTCTCTTTTAGTTTGTCTGTCCATTTTGTGGGTGGACGTCGTACGCTGGTCCGTGGTCTCCATTTGAGAACTTTTTGGCTCCATTGGCCATCTGTTCTGCGTGATATGTGCCCTGCCCACTGCCACTTCAACTTGCTAATTCGGTGGGCTATGTAGGTAATTTTCGTTCGTCTAAGTATCTCCTTATTTCTGATTCGATCACGTACAGAAATCCCGAGCATAGCCTTCTCCATGGCTCATACAGACATACACTATAGATATACATTAGAGTATTGTAAAAAACGGAGACGTTTGATTTCGCATCCGTTTCATACATTCGAGAATTTGTATGGTAGTTGTAAGACTAGCAAGACCGGTACCCACTATCACCATGCCAAGGGTTATTCACGATGTATTCCTTCACCGAAAACTCTAGCTAATTAAATAATGGCCAAGTGCGAGTCGGTGACAAGTTTCTGTTCGTTGCCAAGTTGTAATTGTAAATTACGTTATTGAATTTTGAGGTGGTACGGAGCCCTCAGTGTGCGAGCCCGACTCGCACTTGACCGGTTTACTTCTAATAACCACCTGCATGTTCAGTCTTCCCGTAAACATGGTGGTAACTGTGTAGCAATACCAGAGCTCCATCCACTACCCGTTAATAATCATATAACAGTTGTGAATAACCGTGATAGTTTAAAACAGTGTTATACTGTTGAAGCTTGGCCTGGTGTAAAATTTGTGAACATTAGTCACTGAGTTTTCATCCAACAGTAAAATTTAACAAAATTAAAAGCCTGTATCCGTTCCATTCTTGGCATGATATACTCAATGCGAATAATTCCACAAGGCGAGAGGAAATAGGTATTCATTATAGAGTTCCATCGTCGCAGATTGGACGCTGCCAAGTTTCAAGAGTCAGGTATCTTTCGGTGGAAGCGCGAAGCGGGAAATTAACCCATTCGAATGTTCGTAGAGTTTTGGAATTGCATACAATGTCTTATCTCATGTTGAGATTTCGGGTATTTGATGCTGATATTTTGGTAAAATACTAGTTTCCACGCGAATAACTAAACATCGATCGGCAACGTGGATGACTCTGCTGTTACAGGTACCACATATGCAAATGTGCCTGTTTACCATCAGGCAGCTCATCTGCTTGTTTGTCACCTATGGCATAGGAAAAACACAACTTTCTTTTTTCTAATTTCTAATTAATTATATTTAAATTATTCAATAAACAAAATACAAGCTAACTCTAACACTACAAAACAGTTAGATTGCCCATAGATCATTGAAGGCCTAAGACAATCCCAATGCTCAAAGTGACACTTAAAGAAAAGCCCACAATCAGTTGGCAGCGTAACCAGCATGCTGGTGGCATCACCACGCTGATTGGCGATGCTTATGCGTTGAGCCAGGAACACGCCAGCACTTTGGTCATGAAATAAAGATATTTATATTTCTGTCCAATTAAAATTCATCGGGTGTCTACTTTCCTTGAGTTACCTACCTAACTGGACAATCTGTTCAAGGTATTATGGTCAACAACAACTTTTCTAGATTTTTTCTTGAAGCACGCTTCTTTTAGAAACTGATTTACTCGTGACTTGAATACACCCATATTTACTTTCTATACTTGCGCAAGTTAAATTATAATTTTATTTATTTCCAAGTAACATAGACTCATACAAATATATATATTTTTTTTTTAAAGTTTATCACTTTACCGCAGAATGTCACACAATAAAGTTTCATACATGATAGTAGTAATCCCGCAAGCCACTGCGCATAGTCTGCAAAATCTTTTAAAACAGTGTCTATTTTACCATTGTCATCAAAATTGTACAGGAGAGTATTTCAAACCACAGGCTTTAAATAAAATTGACCGATACGTCATTTGAATGGCTCGGAACATGAATGGAGTCAATTTGGCGTTGGTCGGTCGGTAACCACAATAGTTGTACCACGACCATCGCTCCTGATCTACCGGACTAGAGTGGAGCAATATTCAGATATAATGCATGGGCAGTGAGCCGAATTTTCACTCATTATCCTACAGAAGATGTTATATCCTTGTTTTTTTTTTTTTAATTTTACAATTATCAATTTTTTTTAGTATGGTTTTAGTTTTTCTTTCATTAAAACAAACTGCAAATTTAATCTAAGAAAGTAACCAGATGTGATGACGCAAAACTGTTATTATAAAAACAAATAAGCGAAATCCAACCACTTCCCCACTCTGTCCTGAAATCTTGAAAATCACTTAAACTATAAAGTTGAAATTTGGCCGGTATATTTCTTATATGGCGTATACATAAGAAAGCGTTTTACGACAGGGACAAATTAAGGAGGTCATGAGAGGGTTGAAATTGTATAGAAAGTACTGACGAATTGGCGAGACAGCTAATATTTAATACAGAGTGTTGTTTATTCGACAAACATATTCGAGGCTATCGTTATTCTGATTCTTATAAACAACTTTTACGATTAAACAAATACTGAAATCGCGAAAAAGGTATGTTGTTCCGTACATTTCATTAAGTGTTAATAAAAAAAACAGGGTTGGTCCCAAAGTAAAAGTTATTTTTAATGATGTCTTCAAATATCACCGTCATCTAGATATCGCCCTATATACATACAAAGGTAAGCGCTAGTTACGCCTTAATAATAAATTAAGTTAGTTGTTGTTAGTTGGGTTTTTTTCTGGGCCTTTTTAAGGCCAGAGTGAATAGGTCTTTTATGTCTGCGTGCTTCATCTTCGACCACATCGCCACTTACCAACAGGTGAGTTGGGGGTCAAATGCGGACTTATCTGCGACAAAAACGAATACTCGTGATAATAAAAACTGGACCATTGTGCTTACCATATTCATATCACACCTATATACAAATTTTATTTATTTTTTGTCTTACCACTCTTAATTGGGGACGTTGTAAACACCAGTTTAGGGTGCACATTATCAGAACTGTATTAAGTATAAAAAAATGTAATTTGTATTATTTAATATGTATACTGTTGGTGTTTCGGTAAGCGCAGCGTAGGACGTCCACCTACAAGATAGACAGGCGACCTAAAAGAGACCGCAGGGAAACGATGAGATCGATGGCAGAGGCCTATGTCGAGCAGTGGACGTCCTATGGCAGAAATGATGGTGTTTCTGTATGAACTAAAAAAATATCTTTCCTGAGTCATCTCTTCTAAGTAAACCTTACTTAATGATAGCATAGTCAAATTTAAAAAAATGCACAAATTCACCTCCATTGTCCGACCAAAAGCCTCAACTGTAGGCTGAAATTCCAGCCGTCACATTTAATATTGACGACGTCGCCCGCTGCCGTTTGTCGCGACGAAATAATTTCGACGCTCATTACGAAGTGATGACACCGGCATGGATTTAAAAGGTTTCCCGGATTAGGAAAATGGGTTAAGTGGAGATTCGCTGTTATATAACTGGCAATAAACGGGAAATGGGACTGAGCAAGAAGTGGTTAAGTATATTTTAAACAATAATAATTAGTAAAGTTTGTGAGTAACACGCCCTCTTCATACTAATGTTGCATGAAAGAGATCGCATATAGCATAAGATCGTTAGTTTTTACACTAGTTTTAAGTTGTTTTTCTCCAATGTCTGTCATTTCTGGTGTGTGCATGGCCATCGCACTCCAGCGGATTGGATGGCAGAGGATTCTAAACCGATATTTATTTCTTACTTATCCAATCGAATTAGGGGGGCATATATTTCAATGGCCAGCGACCGATCTGAAAGCATACTCCCAGATACTCCAAGGTGAATTACCGAGCATAAAAAGTTATAATTATTGTATACTCAATATATGTATGTATATATATATTTATTTGTTATCTTTATCATACACGTATGTTGGTATTTATTCAAATAAATGGTATAATTAAAAGTATTTATAACATCCCTGTCTACGTGTAGGTACACGTAAATTATATCCATTCAATGATTGTCTGGAAGCTGGTCACTTTTATCGACAAGGCCGCTACTTGTGGCACTATCTCTTAAGTTAATTTTTTTGTAACTTTTATTTCCAGTGTTCGCAATAAACAGTTTCTGTCTAAATACTTTTTGTTTTATTATAGAAACTGACGTGGTTTTCACACATTTTATTTATATTACACGGGAATTACTCACGTTAGATTAAGCCGGTCACTCCGACTATAGTTTCAACCGCATTAGGCAGTCTTTTTCAAGGTGAAAAGCGAGACGCAGCCGCGCGCGTGGTTTAGCGACGAGTATTTTAGTCAGGGTTCTGGGCACATTTTCCGAAGAACCGACAACCAATGAGGTAGAAAAGCTAAAGAGTGGTGACCATGGTTAAGCAAACGTAGAGACAGAGTAAGACGCTCTGCAAAAAACTGAGGGAAGGGGCAAAAACTAGATGCAGAGAGCTGACGACGGAGCTCCATGAAGTGTACTAGGCTGATAATGATAATATTTTGAGTCAATTAAGTGTTTATGAACACAAAACTTAAAATACTATGACTAAAAATATAGTGAAACTAAGGGCCATATAAAAAATAAAAAAATTGCGTTTTTTGTATTAAATTGAAACGCTTGTGATTAATGATGCCATAAGCCATCAACTGTGTACAAAAATTTAGGACGCTTTAACACAGCTTCTGGGTAAACGCGCACTCTACAAATTGACGACCAAAACTTGTTACATGCTCTGCATGCCAAGTGCAAAAACCTAACTTGTATTCAATAGATTTTGTTTGTACGACCAAGAGAAAGAGAAAAGTTACATTACATTACATAACATAGTTGCTTATGATACCTGCTTTGCTTTGTTCCAGTCTTGCATTTCTTTCAACATAGTTTCTGATTTTTGAAATCTATATGACATGTATAAACCAAATATCACGCACTCACTGACTGAGTCATCGCAAAATCTTGAAAACTACTTGACTAACGAAACTGAAACTTGGCAAGTAGATTTTATGGGTAGTAGACTTCAGCAAAGAAATAATTTTGCGAAAGAGACAAATTAAAGAGGACAGGTGAAGGGAGTTTTATATACAAGTCTACGCATACAAGTTCGTGGGCACGAGCTGGAACTATTTATTAAAATCAATCTAAATAATATTTCAGCAACATACAGTGCCACGTTTACGGTTACATCCGAGGCTGCATAATTAATCACATTTTTGGTCGACAAGTTTGTACATGCAGTGAATTTGGTCAGAGGCATACTAGTGCACGTTTATCCCAAAGGTAATAAAATGATACACTATGCTCGCAACGTGTGATTGACACGAACATATTTCGAGAAAGCTTTTTCAGAAAGCGTATACGATTAATGGTAGAGTAATGTGGCAATATTTCAGGGTTTCGGGGTGAAATATTTCTACCATAAAATATTTAGGTAAAGTTTCTACGCATTATACATTTTGAAGTAGCAAAAATATTATCACTACCAGTTTTTTATTTAATATTAAGCTATAAAATGAGTCGCTGGCGTCCAGTGGATGCAAAAGGCAGGCTGTCGTTCAGTGTGGAGGTTAAAGGGGGAGGCCTATGTTCAGCAGTGGACGTCTTCTAGCTGATGATGATGATAGTTAACATGTGCCAATTTTAACGTGCTTAAGTTAATAGAAATGCTTTACTAGCATCGCCCCACGGCTTCACCCGTTATCCTACAAAAACCGTATAATTTTTCGGAATAAAAAGTTTTTGTGTTAATTCAGGGTAAACTCTGAATTAACACAAAAACTTACATGGTACCTTCATACCAAATGTCTTCTAAATCCGCCGATTCAGCCGTTACATACTTGAGTACATAATACTAACATAATTAGGTATATACCCAAAACTTTTGTAATAATAATATTAGTATTGTTACTTAGTTTTTTTTCCATGAAGAACATTTTATTGTGTTTTTTATTTGTTTTTTATAACTTTTTTGAGTTTTTTTTGTGTTTTGTTTTTTATTTTATTTTTTGTTTGTTCTACGTAACTTATTTTTTCCAAGGTAAGAAATGCATGAAATTTGAAGTCCGCATAAAAATCACATGAAATGATCTCTTGGAACTATTGTCTAACCTGTGATGAAAACGAGTCCAATTAGTTCGTAAGAATTAAAAAGTGTCTCAACGTTGACCTCATTGTGGCTCAAAAGTTAAGCTCTGAGAGAAAATGTTGAACTGTTTGTTTTTATTTACGTTGTCCTTTTGAGGTTTTAGTAAAAATATTGCATTTTATATTTAGTTTAATATTTAATTGCATACCTAATTTATCAGAAATTCACAAAACAAATTGGAGTCTCGGGAGACCCGTTGCTAGCAGTTATGTGATTTTTTTTTCATGCGTGTAGTTAAGGGTTAAAATGAAAATGAAAAGACCAGACATTTATTTTATTTTCCTGGGGCCTCACGGACAACAGGTATTGCGGCACCAAACTAACGTTAGATCCGCTCAGTTGGAAAATCACGCGACTGCAAACCATATCTGGGCGCGTTAAGGTTCACGTTCGCGTGATTTTCCAACTGAGCGGATCTAACGTTAGTTTGGTGCCGCAATACCTGTTGTCCGTAAGGCCCCAGAACTGCCTACCTTCGGCCACTAAATGTCTAAACACTTTTAAAGACTTCCTAAGCACCGATGTGTAGTCACAAAACTCACTCACCTTACCTATAAAGTCCCAAATTTCTTCTAATACTATTAACGGAACTCAAAAGGAACATAAACATTTTACTCTCCAAGGGTTTCTCTCAATACACAGATGGAGAGATGTATTCGTGAAAAACCCTGACGACATAAAATCGCGTAATAAAAAAAATGTCGCCTCGCTCGTCGTTAAGGAAATGAGTTACATACACATCTACACGTCATGTTTTAGGATAGGTGTATATTGAAGATACGGTGACCTTTAATATACGGCGTTTTTAGAGTTTTATATACGGTGTTTTTGTTGCTTTTACTATCTATCTATGCTGTTTTTTTATAACGTTGTTTACTTTGTTTTTGCCATGGATTTTGTGTATTTTTTGTGATAGGTGGTGAAAAGCGAACTTTCAAACTAGTCCCATTTAGACACCCTATGCAATATTATAAAGTTAGAACAATATTCAATTTTGCTTTTACTTTGTATGCCAATCTCAAATTGACCAAAAATTTAAACCTTACTTAGACCTTCACATGTAACAAGATGCGCACCGCGGCTTTACCCACGTGAACTACCTTATAATTATTATCAGATGTCTTCGAGTGAAACTCCCGTCAAAATTGGTCCAGGTGTTTTGGAATCGGTGAATCGGTTTCTTCTAGGCAAGCGTGCTCCAACTTAGACGGTCGCTTAACATCAGGCGAGATGATGGTAAAACGCAAGCCTATTATTTAAAAAAAAATGTCTTTAACCCTTCCCGCGCAATGGGCTGACTAGCCTCTGTTGCCAGAAATGTGAGAGTCCAACCGAATTTTCGAAAACTAACCGACTGTAAAATAAAATATATTTTTTTCCTATTAATTTGACATTTTATGTTCATATATTATATATAATATTAATCGTCTTGAATTGCTGTATGATATTTTCATGTATTATATATTTAATTACTCACCATTAGTACAAAATCTCGTGATGAAATTATAATTTCTGAATTTTCTTGCGCCATCACGCACTTGTTGATAAAAATATGCTATTTTTTTACAATAAATTACAATCACACCACTTTCACAACAAGGGAGCACTATTTCCGCAACTTTTACACTAACTACTTGACACTAATAGTCAATATTCACTTCAAAAACTAAAACTTTATCGCGAACCATTTTTACGTAATGTTTCCGCCATGTCAGTTTGCCGAACACTGGCTAAACGGGGAAATCCCACTCACAAAGTACTGTTGCCAAAAAAAATGTTTATGTGAATAATCGTAACGGTTATTCTTATAATTATCAAATCGTGTTCTAGTGAATAATTTCCAAAAAAATTATACTATTGTTAATAAATATTTAGATTTTCTGTAATGCAGAGAGGGATTTCCCTATGGTGTAAAAATAAAACCAAATAATTGTTTTTTAAGTAATATATAATTCAAACACTAAAAATAAGTACATTTGCGATTATGTATTCAAAATGTCTCTCATACTAAGTAACATTATAAATGCGAAAGTGTATTTTTTTGATGGCTTGTCGGTTTGTTTGTTTCTCTTTCGCGCTGCTACAGAGCTACCTGACTTTTTGCATGGATATAGTTCAAGTACCGGAAAATGACATAGGCTACTTTTCATCGTCATCATCACAATTTTTCGTCGCTACATCACTACTATATACATATATAATTATAT
The DNA here is from genome assembly GCA_914767915.1 of Agriopis aurantiaria. NCBI lineage: Eukaryota > Metazoa > Arthropoda > Insecta > Lepidoptera > Geometridae > Agriopis > Agriopis aurantiaria. Next base: position 17,642,455 of record OU611988.1, read on the forward strand.
ATATTATTTTATTATAAAATATTTAGATTCACTGTTATGCAGAGAAAGATTTTCCTAAGTTGTAAAATTAAAACCAAATAAATGTTTTTGAAGTAAAATATAATTCAAACACTAAAAATAAATACACTTTCAATTGTGTGTTCAAAATATCTATCATACTAATATTATAAATGCGAAAGTGTGTTTGTTGGCTTCTTGGTTTCTTTGTTTGTTCCTCTTTCACGCAGCAACAGAGCAACGGATCAAACTGATTTTTGCTTATAGTTACAGTGCAGGAAAGTGACGTAGGCTACTTTTCATCATCATCATCATCATCACTACGCGGATGAAACCACGGAGTGAAGCTATTCATCTATATATAATTATGTATCTGAAGTTAAAATGCTTACAACTATACATATCAACGCACAACCTAACTACTGATGGTAGAATAATGAAAAATACAGTTATTTCCTATTACTATGCGTACCTTGTATAAGGGAATTTGCGATATTCGACCCACAAGAGGGTGAAATGGGACAATAATGCACGTATACATGTATGTATATGTATGATATGTAATGTAGACTAAATAATTAACATAAAATCGAGACTAGGTAGTAGGAAAAAGTAAAATAATAATAATAGCTTATATTGGTGGTTATAAACATCTAATTAAGGTATAAAATACAACTAAACCAAAATATAATTCTTACAATATTCTAACAGACATAATTTAGTTTTTTTTCTTAACTTTATCAGAAACGATTAAAATATAATTATATATAAAAAACTAACATTTGTACGCTGTAACAAGCAAGGACATGAGATACGTCTCCATTCTTAAGACCATGTATGCTACTTTATATGTATGTATACCTACCATGTTCTGACAAATAAATAATTTGAATTTGAATTTATCGCTTAATGTCAGGTGAGATGGTGATCAAACGCAAGATATTCATCAAGACATCAGACACAAGAAGAATTTATGAAAAAAAAAATTAAAAAATCTATCTATCTAAAGCTGTATATAATTAAATGCGCAGCGCGTTCACATGGCAACGAATAACGTGATACAATACAATAACTCTATTATGACACAACAAAAAGGAAACCATAAGATGAAAATACATATAATTCTAGATTATAATAATTCTACACGAGCAAAGCAACGCGGGCAAACTTTATCAAATTAAAATATGATATAACACTGACTATAAGATTTTTATTTAGTTCTCCTATTTTGCCGTCATTCGGCATGTGAATTTGGTCATGATATTATATTAATGTTAAGTATACAAAATAAAATAAAAACATAGCACACAACTCAATGTTGAATGTTTGGCTAAAGTAATATTAATAAGACGGTAGATGGTAAAGTATACATTATGTTTTGACATACATGTTTTGTTTGATTACAATATCAAGTTAATCGGTATTTCAATTTGGTTATAATAATTAATGTACTTATGTATAAAGGAAAATAAATGGAAAGTATATAATTCAATGTTGAGTGCGTGGCCAAAATTAATATTAATAGGTTGGTAGATGGTATGGTGTTCACAATTTTTATGTTTGATTACAATATTACGTTAATAATATAACGCTGACTATCATTTACAATAAAAAACAATCAAAATAAAATTACAAATTAATTAATTACTATGAAAATATACATGATTCTTAAATACACTATATACAATATTACCTAACTTACCTAGAAAAGCTAGCCAAACCTGCCGAGAAATTTTGAATTCTATTTTACTCGGGACAGTGACGGCAATGAGCGAAATAAAAACCACAAAAACAGAGGCTGTTTAAAATGTTCATGAGTTTGAAAGCCCCATATCAGTAACGAATATCCCTAAATTATTTATTTACTTACTTACTTACCACCTCCCAATGCCCCATGTCCAACTAAGCGGCAAAAAAAAAAAAACAACTCTGCCTAGTTATGATTAATCCAAAAGTAAAATCTGGTATTTACAATTGAACACGAATGACCATTGTCCTAATTATTGCAAGAATTATTTGGGAAACAAACATCACAAACTAAGCCAATCAAATCTCGCTTTCACACACTTTTCACACACAAAAAGTTGTGAAGACTCATTCGCGTCGTCTTTTCCGCCCACGAATTTCATGCCCTTTGAGCTCTGCGAGAGAATGCCACTCTTCCCAGCAGTCCTCAAAGCACAGAAAAACGTCACAGGTAACGCATTTCGTATGTACAACTTTTCGGATTCCTTGTCTTTGGTGAATCACACAACGCTTTATGGTACTTTTGCCCGACAAGTACTTTGGTACGTGCATGACATCCATTCTCAACCTCGTGTCTTTGTACACGGGCTCGCTAATCTCCTGACGAACAGGACGGTGGTGCTCGACCAGAGAATTAGCCAGCGCGTAACGAAACTCACGATGCGTCACGGGCAGCTTGTCACGTCGTTTCAAAGAGCTGGCGTACATAACAAAAGCGTTATGGGTGCTCACGTTCAGCAGCCTCTTAAAAATCTTTATATACCACTTCACACATCTCTTCCGCTCCAACAAATACATTGAGAGTTTTTGATCTTTGAGATCAACACCTCCCATTGTATTGTTGTAATCTCTCACACTCACAGGCTTCACTAGCGGTTTACCTGCCTTCGATCCAACGTAGGTGTCGTCGTTGTGATAGGTGGAGATCATCGTCACCAATTTGGAGTCTTTCCATGCTAACACGGAAAGATCACCACATTGACGCGCGATGATGGTCCCTTTTTTCACATTCTTCTGTACTTTCGCGATGTCCTGAGGCACGTGCTTACGATTTGTGCGCAAAGTTCCCAAACAATCAAAACCCAAGCTCTTGAGATGCCGCGCTAACGCTGGGCAATTATAAAAATTGTCCATCGTTACGCAGTGTCCCAGATTCTCGAGACCTTGTAATAATTCGAGTACCACTTTGGTACTCTTGCCACCCAAATCAGCACTAGGCGCAAGGTCGCCGGTACTTGCAGAGTTTTTCCCCGTGTAGATTTGAAATTTGTACAAGTACCCCGTTCGTGACTCACAGAGCTCGTAAGACTTTATGCCAAAACGCGCAGCCTTTGTCCTTATTGCTTGAACCCAGGACAAGCGGCCCTTGAATAAGGTCAATGACTCATCGATAGAAATTTGTCGTTGCAAGTTATAGAGGGAGGAAAATTTGCCGTTGAGGTGTGAGATCACAGGTACTATTTTCGCCAGTTTCGGTGAAAGCTCAAGTTCTTCATATCGTACATAGTCCTGACTTACATCAGCATTATCGACGAAATGCAGAAATTTGCTCAGCAAAACATACCGATCGTAAGTCATCAGTTGCTTGAAATTGGACAACGTTAGGCAACCGAGTGACTTCCAATATTCATGCTGCGATGTCCGCTGGTCAATGCCCATGAACATGAAAACAGCAAAAAGAATCATTATCTCGTCTGCATCAGTGTCAGTCCACTGATGAAGACGAGACGATTTCTTCAACGTCTCGTTGGCCCTCATATGATCGATTGTTTGTTTCGCGTACCTATTAGTTTCTAGGGCGATAAGCTCTATGATGTCATTACTCCAGATATCAGTAAAAGCATCATAAGGCGTATCGTAGTCTTTGAGTGGCCCCGGGGTCGGACCTGAAAATACTTCAGGAACACCACGAAACGACTCAAATTTACTTTCCCACGTGAAAGTATTAGAGACGCCAAGCAAACAATCAGCTGCTTCATCCATTGCCCTCTCAACAGAAGATAAAATATCTCGAACAGGTTCTTCTAGTTCCTCGTTATCCGGAATTTCCCTCCCTATGCCAGCAAAGACGTTGGTTTCGATAGGAGCTACGTCGAACTCGTCGTCAAACTCGCTATCTAAATCACTGCCTTTACATGCCTTGCGCCTAGTGACTCGCTTAGATGTGGTTGTCACCCCCGAACATGACGGACGAACATCAGCATCTACGGAGGAAACATTCGCTACGCTTCCAGGCTGAATGCTAGTTCCTTGCGGTTGGAAACTAGCATTTCCCGAAGCACTGCAAAAGTTTTCCTCGGCAGCAGTGCTAGGCGTAAGTGGCCTAGGTGAGGCAAATCCCTGATCCTCCACCCACCGCCTCACCTGCTCCATGGCGTCGTCCGCCTCGTCGTCGGTGAGGTCCATGGCCTCCACTCGCTCCACCACACTGGTGCTGCAAGGAAATGTAACATTGTAACAAACTATTTTGAACACTTACCTGATGTTAAACAAAGGCTTAGAATATCAGCCATGATGTGTTCAAACGCAAGCCTATGTTAAATAAAAATATATATGAAAAAACGTACCTGAGCGAAGGCATGGGCTCCAACTCCATGACTCGACGGACGGTACCACCTGGGGTTTGTTGTATGGGGACGGTGTCCCCAGTAATTTTGAAAGAACCGCCAGGAGTGACCTGGACGGCAATTCCTAATGACCTAAAAAGTGAAAAATTTACAATATATAATATAATATACAATTATGTAAAAGTGAGTTTGTGAATTATGGCGAAATTTAGATTAAATTAACTTTTAGGATACTTTCATTGCAGTAGTCTCTATTTATTACAACCTGATTATAAGCATCATGAATAATATTTAAAAAAAGCAGAAAAAGGTTGGCATACCGGGGAAGGACCTCTGGCGGAGGCATCTCAGGGTCGCGCGGCGCTGCGTCTGCCGCCAGCCCCATTAAGAGAGCACGTCGTGCGGCAGAGGGCCGTGGGCCTCTGCGCTCGGAGCTGGGCGTCACAGATCGTGAACGCCCAAACTCCGAGCTCGTCGACCGCAATCTAGCTAATCTAAAAACAATAAAAATAAGTCTGATGAAATATCTACACGACCAACACATTTCTACAAGTAAGTAATTTACTACGTACGTACTTTTCAAAAAGTTGATTGAAGAAAGGGTAAAAATTCGTGCAAGGTATACACTACAAGCAGCAGAATTCATTATCAGAAAGAAAAAAAACATTGATTTTACAAAAAAAAACGGATATAATAAAAATGTACTATCTAAATGTAATCTATCTGTTTCAATTCAAAAATTGATGATGATGATGACAAAACATACATACGCTACATACATTTTAATTATCTAACGAACTGTTTTTTATTTTTGAATATTTTTTTATAAATAATTTAATAGTTGCGTTGCCGGAGAAAAAAAGTTTAAAAAAAGGTTAAACGTCTCGATCTATAAAATCTATTTTGTATGGGCGAGTTAGCAATCGTAATTTTTTTTTGTCGACTGTACTTCCCGTGTTGAAATGAAATGGCCGACTTCTTATTTTAGAAAAAAGGTTACTATATGATATTAATGCACTTAAATGAGAACCTGTTTATCAAGAAATGTTTCAAGATACATTATTTACAAACTTGGATGCGATTTTACATTTTTACAGGCAAGTTTGTCGAATTATCAGCTAAAAACTGCCGGCACCAAGCGATCGTTTTATTGCAATTAAAAGTTTTTATGTTTTTTCTCATTTATTTTTGCCACAAATACATCCTAAAACACTTTTAACACACTCTATACACATTTTTCAGTAATTTAAAAGCTTTTACTCACCGTTTTCGCCTTTGTAACATTTTCTTGACATAAAAACATAAACCGATTCGACAGTAAAATTTCACAATATGGCTATCGCACTGTCAGTTCATTCTTTTTGGTCAGGCGGAGTTGTATTTTATTTTTTTCAAACCTCTATAGGCCCCCTGACACGGTAAGAATGCATCGATTCTCTAGTGATTGAAGTAAGCTAGAGGCGAAAGAACTTAAATTGTCTTTGGAACGTTCATTCGAGCGGGAATAAATTGACGAATAGCGGTGATTTCCTTACGCACCGCTCCGGTGCGTAACGCGCGTCGAGCACTTTTCGCTTACGCCGACATGCGGTGCGTAACACATTCAAAGGGTTAAGGAAAATTTATATACAGACACACATCGATTTATATATATTAGAAGATTTAAACTTGTACCTGCAGGATTCCATTAAGACATTTAAACATGAAAAAAAATGAATAAAAAAATATACATATATATGAATATTTACAATACAATACAATACAAAAACTCTTTATTAAAACACCACAAAACAAGGATAACATAAAAATATTAAATATTTAATATATAAATATTTTAAATATATTATACGGTGTTTTGATACGCTTGATAAAATGAGTCCGAAATATACGTCGAGCCTTATGAGAGACACGTGTGAGTCGCATCGCACGGCCAGCCGCAGCATTGAATCCCGCGACTTTTTTAATTACACGGAATTATACGTAAAAAGGTTCTTTAAAATGAGGTTTCAGAGAAAATGTACTTTATATTTTTATGAAGTTCACAAATTGGTTTTAATATGGCGCTGAAGGCGATGATACATAATATTTAGTTAGTATATTTACGTGTGTTAGATAATTCACTTTATAATATTTATAGCGAGAAGACTAGGTCAGTTTTTGTCGTAAAACAAAGCTTAATAACGTAAAAATAACGTAACACAAATATCAGTATCTTATCAATATCACGCGTCCTTGTATGCTTTTTCAGTCGTGAAAATTATTAGTCAGTCCTGATAGACTGATAATGAATCCGATAAAAGGCTTTGGTCGGATCAACAACGACTTTAATATCGTACTATGTTTACGATATAAAAGAAATGAGTCATCCTCATCATCAGCCAGGAGACGTCCACTGCTGAACATAGGCCTCCCCCTTTTAACCTCCACACTGAACGACAGCCTGCCTTTTGCATGCACTGGATGCCAGCGACTCTCACAATGACGTTGGCCATCTAGTGGGAGGCCTACCTACGCTGCGTCTTCCGGTTCGTGGTCTCCACTCCAGAACCTTTCTTCCCCATCGGTTATCGGTTGTTCAAGCGATGTGGCCTGCCCATTGCCACTTCAACTTGCAAATTTTAACAGCTATGTCGGTGACTCTGGTTCTTTGGCGAATATCCACTTTTCAGATTCTATCCCGCAAAGCAACTCGGAGCATAGCTCTCTCCATTGCCCGCTGTGTGACTCTGAGCTTTTCCAAAAGGCCAACAGTTAAAGACCACGTCTCAGGACCCCACAGGGTTTGTGTACATGTTTTTAATATTACGGCAGACAGAGTCAAGTAGCTTCGAATATAATTTTACGAAAAACTAGTATCAATGATCGTTTTCAATGATATAGTGGTACGCTCACTGATACCAGGGGCCTTACGGCCAACTGCTTACGTGGTATCAAACTAACGTTGTAACCGCGCAGTTTGGAAAATCACCCGAAAGTGAACCTTAACGCGCCCAGATACGGTTTGCGGTAGCGCAACATTTTGTCATCAGTTAAACTGGATTGCTTTAAGCAGCTACCAGTAAAGCCCATGGTATTTAATTGTTCTGTTGGTAAACAACCAATGAAAACTATACGTTCTTGCACGCTGAAGATAAAAATAATAATAGAATATATTGTACCGAAAAGAATCAGCTCTTATACAAACTTATAATCATAAATATTCAAATCTATATATATCAGGTCAGTGCCTTAAAATGGTCGAAAAGTATATAAAAACCTTTTAACTATTACTGTAATCTGTGCATTTAGTTAATATTTTTTTTCAAGCTAAATTAGACGTTGTTACAACGGTACAGTATTTAAATTTGTTTGAAGGTGTTTCTAAAATATATCTAAATGTTTATAGGACATTTACAAAAGACACTTTATTATGAATTTTGAAATAAAACTTGAGAACAAACTGCCTTACTTATAAACGTTACTTAAAAGATGAGCAATGCTTAATTGCTGTCAACTTCTCGTTGACGAAAATTGGCACAGGTGAAAACGAGACAGCAATCTTAAAATTCTCACTTTGTTAATGGCGTTTTTTTTTTAAATTGATTTTTATAACTTAATCCTATAGTCACTTGCAAAATAACGTATACTTACATTAATACCAGTGAGTTATGAAGGAATATTCCACGTATCGATAGTTTTAAAGCAGAAAATAGAGTCCATAGTTCCTGATGGCATACCTGATAGCATACCTGATAAAGGAGATTTGTACAGGCTCAATATTGGATCCGACATCAGACCGGCCGGTTCTGAAAATAAATAAACTGTTGCATTTTTTTTGTTTTTTGGGGCGACTGCAACTTTTTTATTTAATACATAATTCACTTTCACTTTTTTGCACTGCTTATATCAAAAAAATATACATTTCTTATGTAGTAAATTCTCTCTCCATCTGACTCGAACTCACATAAAACTTTTTCTCCGCCTCTTTCACACATAAATTCGATATTTTTGATTCAAAATAAAGATTGTATCTATCCATTTTTTTGTGTGTAAAAATGAATTTAATGTTTAACGTGTGTATTGTGTAATTAATTTAATGTTTAATATGTTTAATTGTGTTCTAAGCTAGGTTTATAAATCATTATGTTGACATACACAATTGAATTAGGACCTTCCTGTAGTGATGGTTGTAATTTGGATAAATAAAATAAACAATTAAATAAATCATTCTCGCAGTTTTTATACAGCTTTACAGAGAACTGTCGTACCAAGCCGAAAAGGCCATTGCAACCATCATTTCGAACAACTTTTACCAAAAGACCAGCTGCTTCATAGATTTTTATATATACTCCCAACGAAGCTGTTTAAGAGCTTTTATATACTCCCAACGAAGCTGTTTAAGAGCTTATATATACTCCCAACGAAGCTGTTTAAGAGCTTATATATACTCCCAACGAAGCTGTTTTGAGAGCTTATATACACTCCCAACGAAGCTGTTTAAGAGCTTATATATACTCCCAACGAAGCTGTTTAAGAGCTTATATATACTCCCAACGAAGCTGTTTAAGAGCTTATATATACTCCCAACGAAGCTGTTTAAGAGCTTATAGATACTCCCAACGAAGCTGTTTAAGAGCTTATATGTACTCCCAACGAAGCTGTTTAAGAGCTTATATATACTCCCAACGAAGCTGTTTAAGAGCTTATATATACTCCCAACGAAGTTGTTTAAGAGCTTATATATACTCCCAACGAAGTTGTTTAAGAGCTTATATATACTCCCAACGAAGCTGTTTAAGAGCTTATATATACTCCCAACGAAGCTGTTTAACAGCTTATATATACTCCCAACGAAGCTGTTTAAGAGCTTATATATACTCCCAACGAAGCTATTTAAGAGCTTATATATACTCCCAACGAAGCTGTTTAACAGCTTATATATACTCCCAACGAAGCTGTTTAACAGCTTATAAATATTCGCGTTTTTCCTGAAAGTAGCGTACAATAACCTCCAGTTCTTTAGAATTAGTATAACCGTTGTCTTACTCTCTATATCTCACTTTAAATTTGTTATCTGGGATAACATAAGTCAAAATTACAATTACTTACTATTATCAACAATTTATTATGATTACTCGTGATTACGTTTTTCTTTTATAAGAGAAATTATCGATAAAATTAACATGAAGAGACATTTTTTATACAATTAAAGTGGTTTCACATTCATACACATCTTTATCTCTTTCACTCCCATTCCACAATGATATTTTTCTTTTGATTATATTGCAATATAGTACACGCCATGGTATAATAATGTACTCTGCCAGGTATGGCATTCCGAGACTTAAAGATTACGTGGGTGACACAAGCCTACGTCATTGACGCTGTGTTACCAGTAGCATGAAATCATAGCTGCCTAATCTTCGTATTACCTGTTCCAATCCGAGAAAACGATGTGGTTTTGATTTAAATAATATGTTTAATTTGTATTACTTCGCTTGAGCGGACAAACAAAATTACATTGTTATGCTTTTTGTATTTTATTTAATAGATTATTTACGATTTTCTCCATAATTGCTGTGTTTGTTGTAATGAAGTGGCAACTATGGACAGAGACGTAGGCATGTGTCACTCCCAGAATGACAGACCTTGTGTTATTGGATCATGGTACACGCTTGCTTCTTCTTCACAAAACATTCCTTATGTCCATCCAAAAATATTTTCACCATTCAAATATGATTTGCACTATCCTAATATTTCACATGGCAGTCGGAAAAAGGTATGCCAGACATGAATTTTTTACAAGCCAGCTTTGCCCATTGTTATCAAGACAAACAAAAATTTTCTTTTCTTTCCCTCTTATCTCATGAGAGTACAGTTATTTCTTATTCTTGTGTGATATGTTCTTTTTGGCTAATAAAAACAATTTTGTAAATTACTTTACATTTTGAGGAAAAGGGTTTTTGTGTATTACTTTTTTATGTTATTGTTTAATATTGTATGTTTTTCATTTGATTTTTTTACCGTAACATCACCATAATTCTAAGCGATGTTTTATTATTACATAGAGGTTTGAATAAATACGACCTTTTTAAGATCTAGTTGTGTTTGCCGTAGTAAAGATTGAGACTGATTTCACAGATGTGCTGGAGACTCGTGGGGGTTGCCCGTACTATGGGAGACGGGATCTACGCGGAGGCAAGTCCCGTTCGTACGGAACAATCCACGTCGCTGTGTAACGATGTTCTAGCGCCTCACGTTGTCTCCACTCCGGGAGCCCGTACTACGGGAGACACGATCTACGCGGAGGCAAGTCTCATACAGAACAATCCACGTCGCTGTGAAACGGTGTTCTAGCGCCTCACTACGGGAGCCCGTACGGGCGACCCGCTAATACCCTCATGATTTATTTCATTATGTTAATAAAAAACACCAAAACACAGCCGTCAACATTTGTAACCTATGTCACACGGATGTCACTAGCAATATTTTAAAACATTTCCGTAAAAAAATAAAACAATACTAACAAATACGATTGCCAGTAAAGTTCCAAACTTTATATGAGCTCGACCACATTCAATTTTTTCCACCATTACACATCCGTGCTTGCTGGACAATAACATTTAAAATGATATATCTTTCACCGTTTTGGCAGCACTGCTCGAATCATAGCACTTGCTTTCTCCACATACGATATGATTTTTACTCTAGATTTGCTGCGTCTGTAGATAATAGACATAAAAGATTTTAAGGATGCGAGCAGATGTGTATTTAACGCGAACGCGGATAATCTGTGGACGTTATTGGCGCATACTTTGAGTTTAATCAAAATAATATTATTAAGGAAAAACAAGTTAGTAATAAAAAACCGGACAAGTACGAGTAGGACTCGTGCTCTGAGGGTTCCGTCTAACGGAAAGTCCGTCTAAGCGCGAGACCAAAAAAAAAACTATCTGAAGTTAAAATATTGAAAGACAAACTTAAGTTTGTAGTTGACAATAAGGTCTTCCATACATTCCAACTGCAAAATTTAAGTTTGTAATAGCAAAATAATCATTTTTAAATGATATACCATCAAATTTATAACTTTCGGATTTATTCCTATATATGTGCTATGAGACCTTGCCTCTTGCCAAATTTCATGATTCTAGGTCAACGGGAAGTACCCTATAGGTTTTGATTGGGGAATCAATTGTCGTTTTGCAATTTCACAGGGGTGTGAAATTGCAAAACATACGACATAAAGGAACCCTCAGAGCGCGAGACCAAAAAAAAAACTAACTGAAGTTAAAATATTGAAAGACAAACTTAAGTTTGTAGTTGACAATAAGGTTCTTCCATACATTCCAACTACAAAATGTAATTTTGTAATAGCAAAATAATTATTTTTAAATGATATAACTTCAAATTTGTAACTTTCAGAATTATTCCTATATATGTGCTATGAGACCTTGCCTCTTGCCAAATTTCATGATTCTAGGTCAACGGGAAGTACCCTATAGGTTTTGGTTCCCCTGTGAAATCGCAAAATATACGACATAAACGTTCATATCTTTTGATTGCGTTGACTTACAACTTTTATTTTTTTACAGCCGAAAGAAACCATAGACCCAAGTATTTAGTATAAATTTCAATTTGCTACCTTTACGCGTTCTTGAGAAAAAGGGTCTTGACAGACGGACAGACAGACAGACAGACAGACGGACAACGAAGTGATCCTATAAGGGTTCCGTTTTTTCCTTTTGAGGTACGGAACCCTAAAAAAGACTAACACTCTGGGCAAAGCATCCCGCAACAAAATGCTGGTCATTATTTTGCGCAAAGGTTCAGTATTGCAATCTAACGCAGCAAAGCCAGGCCAGCCTGCATTTTAGGAACGATGCCTAAGGGAAGCGATTTATTACATTATTACAGTATATAATTATTTGCATTTAGGTAAATTTGATGTGATTCCAAATATGTATTGTATACTTATATCGTATTCATTAGATTTTAAAAAATCATTTTTTTTTTGCTGGCCAAAACACGACGGATGCGCTGGACATGTCAGTCTACGCAATGGTTTTACAGTAGTTGCAAACAGCCCGCTATATTGCAGTTGCAGAATGTATGTACACATAATAATATATATAACATGCTGCCAACGAACATAATATGCATGGCATTTTGTAAATTTTGTCACTCGTGCTATGTGAGGCGTTACACATTATGACATTTAGACAGTTTGTATTCAGATCATTTTGACATGAAAACATGCTAACAAAGGAACATAATATGCATGGCATTTTGTAAATTTTGACACTCGTGCTATGTGAGGCGTTACACATTATGACATTTAGACAGTTTGTATTCAGTGCATTTTGTCATGAAAACATGCTAACAAAGGAACATAATATGCATGGCATTTTGTAAATTTTGTCACTCGTACTATGTGAGACGTTACACATTATGACATTAAGATGGTTTGTATTCAGAGCATTTTGTCATGAAAACATGCTAACAAAGGAACATAATATGCATGGCATTTTGTAAATTTTGTCACTCGTGCTATGTGAGGCGTTACGCATTATGACATTTAGACAGTTTATCTTCATAGTATTTTGTCATGAAAACATGCTAACAAAGGAACATAATATGCATGGCATTTTGTAAATTTTGTCACTCGTGCTATGTGAGGCGTTACGCATTATGACATTTAGACAGTTTATCTTCATAGTATTTTGTCATGAAAACATGCTAACAAAGGAACATAATATGCATGGCATTTTGTAAATATTTACACACGTGAGGCTTAACACATTATGACATGTGGACGGTTTGGGCCGGAGTCAAAAAACAATACTCGAAAATGTATATTCAAATATCATTAGCATTATCACAAAAGTTTGACGATTGACACTATTTTTTATAATTACTACTAATTTTTTTTTCATTTTTTTTTTAGTCTACTCTAAGTTTAAATTGTTTTGACCATATTTTGTTTTGTGTGCCAATAAACTAAATAAATAAATAAATTACAATTGTGATTTTTGAATATCTTATCTACGACATTTATAGAAGTTAATATCATTGGCTACACGCCACAGTTGCTACTAAGTCCTTCTGCCAAGAAAGCCAAGTTATTGTTTCATACAGGACACATTTAAATAACTTTATCTTAATTGAAATCTTATAGAGGTGCCTCGGGTATGACAGTCTCTTTAGGGGAAACGGTTTTTAAAATTTTCTATTTTCATTTTCGATAATTTCATTGTTAGTTTTGTATGACTGCGTTTATTTTTTGTTTTGTATTGTTTGTGTTTATTGTTAAATGATGATGTTTTTTCTCCCAATTTTTTTATTAATTATAAGTTCATTTATTTATTTCAGTCGCATTCACAGTTTTTTTGCAGATTAGAAACATGGTGACACCGTATGCGTGAATAAAAAATATACCTATCACAATTTCTTGTCAAGGTCAAAGCGCTTTGCAGTCTAAAAATGTCCCCCACATTATGTCAACAAAAAGCTTTTTATAGTGCGTGATCAAAATGATTGACAAACCTAAACTGGTATATTTCTTTCACTTTATTTTATACTTTTGATCGTTGACTTTTAAACTCAGCCACTTTGATATTTCCATTCTGTATTATGAGCACCATTTAATATATATACCACTTTTATATTTTAAGTTACGCGGAAAGGGTGTACTAAGCCGAAAGGAGTCCAGATAGCCCGTCATTATGATCATCGTTTGTTAGGGAAACAACTATGAAATCACGAAAAAAAATTATGCTGTTCCATCCATTTTGTCGAGTGTTGACAGTGTGAAAGCTTATATTTTTTTCGCGATTTCAGAGTTGGTTTCATAATAAACGTTGTTCATAATGACGGGTAATATGAACCTTTCAACTTAGTATACCTTATCCGCGTAACCTTGTATACGTTGAATCCATTTTGTACAAAGTTGTTAGTTCAAAGTTAGTAGTAGAGTAAAGATTCAGTTCAACCCGCTGGAGGTTGAAATTAATTTTCCAGCCAAATATAGTTAGTACCTCTATAAATCTCATGAAACTTTGAAGTCGGTAGGCTGAACTAAGATAGGGTCCCGTCACTGAATTTATTTCGTTTTGCATTTACCTTCAGTCGAAACTTGCTCTGCGGAGCCTGTATTTTACAAGAGTTTTGAGGTTACTTGGGTGCTGAATCTCATGTGGTTTTAGATTTAATTCTTTAAAATACATTTATTTTCATAGTACGTTTAAGTTACGATCAAAAAATACACAATGCATATTTGTGTTGATGAAAAAATAAGCTCGATTTTTTTAAAATTTTGTTTAATTTTTATCATATTAACGTGAACGTATAATTTCTTTAGATATTAACCGAATGAATCTCAGTATCCATTATTTGTTTTGTTTTCCATTATCCATTATTTGTTTTGTTTTGTTTTCCATTATCCACTGATTGTTTACATTAATTGTGTGACCGTGGAAGCGAAGCGCATTTATTTATTTAAACGGAAACGGTTTGTCGTATGTTTGGTATCGACCATTAATTTTGATTGCCAATTTAACGGTCGCTTATTTGTTAGCGAAATTGTAATTTTTATTGTCTATAATAATGACGCTGTTATTCCGCTCGCTACGATCTGTCATAACTGTTGTTTACGTTTGATTTTCGTGTCACGACCTTATGAATCATAATACAACGTCGCTTCGTTTTACGTATCGAAGTAAATCGAAAGTGAGTCATTCTAGCGCGTACAAAATTCATGTCTGGCTTGAATCGTCTCGAAAACTCACCTCCGCATATAAGAGACATCGAGGTAATTTGTATTTAACGTTCCTAATCAAAATTCAATTAAGTCTTAACCTAGCTAGCTTTCTATCTCGCCCCAAGCTTCTAACGCTATATCATAGGCATGAAGGCGACGAAATATTTAAACTTTTGTACTGGCGATAAGTATGTTTAGCTATATTTCTATATCACTTTAGAATTTTAAAATGGCACTAAAAAGACACGATTATAATTTATAACAAACGCCGGTTCTTACACACTTAAACACTTTTTACAGTTGAGTTGAAAATTAATACATCAAAATTGGAAATAAATACACCAAAATTGGTTTGTTGTGTAAGTATTATCATAAGCTTAGTGACATAGTGTGTTGTTTACGCGAGTTTCGCGTGCTGCCGGCAGCAAGCATGCGGCGTGCCAGAGCCGTCGGCATCAGACTGAAGCGGCACCCGGGCGGTGTCGGGGGCGAGAGCTAGTGTCGCCGCGCATGCGTCACACCCGCACCCGCCTTTTCACTAAACTTTTTGATAGTGAAGTTTATAAGTTAAACAGCAGACGTACGCTAGGTTTTTACGCTTAAATTAAGGTTGACGTATTACGTAGTTAGCTCAAATATAGTTTAGCGTGAAAGTTAGTAAGTAGAGTTGGGAAAAGTTGGCGGTGGAGGTTTTTTGGGTGAATCAGCACATGTGGTAGCTCTTACGACGCCTAACGTGCTTTCAACTTTAACGACATAAAGATTTTTAATGTCAAAAAGATTTAGTAATTAGGTACTCGCACAGCAACATAAGAATAGAGGTAAATAGAGTGAATAGAGTCCTCAAAGGTAGGCAACGCACTAACAATGCCTCGGGTATTGTAGGTGTCTATAGGCGGCGGTGACCACTTAGCATCAGGTGGCCCGTTGCTTGTTTGCCACTTATTCTAACACAGTATCCATAATTATAGTAACCATGTGGTGGACGTCTTTTGGCTGATGATGATGATGATGATAACCCATGTAACAAAAGGTGTAGAAGAAAAAAAAAAAACAACATTTCAACTGCTAGTTTCAATTTGCTCTATAGTAATAATATTTTAGTGAATCTGAGGCTACATATAAATTTAACCAACACTTTAACGTAAACCTTTAAAACACAATATTTTTGCAGATACTCTAGTCCCTAGAATTTTCCACATTTTAATTCCCACCACCCTTATTTTAGTAACCTTCACTACAGTATCATGTAACCATACAAAGTGCTTAAATATCTTTAGTGCTACCTTTTAAACACCTTTCAAACTATTATGAACCTTAACATGACCATGTAAGAGTTGATAATGGTACGGTATATATGTGATAGTAGTATAGAATATTTATTATTTGCTATATCAATTAAAATAAACCAGTCACGTGATCGTAGGTCAATAAAATTTTGATTTTATTCTAACTTGCCGAAGGTATAAGGCTTATTGTTGAAATGACTTATTTCAAGACTCTCCAAGCCACTTTGAGCCCTAAAATAAGTGTGTAAGGGTTTATAATGGTGCGGAATATGTGTGATAATGATACAACAATAGATTTTGATTGATTTCGAAATAGAAATTCATCTAAATACATTCCTTTTAAGTAAAACAAAAAAAACCTAAATCAATTTATAAATGATGGTGTTCAACCGACAAACCTAAATAAATAAAACCAAATTGAGATCTCCCTTCTTTTTTGAAGTCGGTTAAAAAACACAATTTATAATAAGATGTCAATCAGGGCTCTATTTATTATGAGCTTTTTATGAAATATTAAATTAAAATTAGAACATAAGCCTATTATTTCTAGGATGGAGTTAAAGCTAGCTCTGGCGCCGGGGCAATAGAATACGGCACCGGTGCCCCTGCCTGTAGTAAGAGGCTACTAAAAGGGGACCTCCGGGCTCGGGATGGTCAGAGTTCGGTTCTGACCATCCACATAATCGTGCCCAGGGAGAGAACAACAACGTTGTGTGACCAACGTTGTCATGGGCAGAGGGGCTGAGACAACACGGCTATCTCTGGAGGAGCCGTAGCGCAGTGCTGAGGGCTCCAGTGCGTTCCTCTGGAGATCCTGGAGCCCTCTTGTCAAGCACTGAGACTGGTCACCGGGGGTTTTAGTGGGTATAATCCCACATAACCTGGCTGCACTCGAATGCAGCCGGGTATCTTTGGAAGATTTTTCCCTCGTAAACAAAACAAAAGGACGGTGCTAGAGCTGGGTTGAACTCTGCGCACCAAGGAACCCAGCCGAGTGATGTAATTCAAAAAGATAGATAAGCCAGTGAGCAACAAATTCACGAAGGACTCACTCAAGCACCAATTAAGAAGCAGAATTAAGTAGTAAATTAACATAATAAATAGATTACGCTCCCTAAACCAGCATTAATACAGTTAAGGGAGACATTTTAATCTCTCAGCTCAAAAGAAGTATTTAATGCTTCACTTAATTTTGTTTTATTTCTTTTCCTGCGTTAATTATGCTTACATAATGTGGAATTGACCTTGTTTTTTAAACTAAAATTTATCCAAGGTATTTGGTGAAAACATTTGTTCTGTATAATATATTTGAATATTTGATTTCAAACATTGGTTTTACCCTCATACTTAGAATGAGAAGAACTCAGAGAAGGTAGGTTTCCAAACAACACCTTCTCAAAACGTAAGCTACAAATACGCTTTGTAGCTAACGTTTCGATTGGTATTTTAAACGATTTAAGCAAAAAAAATAATGGATTACCTGTGGAATGTCACACCATAACTCTTATGCTGCTTTTCTGATTTGTTGTGGTACGATTTCACCGCACAAATTGACATAGTAAAATTTTTATATTTTTTTTGGAGCCATATATGACTCCATTTGAATGGCTTAAATTTTGCGAATGTACGTGGTTTCTATGTGTAATTATTCTAAGCCCTCAAATGTATTTTTTTTTGTTCAAATGAGAAATTTTCTTTGTTTTTAGGCCGCTACTTCGCCTGATATGAAGCAATGATGCTGTCTACACGCTTGAGAAGAACACGATGCGCTCGCGGTTTAAAGATGATGTAAATAATATTATACAAAGTATTCGTGTAATAGTTACGTTTTTTTTTTGAACAGGTTATTTTTGTACACACTGTCATCTCACCTCAAACTAAGCAAAGCTTGTAATAAGGCTTCCAGGACACTGAAAAAAGAATCATAAATAATCGTATGAGTATTTATCATAAATGCTTACACTAAATTTTCCTATAACAAAAACACCCAAACAACCTCTCAAAAGGAATAAGATAGAAAACAAATATATTTGAGAAGTATTTTGTAGGTCCGAATGTCACGTAAAGTGTCTAACAGAACGGTTAATAAAATGTCTACAGCTGCTACAGCGTAGCACATTGCTACGGCGTAGCACGTTGCGATAGAGTTGAGTGAACCTTGAACGATAATGGTTATTTATAGTTTTTGAAAGTGCAACCGTTTTTTATCGAATGTTTCTTTTAAGGTAGTCTGTGATAAAAAAAACGTGTTTTTATTCGAATAATGTGCTTTCCTATTTTATTATAAGAACAAGAATAAAATTTGAAGAAGGACTATTTAAATTAAATTAGCTGTCAATGCGAAAGGCTGCATTGAAAACACAGATTGAAAATTATCCATCCGCTTGAGAGTTACGAACTTACATAAAATACATTAGCATAAAATTTATAACACCCCTCTTTTTTTGATGTTGGGGGTTATACTGACACTTTTTTGAACAAAAAGCAGAATACAAACAACATGCTACCTAATAACAAGCAATGGTCGTTACCTGCTGATACCCGAAAGGGCTAGAGAAATCAACATTGTAAAAAAGTCTTATAATTTAGGCTGAGGCGTTTGTTCTTAGATTACCCTGTACCACGTCTCAAGCATATTATGTCATAAACATTTCATCAACCGCAGAAAATAGATATAAGTCACACATCAGAAAAGATAAAAACAAATGAGGTTTGACTACATACCCACAGTTACGAGTAATATGGCAATACTATTCTGTTAAGGCACTACTTCACTTAGTTTAGCTTTGGTTTATTTGACCAAAACCGGTAAAGAGCTTTCGTTCGTATTTTGACAGCATTAAGCAAAGCCAACCATGTGTATTCAATTTGTATAAAATTATCTAAATAGATTTACGCTGCCCACCGGTAGCGGCTTGTTAAATTAGTTTTAGTTTTAGATTAGTTTTAGTTATAAATTTTTATATATATTTTTTTTTTTTATTATAACGGCTGTCAAGGCATTTTTGTAAGAAAATTGTTGTAGCCAGTTGCACCCATATAAATGAAACGTCAGTCATTCGAAATCAGTTAGCAACTGTTTACAACAAAGAGCTTTGAGACGAAAATACAAAAAGGTAAGGACCAAGTTCCTTGGATGCGGAGTTCGATGCGTTGACATGAATAAGAATGTTCAATCAAGGTTCTGTCATAATGCCTGGCAACAGATTTTCCTTCTCATTTCCATTCTCTTTACTTCTCTTTACTGTGACAAAAACAATATGCCATGAAAGCTCGCCTTAACACACACACACCTACATGGCGGGTCCGTCATCGAACCTCCGTCATTGTATTCTATTCCTAATCAAAACAGGGCGTCGGACGTGCTCGCACTGTGAAACGCAGCCACTGCGTCACTACGCAACTACGCACACTAGTGAATGCTAACCACAACGTGATAAGGATAATGGTGAAATGTGGGGCTTTTAGTTAACGTTTCATATCTGTTTCCTTCGTGTTTGGTGAAGCTAGGGTCTCCGATGATATCTATGATTGAATTTTTAGGTCATAATCAAGAATACCTAACAATAAAAGCATCTTAAAAATATATGGAAATGGTGTTGTTATAAGTTGTGTGCACCTAAGGGTGTGTTTATGTGTGTGTATGTGATGTGTTTCATAATAAAACAACACCAACAACAACATTTACCGGTTGAAATAACGGCAGCAACGAGTCTGCAGTCTTACAAAAATAGATTTAAAAAATGGCTCATCGAGCAGTGTTTTTATAGATTTGACGAATTTTATAAATTTGATATATGAATGTAGGGTACTATATAATATTTGAAATCGTTTGACATTTGTATTATTATTGTTTTGTATTTTACATTTCTTATTGATGTAATTTAATTAATTAATTTGTTTGAATTTCAATCAAGTAATTATTATTTTATTATTTGTTATATTCTTACTTTTTAAGTTAAAACTGTATATTGACTTGTAAATTACCATTTTATTAATAAATTTACTTATGACTTAAAACATGTAGAAAAATAACGTTTATATAGTTACGTGGTAACAATTTAATACATCAATCATATCAATTAACTAATAAACATCTATATCTATACTAATATTATAAAGAGGAAAGATTTGATTGATTGTTTGTTTGTTTGTTTGTGTCTTGAATAGGCTCCGAAACTACTGAACCGATTTGAAAAATTATTTTACTGTTGGGAAGCTACACTATCCCCGGGTAACATAGGCTATATATATATATATATATATTTTTTAAATGGGTTTCCTTACCAAAACTCCAATAATGTAACCCAAGGTGTAAAAAAATAAGATTTACAATTTTGACTTTGCGTGTTTGACAGTTCTAAGACAGGACAACGTCTGTTAGGTCAGCTAGTATCATATAAAAATTTATATACCTATGTATCTTCCCTTTGGCCTCCAAAACGGCTGGACCGATTTTGACGGGACTTTAACCAGCAGATAGCTGATGCTATAAGAAGAAACTTAAACTACTTTTATCGAGGGTTTTCACGCGGGTGAAACAGCGAGGCGCAGCTAGTATATATATAAACAAAAATACCACTCACTCACTAGCTGACTCATCAAGAAATCTCGTAAACTATTTGATCTACGAAGCTCGAATGAGGCAGTTAGATTTCTTATAAGGTGTTAAACTATGCTTAGAGATTAAGTAAAAGGGCCGAATTAAGGGAGTCAAAAGAGGGTTTAGTGTTAGTGTTAGCATGAATGTACCTAGATAAAACTAACCGAGAAATACTTCAGCAAATGTCAATCACAATTTATTTTTATTCTTCTGCTTATTAATGGTGTGACGTGTTTTTAATTAACATTTAATTTCTGTGATTGTTAATATTTTGGTAAAAATTATGGCGATTACTATACTTGGGTTGGTACTAAACGAATCAAACCTCAGGGTTGGTCCCTTAGTATTTTTTTATATTTAATAATAAAATAGTGTTTATAACATTTTGTTTATATTATGCTGGAATTAAAATAATCTGCGATTTAAAAAAAAATAGAATGACCGGCTTAATCATACGTGAGTAATTCCCATGTCACATTTACAAAATGTGTGAAATCTACGTCAATTTCCATATTAATATAAAAGGAGATAGCATACTGTCATCACGTCGACTTAGGTCACTGCTCTGGACTTAGGTCTCATCCCCAAGGTCGATTGGGTCACATTCACCACGCTGGCCCAGTTGCAGGTTGGTGGATTCATATACGCCATTGAATTTCTTCTTCGTACGTATGCAGGTTTCTTAACGATGTTTTCCTTCACCGAAAAGCCAGTGGTATGAAATATGGGCACGAAATTTGAACCCACGACCTCACCATTTCAAGTCTTGCGGTTTCCCAAATAGGATACCGCGTTAAGCCTTAGTAACCCAAGATTATTATGACATATTGTATGACCTAAGTCTAACCCTCACTGTATCTAGTGTAGATAAGATAGTCGGAGGGTAATTAAGTAAGGGTAGGCGCTGATTGACGGACGGCTGATTGCCACCGACCCCGCACAATGATCTCTGCCCACCCTAGTCCTATCATTACACGTATTCGATTCTACCAGGAACCATATACTTTTTCAGGATCAAAAATAGCCTTTATGCTACTCAAGGTAGCTTATTAGCTTAGGATTGACAATAGAAAGGATTCCTGTATTAAGGCGTGGTCTGATCACGATCTCGAATTAGTTTTTTACTCGCTCACGCCATAATCTATTTGCTGTCTAAAACAGCTTTATTTAAAGTCGAAAATCGTATATCATCATATTTGATGACTGTGCTTGTGTGTGTATTATGTTGAGGGTTTTTATTTAATCTATCAGAATATAAAAATTAATTTTACTAATTTATTTTTATTTAATCTATCAAAATATATAAATTTATTTTACTAATTAACTGGTTAAAGTTTTAAAGCAGTCTGTAAAAAATTTAAAAAAGCAATTCGTAAAAAAATATGTTTTTGTCACTGAAAAGTCAAAGTACTTTGATTCAAAAGCTTTATTTATAGCGCAATATGTTTTTTTTAGTCCAGATAATTTATCAAAATTTCATTCGTTAAGATTATTAACAGGTGTTTTTTCTACTTGTATTTTTTGAAAATGATCAGTGAATTTCGTCACATCAACTAAGCGTTTAAAACACTTCATTTGGTTTATTTAGAGATTGTACCGCGCTTTAACATTGGTGTCTTCTAGACAAGCGTGCTCCATCGTAGACCTCATCATCGCTTACCATCAGGCGAGTTGGCCGCCAAGCGAAAGCCTATTTTTAATAAATAAAAAAACAAAGGCTATTTTCCCCCAAAAAAATGTTGTTTTTGTAGGTAGCTATAACCACGGGGCACTGCTAGTCACATTCATATCATAACTGCGAAAGTTTGTATGTTAGTAGCTAAATACGTAAATTAATATATTTTTCTGCACTTAACCTCGTTAAACTTATTTGGATGAAACTTGGTATAAGTAACCCATAATATGGTTTAACACAAAGACTTTTTTAAATTAACAATAGGCGTGCGTTTGACCGCCATGTCACCTAATGTTAACCTAATGCGGTCTACGATGGAGCAAGTTTTTTATCCAGGAATAAATCAGTTTACATTTTATTTATATTACACGGGAATTACTCACGTATGATTAAGTCGGTCACTCCGACTAAATGTGTGAAAACCACGTCAGTTTCTATAGTAAAATAATGTCAGTATACATTGCTAATTTTAAAACATTCCCGATAAAAGAGCTGATAGTCTTTAAACGGATGAACAGATTCTCATGAATCACAAAGCTTAGATAGAGCTAGCTAGTTTTGTGTTGCTTGATCAAGTAATTTTTTTTTTTTTTTTTTTAACCTTTTTTACCTTAACATCAGGCGAGATAGCGGCCAAGCGAAAGCTTATCTATTATAAAAAAGATATTTAAAAAAGGTTCAGGCTTGGCTTTTGGAAGCTACGATGCCACAGACAGACACACAGATACCCACATACACAGATACAGACGTTAAACTTATAGCAGCCCTATTTTTGCGTCATAAGTAAAAAAAAAAAAAAAAAATTAAAAATTATAAATACAATTCATTCTGGTTATCGTTCTCTTTCTCAAATAAAGCAGTACATTAAAAGTGAACACGCTACCACTTACGCATTTCAAACTTTTTCCAGCAATAAAAGAGCTCGTATCTGCATAAGTATGGAGAAAGAGGAAAAAGAACGCCCGTGCTTAGAAAAAACTCGAGCAATTGACCTATTTCATACCTGAATTCGAGCAACGCCGCTACGGATCGTAGCAATCGTAGATGTGCTACGACTATCGTAGCAATCGTACTCGTAGATGTCTACGAATCTCGTAGCTTGTTCATAAGCGATTTCCACCTGTTATAAAGGTTTAAAGATTTTCGGTTTAAAACTTTTTATTGCTGAAAATAATAAACGGTGCATTATTTTTTGGCTACCGGCCAGAACTCGATGATAATTTTAATATCTTCGACCTGGATAGATGCTATCGGTTTTATTTGAAGCACATTATATTGGATGGTTTAGATTATAGCCGTAAGCTATATAAAATATTATCAGATTAAATAAATAAAATTTACGAAGATACAAGTACTTGAAAGTCTGATTCAATTCAAAACTGTTCCATAAAGATATTTTCTTAAATATGGAAACTATTTATGGCCTTTTTTTCAAGGATATTCGTTCAACTTGAAGGGTCAATCTGTGTTTAAGACATTGGTGGCTTATTTTTGTCTGTCATTGTTAACGTTTTCTCCACAAAAAAGTAGCAAATAAATATTATAGAGGTTGTATTAGAATTTGCTGAAAAAAAATACATTTCCAGTTGGCATCCTGTGATTGGCTCATAGTACAAGTGTAGCCATATAAAAATTTATTATATTACTTACACTTAAATTTTTGTACAAAAAATAATGTTTTAGTGATAATATTATGTTTTTTAATTTATTTTTATTAAGGTGCTGGTACAAGAAGCCCCTTAATTTAATTAAAATTTAGCCTAATATTAGGCTAATAAGTAATTTAATATTCACATAACTTCTACGTATGGTATTTTAAAAACTAAGAATGTGTCCAATAACACGTTTCTTATTGTCTCTATTAATGGGAGGATCACTTTGTTCACATGTTCTTTATAGGTAGCACTAACTACTACTTCACCTAAACTACACTACTTAACACTAACACTTTGTTTTTCACTACACTAGCTCGAACGGTTTTGTTCTTTTAAGTCTTCTAACAATGTTTGTGTGATCGAGGAGCTGGATGACTTCGACATTCACATGATTATGGAGTCTTTTTCGTGAATTTCGGCGTACTTTTGAATTAAATTGTCAACGAACTCTACTTGAAGGTGCTAGTGGATATCATCGTTTCTTGTGTACCAATGTGCATTAATTATTAAGCATTATTCAAGGTGCGTTATCTTCAATGTCCCTCAGTACCTTGTTCTAAATCTTTGTCATCGTCATCATCATCATCAGCCGGAAGACGTCCACTGCTGAACATAGGCCTCCCCCTTTAACCTCCACACTGAACGACAGCCTGCCTTTTGCATCCACTGGACACTCGCGACTCTCACAATGTCGTCGGTCCATCTAGTGGGAGGCCTCCCTACGCTGCGTCTTCCGGTTCGTGGTCTCCACTCCAGAATCTTTGTATCATCAATAAATTTATTAAATAATTTTATTTAAAAATTACTTTAAAATATGTAAGTGTACTTTTACGTGAATACATAATATTTGAAAAGTGCTGTATAAGACTTGGTGACACTGAAAAATTACGTATGCTGGCCTTGGCTACACCTGGTCCTTCATTTTCATGTGCGTTTATAAATACCTGTTGTCTGCCGCTACAGTAACGTACGAGCATATATTATTATTTTTGTTTCCCTTTTTCAATGTTGCTTGCATATAAAATTAAAAACCTCATTTAGAAAACTGAAGTAACCTTAATTCCGATGCAAAATTTTCATCATTTTTCAACCATACATATTTATGATGTCGCCACGCTTTATCGGTGTATGAGTGGGCGGTATGTAAATGTAAAAACACCACACATACATGCATAATTTTATTGACAGAACAAACTTAGCAAGTCTGCCATCAACCGTGCCAAACGACTTTCAACTTTACGTCCCAAACATAAAAGGCTGACTTTGTTAATTTCGAACGTAAATTGAAGTATGTTTAAACGAACGAGTAGGCAAGTTCAAAGAATGTACCGGGAGTAGGAGCGAAGCAAACCTAAAAAACGTCCCGTGTTATCTGCTCAACTGAACGAAAACTGTTGCTCGAGCGAGCGTAGGGTATATTGTATCAGCGTAGTTACTTTTATAAGGGAAAAAGCACGATTTCGGTTTAAAAAATGTACCTATGTAGAAAACAGAAATACTGCAGTTTCTGCGTCTTATAGGCGATGAGAAGTTAGTGGCTAAAATATAAATAAAACACGTTCTTCCGCTATGGCTAAATCAAAGTGACGTTTTATAACAAAATACTAATTACTACCCTACACCACAGATGGCAACATTACGGTGATTTGATAACACAGATTAACATAAGAAACCTCTTAGTCTCGAACACCGCCGTAAAGTAGCGAGTCTGTCAATTGTCTACAGGATTCATTTTGGAGAATGTGCATCAGAGCTACATGACCTTATTCTGCCATCCCCTTTCTACTACAGGACAAGTAGGAAAACGGCCCACTACCACCCATACATTGTGGATTTTCCTTGGATACGTACCAAACGTTTCGATTCTACGTTTCTAATCCGTACGGCCAAAGTTTGGAACAACCTGCCAGCTTCCTTGTTTCCTGAGAGATATATATATTTTCAAGGCCAGAGTGAACAGGTATCTTCTAAGTCTGCGTGCTTCATCTTCGACCACATCGTCGCTTACCAACAGACGAGTTGGTGGCCAAACGAGGACTTATCAGCGTAAAAAAATTATCACACTTTTATAAAAACTTAGCATCCTCAAGGTGAATACTTCTCACCGGTGCAGTTGCTTCACTTGCATCAAACACAAATTCAATCGTATGTTGAGTACTGCTGCTACCTATTTGATGAAGCAGCCAAGTACCAGCTTTAGATTCGGTAGACCGGCGTGCTGTGAGACTGATTGGTGACAGCAAACTAGTCGCCAAAAAATTGCAAAGCCTCGAGCACTGCTGTCAAGTAGCCTGGCTGTCTATTTTCTATCGGATACTTTTTGACAAGTACGTGCAAGAGCTTCATGACCTTATTCCACCCTCTTCCTCTTTACTACAGGACAAGAAGAAGGACTACCCCTTCCCTTTAAAAACTACAACAATTTTGGTCGTCATTTTTGATACTTACTGCCCAAGAATGAACTCCCTGTCGTTCTCCTTGTTTCCTGAGAACTACAATTTAGGCATCTTCAAGGCTAGAGTGAATAAAGTTCTCCTAGACCAACGTGTTCCATCCTCGACCACGCCGTCACTTACCTTCAGGCGAGTTGGTGGCCAAACTTAAATCTATTCTATAATTTTTTTAAACATACTACTATAAAAAACACCATAAAAAGTAGGAGGAAATGAATTTTCTTCGTAATTTATTGTTTCGTGGTTTTTTACGATATATTAATACTTATTCTACTATTCGGGTGAAGAGGAATCCAAAAAAAAACAAAGTTACTGAAAATTGATCCAACCTTTCTTGAGTTATAAATGGACATATTATATATATTCATATATTTATATATATATATATATATGTGTGTGTTATACATACACGACTTTGTTTCATTATTTATATATAGATATAGATTTACTTCGCGTGTCTTACAAAAGTATATCCTCTAATATTATTATAATTAAGTTTTTTTTTTTTTTTTATTAAATCGCAATCAAACGAATTCCCTCAGACGTTCTTCAACTATTTGTGCGATATTTCAACACCAAATTAAGCGATCAAAAAGTGCCCAAAATGTAAACATTAATTACGGTTTCTAAGTAAAATTAAGTAGGTACCAAAATAAACAGCCCATTGCGGCAGATATTTCATGGCACCCTTTCATTCCAGTGGCGCCCTTTAACACTCGTGACGAAAAGTGGCTTTTACATTATTTACTTTTTTACCTTATTAATAAACATGATAATTATGTTATGAAAAAGAAATAGAAATGAGACAATAATACAACAATGTTGACTAATTATTTTATCATACTTATATTCAAATAGTCAAAAAGAAAAAACGAAAGGGTCCCCAAACACAAGGGGTACAACAAACGTGTTTTTTTAACGTATTTTTGTATTAGCTCTAATGTAAAAACGGTAATATGTACAAACGTCAATATTTGTACGGTTAAAGTGCACACTCTAAAAAATTACATAAAAATACTGAATAATGGCCAAGTGCGAGTCGGTAACAAGTTTCTATTTATTACCAAGTTATAACAGGTAATTTCGTTATTGATTTTTGTGGTGATACGGCACCCTCAGTGCGTGAGCCCGACTCACACTTGGCCGGTTTACTTACATTTATACATGACTTCAATGACATAACAAGCAAACAAATGAGTTCTGAGTCCTTATTCTGTTTGTTTTCAGTAATTTAATAATTATTTTCAACTTATAAAAATTATAACTAATTTCAATTTTTGTTGTCAAAGACGTAACGTATCCGTTGTTGCTAAAGACGCAAATTCAACGTTGTTATCTAAGACGTTAAATTTGTTACGTCATCTCCAACAACATGGCGCGATGACAAAAACTGGCAAGACTCACTCAAGACCGCCATATCAGTCGTTGGATTCAACAGGCTAGCTACAATAACAGCAACGTAATCTAAACAAAACAAACATTGCTAAGTTAGTGTTACCATTGCGAATGTCTCGTTATGACTTCGGCGGATATTTTGATGGCACCATTCAGCCCTTTCATTCCTGTGGTAATTACGGCGCCTCCAGTGACTAGGCAGATCCAGTATCATGGCGTTTCGCCTTATTTAACTGTTGGAATTTGTGTAAGTTCACTGAACAATTTTTTTGGAACGAGCGAAGTAAAAAAACATCAAAAATATAAAATCACTGATAACTGACGAGTAAATAGTAAGACAATACATTTGAAAATTCAATCTTTAAGCATAAATAAATTAAAAAATTGTCAAAAAACGAGTCATCGTCATCATCAGCCAGAAGACGTCCACTGCTGAACATAGGCCTCCCCCTTTAACCTCCACACTGAACGACAGCCAGCCTTTTGCATCCACTGGATCCGCGACTTTCACAATGTCGTTGGTCCATCTAGTGGGAGGCCTGCCTACGGTGCGTCTTCCGGTTCGTGGTCTCCACTCCAGAACCTTTCTTCCCCATCGGTTATCGGTTCTTCGAGCGATGTGACCTGCCCATTGCCACTTCAACTTGCAAATTTTAACAGCTATGTCGGTGACTCTGGTTCTTTGGCAAAAAACGAGTAGTTTGCCCCAAATAGAGTCTTTTTAACCCTTATATCTTTGCAGGTCCTGGGTAGATTTTGCTCATGTTCAAATTTAATAATTATTAATTTAAGAAACCAATTTCTAAATGATTAACCTAACTATCTTAATCTGACTCGATCAAGGTGCTCATATAAAACTATTGTAGCTATTTGCTCTGCCAAATCAGTAGGCGTTCAAGTATAATTATTCATATTATTGAACTGGTTTGAAAACTACTGAGCCAAAATTTGTGAAATTTTTGTGGGGCTACCTCAAGAGTGAATTGTACATAATGAAAAAACACGTGAATTGGTTCACAGGTGTCGGCGTAATCAATGTACATACATTTAAAAAAATGCGTCGGTCGAATTGAGAACCTCCTTTCTTTTTAAATCGGTTAAAATGTATTTAAATTCAAAACTTACCTACTGAATTTTACTATTATCGGATTAATGGTACGCAAGTTACCGTTGGATAAATACTTACCTACAAAATTTTACTAATATCGGATTAATGGTACGCTAGTTACCGTTGGATAAATACTTACCTACTGAATTTTACTAATATCGGATTAATGGTACGCAAGTTACCGTTGGATAAATACTTACCTACTGAATTTTACTAATATCGGATTAATGGTACGCAAGTTGCCGTTAGATAAATGCTTACCTACTGAATTTTACTAATATCGGATTAATGGTACGCAAGTTGCCGTTGGATAAATACTTACCTACTGAATTTTACTAATATCGGATTAATGGTACGCAAGTTGCCGTTGGATAAATACTTACCTACTGAATTTTACTAATATCGGATTAATGGTACGCAAGTTGCCGTTAGATAAATACTTACCTACTGAATTTTACTAATATCGGACTAAAGGTACGCAAGTTGCCGTTGGATAAATACTTACCTACTGAATTTTACTAATATCGGATTAATGGTACGCAAGTTACCGTTGGATAAATACTTACCTACTGAATTTTACTAATATCGGATTAATGGTACGCAAGTTACCGTTGGATAAATACAAACGCTGACGTGTTCCCACAACTCGTGTATGTCAGCTTAATTTTCTGTGTGACCGTTGCTTTATCTAACATTTTTTATCAAATTTTCTCTCGGCCCCATCTATTTCCCGTCATTCACGTCATCCTCGAACAAAGACACAAAGGTTTTCAATATTTATGTTACAAAATTCATTCTTAAAGCCGTCCTTCCTATCCCCTTACTGTCCCTTATCGTTCTATGGTGTTATTAAATTTTATGTCCCTCCCCCCTCTTCTAATTTAACCCCTACTTATTGTAATTGCACTCCGTGAATATTAAAGCGATGTCAAAGTTTAATGTTCGCCGGAGGAGATTTTTGATTTTAATTTAGGTAAGAGAATGTTTTTGGTAATGAAAGAAAGTTTTCAATTGTTATGATTTGAGTGCACCACAGACGTTGGACTTTCACAGAAAAGAGAAGTAGAAAAAAAAAAATTAAACGAAAAAAATTTCTCTTCTGTGTTGGACTTTAAGCGAATTCTCTTTCTAGCTCAAGTAGATTTTTTTTCCTTTGGTCCCTTTCTCTCACAGGGTATTATATGTGTCCGCCAATAAAAATTACGTCGTCTGCTAATAGTCTTAAAGGTTGATTTTAATTACCAACTGATTAATAGACTCGTGTTCGTGTGACCGGCTTAATCTTACGTGAGTAATTCCCGTGTAATATAAATAAAACTCGTGTTCCTACTTCTTTTATTTTATTAATTTTTCCTTTTTTGCCACTTCACGGTAGTAAAAAAACGGAAAAAGTCATCAAGATACAATTAAAAAAGAGTCACAACCATGTTTTTTTTTTTACCAAAACTCGGCGCACACTACGAATTGCGCAGACTTTTTGGTTAGTTACAAAGTAACCGCGATCCGACTACAACGCTGCGCGATGCCAGAGCTACGATGACATAGCGGACAACTAACATTAAACACTATGCAAGCAACATAACGTCTAAATTGGAGTAAATGTGGCATTGTGAAGTATACAATTCGGTATGCTAAAAAAAAATACCTATGCCAATTCCAAAACCATTTCGAGATTTTATCTTACCAACCCTTATTTTTCTACTCCGACCTTTTAAAACGATAAGATGCCATTTATTTTAACATAAAACTAAGAAATTGACTTTAATTGTCCTCCAAATGACGTCACATTGTAGCATTTTATTATCTGTGCCTTTTAAGAATAAAAATATTATACATTTGACACACTGTTCGTCACACAGAATAGAATATTTATTCATTTCTGTGGTTTGACTGTCTGGTTTTTTTCAGGGCTGCCAATATGGGGTGCTTTTTTCGGCTTCTCAACGCAACGACATTTTGTGCTATATGGTGACGTCACAAAATTTCAATTTTCAAAAAAATACTATTAAATAACTACTGAATACAAAACAAAAATATTGAAATTAATTTCTTAAAATTGCCTTATCTACTAAATAAAAATATAAAAAAATATTTAAAAAAACTTTACATATCGAATGTCGATAAGTAGGGTTTTTTTATTTATTATTTTTTTATATTACAATGTATGAACCATGACGCTCGGACGTTTTTTAAATGTTGTCACTGAGATATTGTGACTCTATAGGAATTGAATCGATGGAAAAGTAGATATATAAAACATAAAAACAAAGATATAACAAGAGAAAAACATCGAAACAAAAATATTATATATTAATAATAACAAAACCAGAAAAGTGTAACTGATCTACTGTATCGTAACAAAGCAGACCTTGCATACATTTTCAAACTAATATTAAAATGAAGAAATTATTTTAAATCAACTTTCTGGCATCTCAATTGCTGCTTTCAACAAATTCACACTAAAATAAAGCACTTTCCACACTTAGATTACTTAGTTCTTAATATACCTTACATTTATCACAAGTAATATCGTGCACAAAAATCATTATACCGAGCGAAATACACGGTATTAAGGGCAATCCACACCACATACCAAACTCGCAAACTTCGCTTTCAAGATAAAACGAATAAACTTCGTTGATACACCTAAGCAAGCGACGCGACTCCAATAAAGTTGCTAGTTATATCATAGACCCAATTTCTTTTGTTTATTGTACGAAATTAATACATTGCTACGTTATTACAACAGAATCGATTTCTTTTGGTAAAAACATAAGAATTTGCTGACATTTTCATTTTCCTGTATTTTGAGCAAAATTTTGACCTTAGTAGTAATAAAGCGACACAGAGATATTTTTTTTTTTTTAATACAAGTGGTGACAATTTGTTGAGTTGTTAATTATTCTGCAACATTCTTGACTGAATTAGATTTAATACAATTTATTTATTTCTGTTTGCATAAATCCTCTATCCTTTTATTTTTAAACTTGCTGTTGCCAGCGACATAACACAGCCTGTACTTCAATCTGCTCATAGCTAAGCATACTCCTGAAAACCGCATTTAAATCCGTTCAGTAGTTTACGAGATGTGCGTGCACAAAGAGACAAAAATCTAAAAACTGTCTTAGCGTGTTCAGTTTCTTATTTTAAGACGCCCTGTGTGATTTTTTCATTGATTTCTCGTAATTAAAGATTTTTTTATGTGTACGATTTTATTATATATTATGTGTAGATAGACATATATAGTTATATTTATTATTATGTTTATAGTATTTTTGTGCTTTTACTTACTCAGCTTTCTAGTCAGTCTCGTCGCTTATGTATGCACAAACCTTCATAAAAACTCGACGCGACAAATTTTTCGCCGTGCACCTAAACAGGGTTTGCGTGCGACTGTACAAATAAAACCTAAGTGAAACCTGAACAGTAAGACCTGTTAAACATTTTATGAGCAATTGTAGAGTTGAAAAATTATTTCGGTTTTGCGATTTCGCTACAAAACATGGAAGGCTTAAGCTGTAAGCCGCCGAAAGAAACGTGGTATTGCGCTCGTTTCTGAGTGTAAAATAAATTCCAAAGTATTTTAGAAGGTTGTTAAAGTACAACTTGAACTTACTTGTGGAGTAATGGGATTTTTAAACACACAAAATTTAAGCAAAGGTACGTTAAAGGTGGTAAGTTTCACCTATGGCAGGAAATTCAATTTTATGTGCGCATGGTAATTTACGCCAAGCTTACAATTTTTATAGAATCCCCAAACTGAGTATGTATTTTAATCTATGCTAACTACCATCTAATAGAGTGAAAATTAGGTGACATATTTTTTGTTTTTAGGGTTCCGTACCTCAAAAGGAAAAAACGGAACCCTTATAGGATCACTTCGTTGTCCGTCTGTCTGTCTGTCTGTCTGTCCGTCTGTCAAGACCCTTTTTCTCAAGAACGCGTAAAGGTAGCAAGTTGAAATTTATACTAAATACTTGGGTCTACGGTTTCTTTCGGCTGTAAAAAAATAAAAGTTGTAAGTCAACGCAATCAAAAGATATGAACGTTTATGTCGCATATTTTGCGATTTCACAGGGGAACCAAAACCTATAGGGTACTTCCCGTTGACCTAGAATCATGAAATTTGGCAAAAAGCAAGGTCTCATAGCACATATATAGGAATAAATCCGAAAGTTATAAATATGAAGGTATATCATTTAAAAATGATTATTTTGCTATTACAAACTTACATTTTGTAGTTGGAATGTATGGAAGAACCTTATTGTCAACTACAAACTTAAGTTTGTCTTTCAATATTTTAACTTCAGTTAGTTTTTTTTTTGGTCTCGCGCTCTTAGGGTTCCTTTATGTCGTATATTTTGCGAATTCACAGGGGTATCAAAACCTATAGGGTACTTCCCGTTGACCTAGAATCATGAAATTTGGCAAGAGGCAAGGTCTCATAGTACATATATATGTGCTATGTAATAATTATTTTTAAATACCTTCATATTAATAACATTCGGATTTATTCCAATATAGGAATAAATCCGAAAGTTATTAATTTGAAGGTATTTAAAAATAATTATTTTGCTATTACAAACTTACATTTTGTAGTTGGGATGTATGGAAGAACCTTATTGTCAACTACAAACTACAAAGTTGTCTTCCCAGAGACTGTGGGATCGGCCGATCTGCGAACTAGCATGGAAATCGCTACTAGATACGTGTCCTAGTATTGCAGATCGCGCTCGTATTCTTGCTGTCTCTGTTTGGGAATCGGGACTTTGGTTGCAAGCCATGCCCTCTTTTAACACAGGTAGCCTTTTAGATCCAACCGCATTTCGTCTAGCTGTCAGCTTACGCTTGGGTGCAAGGTGCTGTGAGGCCCATCGCTGTCAGTGTGGTACTGCTGTTGACCAGCTCGGTCACCATGGTCTCTCTTGCTCGAGAAGCGCTGGTCGTATTGGCCGACACGCTAGCCTGAACGACATCATACGCATGGCACTTTCCACCGCCAATGTCGCAGCTGTGCTCAAACCGAGTGGTCTTGCGCGTGACGATGGAAAGAGGCCTGACGGTATGACACTTGTGCCCTGGAGGTTGGGGCGGCCCCTTGTATGGGACGCAGCTTGTGTCGATACTTTGGCGCCGTCACATCTTCCTGAGACACAGGGTAGGGCTGGCGCGGCTGCTAATTCGGCAGAGCAGCACAAGCGTCGCAAATATGCTAACCTCGGCAGTGGTTACATATTTGAGGCGTTTGGGGTCGAGACATTGGGCCCTTGGGGACCGGGAGCTCACCTCATTTTCAAAAATCTTTCAGAGCGCCTGATTAATGCGACGCGTGACCAAAATGCTGGCGTGTTTCTGGCTCAACGCATTAGCATTGCCATTCAACGTGGTAATGCCGCCAGCATGTTGGGTACGCTGCCAACTGGTAGTGGGCTTGAGCATTTGGATTGTCTTTAGACCTTCAGCGGTCTATGGGCAGTCTAACTGTATTTGTAGTGTTAGGTTTAGCTTGTATTTTGTTTAGTTAATAAAGGCACTTGCCCAGTAAAAAAAAACTACAAACTTAAGTTTGTCTTTCAATATTTTAACTTCAGTTAGTTTTTTTTTTGGTCTCGCGCTCTGAGGGTTCCGTCTAACGGAACCCTCAGAGCACGAGTCCTACTCGTACTTGTCCGGTTTTTTTTATTTTTATTTAATCTCATCTATTTTGTTCCTTAAGTTATGATTATTTACGGGATATTTGCCGTGGTAAGGTTGTGGAATGAGCTTCACATATTTCGGTGCAGTTACATGCACCATGTTCACGGGAAGACTGAAGAACGCGGGTGGTTGGTCGAACAGTTAAAAAGTTAGATACAGACAAAACGGCCTACCCTCTTTCTTAGTCTTTTACTACGGTTATCACTGCAACTCGAACTCGATTCTAAGTCCCGACAAAACACACCCACTGTATCACTGCGTATAGTATTTTGAAGACGTTTTGACAGCGAACTTTTATTTTTAAGGCAACCTAATACTGGATTCCACGCACTGGCGAGTTAAAAACCATCACCTCGATTGAAATTCTGGCATTTCGTGATCTCAATAGTTTCCTGGCTAATTTGTTCCTGTGCTTCTCACAGGGTTTTTTTATGATCCATCCATACTACGAGCACTTTGAAATTGACTGACGCCGGTGCTCAGCTTCGCCGCCTCTGCGAATCATGGAGACGCAGGTTCTACTGTGTCGGTTCAGCCCATCTACTCGGGTTGCTCAGCGGATTTACACACTCTACATCGGCCACTCTGCGTGGTGACCTTTAGCCGCCAACAGCTTTTATTTACTACTTTGACGTCTTTCGGGTACTAACAAATTAAATTATCTTGTTTAAAAATGAGTCCAGCACAAATTTTTCTTATTAATGCGCCATATCATGTTGTATGTTATATTTACCTATACTTATTTAAATATTATGTATTACAATGTTAACTTTTAATTATTAATGACTGTTAGAGACGAATGTAGCCTGAGAAGTCACATATATTGATCTAATAATTCCTCCCCCCCCCGGCTACACAGTACTTAGGCAGTACAACCAGTAGCGAACAACAAAATTTTAATTCGTTTAAAAATGAAAAATTACTAAGTTATAAGTATTTTAATTTCATGCTAGACAGTGAGCGCACTATACTGAGTTATGACGTTACGCCTCAGGTGCGTCATACAAATGATATACTAACATACACTTTGCGAGAAAGGGACAGAGTATCCTCTCTCTATCCCCACCTAGAACTTTAAACGCTTATTTATCTCAGAGATTTATCGCCCAATTTTTTTTTTCAGTATGTCTTTTTATATTCATCGCTAAGTATGTTATTTGTAATAAATTATACATAAGAACACATGCCTATTCATAGTGATCTTCACCATTAAAAACGTTACAACATAATAGGCTGATAATGATTCTACGCTCACCAAATTAAAAACATAATGTCAAGAGAAACCTAAATGCAAAGTATAGTCCAGCTACTAAAGTAGCTCTTCCAGATTATGAATCCTATGATAATAATTATGGTAGTCATGCAAGGCTAGGGGTCCTTGTTTTTATTTTCTCTTCTAGTTTACTCTTTTATCGACATTGTCTTTGGAAACCTTACAATCTCTCATAGTCTTTCCACCTTGCCCTGGGACCGTCTCTGGTTTTTCGACCAAGGGTGGAAAATTTTAGAGACCTTACAGCGCAGCTAGTAATGGAAAGCTTAAATCAACCGTGGAAACATCAACTTAATGTTAATGAGACCTACGTCACGTTTTGATCGTGAATGTGATTTACATTGCGTTTGTTACCCCATTCGTCTACTGTGCGGCCCTCGTGTGAATGCACGCCACATAATTGATTACATATTTTTCTGCTATTTGCATAGCCATTCGTCATTTGTGCTAGAAAGTTTATGGGCGTGTACTGGATTTTTCTTGTGAAAACCTTAGAATAACTACACAAAGAAACCAAGTACATTCGCAAAATTTAAGCCATTCAAATGGTGTCATATATGGTTCCAAAAAATATATAAAAAATTTACTATGACAATTTACGCGGTGAAATCGTTCCACAACAAATCAGAAAAGCAGCATAAGAGTTATGGTGTGACATTCCACAGGTAATCCATTAATTTTCTTGCTTAAATCGTTTAAAATACCAATCGAAACGTAAGCTACAAAGTTAATTTGTAGCTTACGTTTTGAGAAGGTGTTGTTTGGAAACTTACCTTCTCTGAGTAGTTATTCTAAGTGTGACAACATTTTATTTTTTACTTTCTAGTTAAATTTCATGCCACATGCATGCTACTAGTTATTTATTTGCAACGCTAACTATTTTGATCCGAGTTTAATTCGCAACAAATAAATAAAAGAGAAAGAGAGTAGAACGTTTTTTTTCGTTCACCCTTATTCCTCTGTCTGACAATAGGGCTAGCTGCTCAGCTTATAGGTACAAACTTACTTACTACTTTATTCCTCAGTCTGTCTATGAACATGGTGCATTCTCGAAGCAGTCTAAATTAGAAACGGTAATTAGTAAGATCTGCACCGAAATATCGGGAAATCAAAGTTCAGAAAATTGTGGCAAATATCCCGTGAGTATCTTTAAGTATGAAATGAATAGATCTCCTTTTCAAGAACAACAAGTGTTGATGACAATGAATGTGAAAAATTATTAAAATTATTAAAAAATTATCTTAACTATTATAAAACAACTTAAACTTACGTATTGTTTATCAGTCGAGATGAGCGACCGGTATCGAAGCCATTAGAGCCCCTTCAGAAAAAAAAACCATAATAACTCTTAAGCACAAGTATAAAGGCACTCAAAATCACCCTGAAAAACTTAAAGGCACAATGCACGCCATACAATTTATGACGTTCAATGCTGCGTAGCTAACGCGCATTTTTTTTAATCGTCCCTTAAAACTGAAAATTAAACCTGTCAATATTAGCTAAAAGAAATCCCCACACAATTAGATAAAAATTATATCCACAAATGTTTATGAAAAACTCACCTTTGTGCATGCCAGTATGTTTATCCTTAAGCACGGTAAGCTCATAAATCTTGCCAAACTCCTCGAACATCGGCCGAAGGTCATCCTCTTCCAAATGCCGTGGGATCTGTCCGATGAACAGCTTCACAGCATCTTTACCAGCTCCAGGAGGAGCACCTGTCATCTCAGACAGAGTTAAAGGAGAACCTTGTTTATCTCTTACATTGTTATTGTTACAATGCGCGTGGACGGGGGTGGAAGGAGCCGACTCGGCCATTGGCACCGGCCGAGGAAGACTTTGGGCCGGTATCTGTCCCATATTGTACCCAAAGAGCATTGGATTTACACCGAAATTTGTACCTACCAACATATTGATATTGAACACTAATAATGACAGTATTTTGTACTATAAACGCCTTATGCTATAAATTCGGTTTTTTGGTAAAGCTGTGTGTTTATTTTGCGAGGGAGCCGGGAGAGGGAGGGCGCGCGGCTGTGTGCGTGAGTACGCGTGTGTGCGTTGCTCTCACAGCCCCGTAATGCGTAATATTATCGATCGCTATAGTAACTGTAGTAGGCACACTCGACTCCCGTTTTTCTCGCGCGAGATTTATTCAATGTTATCACACACTTTTGTAATTTTTCGTGTTGTAACGTTCACTTTTTTTGTGTTTTTCACTAGATTTTCGTCTGATTTTACACTAGCCGTTTTTGTTTTTACTTTAATTATAAACACAATTTCGTATCTAAGATAATTTAAAGTTAACTACAGTAAAATATTTGGCACAGAATTTCAGTTTCACAATTTTGGAATTTTTGAGCGTATATTGCTATTAAGTTTCCGCGGCGCGCCAAAATTAAGTTCACAGTACTTTTAGTCAAGTTAGTTATTTTTACCAGTAAAACGTTTATGACGGTCAATGTTTACACTGAGTCAAAGCGACGCACGCGGCACTGTTTACAAACACACCATCAGTAAACACAAGTGTTTTTATATATATTTCCACTCCACTATTTAACTTAGATTGTGCACACACGATATATCAGCATCCCAATTTTTGTTTCAACCATCAAAAGTTTGCGCGGGCGAAAAATTTGGCGCGAAAATCCGGCACCGGCCTTAAAAATATTTACACTAATCTAACTTACGCTAAATCACGTTACAACGACGAACAATGACGCGACGCACAACGAAAAGCACAAAACGACACGAAATAAATGAGACAACAAATTTGCCGTGTTCCCGTCTTTATGCCTACATGTCCACTAACCTAAAACTCTCTCGGAGGGTCCCTCATAGCGAACGCCATGGGGGAGTCTTGATACAAGCCTCCCTTTCACTCACCCTCGCTAGATTGAGGTGCGAGTAAATTCGCTGTGTGAATAGGTTGATTATTCGGAATTTCTTGTTTAGCGTCGTTGGGATGTTGACGCGTCAGTCGAGACGCTTCGTGGAAATACACAAATTATGTAGAATATTCCTTTAATTTGTTACAGTGATTTCGGCCCAATTCTCCTCGCTTAATTTCACTTGCGCTCGCTGCGATTTATGAAATTAAGTTCTCCGTTTGTTTGTATCGCAGTTTTTACGCGTCGTTTCTGCAATTTTTCAAAGTTATAGAATGAAAAAATATGGCCTTTATGATTCAGCCGAATATTTTTATTTTATTTTAAATAGTGGCTTGATACGTTTTTCGGTAAAACACATTCAAAATGTTACTTTGCCATACAAGTTCACAGCTCACAAAACACATAAAAGCATAATTCATGTTTTAAATAACAATTTGGTTAAAAAATAAATTAAATTTTAGTTATTTTTTCCACTAAAAGTTACGAGTTTTGACAGTTGAGGCGATCCCAGGCGGCGAATAACTAACTAGCAAGTTTCTCACCTTAAAAAGGTTTTCATTACAACGAATTATTAATAAACACTGCTTTAGCTCGCCCGACAGGACTTTTCTTTGAATTATTTAAGAAAACCAACGCGCTCAGGATTGGTCGTAAAACGCAACACAAAATTCGGTAAAAGGTCTTCAATGCTTGGTCGGACTATAACTCAAGCCCCGAAAATAGCGATGGGACGCAATATATATATAAAACAGTGACTCATCTTCAAACATGGCATATTAATTTTATTTATATTACACGGGAATTACTCACGTAAGATTAAGCCGGTCACTCCGACTATAGTTTCAACCGCATTAGGCAGTCTTTTTCAAGGTGAATGCACGCGCACCAGCCAAGCCTCAGTGCCAAGCGAGACGCAGCCGCGTCAAAACTACGTCAGTTTCTATGATAAAATGGCATATCAAACCAATAGGCATGATTCCTAATGTTTAATTTATTACAAATAACCGGCTTAGCGATGAATATAACTAAATACATTACACATACTGAAAAAATAATTTGAATTGGCTGATAAATCTCTGAAATTTATGAGTACTTAAAGTTTTAGGTGGGGATAAAGAGGGGATGTTCTATCCCTTTCTCGCAAAGCGTGTGTTAGTATAGCATTTGTATGGCGCTCCTGAGCCGTGACGTCACGGCTCAGTATAGTGCGCTCTCTGTCTAGCATGAAATTAAATAAAAATGCTCATATCTTATTTATTTTTGAACTAATTTTAATTTTGTTTATGTTGATGTGCTCTATTTATGATCAGCTTTTTTATGAGGTAATAAAAAAATATTAGTCATCATGCCTATTGTTCCTCTAAGAACTGCTTCTACCTTCAAAATTTCCATAATTTAGTTACATAGTTTCACAAAAAATACACAAGTTATCATCAAAATGCAAGCATGCAAAATCACATACTATTTTTTAAAGAAAAACATAGTTCATAGCCCTTAAAAACACAATAATACTACAAATTTAACTTACGGTAAACTACAGATTTACATTTTATTACTAAGCTAATAACTACTGTCGTTTGTTTCTTTATTTATTGTACAAGCCCAAAAGCGTGGCTCGTACATTTTCGCGATGCGCAGAGTCCGAAAATATAAAGAAAGTTCAGAATTCCTACCAAAAGATGGCCGATGATCCTGTCACCTGTCTAGGTCCAGACTTCCAGCTTGCAGCGGCTGTCCTCGTAATCCTCAACACTTCACAAATTTCGCGAATAGTTGCGAGACACACGTCTGATCCACAGGGTACCAAAAACCACCAGATGGTCAATATGCACGTGCGTGCGTACCATACGTTCCAACGAAAACCTTTCAACACGGTGCGTACCGTCGGGACCAATCCGTGTGCGCACAGACGTGCATTCCACTGTGTTACAATATGGTCAACAGAAGGTAATCAACAGAATGCTTATAGTTAAATCAAAGCAAACTATTTAAATAACAAAATATTAAGTATTGTACTTACTTAAATAATGTATGGTTAATATAATGTAAGGTGGTAAGGTTATTATAAGAATGTTTTTGAGATTAAGGTAACCCACCTTTTTTTTTTACGCTGATAACTCCGCGTTTGACCACCAACTCGCCTATTCGTAAGCGACGATGTGGTCGAAGATGAAGCACGCAGACTTAGAAGATACGTATTC
This sequence comes from Agriopis aurantiaria, assembly GCA_914767915.1. NCBI lineage: Eukaryota > Metazoa > Arthropoda > Insecta > Lepidoptera > Geometridae > Agriopis > Agriopis aurantiaria. The sequence continues at coordinate 17,683,740 of OU611988.1, forward strand.
ACTCTGGCCTTGAAAAGGCCCAGGTTTTATCTCTCAGGAAACAAGGTAGCTGGCAGGTTGTTCCAAACTTTGGCCGTACGGATTAGGACCTGTTCATATAAATCCCTCAATTGGCACGGTCAATCAATAAGTACGTGTTATAGGCATGTGTCTAATGGCTCCGAAACCCGTATATCGTCATGACCGATCAACATAACTTGAGTGTTAGCTGTTTTGTAATAATTTATATTGAATCCTCATGTGAGTTTTGATGAAACATTTGGCAGAGGCTGGAAACAAAAATCGGACCGAGTGGCGTACCTTGAGAGAAACTTGCAGCATCGACATAAAATAGGCAAATATTGATGATGGTGATGATGTTTATTGATCCTGAAATAAATAAATAAAAATATTAAAGTGCTTTCATTTATTTCTAAGCAGTGACATAATTATGGGTTCAGTGCTACAATCAAGTATAATTTCCAATTAAAACGCGCAAGTTTTGCTACTGGCCAATGAATCTACGGCAAAAAGGAAAGGTCCCTCCCATCCCCGCGCCCCGCTCCTTCCCGCATCTGCCAACCTCAGTTGTGATGATTTTCGCACGCACCTAATGGCTGTATAGAAAAAACCATGAAAATAAATTTTAAGGGAGAGTTCCCATAAAATTAACGGACTCGAAATTCGAGTTTGGGTATTTACGACATTTTTCAACCATGATTGTTATTGATATTTCTGATGGGGTTTATTATTGAAGAAGTTAAAATTAACTGATTTAGACGCAATTTTGATTTAATGATGGTAAACGGTGTTGCAATCGTCGATAAATATTTGAGGCTAATTTCTTTATGGTGAATGATTTATAATTTGTTTTATTTTAACCCATTTGTTACTAGCTTTTGTTATACGGATTAATGAAAATTATTAAATATTATACAATATTTGGGTAGTTTTTTTTTTTTTTAATAAGTTGTTTATATTAGTTTTATAATCTCTGTCGAATTGAAGTGGGTTTAGCTAGTCTGAGTGACATATTTTAAATTCATAAGTGTTGATAAGTCGTTATACAGTTATACTATTAATATTTACCGTGACAAGGTTATGGATTAAGCTCCCGATATTTCATATAACATTTATATACCTAATATGTTTTTGTTTTTTTGGTTTGGTATGATAGGTTATTTTTCTTTTATCTTATTACTGTAGTGAACTACCGTGATGGTTTAAAACAGTGTTTTTTTTTTTTAAACTAATGTATACCTTGTTTTTTTTTTTTTTCGAAATCAGTATTTAATAGGTACGTAGCAGATGGGAACGTGGGGATATATTGTCAGAGTCGCGGGCATCCTGTAAATGCAGATGGCAGGCTTTCGTTCAGTGTGGAGGTTAAAGGGGGAGGCCTATGTTCAGCAGTGCACGTCTTCTGGCTGATGATGACGATGATATCGTAGCAGATGTGTAGTCGAATAACATTGGCGTAAAGTTGTAGTACTACTCAATCTGGCGGGACTAAAACTATATGTCACTTATATTTGAAGCTTAGAGAAAATTGAGTGATTTAGCACCAAAAGGACTGTCAAACTTTTTTTTATTGATTTTTGACCTCAATGTGTCATCAAACTAAGTGAATCATATTGTCTGATCCAAATTCCAAGGAGGCTGGAATGGTTTACGGTCTGGCAAATTCTTTTTTACATGCTTTAAGCCATTCTAGCACCACAGCCTTGCCTGGTTGGTTAATTATACCATAAGTATAATTGACCAACTAGGTAAATTTGTGTACATTTATTTAGGAAATTTATGTTTTGTCAGGATACGATGGGGCTGACATAGACAGTAATGTTGTCTATAAACGCAAAAAAAAATTAAGATAAAAAAAAGATCTGCATGATATAATTCCCTCTTGCCCATTTTTTTATCTGACTGCCAGAGTGGGCACGAAAAATCGTACCGCTTCATGGTTGACTTTTCGAAAACCCGTAGAAAGCACCTTCAATTTTATTGTGTGTACTGGGGGTCTAGACAAGAGCCACACACTGTTAGCTTGACTTGACTTGACTTCTTGGGTTAATGGCCTCTGCGACTATATAGTCACAATTTCTGCCAATGTCCGTCACACTGTTAGCTAAACACCTGCGGAAAGATTAAATTATGTGAAAATGACATTAGCTTCAGATAATTTATCTCATGCTAATGTCATTGTCAATGTCATTTTCATACAATTTCATCTTTCCGCAGGCGTTAACGCTAACAGTGTGTGGCTCTTGTCTAGACCCCCTTATAGTCTGTGGAATGCGCTGCCTGAATGGGTGCTCCCCGATAGTTACAAACTGGGTGTTTTCAAATCACGTGTGAATCGGTTTCTTCTAGGCAATCGTGCACCATCGTAGACCGTATCATCGCTTCATATCAGATGAGTTGGTAGCCAAAAGCAAGCCTATTATTAAATAAAAATAAAATCTAAAAGATTTAATATTAAGTAACTTTTCCGACTTGACTTTGACTTTAGTCATACAAATGGCAGTTGGCAAAGTCACAAAAGTTCACTCGTTTCTCCTTTTAAAGAAATTTCTTTACGGCTTCTTTCTTACCTTGAGTTGTAATATTTTTATATTTGTTTTAATATTTCACGTTTATAAATATTCTTACCAGTACTTTTTGTGTTATTCTTTCGCACAATAAATTATAGCTATTCTAAATTCTAATAATTTTTTTTGCTATTCATTTTTTTTTTACATGTTTAAAAATATTGACTACTCTATTTGAATGGTAGTTGGGTACTTTCTAGTAATCGACCGACTAGCTCCCACCCAATTTATTTTTCCGGCAGCCTAACTTGAGAGCTAGTTCCCATTCAAGGCTTAAAAAAATATAATAATAAAAATATATATAAGAAAAATATTTTTTATTAATATTATAAATTTATTTTAATACACTATAAATTCCTTACACCCTTGCCTAAACACACTACATTACAGGAAATGGACAAAATAAGGAAGAGTGTATTGTACAACTTCATACTTACAAAATATAAAAATTACTAGTAGTTTGCCCCGAACTGTGACCTCACGATCCATAACTTTTCAAAACCCCTCGATCGATTTTGCCCATATTCGAACTTAAAATTTTTATATTTTTTTTACTGTGCAAGTGCCTTTATTAACTAAACAAAATACAAGCTAATACTAACACTACAAATACAGTTAGACTGCCCATAGACCGTTGAAGGTCTATAGACAATCCAAATGCTCAAGCCCACTACCAGTTGGCAGCGTACCCAGCATGCTGGCGGCATTAGAGTGCTTTTCATGTTTGAAGTCCCCCAGACGCGGCGCTGTCATCGCGTATCAATCACTATCAGTATCATTTCTCGAGTAGAACTTTAACAACTTTTGGCATCGTACACGACTCTTTAACGATGGAAAATTAATAAAAATCTCACTAGCGTCCAAACACAGTAACAGCACCTGACAACTACAACATGAAACGATACGCAAGTTATAGTCAAACAAACCTTGCACGCAGAAACGCCGACTTGTCCCATTAGAATCAGAGACCTCTCTTTGCTCGGTCAATTATTTTAAAAGCCGATAAAAGAGCGGATAATCTTCAAACGGGTCAACAAATCTTGGATCATAGGTAAGGACAATCTCGATCAAGTTACATAAAAAAATGGTTCTGTCATTTGGGAACTACGATGCCAATAGACAGACTCGCAGTATAGGTCATATACTCCTCTGTTTGCGTCAGAGATTAGAAATGTAAAAGTGTGTGTGTGTGTGTGTTTGTCGGTTTGTTTTTCCTTCTTTTACGCAGCAAGAAAGCAAAAATCAACGTGATGTTTTGCATAGAGTTACTTGAACGGCAGAAGAGTGCCAAGGAATATTTTTTTTATCTAAAATATTTACAGTCCTTGAGAGGATGTCTACAAGGGTAAAACCGTGACGTAGCTAGTAAAAAAATTACAATCTCAAAAAAAAAACCCGTTAAAAATTGTTAAAAGTACTTGTAGCGTTGAAATAATAGAAGTCCTACACCAGAAAGCTAACACAAAATGAATAGTGACATATTTACAAAATGTTGCTACATTTCGGGGGATGGTGCGGTCGGTGTCTAGCAAGCGTGCGCCTGGCGTTTTGCATGTACTGACGCACAGATAACTTGATTAACAAACTAGTTTAGTTTATCTAACACTAGCTGCGCCCTGCATTTTCACCCGCGTAGTGATAAAAAATGGTGACGATAGCCTATGTCACTCTCTGGCTCTTGAACTATACCCATGCAAAAAATCAGGTCGATCAGTTGTTCCGTTGCAGCGTGAAAGCGGAACAAACATCCATACATCCATACATCTATACATACAAACTTTCGCGTTTATAATATTAGGTAGGATTATTTGAGGCGTCTTCGACTAGTTTAGAAGGCGTTAAGTCTGAACAATAACTGGTAATTCGGTTACTTGGACGACCGTATTGTATTTTGTGGTGGTACGGAACCCTCAGTGCGCGAGTCATACTTGCATTTGGCCGGTTTTTTACGTAAAAATTACCAAAAGGAGATAAAAATAACCTTTATCTTTAAAATAACATTGCAAGTGTTGCATCCAATTTGCAATATTATAATATATTTTCTTTTGGCGAACAAGAAGGGAAATATATTTTTCTTTTTTGGATTTATTCCATTTATCTGCCAAAATAAAATATGTCATCGGAAAAGGCCATATCAAAGCGGATTCCTGTTTTTTTTGCATTTTTCTGTCGTTATATTTAGTTAAATGAAATAGTCATTAATATATTTATGCTTGTTAACACTAACACCATGTCTGTATCTAGTCTACATACTACAATAATACCAACATAGACCATTAAAATCAATGTAGGTAGCATTATAACAAATGTTGGAAACGCGCGTAAGAGATAGCCCGTGGAGAGAAGCGGGCTCTCAAAAGTAACAATAAACTCAATAACAGAAATTCTAGAGTATCAAGGAGAGTCTTGTCTACGTGACTGTCCGAGCTATACGCGGCCAAACGCTACTTAATTGATACATAGTTTGCGCGTCCTCGCGGTCCTAGCCACTCTAGCTCGGCTAATGCTGCGAGGTCAACTCTAATAATACCGGCTTCTATGCTAGAATCAGAAATTTGGCACATATTCCGATTTCCGATCGAACTGAAACTTTGCATACACCTTTAGTTCTGGTGACTATAATATGACAACCAAAATTATAACATTTTCAAAATTGCAACCAAAAAAAAAAATGAAAATATTTAAATAAAAATTAAAAGCATTATTGACCAAGCCAAGTGAGATCTAAGTCTACTGTGGGATAACCGGCGTTTAAATAAATTTATTTTTGTATGTTTGTTCGAACTTGATTACCGTTCATTCGATCTTCATGAAATTTTGTAGCCAAGCAGTACTAATAAAAAAAAAATTGTTTGTTTAATCCAATTTCGGGGTTCCTAATGAACCCGAAATTAACTTATTTTGTACAAATAATGTCAGTATGACTAGAGGTTATCAGTTGATTATCGTAGCCGTTAACTGTCTTATTTTACAATCAAGATCATCCTCCATCATATCAAGATCCTCAAAACTGTCACTGTGGTAGGTAGGAACATTGTGGAGCGGAGTAGCTTAGTATAAAAGCTTGTTCTATTTAAGATTACGTAGTTTTCGATCTTCAAGCAAGCAACTAATTAGACAGATAATAAATACCTAAAAGACAATAGTGTTATATTATAAAATAGTCACGGTCACCTATCCAATAACTGATTAGACTGTAAGTTGCGTAACTTTGATGAGCCAAAGATTGCCTGGCTTTTAATAGGACTACAAACTTCACTAAAAATTCAAGCATGAATAACCTACATGTCACTTTAAATAACACTATAATGTAGAGTAGATTTAGGTAGTACTAAGATATAATATAGATAAGATAAAGGACTACAAACTACACTAGGAATTCTAGCATGAGAATTTCCTACATGTCACCTTAAATAATACTATAATGTAGAGTAGATTTAGGTAGTACTAAGATATAATATAGATAAGATATAGGACTACAAACTGCACTAGGAATTCTGGCAAGAGAATAACTTACATATCACCTTAAATAACACCTTAATGTAGATTAGATTTAGGTAGTACTAAGATAATTATAATATAGATAATATATAAGACTACAGCTACATTAGGAATTCTAGCATGAGAATAAACTACACGTCACATTAAATAACACTTTAATGTAGAGTAGATTTAGGTAGTACTAAGATATAATATAGATAAGATATAGGACTACAAACTACACTAGAAATTCTAGCATGAGAATTACCTACAAACATGTCAGCTTAAATAACACTTTAATGGGGAGTAGATGTAGGTAGTACATAATATACCAAACACATTGGTCCTTGCTCGCAGTTCGCATATAATTCTCTGCCTCATCGTTCCCCCGCCGGTCGGAGTATTGTTCGAGTCAGCCTGCGGCCACTCGCGTCTTGGGAGTTCAGCCGTTAGCACACAAAGCGACAAGTCGGTGAAAAAAGTAGCATTACTTTCTTCGTGCTAAAATATGTCAAATGCCTTAACATGGCTTTTCTTGAATCATAGCTAATAAAACTCTTCAATCACCTTTCAAACAAAAATAAAACCAAATCGAAGTCAGTTCAACCGTTTGGAAGCTACGATGCACCAGACAAATATACAGATACACATATTATTATGGCTGTTGATGTTGTAGTGTTCTGTGCGCAAAATCAATGTTTTCTTTCTTTCTTTCTTTCTTTCTAGATACATATGGTTAAACTCATAAAACCCTTCTTTTTCTGGGTTTAAAAATCTTTGGTACTTTAGGAGTCGCTGTTTTAAATAAAATAAAAATAAGTTTACCTTTAACTCAGTTGATGTTTATAGATGCAGTGCCTGTGTGTGGAGAAAAAAGTAAGTGTAAGTGTGTCTAGCAATTTGCCTGTGGTAAGTATTTATTATCATTACCTATACTTATACTATAAAGAGGAAAGATTTGAATGTTTGTTTGTTTGCATTGAATAGGCTCCGAAACTACTGAACCGATTTGAAAAATTCTTTCACTGTTGGGAAGCTACACTATCCCCGGGTAACATAGGTTATAATCTATACCCGTGCAAAGCTGGGATGGACCGCTAGTTAAATATAAGGCTCGCGTTTGGCCGGCAACTCGCCTGATGTTAAGCGTTGATGCGGTTTACGATGGAACACGCTTGCCTAGAAGAAACCGATTCAATCTTGATTTCATGACAACCAGATTGTAACTATATGTATTTTTCTGGACATTTAGGTCGTAAGTCAATAATTTGGATACGACAGAGCTCTTTTCAAGTGTGGTATTGCGTCGAAATTGCTGCCACCATGTACAAATTTCTATTTAAATAATTATATTGAGGGCGTCGCTACGGTACTTGACTCGCCATCTCGCCTTGCTATATTCCTTCATGTACGAACGGAGAGACGTATTTTATTAGAGACACTGTTTGCAGTGAGGTTACCACTGTGGGACAACGGCAAATAGCACTGTCTCGTTTTAAACGGGTCGCAATATTGGATAAGACATGATAATGCTTTTTTTTACTATTTTCCTTTTAACTAGACTTCCATTTAACTAATTATCGACTTAGCCCACCGGATTAGCAAGTTGAAGTGGCAGTGGGCAGGGCACATAGCACGCAGAACAGATAGCCGGTGAGTCCGAAAGGTTCTCGAATGGAGACCACGGACTTGTAAGTGCAGCGTAGGACGTCCAATTACAAGATGGACGGATGACCTAAAAGAGATCGCAGGGAAGCTCTGGATGCAGGCCACTTCCAACTGGCACTTTTGGAAATCGATGGGGCCAACCTATATATCTACCAGTGGACGTCCTATGGCTGAAATGATGGTGATGATGATGATTTACCTAGAAAAGGCATATCGACAAATTTTTATTAAAATTTAAAACATGAAAATTTAAAAGAGGTAATAATATTACTCTCACAGAAAAGAGGAGTAAATAGAACGGAAATGAGAAGGAAAATTTGTTACCAGGCATTATGAGTGAATCTTGATTGAACATTCTTATTTAGATCAACGCGTCGAACTCCGCACACAGTGTTGCTAACTGATTTCGAATGACTGACGTTTCGTTTATATGGGTGCAACTGGCTACAACAAATTTCTTACAAAGATGCCTTGACAGCCGGCAGTTCTAATTTAAACAAAAAAATATTTTTATAATTTTTATTTTAATCTGGGATTCCTCTAGTACTAGTTATATCATAAATCAAATATCGTTTTGTTAAAAATGTACAATGTCGATGTAATATTTTTCTTTGGCGCTTGCAGACGATGCGTGGTACAAGTAGCGAGTACAAGTTGCAAGTAGGTACTACGCATCGACTACATCGTTTTGCTTAGTGCTAATGGAAGTGCTAACCGCTACCACTACTTGTAATGCCCCGTGTGCACTTTGATTAGTGCGAGTGCAAGTGATTATAGATTAGTAATTTTGCGAGTGATTAAATATACACTCGCACTAATCAGTTATGGTCCAAATGTGTTTAGTACTTGGTTGTTAATATCTATTTAAGTATGTATTTAAAACTATATTATATATATGTATGTATATCAGTCTCTGGCAGCCTTATCACAAGCTTTGCTTAGTTTAGGGTCAGATGACGGTGTGCAAAAATGTCCTGAATATTTTTTTATTTATAGTACTAATCACTAAGCCCCTGAATTAATCACTCGCACTAATCACTAATCAAAGTGCAATCGGGCCTTAATACGCATCGTCTGCAAGCGCTTTTATGCCAAAAGTAGAGTTTATCAATACCTTTCAGACTTGCGCCATATCTCATACTATCACTACCTAACCCTATCATATACCTTCACAAATTTCATCTAAGTAGGTCATACCCTTTGTTCGCGTCGGGACCGCGGCGAGAAATTTACATTTATTTGTTGTGAGCGTTCTATGAAATACTACGAAACAGAGTGAAAATGAGAGGGTGCGGGTACTGTCGGGTACATTGACTCGGTCTTCAGTTGACTTGGCTATCGCGGGGACTTTGTAAATACTTCGGCTTGTTTGCTGTCTCTCAGTTTAGGTACGTATAATTAAATATTGTTATAATATGATGGAATAAGAATAGAACAGATAGATGGAAAAACAGATGAGAAAAATTAAAAAGAGGGAACAACCTTATCGAATGTTTTGTACTCACATCTTAGAAATTTTTATCTTAGTATAACAACAATGTAATGTAGTCGTGCTAACACATAAAAAGCATTATGATACAAAAAAAATTATAACAACAAAATAATTTAGCAGTACCAAACACAAAAAAACAATGATACAAAAAATATCTTAGTATCACAACAATCTAATTTTGTAGTGCAAAACACATAAAAAAAATTACGATACAAAAAAAAATTTCTTAGTGTAACAAAAATGTAATTTTGTAGTGCCAAACACAAAAAAAAACAATGATACCAAAAATATCTTAGTATAACCACAATGTAATTAATTTTGTAGTGCCAAACATATAAAATGGACCCGGGTATGTCCTAAAACTGCGACCAGAACCACCGGAGGATGGGCAGCAGTGTCCTATTAGTACACGGTGAACTTACTGCGATCCCCAAGCCACCTGCCAAGCGTGGGGATTATGGCAACAATCGTAGAGAGCTACGAGGGAGGCCTTTGTTCATCAGTGGACGTTTACGGGCTGATGTGATGATGTGAAACATATAAAAAAGCTATATGATACAAAAAAATATCTTAGTAGAACAACAATATAATTTCATAGTGCCAAACACATAAAAAGCATTATAATACAAAAGCCTTATTAAGTTAATAACAGAAAAATTTCCTATAATAAAATCATGGACACAATAAACAAATTAACTCAATAAATTAATACTAACTATTATGATATCAGTAAAATCACACCCTTTCTATTACCAGATCCATCCATATAAAGCAATAAACTAAACATAAAAAATGTCCCGTAGTCCATTAAATTAATCACAACGCGTGTACCCTTCACAGCGGAATGAATAATATAGCCATATTTATGTTTATGACACTTTATGGCTTATGGTTTCATGTTCAGTTCAGCTACTACCAATAAACGGAACTTACGTAATGGTTTACTAATGGATAGTTTATAATAGATAGTTATTCTACAGACTATTTCTATATAGTTGCTATGATTCCACTTCTGTTGTGCGAACTGCTAAACTGTGGAATGCTTTGTCTGAATCCATGTTCCGCGATAGTTACCATCTGGGTGTCTTCATGTCGCATGTGAATCCGTTTTGTTTTTTTAGGGTCCGTACCCAAAGGGTAAAAACGGGACCCTATTACTAAGCCTACGATGTCTGTCTGTAATAATAATAATAAGTTTTTTATTTCGTTTAAACACTGGTGTTGGTAATATTATTAGCGTACAAATATTTGCTTAGGTGTATAGTGGTGTACCTTTAGGATCACTTTACCCTGCACTAGGTCTCGTTAGAGCCTGTATTGCAGTGTACAGTTCCTTCTGGCCCTCTGGCCACTTTAAGTGATACATTTGTGTCTACTAATAAGAAAATAGGTACTTAAAAAATACAAACTAACTAATAATAAGCATCTTATCTTAATATATATACAAACATAAATGTAAGTATCTATTATTATATTAACATAACAAAACATATATTGATATAATATATGTATATGTATGAGCATATAAAAAAAGTAAAATATATGTATATAATTATGATATATAATACACACACACTTCACCATCCTTACATGCCTCATGACCAGTTATAATATTTGTGTAAGTAGTATACATAATTCTATTTTTAATTTCAGTATGTGTGAGTAAATGAATGTTGAGTGTATGTGTGGAAGTGCAAAAGTGTTTGTTAGTTTGTGCACGTAGGTGTGTGTGTATGTGTGTGTGTGTGCGTGTGTGTGAGAGTGAGTGTGTGTTTATGTGTGTGTGCGTTTATATGTATACGTAGGACTGCTCCACATAGCACCAGCCTCGATTGAGTTGGACTTGCGGAGATGAACACGGGCACATGTGATGTTGTATGTAATGGTTTACCCTGTTCAATAGATCGTTTTGCCATGTTGATGACCGTATATGTAATGAATTATTCTATTAGTTTTTCCGTTTCGCCATAGTCCAAAGATAATAAATAATTAGCTGTAAGTAAATTGCATTTAAATTTCGTGACATTTACAAGTTCTAGTGTTTTGTTCAATTTATTGTATAGTATTGGTCCTAAGTTATCTATGCTCATGGCAGCAAATTTGGTTCGTTTAGCTGAGGTTCTAAATACTAAATCTTTCCTTCTTTTCTGTGATTTTACTTTGCAACTTTCGGTAGTAACTAGCATGTGTTGTCTGTTAATTATTGATTTGACAAACAGTTGCCGGACTGAAAGCACTGCGCATTCTTTGTACAATTCTACAGTCGGGAAGAGTCTTGGTTTAAACGTCATTACTTTCAATAGAGCTCTTTGCGATATTTCTAATCGTTCTAGGTGGGTTTTGGCTGCTGAACCCCATGATGGAATACAGTAAGATAAAATTGACTGGGCTAGAGCGTAATAGATTTTGACAAGGGAAACAAATCTCAGCACATGTCGTAATTGTTTGAAAGTGAATATCAGTTTTCTGACTCTACTTGATAATTGTTTAATGTGAGCCGTCCAATTTAAATGCTGATCCAGTATAACACCCAAGTATCTTATCTCTGAGGTTTGATTCAAATTGTCACACCTACACATGCAGCCTATATCACAGGTGGACTTGTGTATTTTGAGATTCAAATGGTTTTTGGGTTGGGTTGAGATATTAATAGTAAAAGTCATATACTTGGTTTTTGTTATATTTATAGAAAGTAGATTCGATCTTAGCCATCTTGACACCTTCTCTAAACCTTTATTAATTACCTGTTCAATTTCTTTCCAAGTTTTACTGTGAAATAATAGCACGGTGTCGTCTGCGTATGTTACTATTTTGCATTGATCAAGCTTTAGGTCGCATAGCTGATTGATGTATACGAGAAACAGCGTCGGCCCTAATATACTGCCTTGTGGCACACCAAATTTCACCTCAGCTTCACAACTCAATACATTGTCTATCCTCACTGCTTGTGTTCTACCTGTTAGGTAACTATGGAACCATTTTAGAGGGGTTCCTCTTACTCCTATAGCTTCAAGTTTAGCCAACAGAATGGAGATGGAGACGGTGTCGAAAGCTTTTGCTAAATCGAGGAAGATACCTACACATTTGCTTTTCTCATCTAGGTTTTTTTTAATATATTCCGTAACACTAAGCACTGCATCTTCGGCACATTGTATTGTATGCTGTCTGTCTGTCTGTCCGTCTGTCTGTCTTACCTATTATCGGCTATATCTTTCGAACCGCAATAGATAGCCACAGAATATGTAATGTTACGGTGGATCAACTAAGAAATATAATAAAAAACTAAAAACGTAACGGTACCCCATGCAACAAAGGTATTTTTTAATGCACGTATGTATGAGCTTTAATGTAAAAACAATAATACGTACAAGCGTCAAACTTGACATGATTATTGTATAGTACACACTCTAAAGGATATCAATAAATAATAAATAATGGCCAAGTGTCATTTCACCGGATCCAGATGCCATTTATCTTAGTAATTTTGAAGACGGTTTTTTAAATTGATAATTATTTTATTTTGGGGTGGTACGGAACCCTCAGTGCACGAGCCTGACTCGCACTTGGCCGGGTTATTTCAATAGTCAAGCATGATCCATTGTAGATTTTTAGTTACAACAAAAAGTTAGTTTCTTACCACAAACAATAATAAATTTTATCTTTCCTAATGCCACAAATTATGCAATGGTATCCCCATTTAATTTACCACCTACCCTATTTTTTTCATGTCCATCCAAACATCATCAAAAAAATATTTACACAATTCAACCCTTCACCGCACCTTAAAAACCGGCTAAAACAAACGCCTAACAAAAATAACCGGTTTTCCACACGCGTCTGACGCGTGGACAAATTTTACCCCTACGTAGCTACAACCACAGTTTCTATGGAGACAGGTTAGGGAAAAGTCAGTGGAGATCTGGACAAGGGTCGATGACCTTGGGGTAACGAATTTGGGGTGATTGCTCTGATGGGATGATCGATTTTTTCCGGTTTTTTGGGGTAAGCGTAACTCAGTTTGGTAACTCGATTGGCAGCCCTGTGGGGTTCGTTTCGAAGATTTTGGCATATTCTGTAGTTCAAAATGCGATCTTCTACAGCTAAAGCATTACACATAATTCGCAGATGGATTCGTTCCAAGAATTAGTGATTTTATTCAAGGCATTATTTCAATAGCCCTTAAGATCTTATTCGTATAATCGTTTAACCGTTGTTTCTTTCACACGGTGTGTTTTTTGATAGCACAGTATTTTAGAAATGTTGTGTTTGCTTTTCTTTAGTGCTAATGAAATAAGGTCGAGAATAAAAAAATTGCGTATTTTGCGAAGAAGAGCGTCTGTAATGTACAGATGGCATAAAAAAATAAGCACTTAACAGAAAAACAATAATAGTATTTTATTTTATACAAATTCTATTTCTTGTATGCGTTTTTTGTACCAAATAAAATATTATAGTCATTAATTATTTTATTTGGTGATTTAAAAACACTTATGCTATTATTAAGCTCTCTAAAAGACATGGCTGGTAGAATAAATCTTAGGTTGAGGCTAAACCTATAGTTAGAAATACTAGCTGTACCCTGCGGTTTCACGCGTGTAGATATTCTCTCAAGAATCGTTAAAAAAAATCGGGTTAAAAAGTATAATTGCCATTCTTGGGTCCTCTTTAGGACTTTTCTTTGAATACCCAGAAAAAGATAGTGAGACGCGCTTGAATCCCACACAAAAGATTGGTCTACCATAGCACAGAATAGAGAGAGATGGAAGAAAGGAAGGCAGGCTTTAGCTCTCCAATGGCATGACCACGGCTAAAATAAAAAACCGGACAAGGACGAGTAGGACTCGTGCTCTGAGGGTTCCGTTGGAGCGAACCTTAAGAGCGCGAGTCCAAAAAAAAAACTAACTGAAGTTGAAATATTGAAAGATAAACTTAACTTTGTAGTTGACTATAAGGTTCTTCTATACATTCCAACTACAAAATGTAAGTTTGTAATTGCAAAATAATTATTTTTAAATGTTATAACTTCAAATTTGTGACTTTCAGATTTATACCTATATATGTACTATGAGACCTTGCCTTTTGCCAAATTTCATGATTCTAGGTCAACGGGAAGTACCCTATAGGTTTGGTTTTTTCCCTGTGAAATCGCAAAATATGCGACATAAACGTTCATATCTTTTGATTGCGTTGACTTACGACTATTATTTTTTTACAGCCGAAAGAAACCGTAGACCCAAGTATTTAGTATACATTTCAACTTGATACCATTACGCGTTCTTGAGAAAAAGGGTCTTGACAGACGGACAGACAGACGGACAACGAAGTGATCCTAGAAGGGTTCCGTTTTTTCCTTTTGAGGTATGGAGCCCTAAAAAGATGTCTGTTGACGTCTATTTTTATCTGCCAATACCAATCATCTCTGCATATCTATGCATATATATATGTATGGATATCAGTCTCTGGCAGCCATATCACAAGCTTTGCTTAGTTTGAGGATAGATGACCGTGTGTGCAAAAATGTCCCGAATATCATTTATTTATTCATCTGCAGCATTACGCTAAATAATGTCTAAAAAACAATTATTTCACTGCGCAATCAAATAATTAACCAGTTAACAAATTATTTGAACTGAAATTGAATGAAACTAACTACTGTTAATGCGGTTGCGCTCACAAATACGTCCCCCATAATAGGAAAACAAACATCAATGGAATAACGTTAGTGGTCTACAAATTAATATATAAATTTATGTGGTCAGGCCAAGGATATGTAAAGTAGTTGGAATGGCCAAGTGTGGCATGCAAGTGTCTCCACAATTTAGGACAGGGTTGGCAACTGATCATGCACAAAAAAAAGCTTTTATTTTAAAAGCATTTTCCAATACAATATTTTTTTATTGTTTTAATTTTTATTTTGGCGGCATTTTGAAAATATTACAATACTAGCTGCGCCCCGTGGTTTCACCCGCGTAGTGATGAAAAATAGTGATGGTGATGCTGATGATGAAAGCCATATTTATAAAAAAAAACTCATAGACTCACACACACACACACGCTTCCTCGCTTCCTTCCTTTTCCCCGCCATTTTCTGTCACTCATTCCACTGTCAATCGTCGCATGGATAGCTCGCGCGTCCTCAGCCTAGCGCTTCAACGGCTGCCGCGGTTACCAACCGATTGGTGCACACGCTAAGTTCGCGATCACCATCATCACCCCGACCAGCTCACCTCAAGTTTAAACAAAGGATTGAGAACGCAGCCACCATCATCCATCTCCCGTAAGTCCCCAACATAGCCTATATCACTCTGGCTCTTGAACTATACCCACGCAAAAAACCAGGTCGATCCGTTGTTCTGTTGCAGCGTGAAAGTGGAACACTTTCGCATTTATAATATTAGTATGATTTGATATTGTATATTGTATCGCCACCAGAACTAAAAGTTTATACAAAATTTCAGCAAAATCTGTTAAGAGGAACTACAGTTCTAATTATTCACCTTGGAATATTTGACCTAACAAAAAAAATGCAAATTAAATCAAACCTTGTAAAGAACGCAAGCATCTGCGCTTGCTCAAAAATCGCGCATATACTAACTATGTAGGGTAAACTTCAAAACAAAAGGCCTATAAAAATAAGTACGTACAGACAATTTTCATCAACAGTACAAAATTATATGTACGTACTGACATCTATTGACAAAAGCTATCAAAATTCGTTATTAATGTCGATAGACTCTCAATCTGAAAAATTATTGTCATGTTTTTTTTCCTATAATAAATATAAATAAATAAATATTCGGGACATTTTTGCACACACGGTCATCTGACCCCAAACTAAGCAAAGCTTGTGATATGGCTGCCAGAGACTGATATATATACATATATATAATGATAGTAAATATATATATATACATATATATATACCTGTAATGATAGTTCTAAGTTGGAAATAAAATAAATAAATATAATATAGTTTTAAATACATACTCTTAGAAGTTTTTTTTTAAAAAGTTTTTAGCTATTTATTTTCTCCACAAACTTAAATAACATGCCATCTTAGACTAAATAATACGAAATCAACTTGAAAAAATACACACAAACTAATAAACTAACTACTAACATTAAAATACATATGTCAAATAAATCCAAAATATTTAGTAAACACATAATTAAAGAGATATTAACAACCAGATATTATCGAACAAACACAAACGTTCATCACATAAATATTTGCCCTAGGTGGGAATCGAACCCACGCCCCCAAGCTCAGAAGACAGGTTCACTACTAACTGGACCAACGGGCTATCAAGGCTAATATATATATAATATCATAATAGGCTTGCGTTTGACTGCCAACTCGCCTGATGTTAAGCGATGATGCGGTCTACGGTGAAGCACGCTTGCCTAGAAGAAACCGAAGAAAATATTAGCGGGCTTAGAATAATTGTATCATGTTGGCGGGTGTCTCTTCCAGCTAATCCCAATATTCGGTGGTCTAACCACGATGATTTATAATGTAAATCTAAATTGCCAATATGGTTGTAGGTAATTGGCTGCCACTTACCGCTGACCCGACTTTCGTAATCTGAGGTCGACATGGCGGCTATATGAGATTGGGTTGTTATCGAAAATACACATCGTTATCAAAATACTAGCTGGTATCCGCGACTTCGTCTGCGCAGGATTAGTAAGTACTTCGAGTATCTTATTATTTTCTTATTTCAAATTAAATTTATAGCTATACTTCGTTCACAAATCTTAGATATTTTATGTAAACAAAGATATGTCACGAAGAGTCACTGTCTAAGTGACATACCAGATTTGCTTTATTTTATACAGAATTTTTTCCGACTTACTTGACAATTATCCTTATATTTTGGACAATTCACACATTATCTTTAAAAATTATAGCCTATGTGTTATTCTAATGTATAAGCTATATTATTGTAAGCTTTCATTAAAATCCATTCGGTAGTTTTTGCGTGAAAGAGGAACAAACATCCATACATACAAACTTTCGCGTTTATAATATTAGAAGAAACAGTTGGGTTACCAATTTTTTTTAAATTATTTTAAAATATTATAAATAGGCTTGCGTTTGGCCGCCAACTCGCCTGATGTTAAGCGATGGTGTGGTGTCACAAACTACTCGTATATTTCCGATAGATAGTTTACTACTTTAGATAGCCCATTGGTCTATTTGGTAGTGAACCTGTCTTCTGCATTTGGGGGCGTGGGTTCGATTCCCACTTAGGACAAACATTCATGTGATGAACATTTGTATTTGTTCTATATCTGGGTGTTAATATTTTTTAAGTATGTATTTAAAAAATACATATGTATTTTTATCAGTCTTTTGCAGCCATATCACAAGCTTTGCTTAATTTGGGGTCAGATGACCGTGTGTGCAAAAATGTCCCGAATATTAACATTTTTAGGGTTCCGTACCTCAAAAGGAAAACCGGAACCCTTATAGGATCACTTCGTTGTCCGTCTGTCTGTCCGTCTGTCTGTCCGTCTGTCTGTCCGTCTGTCTGTCCGTCTGTCTGTCTGTCTGTCAAGACTCTTTTTCTTAAGAACGCGTAAATGTATAAAGTTGAAATTTATACTAAATACTTGGGTCTACGGTTTCTTTCGGCTGTAAAAAAATAAAAGTTGTAAGTCAACGCCATCAAAAGATATGAACGTTTATGTCGCATATTTTGCGATTTCACAAAACGTACCTTAACCAATAAAATATTAAAAAAATATCCTGAACCGTAAATCTGCCCATTTCCCGGAGAGAAACTTTGCAATCTTGCAAACAAGGCTTCTAAGCGCAAATAGTAATGTCATAAAACCGTTGATGACGCAAACGATCATCCAAACGGTATCGTCCGTGATCAGCCCTTGTCAGTGGGTTTAATGGAAATCAATAACGAACAAGTCCTACTCTCACCCACTCAGGGTTTGGGACACGGCAGCTGTAGAGTCGACAGTTCAATATAGTCAATAATTGTTTTCACATAATATATTTTCTCATATTGTTTTGAACAGAAATTTTCAGATTTTTGCCGAGTCCTAAATTTATATAAATATAATGTACCTAATTATATTAGTAAAATAAATAAAATAAAATAAAAGTTAAACTTAATCTCTATCTCTACATAGTACAAAATAAAGTCACTTTCCGCGTCTGTCTGTCTGTATATCCGCTAACTTCTCTTAAACCAAGCAACGGATTTTGATGCGGTTTTCAACATCAGACAGATAATTTTCCACGAAAGGTTTATATTATACATAATTATATTTGAAAAATTACACCCGTGCGAAGCCGGAGCGGGTGGAAGAGTTATATATATACCTAGTTATATATAAATACAGGTAAGTTCATATTATCATTTTAAAATTATAAAAAGTATATACATATTAACATTTTCATAACAACAATATTATTAAACGTAATAAAATAAAATATTTTGTAACATAACCTTTTTTATAGAATAAGTGGCAAACAATCGAGGGGCTACTGATAGTAAGTGGTCACCACCGCTTGTAAACACCCACAATACCCGGGGCTTCCTATTACAATAATCGACACCTAACCCTTTAAAAAAGTGTATTTATTTATTTTAAGTTAAATTTAAGTTGAAACATATAATAATGATTGGTGTCTAAAACGTATGTAATAATAACCAACATTATTTAAAATCCAAGGAAAAATAAAAACAGCGACTCAATGCCTTTCCCAGTTCCCATTACACACATCCGTCTCCTCACGACGCTTTTAAATAGAAGGGAGACGATTCGATAACTCTACACTCTCTAAGTAGAAGCACCGATCAGAAAATTCTTGCAGAGAGACAGTTTCTACTAGCGCAAAATTGTTGCTGGTTTGCCAACACGCACGTTTGTCTAGAAGAATTGGGATGAGCGAGCATTTGTGGCTCATATTCTACTTCTTATAAAGTATCTCTCCATCTAGTGAAGGTTGTCAGTGAGCTCGAGACATTTGGTTTTATCCTTGGCAAGGCGAAAGGGTTCGGCAGAACTCGTAATGCCCCATCCATCCACGACTTGTCACCATGATTGTATGGAGTCACAAATATAGTCCAGTTTGACGTCATGGTGCAGCATCTGCACTAGTTTCAGCTGGCAGACTGGTATAAGATCGCACAATGCCACAAACACTGACGTCTTTTGTCCCCAAGCCGAGGTGCAATTTTGGATTATCGTGCTACCATGTAACTCAGTAAGAACTGTTTTTCTGTAAGAAAGTTCTAGTCGGTTAGAGAGGCTTCTACGTCTTTACGTAGAGCGTGTTTGTGACATAGAGCTCCTTGTTACCACAGATATGTGCTAACGACTTCACCGCGGGAAACATGATCTTTTACGCACATAAAGATGGATTTGGAAAAGTTATTTTTGAATAAATCATAAGTATTATTCGATGGAAGCGATGGTGGCCAAGCGGTAGCATGTGTAATGTACAGTCTGGCAGCATTTGGTTTGCTTCTTGGCTCTGCACCAATGACTTATTTACTATTGAAACGGTGAACGGTGAAGGAAAATATCGTGAGGAAAGCGGTATGTCCAAGAACCTCAAAATTAAAGGACACAGACCAACATGCAGTGGTCCAGCTGCAAGAATAATCTTCCATAAACGATTTTATACGCCCTCTATCTATCCAAACATCAACTGCATATGAAAAGTATAACGAGGGCAACAAAACCCTCCATAGATTAAGACCGGGCAGCCCTGCGAGGGCAATAAATGGGGTAGTGAAGGGTTTGAATGCCACTACGTATCTCACTCTTCAAAACAAACGCGGGAACTGGCTCCGTCCTGCCGTACACACTGCCCAGACCTTGCGAACGAATGCGAGCGAGCAACTCGGTGTGAACGCATCAGCAAAAGCGAGCGTACGGTTCGTTCTTCAGATCAGATAAACAAGGGAGATATGGTAAGGTGGCGTGGCGGGTGCATCTAGCCTATATCAGGCTCAATGTTTTTAATCGAACTCGCCCAGCAGTCGACCTTGTCACCTTTTTTTCATATGAACTATTATTGGTGATTCATTGGTGTCGCTTGGTGTGCGTGAAAGATGAATAAGTGGGCCGTCCTTGCACAGTACAGTGCACAGCAGTGCCATCCATCGAGGAGTATCGTTGTCCACCATCACCATCACCTATTCAGCTGGCTATCACCATTATATTGTATCGTCATCCGAACTTGACAAGGATGCCAAATTTCAACTCAATCGAACACCGGGAAGTGGATTAAATTTTACTTGCATGATTTGATTACAGACAGACAGAACAGGTGATTTAAATGAAAGTTTGTAAAAAGATTGTCTTGATGGTTACATTTCGGTGTGACTCCACACAACTACGCAGATAGTGTGGTATCAGAAGTAAGTATTATACCACCTCAGGGCAAACAGCAAAATATCCTCATCTCCAAGTTAAACTTAAGGAGAGAAAGCACTTTAAAATGCAGAGATGACGATAATAGAGCATGACTGTCTGGAGATTTGACTATAAACGGTTTTAGAGTCGTTAGTAGAATGCAAACTTTGATAAGAGCACTTGGTTTAGGATTAGGAGAGCTTGTAACTCAATGTTTTTAAACTATTTTCCTTCCACTGCTAAAGTTCACGGGAATTTTATAACTCAACTAGCTGTGCCCCGTAGTTTCACCCGCGAACATTTTCTCAGGAACTGTAATTTTTTGATGTGAAAACTTCATAAGCACGTTGGCACTTTTTGGGATGGGAAAAAGCACTGAAAGGAATCCGTCTGCTCGTCCGTCCGTCCGTCCGTCTGTCCATCTGTACGTCTGTCCGTCTGTCCGTCTGTCCGTCTGTCCGTCTGTCCGTCTGTCCGTCTGTCCGTCTGTCCGTCTGTCCGTCTGTCCGTCTGTCCGTCTGTCCGTCTGTCCGTCTGTCCGTCTGTCCGTCTGTCCGTCTGTCCGTCTGTCCGTCTGTCCGTCTGTCCGTCTGTCCGTCTGTCCGTCTGTCCGTCTGTCCGTCTGTCCGTCTGTCCGTCTGTCCGTCTGTCCGTCTGTCCGCCTGTCCGTCTGTCCGCCTGTCCGTCTGTCCGTCTGTCCGTCTGTCCGTCTGTCCGTCTGTCCGTCTGTCCGCCTGTCCGTCTGTCCGTCTGTCCGTCTGTCCGTCTGTCCGTCTGTCCGTCTGTCCGTCTGTCCGTCTGTCCGTCTGTCCGTCTGTCCGTCTGTCCGTCTGTCCGTCTGTCCGTCTGTCCGTCTGTCCGTCTGTCCGTCTGTCCGTCTGTCCGTCTGTCCGTCTGTCCGTCTGTCCGTTTGTACGTCTTATTATTGTTGCTTATTGTTGCGTATTTTAAAAAGAACATGTAAAAAAACAAAATATTATGGATTTAAAATATCCACATGCTCAATCTCTTAAGTATTTCCCTCCTCATTCGTTTTTTCCGGCTATTTCCCTCACTTATTGGCATCGCTCTAACGAATTTTCCGGTGAATAAACGCGGTACATTTCGCGCGGTCATCGCACACTCGTATAGATACGTAATAGATAAACATCTAAGAAGTCTGGTAAGAAAGATTGATTGATGCTAAACGTTACTCAATCTCTGCTCTGTGAGCTTATGAAATAACTAGAATTTATTGTACTGTTAACAAACAAAATATCAATATCCGCCATGTCTTGTATTTTGTTTTGTTAATAAAAGCACAATTTGAAAAGTTGGTTTGAACTGTATCTAAATGAACTTATATAAAAAATAACCTTAACTATTTATCACATGTCGCAAAATAATCGTCAATATATAAAACTGACTTCAAAATTAGTAAAATAAATAGGCAATTTCTTTTATTTATTTCGAATTTTGATTTTAAAACCAATCATTGCGTGGTAATGGTGTCAGCATTTTAGGAACATCATCATCATCATCATCAGCCAGAAGACGTCCACTGCTGAACATAGGCCTCCCCATTTAACCTCCACACTGAACGACAGCCTGCGTTTTGCCCTTTCATTAGCTACCCATATCATGGGGGTACATAAAAATTGCTGGTCCACCATCTTTGGGAGTTCGCCATATTGGATTTAGAATGACGTCATTAAACTATACATTGTCATCTAAAATAAACATGTATGTATGTAAGGCTTGGTTGCACCATAGTAGTAGTTATAGTTAAGGTTTATGACAAATTTGACAATAACATTAACGCTGACTTTAGAAGTTACTGTGAAATGCGTTGCCCAGCGTATTCACTAGCATAGTTAAAGTTACCAAGGTTGCAAGTCAAATGAGACCTTATTTACCTCAGATGCATAGCTGGAAACATATTTTATGCATCTGACAGATATTTAAATTAAACAATAGCGAAGCGTGGGCAGTTACGGTTAACAGTAAAAGTTGTGACGTCATATAACAATTTCAGATGGCGCAACATTTTTTTTGCCTAACCGATACTTTAACTGAAATGTTGAAGCTAAAGTAAGATGGTGCAACCCACCCTAACTGTTTTAAAATTAAATAGCAAGACAAGATAAGTTATAAAAGCTTGTAAAAAAGAAGGCCTATTATTTGATAATTGGAAAACAAAAACGGCCGACGGAACTCCATTCAGATGTGAAACATAACGACATAAGAGACGGAGCGTCATGGCACGGCATACGAGTCAGTTTTACTGGCACGGCGCGCCAAAAGATGTTTGTCATTAAAAAAAAACTATTTTTATCCCGACTATTTTTTAAACGTATATTTCGCGATGTCTTTGCTGATTACGATTGAATAATATAATAATAGCTATATCTTGAAGGCCATTTAAACTTGAAGAAAATTCTCCAACTTTAAGCATGGCAAATCAAATTAATCCCATTTATTGAATTTTTAACTTAAAGATAAAAAAGGGGTTGAAGGGCAAAGAAGCTGAAGTGTGTACATTTAGTCATAAGTCATTTGTTTTAGACTTTATCTATAATTTTTAAATAAACTCAAAGCTCCTTATTTCGAGTAAACACATATCTATCGTTCCCTATTACTAGTTCAGGTTTTCCGTCGTAAATCTACCGTTGAATTATTTATTCTGCAAATGGTACCGTCCACTCGGAATGCTCATTCGACCCGCGAGATCCGCGTTAATCTATCTTTATTACCTATCGTTTGATGCCGATGAATTCGCAAAAAGATATACTATACAAGTGAACTAAAAGAAGTTATCTATGAAAAAAGTTGTTTTGTTTTTCAGTCTAAGTCAGACGTTTTTTTTCTTTTACTTTTAAGTATTTATTTAATTTACCCTGTTAGTATGTACGTTCGCGGTATGTGTGGGGCAAATATTGTAACGGAATTTTAAAACAGTTATCCTCAACTGATCGAACTGAAATCTGGCATACCTACTTATGTAAGTTCGGTGACAATGCAATGTTAGGGTATCATTGATCTGGTCTGGTGATGGAGACAGAAGGTGGCCATATAAACTCCTAAATAAAACGACGTAGCACCGTCAAATTTGGGTTCATTGGAGTTGTAATCCCCAGCACTTTGGTTCTAGATGATAAATTCAATATGGCGGATATTCCAAGATAGCGGAAAAAAAATCTTATCTACCATCATGAATATCAATTGAAAGGGTTAGCTGAGAAAATACTACAAATAATCTTTTTAGATAGTTTTTTTTTTATTAATAAAGTTTATTTTCGTTAAAATTAAATAAGTTATTATATTATGCATGTGGATTTTTGTAAAAGATAAGGTTCCGTGGTTTATACCTTTAAGATGCTCGAATCAAGATTAATTAAACTTTTGGAATTTTTAGAAGGATCTTCAGACGGACTGCAGGTCATTTTAGCTTTTCATACAAACGAACGATTATAATACAACAATTTTATAGTCCATGGATCGAGAAGTTTTGATGCTGTGGTAAACTGGGATGACAAACAAAAAAAATTTTGAAGTATTTTGTTGTAATGCAGAAACCAGCAATTATTTTCTTTCTTGTGTAAAAACTTTTAATGCGGGTTTATATCAGGTTCAGGAGATCAAATGTTTTGAACTACTGATGGTTAACTTAACAATAGTTCAAACTATAGCAGATAGGAAGATTAATAGAAACCCATATAATTATTATTATGGATTCTGTGAATAAAGTCTGAATAATTTTCACTAACCGCGTATACCAATAACTTCCAAAGTAAGTAGCTAATAAAATGGCGAAATAGCCACTCGTGACAGCTGTCAAATCTATACCATTTCAATAAAAACAGCCGCTCCATAGTCTTCCTACCTACCGTGTTTAAAAGAGCGAGCAACAACCATCACGCTTAATTAAACGCGTTTCGCAATCTACATCGTCAAAGTAAACTTATTTTCGTTATTTTTAGGCACCGGAAAAGTTTTTCGTTTCCTTTTTCATGCGTTCCGTTTTATTCCTTTTTTGCCAACTCCTCAACATTATTTGATGCGGCGTATACGCAAACTCTTGATTTATACTGTTAGGGCCAAGTAATACACCTGACAGCTATAAGATGTATTGCCCCATTTTTTCTTTTGGCAAAGGTAGGGGCATTAAAGCTATACGTTGTGTTTATCTGAAGGGCTATCTTGAAAGGAATGAACAACATTTGTCCAAGAGAATTCAGCTTACATTTTGATAGACTAATTGAGAAAACTTTTGTTGTGATGTTTATTATTATTGGGGCTCTTTTGTTCAGCCATTTTGCTGGAAAATACTTTTACTGTAAAGGCCAAACTGGCACGTTTTTTTTTAATCTTTCTATTTATTTTTTTTGTAAAAAATTTCATGACCGTCGATTCAATGTCCTTTAGTCGTAATATTAAACAGTTTACATAGTCTTAATAGCGTCAAACAAGTCATAGTCACAGTCAGAGTCAAGCTAAGTAAGTCACTGTCAAGTCAAACTCATGCCCCTGTAAAGTGATGGAGACTTTACAAGAGGCTTCTATGGAGTTTTGGAAACAACACGAAAAGACACGTTTCACCTCGTTATATCACTTGCCCACACTCGAGCACGTTTACGAGTACTTAATGAATAATAATTCACCATTTAGTACACATCGAGTGTTACTTGAAAATACACAAGTTTAGGAAAATAATCCAACGAGACGACATGTTTTTTTCCACGTTGGCGCCAAAACTCCCTTTCTCTTTCTAATTGCTATAGTGTTGGCGTCTATTCAATGTCGACCTAAAAACGTGCGTAACAAAGAATTGCGAAACAAAAAATTACCGACAAAAAACTTCAGCGTCAGAAATAAGTCTTTTGTTTTAATTTCCTTCAAAGAAGTTAAAGGTTGAACTTGGTCTACGTTTTTTTTTTAATACACTAAACTTATGTGCAAATTTTAATAAGAAATATGATAGTTAGCTATAACAGAGAAAACGTCACACTTGACTAGCTTGAGTTTTGGTTTAGTTTTTTTATATAGTTTATATTTTTTTTTTTATCGCATGCTTTTGTTTAGAAATAAGTGTTGTTATTGGGCGTCCAATCGATTGATGTGCTTATGTTGTACGTTCTAACAAACAACTAAACATACATACATCTTAGAATAACTACACAAAGAAACCAAGTACATTCGCAAAATTTAAGCCATTCAAATGGTGTCATATATGACACCAAAAAATATATAAAAAATTTACTATGACAATTTGCGCGGTGAAATCGTACCACAACAAATCAGAAAAGCAGTATATTATGGTGTGACATTCCACAGGTAATCCATTAATTTTCTTGCTTAAATCGTTTAAAATACCAATTGACCAATTACCGATTGAGAGTTTGAGAAGGCGTTGTTTGGAAACTTACCTTCTCTGAGTAGTTATTCTCAGACATACATGCTAAAAATGTTACTTTTCCTTTTTATCTTCGGGTAAAATAGAGCTTGTTCTAACTTAAAAAAATATACACAGTAAATTACAAGCAATATTTTTAGGGTTCCGTACCCAAAAGGGACCCTATTACTAAGCTTACACTGTCTGTCTATCTGTCCGTCTGTCTGTATGTCTGTCTGTCCGTCCTACCTTTTAACACCTGTATCTTTCGAACTATAATAGACAGCCAGTTGAATTTTCACAGAATATGTAATGTTACGGCGAATTAACAATGAAATAATAATAAGGTCAAAAAGTGAAAATTAAGGGGGACGCCATACTTTAAAATATTTTTAAACGTATTTTTGTACATGATCCTGTGTTAAAACAGTGACACGTACAAGCGTCAAACTTGGCATGATTATAGTATACACTCTAAAGTATAACAAGAAATAATAAATAATGGCCAAGTGTGGGTCAGTGACAAATGTCTGTTTATTACCAAGTTATAACTAGAAAATTCGTTTCCTTGGACGACCTTATTATGTCTTTCACGGAATCTAAATTGCATATTTTACTAATTTCGAAGTCAACATTTTAAATTGATATAATTATTGTATCTCCTGGTGGAACGGAACCCTCAGTGCGCAAGCTAGACTCGTACTCGGCCGGTTTAATTGAAATTATTTTTTTAAATAAAAGCATAGATAAAATTTTATAAAATAACTGCGAGGAATAGAAGCTTAGAATAATACTTTGACTTAAAATGTCCCTAGACTTTCACACAGGTAAGTATTTGTCAAATAATCCGGCCATCATTACTCCAAAAAACCGAAAACATTCCCGACAAAAGATTTCCATGACGACAATAAAAATATCCTTTTTCCAATAAGGATAACGACGAAAATCGACGCTTTTTCTTTCATAAAGACCCAAATTATTATACCTTTGTTTGTCATCAAAAGGAAAAAACCTTTGGAGGTACCTTTAAATATCCATTTCTTAGTTATCCGACAAGAATGCCTCGGGAGATTTTTCATCTATGTCTATGTAATATGTATGTATATTTGCGATCTCATGGACGGGTAAGGCTGTTGAGACATACGGTTGTAACGAATGAGCAGTGCAAGTACCGTTCTTTATCGATCGTCAAATTCGCTAAAATGCCATAGAATCGATCACAGCGAGTACTGAAAAAATGGCATATTATCGAATTTGACGACCTCAACTGTCAATATGACGATCGATAAAAGAACGGTACTTGCACTGCAGAATCAAGACATCTTTATTGTACAATCTGTGTAGGTACATGGATGGTAAAGTAAGTAAGTAAAAGTATCAACAGTTTTGTGTGAAAACTGTAATTGCATTCTGTATGGCTCCTGTAATATGTACTAAAATTTCTAAAATTATCAGAGACTTAAATATCGGAATGCTTAAAAATAAACTTAAAACTTTAGTAGCACAAAAATGCTATGAAATTTCAGAATTCCTTAATGATAAAAATGTTTAGATATGTAATGTAGACTAAATAATTGACATAAAATCGAGACTAGGTACTAATAAAAAAACATATATAGGTGGTAATTAACATCTAATTAAGGTATAAAATACAACTAAACCAAAATATATTTTATCAATATTCTAACATAGACATAATTTAGTTTTTTTACTTAAATAAATACTAATAAAAAAATAACAACAGGCAAGGACATGAGATACGTTTTCATTCTTACGATCATGTATGCTACTTTATATGTAGGTATGGAAGGTAGGACTTTACCCGAACGTATATCTGATTTTGAGGGTCACGCTCGTTCAGTGCTTTTTCCCTATCCCAAAAAGTGCCCAACGTGCCCAAAGAAGTTTTCTCTTCAAAAAGCAAAAATGAGTAGACTAACGCGAAAAGCGACATATCGACTTGGTCTCGAACAATATCTTTGTCTACATTCCGCTCCGTGTGTGAGTATAACTCAATAGAACGGTGGGTGTGACCGTCGCTAGGGCTGCGATCGCGTCCTACACCAAATGGGACGCCCCAGATGTCGCGCGGCCAAATTATTTACTACCCTCCTTTTGCCGGCGCATCTCTATGTTAGTTATCGAAGTGTGTATACGCTGTTGTCATGAATCGTTTGTGTTAGAATAAAGCAAATGAATATTTAAGCTGGAGTTAGATAAGAAGGCGGCTTTTTTATTTTATTTTTAATATCAATTTGCACGTGATGGTGTTTGTGTCGCTGCTCTGCGCCTGGATGTCAAGATATATAGAACACAAACCAGTATGTTTTCCATAAAGCAATTTTAATCAGAAAGCATCACGCTAATTATCATGGGGTAATTATCGTGGCCGTACTTGGATGTGTGCAAAAAGATAACCAGGCGTCGCTGTATTTTGTGGTGGTACAGAATCTCCACTTCATGAGCCCAACTCGCACTTGGCCGGTTTTTTACCTCCCCCCCCCCCTCATCCCGGTTTTACCACCGAACCGGCCGCTATCACCAGAAATGCCATCCGCACATTATAGATGCGTGGAAGTCTCGCACTGTTCGATTTGATCGATTGTTTCTGCCACGTACCTGTAAGTTGTGGAATGGCTTGCCACCTTCGGTTTTTCTTCCGAAGTATAATTTGGACTGCTTCAAACGAAGGGTGAATAGAGTCCTCAAATGTAAGCAACGCACTGACAATGCCCCGGGTATTGTAGGTGTCTATAAGCAGCGGTGACTAGTTACCATCAGGCGGCCCGTAGCTTGTTTGACACTTATTCTATAAAAAAAGATCCATAACTTCCAACACAACATTATTTGAAGAATTCAATTGAAACTATAATTATTCGTCGAATAAACTATCTGATATCTTCCACCTTGCATGCGGTCAATGCATTCAATCGTGCAACACATGTGTATGAGCTTTTTATGACCTCCGCTGCTTCCGCACCCGCCCCTTGTTATTAGTTGAATTTATCCGGATTTTCAGGGTATAAGCGCACTAATTTAAGTTATACATTGCGAGACACTTTATAAGCAACTGTGTCTCCTTAACTGTTTGTCTTTTTGTCTGTTACGTTTGCAAATTTAGGCTAAAAGGCAGAAGCAAATTTTGATGAATTTTGGGAGAGTAGTTTGTAATATGTGGGACCTACGTAGTTACGTATCCAGGACAAACAGTAATCTCTGCACCGAAAGAGAAAACCGCCAAGCAGTAGTTTACCATCATTACTGTGTTCCGGATTGAAAGGCAATATTTCCAGCTAAATTGCAGGGCATATTTCAGGGTGACGAGCGCTGTAAATTTCGAATTGCTCTGCTGGTCAATTGCATTTAAAAAAACTGTAGGAAAGTATGAGTAAAAAAATGGTAAATAACTATTAAAATATTTTTCTTGGATCTATATTTAGACACCATATGCAACATACTAGTGCGTTCTGACCATCCGGACATTTTATCCGTATGCGGGTTTTTTATTCGCACATTTATACGGCTTTTTTAATTCCATTGCATTGGTGTTTTTATATCGTCCGGTTTTATTTTTTTAAGAGTTATGGGTCTTAATTGAAATGTCTGTGAGTGGTTGGTATCATTGTTGTGTCTGTACTGTAAATTTAAAGAGTTAACCTTGGGCGAATATACCTTTGGACATGAAATATAAAAAAAAACAGTCTTAGAACTGCACGTCAAGCATCAGCATTTTGGGCGTCGACATTTCTAGCGAGGTTCAGTTTAGGAGTCACTTGAAGAGCAAAGCTGGGATAACATCCAGAAAACTCGGTGTTCTCAATAGAGCAAAGCGGTACTTCACGCCGGACCAGCGCCTTTTATTGTATAAAGCGCAGGTACGGCCGCACATGGAGTATTGCTCACATCTCTGGAGTGGCGCACCGAAGTACCAGCTCGATCCTCTTGACTCCTTGCAGAGAAGAGCCGTTAGACTTGTCGATGATCCGAACCTATCTGGTAAGTTGGAGCCGCTGAGCTTGCGCAGAGACGTTGGTTCGCTCAGCTTGTTCTACAGATATTATAACGGGGAATGCTCTGATGAACTTTTTGACCTTATCCCCCCATCCCGGTTTTACCACCGAACCGGCCGCCATCGCCAAAAATGCCATCCGCACATTATAGATGCGTGGAAGACTCGCACTGTTCGATTTGATCGATTGTTTCTGCCACGTACCTGTAAGTTGTGGAATGGCTTACCACATTCGGTTTTTCCTCCGAAATATAATTTGGACTGCTTCAAACGAAGGGTGAATAGAGTCCTCAAAGGTAGGCAACGCACTGACAATGCCCCGGGTATTGTAGGTGTCTATAGGCGGCGGTGACCACTTACCATCAGGTGGCCCGTTGCTTGTTTGCCACTTATTCTATAAAAAAAAAAAAAAAAAAAAAAAAACGTCAGAAGTAAAAACTAAAGTATTAAATCACCTATTCCACAAGAGATGGCGCTATAGTAAAAATAACGTTGATATAATACAATCTGACCATGACGGTTACGTGTTTCCGTTGACCAGGCCTCCAATTCTACTAAAAAGATTGTCTTTAAATTGTAATTGTTGCGATTTTAATCGTTAAATAACTGCCTCAAAATTGACAACATAATAATATTATTTTGTATACTGCCTGACGTGTAATTCCTATAATTATCAATAAATATATGTCTATGTCTATGTCTTACTGGAGGGTTTAGGCAGTGTTATGGCGTACATGTACATTGTACAAGCATTCATGGCAAAGTCAACTCTTCCTCAAAGTTGGTTTACCGTAGCTTCGAAATTACTACGCCGCGCTTCCGTTATCTCTTTCAAAAGTCCTTTAGGCCATGGCCTAAACTATATATAATATTAAATAATATATAAATATAAATAATAATAATATATAAATAATAATAATAATATGTAAATATAAATAATATATTTAATATTATATATATGACTAAGATCAATACTTTGACCAGGCCAATGAACATCACCCCCGAATGTTCAAGCCTTTGATGAACGTTTCTGAATAAATTCGGGAGACTCGTAAAGTAACTGTATTTTTTATTTATTCCCAGTTCGTGGCAAAACCACTAAAGATCAATAGGCATGTCCATTGTTTTATTTATCCAAGAGAAAGTGCTTTTCATCCCAGAACTGCAACAAAGTGAGAAAACTGCAAGACACATCTACTACACGTAACTATTACTGCCTTTACAATCTCTCCTCTAGAGGCAGATTTTGCTTGAAACCCAGCCTTACTTTACAGACATGGAATCTAAATCAACAAAGACCATTAAGTTGTTGTGTGTGCCAGCCCTAACATTAAAGTTGGCAGTTAAGCGCACTCGCTCCCAGTTGCGACGATTCTCGCGGAATGGAGATTCTGTAACTGCTAATTCGTGCTAAATCTATGGTTATGAAAGTTACATTTAATTTTGGCATTATTGTTAAGGCCCATGAGATGAGTAGTTTTTTAATGATATTATTTCGTAGCTTAGCTTCACACAGCTGCTCTGGTGGATTCTCACCGTTAGGCATGCCACTTGCAGTGCAACCCTGGCGTTACGCAAGCTAGTATTAATGGAAAACAAATATGCTCTGGTTATACGTTGCATGTGCTGTGCTGCTGATGCGATTTTAATGGGGTTTTCTTTGGCGTTGTTTTTGGAGAGCCTTACTGAAAAACTGAAATCTGTAGAGCTCCGGTAGGTAACTATTAAAAAATTTATACGTATTGAGTACTTACTGACAGATGAATATCTGGGTGTCTTCAATTACGAGTAAATCAGTTTCTTCTAGACAAGCGTGCTCCAACGTAGACCGCATCATCGTATCGTTTAATCAGGTGAGGTAGTCAAGCGCAAACAAAATTCTTGTTAATTTTAATCTTTCTTATTATTGCTGTAACTATAAATTTACTCAAAAGCCAGAAAAGTTATACATTATAATGTATAACTTAGCTTTTAGCTAAGCTAAAAGAGGTCCAATGTTCATAGTACCCACCATTATACGAGTTTTATTATTTTATTTTATTTTCTAAAAATGAGGCAGGTATCAATTCGATCCAGATTTTGTAATTTTCTCGTGATGTTCTTTTTATTGACATTTTCTTTAAAATAACGACTGCTCAACAACATCAACTCTACATAACATTACTCTTTCTCTCTCTCTCTCTCTTTTTTACAACTTTTACATAGTTAAAGCTGTTTTACAATGTGTTAAAACGCTTTTCACACCAACCTTATCAGACAGGATGGGTCATAATCCAAACCACCGTCACTATCGACAAGCCACAAGCCGCCTGACATTACGTACAGCCGAGCTCATAAACAAAACCACAAAGCCCATTCCTTCATTACGTCTGCAGGATTAACTTCCTTAATAAACTGCATAGAACCCTTAACCTTGTTTACGCCCTTAACATACCACGACTGTACTATGTAACTCAGAACGAATGATGCCATGTAATGTCATGTAATGATGAGAGTAATGTAAATAAAACTGGCCAAGTGCGAGTTGGGCTCGCGCACTGAGGGTTCCTTACCACCACATAACTTGTTAGTTACTAAAGTATTAAAAAATTGTGCAAAAAGACAACATCCCATCAACGCCCAGGCGCTCAAACATCCAAGTACTGTAGACCGCGCCCGACGTTGCTTAATGTCGGTGATCGTACGGGAACCGGTGGTGAACAGAAATTGGTCACCGACTTGCACTTGGCCATTTATTACTATTTGTTGTTATACTTTAGAGTGCGCACTATAATCATGCCAAGTTTGACACTTGTACGTATTACCCTTTTTACATTAGCACTAATACAAACATGCGTTAAAAAAGTGCGTTTGTTGTAATGGGACCCTCCTTTCCTTTTTACTTTTCGACTTTTTTATTATTTTTTAGTTAATCCGCCGTAATATTACATATTCTGTGAAAATTTCAACTGGCTATCTATTACGATTCGAAAGATACAGATAGGCTTATGAGGGGTATTAAGTTGGATCTTACCTATAAGCTTAGGACAATTAGGTTTTAGGTTATCTTTAATAGAGGAAAAATAAGAATAGCGATAGAGATAAAAATAGAGAGAAGTGATTAATTTGCTTGCTATTTACAGGGTATATTTGAAATTAATATTATTTTGCAACCCGTGGTACCTATTTAGTTTGACACATCCATCGCTGTGTTAAAGTATGTTTTTTTTGTTATTTTATCCAAAGTAAAAAAGTAATTTAGCTATGATGCCTTTATTACGGTCCTAACAGTATAGAGTTATAGCTCTTCTCATTCCTGTAGATAGGCCTTTGTTTAGAAGACGTACTTTTTTAGGGTTCAGCAATCGATGGAGGAATCGACATATGAAGATATGCCACAAGTTAATAATTACATGGTTTTTGAGTTTAGTACATTTATTAGAAATTTAAAATAATGACTTTATTATGATTATGCATTTCTGAACTGTAACAAAAATGCATGATCATCTTCAAGTCGCGAATGAATCGGTTTCTACCAGGCAAGCGTGCTTTATCGTAGACCGCATTCGACGGGCGAGGTGTCAGTCATACGCCTGTAATTCAGTAAAATAAATTGATAATCAAAGGGTTTTTTTCGTAAAAAAAAGTCATAAAAACATTTTAAAATACACCTACAATGTATTCACAAACTGATAAAAAAATATGATAACAAATTATGTGTAAAGTATTTCGTAGACTTATTGCCAAAAAGTAAAAAAAATAACCACAACTGGGCCCTAATCCATCATGCTGGCCCAGTGCATCTTGGTGAATTTCATACATTTTTGTACTTTTGAGGTTGTTTAACATACCGGTTTCCTCACGATATTTTCCTTCACCGTTGTTGAGCGATGGCATCTAAACTGCACATCATTTATTTATGTACTAAATAACTCATTGGTGTACAGCCGAAAATTGAACCAGTTGCCGTCAGATTGTAAAGTGCACATGCTACCGTCCGACCACCATCTCATTCTGTCATTTATACTCGTATTGACGAAAATTTTATCTTGTTGCAGAGTTTACAATTATTTGTAATCTATACTTCTATACTTTACTAATATTATAAAGAGGAAAGATTTGTATGTAAGTATGTTTGTAACGAATTGGCACAAAAGTACTGGACCGATTTGAAAAATTCTTTCACTGCTGGCAAGCTACACTATCCCCGGGTAACATAGGCTATAATCTATACACGTGCGAAGCTGGGGCGGACCGCTAGTCATCAATGATCATTTACAATATTCAAATGTTAGATTTTTTTTTGTTATCTAGAGTAGCTACAGAACCCTTCAGTTAGACCAACTAACTCACTCTTACCCCAGTTTATTTTTATACGCTATTGGCCCTTTTTACGCGTAAAGTTTCTACTGTCGTAACTTCAACATGTCGTGTTGGGGCTGTCGGGTAAGTATGGGGCGGGTAAAGTTTGCTTTTGGGAATTTCCTGATAAGCCCGCCAGTAAAGGAGGAATTGTTTGGGTGCGATGGGAAATCATAATTCATTCTCGTCTCGTCTTGGATAGGCAAAAGAAGCTGGTGTCAAATTCAGGTTAACAAATTAGACAAGTAATAGGACTTGTGAGTTAAGACATCGCAGCAAGATCGGATATTTGAGTCAGTCAGGCGAGTTGGCGGTCAAACGCAAGCCTATATAAGTTATTAAATAAAAAATTCATCTTTACGAACCTGATCTGCCTGATTGGGCACGAAAAATTGTCACCGCTTTATAGGTCGAAAACGCATACAAAGCGCTTTGATTCCACTTTTATTGTGCAAACTTGTTGTAATTAAACGTCTTTCGTAATTAATAACACTGGTTTATTCAGTTAAAAGTTTAGAAATACACGGAGCGCGTCACATGAGTTCAGCGGATTATTAAAAAGAGAAAGAGGGCGCTTCGTTCGCTACACAAGCGTGTCAATGTCATAGCTGCATTAAGGCGCTAAGATTTGAATTTCAACACTCCTACCAAATTTTAGCCTTATTCTATTACTTTATACAATGCAAGTAAAAGTTATTTCTAAATTTATTTAATCTTCAAAAACTGATTACCTACCTAGCCCTCTATTCTGTAATTAATGTAACTATAAACTAAAAATACATAACAAAATGTTAGTACCTAACTTAGCTTATCTAAACTATTTAAAAGTAGGTAAGTATACAAAATTAGTGACTTACAGATACCTACCTGTTTACTAATACTAAGTACTGAGAATATATCTTAGGTACATAATTAAGTTTAGTAATTTTTAAACTTTCGCGATTTGAACACATGTTTTAAACGTTTATCGGGACTTATCACGTGATAAGTCCCGATAAACGTTTAAAACATAATTAAGTTTGGTTACACTATGGAAAGGTTAGAATAATGTCTATCTGATTATTCTTTTGAATTAGTTTTAAGTTAAATATATTTTCAAATAGTCTCAAATAAATCTCTGTTCTGACTTTATTTAAAATCATGGTTTCTTAATTACACCAAGTTTTTCTCTGAAATATGTGAATTTATTACTTGACAGTGCTTTTGTCATTACATCTGCTATTTGTTCATTACTACAAATGTAACTTAGATCAATTATCTTTTGCTCATACTTCTCTTTGATGAAGTTGTACTTTACATCTATGTGCTTACATCTTTTATAATTGTCTGAATTTTTAATTAAGCAAATAGTGCTTTGATTGTCAATATTAATAGTCACATAATTTTGTTTAAATTCACCTATGTCATTCATCAGTTGACGTAGCCACAGGGTCTCCTTGGTGGCTTGACAGGCTGCCATAAATTCAGCCTCCGTCGTACTGAGTGCTGTGGTTGGCTGGCGCTGGCTGCTCCAGCTGACGGCTGCGCCATTTTTCATCAGCACGTACCCAGTCGTCGAACGTCTCGTGACAGGGTCGCTTGCAAAGTCAGAGTCACTGTAGCTGACTATGTCACTGGCTTGATTTGATCTGAAACAAAGTCCGTATAATTTTGTTTCTTTTAAGTATTTGAAGATTCGCTTGACCGCATTCCAGTGCGTTTGGTCGTAACAGTTGAGAAATCTGCTCACTAGGCTGACAGCGTACATAATATCAGGTCTGCTGACTACAGCAGCAAACATGAGAGATCCTACTGCTTCTCGGTAGGGAATACTCATCTCCTGTGATTCTTGACTTTTCTCCAACACCACATGAGGATCTGCGGGTATGCTGTTTGTGTTTGCATCTGTCATATTAAATTTTACCAATAATCCTTCAATATATTTTGCTTGATGAATGAAGATGTGATCCTCACATTGGTCTATCTGCATGCCGATGAAGTTTGATGGTTTACATATCTTTATGTCAAACTTTATCTTTAGATCTTCCAGTACTTCAGTTATTGTCGCCATATCTGAAGATAGTAACAATCCGTCATCAACAAATAGCAATAAATATACCTTTATTCCTCTGATGCAGCCTACGTAGACGCATCTATCTGCATGACTGTTAGAGAACCCAAATTTCTTCAACACAGCATCGAATTTGGCATTCCAGCATCGAGGCGCTTGTTTTAATCCATACAGCGATTTATTAAGCTTACATACTGTCTTTTCTACGACAGTGAGGCCCTCTGGCGGCGTCATGTAGAGGTGTTCCCGTAGCTCACCATACAGAAATGCTGTTTTGATATCAAACTGCATCATTTTAAAGTTTTTCTCAGCTGCAACAGACAATAATAACCGTATAGAATTATATCTGACCGTGGGTGAAAATGTTTCTGTGTAATCTATCCCGCTTCTCTGTGCATATCCTTTGGCACATAGTCTAGACTTATATCTGGGTCCTGTTGGTTCGTCTTTAACTCGGAAGACCCATTTGCAACCAATAACCCTGGCATCGGGTGGTTTTTGTACCAACTGCCATGTTTCATTGACTTCATGTGCCCTCAGCTCTTCTTGAATGGACTTTTCCCACTTATCAGAGTCCTGTGATGACAAAGCTTCTTCATATGTCTGTGGTTCATTATATGATAACAAAGTGTCATTACTGTAACATACAAAGGTGCTAGTTTCAGGTCTTTGTTCTCTATTTCTTGGTCGAAGAGTTATATTGGAAGGTTCCGGCGTATATAACTTCTTCTCACATATGTACTCAGAGGTGTCATCGACACTAGAGCTATCACTTTTATCAGTCACGGAGCTTGGTGAGAACGTGGTGCTACTCTCCAATTCAGACACATCGTCATTTTCTTTTTCTTGGCACGTCAGAGAGATAGGGACTGTATCTCTCTTTATAGTGCTCTCTAGAAAGGCTACATCCCTACTTTTAGTCATTGTCTGTGTTGTAGGATTGTACAGTCTGTATCCCTTGGTATTATCGCAATAACCTAAGAAAATCATCTTACTTGATCTGGCGTCCCATTTCTTTACCTTTTCTTTAGGTTGATGCATCATCACCTCACAGCCGAAGACCCTCATGTGGCTAATGTCAGGCTTGGATCCGGTCCACTTCTCTTCAGGTGTCTTATAGTCCAGAGCTCGCGTCGGTGAACGATTTGTGATGTAAGCTGCAGTTGTTATTGCCTCTGCCCACAGGTATTTCTGTAAATTAGCATTTAACAACATGCATCTGGCTTTCTCAACCAAAGTTCTGTTCATACGCTCAGCTAAACCATTTTGCTGCGGCGTGTAAGAGTTGGTGGTTTGATGCTGTATCCCTGATGACTTCAGGAAGTCATCAAAGGTTTTGTTAACATACTCAGTTCCACAATCTGTGCGTAAAACTTTAATTTTCGCATTTAACTGATTTTCTACTAGATTTTTAAAATCTTTAAACTTTTCTATACATTCTGACTTCGCTTTTAGTATATATACAAAAACCTTCCGGGAATAATCGTCTATGAAAGTGAGAAAATACCTTGCTCTTCCAAGTGAGTTTACTTCCATTGGTCCAGCTATATCAGAGTGAACCACCTGAAGCACACTACTTGCCCGCGATCCTTCTTCTTTGAATGGCAGCCGCGTCTGCTTGCCCTTGATGCAGGAGATGCAGATCACCTTGTCGTTGCTTTTGTGTATGTTCGCACCATCTGTGTGACTTTCCAGTTTCTTTAAATCATTAAAATTCAAATGACCCATTCGCTGATGCCAAAGATAAAAGTCATTACATGATTCAGACACATATGCTTGAACAGAGTTTATGTTCAGCCTGTACATATTATTAACCAAGTTTGCGGTGGCTACTTCTTCATTGTGTTTGTTTATAATTTGGCAACCTTTCTTATGAAATTTTATCTGACAGTCATTTTTAATAATTTGGCTAACTGAGAGTAAGTTTGTCGTAATTTCTGGTACATACAGGACGTTAGTTACCTGGACTGTGCTGGTTGATCCGTTTGCTTGCTCGAAGCTGATATTTACCTTTCCGCAGCTCTCCACTTTCAGTTCCTTGTTGTTGGCTACCCGGACACTACTTATTGGTGGCTGTACTTCATCATACAACCACTCCTTTGATTTGGTTAGATGAAGGGATGCTCCCGAGTCCAAGTACCATCCTGACTCATAATTATTTGAACTGGCCGAGAAGATAGCTACAAATGAATCTCCTTTCTTTTGCTTTTTATTTTTGGATTTGCAATTCTTTGCTATATGTCCATAGTTGTTACATGAAAAGCATCTTGGTCCCTTCTTCACTGTTTGTTGTTTGTTTTTGTTAACATAGAACACACCCGTCTCGGTTTTCACTTCTTGCAGAAGTTTAGTTTTAATCAAGTCAGCCGATATATTCACACCAGAGCTTTCTATCGCCATTATCATTGGTTTATACTGTTCAGGGAGTCCTGCGAGTAGCAACGCTCCGAGGTACTCATCGTCTACTTTGAAACCAGTGTTGCGCAGCTTGTGTGCGGTGCTCATAATCTTATTAATGTATGTTTCTATGTTTTGGCAGCTGTCCAGTGTTGTGGTGATGAGCTCCCTTAATAAACCGACTCTGCGCGTGAGGCCGGAGTCGTCGAACACTTTACTTAAGTTGTTCCACACCTCTTTCGAGGTTTTTGCTTCTTGTATGTGGACGTAGATAATCGGATCCACCAGAAGCACTATTTTTGACCTTGCCTTTGTATCTTTCTTTTTATCTACAGCGTCGGCGCCGATGACACAGTCCCACAATTCCTCGTGTTCGAGGTATGTCTGTACTGCAAAACGCCAACTTGCGTAGTTTTCTCGTCCCTGCAGTTTTTCTATTAACGTCGTGGGAATGTTGGAGTTGGAATTCATCTTGTACGGAGATGCCAGATTCCTCCTTACTGTCCAACATGCGGCGCAACTTGAGGTTAAGTATGGCGGCGGCGGCGGCGTGGCCGTACAACTTTTTACACTGATTTACGATAGATCGAATAAAATTTCAAGCTCCAGACGTGCTGGGCCCTTAACCTGTTGTAATTAAACGTCTTTCGTAATTAATAACACTGGTTTATTCAGTTAAAAGTTTAGAAATACACGGAGCGCGTCACATGAGTTCAGCGGATTATTAAAAAGAGAAAGAGGGCGCTTCGTTCGCTACACAAGCGTGTCAATGTCATAGCTGCATTAAGGCGCTAAGATTTGAATTTCAACAAAACTGCTAGTCGGTGGAATGCGCTGCCTAAATGGGTGTTCCCGGGTAGTTAGTATATTATCGTAATTTTAAGTACAATACAATACAATACAAAACTCTGTTAAAATACCACAAAACAAGGATAACATAAAAATTACAACAAAAATATTATCTAGGCTTTTAACAGGCGGCCTTATCGCTCAAAGCGATCTCTTCCAGTTAACCGTGTTAAGTAATATAAGTATTAGAACGTATTGTTATTAAAATGTACGGTTTATATTATAACTATCATATTATTCAATATTGCACGCCCCGCCTTCTACCTCCCGTATGAATCCTCTCCATCCTAAGGTTGCCTGGAAGAGATTGCTCCTAGCAAAAAGGCCGCTGATTGTTGCACTTGTTTTAAGCTGTTTTATCGTGTGTATGAAATTTGTGGTGTGATCAGTAAAGAGTTTATCTATCTATCTACAATCTGAGTGTCTTCAAATGACGAGTGACTCGGTTTCATCTAGGCAACCGTGCTCCATCGTAGACCGCATCATCGCTTTACATCAGGTGAGTTAGCGTTCAAACGCAAGCAATTGTTAAACTAAATAAAAAATAAAAACCGGACAAGTACGAGTAGGACTCGTGCTCTGAGGGTTCCTTACAACGGAACCCTCAGAGCGCGAGTCCAAGAAAAAAATAATGCTGAAGTTGAAATATTGAAAGACAAACTTAACTTTGTAGTTGACAATAAGGTTCTTCGATACATTCCAACTACAAAATATAAGTTTGTAATAGCAA
The DNA here is from genome assembly GCA_914767915.1 of Agriopis aurantiaria. Lineage (NCBI taxonomy): Eukaryota > Metazoa > Arthropoda > Insecta > Lepidoptera > Geometridae > Agriopis > Agriopis aurantiaria. The sequence continues at coordinate 17,724,082 of OU611988.1, forward strand.
AATAATTATTTTTAAATGATATAACTTCAAATTTATGACTTTCGGATTTATTCCTATATATGTGCTATGAGATCTTGCCTCTTGCCAAATTTCATGATTCTAGCTCAACGGGAAGTACCCTATAGGTTTTGATTCCCCTGTGAAATCGCAAAATATGCTACATAAACGTTCATATCTTTTGATTGCGTTGACTTACAACTTTTATTTTTTTACAGCCGAAAGAAACCGTAGATACAAGTATTTAGTATAAATTTCAACTTGATACCTTTACACGTTCTTGGGAAAAAGGGTCTTGACAGACGGACAGAAGGACAGACGGACGGACAACGAAGTGATCCTATAAGGGTTCCGTTTTTTTCCTTTTGAGGTACGGAACCCTAAAAACGGCCCGATCAAAAGTTTTAAACTGGATATGAAGCTGTCGATGTACTGATTTATAAAAAGAAACGCGGAAATATCATTCGTAGTTGAATTGTCTTTTTGAAGTATATTAAATAATATTAATGTAACTTTGTGCTACCTAATTTTCACACACAATGATTGAAATAATCTTTTTTGTTGTTAGTTAACTAGATGTGAAACTATTAGGATAGAAAAATAAGATAGTTTTTTTTTTTTTTGAATTTTTCTCGATAAACGATGTGTGAAAACTAGACAATGAGGTAAGCCATTTAAATAACCTCACCGGTCTGCTGATTGCTAACTTTCAATGAATGTATAAATTAGAAATTAGATTAGTATTTTTGAAACGATAAATATGCCAAACCATATCTAGATAAATTCGTCAAAAATTAGCAACGGCTTTTTATCATAATCAGCCAGAAGACGACCACTGCCTCCCCTTTAACCTTCACACTGAACGGCAGCCTGCCTTTTGCATCCACTGGATGCCAGCGACTCTCACAATGTTGTCGGTGCATCTAGTGGGAGGCCTACCTACGCTGCGTCTTCCGGTTTGTGATCTCCACTCAAGAATCTTTCTTCCCCATCGGTTATCGGTTCTTCGAGCGATGTGGCCTGCCCATTGCCATTTCAACTTGCAAATTTTAACAGCTATGTCAGTGACTCTGGTTCTTTGGCAAATATCCACGTTTCGGATTCTATCGCGCAAAGAAACTCCAAGCACAGCTCTCTCCATTGCCTGCTGTGTGACAACGGCGTTTACATTAGTCTCATTAACAGATAGGAATATTAGTGTATAAAATATAACTATTCTAATACTAACATCTAATTTCGTAGAGCTTAATCAATACGAGAAACAAAACGGTAACTCAAACAAAACCCTACTTCCATTACCGGCACAGGATATAGTATTGAAAAGCGTAACATCCAAACAACAAAATCGAATATTTCTAACTATCTACCGATAGATCGAACCAGTTTGTTTAAATACATCGACACTAACGCTCGCTTTTATTTCAAACACAGCAGAGTTTAAATTCCAATGTTAGATGGGTACTTTTAAATTGGTTACGGGAATTGACAATGGGTCCCACGTAGAGCCAAAATGTTTTGAGCAAAATATTCATTGGATGCAAATCCACCGGGCAGTTGGGATTAGAAAATTGTGCGCAGTACAGTTTGTATGCGTTGTTCGTTTACCAAACATTGGCAGTACTTTGAAAAAAGTAAAATTGTATCTACTGCCTATTCAGCTACTGACAGTATTTTAGGTGGGAAAGTAGTCTTTACAGAATAAAAAAATGCCACACAAATTCATACCTTAAGTTACACTGGGCCAGTAAAAATTACAAAAATATTTAATACTAGCTGACCTGACAGACGTTGTCCTGTCTTAGAACTGTCAAACACGCAAAGTCAAAATTACAAATCTAATTTTTTTACACCTTGGGTTACATTATTGGAGTTTAAGTAAGGATCCCTACTTTTTGAAAATATAATATAGCCTATGTTACCCGGGGATAGTGTAGCTTCTCAACAGTGAAAGAATTTTTCAAATCGGTTCAGTAGTTTCGGAGCCTATTCAATGCAAACAAACAAACAATCAAATCTTTCATCTTTATAATATTAGTATAAATATATCACACATTTAAACAACTAGAAGATGCGTAAGCGAGTTTTAATGAAGGGAGTGAGTAATTATAATAAAAGTGAACAGTCAAAAAGTGACAAAACGTGAAAAGAGGGACTGACTCGCACTTGGCCATTATTTATTATGTTGTTATACTTTAGAGTGTCTACTTAAACCAATTTTGACGCTTGTGAGTATTACTGTTTTTACATTAGACCTACACAAAAACGTTTTACGTTACACATAAAAAAAAACGTTTGTTGTATTTATTACTACATCTAGGGCGAAAAAACGAAAAAAAGAACGTTATATCTGAATTTAATTTGTAACAATTTATTGTTGCATTACAAGCGAATGCGGTGAATCTTCGTACCAATGAGCTCATTGGAGTTGATATATGAATTTTCATACCACTGGCTTTTCGGTGAAGGAAAACATCGTGAAGAAACTTACGGAGAAGTAATAATTCAATGGCGTATGTGAAATATGTGAATCCACCAACCCGCAACTGGGCCAGCGTGGTGGATATGGTCCAATCGCCCTTTCGAGGGTAGGCCTAAGTCCAGCAGTGGACTATTAAAAGGCTGATTATGCCCATGCTACCGGTGTGACCTTGTTAAAGCGCATTTTTAACGAATTTCACCCAAAAGCGTCAAGTAACAATAGGTACCTCCATAACGCTCGCTTAAATATTTGCGTCTTCATACATATAAGTCATTTTGGTCCGTCCGTCCGCGCCGGCGCCCTGTATAATGGAGGTTGGGCTCAAGGGTTGTAGTGATTAACATTTTTATACAGCTTATTTGCATACTGCCGTGATAACTTTATGAATTTAAATTTATTAAAGGTTGCTCCGGAGTTGGAGCTTCGTAAAAGGGTCAGTAATGGAATATTGTTATCTGCAACGTGTGGCCTTGGCGTGAGTATATTCATACGTCAAGTGAACCTGTGGCATTATTTTAACACGTTTTTAAAGTTCGATAAACACATGCACAAAATAGGTGTTTAAACAATATAATACGGTAAATATTACGAACACAAATTACTACAAAAATAATAATAATTTGGAACACTTTATACTTCCGCTCTCACACACACTCGCTATCATTATCTTCATACACACATAAACATACACACACACACGCACGCAAGCGCGCACACACACATACAATCACAAACATAATTAGCCTAAAACCACAGAAAAGAAACGATTTTTTTTTCTTCTGTGCCTAAAACATGAATAGTAATCAAAATAGTAGTAAGTTCTGTTTTACAAACAGTATTTTGTAATCGATCACAATCTCCCGCGATACAGGCTAGCCCTAGTACTAGAAAACTGTATACTTATATTGCATTTTAAGGTAAATAAAGATTATTTGTATTGTATTTGTATAAAAAATTTTTAGAAACAATTTCTTAATGATTAAAATATCTTGTTAATTAATTAACAGATGGACATTTATGTAATTGGAAAATTATATATATGATAATGGTTAGATAGCCCGTTGGTCTAGTTGGTAGTGAATCTACCTTCTGCGCTTGGGGGCGTGGGTTCGATTCCCACCTAGGACAAACATTTATGTGATGAACATTTGTGTTTGTTCTATATCTGGTTGTTAATATCTATTTAAGTATGTATTTAAAACTATATTTGTATGTATATCAGTCTCTGGCAGCCAGATTATCACAAGCTTTGCTTAGTTTGGGGTCAGATGACCGTGTGTGCAAATATGTCCCGAATATTTATTTATTTTATTATTTAAATTAACATTTTCTTTCGCTTTGACTCATCATTATCATCATTATCATCAGCCAGAAGACGTCCACTGCTGAACATAGGCCTCCCCCTTTAACCTCCACAATGAACGACAACCTACCTTTTGCATCCACTGGATGCCAGCGACTCTCACAATGTTGTCGCTTTGACTATGTACTTTTAATGTTTAATTTTGACCTTTCAAAGTGCATGTGTATTTGTACCTAATTAAGTCAAAGATACATGGAAGATCGTTTTGGTAACAAACCAGAGAATATTTGAATGAAAAGAAAAAAATAACAAATAATTTCTTATCAAGGCAAAATAAGTGAAAATTCTTTAGTGCTCTGTTGGAGTAAAAAAAGACACCAACGTTGCCTGTGAGGTAGTTCTAGACATCAACGCACTTCTCACCGAGGTTTTATGACGACAGTACAACGAGATATCAGTATGAGCTACTGCGGAGAATCACTCTTTCGAAACTCTAAGGGTATTTTCCTCACGAGAGACGCAATATTCATTTTGACTGTCAGTCCGCGCGAACCAAACTGTGCTTTATTACGTTTTAACAAAGTACAGTTTTACTTGTTTTTAAAAGATCGGATTAGTCATGTGCTAGCTGAAAGTACAGTTTCGTTCATGCAGACTAACAGTCATCATTTAATTTTGTATCATTAAGGTATGTCCTTCATTACGTGAAATCAATAGGATAAGAAAAGAAAAACAAGTTATACTTTTCAAGTCGATTACGACGATGAGTAAAGCTTGTGTAAATATTATTGAGGTAAAAATTTACGGGGTCTTAAAACTGCAACTCATGCAGCCTTAAGAGCCCGATCCCCACAGAAAACTATCTATTTCGCACATTTTAAACAACATCTTGTTTGAAGATACAACATTAAGTGAGTGGGACTTCAAAACTATTGGGTATTATCTTTAAATAGCATAGGTAATAATTCAATGCCATTTTCATGTTGATATTTTGACGGAGGAGATCGAGAATACTTTATGAAATAGGTTTTTAGTCTCCTTGGCCTTTCAATCATATGCAATATTATTTTAAAGATAATGCCTAATAGGTATTTTATTATTTTCACTCAGTGATTGTTTATTTTTAAAAGTGTAAATTAATGTGCGATGAATATACGGTGAAAGAGAATGAGCTTTTAATACGTAGGTACGCATCCAACAAGGCCAAACTGGTACAGATTTTTCTGTTCATTATGAGAATAGAAACGTGTTTGTTGAGAAGCATTCAAGTCGAGCGAGTCTCAAGTTTTCAGTATACACTCCCATACTGTTTGTACGAGTATAGTTTTTACGACAGCAGCTTGATAGGCGACACTCATTCTCTCTTTTTACATCCCAACGTTTATATAAACAAGTTTACAGTAACACTTCCAAAGGAATGGAAGGAAATAAAAGAAAGCTTTTTTGAAAAATTCGAAAGCTTGTATCATTCACTTTAATCTTTCAACACTTTAGCGTTGTTGTTAATAATTATTTAAAATACTAAAATTTATCGTCGGGAACGAGTGGATGCGAGACCGGGGAGAGTGGTATAAACAAAGGGAGGCCTATACCCAGCAGTGGGTCACTCAGGGCTGATGATGATGATGACTAAAATTTAAGCGAATTAGTCCAAACTTCAGGTGAACTTTGAAAAGTTCCACTATCCACCTCCTGGTTTCATCGTCAGATCAATTTAAAGGTGCTAAATTATTGTATTGTCATTTTGATTACATATAGTTGTAGTTTCAACACGATATGACAATAAGGATTAGGTTAAAATTGAATTCCAATATTTTGTTTGCGTAGTTCGTTAGTTAAAAACTAAAAATCGTGCTAAATAATTATTATATACAGAATACATTTAAACACGAATCATATTTTTCATATTCTAGTTACAATCGTAATTAGTTTAACAGTAATTTTTGTGTTTGCACATATTTGTGTATTTTCAAAAAAACCGTCCAATATTTTCGTCTTTCATAGGTTAGACGATTGACTTTCGAAATACAACCAATCCCAGGAATTTGTTAGAAATTATGAGACGCATTTAATAGTTCTTTTTTTTTCAAACGGATCGTGCATTTAATGAAGTAGATAGTGGATCTAGAAGTTTTTCAAAACTTACTTTTTCTGTAACAACATAATATTTGTATTAAACGCGCAAATAAAAGGTAACACAATAAATAAAGACACGCCTGAAATACTCCCAGCACTCGTACATCACAATTGAAGTTTTTCGGTTCTGCTCCAGCAATAAAATATGCGCAAGTTGTTGCATAGGAAAGTTTCAATCGAGTTCCGAGCGACAAGAAGTTTGTTACTTCACAAAGGTGGGCGCGGGCCAAGTTTTATTGTACAGCACACAGGCGGAGAACATCTGCAGAGGAACAACTCTAGTCAACGAGCAGCGATACGCAGTGCAATTAATTATGTATTCGCGAACGTACTGCATTCTTCTCTCCTCTTTGAGTTGTACCCTTCATGTCTGAGGGTCGCCCACCATCACTTTTCAATCTTTTTCTGATAATAAGTATTTTGCCGTCTTCGTCTACCCTCAGAGTCATGTCGTGCGTCGTAGACTGAGGTGCTCTGAGGTGAGAGGGTGAAACGCATTTTTTATTTTAGTACGAAGTGTAATAAAATTATTAGTTAAAAATAACCCCAAGCAAAAGTAAATTTACACCCATTCAACACGTCGGAACGAGCCTAGTATAATTATCACCATCAACACTAATTATAAAAAGGTAGTTTAAGTCTTTGTATGTTTGGACGAATTCTGTGGAACTACTGAATACTAAGCATTCTTTTTAACTGATATAAAGCTACACTATCACTGAGTGACGTAGTTTATATTTTATTCAAAGCGCAGGGGAAGTCTTAGGCAAAAGCCAGTATACTCTTGTGGCGAGCCAACTCACGCCACTTCTGAGAAAAAAGGAAATATAAAATTAAATATATTTACTAAATCACTGCGACTAATGGCACGCTCTGCCTCCGATAAACATGGATAATCCTCTCAGTAAAAAAAATAATAATAATTACATGCCATAACGTTATCATAGTAAAAAACTGCTAAAACACGAAACTAGTTTGCTTCATGCACAGCTATGTATGTGAGCAGTAATATTTCTTCAGGGAAAACCGACTCGGTTCACTTACACTTCTCTGTAGATGCTCTACTCCGTGTCACAAGCTCGGTTTGGCAACGTCTCACCGGTGTATCGGGGTGATAATGACACGAAAAAACATTCTTTTTATCACAGAAATTTCTTTAGAAATGGTCTCTAGAGTTGTTAAGAAGACATTAATACCGAAGCAGATAAAAAGCCATGGAAAAAACAGCCAGCCTTACTTAACCTAACCAATGAATTACTATACGTACCTAGTACATATTTATATCAATGTACCTAACTGATGACTATAATTATGCTGACAAAAACACTGTTTGTAGCGAGCGTTTTGGGTACCTTTGCGCCGGGAACGGTTAGGGGTGGGTTATTTGAATAGTTATTAGTTTAGTTATTAGTGAATTCCAAATATTTTGGATTTATTTGTGTTGACATTTTATTTAGTTATTTATAATGATGAGTACAATGATATATTTGAATAATAAATAATAACCTGTTTGTAGGTAAGTTAGCTTCATTATGTTTTCTGTAGCATCGAGTTTCTGTTTTTTACAGTCGTGCTTCTGAATTATTTTGCGAGTATGCATCGACTAATCCGCATCGTACGAATCGGAGGGATCAAATCGCAACGTGCCAAATGTACATTAACTACTTATTAGTTGATCTGTGGAAATCAACTACGTATTAACCTATGAGAATTTATCACAGTTTCTCTACCTCTTCTCTTCTCTGCTCTATCTCTACATAGTATAAATTAAAGTCGCTTTCCGCGTTTGTCTGTCTGTCTGTCTGTCTGTATGGCCGCTAACTCCTCCTAAACCACGCAACGGATTTTGATGCGGTTTTCACCATCAATTAGATGCATTTTCAAGGAAGGTTTATATAAATAACTAGCGACCCGCCTCGGCTTCGCATGTAAATTACACCCGTGCGAAGCGGGCGGGCGGGTCGCTATTACTTGTATAAATTCAACCAAATTTGATGCGTATACGATGAGGACAAATGGACGACTACCTTTAACTATAGAGAAAAATTTAGCGACTTTCAAAAATACATGGGAAGGCTTAGAATAACTACTCAGAGAAGGTAGGTTTCCAAACAACGCCTTCTCAAAACGTAAGCTACAAATTCGCTTTGTAGCTTACGTTTCGATTGGTATTTTAAACGATTTAAGCAAGAAAATTAATGGATTACCTGTGGAATGTCACACCATAACTCTTATGCTGCTTTTCTGATTTGTTGTGGAACGATTTCACCGCGCAAATTGTCATAGTAAAATTTTTATATTTTTTTTGGAGTCATATATGACACCATTTGAATGGCTTAAATTTTGCGAATGTACTTGGTTCTTTTGTGTAGTTATTCTAACTGGAAAGGTGACTTTCTTAAAGATTGAGTGGACATTCTCAGTCTTTGAGTTTAAACAGCTTAATACCTGTTATTTGTTGTGTGTATCTAAATTAAAAAACCGCTGTCATGACCTCAAAAATCGATCAATCAAATTATCTTAAATAGTTTATTACATATATTAACATTTCAGCTAACAAACTTGAAGAACTTACGCTGATCAGAATATTTTATGCTTTCAAGGTTTTCAAGATAATTTAGTAGAAACTCCACCAATAACTCAAAAATATACTCAGTCAGTGTCGTCAAACTAACCGAACTGCAAAGCGGGACATTCCGTCTAATTCGGCCCATCCATCATGTGACGGCGACCGCTCTGGAGTGAACATACAGTGACTGAACCACAAAGAAACAGATTACTATACGAGCTACGTACTTCATAAATGGTTTAAGTTTTTCAGTGACCAACATGCTGGCCGGTTCCTTGTGCAACGCGTATTGCAATATTTTTTTATGACCCTGGATACAGAGTCTTTCCGTCGGAATAATAAACAAGTTTCAGGATTTTATTTATATTACACGGGAATTACTCACGATAAATTAAGCCGGTCACAGCCGCGCGCGTGCATTCATCATGAAACAGACCGCCTAATGCGGTTGAAACTATAGTCAGAGTGACCAGCTTAATCTTACGTGAGTAATTCCCGTGTAATATAAATAAAATGTGTGAAAACCACGTCAGTTGCATTTCAATGTGGCAAGCATTTGCAAAGCAACGATATCGGCGGGCAGCGGTCTAATAGATTTTTATTTGTTTTCTATATTAATTTTAATTTATTTAAGTTCGTAATGAATCCAAATATATGTGTAATTTACTGTTTGTTGCAATGAAGTGGCGACTGGACAGTGGTCAGTGACGTAGGCACGTGTCACGCCTGGAATGTCAGACCTTGTTTTATTGGATCATATGGATAATGGAAGAATGTAGCTGTTTGCCGATAAGAAGTAGGTGGGAGTGCTGTTTCCACCAAGTCACTGTCGGAAAATTCCAGTTTACCACCCACCAAAGTAATTCAGTAGGCGCTATAAATCTCGTCGCAACAATCCGGTATGGCGGCGAATTAACCGCATTTGAACACTGTTGCGCTATTGTTCATTACTGGACGTGATTTGTTGGCTGATTAGAAATTTACTTTAAATTTAATCATGGATAAAAGGAAAAACGGTGAAGTAAAACATCGTGAGGAAACCGATATGTTCAAAAAGATTTAAAGTTTAAAGTCATATGACATTCACCAACACGCACTGGACCAACATGGTGAATTAGGACCCATCTTCTCTCTCTGAGAGAAGGCCTGAGTCCCAACAGAGGTAGCATGATAGGCTGAAATGATGATGATAAAAAGTACAATAAACCGGTCAAGTGCGACCTCATTGTGCGAGCACCAATGCAGGCAATGCGCGTGTTCCCGGAGACTGTCGTTTACGCACCGGTACTGCCAAGTTGGCTCCGAATCCGGTTAATCGTCTCGATCGATAAACATTACGTATGAATAAACTGTATTAGTGATAATTAAAAAAAAATGTAGCTAACCAAAAAATCTGACAAAACGGATAAAAACAAAAGACTAGAAAAGAATAGTTTCCTTCTAACATTCAAACTAGGTTTGGTACAATGTGACCAGTACAGCACGTGGTACGATGTCTTATCAATTCTAGAAACTTTTGACTGCTTTTACCAGTCGGGAAAAATAAGGATCAGTTTTAACTAGAAGTCTAGACGTTTGACGTCAAATAGGATACTAGCAAGAATTGTAATGCAAATTGGTATTTGGCTGTTTTAGTCATTACCAACAGCATCAAAATTGGCCAATCTCCTCACGCTGACGACTAAAAAAGCCGAAATGAATGACAGAACACAATCAAAGCTAACAACGCGCCGTGTTGTCGAAATCGGCGACCGTTCACACGTGTCGGCGTGCCTCGGGGGCTTGTCGGTCAATTTGCGAGCCCGGAACGGATTTTAGACGAAATGGCCGGATATGCACTGCGTACACTGCGTACGTTTGGTACTTTTTAGGGTTCCATACCCAAAGGGTAAAAATGGGACCCTATTACTAAGCCTACGATGTCAGTCTATCTGTCCGTCCGTCCGTCCGTCCGTCTGTCCATCTGACCTACCTTTAAATGGTTCATCATCATCTTTATCATTTCACCCGTAGGTAGTCCACTGCTGGACATAGGCCTCCCCCATCGATCTCCAAAAGGGCTAGTTGGAAGCGGCCTGCATCCAGCGTTTAAACGGTTGTATCTTTCGAACCGTAATAGATAGCCAGTTGAAATATTCACAGAATATGTAATGTTACGGCGGTAATAAGAAATAATAAATAAACCGGCCAAGTGCGAGTTGGACTCGTGCACTGAGGATTCCGTACCACCACAAAATTCAATAACGAAATTACCAGTTATACTTTGGTAATGAACAGAAACTTGTCACTGACTCGCACTTTGCCATTATTTATTATTTGTTGTTATATTTTAGAGTGTGTACTATAATCGTACCAAATGTAACGCGTGTTGTACGTATTACTGTTTTCCCATTAGAGCAATTACAAAAGTCTTATAGAGTAATGATGAGAGAAAAAATATCGATTGTCTAGTTATAAGATTACGTAAATTAAAAAAAAAAAAAAAAAAAAACACCCTGACTCGATAAGGTCAGTGACGGTGAAGTTTGGTAGCACCAAGAACTCCATTAAAATCAAATGACATTGACTGACTGTGACAACTGTAGATTGATCGCTCTACTTAAGTACCAAGTGTGCGCCAGACATAATAAAAGGACTGGACAGATAAATGGCCGACCGGAGCGAATGTCTCGCAAACCATACGCATTCAATTACTTTTTCATTTGCCTTTTTTGCGTTACAAAATATTTTTGCAGAGATAATTCTAAATTATGATTGTGTATAATATGTAGGTATGTAATTAATTACTACTCAAAGTTGTAATTTTTTTTTCAGTGTTTTTGACTGACAATTTTCAACTCGGTGAAGAGATGGGCAAATCACTCGCCTGATGGTAAGGGTCATTCTTGGGTGTAACAATTAAGTCAATCCAAAATTGATCTTCTGAATTTAGGTTCTCTATTAAGTATGTTTTTTTTTTAAATATAAATAATATGTTTGCCTTTGAGCACCATCTCTAATGACCTCTTCTTTTTTTCGTGTCGTTTTTAACCAATTGACATGGTTACTTTTTATGATGTAGAGGAAGCTGGTTCAACAAAAAATTCACTAATGATTCATGATTATTCACGGGATATTTACCGTGATAAGGTTGTGGATGGAGCTCCCGATATTACGGCGCAGTTACATGCACCATGTTCACGGGAAGACTAATGAAAGCAGTATGGCCGAAAAGTATAAAGTTACGTGCAGACAAAACAATCTACCCTCTTTCTTAGGTGTTTGTGTTAATTCAGGGTATCGTTATCATCGTTTCAGCTGTAGAGCGTCCACTGCTGGACATAAGCATCCCCCATCGATCTCCAAAAGGGCCGGTTGAAAGCGTCCTACGTTCAATTAAATTCAGCGATTCAGGTTATAAGCTACATCTATAACAAATGACATCAAATCCGGTCAGCCGTCATGAAGTAGAGTGGGGATAAACATACACATACGCTCCCCCCACACGCACACATAAATTCTCTCATATATAAAATGAGTGTGATTAAAACCGCAGTTCCATTGCTTCTTGCATTACCACGGTACTAGAGGGTTATATAAGTGAGTACGAAATTGTTCCCATAACTTCACGCACGGCACTCACGGCGCCTTATCAGCGCCATCTTCAATAATTAAATTTTATTACCGCACATAAATCTAGCTGTTTATATGGCGTGCGACGTCGGAGGAAGTAACGAAGCCTTCTCGCTAGGTGGAGAGCTGAAGGTCAGTTTGACTGAGGTGTATCAAAGTATTTTTTCTTTTATGATTTTACTTGAGCAGCTGATAAGCACGCACCCTGAACGCGATTTGATCGCGTCTGTTAGTGTTTTTTTAGAAATAGTCCAAATTACGGATTAATAAAACTGTTTAAGTCATCATTATCAGTCTATCATATTCCCACTGCTGGGTAATAGGCCTTCTCGCAGAGAGAGAGTGAGAGAGTAGGTGGGTTCTAATCCACCATGCTGGCCCAACGCATATTTGTGAATGTCATATGTCATTGAATTTTGAAGTTCAGGTTTTCTCACGATGTTATTTTTCCACCGTTTTTGTGCGATAGCGTCAAAACTGCACATAAGTTATTTAAATACTAAATAGATAAGTCATTTGTGCATGGCCGAAGATCGAACCGGGTACCGTCAGATTGGAAAACGCACATGCTACCGCTTGGCCACCATCTCTTTACAAAACATGTGTTGCATTGGAGATCTATGAATTTTAAAACATAAGTGAGAATGTGAGAAATAAAAAATTGCTGTTATAAAAAAATACTCTGCGTAAAAGTTTACTCTTTATGTTATTCTATTACTATAGATATTAAGTAGATTTTTGTATGCGGAAACGTGTTAATAGTCCAAAGTTATCAAAACTCTTTGTAAATTAGTTATATATCACTGTACGTTTTCTTAGTAATTTTTTTAAATAATTTATTATTTCGGTAACCGCGATATCAATAAATTTCTTTAGCACACATTTTTCACTTATTTATTTATTTATTTATCCACCAGGTTGGAACCAATGGTACGTAGGCGTGCATCAAAAACACCTCATAAAAGACAGAAAGAAAATAAACAAATGGACTAAAGTTTAAGTACAGACAGCTTTAACATCCTTTACACAGACTGTACAGTTGCTCTTGCTCTGTTAAAGTACCTTACTCTATTTGACCACCACCTTTTACAATAGTTTATTAGTATGTTAATTGTAGAGTTACAAAGGCTCTGATAGAGTTACACTACTCTACCTGCATTGCGGGTATTCAAGATGGAGAGATGAGAATTATTATAATGACATGAAAATATGTAAATTAGGTAGAAAGTTACCTGTTTAATTACAAATTCTAAAGTCACTTTTAATTTGCAAATTTTACCCTGACTTTTAGGTATTAGTCAGTTTTGCGATTCATGTAGTGTTTTTTGTAAGTTAGTCTATTTAAATAGCCCACCCCGGATCGTTCCCGGTGCAAAAGTGCCCATAACACTGGCAGCATTCCCACGCTGAATGGCAATGGCCAATCTTTGCACCAGGAACGAGCCAGAGCGGGAGTCGCCACCGTTATTTCGTATTCTGATGCCAAATTCTGCGATCAAGCTCTTATGTATGTAGTGGTTGATTTAATTTTGCCCCGGACAAACGCAACTTTTTACGCATGAAATATCTTAACGCGCGAATGCCACAAGATGGCGTCATATTTTCATGGTGAAATGATCTTGATATATAATTAAGATCAATTGTGCTTCTCTATCTTTTCTTCGTCTTTTTTACTTTTGATTTATTTCTATTTAAGTATGTATTTAAATATATAAATATATATATATAAATATATATTAGTCTCTGGCAGCCATATTACAAGTTTGCTTAGTTTGGGGTCAGATGACCGTGTGTGCAAAAATGACCAAAATATTTATTTATTTATTACGAATGTTTTGCTAATACAACTCATGGTTCTAATATAATATAACATTCATATTATTCAACATATTGATTTATTTGAGGTCATGAAAAAAATTGATTTGTTGATGGAGCAAGAAGATGAATAGTGAAACTTTGCAATGGCGAATCACACTGACAGAGCTATCTAGCGGGAAAGACGCCAACTATCATGCTACGTGAGCCACAGGGCGCTGTGTCGACCCCCAAGGTTTCCAATGGCGTGTATTCTGTCATACCACTCACTATACTAAACCAATCTGACAGGACTAAAATTATCTGCCTCTCTTTTCATTTTAATGTGAGAGAAAGGTGGTAACAATTTTAGAGCTGTCAAATTTAGTTTAGTTTAGTTTAGAGTGCATCAGAATCGATATCAGTATCCCCTCCTCTGTCCATGTGCACGCCTGTTGATACCGTTTTATTTTAAGCTTATTTTGTATACTAGCGACCCATCCCGGTTTCGCACGGGTATAGTTTACGTACGAAGCCGGGGTGGGTCACTAGTTTTGTTTATAAGCCTTCCGTGAAAAAATATCTAACTGATGTTGAAAACCGCATTAAAATCCGTTGCTTGGTTTAGGAGGAGTTAGCAGTTATACAGACAGACAGACGCGAAAAGCGATTTTAATTTATACTATGTAGAGAGAAGAGATATAGAGAAGGGAAGGTCATATAATTTGGTTGTTAATATCTTTTTAAGTATGTATTTAAAACTATATATGTATGTATATCAGTCTCTGGCAGCCATATCACAAGCTTTGCTTAGTTTGGGGTCAGATGACCGTGTGTGCAAAAATGTCCGAAATATTTATTTATTTTAATTCAATCAATGAAAAATACGACATTCTTGTTTCGCGACACACAGCTAACAGTCGCAAGCGTCAGAAAAATGCGTCGCCCCAAAGTAAACAACCGGGAATTTATACGGGTGTCGTAAAATGCGTCCGTCCGGTGAACGCACTTAGCTGGTTATTGTCGGCTGTATCCGGGCGTGACCGGATATGGTGGATGGATGAGGAAAGAAGATGGATGCGCTTGTAAAATCACAACCTTTGGTCTGCATAGCTGGGTAGTAGCTTTAAAATGGGTAGTATTTAAACGAGTGAATATTGATAAAACAAAACACTATATGATTAGAAATTAAAAACAAAAAAACACAATATGACTTACAATACAAACATTTAAACTTGCTCACAATATATTCAACATTTTTAATATATTTTATTTCAAAATGCTGCGTTTTTCGTAATCAAAGTAACCCGTCAGGATTCAGATCTGCCTTGGCTAGGGACCAGGATTTTGCGTTATTATAAAAACCACGGATAAAGCCTTGCCCTTCAAAACTAAATGACAGAATTCCTGATACTCAATACTCATTTGATATTACAGCTAGTAATTGCAGTTGGCTACTTAGATTTTTAATATGAATTTTTGGTTATAATTATTTAGAAAACTATTTTTAACACTCATCAATATTTTGGTCGACTTTTTATTTAACAAATCGCAAAAAAAAAACCCAATTAATATTACTAACTTTAATTTTAGGTCGCTAAGTTATTTTTTATTCGCTCGATTCATAATAACACCTATAAATTGCTGACGAGTTCGGGTAGGTATCTTAGACTATTCCAAGTAACTAATTTAAAGATTACTAAAACTAGATTTTTATTAAATCTCGCGTTACTTTGCAAAGTTCATCTTCTGAACTGTTTACTTATCTTGTTTATATATATACTATATATACTAGTTAATATTGTTTAATAAATAAATCATTTCAGATTCATTAAAAACTGTTTAAAATATGTCTATTATTGTCTATGCTTCGTGGACACTTGGACTAAGGTGCAAAAACATTTCTAAATTTGTCAATTGTTAACTTTTTTTTTTAAATTACGGCGATTGTAAAATCCCATTTGTTTTGGCTTTTCATATTCCCACTGCTGGGACTCAGGCCTTTTATCGAGAGAGAGGATGGGCCCTAATCCACCATGCTGGCTCAGTGAATGTTGCTGAATGTCATTGTCTTTGAACTTCTTGGACATTTCACGGTTTTTCTCACGATATTTTCCTTCACCGTTTATGAGCGATGGCATCGAAACTTCACATAATTTAATTAGGTACTAAATAAGTCATTGGTGTAGGGCTGAAGAAAGAACAGTCTTGATCAGATTGGTCGGCCACCATCGCTCTTGTAAAATACCTGCCACAAACTAAATAGTGTAATTATAAACTTGAATCTTTACCTATCATTCAAAAGTTCCACGAATTACTAACGCTTATGAGTAGAACCAAGATAGAACCAAACTGAAACATTACCGTTTTCTAAAGCTGCATCCTCAACTGTGCCAAAAAGGCAATAACCTGCCACCACATAAGTGACCACAAGCCCACATTATGCGTTCCTCAAACGGAAATTAAATTAAGGCTAAAACAAATACCGGGTAGAAATAGAGAAAGAAAAAACTAAATGCTTGTCGTGACCCGCTTCTGATAGGGTTCCGTAGCGATTTCAAATATACCTAAACATTTTAGCGGGTAAATCAGATTTTTATTAATTAATAGGCTTGCGCATGTGCGCCTCCTCGTCTTATATTAAGCGATGATGCAGTCTAATGGAGCATGATTTCCCAGAAGAAACCGATTAACTCGTTACTTGAAGACACCATTAATTATTGATATTTATCTATTTTCATGGAATGCGAATGGAGACCACGGACCGGTAATCGCAGCGTAGGACGTCCACCCACAAGATGGACAGACGACCTAAAAGAGACTGCAGGGAAACGTTGGATGCAGGCCGATTCCAACTGTCCCTTTTGGATATGTCCAGCAGTGGACGTCCTACGGCTGAAATGATGATGATGAATGATTATTTATTTTCATATCTTTTTTAAAAATTGATTTATGTTCTCAGGTCCTGCCCGTACTTATGAGAGGCATTGCTGGACCATCGATCAAAAAACACAAAGATGCCACAATGACGTGCTAATCACAGCAATACTCGACTGGTCTTGACTCAATACTAGGACAACTGTTAATGATGGATAGAGACGGAATGGCAGACGCATATGGTGAAATTTACGGTCTGTTCTGCAACTGAACCCTAAAAGCCGGTACTTTTATAAAAGCGGTACCTGGATTTAAAAACGCAATCCGGATAAAACGCAGAGGGATAAAAACGCACCAGAGTAACTCGACTGGAATTTACGCGCTCAGTGTAACTGTACGGTAATCTCTTAACTTTTAACTGTGTTGCAACTGAAATGGGTTCACAATCTATAGAACTTTATGGTGGTTGTTTAGCATTTAAATTGTACTGACGGTGTAGATTTTTTTTGCAGTTATTTAAATTCGGGATAGGTTTTTGATCAGCATGGTGATGTCGGGTAAGACCTTATTTTTTGGTAGATGAGGTGGATATTCTAGTATAGAAGTGTTTTCTCAATCCATTTTTTTTACAGCATAACAACAACCGGTTTTCCATATCAGATGCCTTTAGGCTTTAAACTCTGACATTAGGGCTGGCCACTCAGCTTTTGACAAGCTTAACTTTTCCCTGTAGGAATTTACTTTGTAGGTACAGCTTTGTTCATCGCACTTATACTACAAATGCAAAACTATGTAAGTGTGTATGTTTTTCCGAACTCAACATAAAAAAGTGACTTATAAATTCCGCGATTTGATTGCACGTTTTAAATTTTTATCGGAACTTATTGCGCATTATTTTATTGAGGGTAAAATAGTTGCCTTTCGCTCGACGTTTCGACCATGTTACAATGGCCGTGGTCACGAGCTGACCGAAAACTGCAGGTGAGTCCGGCGAGAAGAGCGGGTGTTTTGTTCTCCTACCCTCACTTTGATCTTTAAAAATCGCAAGGTTGTTACTACGACACACAACACTGACTGTATCGGTAAATGTCTTAGTACCTACACCGCGGTTTGTACACTCGCTACTATGGGATTTCACGACGTGACGCCGCTAACTTAAATAATACATCTTCCAGGTTTAAAATAATTTTAAAAACCCTGGATTAACATTTAGGCTATTTATTAATTTTTCTATACTTATATTATAAAGAGGAAATATTTGATTGTTTGTTTTTTGCATTGAATAGGCTCCGAAACTACTAAACTGATTTGAAAAATTCTTTCACTGTTGGGAAGCTGCACTATCCCCGTGTGACATAGACTATAATCTATGCCCGTGCAATGCTGGGGCCGCTAGTACCCAATAAAATCATGGCTGAACTTGTCAGCTCGCAATACGTATTATTAAAAAGAGTTCATAAATTTACCGTTTTAGTTGACGGCCATATGCTACCGAGTTTTCCACCGTATTTTAGTAATCAACGTATAATTTAGCCTGCGCTTTCGACTATGAAGCTCCTCGATCTCTGATAACTGTATAACAGCAGGGTTGCATGTAGCTAGACCGTTGCATGCGCGGCTAATAGGGCACGTCTATTGCTTAGACCCGACGTACACACACTGTGCTCCACTCTAGTGAACAGTGTGTATAGACAAGTGCGTGGCGCCTATGATCTACAATCTCAGTTTGATGACTAGAGCAGACATCATAACTCCACAATGAAGTAAGTCTGTTAATCACCGTCCAAATTTGTGCTCGCCAGACAATCTCCTTCGTTTGATGGTCTATCCCTGTACGTAGCATTGGCGAAATTGTGGGGTAGTTCCACTTTGCCCTACTAAAGGTGGAAACAAATTATCGGAAGCGACAGATGGACGCGGCTGATGGACGCGGCTGATGGACGCGGCTGACGGACGCGGCTGACGGACGCTACATAAAGGTATCTAGATAGTGAATGTACACTGAGCTGTGCAAACTATCGGACGTAAGTCGTGGACGTAACCTTGGGCTGACCTTGAGCGTTCGAACGTTCGACAGATATCTGGCGCGCCGGGTGTTTTTGTCAGCCGTTGTTGTCTTTTGAAAGACTGTGCACACTTATCAGTCGCGTCCGTTAGCCGCGTCCTTCAGCCGCGTCCGATAGTTTGTGTTCAGTGTAAGTTTCTCTGCTAGTGAGGAACACAGTGAAATGCAAAAGGTTTTGAAGACGACTTTATACTAATTAAAGCATCAAGGTGGGTCAAAAAAAACTTAGGCTGGCTGACAAGTTGGCGGTTGTTGGCTACAGGAAACGTCTTCTTGAAATTGGTATTTTCCCCCTGTGTATTTTCCCCCATTCTCAACATGCCTAGGTGTTGAAATTCAAATATTAGCACCATAATTCAACATTGACTTTTGATTGATTAGTTCCAACTGTCACTGTCACTTCAAACATTGACACATACGCTTATTAAGAACAATCAAAGCACCTCCTTCCTTTTTCAGTTAACCCTCCGAACAAGCGAGACAGCGTGTATTTTTCCTAAATTATTTAAAAAAAAACATCATCATCAGCCAGAACACGTCCACTGCTGAACATAGGCCTCCCCCTTTAACCTCCACACTGAACAACAGCCTGCCTTTTGCATCCACTGGATGCCAGTGATTCTCACAATGTCATCGGTCCATCTAGTGGGAGGCCTACCTACGCTGCGTCTTTCGGTTCGTGGTCTCTACTCAAGAACCTTTCTTTCCCATCGTTTATCGGTTCTTCGAGCAATGTGGCCTGCCCATTGCGCTTCAACTTGCAAATTTTAACATATTTATTAAAAAAGTAAATGTTATTTATTAAAAAATACGTTTAATTACAGCACTAGGACCTTTGCGCATTCGAGATGATTCAGTCACCCGCTCTCAAGATATTTTTGATGAGAGATTGACCGAGAGCTGGGTTTCGGGTTTCTGGACTACTAAGAATGTCTCGCCATTCTTCCTGGCCGTGTGTCACGGCCGCTATCGACGCCAATGATGAGGCTTCCTACCGCCTGTTCAATCGACTTATAATCAACACACACGATACGATCTATGTACGACCGTTGCCACAACACATACACCGAAAATAACTTAAATTGAACTTTGATTTTGAATAGCTTTTGTTGTTTGAGATTGGTTAAATTGTGGAGTAGGTATATAGATAGAAACTCTACAGGGTTACGCATATAGACTGTACTAAGCTGAAAAAAGGTCATTGTAATCATTATTATCATCTCTAATTATGTAATATATGTATGTCATTTTTTTATGTTTAATTTTAACTTAACCTAATGAGTGTTCAAACGGAAGACGCTGGTATCTGTAACACAGTTTAATTACTAGTACGGGTGCCAGCCAGTTCCACACACAAACAACATTGTAAATGTTATCATTATGTCCATTATGATATCATTATTTTTTAAATTGTAATTGTTTCAATTTTATTTTTTTAATAATTGCCTCAAAATTGACAGTTATAATATTTTTTTTATACTAATTTATAATATTAGGTGGTGGTATTTGTCTAGTATATTTTTTTTTAAACTGTAAATTTTATGTAACTTGAAAGTAAGTTTTAAGTTGAAGTGGCAGTGGGCAGGGCTATGTGCATCGGCCATCTGTTCTGCGCGCACATAGCACGATAGCTGACGGGGCCGAAAAGTTCTGGAATGGAGACCTCGGAACGTAGCGCAGGACGTCCACCCACTAGAGGGACAGACGACCTAAAAGAGACCGCAGGAAAACACTGGATGCAGGCCGCTTCCAGACGGCCCGTTTGGAGATCGATGGGGGAGGCCTGTCCAGCAGTGGACGTCCTACGGCTGAAATGATAATAATAATGAATTAACCTATTCAGTGTACAATGAAATTCCAATACCTGGCTGGTATATTCCAACACAGAATCCAGAACAATACCCAAGTGCCGTACCACGCCATAAGCCCTGCACGTCACAGAAGAGATTACAGGTCGCACGTATTCCACGGCTCACAGGTCCATCCGTAAATCTGGAAACTATGTGCGATACACTAGACGTCTGGAGAGCACTTAGCACTGTCCTCGAGTTCAATGAGGCCCAAAGCTTAGGAGCTAGCGTAAATCTGCAATCAGCACAGTTTTTTTTATTTATTTTTTTGTTTAAATCAGAACAGCTGTCAAGGCAACGTCAGTTATTCGAAATCAGTTAGCAACTGTGATGCGGAGTTCGACGCGTTGATCTAAATAAGAATGTTCACTCATAATGCCTGGTAACAGATTTTCCTTTTCATTGCTTTATTGAAGTCGTTTTTTTAAAGATAATTTATTGTTGACAATGTAGTGAAACATTACGACCTATGAAATAGGGATGCTTTAAATTATTTAATAGTTCAAATAAACACGCTAGTTATTGGCTAAATTAATAATTCTAAGAATGATTGCTGATGAAATGCACCGCGGTTGCTGCTAACGGTACACTGACGCGAGCCGCGACCGCCGCGGCCTGCGCGCTGTATAACTGCCTCAGCAGTGACCGATTGTATCGAACACTGTTCATTAGTTTAAAAGTTTTAAGCTCTTTCCATGCTTTATTGTTTCTCGTTTTATTTCTGCGTCATCATAATCATCAAAATCAGCGTTTTAACAGTTCACTGCTGGAATTTTAGCCTACCCCCGAAAGGGTGGCTATATCCACCACGCTGGCCCAGTTGCGTGTTGGTGGATTCACATACGCCATTGAATTTCTTCTCCGTACGTATGCAGGTTTCCTCACGATGTTTACCTTCACCGAAAAGCCAGTGGTATGAAAATCCGTACATAAACTCCAAACAGCTCATTGGTACGGGCCCGGGATTTGAACCCGCGACCTCACTTTCAAGTCTGGCGGTCTCCCAAATGGACTACCACGGTTTCTTTCTGAGTTTACTCAAGTTCTGAGTTTTACAAGTATATAAAAAAAAACTCTTGATAAAAGAGATGATTATCTTCAAATGGCTAAATAGATTTTCTTGAATCCTAGCTAAAAACAATCTCGATCTAGTAAAATATAAAACAAAAAAATAATTGGTTCAGGCGTTTGGGAGATACAATGCCACAGACGTACACAGATACACATATACACACACATTAAACTTATAACACCCCTTTTTTAGCGTCGGGGGTTAAAATTATAAATAGTTTTAGTTCGCAAAAACTAGAGAAAACTTGACTTTTTGGTGAATTGCCGCGGAAGTTTGTCACTTGGTCCTCCACATGATCGGCCATACCGGTTTATGCGCTTTTTACCGCCTCGAAAGGCGCGGACGACATCTCTTGCCAGCTGCGACCACCGCCCTCAGCCTGTTCACTCTGAATTATTTTTCTAAAAAGAAAATATAGAAAAATAGTTAATCTCACAGATAAAACGAGAGGTTGTGAGTGTGGTTGGGTGAATGTTTGTTCGCATGGCTTGCGGTTTATTGGATTTAGATAAAAAAAACTTTTGAGAAACATAATTCTACCTGTAAGGGTGGAAAATTTGGGGATAAATTCCGTATTTTGTATTTCACCTACTAACCGTGAGCGGTACGTTTTATTTTATTTTATTTACTAGCTGCAACCAGCCACCCACGTTACATTATGCCTCCTTGGTAGCGACAGCAACCTCCTTTGACGATGAGTAGTTATAGATGGTTTTTTTTCTGCCATTTCAGTTCCTGTTGTTCCATACAAAATGTAAGGGAAATTTATTTTAATACTTCGCTATTCGGCGTGGAGAAAAATGTAGCATACCATGATCCTGAAAATCAGGCCAGCCGTTCTTGAGTTATAAATGGTGTAATTAACCCGACTTTGTTTTATAAATGTAAAGATAGATATTATATTTGATAAATGTTTAAGAAAATTATTTGTTATATTGTGGAGAGCATAGATTATCTATATATTTATTTTTTTTATTAACTAGAACCATGGAAGTAGTATAGGTATAAAACGTCCTTGACTAAAACCGACTTCAACCTTATACCTACATGTATAAACTTAAACTATCTAATAAGTAGAAAATGATAGTTAATACAGAGATTAAAAGTCCTCATCAAAACTTTTGCTGAAAGGTTAACGTCATCTGTTGGACAAACCAAAACGTCATCTGTATAAATATTTTAGGTATAGGTTATAGGTTTTATTGTAGTCGGAGTGACAGGCTTAATCTTACGTGAGTAATTCCCGTGTAATATAAATAAAATTTTAGGTATTTGTAAATTTTTCAAAAAGCGCTCAATCAATTTCGATAAAATTTATATGGAACTACGTCTGAAGTATCACCAGGAATATTTTTTTTGGTATTTGTTGTTTCCAAAATCGCTGAATTTACTTCGATAAAATTTATAATCTGAAGTATGAACTATCAAACAAAATAGAATCATCAAAATCAATTCATAACTGGCGGAGTAATCGCGTAACATACAAAAAAACTCTCGTAAGTTAAAAACAGGCTGGGTTTCTTCACCGTGCATGTAACACAAGCCTCGCGTTTTCTTATCTCTAAAATGTCTACATTTTGCAGCGAGCAGCTGCGCTCAGAGTGCCCTTGGCAGCGTTTAGTGCATTAAATTATTTTTCGTGTGTGAAACTAGTTTTAAGAGTTTTCTGCAAAGAAAATTGCAGCGAAAGCTACTAAACTGTCATTTGGGAAACAAAAATTTGGTTAAACACTGTTTTAAACTACTTGAGTTATATATGATTATGAACGGTATATTCCCGTGAACATGGTGTACGTAACTGCGCCAAAATATTGGGAGCTCTATCGACAATCTTGTCATGGTAAATATCCCGTTAATAGTAAGTTGAAGTAACAGGCTTTTGTGCTCGACTTTGCCTGTGTTGTTAACAAAACAACCTATGTCACTCAGGTTTAGTGTAGCTTTATATCTATACTAGTAGGCCGCCCCGGCTTCGCACGGGTATAGATATTATTATAGCCTATGTCAACCGGGGATAGTGGAGCTTCTCAACAGTGAAATATTGTCTATTGTCTATTGAAATATTTTTTCAAATCGGTTCAGTAGTTTCGAAGCCAAATCTTTCCTTTTTATATTATTAGTATAGATATATATATATAAATGAATCCCTATTTACCTTGGTCACGCCATAACTTCAGAACGACTTTACCGATTTCATTCATCTCTTAACGACGATTTTAACTTGCGGGTGAAACCACGAAGCGCAGCTAGTATATTATAATATTGATAAATAGCAATTTACTGGTTAAAAGTTCTTGAAAACATTACGTGGAAAATTCGAACGCCCACCAGAATCCAACCTCCTCCACCTTTCTAACGGCTCGTTCCCACTAGCGAGCAATTAAAAGCTGTGTTTTAAAACCGCTGCGGGGTTCGATGGATCCAATTAAAATGTAAATTGGCCACGGCTCCATCTTACAGCGCCTTTAAAACTTATCGGACGGCCAACTTCGGCCGCCGATGAATAATGTATCCACTGCCATCTGTTATTTTAAACAGGCAACGTCTTGCCTCTTAATACCTAACTGTTTTAGAATAGTTTTTGAAGAACATTATTTCTGAGAAGTAACAAATAAGCAATTTGAAACTGTTTTGGACTTAATAATCCAACAAATTGATAGTCTAATTAAATAAATAATAAATAAATATTTCGGAACATTATTGTCATCTGACCCCAAACTAAGCAAAGCTTGTGATATGGCTGCCATAGACTGATATACATACACATATAGTTTTAAATACATACATAAATAGATATTAACAACCAGATATAGAACAAACACAAAAGTTCATCACATAAATGTTTGTCCTAGGTGGGAATCAAACCCACGCCCCCAAGCTCAGAAAGTAGGTTCACTGCCAACTGGATCAACGGGGCTGTCCATTTGTCCCTTTTAAATTTCTTAGAGATACCCAACAAGTTTTTCCCATAGGTGACTCCTATTTCACTGAAAGGTAAACCTATGGTTGCCTTTGGCCGGTTGTTTTGGTCACTCCAAAGTATCTCATCGTTTTCATCGTGTCAGCTTATCATGTTGCCACTGCTTGGAATCAGGCCTTCTCTCAGAGAGAGAGGATGGGCCCTATTTCACTATGCTGGCCCAGTGCATGTTGGTCAATGTCGTATGTTTATGAACTTTAGAGGTTTTTGGATATACCAATTTCCACACAATGTTTTCCTTTACCGTCTTTGAGCGATGGAGTCGAAACTGCACATAATTTATTTAAATACTAAATAAGTTATTGTTGCAGGGCAGAGGTTCGAACCGGGTGCCGTCAGATTGTAAAGCGCACATGCTACGAAGAGGTTTTCTGCATCATGTGCAGAAACTCGTTAGCATGCAATAGGCCTGTGTCCTCATTTTTAATACCTCACTAGCAACGCACCCCGGCTTCGCACGGCACTTTCGCTTCTTATTTTTTTACACGTTGGGTTACATTATTGGAGTTTTAGTAAGGATCCCTATTTAAAAAATATATATAATATTGCCATGTCACTCGGGGATAGTGTAGCTTCCCAGCAGTGAAAGAATTTTACAAATCGGTTCAGTAGTTTCGGAGCCTATTCAATGCAAACAAACAAACAATCAATTATGACAAAGCGAAGCAAAGCGAAGCAAAGCGAAGCAAAGCGAAGCAAAGCGAAGCAAAGCGAAGCAAAGCGAAGCAAAGCGAAGCAAAGCGAAGCAAAGCGAAGCAAAGCGAAGCAAAGCGAAGCAAAGCGAAGCAAAGCGAAGCAAAGCGAAGCAAAGCGAAGCAAAGCGAAGCAAAGCGAAGCAAAGCGAAGCAAAGCGAAGCAAAGCGAAGCAAAGCGAAGCAAAGCGAAGCAAAGCGAAGCAAAGCGAAGCAAAGCGAAGCAAAGCGAAGCAAAGCGAAGCAAAGCGAAGCAAAGCGAAGCAAAGCGAAGCAAAGCGAAGCAAAGCGATAAGACACCAACATAAGCTTTACGGGAGACGACCAAACATTTGGACAAAGTGGGGATAGAGACCCACCAAAAACTTTGAACGCTTATATCTTATAAATTTATCATGCTATATTAATTATTTTTCCAGTGCGTGTAATATTTTTAATTATATCCTTCACAGAGCCTGTTATTTGTAATAAATGAAACAGGACACAAGCCTATTGTAAGTGCCCCGTTCCATCCAATGTTTTATTTAATCGACTGAAGTATTTTACAGGCTATAAAAGTCAAGCGTAGCCCTGGTCCGTCACCAACTCCTTGGATCGACTCCATCAAAAATGCCACGCAGTTTACCATGGTGCAGTATGCTCGCAGTGCAACCAGCCGCCAGAAATGGAGAAGCATTGCGAGACAAGCGGCAGCCCTGGGAAGAGACGAAGGTGACAGCGAGGAGCCTTGTTGTATCATCACCGCAATCACGACCACTCTGCCAAGAGTGCACGACTAAAAAGAAAGATTTTAAAAACGTTTGACTACATCTCACCTGATGGAAAGAGAGGATGCGGTCGAACTATTTCCACATAAACCTACACTTTCCAAGATTTTTCGCAGACTTAGCTACGAATACCATTTACATTTCTCGTATAAAGGAAAGCGGTTCAGATCCCTTTTTGCCGTCCACGTTATTGAATTTCGCGCGGACCCCTAAAACTCGATACGGAATAAGTTGTGATTCCGAGGACACTTACCGCGGAACCCTTTCGGGGTTTTTATCTATTTGTTTATTGTACTGCCCTGTTAGGATTCTGGTTTTTAGTACCGCGTTATTGTTATGGGGAGTCCTTTTTATAGCGGCCTTTATCTATGTATGTACGTTCGTACTGATATTGTAATGATTGGCGGGACTGGAAATGTCATTATGTGGATTTTGATGTAAGGTTTTTTGTGGAGAGATCGATAAAAATCCCAAACAAATAATCTTATGGACCTAGGTGAAGTTACCATGACCAAAATAAGCTTCAATTTCGTTTTTATAAAAAACTAGCTGACCTGACAGACGTTGTCCTGTCTTAGAACTGTCAAACACGCAAAGTCAAAATAGTAAATCTTATTTTTTTACACCTTGGGTTACATTATTAGAGTTTTAGTGAGGATCCCTATTTTTTTGAAAATATAATATAGCCTATGTTACCTTACCAACAGTTTTTACCAACAGTGAAAGAATTTTTCAAATCAGTTTAGTAGTTTCGGTGCCTATTCAATGCAAAATAGGCACCGAAACTACTAAACTGATTTGAAAAATTCTTTCACTGTTGGGAAGCTACACTATCAAACAAACAAACAATCAAATCTTTCCTCTTTATAATATTAGTATAGATAATTTTAGAATGAAAGTGGTTAACAATTTTAACCGACTTAAAAAACGGATGGAGTTCTCTATTCAGTTGTATTTTTTGTTTGTTATCTCAGAACTAACGCACCGGAAGACGCAGCGTAGGTAGGCCTCCCATTAGATGGACCGACGACATTGTGAGAGGCGCTGCTGTCGTTCACTGTGGAGGTTAAAGGGGGAGGCCTATGTTCAGCAGTGGACGTCTTCTGGCTAATGATGATTATGATGATGACCTCAGAACTGGGTCTTTACCACAATTCCTTACGAACAGACAATAAAAACTAAAAACTACTGTCACGAAACTTTTAGCACCACGTAAACAGAATCGCTTAAACCAGCTAGTTGTAAGGCTCAAGAACAGATTGTGACCACCGCAGATTCTCAAGATAATTCGGCACCATCAAATCAACCGCCAATTTCCCTAAATATCCAACTGGATGGAGCTACCGATACATTTCTGACGGCACAGTCGTCGGAACTCTAGATTCAGCTCAGACTCAAAGTAATCGTGTTCAAGCTGAAATTGAGTCTGAGTTTCTCAGTGACACGTTATCGAATTTGTTCGAAGCACGCGCGTTGAATGTTAAAGGTAATGCTGCGCTGCGATGCACTTTAGTTTCCTTTAGGCTAAGTAGCTAGTCTGCTAAGTATCTAAGCATCAATAACATACTGCTCGCACAGACAAACCGTTGGTTGCATACTTCACCATACTTCATCATCATCATCATCAGCCAGAAGACGTCCACTGCTATTAAATAAAATACTTCAGGGGCCTTACGGACAACTGCTATTACAGGCACCTAATCCTCTCAGTTGGAGAATCACGCGACCGCAAACCGTATCTGGGCGCGATAAGGTTCACGTTCGCATGATTTTCCAACTGAGCGGATTAGGTGCCGCAATTAGCTGTTGTCCGTAAGGCCCCAGTATTATAAATACTAATATTGTTATTTGACACCACGAATCACGATATATCATGATAAGTCATCCCAATATGACCAAGGAAAGTGGGGTAAGTATGTCAGTAAGGGTAAAAACCCTTACTGTTTATTTTCAATGCCGCCTACCACGGAATTGCATACACCAAGTTTGCTCGAAACTTTCTACAGGTTTCGATTTTGGACACGTTTTGGAACGGGCAAAGTTTGGTGTTCGGATAGAATATCTACTTGCAAGTTTGAGCTTTTACAGCGGTTATGACGCATTGAATTTCTACACCTATCCACCATTATCCTATACACCATTTGTGTATATTAAATTCAAAAACTTTAGTTTGACTGGGAACACATTCCAACTGACGGACGGATTTGGACAGACGATCTAAAAGAGACCGCAGAGAAACGCTGGATGCAGGCCGCTTCCAACTGGCCCTTCTTGAGATCGATGGGGGAGGCCTATGTCCAGCGGTGGACGTCCTATGGCTGAAATGATGATGATGATGATGATGACATTCCGACACTACGCTATTTTAACAAACAAAAATAAGAAATATGAGCTTCAAACGGCTGAACTGATGTTTATTAATCATGGCTATGGACACTCTTAAACAAGATTTTTTTATTATTTAATGCGTTTGACCGCCAGCTCGCCTGATGTAAAGCGATACCACAAAGAGTGATATGTTACCTATAAAACAAAAAGATGTACAGCCGCACTCAGAGACGTTACTTAAACAAAGGAATACTTAAAATTGCTCTGTCAACTTCTCGTTCACGGAAGTTGTCACACATGAAAACGAGACAGAGCAATTTTAAGTATTCCTTAGCTGAAGTAACGTCTCTGAGTGCGGCTGTTAGTGATATTTTTACGCCGTGCTGGCAAGGACTTAAGATTCGTTTCCGTTTGTACGACGCTGTATGCTGATTTAATGTATATGTACCTACCATGTTCTAACAAATTAATAATTTGATTTATTTGATTCTATTACGGTTTCAAAGATATAAGCTCTTAATAGTTGAAACAGACAGAATAAGCATAGCAATAAGGTCCCGTTAGAGCACTTTGGGTACGGAACCCTAAAAAAATCAAGAAAATATTAATAGAAATAAAGAATAACAATTTGTTTTTCTTTGTTTTCAAGTACAATACCACGAACCGTTGAGTTCGCATTTGCCCGAAAAAAGTAATCAAATTTAAATTTCACCAACCTGAACCCTACTATAACGAACTATAACACCAAAGTTAATTCAGTAACAAGCTAATAATCCAGTAAAGTTGAATCGCAAATGTCTCAACAGTAAATTGGCAAGCGTTGTTATTTCGGAATGCTTGCGGATTCCCCGTAATCTGGGACACACTGGCCTCTAATTGTGGTACTAATTGTCCTCCCCCTTCTTTCTATGTGACATACAGACTGTAAAATTGGTAAACAGGACTTTATTTTAACTAAGCTTAGAGTCATCATCACCCAGATTGCTGAACATAGGCCTTCCGCTTAGAACTCCATACTGAACAACAGCCTGCAATCTGCATCCACTGGATGCCCGCGACTCTCATAGTGCTAACAGACGCTCGAACGCGGCTGACGGACCGCCGTCCAACCAACGGGAGAGATAGAGTGAGAATATCATATTTCCCTCTCTTTCTCTCCCATTGGTCTGACGGTGATTGAGGTCAGCCGCGTTCGAGCGTCTGTTAGCACTATCACCATGTCGTCGGCCCATCTAGTGGAACGCACCTCCTGTTCCACCGTTTCCTGGCTAGCTTCCTTAGCCAGGGATAGAAAAGCTGTCGAGGACTAGGACCAAAATTAGACCAAGAAAATAATGGATTTTTCACCTTTTACTTACTTTACAATCATTCATTCTTACTAGTCTGCTTACTATTTTAATACTATAAACTAATGATAATCAAGTCTAAAATTATATTTTGTTTATAATATCTGTACGGTATCTGTATACCAAATCTTCTTTTTCTTTATTTCAACCTATCATTTACTCACTTCTGGGACTCAGGCCTACTCTCAGAGAGAGAAGATGGGCCCTTATCCACAATGCTGGCCCAGTGCATGTTGGTGAACGTCATGTCTTTGAACCTTTGAAGTTCTTGGACATACCAGTTTCTTCGTGATGTTTTTCCTTCGCCATTTTTCTGCCAGCACTAAAATACAACAAGTTTATTAATTCCTGCCATCATTTTGTGATCTGTTCATGATGTGTTTTGTTTTCCACGTTGTTTTTAGATCTCACGGCCAGTGTATCAGCCTGCTCCGCGTGCGTTCAACACATGGCATCCGTTAGCTGCGGCTTGCCATCCGGCGATACATTCCCCAATGTCTGGATTACTAGTCGGCGCTAACTTGGCACCTGACTCCTTGGGACTTGGCTTTTTTAGGCTCTGTTAAGTGCTAACTTGCGGTTGCGTTGACACCAGCTGTTTTAACCTAAACTACCATCCATACCAATGACGATATTAACCTCGGAACTGCTAGTCCTTCTCCCACCGAGACGAAATGATTAAAAAAAATTGCATAATCTTTTTCGAGCAGTTCATCAATCCTAGGCGCAAACTGTATGAAGCACTTTTGAGTCTCCAATACCCTGCGACCAACGTGGCTTACTCTCGCACAAGCAAATAATTTTTGATCCAAAAACCATTTTTATCACTCTGCTAGATAAAATCCCAGCTCTTGGGTATGTTATCCAGTCTCTTCGTTTTACATTGTATAACTTTTTCTTTGATATTTCAATAACAAAGCTCTTTATACTTTAAAAAAAACTTACGTACCTTAATGAAGCACATCTCTTTTTTTTAGTCGTGCACTCTTGACATAATCTGGTGGTGGTCGCGTGGATGGTACACAAAGGCTTTTCGCCGTCGTGGTCTCTTCCCAGGGCTGTCAGTTGTCTCGCAATGCTTCTCCATTTCTGGCGGCTGATTGCATTGCGAGCACACTGCACCATGATGGACTGCGAGGCTTTTGTGATGAGGTTGGTCCAGCGAGTTGGTAACCGTCCAGGACTTTGCTTTCCTGTTACGTGGCCCTGTACTTGAAGCCTCTCCATTGAATTTACGTTTCTGGATACCAAATATATGAAGTACTTATCTTATTAACCGAACTCAGAAAAGGACGGGATTCTCAATCCATTTTTTTTATTAAACCCGTTAATAGTTTTCTTGAATACTTCCCTCATGAATAGTAATTTTTTTATAATATTTATATAAAGTGATTTTTCGCAAAGCAAAAATGTCACACTATAGTACTTAGCATTAATAACACATTTGACTTCGGCAAGATTTCTAAAATTATTTTTTTGTTATAAAGTATATTGCAGATTAGCGTTATAGAAATTTCATTAAAATCTGTTTAGTAGTTTGTTTTAAAATCAAAATAACTTTAAACATCGTTTACTTGGAGGACATAATATTGTCCTGCAAGTAAATTAAAATACGTATTTTACAAATTATAATGTAATTTTATAAATTCAGCATTATTTAAATAATCCTTCAGCATCGCAATTTTGAGGAACTTATTTCATTTGTATAAGCCATTGGCTAAAATTACGTAGAGTAGAGAACTAGTTGTGTCATGAATTTTGCCAGTCTCATCCCAAACCTAAGTTCCATTTAGTTGGTACATACATCTCTCTTTGGTCCCATATATCTCCCAGTGGTTTTCGCCCGTTCCCGCGGTCTGCTTTTAATATACCAAAGTAGATCCGTCTACGGCTAACCGGCGCAATATTTTTGAATTTGTTGCCGAGTTGGTCCGGTTTTGCATATAAATGCGAGGACGGACTCGTCAGAAGGGAATTCATGCAAAATATCCAGTTAGAAGAGCTTAAATAAAGGCTTCTACGGTATCATTAGGGTGACTAATTAGAATAAAACCTGGAATTTGAAGAGTGAAAAATGAGATGACCGGCAAAAGTTTCGAGCAAAAAGTGGCGTAAAAAATCAGCCAAGTGCAAGTCAGACTCGCGTACTGAGGGTTCTTTACTACCACAAAATACAAAAAAGTAGTACAAAAAGACAACACCACGCCCAGGTGGTCACACATCCAAGCACTGACTGCGCCTGACGTTGCTTAACTTGGTGGTGAACTCTTGTCAGCGACTTTTATGTTATTTATTATTCTTTGTTTTACTTTAGTTTAGGTTTTCCTATTTCTATTTCTATTTCTATTAATTAAAAAAACTGGCAGAGTTCGAAATATGCAGCCGTTAAAAGTTACGAGCGGACCGACGAACAGACAGATAGATAGTGTAGGCTTAGCAATAGGGTCCCATTTATACCCCCTGAACCCTAAAAACTAAAATAATATAATATTAATAAAGAAATAATAGTTTTAAAGTAAATAATAAGATTTTCCTTGTTCTTATAAGAACTTGGTTTTCTGTATTATAATGGCTACAAAAAGTTACAAACAAAAATATATGACAAAGACAAAAATTGAACTTTGTAACGCCCTTATTTCTTTGTCTTCTTATCAAATTACTTTCGGTTCGAATGCGGGTCAAACGTAAAGGTTTGTTTCGTGAGCGCAACAAGCTCGCCAGGGGAGGGCCTTTTCTTAAATTATCGCCCTCAGGTTGGCAGCCCTGCGTAGTTAGCATATCGAGGGGATAATGCTGCACCTGCTAGTGAATACGGAAAAGGTCTCGGCCTTAACATAACCAATAAACAATAACAATACTCAGTTTTATAAGTATACTATAAAACTTTTTAATAAAACTACCTGACGACTTAAAGAGGGACGTAGACGAAAAATATATTGCAAAAAATCTGAAAAACTTATTAATTGAAAAGTGATATTATTCAGTAGAATTTTTTCTTAACGATAAATCATTATAAATCAGATGGAGCTGCTCCATATGCACAAATTTCCATACTTATTCATCTTCATCATCACCTAGTCACCATAGATACAGTTAATATACAATTATTCAATAAAATAAAATAACTTATGTGAGGCCCTAGCTCCCACTGTAGGATACCCTGAGTTTGTGGGAGCTAGTTCTCTTCGGGGGTGCATGCTAGAATGTGCACATACAGTCATACATGTTATTAGATGCTATAATTTTTTTTGTCATCTGATCAGAATTATTCCGAGTTTAATTGTTGTGTGAAACAGAAGTATCGTGTGAATTAGAATGTGTGAGTATGTGGAAATAATAATTAAAAGTGTGAATTTATTTATTAATTTATAATTATAATAAAGGTCTAATTATATTTTCTGTGCTATTGTAGTCCAGCGTGAGAAGATAATCTTTTATTTGTCTTTTACATTCGTTTCTTGTTTTGCCTATTATATCATGTTTATATATTAAATTAAGGTTGCCTGGAAGAGATCGCTTTTAGCGATAAGGCCGCCAGTTGTTACACTAGTTTTTAAGAGTTTTTTGTCATCTGTATCAAATGTTATGGTGT
Organism: Agriopis aurantiaria; assembly: GCA_914767915.1. Taxonomy (NCBI): domain Eukaryota; kingdom Metazoa; phylum Arthropoda; class Insecta; order Lepidoptera; family Geometridae; genus Agriopis; species Agriopis aurantiaria. The sequence continues at coordinate 17,757,541 of OU611988.1, forward strand.
GAACAATAAAGAGTTAATCAATCTGTATTAAAAGTCTGTGTAATCAATCAATCAATATGCTTCACCTACTTAGCATAATGTGCACAGATAATGTGCGATAAATGATTTGACATTGACTTACTAAAATAGTTTGAGCTTTTTTCGTCTGGAAGTTTTTTTTCAGAATACATTAATGTATTGAGTGTTGCCTAGCTATCGATAGTTGGCCCCGAAAATCGAGATAATATTGATTATACTATAGATAGGCAATCTACCTAGAAAATTAGTTGTAACTTGTATCTCTTATTTAGAGACATATAAATATTTTTTGTAAATTGTACGCCGAGCGAAAGGTACATAATTATTTTTACCTAAATTTAATAATACGTGATAAGTCCCGATAAACATTTAAAACATGTGTACAATCAATTATTGATCTACCTATTTTACACTTAAAAAAATCCTGTCTATACCAACTACTTAATGAGACATATAAATGAACAAAATTTTTGCCGGAGGTATCGCTGACTAAACACAAAAATATCCTACACATAAAAAAGGCCCCATTTTCAGTTACTCTAAAGGCAGAATGTTCCACAAAAAACCACCAATAACATTATTTCCAAGTCAACGCGGCCAGTCACAGTGGCCAGAGAATCCAAAGAATGCCGCAAAGAAAAAAGGCCAACACAAAGATTATTAAAAAAGCGGACGATGCTACACGTTCAATAAACCTCTTTTATCTTTTTCTCTCTCCATCTCTTTTTTTCTATTCAAAACACCACAGAACTGAGGAAATTAAAACGTCTATTTCAAAATATGCTCGTTTGTTTGTCTTGAATACGGGCAATAATGGTTGCATTGGATTTCACGATACAATAACTGCTCTTCCTATCTCTTTTCCATTTCATAATGGAACAATTAGAACAAAAGCTGTAATCTAAAATACATCTATACACAATCATACTTACTAATATTGTAAATGTGTTTGTTTGTTATTTTTCCCACAGCAACAGAGCAACGGATCGATTTCATTTTAACCCTAACGCAATAAGAAGCGTGTCAATGTGTTATATATTCACTGTATATTTTAGTGTAAAAAGCTGTTGGTTTTCCAATAAATAAATTAATGAATATACGTACGTTCAATCTATACGAGTGAATCAGTTTCTTCTGGGCAAGCATGCTCCAACATAGACCGCATCATCGCTTAACATCAGGCGAGATGGTGGTCAAAGGCAAGCCAATACTTTATTGAAAAAAAATGGTTCAAGACTCTTTTATTTTTAACCGACTTCAAGAAGTTATCAATTCGATTGTGTTTTTTTTTTTGTATGTTTGTTACGCGATTACTCCGCCAATTTGGAATTGTTTTTGATGATTCTTTTTTTGGTTGGTAAGTCATATCTCATAGGTGGTCCCATATTTTTTTTATCGACATTGTTTCATTTTATATTACAACCTTAAAATATTACAACCTCTCAAGGGTTACAGCCTTAATTGCAAGCACAACAAAATGAAGCGAAACCAACTAACTGCAAGCACTTTGAAAATATTCACAAGTTCTTTTTAAAGCCTTCAAAGTCGACCAACTCATTAGTCGAATGAACGGAGGTTTCCGTACTTTGAAACCTGAGCGGTTTGGGGGTACAACCCTACAAGCTCTACGTTTTTTCTTCTTTTAAAACTTGTAGAATGTACCAATTGCTCAAATTGCGTTTCGTATAGAACAAAGGAGTTGAGAAATGTTTGGACTTGAACCAGTCAGTTCTTGGATGGGAAAGTAATTTTTCAATAGTTTAGTAATTTTATGGGTCGACTATATTACTACTATTATTACTACTATCGCGGGTCGAACCTGGATTCGATTAGCACAGGACCGAGGCAGATGGCATAGCAAGAGAGAGGCCTATACCCAGCAGTGGGATAAAGAAGGGTGTGGATGATGATGATGATGATGATAATCAGCCTCAGGTAGGGATCCGTAACACATTAATAATTCAGAAATATGTGGTTATAGAAAAATTTGAACGAACGAAGCTCTAAAGACTTAGCCAAATTTCAGAGACATTATCATTCCGACTGCCGACAATCATTACACTTTGTATGAATTAATCACTTCGAGATACAATTCCTATAGATTCACAATCTCTCAGTGAAAACAGTCAAAAAAACGTCCGAGTGTCATTGTACATACATTAAATATTCGGGACATTTTTTTCACACACGGTCATCTGACCCCAAACTAAGCAAAGCTTGTGATATGGCTGCCAGAGACTGATATACATACATATATAGTTTTAAATACATACTTAAATAGATAGAAACAACCAGATATAGAACAAACACAAATGTTCATCACATAAATGTTTGTCCTAGGCGGGAATCGAACCCACGCCCCCAAGCTCAGAAGGCAGGTTCACTACCAACTGGACCAACGGGCTATCAGTTGTAACAATTATATACTTCACAATGCCACATTTACTCCAATTTAGACATTATGCCGCTTGCATAGTGTTCAACGTCAGTTGTCTGCTATGTCATCGTAGCTGTGGCATCGCGTGGCGTTGTAGTCGGATTGCGGTTACCTTGTAACTAACCAAAAAGTCTGCGCAATTCGTAGTGTGCGCCGAGTTTTGGTTCGGAGATTTTTTTGGCACAATTGTGACTCTTATTATGTATTGTATCTCGATGATTAATCAAGACCTATTCAACTATAACCCACTCGAGGGCGCAAGTTGTTGCTTTAAATGCAACATTGTTTGAACTATCTATTGACCTTTTTTGCTTATAACATAGATAGTATAAACGATCTCTGACTAGTTAATTTGGTTTTTAGCATGTGCACTTTAGAATCTGACGGCACCCGTATCGGTCCTCGGCCCTGCACCAATGAATTATTTAGTACTCACATAAATTATGTGCAGTTTCGATGTCATCGAGATCGGTGAAAGAAAAGATCTTAAGGAAATCGGTATGTCCAAGAATCTACATGCACTCGGCCAGCATAGTGGATAAGGATCTATTATCTTTCTCTAATGTTTTCTTATTCTTTGTTTCTTGAGACCTGTGTCTCAGCAGAGCAAGGTAGGTTGAAGCATTTGCAGCATTGTGTAAGCAAAATAAAAATTTAAAAAAAACCCAATTTATTTTTTTATTAAATAAAATAAGAAAGAAATACTAGAAAACTGAAAAAAATATGGCAATTTAAACCGTGGAATGCAGCTAGTTTGTATTATTTTCGTCAATCCTGCAAGGTTAAAGGCTAAAACCTGGTACGGCCGTGTAACCAACGTGGGAAAGTTCGACTTTCTTCCCTCTCCAAAGGGAGGGTAAACGCCGCAACCCTAAATTATTCATACCTAAGTGTTACGTGCCTCGATTATTGATATTGAATATTAGCACTTTAGCGTTTGCATTGAGAGGTGTTTTTATTATTTGACCTTTGAACTATACCGATTAAGGTTTGAAGGAATAGGCATGATAACTAATATTTTTATTACCTCATAAAAAGCTGATCATAAATAGAGCACATCAACGAAAACAAATATAAAACTAGTTCAAAAATAAATAAGTTCAAAGTGTTTTAATTTCATGCTAGACAGAGACAGCACTATACTGAGCTATGACGTCACGCCTCAGGCACGCCATACAAATGCTATACTAACACACGCTTTCAGAGAAAGGGACAGAGTATCCCCTCTCTATCTCCACCTAAAACTTTAAACGCTCATATCTCAGAGATTAATCAGCCAATTTAACTTATTTTTTCAGTTAGTGTAATGTATTCATTTACATTCATCGCTTAGCCTGCTATTTGTAATAAATTAAACATTAGGACACATGTCTATTAAATAACATGTCAATTCTGTAGACTCCACGTAAATTTAACGTTTAATGCTCCCTCTGTAAGAAGGTATGTGTCCCAACATATCTACCTTTTTTTTACGAAGTAATTTTTTTTTTTTTTCTAAAAATATTATTTCTATATAATATTATACATACAACTGTTTGCAATCTTTAAATACCTTATTTTATTTTCTCACCTAACTGAATTAATTTTATTCTTTGAGAAAATAAAGCTCTTAAACCATATACATTGGGAACATGATAGGCTGATGGCGATGATGATAATATGAAATCTAGTACCAGTGTATATGATAATCAAACCAGCCCGCGGCAGTATTCCGCAGTTTACTGCCTCGCCTAGCAATGATGTGCAGTTTTATGTGCCCGCTACTGATGCTGCTTTTTATTTTATCTCAACTTGGCAGCAGTCTGTCAAAGGGTTTTCACCGGACATGCGATCATGAGACTTGGCTCGAGATGAGACGGTACGATTGGATCTCGAATTAGTTGGTACATGCTTATAAAGCTTAAATACTTAACTAGTCCGTAAAAAATAATGGTAATATGCTTGCCTGTTATTATGTATATTTCAGGTTAGGCTATATTATTATCATTATATAAATAAAAATAAGTAAATAAATATTAGGGACATATTTTCACACACGGTCATCTGGCCCCAAACTAAGCAAAGCTTGTGATATGGCTGCCAGAGACTGATATACATACATATATAGTTTTAAATACATACTTTAAATAGATATGAACAACCAGATACAAACACAAATGTTCATCACACAGATGTTTGTTCTAGATGGGAATCGAAGAACCCACGCCCCCAAGCTCAGAAGGCAGGCTCACTACCAACTGGACCAACGGGCTATCATTATAAGGTTCTGTAAAGTGAATCATAAATAATTAATAATTTTTTCACCTACTTGATACAACGAGCAGAAGTTAGGTTTTTTGTGTGTAATTATTTTTCCTGGTGTGAATTTGAAGTAAAATCCACTTTAAACTTTTTTATCTAAAATTTTCACGCTAACGTTGTCTGGAAGAGATCGCTCATAGCGATAAGGTTGCCAATTGTTAGACTAGTTTTAGGTCTTCTTAAATATTCTATAATGTATGCCTTTTTTGGTGAAAACAATAAAGACTTATCTATTTGTTACGTATTCACGAAAAAAGTATGAATAACAAAAACCTCACAAGAAGGACTAAACATAGAAGTAGTGCTCATCTTACATAAACATCTTACATTCTAAAATTATATGATTATTTATGGGACCGTGGTAAGGTTGTGGTAAGCTCCCGATATTTTGGCGCAGTCATATGCACCATGCTCACGGGAAGATGTTCATTCCACAACCTTACCATGGTAAATATCCCGTAAATAATCATATAACTTTAGTGAACAACCGTGATAGTTTATTTTTTTTTACATTCTTTACTCATATGCTAAAATGTTGTTACCAGAACGAAACAGATTAATTTTGTATTTTAATATACTTGGAACCTGTAAAAGGCTCCAAAGGCTACATACTTTTGACAGACGGCCTTGTACGCTTTGTTAATCACGTGACAGATTCTATGCTCTTTATTATTCTGTGATAAAACCATCTCTTTTTAAGTCACTCTTATTTAAAAATATTACCAGTTTCAATGCACTTCCACATAGTGTTGCAATTTTTATGAAGCACGGGTTCGGAGATACTGAACCCGTGGTACCCCCTGCCAGCCAGTTTACGAGCGGCGGCAGTGATAAGAATTGTTAATTTTATGGGACCGCCTGTAGACGTGTGCATCAAATTCAATGTCTGTCAGAGACGAGATAAATTATTCGTTGCATTTTGAGTACCTATCTTGTTGGTCCCCAGATGTGCTATATAGTTTTTATATTGCAAAACAGAAGTATATCTCTAAATATACTAACGGAAAACCCCTAAAAATTGGTAATTAGTTTTAAATGCTTGAATATACTTGTAATTGTAACCTCCGAGTAAGTAAGTAAGAGTTGTAAGTTTAACATGTGTGTCTCTGTGTTTGTGTACTTTGGCTGGACCTATTTTGATGAAATTTTCACGCAATCTTCTAATTAGTTTAGCAAGTGATCCTGTGAAGTAAGGTAGTGATTGGAGAAACAGTTTTTTTCGGTGTTTTCGTATTTACCCTACAAAAACCAAGAACAAGAATCGAATTCTGTACATTGGCATACTCAACATTATCATCTAAGTCAGAGTTTTGGCGCCAACGTGGAAAAAAACATGTCGGCTCGTTGGATTATTTTCCTAAACTTGTGTATTTTCGAGTGTTAATGTGTACTAAATGGTGAATTATTATTTATTAAGTGCTCGTAAACGTGCTCGAGTGTGGACAAGTGATATAACGAGGTCAAAAAATGTTTTTTTCGTGTTGTTTCCAAAACTCCATAGGAGCCTCTTGTAAATCTCCGCCACTGTACAGGGGCATGAGTTTGACTTGACCGTGACTTAATTTGCTTGACTGTGACTGTGACTATGACTTGTTTGATGCGTTTAATACTATGTAAACATGTTTAATATTACGACTAAAGGACATTGAATCCATGGTCATGAAAATTTTAACAAACAAAAAAAAACATCTAAGTCAAAGGAGGTTGCTGTCGCTAACGAGGAGGTTGCATTGTTTTCATATTTTACAGGCAGCTGATGTTATAAGGGATATAACTCAGGCTACTTTTTTCTTGGATATAAAGAGGCACAGCTAGTGCACGATAAACTGGCATGCAGTAGACGAGTAGTTCAGTTGTTCACGACCTAAGAGTGAACCGCAGTGTTTGCCGTCATCTCACCGCCAATCCGTTGATGGCCACTCGCCAGATTAAGGGTCGTCTTGCCGTGCTCTTAATCGATTGCAATTTGCTGAGCTGTATTGATTGCCTCGGGCGAGACATTCTCATATCATACGTATAAAACAGAGTTGATTAATTGATTGGGTTAGACGATTGTTTTGCGTCAAAATAAGACAAATACTCAGATCAGCGTAGGGAAACTGGTCCCTTTTGATTGTGTCAGTTGCTTTGTAAAACGGGGCTGGCATACTCGCATAGCGACTAAAGCCCCGAACAATAAATAGATTAAAAAAAAAATTAAACGACTAACCAAGCTCATTGATGACGATGGTAAAATAGAAGCTTCAGAACCTGACCCACCGGCGTAAAGTCGTAAACTTGTCAGTATTTTACAGGATTTTCCTCGGAGAGTGTGCAATAGATCTTTACAAACTAGTTCCCTATCACCTTTTAATTAGGTACTGGACGTCCAGACGAACGCGTCACCCTTACATGGTCGAAATACCATTCATTCGCACCAAGGGTTTGTCTCCTGTTCCTTAATTAGAATGACAAAACAATGGAATGCTTTTTTTTATTTAATAATAGGCTTGCGTTTTCCCGCTAACTCGCATGATGTAAAGCGATGACGCGGTCTACGGTGGGGCACGCTTGCCTAGAAGACACCGATTCACTCGTGATTTGAAGACACCCAGATTATAACCATCGGGGAACACCCATTCAGGCAGCGCATTCCACAGACTATTTCTATTCCTATTTCTTAATTAGAATGACACTCGGCTGGGCAGCGTTCGGTAAACTACGCAACGTCTTCTCGTCCAAAATACCTCAGTGCCTTAAGACGAAAGTCTTCGACCAGTGTGTGTTACCAGTGATGACATACGGCACTGAAACGTGGTCTCTCACTATGGGCCTCATAAGCAAGCTCAAAGTCGCACAACGAGCTATGGAGAGGGCTATGCTCGGGGTTTCTCTACGAGATCGAATCCGAAATGAGGAGATCCGTAGACGAACGAAAGTCACCGACATAGCCCACCGGATTAGTAAGTTGAAATGGCAGTGGGCAGGGCACATATCACGCAGAACAGATGGCCGATGGGGTCGAAAGGTTCTGGAATGGAGACCACGGACTGGCAAGCGCAGCGTAGGACGTCCACCCACAAGATGGACAGACGACCTAAAAGAGACCGCAGGGAAACGCTGGATGCAGGCCGCTTCCAACCGGCCCTTTTGGAGATCGATGGGGGAGGCCTATGTCCAGCAGTGGACGTCCTACGGCTGAAATGATGATGATGATGATGATGATGAATTAGAATGACAAAACAATGGAATGCTTTGCCTCTGTGTTTCCGCAGCATTACCATAGGTGTTCATATGTTTGTTTTAAAAATATCTTTATTTCACAGAAACATTTTATACATTGGGCATCTCTAGTGTTAATTAAGTTCTAGAGGTACCAATAAATAATACAATAATTCGTTTTCAAGCTCAACACTTATAAAAATGTATAGCTGGTGAGGTAAAAAAAAAAACTAATAAATTATACTTTACTATTATGTTTGTGATTATCAGTTAAGTTCACATTGTTATGTAACCTTTAGTATAAGTGTTACATTTTTGGCGTTATAATATTGGATAAGATGGTATCCATAGGTGGCGTTTACCATTAGGCGGTCCGCAAGCCTATTTTCCGCTATTTTTATAGATTAAAAATCACTTTTTACCAGACGCTTAGAAGACGCTGCATTTTGCAACACTGTTTTTTAACAAACGCAAATGATTGAATCAATGTTGTGTTGCAGAATACAAATTCTAATTGTTTCGGTAAGGCTTTCCATACATGAACGCAAAAAGTACCAAAGTATAAAGCTCACACATTTTACCTCTGTATAGTTCCCACTAACCCAATACTCCACTCTCCAATCCACGTGCAAACCTCCACGTGCAAATTTAATCGGTGCACGCCACAGGAAATTCAACGGCCGCCACTTTCCCGACGGTTTCCGGCGTTTTTTGCCCGCACTCGATTTCCGGGACTTAGATTCTTGCGTAATTAAAAATGCTTGTAGTTAGAGTGGTTTTAGTAAAATAGTTGCTTAGTAAATTTTATTTTTAATAGATTTGAATTTATTTACATCTAGCTGACCCGACAGACGTTGTCCTGTCTTAGAACTGTCAAGTTTATATTTATATATTTATTTCTATATATATAAAAATATATTAATAATTAATATATTATTATTATTATTTTCTCTAAGAGATACAAGTATTTATAGAGAAAAAAAATATTAATAAAATATAACTCCTTACAAAATTTTATTTTACGATCAGTCCAATCCAATGTGTCATTAGGCAGTAATTTCTCAGCTAGAACAATAACGTCCAATCAATAAATCTACTGGCAACGAAACAAAAATATTATTGTTTCTAAACTACCGTTTTCAACTTTTCATTGGTCCAATTCACGGATCGAACAAATCGTTGCACTAAATCAATCGACATATAACTAACGAGGAAACTATTCTCAGAAAACAAAGCTCGTAAATTTTTGTTACAGAGCAAATAGTCGGATATAGAGTAGGTACAAAGCACAGAATAATAAAGAGCATAAAATCCGTCACGTGATTTACAAAACGTACAAGGCCGTCTGTCAAATAGTATGTATCCTTTGGAGCCTTTTACAGGTACCTAGTACATTAAAATAATTTTCGGTTCCGTTGCCGTCCTATCAAATTATCTGTTTCGTTGTGATAACAACAATTTTAGCATAAATGAGTAAAGAATGTAACATTTTTAATTCGTTTATGCTAAATTAGCACTACTTCTATGCTTTAGTCTTTTTAGGGTACCGTACCTGAAAAGGAAAAAACGGAACCCTTATAGGATCACTTTGTTGTCCGTCTGTCAAGACCTTTTTTCTCAAGAACGCGTAAAGATATCAAGTTGAAATTTACATCAAATACTTAAATTTACGGTTTCTTTCAGCTGTAAAAAAATAAAACTTGTTAGTTTACGCGATCAAAAGATATGACCGTTTATGTCACATATTTTGCGATTTCGCAGGGTAATCAAAACCTTTAGAGTACTTCCCGTTGACCTAGCATCATGAAATTTGGCAAGAAGTAAGGTCTCACAGCACATATAAAGGAATAAATCTGAAAGTCATAAAATTTAAGTTTTTTTTTTAATAATTGTTTTGCTATTACAAACTTAAATTTTGTACTTGGAATGTATGGAATACCCTTATTGTCCACTACAAAGTTAAGTTTGTCTTTCAAAATTTTAACTTTTTTGTTTGTTTGCGAGTCCTACTCGTACTTGTCTGAGGTACAAAGACAAAAAGGAAAAATATGATATATATAAGAAAAATAATGAAATAGTGAAAAACTAAAAAAATGCGGGTAAGATTCAGCGAGTGATAATAATTTGACTGAAAAGTTTTTGTAAGAGAATAAAATTCTGCTAGACGTTTCTTTTTCTGTACTCGTTGGAGTAATCGTTCAATTTAAATCGTTACGACACTGATTTTGACTACCATGTTAGTCCAGTTGGTAGTGAAGTGTGAACCTGCTGCTTTCTGCGCTTGGGGGTGTGGGTTTGATTCCCACTGTTTACGAGGCTTCCTCGGATGTCTACTTACTACTCGGTTTGTAAATAATACCGAGATATAATTGTGGAGAAATTCTGTTTTTAATAATTCGAGTTTAACTGGCATACCTAAATATTGAACATAACGTTTGCGCGTTTTAACAGCGAACAGCGCCATCTATTGCATTATTTGCATTTGATTTATATTTACATTCAACACCCACCTAGGACAAACATTCATGTGATGAACATTTGTGTTTGTTCTTATCTGGGTGTTGTATCTAAAAAAGTATGTATATCAGTATCTAGCAGCTAAAAAGCTTTGCTTAGTTTGGGGTCAGATGACCGTGTGTATCGCGAATATTTATTTATTTATTATTAACAGAGTTGAGTTCACATAATTGAGTTAAGTTCACAGAATTGAGTTAAGTTCACAGAATTGAGTTAAGTTCACAAAGTCTATATTTGTCGACGATAATTTGTGTATCGTTAATCCAATCTTCGTTATTTGGTTAAGTAGTTTATTTCCATACACAATGTTTTAATATGAACTAAATCGGTTTAAAAGTTGCGAATATAAGGCTTCGTAAGACCACAATTCGGGACAAACAACTAGTATACAATTTGGACGCTCTTTTGTAAACATAAAAACGAAAAATCCTACGCAACAAACTGGAATTTTTACACAAAAAAAATATCTATTTTAATCCACCTCGAATAAAAATAAATTCAAATTAACTTGACAAAATCCCTTTGTGTTTACATAAAAACACTGTTTTGAAAGCTCTTGCGTTAAAATATAGGCTGTGTACACACGAGTTATTTCCATGACGTCATCTGCACGGCTATCGGGTCCCACATAATGTGTACCCAGCTTTCGAGTGATATGATCTGAAACCGCTGGAATGAATTGTATTTGTAAATGTTTATGTTTTACTACATTATGTAGCCTTATCGCTGTTGATTTAGTCAAATTTGGTTAAAAAAATTCGGTACCTTAGGGAATGTCCACGCGAGTAAAACCCTGGGGCGCAGCTAGTTTCAAATGATTTAAAATATTTCGGAGTCAATTTCAGTAAGTACGTATATCAAATCTGCAGCTTCAAAAATTCAAATCAAAGTTGAAGCCTCCAAATCGGTCATTCAGCATTTTCGTCTGGAATTGAATCCGTCGCCAATACTTCCGTTCCCACTGCCACAGAACAGATATCAGTCCCCCACTAGTCCCACTAGTGCATCCTGAGCCAACTTTCTCCGATGCTGCGCGAAATCCCTCTATGGTTGCTGCGAAGCGACAGATATGACTGGCTCGCCTAGAAATAGGTAAAGTCCGCATTTGAATATTTGATCTGTAACTTGAAAATAAGTTTTGAAACGTGCGATGTACCGGGGTATATCTCTAGACGATGGAAATATTCAAGGAGTGTACTCATGATTATAAAAAACTTTCAACAATCCTCTAATTGTACGTATCTGGAGTTTTAATGCGAGTCGGGCTCACGCACTGAGAGTTCCGTAGCACCACAAAATTCAATAACTAAATTACCAGTTATAACTTGGTAATGAACAGAAATTTGTCACTGACTTGCACTTGGCCTTTATTTATTGTTATACTCTAGAGTGTGTACTATAATCATGCCAAGTTTGATGCTTGTACGTATTACCGTTTTCCCATTAGAGTTAATACAAAAATACGTTAAAAAATACAGTTTTATCCCTTTTTGGCTTTTTTAATATTTCTTAGTTAATCCACCGTAACATTACATATTTTGTGAAAATTTCAACTGGCTACACTAACGGTTCAAAAATTAGGTCTGTTTAAAGGTAGACAGACAGACGGACAGACAGACAGACATCTTAGGCTAAGTAATAGGAACCCGTTTTTACCCTTTGGGTACGGAATTCTAAAATGAAGCCTTAATATTTACAAGTTATCCATAAAACTATTACTACTAAAAATATAATATATACAGAGAAAGTAAGAAACTAAGAAACTTAAAAAAATAGCTATCTCCATCTCCATCTATCTGCTTCTCAAACTCCATCTTCGGCATTGTTGTCGGAAAGCCGAAACTCTCTCGCGTACTCTAGCACGACAGTTTTCCTCCTTGACATCCCATTCTAGTAAAACTGTTAAACAACAAATAAATCTCAATTTATTAAAACATGGTCAGACTTTAAAAGCTTCATAAACGCTGGTTTAAAAAAACAATCCTAAAATCGATAACCGTTACAAAACCAAATATAGCAAAGCTACAGCTAGAGTTTATGCTTGCTCAGTATTATAATACACAGCAAAAATAAATTTACAATTAAAATCCATTTACTGAAAATTCACGCCGGCGTTTACGTTTATTCGTTTATTTTCAAACACATCAATTTCGCGGACAGTTATCGGATAACCGGTGAAAAAAACGCATGAATTTCGAACTCGGAGCCCCTATCTCCAGCGGTAGACGAATCTGCCCCGGGCAGGACAACACTACTGGGCGAAACAGTAAAGATACTTCGTATATTGCCATCATCATCATCATCATCCTGAAGCCATCCACTGCTAGTGAGAACTAGATGAACCGACAGCAACGTGAGAATCGCGGGCATCCAGTGGACGCAGATGACAGGCTGTTGTTCAGTATAGAGGTCTAAAGGGGAGGCCTATGTTCAGCAGTGGACGTCTTAGGACTGATGATGATGATGATGATGACATCGTGAGAGTTGCGGAGGCTTACCTACGCTGCGTATGTAGTATATTTATGTATAGTATTAATAATGGCTATTGTCGTGTTCTGTTGTATAATTTGTTATCAAGATATTTCCAGAATGACCATAAAAAAGACTTCAACTTGATACTAAATGAGGATAGCGGAATCGTTCACCATCATGATAATTACATGAGTGAGGAAACCGCGGTCTAATAAAAATATATACTAACGATGCTCAAGCAGTTTTTGGCAGCAAAGTTTAATAGGAATTTGCATTTGTCAAGGTGTTTTTTTTTTGACAAAACAATCAGGCTCTATTTCGTATATTTATTATATTGTAAATAGGCTTGAGCTTGGCTGCCAACTCGCCTGATGTAAACAAATAAGAAATGTTTTTTTTTTTTTTTTTAATGTTATACATCATTAGACCTCTCAGTTATTATAATGAAATAGAAATGAATAAATATGAATGAAAAAGAAGAAAGAAAGATAATGAATAAGAATGAAGATGTGGATATATTGATGTTTTTTTTAAATAAATAATAGGCTTGCATTTGACCACCATCACACCTGATGTTAAGCGATGATGCGGTGCATGCATGCTTGCCTAGAAGAAACCGATTCAATCGTGATTTGAAGACACCCAGATTGTAACCATCGGGGAACACCCATTCAGGTAGCACATTCGACACACTAGCAGTACAATTACAGTAGGTACAATTAAATAACTCAAGAACTCCTACTGTTATTAGTAAGTGTGGAAACCACCGACATTAATTACTTTTTATTGGTAGCGCCACTATTTGTACGTACTTTCACTGCGGGATGAAAGGTAAATATTTTTTCAATGTCTGAAAACTTTCTCAATGAAAAGGATTCATGTCAAACGTTTTAGTTTTCGCACTGGGGCCTTACGCCTAGCAACTTAAAGCAATCCAGTTTAAGGGATGAAAAAATATTGCGCGACCAGAAACCGTATCTAGACGCGTTAAGGTTCACGTTCGCATGATTTTCCGAACTGCGCGGTTTTAACGTTAGTTTGATACCTCGTAAGGAGTTGGCCGTTAAGCCCATGGTTGTTATTACAAAAATATATAATGTTGTTTTTATTATATTTTTTATTTATTTATTAACCTTTTTTTACTAGAAAGTGTCCTAATTTATTAAACATGAAGATAATTTTTAGAAAAAAAAAGATCCGACTTCATGGCTATATCTTCATTTACAAACAACTGAAAAACAAAACATACAAAATAACTGATTATAAATATGTATATAAGTAAGTAATATATGTATTAATAATTTCGTTGATTGTCCTTTAATGCTCATTGCTTTGAAGTTATTTAAATATTATTTTCTACTTTTTAGTTTCAGTTTGTAAATGAAGGTATAGTCATGAAGTCGGTTCTTTTTTTTCTAAAAATTATCTTTATTTTTAAATTTTTAGTGGGATTTATTCCGCAGAGATAAATAAGTGCGTGTCGGGCTCGCGCACTGAGCGTGCTCGCGTACGTTCCGTACCACCACAAAATACAAAAAGTGCAAAAAGACATCACGTCCAGGTGCCATCACCCGTCACCAAGGATGGTATATATACCCTAATAACTTCCTTGCCCCATTATTTATTACCTACTGTTATACTTTAGAGTGTGTACTTATAATCATGCCAAGTTTGATGCTTGTATATGCTTGTACCTACATATTGCCGTTTTTACATTAGACCAATTAGAAAAATACGTAAAAAATACGTTTGTTGTAGGGCCACTTTTAGTTTTTACTTTTTGACTTTATTATTATTTGTTAAGTTAATACGCTGTAATTTACAAGTTCTGTAAAAAAACTGGCCATCTATTACGGTTCAAAAGACAGCCGGTAAAGGGTAGGACAGACATCACATGCAGATAGCGTAGGCTCAGTTAACCCGTAGGTCCCGTTTTTACCCTTTGAATACGGAACCCTAAAAAGTAATAATAAACCCTAATAAGGGTCCAAAACTCCATAGAAGCCTCTTGTAAAGCCTTCACCACTTTACTGGTGCATGAGTTTGACTTGACCGTGCATGATTAGCTCTGCTCGACTGGCTTGTTTGACGCTATTGAACACTACATAAAATATTTAATACTAAATACACGACACTATTTAATATTACGACTCAAATACTCTGTATCCATGGTCATGAAAAATTTAACGAAAAACAACAGGACATGGTCGTCATGGAGACACTTCTTTGTTTTTTGAAGTCTGTTCCTCTATGTTTGCTGTTTTTAGTTGACAGCGTCGCTTGTGGAGAACAAATTATGAAATGTTATTAGTTCCAATGTTGCCCACCTTAACAGCTAAGTTGGTGGCACTGTACAATGTTTACAATGTACTTTGAATTTGTAGATTTTTCAAAAAGCACTGATCAATGTCGATAAAAAAAATATGGGACCACCTATGAGATATGACCTACCAACCAAAAAAAGAATCATCAAAAACAATTCTAAATTGGCGGAGTAATCGCGTAACAAACATACAAAAAAAAAAAAAAAAAAAAAAACATACAGTCGAATTGATAACCTCCTCTTTTTCGAAGTCGGTTAAAAATACAAGCTAACAAGTATTCATATTCATATTCATATTCATATTTCGTTTATTGCGTATAATATGGGTACACAGGAGATGGAAAAATTACAGTAAAAGAGCGCCATAATCGACCTTTCGGCATGCAAACAAATTTAAGGAGCTAAGGAAAAATAAACTAACAATGAAAAATTATTATCACATTACACATTATCAAATTAACTTCAACTACAACTCACATTTTAATGGCCGTTGTCAAATTATACAAGTCAACACAAAATACAATTATATAAGATTTGGTCAGAAATAAATGTCAAGTCTAGAATAAGTAGGTAGGTATGTCAACATATATTAAAATTTATCATTCAAGTACTCGTCAACATCGTAATATGCTTTGTCTTGAAGAAAACATTTAACTTTGTGTTTAAAAATGTGGGTAAGTTGTATGTCAACAATACATTTTGGTAAATGATTATAAATCATAGGTAGCATACACACTACACTATTATTTAGTAATGCTGTCTGATTCATGGGAATATTGACTTTTTGTGACAAGTGTTTAATTGTTTTTGTGTTGAAGTTATGCAATAGAATTTTCCTAGCAATTTGTCTTATTTTTCTTACTCTAAAATAATTAAGTTCCATCAAGCCTTTCTCAAGTCCTCAGGCCAGGAGTTTGCGCTTCCAAACGAACAGAATTTAATTTTTATTTAAATAGAATATTTTAATGGCAGTTCCCCGCTGTTTTGCCCGCAATCTTACAGAAACCGTGATTTTTTCGGGATAAAATGTTATAATATACCTACATACCAAGCTTAATTGCATACACACATATACTAGGCTTCGCGGAAAGGTTATACTAAGCCGAAAAAGGTCCATAGTACTCATCATTATGAACAACTTTTGCCATGAAAGCAGCTCTGAAATCGCAAAAAAACAGCTTCCATAGAAAACAAGCTCTTAGATTCCACTTTTATTATACGAACTGCTAGTTTGTGGAATGCGCTCCCTGAATGGGTGTTCTCGATATCTGGGACTGTTACAATCTGGGTGTCTTCAAATCACGAGTGAATCAGTTTCTTATAGGCAAGCGTGCTCCACCGTAGACCGCCTCATCGCTTAACATCAGGTGAGTTAACGGTCAAACGCAAACCTATTATAAAAAAATAATCTCTAGGACGGCCTGTCCAGCAGTGGACGATTAATGGCTGCTGATGTGATTTAAACTCGACAAAATGTATGAAACAGCTGATTTTTTTTCGCAATTTCATGCTTGTTTTCATAGTAAAAGTTGTTCTTAATAATGGATACTATGAGCCCCTTTTGGCTTAGTGCACCCTCTCCGCGTAACCCAGTATACAAACTTTGGTGTGTTATTTGTGTGATTCGCAACATGTAACACCGAGATAAATTGTAAACAATAGAGATTATGCTCTCCTACAATAATCCACATTGTCTTAACTCTCCTTTCTAAAAATACATTTTCCTGGTAAGTTTAATAGAGTGCTCTATATACCGTGGTAGAGATGTAGAGCACAAAGGGGCATGTTGCCCGTCAGCGGGTTTCCGAGCTGTAACATGTGTGACTCACTGCTCACAATACTGCTGGATAATACTGTTTTTGCCTATGTTTCACTCAAGGACTTTACATCAATGGTTCCACAGATATTTTTTTGGATGTCTTATCTAAATTGTAGCTAATATGCTAATATATACAAAGCGATGTGTGTATGCATCGCCTTATGGACTCCGAAACTGTTAGACCGATTTTGATGAAATTTTCAGACAGTCTTCAGATTAGCCCAGAGAGCTGTGATCCTGTGAAGTTTGGTAGCGATTGGATCAAAAGTTTGTTAGTGTTTTACCACAGATGTTTTACTGTGGTGTTTTAATATTTTTACAACACATTTGCTCAAAAAGTGCACTTACGAAGCGTGTATACATCGTTCGAAAGTTAAACATTACGGATCATACAACGGAGCGTGCGGTAATGAATTTGTCCGCACGCTCAGATGTATAGCACCGTGCGTGTGATTTACGGTATTTTTTTAATTTCCATCATAATTACATAAGAATTCCACAAAAGAGTTTCATATTACGAGAATAAATAAGCTGAATGATCAAACCTCCTTGGAAGCGCTTTTGCTCAATACGTTTGTCTCAGTTTAATACTAAAGAGAAAATGAGACGAAAGATGTAGTTCTAATTTTCACCACGTGATAGTGGCGCTATTTGCATGTTCGCGCCATTTTCTTATTATATTATAGAAACTATTGTTGTGACTGATATTAAGTTATAAACAAAAATTGTTTCATTTGTAGCCTTTTTTTCTCGCAAATGTGTTGTAAAACGTTGTATGGCACACGTGCGGATTGGATATTACAAACTCGTGACTATGGTAAGCCCTCGACTTTGTCTCGGGCTTACATTCGTCTACTCGTTTGTAATAACCAACTTTCCGCACTTGTATCATAAATAACTATTCCTACAAAAAAGTCTGTACCAAAGATCTTGTCTATACATATACATTGACATATCAATATTACATCATAGAAAACAAAACAAAATTCATCTAAGTCAAAGGAGGTTGCTTCCTCTACCAAGGAGGTTGCTTAAAGAGTTTTATAATGCGGGTGAAACTGCCGGGCGCAGTTAGTAAGCTACTTAAATGTAGCCGCTGTAAGGATGCGTTTGACAGTTTCTGTAATATTGTAAATAGCTGAACGAAGACAGTAACTCCTGATGATTTTTGATAGCAATTTTTTTTATTACGAGTTTTCGGTTTCTTCTATTTATGCGTGCTCCATTGTAGACCGCATCATCGCTTAAAATTAGGCGAGGTGGCGGTAAAAAGCAAGAATAACATTTAATTTCTAAAAAATCTATTTGAACGTGTCATTTTAGTTGGCATTTTAATAGAATATTGGCTATATTCTATTCTATTTAGCTAGACTTTTTTGAAATTTTAGGTCTGATCGGTAGCAAGTGCGTTTTGGAATCTGATGGTACCCGGTTTGATCCTCGGCCCAAGTCCTTGATAAGACCAATGACTTATATAGTATATTAAATAAATTATGTGCGGTTTCGATGTCATCGCTTAAAAACGGTGAAGGAAAACATTGTTAGTAAACTGGTATGTCCAATAATCTCAAAACAGTTCAAAGACATATAATTATGACACCCACAAACATGCACTGGGCCAGCATGGTGGATTAAGGCCCATCATTTCTCCCTGTATGTTTTAAAACTGTTGTCAGAGCCACCGGAGAGTAGGCAGCAGCATCCTATTAGTACACGGTGGACGTACTACGATCCCCAATCTGCCTGCCAAGCGTGGGGATTATGGCAACACCCCTCTCTAAGAGGGATGCCATTTTTCAGCAGTGGACATTTAATGCCTGATTATGGTCTCTCTATGAGAGAAGGATTATGTCCCAGCAGTGGGAACACGAGAGGCTGATATTGGCGTCAATTCTGTTCTCTAAACTAAACTAATCTGACAGGACTAAAATTATCAGCGTATCTTTTTATTTCAGTATGTCAAAAAAGGATAGCAACCATTTTAGAGCTGTCAAATTTAGTTTAGTTTAGAGAATGGTACATCAGAATCGACGTCATTGTATAGTACAACTGTTCGCTATTTTCAACGTCCGTGTGTGAGATAATACAAGAGCTGCGTCGCCGGCGGCGCTACTAAGCCTGCTTTAATAATGCGGACATTCGACTCATAAGCTTCTGTTCCCGCCCCGTTACTGTCTTGTTTCTATTGACGTGAATAGCAGCCTTGCCAGCCTCGGGAAACTTGGGGAGGGCCGCTAGCCCATGTAGCTACAGTTGGGGATATAACTTGCCATACAGTACAATACACAGTAAAAATTAGCTACAGTAACTATTCATTATTCAAGACAAATTCTGTGTTGATCCAGGTTTTAAGCTACCTTCGCGACAAATTTTATCCAAAATCGTTCATCTAATACGGTGTTGTGATTTTTCCAGTGATGGCATACGGCACTGAAACGTGGTCTTTCACTATAGGCCTCATAAACAAGCTCAAAGTCGCACAACGAGCTATGGAGAGGGCTATGCTCGGGGCTTCTCTACGAGATCGAATCAGAAATTAGGAGATCCGTAGACGCACGAAAGTCACCGACATAGCCCACCGGATTAGCAAGTTGAAGTGGCAGTGGGCCGGGCACATATCACGCAGAACAGATGGCTGATGGGGCCGAAAGGTTCTGGAATGGAGACCACGACCGGTAAGCGTAGCGTAGGACGTCCACCCACAAGATGGACAGACGATCTAAAAGAGACCGCAGGGAAACGCAAATGCAGGCCGCGTCCAACCGGCCCTTTTGGAGATCGATGCGGGAGGCCTATGTCCAGCAGTGGACGTCCTATGACTGAAATAATGATGATAATGAATACGGTGTTGAGTGGAAACAAAGGTCACACATACTCACAAACATTCGTATCTATAATTCAAATTCAAATTATTTATTTGTCAGAACATGGTAGGTACACATACATATAAAGTACCATACATGGTCGTAAGAATGGAGACGTATCTCATGTCCTTGCCTGTTACAGCGTACAAATGTTAGTTTTTTATATATTTTTATTAGTTTTAATAATATTAGCATGATGTAAATGCAAAGTGTGTGGGGGTCTGTGTGTGAGTGTTTGAAGACTGTGTTTATTCCACTCAACTCCACAACAGTCGAATGGAACTGAAAAAAAAAGTGGACCGTTTTCTTGGATTCTGGATTATCTGCTAGTTTATTCTACAACGCTCTCTTTTAGCGCTTTATACATTTCCGTTGTTGCTTTCTAAATCCAAGACAAGTTGCGCAAACATTACACACCAAGTTGCGACGGGCGTGGGTCGGACTTGCGACGTAATTGCATTGCCTGTCCGTTGCCACTGCCACTTACCAGCCACGACGTAGATGCTGCTACACCGTAGACCTTGCTACAGTGTAGATACAGTTACGCAGTTGCTACAATGTTGACTTTGCTAAGCCGTAGACCTCGCTACGCCAAAGTATGTACTTTGGATGGTGTTTGTGTACAACTTGAAGACAATTTAGGATACGATCTATCTGGAACATGCTGTAGGTTTGATATTGGTTGAACTTGTAACATTGTAGATTGTTACACATTGTGAAAACAATCAACAATTTCAATAATTGTCTTGCTATGTCTGAGGCCGCCGGGTGGCCTAAAAACATCGACTCCACTGATTTATCCACATGACTTAAGCAATTGTGCAGCATTAGTTTTATCCAACTACACTGAATAGCGATCCTATGATTCCTATTACTGTGACCTTCGGACTTCTCTTGCATATGTCGATCAGCATCTTGCATTTTTGGTTCATCATATGGATATGATGAATTTAAGTTCATTTTGTTTGCTATAAACAGAACATGACGAAATCTCAGTTCAAGGCCAACTATTAGTTATAGGCAAGCGTAATGCTTACCATCAAGCATACGACTAGCTCGTATCGTCACTCAGCTCTATCTATCTTCTATCTATATACATAAAAATGTATCCTTGGTCACGCCATAATTTGAGAACGACTTTACTGATTACATTCATCTTTTTTTATTAAAGTATTCTAATACTTTTTAGAAGGTTCTTA
This sequence comes from Agriopis aurantiaria, assembly GCA_914767915.1. NCBI lineage: Eukaryota > Metazoa > Arthropoda > Insecta > Lepidoptera > Geometridae > Agriopis > Agriopis aurantiaria. Next base: position 17,778,692 of record OU611988.1, read on the forward strand.
TGGAAAGAAAAATTAAGAAAATTGCGCCGAAAAATGGAAAATTTTAGAAAACTTAGAGACGATTTCACCTTCTCGCTTTTGACAGTTCTAAGACAAGAAAACGCCTGTCGGTCAGCTAGTCTATATATGTATATATATACTAGCGATCCGCCCCAGCTTCGCACGGGTATAGATTATAGCCTATGTCACCCGGGGATAGTGTAGCTTCCCAACAGCGAAAGAATTTTTCAAATCGGTTCAGTAGTTTCGGAGCCTATTCAATGCAAACAAACAAACAAACAATCAAATCTTTCCTCTTTATAATATTAGTATAGATAAAAATTTATCCCTATTTACCTTGGTCACGCCATAACTTATGAGAACGACTTTACCGAATTCATTCATCTTTTTTTTAGGGTTCCTCAAAGGAAAAAACGGAAGCCTTATAGGATCACTTCGTTGTCCGTCTGTCTGTCTGTCTGTCCGTCTGTCAAGACCCTTTTTCTCAAGAACACGTAAAGGTAGCAAGTTGAAATTTATACTAAATACTTAAGTCTACGGTTTCTTTCGGCTGTAAAAAAATTAAAGTTGTAAGTCAAAGCAACCAAAAGATATGAACGTTTATGTCGTATATTTTGCGATTTCACAGGGGAATCAAAACCTATAGGGTACTTCCCGTTGACCTAGAATCATGAAATTTGGCAAGAGGCAAGGTCTTATAGTACATATCATGCATGGCCTCTTTGTCTCTAGCTAATTATTAACTCTGTTAATTAAGACCGTTAGTTTCTCTAAGATAATAAAAATAAATAAATAAATATATAGGAATAAAACCGAAAGTTATAAATTTGAAGTTATATCATTTAAAAATTATTATTTTGCTATTACAAACTTACATTTTGTAGTTGGAATGTATGGAAGAACCTTATTGTCAACTACAAACTTAAGTTTGTCTTTCAATATTTTAACTTCAGCTAGTTTTTTTTTTGTCTCGCGCTCTGAGGGTTCCGTCTAACGGAACCCTCAGAGCACGAGTCCTACTCGTACTTGTCCGGTTTTTTTTTTATATCGCAATTCTTAATAGAAAGTTCTTACGGTAAGAAAAATAAAGAATAATGCGCAGAAAATTGGAAAATTTCAGAAAACTTAATGATTTTAATTTTTCAGCTTTTAGCGCGTTTGACAGTTCTAAGACACCATCTGTAGGGTCAGCATTTTTTTATAGAACTCCATCTTAAGCTAATCCGCAAGTTTCTCCTCTTAGTGCACTCCTTCCATTTCAAATAAGCAGACACCTCGAAAGCTTTGAATGAATATGACTGACCCCAGTCCCAGTTGAGCCCAGTGATTTCTCGCGGAAAAGATGTGAGATACTGCCATAGAGGCTGTCAAGCAATCAACAAAGTTGTAGTCAAATACATTCATAACATTAGGTGATATGTATGAACCTGCCGATGTCATCAGCAACAGCGCACTGCGATCCATAATAAGTGATATTTGTCTTAAACACCGTCAGATTAAAGACATAGAAAAGTCGACGACTTTTTATTTAATAATAGGCTTGCGTTTGACCGCCAGCTCACCTGATGTTAACTATCGGGGAACACCCATTCAGGCAGCGCATTCCACTGACTAGCAGTTCGCACAGTAAAAACGTGTGCCTGTTACTGAAAAATCTATGGCAATATTTCAAAACACCATACCATTGAAAAGAAATCCGATCGAGTGTAAGCAGTGTCTCGACACGACATTTTGCACGCGATCCAACTTTCTCTCAAACTTTGTTTTTGGCAAGCGCTGCACAAACTCATGCCTTAATGTCTGAGGCACACTGAGAGCACCGTATCTAGTACAATACATACATTGCAGCAATGCGCGTTTTGACTACTATTATTCCCTAAATTACTATCGTGATAAGCATTTAAAGTTTAACAATTTAGTTTAGTAAAACAATCCAAGTGCGAGTCAGGCTCGCTCACTGAGAGTTCCGCACCACCATATAAATTGTTAACTACAAAAGTATTAAAAAATTGCAAATAGACAACATTACACCCAGGCGGTCACCCATCCAATTACCAACCGCGCCCGAAGTTGCTTATCTTTGGTTAACAGAAATTTGTCACTGACTCGCACTTGACCAGTATTCATTTGTGTATGTATGGTAAAATCATTAAGTAAAAACATTTAGTTGTTACTTTTTTATTATTTCTTAGTTAATCCGCCGTAACATTACATATTCTATGAAAATGTTAACTGGCTATCTATTACAGTTTAGAACATACAGCTGCTAAAAATTAGTACAGACAGACAGCGTTGGCTTGGTAATAGAGTCCCGTTAACATCTTTTGGTACAGAACCCTTAAAAACTCTGAATTCACGTTTATGTAATTTGCTAAAAACCATTCCAGATTCCAGACTCGATATAGAGATAAAAAATACTTAATCATCATCATTCTTATTATTTAGTATTTTTATAATCCAAACTCAACAAAAAACGATGCTAGCGCTACTCAGACTGTTGTCAATCCTCTTACATGGGACCAGGTACAAACCGTTCCACTACCGACACGCTCTTGGTGTGACAATACCTTTAGGCAGGCCATATCATCTCCAAACTCTCGTCCAAGTTGTGCAGCCCACACGCCCGTGTATCATCACAGCTGCCGCCCCCCAACTCTCGATCCAAGCTCTTTTTAATTAATACCACTTCGAACACTAGCCCGAAAGAATGCTTCAACTCATTAAAAGTTTTAATAGCATTTGACTTTGCGAGCCGAATGGCAACAAATTTCTGTACGTCAGAAGTTTTCAGTGTTCGTACAAAGAAATAGTGTGAGTTTAAGTTTGGAGTTGCGAGTTTTTGGAGTTTTTATTTCAAGTCCATTTGTATAAGTCAATCTACCAGACTGATTTATAGTGATTGGGGTTAACAGCGTACTCTGCAGTTTAAATTCCAGTTTCTAATCCATTCTTTGAAGAAGCTGAAAGGATTGTGCTTCTATCGTATTGTTTTATCATTGACAGGCTAGGCGTTTGACCACAGCTTACTTAATTTTTTAAACTTTTTTATTCTTATAATTTAAATGTTACATTTCATGTTAGCAAATTGTCTTAAAACCTATATATGTTAAATTTAACTGGATAACTAGTTTAGCCAGATTAGCAAGTGGAAGTGGCAGTGGACACATAGCACGCAGAACAGATGGCCGGTGGGGCTGAAAGGTTCTCGAACGGAGATCACGGACCGGTAAGCGCAGCGTAGGACGTCCACCCACAAGATGGACAAGCGACCTAAAAGAGACCGCAGGGAAACGCTAGATGCAGGCCGCTTCAACCGGCCTTTTTGGAGATCGATGGGGAAGGCATAACTATGTCCAGCAGTGGACATCCTACGACTGAAATGATGATGATGATGACTCGTTCTCGGTACTTACTAATACCAAAAAAGTGGTTTAACGCGAATTGTTTGCCCTGAACTAAGACTTCGCAAACATCATTATCTTCGCAATGTTTCAACTGATTTTTTCTCATCATTTCAGCTTATCATGGTCTCACTACTGGGATACAGAGACTCAGAAATGAGCTATTTCTTAGTAACTATGACATGGATTTCTTCAATAGGGCTGTTAATAGTGTCTTCAAAGGTCAGCAACGTATCTGTGATACCTCTGGTATTCCAGGTATCCATAAGTAATCTGTCAAAACAATCAATACCAAATAGAAGCACTAACACAAACATAATTCTCGGACCACATTGAAACCAACAACATCATCAATCGATACATTTACACGGCACAAGTAAAACACAACAGCACGTACAAGTGAACCCCTTAGCCCCTGAATCTCATTTATGTACAACAGATACCTTTAAATCGAAAACCAATTATGGAAAAACTGCGCACATGTGTGCACGCACGTCGCGATGTATCGCACGCACACTTGTGAAGCGGGTGCAGTGTCACGAGATGTAGAGGTGATGGAAGAGTCAATCCTAACAAATTTTATACATGTGTAAATGTGCTTGTTTGCTGGTTTGTTTGTCCTTCCTACACACAGCAATAGGACGACAGGACGATGTGATTTTTTGCAGTTTAAAGAGCCGAAACATAGGATAATTTTTTGTCCTGTTTTTTTTTAAAGGTTTCTTAGATTCTGACCACATGACTGTGTGAAACCTCGGTTGTACACCTGGTAGTCTATAAAGTGAAACTTAATGACGTAGACACAGTTTTCACAATGGATTTATGGTTGATCGACATTACATACTTTACGAAGCATGAACGCATGAACGTTTCCTTCAAAGCAATTTTATTTTTAGTATCTTTGACTGAGCGAAAATAAATATCAGATTCTAATGCGACAAGTCAGCGTTTCTATTTATGTTTATATATTTGTTTTTATTACTTCGATATCATTCATCCGATTGTCACGAAATTTTGCAGTCAATTAGTTTTTTTTTATATAAAACAGATCTACGTTTCGCCATTAACTCGCCTGATGGTAAGATAATTTCAATAAAATAAAAAAATATAAAATATGGGAAGAATCGGCAAGGGTTTGCCAAGATAAAGGAGTCCCGAGAACTAAGTTTGGGGCGAACTACAATTTTTTTGCATGATTCTTATCATAAAAGGTCGCAAGCGTGTCCCACATCATTTGCCTTTGCGCACTGTGCGTCCCTTTGTTAATAACGTTTTTTTTTAGCTTATTTATTTTTCTACGTTTGGCCACCAACTCACCTGATGGTAAGCAACAGTGTGTCCGAGGATGGATCACGTGAAATTACAATAAGGTCGAAATTGCCGCTTCGACCACTTTCGTAACCATAGTTTCGTAACTAGTTACGATCAAAGTGAAATTATGTTTTGTTCGATACCAGTTACGAATAAAGACTTATAACTGTGTATGAAATCAGCCGCTATATAACTGCTAAAAATCCGTGTGTGAAAATGTTCGTCAACGCAACTGAAATATGATCTTTAATCATTGATTAATATACATTTCTAAGTAAGGCCGTAAACCGTGAACATAAATATTCTATTCGTAACTTTCTTATAATAATTTCTAATGTTTGCTTCAGAATTCGCAAGTAAAAGAGCACTTGCTATCCACAAATGAAACAGTAATCAAATGACTAGGAATATTTAACGACGAATTAAAACAGAAACAAGACATTTTGCTTTCAAATTCAAATCAGTCTCGAGTCCGCGTTGATTGAAGATAACTCGTCTCGTTAAAAGTTTCTTGAATAATTCAGTTTCGATTGTGGTCCGCAGTCTGTCTTCGAAATTGTATCTGGAATTTAATATCAAAGAAGTCGCTGTTACAAAGTTCCGAAGATCATAGTAAAAGGATGATTATTTACGGGATATTTACCGTGGTAAGGTTGTGGAATGAGCTCCCGATATTTTGGCGCAGTTACATGCATCATGTTCACGGGAAGACTCCACGCGTAAATAGTCATATAGTGATAGCCGTGATAGTTTAAAACAGTATCATAGTAAAATGGTTTTAAATTATTATAAGACCGGCTTGCACTCACGATGATGTTTTATCGGTCGAGACGATCGACCGGAAGATCGATCCCTGAGGAAGGGGGGGCTCTATAAATGGCTCCGAAACCGGTCGATCGTCTCGACCGAGAAAACATCATAGTGAGTGCAAGCCGGTCTTATAATAATTTATAGTGAATCCTCACGCGAGTTTTAATAAGATGGTTTCGTCTCAATTTCTAATAGAGTAAGTATAGTAACTGGCAAACCTCTTGAGCAGCGTAGTACACTCGCGCACACTCTTGCAGTCGAAATTCTTTTGAATCTTCTTCGGTCCGCCAAATATATTTTCCGCCATTTGCACCTGAATAATCGCTTGAAAGCCATTGACATATGGGTTCAAAAACAAATTCAAATTCATATTATTTATTTGTCAGAACATGGTAGGCACACATACATAATTATAAAGTCGTAAGAATGGAGACGTATCTCATGTCATTGCCTGTTACAGCGTACAAAAAATGTTAGTTTTTTAGTTTTTGTTAGAGTAAAAAAAACGAAATTATGTCTATGTTAGAATATTTTTAAAATTATAGTTATGTTTGATCATATACGTCGACAACATTGTGAGAGACGCGGGCATCCAGTGAACGTAGATGGTAGGCTGTTGTTCAGTGAGAAAATCTAAGGGGAAAGCCTATGTTCAGCAGTAGTCGTCTTCTGACTGATGTAATGAGCTCTTCTCTAAATAGGGCGATATTTTTTTTCGAAGTACGTAGCATACATCGTCAGTAACTTTAAGCTAAAATAAAGAACTAAGACTTATTTTGTATCTGCTTATAGTTCCTCGTAAAGAGTTTTAATATAAGTTTAGATGTAAACTCTTTCGTTATAAAATCTGTTGTCATGGTTTGCCGCCATTTTAGTTGGTATGTAATAACTTTAAAAAAAGTTAAAAAAATAACTGGAACGCTTTTTAAAAATGTGTCATATCCAGTAGCCCGAAGTCCTACATATAGAACGTTTAATTAACAGGAGTGACAGCGACGGCGACTGGCGTACATTGTGGAACAATACATGTGTATGCTTATAAATGGGACTGGTTTGTTGGTTTGTATTTCAGTTATCGGTGGTTTACAAACGTTTTATAAATGTTTGGGTAACACATCACGATCTGGTGGGGGGGGGGGGGGGGGTTACGGACGAATGTCAGCTACTATAAGAACAGCTGTATTAGGTACATTATTTATAAATAAATAAAACCGCCTTTAAAATTTGTAGTACACGCAATTTCGGTTACTTGGATGTAATTTTTTTTTTAATGCCATAGGTGGCAAACAAGCAGACGGGCTGCCTGATGGTAAGCAGTCACCGTTGCCTATGGATACTTGTAACACCAGAAGCATCACAAATACGACCATAATATTGTCATACAATTAACCGGGTTTTCCAGTTATTTTCCAGTTAGTTTGATGAGCCAAACTACTATTCATCATCATAAATTCAGCCATAGGACGTCCACTGCTGGATATAGGCCTCCCCCATCGATCTCCAAAAGGGCCGGTTGGAAGCGGCCTGCATCCAGCGTTTCCCTGTGGTCTCTTTTAGGTCATCTGTCCATCTTGTGGGTGGACGTCCTACGCTGCGCTTACCGGTCCGTACAAAACTGTTCACATTATAACATTCAGATACATACATCTATATTAATCCGATGATAGAAAAGTAGCCATAGAAAGTCTGTCATTCCATTAAAATGTTTGATACCGCCGTCGCCTAATGCTCACCTACCATCTTTTTCTGAGCAAATGGGTATGCCGAAAACCAGCCCTGCGTGACCCTTCGGGACCTCGCAGTACAGCGCTGAGCGTACCCCTATTGCCAAACATTGTATCTCCTTATGTTTCTTATAGTATACGAGTATGTCCATTGATTTGTTTTTTGGCAATAAATATATCTTATTTTTTATTCTTATTCATATCAACATTTTAAAACTCAAAACGCGGGAAACAGTCCAATTTGTCCAAACAAAACCATGCTCACTAACAAGGCTCCGTATTAACATAATTTCCTACATACAGCGTCCAGTAAATCTATTTAGGCTACTTTAAATTCAGTAAAAGTGGTCAAAACGCCGGAGGGCTTAACGAGAGGATTAGAATTTTACATTGTAACTCAGGAGAGAGAGGGAGAGGCCAAATTGATGTGCGTGTGAATTGGATTCGGAACGCTCTTATGGCCGTCTGAATACCTACCTCTTTTATAATACTATCTGCGCCCTACGGTTTCACCCGCGTGAACCAGAAAAAAAGTGTTACCAGAAAGTATTGTATGCCACATTACAGCCCTCCATTTTAATGCCCAAAATCTCGTCTATCTGTTGCTACTTGTAAAAAAAATAAACAGACACTTTTGTTATTGGTAAAGAGAAGAATCATCATCATCATTTCAGCCGTAGGACGCCCACAGCTGGACATAGGCCTCCCCATCGATCTCCAAAAGGGCCGGTTGGAAGCGGCTTGCATCCAGCGTTTCCCTGCGGTCTCTTTTAGGTCGTCTGTCCATCTTATGTTGCGCTTACCGGTAGATAATAAGAGAAGGATAATAATACCTGTGTTTAATCATTTTCATATCACAAAATTGGTCTCATATCTGTCCTGGAACATCCCAAAATCTCTAAAATATACTTCCATATATGTTTGAAATGTTAAACAACTTACTACACCCGGGCTTGCAGCCAATCTCACAGTTTCGCTGCAAAACAAGAAAAACCAAAAGTTTATTCGAATTAAAAGCAGTTTTCAAGTCGTCAACTCGCCATTTGCATGAATCGGGGCCTTCTAGTTGACATATTTTGAAGAGGCGCCAAGAAACTTGGGCTCTGTCTCAGAATTGGAGCTACGCGTTCAAATGCAATTCCACCAACTTATGTGTTCCGCTGACAGCATTGGTAGTGGTCAAGGAAATGGTTTCAATGTTGTCCATCGGAACATCTGAGTTAGTGGCACTGGGAATGAATGACAACATAGGTCCTCTAAGTTTGGATTGAACGAACCAAATGAATGTAGAAAATACGTTCAATATATTTTGGTGGATAGGAAAAATATGGCATCTGTGCCCAAGCGTTCATTTCACTTGATTTATGTAACACATTTATTATTAGCTTTACTTTTATAATAACCTCACATTAGACAAACGAGGGAAATATCTTCCTCAGTTCGTTTGCTCACTGCTGAGCGTCGTGATGCTCCTGATCTTTTGTAATTTATTGAAATCATGGGAGGAAATTTTAACCTACGTCTAGCTGTAGTAGCAATTTAAAAGCAAATATTCAATAATTTGGTACCACCGAACTGATCTGATGATGGAGCCAGAAGATGAATAGTGGAACTTTTTAACGGCTACTAATAAACCCCTCGAGTTCTAGTTGACTGAGCTGAGTCCATAAACTGCGGATAGCTAATATATTTTGAAACAGCCTCAAGTCCAAACATATTTGCGCCAACCTAAAACAGTAAATTTTGACTCAAATCTTAGGTTTCAGTGAAAATTACAGAAGTATTCCATCCTATTCTTTAGATGAATAAATACATCATCATCAGCCAGAAGACGTCCACTGCTGAACATAGGCCTCCCCCTTTAACCTCCACACTGAACGACAGCCTGCCTTTTGCATCCACTGGATGCCCGCGACTCTCACAATGTCGTCGGTCCATCTAGTGGGAGGCCTACCTACGCTGCGTCTTCCGGTCCGTGGTCTCCACTCCAGAACCTTTCTTCCCCATCGGTTATCGGTTCTTCGAGCGATGAATACATAACCTAGTTAAATCCATCATTCCGGTAAAAAAAAGTGCAATCACGGGGACGGAAAATATGCCGACAAATAAAAACTAATACGTCACATTAGCATGTCGGTGACGCGAACCCATAAGTTTTACCCCCACATAAAGTCGTTCAATGCGGCTAAAGAAGTTTACACATAAAAAAACCGATGATATTCGAACGGCTGAGCAGATTTTCTTAAATCAGCTAAGAACGAGTTCTCTGGGTGTCTTCAAATCACGAGTGAATCGGTTCCTTCTAGGCAAGCGTGCTCCAACGTAGACCGCATCATCGCTTAACATCAGGCGTGATGGTGGTCAAACGCAAGCCTATTAATTATTTTAAAAAAAACACTCGAACAAATCTATTTTCAAACAAAAAAAACTAAATCAAAATCGGTTCATGCGTTTGGGAGATACGATGCCACAGACAAATACACACTTCTCTATACATGTTATACGTATAAAAGCCCGCTAAGTAAAAAAAAAAAACTTGCAAATGTGTGTTTAATTCAATACTTTTAATTCAAATGAAATACAGGAAATTTAATAGAGTTTACCGGATTGCGATGAGTCGTACAGTACGCGCGATGGGTTGTAGGTTACGCTCTATAAATTATTATGAAGCAATCAGTGTATGCCAAAACTTTATCTGTTGTTTAGTTTTAGCGATACGATCGTTATGCTTAGAATTGTTTTTTTGCTTTTATTAATATTTAACTTGCATTGTTTGGATGTTTGTTTAGGTTTATATACACTACGTTCTTACTGAACCACATCTTTAAGTATTGATCATAATTATATAGTTTGGATTTGCCTTAAACTCAAGCTGGTACTGAAAAAAAGTCTGCCAAAAACTGAAGGAGATGAGGTAAACACGTATTGTACAGTATTCAATATTGAGCGACACACAACTGCAAACGATGTGCTCAAAATGTATCAGGATGGATGAACAAGGTAGGGTGTAGTGCTAAAGGGGAAACTTTAGGTATAACGCTTAAATGTTTTTGTCAGTCGTGAAGTATAAAGGCGCTTGTTCACACAGCGTGAGTTCCGTAGATTTATTGGTAATATAATTTTGATTGATCGACTCAACTGGAGCTCTCAAGTTGAGGTTTAAACGAAGCACGCACAATCAATCTTCGCCGATATCCGCCAAACTAATCGGGCAAAGGAGACAATTTCTTTTGTTTGAAAAATAGGCCACCCACTAATTATAGCATATAGTAATGAAACTCATGTCGATTTGTTCCTCATAATCTCTAGATTCAGTGGTAATATTAGCTATGTCCGATCTAACCGGAGTATTGAGAAATCAGTTAATGAATCTCACAATAACCCAAAACCTCACAATGAACAATTATATATAAGTAACTTTATTACTTAGGTTCTAGTGATTTATTACCTAATACTAGCGATTGCCTGCGCGATTTCGTTTGTCACAAAAATAAGTGATCATCCCATGAAAACTATGTACCTAGGTTTCCGGGATATAAAGTAGCCTAGTCATTATCAAGATTAAAACTATGTACATATTCAATTTCATCATAATCAGTTTAGCAGTGAAAGCATAAGGAGACAGAGTTACTACATTTTTGCATCAGCACTTTTTCTAGCAATTGTGCTGATAATCATTATCAGCACGAGTAATGATTACTTGCGATATTGTATGGCTAGGCGGAATTTAAAAAAAGACTTTGTAGGTAACAAAATATTATTATCATAATAATAATTAAATAGGTAACCCACTCAGAAATAGATTCTTTAAACCTTCGAAAAGTGACAGCAAAGCTATACATTATCTAGCACATGATGCAATTTCGCGTATCGTAGGTATTGTAAAAACACCAGAGAACATTACTTAGGACATACGGAAATGTTCCTACGTTAGACCCTAATACGGAAAGTAGAAGCAGCACGCTTATAATTATACATAGTAAGTGCTGCTGCTGCCCTGAAAATACCGGGCACAGTAAGAGTAGGCATAGAGGTTGGTTGTGGGATATTCTTGCTGTCTTCAATATCCATAAGACGAATTGCCACAGCTCTGTTACCATCTCGTAGCCTCTGCCTGCTCACAGTGCTGGAAACTTTCAGCCACCAAGCCATACAGACTTGTTCTAAGCGTTCTATCTGCACAAAAAGGGATGGTTAGTATATAAACGTTTATTTATTGCACTCTATACAGGAGTACCTAGGTACTAAATAGCAAACTAGAAAAAAGATATACTTAACAAAAATACTACTTAATACTAGATATACTTAATATCTTTATTTTCAATGATTTAACTAAGAATTTTTGAAATTACCTGATAATTTGAAAACTGCAAAATCAATATTCCTTTCTGCAGAACAAGAACGCTGTGTTTGGTGTGTTCTTAAAATGGAACATCCACATGGAATGTAAATATTTCTATAGGTACCCAAATCTTCTTATTGCATCAGGAGTATGGATATTTTCTTGCAAAATTAATAGTAGCAGTATCTGCAAACTGCTAGTTGATTTAGCTGTAAATAAAAGCAGGTAAGTTAAAACAAACAGGGATAATAAAGTTAGTAATATTATAAGCAACACAAGTACGGATACCAACATGGTTTGAGACGTTTAAATGCATTGTTATCTATACCTCCTTAATCTTTTTCTTATATTTATATATATAAGAGGCGATGTGTGTATGTATGTTCCCTAAAAAAAGGCTGGACTGATTTTGACGGGAGTTTCACTGGCAGATAGTTGATGTCATAAGGAGTGTGTCATCTACGCGGGTGAAACCGCAGGGCGCAGCTAGTAATAAATAAAAATCAAATGGTGTTCTTAAGTAACGGCATAATTTGTGAACGTCTGAACCGATTTGACTTTTTAAATGTTTGTAACCTTCAGGGAAAGAAATATTGTCGAAGCCGAAGGCCGAGTCCTACGCGTACGAAATCGCGGGCATCAGCTAATACCCACTTAAATAAAAACTCAACTCGCAAGAAATCCACACACACACAAACGGCACAAATCAAATAGGTAAGATCTTTGGGAAAATCTTCAGTTGTCTCGGACAGTAATTATGTCTTCGCACAATTGTCTACGCGTTGAAATCTTACTGCACAGTTGACAACGGTTTTCTGTAGTAGGCGCTGTACATTGTACATGTTGATTTATTGTAGTTTCATAAAGATACGGAAAAAATTGAGAGCACTATCAGACGATCACGCGAATTGAAACAAACGGAAAGTATGAATAGTGATGTGTGGTGCGAGTTATATCACTATTCACATATTATCATGAACGAGTTGACGAGACCAGTTTTGTGCAACTCGAATCAAATCTGTCAACAGTTTGTTACTGCGCCTGACACTGGTGCGAGACTGAGATCGAGTCAACTCAACTCAATAAACTGCTCCGTGTCGGTGCCAGGCCAGCTGGATGCGCTTAGCGATGTGACTGCGCTTAGCTATGTACGAGCGATTTGAGTGGGTTATTTGACCCGAGCGACTGTTCAAACCAATAAAAAAACGAAAGCAGTGCGTGTCACATGTTCCACGGTCCACGTTCAATCAACGGAGTAGTACCAACGAGCAGGACCTATTCGCGTTGACACTTGCATCGAGTTAGTAATCATTCCAGTGTCAACTCATACAAATACTGACGAGACACATCACCAGAACCCACTACCGCCGATTCAAGTTGACTCCAGTTGCAACTCGAGTCAATAGCGCGAGTTACTTAAGTAATTCGAGTCAGAAAAACTAAAGTATGAGACATCACTAGTATGAAGTAATTTGAAATAAGTCATAACTGCTGTCAATTTCAAACCAACAAACGTCAAGATGGCGGATTTACGTTCCATTCCTCTATAATTTTACGAAACCATAGTATTACGGTTTCAGTAAATCAATATTAGTAAATATTTAAAACTAGGATTAAAAACATATTCAAGCCGCTAATTATAAGCGTCTATAATACCATTAGCGACTATTGTATAATTATTTTTACTTAAAAGCCGATTACTATGGCCACTGTTGTAAAATATGGTCTATTTATTTTTGTATATAAATTCCTGAGCATGCATCCTTTTTCGTATTAAAAACGTTCCGGTCAAGTGACTATAAGGGAAATGAATGAATTGTGGCTAAAATCAAAACAACACATTTTATTCTTGATATTATTATTCCGGTTTCATTTTTCCCTTATCTTTCGTCCGAATGGTACAAAAAAAACGACAAATTTTATAGTGCTGATCCCATCAATATATGCTAAATTAGGTGGGCCTAAGAAAAAAAACTTTGGTGGGCCCAAGAAAAATTGTCTTCTTTAAAATTGACATTGTACACGACGGACATAATGCTAGCAATTTGTGAGGAAGAAATTTAAGGAGGTATCTAAGTATAAAATCTATTAATATGAAATATGTAAGTCGTACCTACCTGTAATAATTTACTGTTTTCTTTCTCTTTGTTTTGGTGAATCCTTAAGGTATGATTCCAAACTCAGCAGCACGCATCAGTGCTGCCGCAACAGTGCTGCCGCAGCACCACTGGTCCCCATACATTCTCTATACGTTTATATGAGATTACATTCTAAGCTACGCAGCAATGTCACGGCAGCAATGCAGCCACAGTTTCAGAATGTAATATTTATTATATTATATTAAAATGAATCCCTATTTACCTGGGTCACGCCATAACTTGAGAACGACATTACCGAATCCATTCATCTGTGTTTTTAAGTTTTCTAATACTTTGTGGAAGTTTCTTACGGAATGAAAAATGAAAAAAAATGCGCGGAAAATTCGAAATTTTCAGAAAACTTAACGACGATTTCAACTTCACGCGTTTGACAGTAAGTTCTAAGACAGGACAACGTCTTTCGGGTCAGCTAATCTCATATAAGCCTATAGAGAATGAATGGGGACCAGTAGTGCTGCGGCAGCGCTGCTGCGTGCTGCGGCAGCACTGCTGCGTGCTGCTGAGTTCGGAATCATACCTCGATATACAATAAATCAATTAATGTATCTATGCTGAAATGTAAAGTTGAACCAAGTGCCACTTTTAGATAGGTACCATTTTACGTCTTATCGATACTAAGTCAAACTAACACGATGTAGTCATATCAAAATTAAGAAAATCGCTAAATCGCTTTAAGATAATTATATATGTAATTATGTATATAATTATATAACCTAGTCATATTGTGATGTGGTCATAAAAGTTCTAACCCATTTTAAGTTACCTATATACTTACAGTGCGTAAAGTTGAACAAAATAATTGTGGCATTATTTAATGATAAAGATCTATACAAACAACTTTTACTAATACAGTTATAATTATGTTTTTATGGGACATTTACCGTGATAAGGTTGTGGATACCATACAAAATAATACAGAGAGTGTGTTTTGTCAGGACTTAGGTTCGAGTTCGAGTTCCAGTGATAACCGCAGCAAAAGACTAAGAAAGAGGGTAGATCGTTATGTTTGCACCTATCTTTGAAATTGTTTGCCAACCACCCGCATTCTTCAGTCTTCTCGTAAACATGGTGCATTTTACTGCGCCGAAATATCGGCAGCTTCATCCACAACCTTATTACACTAAATATCCCGTTAATAATCATAATATAACTGTAGTGAACAACCATGATAGCTTAAAACAGTGTTAAACTTTCATAATATCCATCACACTACTGTCTCGTCCACTGTATTTGCAGTCAGTAATTAAGCGTCAGTAAATCAAACGTAAGCGCGGAGTGTAAACGATTAAGCATCAAGCGTAACAATTAAAGCTTCTACAGACCAAAAGTGGGTCAGCGCCAGCGCAGGGCTTGCATGGCCTTCATACTGCAGCGGCGGCACTGTTGGTGGTAATGGTGCTACAGTAATGCTTTCAGAGTGAAGTATTTTATACGTTGTTAAAAAATACATGTAATTCGGTAACACGTTGCCACTGTACTGACGCACCGTCTTGTGCCGTTTCCAGGGGTCTAAAGAGTTTATTTATAAAGATAAAGATTATTTATTTGCACAAAACACGAGTAAATCATACACACATTTAAAACGCATGCACAACTTACACACTTTGCACACTTTATAGCAGCCATATTGATACAAGGCTGTAGCGCACAACCTTGCCCGCACCACAACTGTGCAACTCATGCGCTGCACCACAATGTTAGCTTTGTAGGACGGCAGCAAAGTGGCAGCATCTTAGCAGCGCAGCTGTGAAGTAGTTCGTGAGCTAACCCGAACTTATATTTGGTGTGTGTCATACAGTACCTTTTATTACAAAACCCGCGGACCTGCTTTCAAGTTGTGCTGCTGACACGCTTTTGGTCTGTGAAAGCCATTACGCAGCCAGCGGAAGAATTACGCGTCAAGGGGAACCATTACGCGTCCTACCAAATGATGCCAGTTTTTAATTGCCAAACAGCAGCGGTTGCCATTTCATTCAATTATTTGCATCCCAGTTACTGTCCCAAGCGTGAACGTGTGAATGAACATTTGCGGAATATTTTGAATGCTGGCAATTTCTTTGCTTACCAAAGAAATTGCCAGCATTCAAAATATTCCTAAGCTCGTATAAACTAAGTTATCGTCTCTAGTGGTATGAGTTGTTTGGTCGCTAGAAGGCCTATTTCTGTTCTATGATAAACTATTGGGACTTATAAATAATTCGCTTACTCAAGTACTATACCGCGGTCATAATAATATTCACTACAACAGAACTATGGTCATAAAAGCAAGATTGAGCGTAATTTTATTCCCCGTAATAAAACGACCTTTAAATTAGTAAGTATTATTATAATTACTCAATATTCATAAATTATTTCGACCACTAAATGTTTGTAAGTAATATTTGCATAATTTCATTACATGATTTAATCAAAATTACACAAAATTAACAACAGCGAAAACGCACGGCGCATATCAATTCTACCAACACCATTATACTCGGAAACTAATGCTTCTCTATGCGTGGTCACGTGACAGTAGATGTGCAATGAATGCGCAAATCTCAAAATTGGAAAGGAAAAACCGGACAAGTACGAGTAGGACTCGTGCTCTGAGGGTTCCGTTGGACGGAACAATCAGAGAGCGAGTCCCAAAAAAAAACTAACTGAAGTTGAAAATATATTGAAAGACAAACTTAACTTTGTAGTTGACTATAGGGTTCTTCCATACATTCCAACTACAAAATGTAAGTTCGTAATAGCAAAATAATTATTTTTAAATTATATAACTTCAAATTTGTTACTTTCGGATTTATTCCTATATATGTGCTATGAGACCTTGCCTTTTGCCAAATTTCATGATTCTAGGTCAACGGGAAGTGCCCTATAGGTTTTGATTCCCCTGTGAAACCGCAAAATATGCGACATAAACGTTCATATCTTTTGATTACGTTGACTCACAACTTTTATTTTTTTACAGCCGAAAGAAACCGTAAACCCAAGTATTTAGTATAAATTTCAACTTGATAACTTTACGCGTTTACGCATTCTTGAGAAAAAAGGTCTTGACAGACAGACGGACAGACAAACGGACAGACTGACAACGAAGTGATCCTATAAGGGTTCCGTTTTTCTTTTTGAGGTAGGGAACCCTAAAAAGGATGATAATATTATAAGAAAGGTGGTGGTTCTGTACGAACCATGTGTCAATACAGTTATAAACATTTAACCATTTGCTCGTTAGCCAGTTCATGAACCAAAGAGCATTCATTTATGTGAGGACAAGTCAAACCTATTCCCAATATTACGTTCTTGGGAGTAAGTCAAGTGAAAATTAGGAGCTCAATTGCCACTCTAAATCTTAAGTATGAAATGTTTTTTTTTTTACTATGATGTTTTCAGTTTATGTCTACTATAAACTCACAGCTAGACTTTATACCATAAACGAAATTTCCCAAAACGTTGCTGCAGCCACAAGCGATGAAGCCAAAACGCAGAATTGAAATTCCCGGAGGATGGAAATTTTAATTATGTCCGAAAATTCAAGTTATGTTAACGCCAAGTTTGCGTCGGCCGCAAGTTGCTCCGTTGAGACGGAATGAATAGTTGAAATGATATTTTGGCATATATGGAGCAGAATATGCTTTACTTTGTTAACTAAAGATAAATTTACCCTTCACAATTATCTGATGGTCATGATTTTCACCTATAAATTTTATTTGCTATATAAATTTTTACGCTATTTTATGTTTTCTATTACGTTTATGGTATTGCTGAGGTGTTTGATAAAATACTGATAATTTCAACCTTTTATAAGTTTTCTAATTTTATTATGTGTAGCAGAGAATGTAATTGGGAAGTTGAAGTGGCCATGGGCAGGCCACATTGCTCAAAGAACCGATGACCGGAAAAAAGGTTCTTGATTGGAGACCACGAACGGGAAGACGCAGCGTAGGTAGGCCTCTACTAGAAAAACTGACGACATAATGAGAGTTTCGGACAGCCAGTGGATGCAAATGGCAGGCTGTCGTTTAGTGTGGAGTTCTACGGGAGAGGCCTATGTTCAGCTTCTAGCTGATGATGATGACGATCAATGTAATTCGGGAGAACATGGCAAGGGTCGCAAATATGTTTTATTCACCATAAACGTTTTAATGTTCATTCTGGACAAAAATTGGCTTGCTCGACGGCAACTCTTTTTGGTAATGCAATTGCTGCGCTGGTAGGATACGCGTTACCATTCGGGACACGAGATGGACGCTCCATGGTCTTCGCTGAGTCAGCACACCTCCTATTGCAATTGCAGGAGTGTACTGGCACTTGCTTTTGATTACAAATATCAGCGCTGATCGCTTACAACCAGTAACATGCTGAGTTTTTGTGACATGTCCTTAAAAGCATATAAAAAAACACTTTAACCATATTTTTTTACTCTGCCCATATTTTTGTTATTGAATAATAGCTGAGTGCAAAGCAAGAGGAAGCGAGTAATTTGTGTAATATAAACAAAATTTATTAAAAGGCTTGCGTTTGACTGCCTGATGTTAATCGATGATACGGTCTGATCACGCGCGATGGAGCACGCTTTACTTGCCTAGAAAAAAATTAATAATAATAATAATGAGGCAACAAAGATCTATGTAGAATTACAAATTATATTTATAAATGTAGTTATTTAAAATTTATCACATTTAGACTTTAAAGCCTTGGACCAACATTTTTGTAAATAAAAGCAATGGTCGTATAACGTCTTTATAATCGCATTACCCGACAATGAGAGTGTAGCTCTAAATCGGGCAATGCGATGTTTAATCAGTGCATCGAGAGCCGGCACGCGGGCCTCCGCGAACATCGAGGAGGCGCTGCACCACCGCGGGAGCCGGAACATTATACGAAACGTGTCATTGTACTGCGCTTTAAACATGCGGTAACTCTCTACCTTGTAGTGAGACCATAACTGCGGAGTATAAAGTGCAGTACAATAAGTTTTAAATAGCAAAATATTCGCCTCCCGCGAGCAGCCAGCAAACTTTCTACCTAGCATATTGGCTCTGACAGCTAGAGACCGTCTCTCTCTGTCTAGGTCTAGGTCGTCCACAAGGTCGTTGGTAACAACGTCCTAAGTACCTAACCTTAGTTACATAGTAACATATTATTTACTTACAACTTTCATTATTGCAAAATAAACTGTAGTGTATTTTGTTCCTTAAGACTCTATCTACGACACCCCTGGAAAAATATGTTGCAGTTAATACAATTTATGAACTTTAACTAATATCAGAATTTAGATATATGCGAACTCATTTAACTTATTTCTGAACTGACAGCATCTGGAACAACTTATTTGGAATCTTTGAATTCAGAAAGCTCCGAAATTATAAGCCATCCAATTTCGCTCTGAAATCACTACCACAATTCGTCCACTCAGAAAACTTTTCAAGAAACTCCGTGCATTCATTTACAATCATAAATATTTATAACTCTTTCCTTGTCGGAAGCCGTAATTCTGGAACACCGTAATTCCGATGCCGGCCGGACCGGAATTTCCCTCTCCCTTTGATTGGGTATCGGAACACTAGAATATGAATAGTGGATTTAATTAAGCGCCTTTCTTTTGAAACTGTTTCACCAAGATAATCATTTGAATAGGTTAAAAATGTTGCACTTACCACCATGATTACGGTGGTACATTTTAGCTTATTAATTGTGCTATTAAACAAAGGCCGTAAAAATCCATGATCTAAAAAATATCTTGTTTTTCGTCGTCAAATAGATAGATGAAATTAATGATTAAATGATTGATTGACAGTATTTTTTTTTAATTTTTTTTTTTTTTTATTGATTTTGATTGTTTTTTTTTTTTTTGTTATAGATGAATTTTCTATCGCAACAAATTAAAATTTTATGGAAATTTTAATATTTTATTTTTAGAAAGTATTATCGTAGAGCCTTAAAATGTTTGCTCCTGTAACGGGACAGAACAAAACCTGGTGTGACTTCATGTGTGACTATACTAGTCCACTGCTGGACATAAGCTTCTCCCAAGGAACGCCACTCGGCTTGATCTTCAGCTTTTTTCTTTTACCACTGCCTTCTGCTTTACATACATCGTCACTACAACGAATCTCAGGGGACTTATATCAATAAAAATATCAAAAAGATATCGTGAGTAAACAGAAGCAAAAGCGCGGGGCGTACCAAGATTTTGCCATAGAATGTTTTTAAAATACAAATTATCTAAATTATATTAAATCATTATAATATTATTATACTAATTGTGAAGTTTTATTATAAATTAAATAATTGATATTACATATTAGAGTTACTAAATACAATAAAATAATACTATACAATAATAATTATACTATAATTTGGTAGTATTTATTTAATGATATCATTGAAAGTGTTTTAGCATCCTCAGTCTATCCTGCTACGTAAATTCTTTCCATCCAATGTTTGCCTGGAAGAGATCGCTTTTAGCGATAAGGCCGCCACTTGTGGCACGAGCTTGTAAGTGTTTTCTATCTGTTTGTAATTTTATTTCTGGTGTACACAATAAAGAGTTTCTATCTAGATATCTAATATAACAATTTGATCAGTTTAACATGGTCAAGCTATATCCCGTTTATCCTCACGCAATAGGTAGTGTCCGTCTGATTTTTCCATTGATTACAAAGAGTCCGGATTCCCCTCGTTCTTGCTGTATACTCTGTTGAATAGGCAGATTTCGACAATGGAACTAGTTTGGATTGTTAAAAGCTTACAGTTTTTATTCTTTGACGTTTTCGCTTTCGCTTTGCTCCAGCTGAAATGATTAATTTAACTTTCAGGAGCGCAGTTACGTCATTCTATTGTAGTGGATTTCAGTTGCTTTTTGTGTAAATAACGTGAAATATCAAATATTTTACAAGCCTTTATATGAAAACAGTGGACAAGGCTAGCACAGGACCTAAAAAGATGGCGTGCTGAAGAGGAGACCTATACCCAGCAGTGGGTGGAGAATGGTTGATGATGATGATGATATGTAAAGGCTTGTAAAATATGCGAAGTGTGTATGTTAGTTCGTGTGGAATCTTGCAACTCAATTTTGAAGCAGATATCTTTAACCGATTGAGGTAAAAGACATACTTATATAAGTTCGGTGACAATGCAATGTTATGGTACCTTCGAGCTGGTCTGATGATGGAGAAAGAAGGTGACCATAAGTAGGAACTCCTAAACGAAACGACGTAACACCGTCGAATTTGGGTTCATTGGATTTGTCTTCTCATTGGGTACGTCTCGAGTCTCGACACGCTCTTAGCCGTTTTTTTTTTCCAGATATTTTGATTTTGAAACCGAATTACTGATCTGATTTTGATGAAATTTCTATGGGACTAATCTGAGAGTATATCCAAACAAATAAAAGAAATTTCCAAATCGGTTTATAAACGATGGGTTACTGAGGTAACAAACATAATATTTTAAAAAACTCATCTGTATTGAGAACCCCCCCCCCCCTCCACTTTCGAAGTCTGTTTAAAACTCGCGTCAATAGTGTAAAAAAAAATTAGCCACTGAGTTAAGCTCTTAAGAAGTCAGATTTTTATGCAACAACTAATACCAGCTACACAATAGACTTGTTCCCATATAAACATACAAAAAAAAAAAACTAACTAACCTTTATTTTATACTTACACTCTAAAATAAATAGAGATATTACATTACATTTATTTATATAACTAGCTACATAATACCTATTTATCTATCTATTCATGATTTATTATTCTTCTGACAATATTGCATAATTATGGCTATCTAAATTGGCCAATTAAATGTTTAAAAAACAGAAAACTGCGTAAGCAACATATTCAGCTTGACAATGTCCCGGGCTTGTGTTGGGGGAAGAACAGGTGGAACAAGAAAAAAAAAAAAAAAAACACAAAGAAAAGCTATGAATCTCCAAAACAGTTCACAAATGGTGCTAAAGCGTATACAACAGTGCAATTAGCATCACACGGTCGGTTAGCGGCGACCCGAGTCGTACATTCAGTACTCAACTTTGGCACCCTTGGCGCTGTTGCCAATGCAACTTGCATCTAGACGTTGTCTCCAGGCTAAACTGTTATCTTTTCTTTTCATATCCATATCCCAGCAAAAGGTTTAGTAAGTTTGTATGGTCGAGAGCCTTGATGTTAGTTTTAGGCCTCCCGGAGGCCTATGAAATGGCCTTACAGTTTTTGTTATAAAACAAACAACCAGTACCTACAATTAGTTAAGGCTTAGCTAAAGTTATTAAGGTTCTGGAGTGGAGACCACGAACCGGAACACGCAGCGTAGGTAGGTCTCCCACTAGATGGACCGACGACATCGTGAGAGTCGCGGGCATTCAGTGGATGCAGATAGCAGGTTGTCGTTCAGTGTGGAGGTCTAAGAGGGAGGCCTATGTTCAACAGTAGACTTCTTCTGGCTGATAATGATGATGACGACGAAATTTTTTACATTTTTTTTTTTTTTAACCTATACTGTCCCATTGCTGGGCAAAGGTCTCCCCCATTTCCTTCCATAAATCTCGGTCCTCCGCCACCTCTTGCCAAACAATATATAGGATTAAAAAAGTTCATTTCAGTCATTATTATAAACAACTGTTACTATGATACCAACCCTGAAATCGTAAAAAAATATCAGTAGTTGGTTCACAATGGTGCACACTGGACAAACTGTATGGAAATACTGTTTTTTTCGCAATTGCATGGCTAGTCTCATAGTAAAAGTTCTTCAAAGTATGCTTAGCATAATCTTTTCTAGTAACCCTGTATTTTAGACTGAGTTAGCCCTTTACATTCAGTATTATCACACCTATTTTGGGTGTTCTTAAAATTCTGAAGAGGTTGCACAGTGCATCAGTTCTAAAACACTCTGAAGATGTGTTTTGGCGCCAAGATAAAAAAAAACGTGTCGTCTCGTATTATTATCGTGTTTGTAGTTTTTTATTATTACGAGTTATTAACGTGGACGAGTTGCAACATGTATTTCCTTGTTATTTCCAAAGTTCCATAGAAGCCTCTTATAAAGTCTCCACCACTTTACTAAGGCATGACTTTGACTTGACCGTGACTTACTTCGCTTAACTCTGACTTGTTTGACGACATTTCCCCAGACTTGATAATATTTTAATACTTAACACTGGCAAATGTACAAGAAGTGCGACGCCAAAATCCTCACACAGGAATGAAAAAATGAACGCTCTGACGTAAACGCCACTCGTGATCACTATCCAAAAACTGACCGGACCGGACGTTTGGCCTATAAAAGTTGATTGGGCTGTGAGTGCTATACAAACAATAAGGTACCTAACTACCCAACTAAACAGAATGAAATCATCACAACCCTCTCGGGAACATTTGATTTCTCGCACAGAAATGACGAGGGTAGCGGAAAGCCTGTCACTCCACCGTGAATGGAAATATACCTAAATGTGTTAGCTCTCTATTTGTAAGCTTAACTTAGTGTTATTTTATGAATGTAACCAAAACAAATAAAGATACTTAAATTCATCGATTCTTAATATTATGTATTTAATCATCATTACCACAGAATAAAATAACGAATTACCCAAGCTTTCTTGGAGGTCTAACACTTTTCTTTTTCTTAATATAACAAACATTCAAATAATTATTAGGTAATTAAAATATAAAAACGTAACATTTCTTTGTCACTGAACTTGTATAAGTAGGGCAAATTTCAGTTCAATCAGTTGAGAATAACTGGTTTAAAACTCATATGCAAGATTTGTCCCACACATACATACAACAGGGCACTATAGTTGCATCAAAAGTTATTGAACTGAGAAACTGTTTATGTTACACTAGCAATGCACCCCAGCTTCACACGGGTGTAAGTCTTATTTATTTACACTTTGGGTTACATTATTGGAGTTTTAGTAAGTATACCTATTTAAAAAAAATATATAGCCTATGTCACCTATGGGGATGGTGTAGCTTCCCAACAATGAAAGATTTTTTCAAATCAGTTCAGTAGTTTCGGAGCCTATTCAATGCAAACAAACAAACAATCAAATATTTACTCTTTATAATATTTGTATAGATTTACATAGAGCATCTACATTTGCGCAGCGCAGTCCAGTCTCTACACAAAGCCATGTCTACTAATTAATAATTCCGTTTTGTGTAGTTCCAATGCTGGCTACTAATGTATTCCCTGATTATTTTGAGGGTTTCTGCTAATTAGTAGGACGTTCAATGTATGTTTTGAGTTATTAAATAGAAATTACAACACTTTCTGTAAGTTTTACTCGCTTCTGAATCATGTTTATAAGCTGTTTTCTAGGGTTATTATGAACTATATTGTGCAACGATTCGACGAGTTTCAACCTTCGGAACAGGCTGGGCTTAGAAACGGGTACAGATCATTAATGCCTTCATGGATGCCTTCATGATGAAATTTGGAGGTCAGTCGGCAAAACTTCCTGTGATCCCGTGCTGCGTTTATTGTAAACTGGCTGGTTGACACCAATAAGTGAACAGAACTGAGCTCCAACGTACCTTTTTATTTACCAGTTCCGTGCTCATAAAGATCCACCCTATTACTAAGCCTACACTGTCTGTCTATCTGTCCATCCTACCTTTTAACGGCTGTAGCTTTCGAACCGTAATAGATACCCAGTTTAAAATTTCACAGAATATGTAATGTTACAGTGGATTAACAATAAAATAATAAAAAAGGAAAAACGAAAGGGGGTTCCTCATACAACCAATGTTTTTTAAGCATATTTTTTATTTGCTATAATGTAAAAACAGTAATACTTACAAGCGTTAAACTTAGCATGATTATAGTACACACTAAAGTAAAACTACAAATAATAAATACTAGCCAAGTGCAAGTTGGTGACCAGTTTCTGTTCAACGAAGTTAAGCAACGTCGGGCGCACTCGGTACTTGAAAGAGTGTCCGCCTGGGCGTGATGTTGTCCTTTGCAGTGCACGAACCCGACTTGCACTTTGCCGGTTTATTCTTCTAGATACACTACCCACACAACTCACAAACCATCAGACCAACATAGTAGTTTTAGTGGTTATTGAAATCAAAACCACGGTTCACACAAAAGGCGGTTAACTAAACTGGGAATCAAATTCAGTAGTAAGTTGTGTTGGACGTTCGTTGGACGCGCAGACGATAGGGCTCCTCTGGGACTGCGACGGTTACTCCTTTATCTGAGGTCCAAGGTATAAGAAATCACGAAAATAAAATGCTTACCTTTAAAAATATATTTAAACAACAGAAGCCTTACTTAGAAACGTCAATTACATTAATCTACGCTTAAAATTGTTCTTTCAACAAAAGTTATATTCTATCTGTTCTGTTCTGTCTAGCTAAAGGAAATTGCTGCGTGTTAAAAAGAGACAAAAAGAATTTACTTAGCAGTTGCCATGCAGTTGCTTAATTGACAGGTATTTTAAAGAATGAGGTGGGTGTAGAGATACGCTAAGAAAAAGTATATGGGAAAAACCAAATCAAGGGGAGCAAAAGGGGGTGTAAAGTTTATCTGAAAGTCAACGCGTACGAAGCCGCGTGCAAGAACTAGTACAATATAACTTTATCTCACACCGAAAACACAAATTATCATTTAAAGCAAAAGCGATACGTAGAAGCATTTGGCGTTGCCTGCGGCGGAGCTCTTGAAATGCATCTCTATAAACGAGGCCTAAATTCTCCATCATTCTATGGTTTTTGCACAGTCAGGCCTGGAGCACTCTGCACTTTAGGTATGAAGCTACAAGTAGCCGACTTGTCGGACCTGCCGCGCCCGCTGCCGTACGATAGACAGAGATAACGCGACAAGAGTTACGTGATAGACAGAGAGGCAACTTCTAGATTAATATAACAGTAGGTAGCGCTCGCACGTTCTGAATTGCACTTTATTGTGTAGTAACAAGACTGAGTCACGCTACTTATTTAAATGATTTTGCAGAGTAAATCTTCTGTACTTGTACTAATATGTATTCTGTGACAGTATTTTCTTCACCAAACGGGTTATTTTACATTAGTATTAAAACTAGCGACAGGAGAAATATCAACATGAAAAAATTCAACCGTAAATTAAACCGTAATTGAAAAATGTAAAACTAAAACAATGGTAATAATATTAGCCTGCTAAATGCTATGACTTGTGGTTTCCACACAGATGAAATTGGACTCGAAATGATTGAATGCAATTGTAAAAGCTACTGCTGTAAAATATAATATGAAGAATACATTATTTGACTTTTTGTTAGTAAAGAAAATTTTTGATCAATCTGAACTACATTTGAACACTTACCTACCACCCGTCTTCAACATCCGTGTAAAAATATTATTTTGTTCTTTGTAGTGGCATATTAACTTAACTTAATGTTTATCTAACATTAATTTTATCTTTATAAATATGTTATATTAATATTTTTAATATTAATATTTATTTTATATTTTTTATATTAATATTTAGTTTAATATTATATTTTAATTAAGTTTATTAAGTTTTTTTCCCCTTTTTTTCTGTTACGCAAGCCTATTAATTATATTTAAAATATCTTTTGTGTTTTTTTGAAGTCGGTTTTGACGTGATAACGTCTTATAAATCTATGAACGCCGGCTGCACGCACGAAAAATTGTCATGCCTGAGCCGCGCGTGCAAGCGAGAGCGCGGAACAAGCGATAGAGAGGCACGATCGGCCTAAGCGTTATCACGTAAAATTATCGTCCGTAAACCGACTTTACAGACAGCCCCCCCTTTTTTTTAAAGATAATGCGGCCTATTCTGTCTTACTAAACACTCACTCACTAAACTAAACCAATCTGACAGGACTAAAATTATCTGCCTCTCTTTACATTTTAATGTGTTAGAGAAGGATGGCAACAAGTTTAGAGCTGTCAAATTTAGTTTAGTTTAGAGTACATCAGAATCGATGCCAATTTGTTTTAGAATTTTTAGTGAAACACCTATGATAGTGGAATGAACCCTTCTTTAACTCTGTTCGGGGTGAACTACTAGTTTATATATCGATACGATTACATATTATGCATAAATACCTCCTTGTTTTGACTCGAACAAAAGCCAAAACAAGTATTTAGTGATTTGTTATCGCAAAATTCGTAGGCGCTCTAGCAAAAATATCCATATATTTGAGCTGGATTAAAAACTACTGGGATTCTTCTACATGAAAAAAATAACACGCAAATTGGTTAACAGATGCCGGCGTAATCGCTGTACATACATAAAAAAACTTAAATTATTTTAAAAAACAATTGGGCTGAATTGAATACCTTCCCCCTTTTTCGAAGTCGGTAATAAGCATTTTTAGTAGACTTTCCACATATATCATCTAAATGTCAACTTAAATTTTTTGTTATTTGAAATTTTAGTTCTTGTGACAGATTTTTTATTTTTTTTATGACAGGAAAATTTGTATGTTTTTATGAAAATTTCCAGCAAAATTACTTCTGTTGCAACTAAACTTGAAAGAGAAAGAACTTTGCGGTGTAATATACTAGAAAAAATAATCTTCCGAGCCAAGATAACTCAAAGGAAGAGTACAAAGGAAGCTTTTCATTTTAGAAACATGGAGAAATCTATGGGCTGCTGACTCGCCTTAGGCTAAATTTGAACAAATAATATTATTCGTTATAAGCCACTTTTTAATAAGAAAAATAAACATACCACTAGGAGCGCCCCACGGTTTCACCAAGCTATCCTAAAGAACTCGTAATTTTTTTAGTTTTTTTTTTTTTTTTTTGTTCCCGCCCGACTTCCAAATCTACAAATACATTTTGTTCTTTATAGTGTTCTTTTGTTTTAACTTTGTTTAACTAATATTTGTTTTTTGTGGTATTCGAATTTGGTTTTTTTTTAAATTATTTATCCTACTTTTTATTTTAAGTTTGTACATGTAGGTATAGTCAAGATGTCGGTTTTTCTTTTTCTTTTATAAATTTTAAATTTATTATTTTAATTCTTAGTTAGTGATTTTTTTGCTTAAAATAAGTTTGATATGTGCAAGCTAGGGAGTTAAGGAGGGAAGCAGGTACTTAAGCAGTTGTTTATAATGTAACAACATAAAGATACTTCATACGAGAACAGCAATTTCTACTAACTCCGGTAGCTTTATAATGAACTTGCAAACTCGGAGGAGAGAGGAATCTTGGAGGGGACTGCACACGATCGCTCTGATACCTTTACTTAATAGACTTTAGGTACTCTGCCAAGATACGTGAGGAAACTAATTTCCAATAATTTTGAGGCAGAACTGATTTTCGTAGTTATGCAGTCGATGCAGTTAGTGCATTGATTTTACAACCCACTTAAAATAATGTTTTCTTTTCGACTGTTTATTTAATTTGTAGTTTATGCGACATCTCTGACGGTTGTTAATTACTTTTTATAACTGACTAGCGGTCCGCCCCGGCTCCGCACGGTTATAGTTATATAGCATATTAAAATAGCCTATATTAATCAGTGATAATGTAGCATTCAAATGGCGAAAGAATTTTTAAAATCGGTCCAGTACTTTTGAGCCAATTCGTTACAAACATACATACAAATCTTTCTTCGTTATATTATTAATATAGATTTCTAAAAAAAAAGGGCCCACTAGTCTTTTTTTTTTGTTGTTATTTCATAACTACGTCACTTATGAAACGACTTGAAAAATTCTTTAAAAAAAACATACTTTCAGCTTGGTCCCATAGAAATGTTATAAATCGGTTCAGTAGCTTTGCCTTTAAATCAAAATAACTGAAAAATTCCTTTACTTGGAGGACATACTATTGTCATCCAAGTAACCGAAATTGCGCATTTTACTAATTTTTAAGTCGGTTTTTTGATAATTATGAAATAAATAGGCTCGAGACTGGCCTTAATTAAATTTGAAGAAAATATTCAACCTCTATGGATGGAACTAGTTCCAATTTTGCCCACCTGAACAGCTAAGTTGGTGGCACTGAACATTGTACATTGAATTCGTTGGCTCGTTGGTTTTTGTCAAAGTTTTTGTAGATATTTCAAAAACCGCCGAATCAATAGCGGTTAAAAAAAATGGGATCACCTATGATATATGGCCTACGTAATATAAAAGGAATCATCAAAAACAATCCTATATTAAGGGATTAATCGCACAACGTGCATGTATTTTATTTTACGTGGAATGAGGTAGTTTATAGGTTGGTAACTTTTTATGCTTATGTTACCGGGATGAACAGATGCTTGCTTGTGAAATTGTAATACATACCTAAGTACTTATTTGTAAACGTTAGGTGTATTTTATATTTTTGTTTTCTTTTATTTTTAATATTTAAATTTATATAAGTTTGCGCTATTATGTTAGTGCGTATAGTGAAGCTTAGTATCGATACAAACAGCATAGTTTTTCGATACTAATTTAAATTAATTATGTGTAATTATATATGAAATAATCGAATTTAAAAAAAATAAAAAAAACATTAAAAAAAATACTGTCGAATTGATAACCTCCTGTTTTTTGAAGTCAGTTAAAAATACTTTTTAAATCATTTCAAGTTGAATCCGTCAAAAACGTATTAAAACTTTAAAGAGTTTTACGCATTTTATTTCTATTACATGGGAATTACTCACGTAAGATTAAGCCGGTCACTCCGACTATAGTTTCAACAGCATTGGGCGGTCTTTTACCGGCTTAATCTTACGTGAGCAATTCCCGTGTAATATAAATAAAATGAGTATTTTACGCAATAAAATGACGTGTTGGCATCATGAAATATTTACCACGATTTACTTGTTACAGACCGTAACAAGTTGTTGTTGTTGTTGTTGTTTGTTTTGTTAGAGACCGCAGTGAAACGCTGGATGCAGGCCGCTTCCAATCGGCCCTTTTGGAGATCGATGGGGGAGGCCTATGTCTAGCAGTGGACGTCCTACGGCTGAGATGATGATGATGATGATGACTTGTTACATTGTAGTAGAGCTTTTTAAAAACTAAGTTAACCATTTACAAACGCGCAAGCTTAAAACTGTATATTACGTGTTTCTCAAAACGAAGTTTTTTTCACACACTTTAACACATAAAACTAAACCATCGTAAAATACTTATCCTTTACATGGATGTAGCACAAAATATAAACGTCACGGCAAGTCTCAACAAATCAAACATAATTTTCCCAAAACTAGCCATGCGATCATAGAAGCCCACTCAAAATGAGGTATTTAAATTCTTCCCGCGCCCAGAGGTGACACCTCCATACCTCCAATTTGAGCTCTTCTAAATTACGAAGGTTTTCACATAAATTGTTCCAATATTCTGGCACGGGAACGGCATGTAAAGCTTAAACAGGCTGCTGCTTACACCGGATTGCAATTTTACATTTCATTAAATAAATAAATGAATGAAAAAATGAAATATATGATTTTAAAAAAATACGATTCTATTCTATTCATCCATCGTCGTTTTGGCCATAGGACGTCTGCTAGTGTCCTTAAAAAAACGGAAGCGGCCTGCATCCGGCGTTTATGTGCGGTCTTTTCTAGGTCATCCGTTCATATTGTGGGTAGACGTCCTACGCTGCGCTTACCGGTCCGTGGTCTCCATTCGTGAACTTTTCTGCCCCATCGGCCATCTGTATGGACGATCATACTGGGCGGTATCACTGTAAAAGTAGATCGAAAACATGCTCCAAAGCTAGTATAGTTTTGTTCAAGTTTTTTAATGGTCAAACAATAGACTTGCAGGTTTGTCACAAAGTGGGTGCCTGATGGACGACACAAGCAAGAAAGGCCTAAGAAACGCTGGCGTTACGATATTGATGTTCATTCCGCAGAGATTGGCAGGAGGTGGCGGGGAACCGGGATTTGTGGAGGGAAATGGGGAAGACCTTTGTTCAGCAGTGGGACAGTATAAGTTAAAAAATAGGCTTGCTTTTTGTCTATGTTAGAATATTTCACATAGTTAAAAGGGTTTCTTTATACCTAAATTAATTAAATAAAGAATAAACATATGAATTACTTATTTTATTATTTATATTTTTTTCTATTTCTTAGTCTCGATTTTATTTTCCGATATTTCATACAAATTTTCAATTATTAGCTTAGTTACTTACTTTAAAAAAAAAACTTAGCTCTGATATTTCTATGAACTAACTTCAACGTTACATCACGGTGTGAGACGGAACTCAAGTCACGTAGCCCGATGCGTCAACGGGATCGATGGCGGATGCCACGGCGTGCGTATTTTTCATTAACGCCAAACTTGTGCACACTATGCCGAGGAAGAATGTTGGTCGTACGCGACGGGGCGGCAATGTTGCAGCGATACTGTCCACTTTTTGAAGTACGTACACTTTGTTTTTACCTAGCATCTTTGCAATTATCAAACATGGTAGTGAACCTGCATTCTGAGCTTGGGGGCGTGGGTTCGATTCCCACCTAGGACAAACATTTATGTGATGAACATTTGTGTTTGTTGTATATCTGGTTGTTAATATCTATTTAAGTATGTATTTAAAACTATATATGTATGTATATCAGTCTCTGGCAGCCACATCACATGCTTTGCTTAGTTTGGGGTCAGATGACCGTGTGTGCAAAAATGCCTCAAATATTTTGAATATTTTATAATGTTTGGTGTGATAATGTTTAGCGTGATAATGTGTAGTGTGGTAATGTTTGGTGTGATAATGTGTGGTGTGATAATTTTTAGCGTGATAATGTGTAGTGTGGTAATGCGTGGTGTGATAATGTGTGGTGTGGGAATGTTTGGTGTGGTAATGTTTAGCGTGATAATGTGTAGTGTGATAATGTTTGGTGTGATAATGTTTAGCATGATAATGTGTAGTGTGGTAATGTTTGGTGTGATAATGTGTGGTGTGATAATGTTTAGCGTGATAATGTATAGTGTGGTAATGTTTGATGTGATCATGTTTGGTGTGATAATGTTTAGCGTGATAATGTGTAGTGTGGTAATGTGTGGTGTGATAATGTGTTGTGTGATAATGTGTGGTGTGGGAATGATTGTGTGGTAATAATGTGATGTGGTAATATTTGGTGTGATAATCTGTGTGTGATTGGTGGGGGGTGTAGTGGTAAACATTCTGCTTGCTAATAACTGCGACAGCACCATCCAGCAGGCGTATACTTGTTTTTTGTATTACAACAATGAAGACTAAAACGTATGTTAAAAGTGTTAACATTTTTGTGAGGGAAAATAATTATTTCTTGGTTCGGTTTCCACCTTCGGTTTTTCCTTCAAAATATAACCTCAATTGCTTCAAGCGAAGAGTGAATAGAGTCCTCAAAGGTAGGCAACGCACCGCCAATGCCCCGGGTATTGTAGGTGTCCATAGGAGACGGTGACTACTTACCATCAGGTGGCCCGTCGCTTTTTTGTCTACTTTTTTTTTTATTTGTAGTGCCATTGAAATATGTTTGCGGTTGCTATGCATATTTGTATTATGTTTGTGAAACCAAACAACAGATCCCCGGTATCGCATCTGTCTCCATCCGACACCATGCGACCAAACCATGGAATCTAAACGATCCAGTGCAACAGACGGACAGAGGGCTATCTGTAGATGCGGTTCCGTCACAGTTCAGACAAAGTCAGAAGAGAAACTTCCTTAAACAATTTAAGAGCAGTATTTTACAAACACAGTACACACAGGTCTAGTACAAATTTCGTAAATTTCGCAACCACTTTACGCTGCTCTGTCACACTGTTGTGACGGTTGAAGAAAACTTCCTTACCGTCACAGCTTAATAAATCGCTTTCTTAACACCGTTACGAAGTATATTCTTAGCAGTTTCAGCAACCGTTAACACTCATGGCCAACTGCCTTTTACTTTGATGCATTGCACTCCTGAAAATAAAACCGGCCAAGTGCGAGTCGGGCTCGCACACTAAGGGTTCCGTACCGCCGCATAACCTGTTAGCAACTAAAGTAAAAAAAAATATAGCAAAAAGACAAAATCCCATCAATTCCCAGGCGGTCACCCATCCAAGTACGTTGCTTCACTTCGGTGATCATACGAGAACTGACGGTCAGCAAAATTTGTCATTAACTCGCACTTGGCCATTATTTATTATTTTTTGTTATGCTTTGGAGTGTGTACTGTAATCATGCCAATTTTGACGTTTGTACTTATTACCGTTTTATATACATTATATATGTCGGAAAGGGGACGAACCAGAACTTTTTTTAAATTGCAAAACCGCTGGCCTTACCGGCCATCGGCTCTGCTATGGTAATAATTACTCGTTACCTAAAGATAATTCAATGTGCAAAGCTAACCAAAAATGGTTTAGAACACCAACTTGAATTCACTGACCAAGCTATAACGATTGGACTATCTACCTAGCTATTTATTCAACTCTCAAAGCTAAAGGAAATTATTTAAAACACTCACTGGAATTAACTTGAAATAAAAGCAGAAAAGAACATTGGAAAAGCAAGTAATTTTTATTTAAATATAGCCAGGATCTACTTACAATGTATTCGCCTTGAAGCACCAGCACAAAAGTGAAGTCGAATCGCTAGTTCCAATCTTTCATCGCCGCCTTTTCGCGCGCCTACCAAAATGGTGGAGAGGTCTCACAGGATATGCGTGTAGGCGGCGCTAGTGGCGGCTTGGAAATTATTAGAACTAGCTATTCAAATTACAATCTCTAAGCAGAAGGATTTTATAATTAGTTAATTGAATTATGAAGTTAATTTACAGTCAATAAATCGGTGTTATCACATTGCAAGTACTTACTAAAGTGATTTACAGGATATGTGTGTAGGCAGCGCTAGTGGCGGCTTGAAACTGTTAGAAATAGCTATTTAAATTACAATGATTAAGCAGAAGGCTTTTATAATTACTTACTAGAATTGTGAAGTTAATTTAGAGACAATAAATCAGTGTTATCGCATCGCAAGTACTAATCAAAGTAAACCTACTTGAAGCAACTATCGGATCTTGTCAAAGAGCACTTGTTTACAATTTATTATCGATTTAAAGATTTGAATTGAACACAACGCAATTGTATTTAACTTTAGGGTTTAACACCATTTATGGTAATCATCAAATTGATCATAATCAATAATAAGCCTTAAAACTAGATGTTGTGCTCATGACTCGGTGGCGAAGTTACACGAAGGTACCCGACGTCGCCCGATTCCTTCTCGCGGCGACACGGCCATTCTGAAAGGCGGCGCGCGCTCTGTGTCGCTCCTAGTGTGCCCCTGGTTGTAACTGAAATAAAAAGACGAGTATTTTTGAGGCTAGGTACTTCCACAGTACGCCTAAGCCTATGATTTGGAATTGAAATTTCTGGCAGTTGATGAACTGAATTGCTAATTATTATTTAGTGTTTTTCCATGCTGTATGACAACTAATTGAGTGTGTACTGCCAGTACAAGTAGTAAATGCTTATTCCGCATGACAACAGCTTAGAAAGTTTACGAAAATTATAATTGAAAGTACAGCTCATTCCGCATGACAACAGTACATTAAATGCTAAGTAGGTAGTTGTGTGATGTGTAGATATGTAGGGAAGGATGGGTTGGTGATAGGTCGATGCTGTACAAGACAGAGGCTCTAAGGGATTTTAGGAGAGGCCGATGCTGTGCTCTAGGCGGTCATACTACGCCGCGGACACAGGGGATTGGATAGGACTTGTTTGGCCATTGACGGTCCCCCACGTACCGCCAATGTGCATCTTTTTATCGAATTATTTTATTTAATTGAAACAGTCATAAGTCATAGGTCATATAGTCAAGTCTTTACAAATAATTGGATTGGATAGGGTAGGTTGGTGAAAGTCGATGCTGTACAAGACAGAGGCTCTAAAGGATTTTATGATAGGCCGATGCTGTGCTCTGGGCGGCCATACTACGCCGCGGTACACAGGGGATTAAACAGGATTTGATTACCAATTTTTTTTTTTTTTTTTTCTTTGATGTATTGGACTACTACACGCGCCAATACGTATTAATAATTCGATTTGAGAGCTATATTGGTCTACTTCACGCGCCAATATGCATTTTGTGTAAACGTGTGTGTGTGAGAGAGAGAAAGTGTGTTTTATGTATGATTCATGTTGTAGAACAGAATGAAAGGTGCTCACCAATAATATTATGGTAGTGATGCGCGATGAGTTTTATTCTGTGGCGTTGACGTCACCATCAGTGTCGTCAGCTGCTTGTAACGCCAACGTCGCCGCCGTGGGTTGTGTTGGCGTAGGGCGGGTGATGCCAGACGGACCAGCTTGCTGATCGAGGGCTTGAGGCGACACGGCCGCCTGGGCAACCTCTCCCGGTCGTGGGGCACGCCGCAGCTGATCGTGCGCGACCTTACGAGGCCGCCCGCGGTGACCCACCACCTTTTTGACGAGGTAGCGGTCGTTTTCCAATACTCTGTGAACTTCATAAGGCACACTGAATTTCAAGTCGAGAGAGGTTTGATTCCTGGGGTTATTTTTTATCATCACAAAATCTCCACGCTGGAAATTGATAATTTTGGCTCGTCCTCTGTCGAATCTCGCTTTATCTTTTGCAGATAACTCGGTCATTCTCTGTTGTACATGCCGATCCAAAGCATCAATATCGATTGATGCGTTATCGAAATTTACTAATTGCAGCAGTTCTGGTGGCACGCAGTTTTGGCGTCGAGTCAGCAGAGTAAGTGGGGCAGTACCTGTTATTCTGTGTGCCGTGCAGTTAAGGGCAAGTTGTAGGCTGTCTAGTGCTGTGTGCCATTCTGGAGTTTCGTAGTTTTTTATCATGACGAGACCGTTTTTCAGCGTTGACATAACTCTCTCCACTTGTCCATTCGCCCTGCTTACACCTGGGGATATGGCATGTATCTCGATACCAAACCTGTCACAGTAGCTTTTGTATTCGCCCAGAAACTCGCGCCCACCATCCACGATGATCTGCCTCGGGGCCCCAAAGAGGTGAATGACCTGTTTCAAGGCAGCCACAGTACTATACTGACTCTTGTCATTGGTGTGTCCGAGAAGTACATACTTAGTAAGTGCGTCTATAGTAACAATGACGTACTCTTGTTCTTCTGAAGTGCCGAGTTTCCCAGTGATGTCCATGTGAATGACTTCGAAAGGTACTGTTGGCTTAGTGATTGGATGCAACTGTACCTGTGTGGCCCCAGACGTTTGTTTTGAAGTTCTGCATATCACACAGTTGTCCGCGAACTCTCGAACAATAGTTGACATTCTGTCGAAATGGTAAGTGTCTCTAATTTTCTGAAGAGTTTTCTCCCAGCCTGGGTGCTTAAGAGCCGTGTGGAAAGTGTTTATGAGGCTCCATTGAAACGACTTCGGTACTACTATCAGATTTTGTTGCCCCCGAATGGGGTCACTTTTTTTGTATTTTAAAACATTATCTTCGAGGACATAATTAGATACATCATCTCCATTGTGTAGGCGGTCTATAATTGGGCGCAGCTGGTCATCGCGCCTTTGCTCTACGTTGATCCATTCGAGGTTATTTGTCATGGTGTTGATCGTCAATGGATCTGGGTTACGGCTGAAAAAATCTGCATGCTGCATCCGCTCGCCCTTCCTGTACTCAATATCGAAATCGAAGTTTTGGAGATAGGCCCACCATCTGTGTACGCGAGGTAGTAGGTCTTGCTTATGTTTGGAAGCCTTTAAAGCGTTGCAATCCGTGATCACTTTGAATTTACGTCCATAGACAAAGTGACGGAAGTGTTTGATTGCTCGCACTACGGCCAGTGTCTCCAGTTCGTAACTATGGTACCTACTTTCTGTTTCCGTGGTACGCATGCTGAAGTAAGCTATCACGTGCTGTCGGCCGTCAATGATTTGAACGAGAATTCCACCAAAACCGATACTACTTGCATCAGTATATAGTTCCGTGGGTTCTCCCTCTTGGAATATGGTGAGCACGGGCGCAGAAGTAAGGTGATGGATAATCTTTTGACGTGCTTCCTCGTGAACATGAGTCCATTGCCACCTAGTCCCTTGTTTAGTGAGATTGTATAGAGGAACCATAGTACGCGCAAAGTCAGGAATGAAACGCCGGAAATAACTCGCGAGTCCATTGAATTGACGTACCTGTTTAACAGTAGTGGGTACGGGAGCTTTTACAAGCGCTTCGACTTTTTTGGGACTTGGACGAACCTGCCCGTTTTCAACTACGTTACCGAGGTACTCAATGGAACGCTTGAAAAAGAGGCACTTTTCAATATTTATCGAGAAGCCAGACTCGCATAACGCAATTAGAATTCGTTCCAAGTATGCCAATCCACTAGCAAAATCGCGACACTTACTAATTACATCATCTATGTAAACCTGTGCTACACTGTCATTGCATTTATCCACGCCGTTATTTGCACTACCTGCATTTAGTAGGGGCCCTAGTGCACGATTTATGCATCTTTGGTACACGGAAGGTGCGTTGCAGAGACCAAATGGCATCGTTAGATACTCGTACAGCCCGTCAGGTGTGACGAAAGCAGTTTTTTCAATGCTATGTTCAGAAATTAATATTTGATGGAACCCGGAAGCCATATCGAGGGTAGAATAAAACTGTCCGCCTGCCAGCTGGTCAATCTGATCCGCGATCAGCGGAAGCGGAAAATGGTCGCGTACAGTGTTAGAATTTAACTCCCGATAATCTACACACATGCGATCGTCTCCATTTTTCTTTTTTACTAAAATGATCGGACTAGAATATGGAGATTTACTTTCGCGGACAATATTGTTCTCGATTAACTCCCCGACGATTTCCTTAACTTTCTCGCGTTCAACTGGGCTCAATCTATAAGGCCTTCGCTCAACATATTTGTCAGGGTTCTTTAGTCTAATTTCAAGTTCACCCGTGTTGACGCGAGACTTTGCAAAACCACGGGTAAAAACATGAGAGTATTTGTTAAGCAAAATCATCAGTTCGTCAATGTCAGATTTGTTTGTCAGGTCGTGGTTGATATTATCAAATAGATGGCTATTCGATCGCACGTGCATAACACGAGGTTGAGACAATAAAGTTGCACTATTTTTAGTCACTATAACACTAAGACCAGTCTCATGAAGCAAGTTTGCACCAATCAAAACGTCTGACGTCATTTCGTAATCTGGCAGTATATAAAACAAGATCTCAACGCTTATGCCGTCAATGACGCAAACTGCTGTGAGGGTACTTGTGGAAACTACTGGGAAAGGACCTATTCCGCGCAGATAATTAACCAACTGACTTCTACGCCCGGGTAATCGATTAGCAACTGATGCACGTATCACGGAGCATTCCGCGCCACTATCGAAGACGGTATCTACAACTTCCTTACCGACACGAATACGCATTTTATTCAAGCTAGATGACCTATCGCTAGATAGTGAATTTACGTTAGAAACTACCCGTTTTTCTCGACGATAGCAAGTGTCAAATGTGTGACCTGGTTTTGCGCAAAACGTACAGAATGTATTACTCGTCGGCCTTGGTAACGCTATGGATGACGTCACGGAACTTTTATCAACTGGTTGAACATTCGAATCGTTTCTACTGCGACAAATATTGAAAGTATGACCATTTCTTTTACAAAAAGTGCAATAAAGGGGGTTCCGGCTATCAGTTTTTGGACGTTTTAGAGGCGGTTGACTAGTACTGTTTTGATTTGGGCGTTTAACGCGAATGGAAGAGGCAACAGATATCAGTTCAGGCACTGAGGTAGCTCTGGCATTCATTAGTTCAATGCGGAGACGTTCGTCACTCACCGTTCCAATCACTGCCTCCACAGCGTCACTATTGTCCAGCTTATCTTTCGTCACGCGCCTCCAAAGCAGCCACGATTGGGACAGGAACTCTGCAATATCCTTGGAAGAATCGTAGAAATGTTCTCTAAACCGGAGTACGTCCCGCGAGTAACGATTTTCTGGTTCAAATGTAGTGACTATGTTTTCTCGTAGTTCCTCCCAGGTTGACGTCGTAACCAGCCAGTTATCGGCCCATATTTTGGCTCATCCTTTTAGCAGGCTGGTTACTTTCATCCGGATATCATAATCGGTGAGATTATACGTACTTTTAGCCGTAGATATGTGGTTACACCACTCGCGAACTCCAACGTTGCTATCAGGGTCGTATGAAGGTAGAAACACGTCCGTGATCTTTACTTTATCGAGTGATTTTTGCTGTGTTAATAACCGCTCGCTCATATGCTGCATCATTGTCATCATATGTGAGAAAAATTCTGGTGGTACATTACCAGACTGAAGCAACAGCGGAGGTGGTGCCGGCATCGGCTCCGCTGCAGGCGCTGTAGCGTTGCTCGTCGCTGCGCATGCCGTAGACGCATCTGAATTTGTTGATGCGCCAGGCGCCGATCGGTTTGGCTCGGGGGCATCCATCCAGGAGCCCTTCGCTTCTCTCGTGGGTGTGATCAGGATAATCTGAAACGTAACGAACGGACAGAGGGATCGTTGGGCTCCATCCCACTTCTGATGTCGGAAAGGGGACGAACCAGAACTTTTTTTAAATTGCAAAACCGCTGGCCTTACCGGCCATCGGCTCTGCTATGGTAATAATTACTCGTTACCTAAAGATAATTCAATGTGCAAAGCTAACCAAAAATGGTTTAGAACACCAACTTGAATTCACTGACCAAGCTATAACGATTGGACTATCTACCTAGCTATTTATTCAACTCTCAAAGCTAAAGGAAATTATTTAAAACACTTACTGGAATTAACTTGAAATAAAAGCAGAAAAGAACATTGGAAAAGCAAGTAATTTTTATTTAAATATAGCCAGGATCTACTTACAATGTATTCGCCTTGAAGCACCAGCACAAAAGTGAAGTCGAATCGCTAGTTCCAATCTTTCATCGCCGCCTTTTCGCGCGCCTACCAAAATGGTGGAGAGGTCTCACAGGATATGCGTGTAGGCGGCGCTAGTGGCGGCTTGGAAATTATTAGAACTAGCTATTCAAATTACAATCTCTAAGCAGAAGGATTTTATAATTAGTTAATTGAATTATGAAGTTAATTTACAGTCAATAAATCGGTGTTATCACATTGCAAGTACTTACTAAAGTGATTTACAGGATATGTGTGTAGGCAGCGCTAGTGGCGGCTTGAAACTGTTAGAAATAGCTATTTAAATTACAATGATTAAGCAGAAGGCTTTTATAATTACTTACTAGAATTGTGAAGTTAATTTAGAGACAATAAATCAGTGTTATCGCATCGCAAGTACTAATCAAAGTAAACCTACTTGAAGCAACTATCGGATCTTGTCAAAGAGCACTTGTTTACAATTTATTATCGATTTAAAGATTTGAATTGAACACAACGCAATTGTATTTAACTTTAGGGTTTAACACCATTTATGGTAATCATCAAATTGATCATAATCAATAATAAGCCTTAAAACTAGATGTTGTGCTCATGACTCGGTGGCGAAGTTACACGAAGGTACCCGACGTCGCCCGATTCCTTCTCGCGGCGACATATACAATAAATAATTATTAATTAATAATTTGATTTGACATATAAATTTAAATTTACGAATCAATGAATTTGATTGTGACACCTAGTGTGTGTAACTTTTTATATTTAAAGAACTACGTAGTATAACATTCAAAGACAAAATCAGACAATAGTAAAGTTTTTCCACTGCATAAACT
Organism: Agriopis aurantiaria; assembly: GCA_914767915.1. Classification (NCBI taxonomy): domain Eukaryota; kingdom Metazoa; phylum Arthropoda; class Insecta; order Lepidoptera; family Geometridae; genus Agriopis; species Agriopis aurantiaria. The sequence goes on from OU611988.1 coordinate 17,819,052, forward strand.
ATGGCTCGGTTTGTCCGGTTAACCATTCGAACGTGGCGATTTATCGAGAGTTGGCTATTTATGGGCAAAACAGGCAACATTTGGCGCTTTGTCCAACGCGCAGTCATTGGTCAGTGTTCTGTGGTGGCGCAGATAGAGAAAAGCTTAATTTGTGGTGTTGGTCACGTGATTTAGGCATACAGTCTAGAATGTTCGACGCTTTGTGAACTAGAATGTCGGTGGTAACTACGAAACAATTCATTTTACTTTCGTCGCTTTTGTGCTAATGTACAGAAATTATTTTGCCCCTTTTTTATTTTTTTTTAATTTGCTTTATAGTTCATAGTTCTTTATTCATACCAAATAAGTTACACGTCAAAATAATAATTAATAAATTCTTATTAAAAAATTACAATTACTTATTTTGCAAAATAAGAAATTAAATTTTATAAATAATTATAATTAAATTAGTACTTCAAGGTAAAACAATAATAATAAGACGATAAGGCCGCCCATTATACTACCGTATATTTGTTTTTTATTTTAGTTGAGTTTCATTTGTATTTTCGGTGTGTAATAAAAATTTATTGTATTGTATTGTATTTTGCCCCAATCAAGGTTACACAGAACTGTGGTAATAAACCGAAAGGAGTATAATATACTTATCAGTATTAAGAAGTTGTAATATGGGACCAACCCGCACTAGGCCAGCATGGTGGATTAGGACCTCGGATGGGAGAGAGATAGGATTATCTCTCTGAAAGAAGGCCTGTGTCCCAGCAGTGGGAACATGATAGGCTGATAATGATGATGATGATTGAGATGGGACCACCCCAAAAAAATATGAATGGTATACATGTTTGTGTGTATGTATGTATTTCCCGCCCAACTTCGTAACGGTTGATTAAATTTGGATAAGGTAGCCTTGAATTATTAAACGGCAATTTTAAAAAGCTATAAAAATCCGAAAAAACTCCTCAAAGATGGTGGTTGAAATCGCGGAGCGCTGCAAGTCAACAATACTTAACAACCCTGATCTATAAGATCCCTATAAGATCAATGTTGTTTAATATTTAGATCAAACAAGTTTTGTTCAACTTGCTTCATTACTTACCCACATCAAACCAATCAAACCTTGTCAGAACCACACTTGAGCAAAGATATACACGACACGTCAGTATACAGGGTGTATTACATAATAAAAAAAACCGGACAAGTACGAGCAGGACTCGTGCTTTGAGGGTTCCGTTGGACAGAACCCTCAGAGCGCGAGACAAAAAAAAACTGAAGTTAAAATATTGTAAGACAAACTTAACTTTGTAGTTGACTATAAGGTTCTTCTATACATTCCAACTACAAAATGTAAGTTTGTAATAGCAAAATAATTATTTTTAAATGATATAACTTCAAATTTGTAACTTTCAGATTTATTCATATATATGTGCTATGAGACCTTGCCTTTTGCCAAATTTCATGATTCCAGGGCAACGGGAAGTACCCTATAGGTTTTGATCTCCCTGTGAAATCGCAAAATATGCGACATAAACGTTCATAATATCTTTTGATTGTGTTGACTTACAACTTTTATTTTTTTACAGCCGAAAGGAACCGTAGACCCATGTATTTAGAATAAATTTCAACTTGATACCTTTACGCGTTCTTGAGAAAAAGGGTCTTGACAGATGGACAGATAGACGGACAACGAAGTGATCCTATAAGGGTTCCGTTTTTTCCTTTTGAGTTACGGACCCCAAAAAAGGTATTTTTTTAAAGTATTTTTGTATCAGCTCTAATGTAACAACGGTAATACTAAAGTTTAACACCAAATAATAAATAATCGCCAAGTGCGAGTCAGTGACAAATTTCTGTTCAACATCGGATCTCGTACAATCACCGAAGTGAAGCAACGTAGGGCGTGGCCGGTACTTGGATGGGTGACCGCCTGGGCGTAGATGGGATGTTGTCTTCTTGCATTATTTTTTTTGTAGAAGCTATTAAGTTATGTGGTGGTACTGAACTACTACTGAACTAAGTGCGGGAGCCCGACACGCACTTAGCCGGTTTTATTACTTTCCTACTTTAAAGTATTCTCTAAATCAAAACTCGCGTGAGGATCCTTTATAACCTATGACCAAATGTGAGTGTAAACTGTTTTGTCATAGTGTTAGTATTCAGCTTCCAACCGGCCCTTTTGGAGATCGATGGGGGAGGCCTATGTCCAGCAGTGGACGTCCTATGGCTGAAATAATGATGATGATGAAGTATTCAGCTGGAATTATAATCATTCATTCCGTAAATTATTCACTTCCAAAACCATAGTTTGTTTAATTATGAATAATAATTTAGGTATCTCTGACGTCATGTATTATTTCTGTTACACCCTGTATTGGGAAGTTTTGTATCTCCCGTCACATCAACTCTGTGAGAAAGTGTCGATAATTGAAATTAAAATGCCAATCATTTCCTACATCAGACCAGAGACTAATTACTTTCCAAACAATAGATTTATATGCAGTAACTAAGTTGTGTGGCAGTTCTATGATAAACTAAATATAAGAGTTGTTTTCAATGTTATATCACTTTAATGGTTAAAACAATCTTGATGAAATATGCTAGGATCACCTTGAGGACTTTTTTTTTCTTTTTTTTTTTTTATATTCGGGACCTTTTTGCTCACACGGTTATCTGATCCCAAACTAAGCAAAGCTTGTGATATGGCTGCCAGAGACTGATATACATACATATATAGTTTTAAATACATACTTAAATAGATATTAACAACCAGATATAGAACAAACACAAATGTTTGTCCTAGATGGGAATCGAACCCACGCCCCCAAGCTCAGAAGGCAGGTTCACTACCAACTGGACCAGCGGGCTATCTAAATTATTCAGGTACTTTTGAAATTCAAGGATTCTAACATTGATATTGACAACTTTTTTGCAACTTTCATCGAGCTTGATTCAATTGTTAACTAATGAATACATAGTATATAATAAGCCCTCAAGCCACCTGCCAAGCGTGGGGATTATGGCAACACCCCTCTCTAAGAGGGAGGCCTTTGTACAGCAGTGGTTGTCTAAAATGTGTGCAAAAATGTCCCGAATATTTATGTATTTATTTTACTTTTTGAAGTGATAGAATACTTTATTATGCACAACTAAAAAAAACAGAAAATTAACGAAAACTTAAATAATTTAATGGTTAACTATACTAGCGCAGATATACATACACCGTGTTACAACGGTAAATATCCCGTTAACAATAATATAACTGTAGTGAATCACTACAAAAATTTAAAACAGTATTATAATAAACTAGTAGGCCGCCCCGGCTTCGCACGAGTATAGATATATAGCCTATGTCAACCGGGGATAGTGTAGTTTCCCAAGAGTGAAACAATTTTTCAAATCGGTTTAATAGTTTCGAAGCCTATTCAATGCAAACAAACAAACAAACAATCAAATCTTTCCTCTTTATAATATTAGTATAGATATCAAAACTGTATGGATGAAATAACGTTAATTTATAATTTTTATTATTTTCTACATCAAAATTATACTTAGTAGTAGTTTTGAGTACACAAATACCTCGAAATAATATATCGCTGATATTTATATTTACGCGTATCTACAACATTAGAGAGCTATCTAGAACATTAGAGAGCTATCTAGAACATTAGAGCGCTATCTAGAGCTATTTAAGAGCTATCTATCTATCAACATTATCTAGTGCTCGTTTTTGTTTGTCTTTGTATGGAAACCATTTCATTTCACGATATTTTCTAACCAGAAAATTTAAGGTAACTTATAAATTGTGAGTATATATATACCGAGGAACGCAGCTAGTTGCATTATAAAACTGTTTTTTACAACGCCACAAAACCCCTGTGAACTGACACTCGCCCGTAAATCCTCCCTTCACCAAACAACTTGCTATTAACCGATTGATTTTTTGTCCCACCTGCGATGTTTAGTTCCATTGGATGTCTTTATACAAGCCGACACCGATGAGATTGGATGTCTTTAAACAATACCGACCAGCCACTATCACACTATAGTTGTTACCACTATCATCAGCCTCTGCTTGATCTCTTCTATCTGCTTGAGATCTGCTTGAGCTTATAGCTTGATTCACTTTCTTAAATCACTCCACTGAGCTCGATCTGGAGCCTTTTGCATATACTTTATTTCCGCTGTCGCTTCTCAAGGTGTATCTATTGCAATAGTCATTGTAAGTTTACAAGCTTCGTTAGATATTTTGTCACTCAGTAGTAGTGTGGAAACACTGTATCTATACTACTTTTGCACGCAAGTTTGAATAGTAAGTTTCTAATTTGTTCTGACAGCTGCAATAACATTTCAAGAAGCAGAATGAAAACCACAAATTCTGATAACTTTTGCTAGGTTTTTGAACGTAAGGCTGTAGCAGAAAATGAAATTTAGTCAGATCTTTACAATTTTATAGCAGCTATCAGAGCTAATAAATGCTTGGGCCGAGTTTAGATTAATTATCTAAGTATTATGAAATATTGTAAAATAATAACGTAAATACAATTTTAAACGGAAGTTACTGAACCCTTGACGTTTGAGTTTCTACGTCCGGCCATTCCATTTTTCATATATATATTCATATTTATATTTCATTTATTGCGTATATATGGGTACACAGGAAATGGAAATTTACAGTTTTTTTTTTTTAGTTTTATGGTTTTTTTTTTAAGGATATCATGTCGGTTTCATCATCATATCGTGTCGGTTAGAGTAAAACCTTTCAATCCCGTTGAGTGCATCCCGGAACGGGTGTCAACATATTTTTTTTGAGTAAACGTGTTGCCAGATGAAAATTTTATTCATACAGGTTGTAATATAGAAAAAATATTGAAAAGCTTTTGTTGATTTTAAGTGAAGTCAATGTGATAAATAACTGCGCGAGATGATTGGGAGTGAAAATGGCGCGTGTTAAATTGAATGTATTTTAATATATATATATTTTTAAGTATCGACAACAGAATCATCATCATCATCATCAGCCAGAAGACGTCCACTGCTGAACATAGGCCTCCCCCTTTAACCTCCACACTGAACGACAGCCTGCCTTTTGCATCCACTGGATGCCAGCGACTCTTACTATGTCGTCGGTCCATCTAGTGGGAGGCCTACCTACGCTGCGTCTTCCGGTTCGTGGTCTCCACTCAAGAACCTTTCTTCCCCATCGGTTATCGGTTCTCCGAGCGATGTGGCCTGCCCATTGCCACTTCAACTTGCAAATTTTAACAGCTATGTCGGTGACTTTGGTTCTTTGGCGAATATCCACGTTTCGGATTCTATCGCGCAAAGAAACTCCGAGCATAGCTCTCTCCATTGCCCGCTGTGTGACTCTGAGTTTTTCCAAAAGGCCAACAGTTAAGGACCACGTCTCAGTACCATATGTCATCACTGGCAACACACACTGGTCAAAGACCCTTGTCTTTAGGCACTGTGGTATCTTGGACGAGAAGATGTCACGCAATTTCCCGAACGCTGCCCATCCGAGTTGGATTCTTCGGGCGACCTCTTTGCCTAAGTTGGACTTACCTAACTGAACAATCTGCCCAAGATAGGTGTAATGGTCAACAACTTCGAGAGTATCGTTCCCAACGACTACCGGCACGGGTTCAACATGGACATTGGACATGATTTTTGTCTTGTCCATGTTCATTTTAAGACCCACCTGTTGGGAAAGGCTACTGAGGTCGCTGAGCATCGTATTTAGGTCCTCCAGCGACTCTGCCATGATGACTATATCATCGGCAAAACGAAGGTGAGTGATGTATTCGCCATTGATGTTGATGCCTAATCCGTTCCAGTCCAAGAGCTTGAAAACGTCCTCCAATGCGTTCGTGAACAGTTTCGGAGAGATAACATCTCCCTGTCTCACGCCTTTCTGCAATTGGATTGGTTCCGTGCTCTCGTCCTGTAATCGGATCGACATGGTGGCGTTTCTATACAAACACTTCAACACTTCGATATACCTATAGTCGATATGACAACGCTGGAGGGACTGTAATACTGCCCAGGTCTCGATGGAATCAAAGGCTTTCTCATAGTCCACAAACGCCAGGCATAATGGCCGATTATACTCCTCAGTCTTCTGTATAATCTGGCGGAGGGTGTGTATGTGGTCTATGGTGCTCCAGCCTTTACGGAAACCGGCTTGTTCGGGAGGCTGAAAGTCATCAAACCTGCTTTCGAGACGGTTCGTAATGACTCTAGAGAACAACTTGTACACATGGCTCAGGAGTGAGATGGGTCTATAATTCTTCAATAAGGTGTTATCACCTTTTTTGAAGAAGAGCACCACCACACTCCTGTGCCATGCTTCAGGCGTAGTACCATCGAGTATGACGGAATTAAATAACTTCTGGAGGACTAACAGTACCGGTTTTCCACCCGCTCGCAGTAGTTCTGTCGTGATTCCGTCATCACCCGGTGCCTTGTTGTTCTTAAGCTGTTTCAGAGCTATTCTAATCTCGTACAAGCTGATGTCTGGGATGTCCTCAGTGTAGTGTCGGGTCAGTTTAGCTCTCTTGTCCTGAGCTGTACTGACAATAGGCTGTCGTGTCGAGGTGTACAACTGTCCGTAAAACCTCTCAAGCTCTCTCAGAATCTCCGACTTTGACGAAATGATACTGCCATCCTCGATCTTCAGCTTTGTCATTTGGCTTTTCCCAATAGACGAATTTTTCGCGAACACTTTAACGAACGACAACAGAATACGTTACGTGAAGCCTGAGATATTGTATGGTAACGAAGCTAGGACTCTAAAATCTAACAAAGTTATTTGAAGCTTTCTAGATGTGGTGCTACCGGAGAACGCTATGATTAGCTAGACGCAGAAAGTCTGCAACGTCAGAGTTCGACAACGCATCGGCAAGAGCCGTGAAATATTACGTGACGGTCTATCAAGAAAATAGGATATCTTGGCCACGTTTCACATGAAAAATACCAGCTTCTTTAGTTAATGATGGACTAAGCTATAGCCAAAAACCTGGGAAAGGTTCTGGAGTGAAAAGCGCAAACCGGAAGACGCAGCGTAGGTAGGCATTCTACTAGATGGACCGATGACATCATGAGAGTCGCGGGCATCCAGCAGGCTGTCGGTCAGTGTAGCGCTATGTTTAGCGGTGGACGTATTATAGCAGATAATGATGATGGGGATGCTGATGAAATTAAGGGCAAACGACACGCTGGAAGAAGGAAAAGTCATGATTGCGTAACATCCGAGAATGAATCAACATAGCCAGGGTCGAACAACTATTTCGCTTTGCACATGATAGAGAGAAGTTCACTGAGCTGAAGGCTGAATTCCAGTAGTAGAAAGGCACTTGAAGGAAAAGAAGAAGACACCAAACAAAATTAATAACACCAGCGCCAGGACAATTCGGACATTAATTAGTGTTTTCTGATGATGATTAAAAAACATTTATACATATCTTGATATATTTTTATCGTTACAATTACATAAAAGACGCAAACGTCTAATTAAAACAGCTCGAATCCATAAAGCCGAGTTATTGGCAATACTTGAATAATGAACCGGTTTCCATTTGAAAGTAATCTTTGTCGGCGGAAGTGTTGAATTATTCAGCAGGAATTACAAGGTGGATTTGCAAGAGAGAGGAGATGAGATGGCTGCAGTTTATATTACAGATGACATTTTAAATTGAAATATAGTTCAGTTATTGACTTTGAATTGATAAAGTAAATAAAAAACATAATTTTAATTATATTACACGGGAATTACTCACGTAAGATTAAGCCAGTCACTCCGACTATATATAGTTTCAACCGCATCAGTGCCAAGCGATACGCAGCCGCGCGCGTGCGCGCGTTTTCACCTTGAAAAAGACTGCCTAATGCGGTTGAAACTATAGTCGGAGTGACCGGCTTAATCTAACGTGAGTAATTCCCGTGTAATATAAATAAAATGTGTGAAAACCACGTCAGTTTCTATAATAAAACGAAAACATCATTAGCATACTATTAAAGGAGGCATCAGTTTATTATAAAACATAAAACAATACATTAAAAAAAAAACTTGTTGATCTACTTTTCGAATCTCGAGAAAAAAATCAGTCTGTATATAGATTTAGTATATTTTAATTTCTATATTTGAAGTGTTGTTCAATATTTTATTATTTACTATTTTATCAACCGACTTCAGGGAGGTTCCCATTTCGGTCTGTTTTTTTAATGTACATCTATTATTCCGATTGACGTGATTATTTTTCTATTATGTAGAGGAATTTTTGATGTGGTTTCACAAATACTTTATTAACTTGCGTTCAGTAGTGTTTTAACCAACTCTATTATTACGATTATGTTTGAGCTCCTGTTGATTTGGCAATAGCAATAATATTACTATAATGCTTACAAATTTTTAACTCTGTTTTTAACCGACTTAAAAAAGGAGGGGATTTTCAATTCGGTTGTATTTTTCAATAGCTTTTTAAAAATAATTAAAAAAAATCTGAAATGTTTTTACCTCTGCACACCGTCGTTTATCAACCGACTTGGAAAATAGTACACGCCTGGGCGTGATGTTGTCTTTTTACTACATTTGTATTTTGTGGTGGTACGGAACCCTCAGTCACTGTGTCACCTCAGTGACTCGCCCTTGGCCAGTTTATTTTATGTACGATGGCGCCACCTATTGGTAAGTAGTCACCGTCACCTATGCACACCTATAATACCCGGGGCAATGGCGGTGCGTTGCCTACCTTTAAGTAGGTATCTATTCATTATTTACTCTTAAATAATTACGAACCAATAGTCTACAAGACTTGTTTGACGGCACGTTCGTCCAACATTATTTCCCCGTTCAGTACAAGTTCCCCTCACGTAACTTCAGCCAAGTTGTGAGTAAAGTTATTCGTCTTCACCCAAGGCTCATTTGGCACTGAATGAGCTCGGAACTCTATTTAAATTGTTGCAGATACAAACTCGGTTGTTTATTGGCTTTTTTGGAAGTTTTGCTCCGATGTGTAGCCAAGACTTTCCCTTGACAGCTTCTTGCCCATTTGCTCGGTGGTAACATGATATATCCCGTAGTATGCGAGTGTAGGATATTTTTAAGGCTCAAATGGGGAACTTCACCTATATTTCAGGTAATAAAGTTTTTTTAAAGTATGAAATATGTGCATACTTATTAGATACCATTGGTATTGTGTATAAATCTTCATACAAAATATTATTCTTATTGCTATAATACTCAACATTAATGATATATCCGGTGATTTAAAAAAAAACCGGACAAGTACGAGTAGGACTCGTGCTCTGAGGGTTCCGTTAGACGGAACCCTCAGAGCGCGAGACCAAAAAAAAAACTAACTGAAGTTAAAATATTGAAAGACAAACTTAAGTTTGTAGTTAAGTTTTTTTACTGGGCAAGTGCCTTTAATAACTAAACAAAATACAAGCTAAAACTAACACTACAAATACAGTTAGACTGCCCATAGACCGTTGAAGGTCTAAAGACAATCCAAATGCTCAAGCCCACTACCAGTTGGCAGCGTACCCAACATGCTGGCGGCATTACCACGTTGAATGGCAATGCTAATGCGTTGAGCCAGAAACACGCCAGCATTTTGGTCACGCGTCGCATTAACCAGGCGCTCTGAAAGATTTTTGAAAATGAGGTGAGCTCCCGGTCCCCAAGGGCCCAATGTCTCGACCCCAAACGCCTCAAATATGTAACCACTGCCGAGGTTAGCATATTTGCGACGCTTGTGCTGCTCTGCCGAATTAGCAGCCGCGCCAGCCCTACCCTGTGTCTCAGGAAGATGTGACGGCGCCAAAGTATCGACACAAGTTGCGTCCCATACAAGGGGCCGCCCCAACCTCCAGGGCACAAGTGTCATACCGTCAGGCCTCTTTCCATCGTCACGCGCAAGACCACTCGGTTTGAGCACAGCTGCGACATTGGCGGTGGAAAGTGCCCTGCGTATGATGTCGTTCAGGCTAGCGTGTCGGCCAATACGACCATCGCTTCTCGAGCAAGAGAGACCATGGTGACCGAGCTGGTCAACAGCAGTACCACACTGACAGCGATGGGCCTCACAGCACCTTGCACCCAAGCGTAAGCTGACAGCTAGACGAAATGCGGTTGGATCTAAAAGGCTACCTGTGTTAAAAGAGGGCATGGCTTGCAACCAAAGTCCTGATTCCCAAACAGAGACAGCAAGAATACGAGCGCGATCTGCAATACTAGGACACGTATCTAGTAGCGATTTCCATGCTAGTTCGCAGATCGGCCGATCCCACAGTCTCTGGGAAGACAACTTTGAAGTTTGTAGTTGACAATAAGGTTCTTCCATACATCCCAACTACAAAATGTAAGTTTGTAATAGCAAAATAATTATTTTTAAATACCTTCAAATTTATAACTTTCGGTTTTATTCCTATATATGTACTATAAGACCTTGCCTTTTGCCAAATTTCATGATTCTAGGTCAACGGGAAGTACCCTATAGGTTTTGATTCCCCTGTGAAATCGCAAAATATACGACATAAAGGAACCCTAAGAGCGCGAGACCAAAAAAAAAACTAATTGAAGTTAAAATATTGAAAGACAAACTTAAGTTTGTAGTTGACAATAAGGTTCTTCCATACATTCCAACTACAAAATGTAAGTTTGTAATAGCAAAATAATAATTTTTAAATGATATACCTTCATATTTCTAACTTTCGGATTTATTCCTATATATGTGCTATGAGACCTTGCTTTTTGCCAAATTTCATGATTCTAGGTCAACGGGAAGTACCCTATAGGTTTTGGTTCCCCTGTGAAATCGCAAAATATGCGACATAAACGTTCATATCTTTTGATTGCGTTGACTTACAACTTTTATTTTTTTACAGCCGAAAGAAACCGTAGACCCAAGTATTTAGTATAAATTTCAACTTGCTACTTTTACGCGTTCTTGAGAAAAAGGGTCTTGACAGACGGACAGACAGACAGACGGACAACGAAGTGATCCTATAAGGGTTCCGTTTTTTCCTTTTGAGGTACGGAACCCTAAAAAACAACGCCATTACTCACTTTTTGATAAAATATGGTATTTTATCTAAACACAATCACTATCACACCACTTTCACAACACAGCACCTCTATTGTATTATCCATTTCACTAATTTTATTGTTTAACAATTGTAGGCAAAAAATTTGTTATTAATTCACAATTAAAATTAATGTAATAATAATGAAAATAATGTAATGTGTAATTAATTTAATGTTTAATGTGTTTAATTGTGTTATAAGCTAGGTTTATAAATTATTATGTTGACATACGCTATTGAATTAGGACATTCCTGTAATGATAGTTGTAATTTGGATAAATAAATAAAATGAAAAATAAAATAAAAAAATTCTATCGCACAACTATCTCGCGATCGCATTTTGTTACGGTCCTCAAGAAACAGTATAGCGGCCGGACTAGCAATTTATACTTTTTTGTAAGCGTGACCTCAATTTTTTCGACACTTCGTTTGAGCCTCATAACCAATAAAGATCAGACAGACGGAACAAACATTCAAAAAAAAAAACATTCGAATTGATAACCTCCTCTTGAACTCGGTTAAAAAAAACAATTCTAAATTGGCAGAGTAATCGCGTAACAAACATACAAAAAACAAACAGTCAAATTGATAACCTCCTCCTTTTTGAAGTCGGTTAATAATAAGTCATGGTTAGTTGTGGACAATGTAGAATAATAGAATATTCTGACTTTAGAAATTCCCGCTTTGAAATGCAACGTATAACCAAACCTTTTGTTGTTTCAATTTTAAATGAAACCTTTTTAATAAACTATTAAAACTACATTTTTCCTATAAAAAAAACTCAGAACCACTCTCATCTTGCATCCAATTAACTCCAAGAACGAATTCAAAAAACCTTCCAATCGGGAATCAGATTCAAATAGTAACAAGCAGGAAGGCAAGGCTGTATCGACATCAAAGTGAGCTAATAGAGCGGCGGATAGGGCGCCGTGCAAAATTGAATACGTCCCAGGCCAATCTCTGCGATAGATGCATTTGGAGTGGTAAAAATGTAAGTGAGAGCGGTTTGATTGAAAAGTGTCTTGAAAAAAATAGGAGCACAATTTGACGCATGTTGGTCACAACGAAATTCAAGATTTCAAGTCACAGATAAGTTTTATACATTTGTTAAGATGCTTTATGAATCAAGGGCCAAAAAAAAAGAAACGGGTAAGCGCGGTGTGTCTACTCTTGTTTACTAATGTAGCTATGTATTTTTTTATTATTTTATTATAATTAATAGGCTTGCGTTTGACCACCATCACGCCTGATGTTAAGCGATGCGGTCTACGTTGGAGCATGCTTGCCTAGAAGAAACCGATTTATTCGTGATTTGAAGACACCCAGATTAATAAAAAAATACAAACTACAGTAAAATACAAAGATTTTATATGTAATAATAATTATGTCTGCAGCTAATAATTGTTTTTTACATATATTATTTATTTAACAGTAGGCTTGCGTTTGGACGCCAACTTAACTACCCCTCATATTTTTTTTAAATATATATAATGTAATTAGGTACCGCGATTTTAAATAAAGTTAATATCCCATTGTCATTCAGTTCTGAACTATATTTATAGTTATATGATTATTTACGGGATATAAACAACATAAACATATAACCATATAACTTATAACTAATAAATGACAAACAAATGACTAACAAATGACAAAAAAATAAATGATGACAAATGATGATGATGATAATGACAATGACTAATAAATGATATAATCATATACCTTTAGTGAACAACCGTGATAGTTTAAAACAGTGTTATATTTATAGTTTCAAATCTCTAGCTAATTAGGTAAATGGTAAAAAACTAAAAGAGTACATTTTCTTCTTAGGGCCTTTTATTCTATGATTAACATTTTGACCTCTTTTCAGAATACGTAACAGTGTCTTGAGACGAGAAGCTACCTCCAGCCATACCTTGGAAACTATGGCGAGACAATCTGAGTGTGTTCTTCACAAATAGATAGGACCATGGTACAAGAGAGGGCTGGATAGAAAGAGATAACGAAGGCTTTTACTCTCCAAAGAGACAATACAAGCATGAGAATAAATGGATAATTTAAAACGCTCGCAACGAGTAATTGACACCACGCACCAACTCTACATAAAGTGTAATAGTGTAGGGCGGGTCGGCCCGGGTAATGTAGGATTCTGAAGCTAAAATGAATTAACTTTTTTCTTTCGTCTTAAAAGAAAAAAGATTTAAAGATCTGAGTAAAAATACTATAAGTATCTCACGATTTTATATTCTTAGCACATCATCATCATCATCATCAGCCTCTAACTGTCCACTGCTGGACATAGGCCTCTCCCAATGCACGCCACTGAGCTCGGTCGGCAGTACCTTGCATCCAGTTTTTACCCGCCGTTTTACGCAGGTCGTCACTCCACCTGGCAACAGGGTGTCCTACACTACGTTTGCCTAAACGTGGTCTCCACTCCAGAACTCGTCTACCCCATCGGTTATCGGTTCTTCGGGAAATGTGGCCGGCCCACTGCCACTTCAGCTTGCTAATCCTTTGAGCTATGTCGGTAACTTTGGTTCTATGTCGAATCACTTCGTTCCGAATTTTGTCCCGTATAGAAACTCCAAGCATAGCTCTCTCCATAGCTCGCTGAGCGACTTTAAACTTGTGGACCACCTTAACCGTGAGTGTCCACGTCTCGGCACCGTAGGTCATAACGGGTAGGACACACTGGTTAAAGACCTTTGTCTTGAGACACTGTGGTATGGACGACGTGAAGACTTGACGAAGCTTACCGAATGCTGCCCATCCCAGCTGAATTCTTCTATTGGCTTCTTTCTCGAAGTTATTCTTACCTAACTGCAGAGTTTGTCCTAGGTATGCGTACTCTTGAACAACTTCGAGGTGAACGCCATTAACTACTATCGGCCCCGGGTCTATACGACTATTGAGCATTATTTTTGTCTTATCTATGTTCATTCCGAGGCCGATGCGTCTAGAAGCGTCGGCCAGGCTAGACAGCATCCCTTGCAGGTCCTGTACGGACTCAGCCATTATGACAATATCGTCAGCAAATCGTAAATGTAAATTCTTAGCACTCTAGCCGCAAATTGCTATTGTACTTGTGTTATTTTAGCTATTTTCATATATCATAATTTTAGCCATAGGACGTCCACTGCTGGAGATAGGCTTCCCCCATCTCCAAAAGGGCCGGTTGGAAGCGGCCTGCATCCAGCGTTTCCCTGCAGTCTCTTTTACGTCTTCCGTCCATCTTGTGGATGGACGTCCTACGCTGGGCCTACCGATCCGTGGTCCATTCAAGAATCTTTCAGCCCCATTGTCCATCTGCTCTGCGTGCTTTGTGCCCTTATATTCACACCTAATGTTAAACTTTTTACAAAAATAGCTACAAGAATTTCGTATAATTTTACAGGAACATAATTGCATTGTAAACTTAAAATGCAGTAAACTATGTGATAACGCTATAGTTCCATCATATAACATGTTTAACTTGAATCTTTACTGTCAAAGTGAAACTAGTGCAAGTCTAGAAGGGGTCTAGAACTACGTGGGCAACTCATATATCGAGGCACCCGCTCCACTGCGAGAGGTAAGGCTGATTTCACAGCTGTTCATAAGGAGTATCCACGCTTGTGTAAAAAACCGGACAAGTACGAGTAGGACTTGTGCTCTGAGGGTTCCGTTAGACGGAACCCTCAGAGCGCGAGACCAAAAAAAAACTATCTGAAGTTAAAATATTTAAAGACAAACTTAAGTTTTTAGTGGACAATAAGGTTCTTCCATACATTCCAACTACAAAATGTAAGTTTGTAATAGCAAAATAATCCTTCAAATTTATAAACTAATAAACTAAAAATTAATAAACTTTCGGATTTATTCCTATATATGTGCTATGAGACATTGCCTCTTGCCAAATTTCATGATTCTAGGTCAACGGGAAGTACTCTATAGGTATTGGTTCCCCTGTGAAATCGCAAAATATGCGACATAAACGTTCATCTTTTGATTGCGTTGACTTAATTTTTTTTTTTTTACAGCCGTAAGAAACCGTAGACCCAAGTATTTAGTATAAATTTCAACTTGCTACCTTTACGCGTTCTTGAGAAAAAGGGTCTTGACAGACGGACAGACAGGCGGTCAACGAAGTGATCCTATAAGGGTTCCGTTTTTTCCTTTTGAAGTACGGAACCCTAAAAAAACGAACGCTGCATGTGTATTTTTGCTACGGAGATGTGTAGTCCACTGCACAATCAGCCTTTTAATAATCCACTACTGGACTCCCACCCCCGAAAGGGCGATTGGTCCATATCCACCACATTGGCCTAGTTGCGGGTTGGTGGATTCACATACGCCATTGAATTTCTACTCCGTACGTATTCAGGTTTCCTCACGATGTTTTCCTTCATCGAAAAGCCAGTGGTATGAAAAACCGTACATAAACTGCTGTATTCTGTGCCCGTATACATAATTGTTTGTTTGTTTGCATTGAATAGGCTCCGAAACTACTGAACCGATTTGAAAAATTCTTTCACTGTTGGGAAGCTACACTATCCCCGGGTAACATAGGCTATATTATATTTTCAAAAAAAATAGGGATCCCTACTAAAACTCCAATAATGTAACCCAAGGTGTTAAAAAAAAGATTTTCAATTTTTACTTTGCATCTTTGACAGTTCTAAGACAGGACAACGTCTGTCAGCTCTGCTAGTAAATAATAAAAAAGTCAAAAAGTCAAAATGAAAGGGGTACCCCATGCAACAAACGTATTTAAAATGTATTTTTGTATTTGCTCTAATTTTAAAATGATAATACGTACATGCATCTTACTTGGCATGATTATATACACACACTTAAGCAAAATAATAATAATAACAACGGGGCCTCTTGGTGTTGGCTTCGGCCCCACCAATGCCTATCAAAGGTCCGGGCTAGACCCGTGTTTATATTGAAATAAAGTAAAATAATAATAATAAATAATGGCCATGTGTGAGTCGATGATATTTTTTTTTTCACCTGCAACTTCAGGCGCGGTCGGTACTTGGTTGGGTGACCGGACCGCCTGGGCATAGTGTTGTCTTTTTGCACGATTTTTGTATTTTGTGGTGGTACTGAACCCTCAGTAAGCGAGCCTGACTCACACTTGGCCGGTTTATTTGGATGATAATATAGTCATAATAGTAGAATCATTGGAGGACCTGATGAAGATGCTTAGCGACCTCAGTAATGTTGATTCAGCCATTAAACATATAACACTACTCTGTTTGCGTCGGGGGTAAAAAATACAGTCAAATTGAGACCTTTTTTTGTAAGTCGGTTGAAAACATAAACAAACTTATCGAATCATAATTTCTAGAAGCAAATCTCCGTAAAGAACTTGATTTCATAAAACTTTTACTACCATACATAATATTAAGGTGCAGGATAACTTTATGACGTCACAATAAACCTGGGACAATTAACCTCTTAATGACGTCATCTCTCGCCGTCCGGGCGCCTCACGCATTGTCACCAAGAACCCTGGCGCCCGTACTGAGAGGCGGCCACTATTTGAAGACCCCTGATAGAAAGCACAGTTTAAAAGGAAACACGACTTTATCGCACAGTAGCGCTGTAATTACGCAAAACTGTGTGTGCCTGTGTGTTTGTGAGCAAATTTAGCTTCATCATCATCATAATTTCAGCCGTAGGACGTCTACTGCTGGACATGCCTCCCCATCGGTCTCCAAAAGGGCCGGTTGGATGCGGCCTGCAACCAGCGTTTCCATGCGGTCTCTTTTAGGTCGTCTGTCACCCACAAGATGGATCACCATCTTGACCATCTTGTAGGTGGACGTCCTACGCTGCGCTTACTGGTCCATGGTCTCCATTCGAGATCCTTTCGGCCCCATCGGCCATCTGTTCTGCGTGCTATGTGCCCTGCCCACTGCCACTTCAACTTGCTAATCCGTTGGGCTATGTCGGTAACTTTCGTTCGTCTACGGATCTCTTCATGTCTGATTCGTGCACCAACATGCACTGAGTCAGCATGCTGAATCATAGCCCATCGTCTCTCTCTCTCTCTGTCTCTCTCTCTCTCTCTCTCTCTCTGTGAGAGAAGGCCTGTGTCCTAGCAGTGGGAACGAGATAGGCTGATAATGATGATGAGCCAATAGTTTACCTGCCTTAGTAACGCGTGAACAACGTTGCTTACCTTTCTACCACAGTTTCAATATCAGTTACCACGTAACTTGTCTCCTTTTTGTCGAAGCTGTGGAAGGGGTTGGGAGGTCTTAGTTAAATGGTGATGTAAAGCTGTTTACATCATTGAATGCTCTCGGCCTGAAGTCGAGTGACGTGGAAGGTTTCGGCATAATTTGTTTAGTACTTGTGGAGGCGATGCTTTGAGTGGTTTTGAATGGCATTGTTGGCTTGTCGTTTGGAGATACGGCTTTCAAATGTTTACTGTTACGGCCGTACTAAAAAACGTTTCTTTAAACAATGGTGAGGTTTTCTTATTTATAGTTTTAGAATAATCAATTGAAATTATATTAAATTTTAATGGATTCGATCAAAATTTTTAAAACAAAATAATAATTCAAATTTTAAGTATTTTGTTATTAAAACTCTGTATATATATGTATAATGTTTTTATACTATGTTATTATTGTTAGTATATTTAGTTATTCTATCGGGTCTATCTAACTAAAATATTGAACTTTTTTTTTAACTAAGTTAAATTCGCCGAAAAAAATGGGTTTAAATTGGATCAAAAAGTTCTTTCAGTTAATGGTTAAGCATAACATACACCCCTAAAATTGATTAAATTCATCACATATCAGTCATTTGATTTGAAATTTTGATTATGACGTTTCTAAAATTAGTAAATTGGTGCCTCTTATATACCGTTTTAATTTAAGTTTTTCAACTAATCCTAAAGCTATAAACTAAATTTAGTATCTCTATTTTTTTTTTATAACTTTAGAGTTTAGCCCTTTTATTTAGTATAATAGTATATTTATGTTTTTTTTATGATTTCTCAACAATGTTTAAAATGGTTTTATCTCGCTTGTGACAACTTCCATCAGAAAAAGTTTTGCTTTGTCAATAATTCAAGCATTATTTAACTTCAAAGTGAAGTTCTTCTATGATGTAGGGAACTTACTTGTGGATGTTATTCGCTAATGATATATAACTCTGTATACAGTTACGAAAAATATCTATCTTCCAATCGCAGTGTTCAATGCAAGCCTCAGAAACCAAGCTCTTTAGGTAAATCTGTGGACTTTGTTTCGGCCTAGAGAGCGTTGCCAAAACTCAGCCCACCGCTATCAGAGGCCGGCACTCTCTATACGATTTAAGCTATTGGAAAGTTTTAAAATTAGTTTTTTCGCAAGATTCCTAATAATATATTATTGATGATTTAAAAATTTATATAGATACGCTTATGTGACTCGTCAAAACCAGCTAAAGCGACCTTCGACACCTGCCACTTAAGCACCTGATACTTTGACAGTTACCGTTTTGACACCTGTCGCTTTGAAACCTGCCACTTTGACACCTGCCTCTTTGACACCTGCCATTTTGACACCTGTCGCTTTGATATTATGTCATTTTTACGTGTTTGTTTTGATAGTTGAGCGTTTTTCTATCTGGATATGTTAATCATAATTCCAAGTCATCATCATCAGCCAGAAGACGTCCACTGCTGAACATAGGCTCCCCTTTAACCTCCACACTGAACGACAGCCTGCCTTTTGCATCCACTGGATGCCCGCGACTCTCACAATGTCGTCGGTTCATCTAGTGGGAGGCCTACCTACGCTGCGTCTTCCGGTTTGTGATCTCCACTCCAGAACATTTCTTCCTCATCGGTTATCGGTTCTTCGAGCGATGTGGCCTGCCCATTGCCACTTCAACTTGCAAATTTTAACAGCTATGTCGGTGACTCTGGTTCTTTGTATTCCAAGTACATAACATTAATTAACTTTTTTTTGTATTATTTATTTAAATTGTATAAACTCGCTACATGCAAGTATTACTGAGCTAGAACCTTCACAGGCTCCACAACTAACAGATGGCACCTTTTATGAACTCGAAAGTAGCTTCTTCTTACATATTATAAAAGGCGCTGTGTGTATGTATGTATGTTCTTTATGGTCTCCGAAACAGCTGGACAAATTTTGAAGGGCTTACGACCGCAGCTTAGCGATTAGAACACTCGGGGAGTAAACCTTGATTGCGCAAGTTCGAATCCTGCCGGTCACATTTAAATTGTAATTCCCAAAGTGTGGAACAACACTTTAATTAAGAAAATACTTTCTCTCCTATTTATATACTTTTACAAAATAATAATAAATATTCGGGACATTTTTGCACACTCGGTCATCTGACCCCAAACTAAGCAAAGCTTGTGATATGGCTGCCAGAGACTGATATACATACATATATAGTTTTAAATACATACATAAATAATGGATACATAAATGTATCCATTTCACCAAATACCCCAATTTTCCATCGCTCTGCGACTCACAGAACTTGTTGGCAGCTTACCGAACACATGTATTAGGACTATATCGGTAGAAAACTGCTCGGGAATGGTCCAGCACAGTTTCAGGTTATTCAATAACTTATTTTGAATACATTTTCTGGGATTATGGTGTCCGCATTAGTAATTGCGAGCATCGGAATAAAACTTGAAGAATAAATAAATAAAATAAAATAAATAAATATTCGGGACATTTTTTCACACACGGTCATCTGACCCCAAACTAAGCAAAGCTTGTGATATGGCTGCCAGAGACTGATATACATACATATATAGTTTTTAAATACATACGTAAATAGATATAAACAACCAGATATAGAACAAACACAAATGTTCATCACATAAATGTTTGTCCTAGGCGGGAATCGAACCCACGCTCCCAAGCTCAGAAGGCAGGTTCACTACCAACTGGACCAACGGGCTATCAACATGTATACTAACATGTTCTTTTCGTAGTGCTCTGAAGTTTCCATCAACTTATCAGGTCCTAGTTCAGGTCATAGTTATTGATTTATTGGGACACATAACTTACAAATGTGAGACAAAAAAAGGTTATTAACGGCCTGTTATACCAAATTAGTCGGTATTAAATCAATTTTATTCAGTTAAATTCAAATGTATGAGCTGGAAGAAAATACATGTCACACATACATCTGTGTTTGAGTTTATCCATTGGTTCAAAATTTGATAGAATAAAATGTTATCGATCAAAAAAAAAACTGAAACAAAGTCGATTTAGTTAGTCGTTTTATGCTCTAATGAAAGCTCGTAACAACCTGGAAATTGCATGTACTGAAAGGCAATCCTATTCAAAAAAATTGTATTGGATAGATTTTTGATAGTGAATAGTTTCGTTTTTTAGTGAAATTAAAACCGTAAAAAGGTCGCGATAATTTGCGCGCACTGCGCTCAGTCGCGCGCCAGGCGTCATCGAGGTCGGACTTATGTTCGTTTTTGTTGTTGCACTCCCCCGCGGGCCTCCTGACTCTTGCACGGCAAAATACATCGTCGATCTAACTTGGCGGGGGCTGAGGGAGCGTTTTGTTGCCTACGCGACTCGGATAACAGGCCGTTAAGTTTTTTTTACCAGTTTCACTTGTAATTAACTAACAATGTAAACAAATCTTGGAAGTCTATTTTAACTTACATCTAACTGTCGAATCAATTTTAAACTTGGCAATAAAATAATTTGGTAACATCAAACTCGTGATGAATAGTGAAACTTCAGCATAAAACACCTTGTTCGATACCACCAAGCAAAAGAGGGTAGATGGAAAATAACTCCATCAATTCTTTTATTCTTCTATCTTTGATCGGTAAAAGCGCATTCCGTCATAGCGATTCGCATGGGACGCACGTTGCGTGCCTACTCTCGCGGCGCGTGCACGCAGTGCGCGTGTTGGTAGATTGCGACTGCGGCTGAAACCGTGTGGGCGATCGCGGATTCAAGGTTGGTGGAGTTTTCCTTTTTACCTTGGTCAGCTTGCAGGGATAGTTTTCCGTTCTTCACCTAATGGTTCTGGATGCACCTCATATAGAATCAATGTATCTTAAAATCATATCCCAGAGACTGTACGTGTATCGTACACACCTCGAGTTTGGACTCATTTGGTATGTTTTAACGAGTCATATACCAAGAATTCTACTATCTACCCCCTGGCTTCATCATCAGACTCTCGTCACCAAGGTTAGTGACCCCTTGAGTTTGGGATCCTATGGTTTGTTTTAACAGTTCACTAAACCATGTATTTTCGTTTTTAAACTATACAATTTATTTTTGATGCGAATAATTTATATTAAAATTATAAATAAATATTCGGGACATTTTTGCACATACGGTCATCTGATTCTGACCCCAAACTAAGCAAAGCTTGTGATATGGCTGCCAGAGATTATATATTATATATAGATATTAACAACCAGATATAGAACAAACACAAATGTTCATCACATAAATGTTTGTCCTAGATGGGAATCGAACCCACGCCCCCAAGCTCAGAAGGCAGGTTCACAAATAACTGGACAAACGGACTATCAAAAAAATTATGACTATTTGGTATAAATTACATACTAAATTTCAATTTCGTCCAGAACTTTGTGTAATATTTCACATCACGTGTTTCAACTGGATAATATAATTCAAAGTAGATAAGTCCAGCGAAGCGTGAATGACGAAGCACACGTACTGCTACGGTGCCGGCGGCGTAGCTCCGGAGCAGATGTGCTACGCCGTAGCAGCTGCTACGCTGCCAAAAATTACACGTCTGAGATTTTGTAAAGCATTTCGTTCATGAAATGTAGATTTGTAAGGATGTTTTCGTCAAGATATTGTGTTTCTGTTGAATTGTCTACAAATCAAATTGTTTTTCTTAAAATTAAGTACAATTTATATATATTTATTTATGTTACTTTATTTTATACGACTTGCTCGATGTTAAACTACTGTAGTCGAAGCTATTGAACTCGCGTATTCTGGATTGAGAACTGGCCCTTGAGTGAAGCTGCTGGAATATACTGTTTTGGTGACAAATTTTCAACTCGAAATTGTTAGCTAACCAGCCTGGCCTGATTGATTTTAGGTCTTTATTATTCAACTTACTTCGCATTGAAATTTTGGAAGGTTTTTATTGTCACAATAATTTAAAATGTTGTGTAACTGAGCGTTAGGATACTAAGTGCCAATTTATCTTAATATAACATTTTGTAGACTAGGACAGACTTTTAAAATGTATATTTATAAATAATGTTAGTAAATTATATTAATACTCATTAAGTCGAGATAAAAGATGAACTTGCGATTGCAAACATTCATTTTAGATAGCCTGTTGGTCCAATTGGTAGTGAACCTAACTTCTGAGCTTGGGGGTGTGGGTTCGATTCCCACCTAGGACAAACATTTGTGTGATGAACATTTGTGTTTGTTCTATATCTGGATGTTAATATCTATTTAAGTATGTATTTAAAACTATATAATGTACGTATATCAGTCTCTGGCAGCCATATCACAAGCTTTGCTTAGTTTGGGGTCAGATGACCGTGTGTGCAAAAAAGTCCCGAATATTTATATTTATGTATACAATTAGTCACCTTGGGATTTTGCTAGTTGCATTCTTCCGAGGTCTCTTTGGTGACGTCTGGTCATCAGATGATATAGTTATATTTTTTTAAATTGTGTGGATTGTCTTAAGTTCTTCAAAGGTCTATGGGCAGCCTGTTTTGTAGTGTTAGTGTTAGCTTGTATTTTGTTTAGTTAATAATAAGACACTTGCCCATTGCGAAATTGTTAATAGAAAAAATGTAAGTTTTAACATTATCATCATTCCATATCACCACCGGCGTAAAGTTGCAAGCTTGTCGGTATTTGATTTGCCACGGAGAGTGTGCAACGGAACTTCACGAACTTGTTCCCCCATCACCTTTTCATTACCAGACGTCCAGACGAACGGCAAAGCGTCACCCTTACTTGGTCGAAATGCCATTTATTCGCACCAAGCGTTTTGACTCCTCTTTCTTAATTAGAACAGCAAAACAATGGAACACCTTGCCCCTGTCTGTGTTTCCGCAGCATTACAATTTTGGAGTGTTCAAGTCTAGGGTTAATAGGTTATTACTGGGCAAACGTGATCCATCTTCGACCGCATCATCGCTTTCCATCGGGCGAGATTGCGGTCAAACGTTAGCCTAGTCCGATGTCAAAAAAAATATCTGCCAGCTCACTGCTGACCATAGGCCATTTCCAAGGTCATCGGGTCCAGAAAATTAAACTTCTAGGCACGCCTTTGAGCCTGATCCTCGGATTTTCTTTACGTTAACGTAACAATTTTTCCTTTCCACTTTGCTTCCGTAAAACAACACGAACCAAAACAAACCGTTCCCGCAACTATCCGGAAGCCCTCCAAAGCGATTTTAAAATATATCATTTACAAATAAACCATCGCTAAGTTTCCCGTTTGCCGTAATCCTGCGGGAATAATTCATAGCTGCGCTCTGCGATACAGTAGAGGGAAACAGATGGTTAAGTCAAACATATTATATAACTAAATATTCAACTAATAGTCAAGTGTGGTATCAATCGTCTTAATTTTTTTTTGTAAGTTAATTTCGTAGATTAACTAGTACCTGTATTAAGGCAACCCGCACATCATCATCATCATCAGCCAGAAGACGTCTACTACTGAACATAGTATCGTAGGTCTCCCCCTTAACCTCCACACCGAACGATAGACTTTAACCCGCGTATATCTGATTAGAATAGTTTGTAGCAAGACACTATTTCAATTAAAAACTAAATTAACTAAATAAATAAATAAATAAATATTTTTGGGACATTTTTGCACACACGGTCATCTGACCCCAAACTAAGCAAAGCTTGTGATATGGCTGCCAGAGACTGATATACATACATATATAGTTGCTAGGCTAACTAACTTGCTAGGCTGCGAATATACATCAAAACGATTACACTATTATGATATAATCGATTATGACTTTTTTGTAATACAAAAATATAAACAATAAAAACAATTTTACGCCAAACGCATGGTGGAGGCGAGCGGTGACCGGAATGCTGGCGCTTACTTTGGGCAAAAAATTGGTATTGCCATCCAGCGTGGCAATGCTGCCAGCATTCTGGCCACTTTACCCTCCACCGAGGAGCTTTTAGTACTTTTTTGTTTTTTTTATATATATAAATTTGTATATAGATGGGTACATAATTATGGTAATTAAGTGTTTTAAATGTTGTTCGAGTAAATAAATATAATAAATTTTGGAATTAAAAATAAATAAATATATATTATAACTTTAAAACCGTCTTCTGTGTCATCATAATTATGACAGTGGGAGTAATTTATAATAATAAATTAACTATTGTATTTTTTTTTATTCATTATTTTATTATTAATTGTTTTTAATGTCACTGCTGTGACATTATGCTACCTCCCCACGGGGTTTTATGACGTCACCATAATTTAACTAACTTTTCAGAGTTGTACTTCTGCAACTTCTTATTGCTATATCCGAATGATAATAATATCGTCTCAGCCACTTTTCTGTAATCACGACGTTGTTATGACTCGGGATTTTGTTTCGAAATTCTTACTTATTTACAACTAGCTGCTCCCCGCGGTTTCACCCGCGTAGTGATGAAATTTTTTGATGGTGATGATGATGATGAAAAGTAAGCTATGTCACTCTCTGGCTCTTGAACTATATCCATGCAAAAAATCAGGTCGATCCGTTGTTCCGTTGCAGCGTGAAAGAGGAACAAACAAACCAACAAACAAACACACTTTCGCATTTATAATATTAGTATGATTGTAACCAGTTACGAGTTATCAAAATAATTTACATGATATTTTTACACAAACAAAAAAGAGTGGCATTGTGTTAGAGTTCACGTTTGAATTTTTTACTTCAGAAATAAAAACAATTAAAAAATATTAAAATTACTAGCTGTGCCCCGCAGTTTCGCCCGTGTGGTGATAAAAAACAGTGATGATGGTGTCGATGAAAAGTAGCCTGTGTTAATCCAAGACATAAGCTATCTATGTTCTAAATTTCATCCATATTTGTCCAGCCGTTTCTGCGTGAAGGAGTAACAATCATACACACAATCACACACAAACTTTCGCAATTATAATATTAGTGTGCGACACAGGCCTTTTCTCTGAGAGAAAGAGAGGATGAGCCCTTATCTACCCTGTGGCCCAGTGCATTGGTAAATGTCACATGTCTTTGAGCATCGAAAACTACACATAATTTACTTAAGTCATCATCATCATCAGCCGGAAGACATCCACTGCTGAACATAGGCCTCCCCCTTTAACCTCCACACTGAACGACAGCCTGCCTTTTGCATCCACGGGATGCCCGCGACTCCCACAAACATACATTTACTTAAGTACCTACTAAATAAGTCATTGGTGCAGGGCCGACGATCAAACTGGGTACCATCAGATTGTAAAGCGCACATGCTACCGCTCGGCCACCATCCTTCTCAACTAAACGCTTGTGTATGCATTTCAATTAAAACGCGCTCAAAAGTATCTTCACATGAGTAGAATGCCTGCTATCATAACTACATAACTCCGCGGTGAGTTATTCACGCGGTGAAAACAACAATTTAACAAGCCAACTCACTGTTTTATTAAAATGCTCATTTTCGGTCACTTTCCCCCATTGCATACAAACTTGTTTCGCGTTTTAACTAACATGACACGGTTTTCCTACCTGACGAAGGTTGGTGTGTTCATTTAAATTATGATTAATTTTATGTGAACTTACCGGTGTCGTTATGTTAACAGCATTCTGGCCACTTCCCCTTCCACCAGGAGCTTTTAGAATAGTTATTTAGTTTATTTATTTTCTTTTTAGGGTTCCGTACCCAAAGGGTAATAACCTCCCCCTGAAGTTGGTTAAAAACGGGTTCCTATTACTAAGCCTACGATATCTGTATGTCTGTCTGTTTGTCTTACCTATTAACGGCTGTATCTTTAGAACCGTAATAGATAGCCACTGGGTTTTTTTACAGAATATGTAATGTTACGGTAAAAATTAAAGGTATCCCCATACAACAAACGTATTTTTTAACTTATTTTTGTATTGGCTCTAATGTAAAAACGGTAATACGTACAAGCGTCAAACTTGGCATGATTATAGTACACACTCGTACTCTAAAGTATAACAACGAATAATAAAAAATGTTCAAGCGAATCGGTGTCAAATTTCTGTTCACCTCCGGTTCTCGTACGATCACCAAAGTGAAGCAACGTCGGGCGCGGCCGGTACTTGATGGGTGACCGCCTGGGCGTTGATGGGATGTTGTCTTTTTCACTATTTTTTGTTAGTATCTAAAACGTTATGTGGTGGTACGGAACCCTCACTGCAAAACATCGTAAGTAAACCAGTATATCCA
Source organism: Agriopis aurantiaria (assembly GCA_914767915.1). NCBI lineage: Eukaryota > Metazoa > Arthropoda > Insecta > Lepidoptera > Geometridae > Agriopis > Agriopis aurantiaria. Next base: position 17,845,559 of record OU611988.1, read on the forward strand.
AGAACCTCAAAAGTTCAAAGATTTATGACATTCACCAACATGCACTGGGCCAGCACGGTGGATTAGGGCTTATCCTCTCTCACTCTCTCTCTCTCTCTCTCTCTCTCACTACTACTACTACTACTACAGGTTTTGTTTCCTGTCGTACGTCTGCCAGATATATTTTCAATAAATAAATCTAAAATACCAAAACGTGTTCTCATTTGAATAATTTCAAAATATAAATTGATACGCGGCTGAAATACCTATAGTTTAGGTGGATTTCTTGGCACATCGCCTTCAATAACTGGTGACCAGACCACATTGCCACTATAATTCTGGAAGTAGGGGAAATACAGATACGGCACTAAAAATATGTACTACATGGCACTAAGCAAACGGAAAAAAAAAAAAAAAATCTAATCATTTATTTTGTGTAATCTCAAAAATTTGTTCTCGCAAAAATCTGTTCTTTTTAGGGTTCCGTACCTCAAAAGGAAAAAAAACGGAACCCTTATAGGATCACTTTGTTGTCCGTCTGTCTGTCCGTCTGTCTGTCCGTCTGTCAAGACCCTTTTTCTCAAGAACGCGTAAAGGTATCAAGTTGAAATTTATACTAAATACTTGGGTCTACGGTTTCTTTCTGCTGTAAAAAAATAAAAGTTAGTAAGTTAACGTAATCAAAAAATATGAACGTTTATGTCGCATATTTTGCGATTTCACAAGGGATGCAAAACCAGGTACTTCCCGTTGACCTAAAATCATGAAATTTGGTAAAAGGCAAGGTCTCATAGCACATATATAGGAATAAATCTGAAAGTTACAAATTTGAAGTTATGTCATTTAAAAATAATTATTTTGCTATCACAAACTTACATTTTGTAGTTGGAATGTTTAGAAGAACCTGATAGTCAACTACAAAGTTAAGTTTGTCTTTTAATATTTAAACTTTCGCTTTTTTTGGACTCATGCTCTGAGGGTTCTGTCCAATGGAACCCTCAGAGCACGAGTCCTACTCGTATTTGTCCGGTTTTTTTTTTTCTTCTGAATTGCTATCTATATTATTTTGTTGTTTTTAATGAAGTTTGGAAGTAATGCAAATTTAATTATACAAATTTATTATTAATATTAATTATTTATACAAAATTCTTTCTTATTTGTCCTGGAAAAAATACGTCATGTTTTTTTTAATGTAAGAGTAGACAAACAAGCGGTAGGCCACCTGATGGTATGTAGTTACCATCGCCTATGGACACCTACAATACCCGGGGCATTAGCGATGCGTTGCCGATCTTTGAGGACTCTATTCACTCTTCGTTTGAAGCAATTGAGGTTATATTATATTATATTTATATAGTAACGGAATTGGGTACTTACTAATTCTGAAATCAGTTTTTTTTCTATGTTTGTGTGAAGCCAACGCGCACAGCAAGCCAACATTATGATTGATTTTAGATCTTTGAAGTTTTTAGATCTTAATCTTGCATGTTGGTTGTTTAGCTATACATTTTTAACTAATAAATAAATATTTGATTTGATTTGATTATCAAATATTAATTTCTTTTTACAAATTATTCTAACAGATAAAATTGCCATTGAACCAAAATTTTACACTAGGTAATCAATTTTAATTTTTAATTAATAATAGGCTTGCGTTAGTTCTAGAAGAAATATAGTGATTTTTGAACTTTCACGATTTGAACACATGTTTTAAACGTTTATCGGGACTTATTACGTATTCTTTAATTTAGGTAAAAAATATGTACCTTTCGGTCGAACCGCGGTGTAGGTACTAGGACATTTACCGATACAGTCAGTGTTGTGTGTCGTAGTGACAACCCTGCCATTTTTCAAGATCAAGTGAGGGTAGGAGAACTGTTCTCGTACCCTCACTCCCGCTCTTCTCGCCGGACTCACCCGCAGTGTTCAGTCAGCTCGTGACCACGGCCATTGTAACATGGTCGAAACGTCGAGCGAAAGGTACATATTTTTTACCTAAATTAAATAATACGTGATAAGTCCCGATAAACGTTTAGAAGAAATATATAACAAAGAAAATACTAACTTAAAAAAATTGTACAAGCATTCATGATAAGCCTAAATTTTGCGAAAACGTCTACATCTGGATTCTGATAAATCAGATCGTTACCGTACGTATGTATATACGTATCGTTACATAATTATATGTATACTTGTAATGTGAGGTGTCAAGACATGGTTGTGCTAAGTCTGACATTTTACCTTGAATCGCGATTGAACTTTAAACCATCTATCAAAATCCATCCCGAATAGGCACCCGTGCCGATACGAAATTGCGTTCAAGCCGCGGGCAAAAAATTTATATTAGGAAATTTAGAATCTGTTTCCATTTCATGGAGTAAGTGAGCCCGATAAGACCGGACATTAGCAATTTCACTGAGAGTTACATTTAAAAGCTCGCACTTTTTAGTTATTCTTAGATGTTGCGTCGTTGCAATGCTTAACATTAAGTGAGCTATGTCAAACGCATAGCTTGTCAACAAAAAAAAAGGTCCGTCAATTGTAACTATTAAAATTGACGTAGATTTTCACTAAATTTAATAGCTAAGTTGGTGGCACTCATCATCATCATCATTTCAGCCAATTTCAATTGTATATTTTTTTATTACTCTACCTCTACTTAGACTGTGCGGCATTTTATGTTAAGTATTGAAATACGTTTCATATGATACCTCACACGTCCTAATAGGTTAAGTACTTATTGAGTAAATCGACCAAATATGATACTAGGAGTCGCCATCTTTGTGACGTCATAATACGTCACTCCACCAATTGAGAAAGTGACAACGTCACTTTTCCTAGTCACTTTCGCCACTCTGGTAATTTATTAAATAGATTTATAGCCATCGCATGACGGCCACTACTATGAATTTCTAGTCTTGATTTTTGTATTGCTAATTTATGCTTAAACCTGAGCGAATGTTCACGTGGTTTTTCTTAAACTTTTTTTAAATTTTCGGGGAATTTTTTAACAAAATTCCTAATTTCAATGATATAAATTGACGCGACGGTTAAGATTTTATATTTAACAAAGAACAATTATTACGTTATCAGGCTAACTTTTACTCAAAATTCAAATTGAATCATCATCATCATCATCATTTCAGCCGTAGGACGTCCACTGCTGGACATAGGCCTCCCCCATCGATCTCCAAAAGGGCCGGTTGGAAGCGGCCTGCATCCAGCGTTTCCCTGCGGTCTCTTTTAGGTCGTCTGTCCATCTTGTGGGTGGACGTCCTACGCTGCGCTTGCCAGTCCGTGGTCTCCATTCCAGAACCTTTCGGCCCCATCGGCCATCTGTTCTGCGTGATATGTGCCCTGCCCACTGCCATTTCAACTTACTAATCCGGTGGGCTATGTCGGTGACTTTCGTTCGTCTACGGATCTCCTCATTTCGGATTCGATCTCGTAGAGAAACCCCGAGCATAGCCCTCTCCATAGCTCGTTGTGCGACTTTGAGCTTGCTTATGAGGCCCATAGTGAGAGACCACGTTTCAGTGCCGTATGTCATCACTGGTAACACACACTGGTCGAAGACTTTCGTCTTAAGGCACTGAGGTATTTTGGACGAGAAGACGTTGCGTAGTTTACCGAACGCTGCCCAGCCGAGTTGGATTCGCCGATTGACCTCTTTCTTGAAGTTGGACCTACCTAGTTCGACGGTTTGTCCTAGGTAGACGTACGCGTCAACAGCTTCAAGAACTGAGTTCCCAACTGATACTGGGGTGGGCACAACATGGATATTTGACATAACCTTTGTCTTGTCCATGTTCATTTTAAGGCCCACCTGTTGGGAGACTCGATTGAGGCCTTCGAGCATCATGCTGAGATCTTCCATCGATTCTGCCATGACCACAATATCGTCGGCAAACCGAAGGTGAGTGATGTACTCGCCGTTGATGTTGATGCCGAGTCCTTGCCATTCCAGGAGCTTGAAAGCATCTTCCATTGTGGCAGTGAACAGTTTCGGAGAGATAACGTCTCCCTGTCTCACGCCTCTTCGCAATGGAATTGCCTTCGAACTCTGCTCCTGTACTCGGACCGACATGGTGGCGTTATTGTACAAACACTTCAACACTTCGACATACCGATAGTCAATACGGCATCGCTGGAGAGACTCGAGCACCGCCCATGTCTCGACCGAATCAAAGGCTTTCTCATAGTCCACAAACGCTAAACATAGTGGCAAGTTATATTCTTCGGTCTTCTGTATAACTTGGCGTAGCGTGTGGATGTGGTCTATGGTACTATAGCCTTTTCGGAAACCGGCTTGTTCGATAGGCTGGAAGTCATCGAACCTGCGATCGAGACGATTCGTGATGACCCTCGAAAACAGCTTATAAACATGGCTCAGAAGCGAGATGGGTCTGTAGTTCTTCAGCAAGGTTTTGTCACCTTTCTTAAAGAACAGCACCACCACGCCTCTGTTCCATGCTTCTGGCGTTATACCTTCGAGTAAGACAGAATTAAAGAGCTTCTGAAGGACTCTGAGTACCGGTGTTCCACCCGCTTTCAGAAGCTCTGATGTGATTCCATCGTCCCCCGGCGCCTTGTTGTTCTTGAGCTGTTTCAGGGCCATCCTAATCTCGTACAGGCTGATGTCCGGGATATCTTCAGTATAGTGTCGGCTCAGCTTGGCTCTTGGGTCTTTGGCCGAGCTGCTCACAGGTTTAGCAACCGAAGTGTATAACTGTCCATAGAACCTTTCGATTTCCCCTAATACCTCGGCTTTGGTCGACGCTACACTACCATCTTCCCTCTTCAGCTTTGTCAGCTGGCTTTGCCCAATAGACATGTCTCTTGCAAACACTTTGGAGCCTTTGTTTTGCTCAATCGTCTCTTTAATACTGTTCGTATTAAAGGTACGTATGTCGTGCCGCAATGACTTCCAAATTTGTCTATTGAGCTGCCTATATGAGTCAGCGTCATCGGAACATTGTAGTTGTAACGAGCGTCGATCAGCCATGAGGTTACGGGTATGGTCGGATAATTTTTGAGGTCTATCTGTGCGCCGGCCAGGTCTAAAAAACTTAGAACCTACCGCATGGACAGTTTCCACTAACCTGTTATTAATCTCATCCACGGAAGCAAAGTTCTCCAGGCAATCAAAGCGATTAGACAGCTCGAGTTGAAAGCTCTCGGGGTTTTGAATATGGGCATGGTTCGGTCGGAGCGTGGACTTCATTAGGCGGGACCTCTCAATTTTAACGTTAATATTCAATGTGCCTCTTACTATTCGGTGATCACTACCGGTTTTCACCCTGTGAATCACAGAGACATCATTGAATATTTGTCTCTTGGTGGTCATAATGAAGTCTATCTCATTTCTCGTAGAACCATCGGGGCTCATCCAGGTCCATTTCCTGTGAGGCGGCTTCTGAAAGAAAGAGTTCATCATAAAAAGTCCCTCTTTCTCCAGAAAGTCGGCCAGCCTCTGTCCCCTAGGGTTCCGTTGCCCACAGCCAAATTTCCCCACTTTCAACTCATCATCACTTCTCTTGCCCAACTTCGCGTTAAAGTCCCCCATAACAACAGTGAAGTGGGTCTCGGACGTATGTATGGCTCTACTAATGTCCTCATACATAACCTCCACTTCATCATCTGGGTGTGACGAGGTCGGTGCGTATACCTGAATGACCTTCAACGAATATCTCTTGGATATTCTGAGTATTAGGTATACAACCCTGCTCGAAACACTGTCGATGGTGATAATGTTGTTAATGAGGGACTTGTGGATGAGAAAGCCGACACCACCTTGGGACTGTTGGTCGCCCTCCCGGTAGTAGAGTAGGTTACCGGATTTCAGGGTTATCGTGTCCTCGCCCTCTCTACGGACTTCGGATAAACCCAAGATATCCCAACGTACCCTACCCATTTCTTCTTCCAGCTCAACAATCTTCTCATCAGTCCTCATGGTGCGTATGTTGTGTGTTACCAGGGCCAGTCGTCGTCGTTGGGGTTGGTAGCCGAGCGTCTGCCGGGGATTCTTAGCACCCCTGGCCCCGCCGTTACCATGACCGCTACCGTAGCCAGGAATAGCGGGGCTGCCGGGGACTGGGGGCCTGGTCCTTTTTGTATTCATCATATAATGGGGGGGGATTGCCAATACTCGCCACGCTTGGCAGGCGGGTTGGCGAGCGCAGTCGGTGTTTTTATACTCAGAAGACGCTGCTGCCCGTCTTCTGGTTGATCCCTTAGCCGACTTCTACGGCACCCACGGGAAGAGAAGGGGGAGGTCTATTCTTAGGCCGGACCTCCACAGCTTTCAAATTGAATGTTGAGCACAAATCTCGTCTGAGTTTTTTTACAAGAATCAAAGACAGTGGAAACAGTCCCCTGCCGCCCGCAGACACCGAGTTAGAGAAAGTTTAGAACACAACAAAAACAGGCCATGCCACGAAAGAGGTCAAGTTATGGTATGAGTTTTCTGTACTTTAGGGTCGGCCAACTTAACTTTGCAATTGAGTAAGGGAGCCACGGTCGTATTTTGTGAACAAAGTTCAGAGCCACCCGTAAATAATATTTAGTTCCTTAATTTGAACAACTGGACAAATAAGTTTGCCGCTCTTTACTTTAGGGTCGAGTGGTCAACGGAACGTTTCCCAAAAGACTACAATGTTTACTCACAACCTTTTTCCGGAGAATTCCAGCGATATAAATAAGTATGGAATACAACATTTTGTTGTAAAATATAGTAAGTGTAATATTTTGCACCCTAAAGGGGTCAAAATGAAACATTAAGACAATTAATTTTGGGTAATTTGTCGTTGATAACTCTCCACTTAGCATTTATTACTTAATTCATTATTGGTATTTGCATCATGCAGGCTAAATAATTATAAACAACTACACAATTTCCGTTAATTTATTTTCTCTGACAGCTGCAATAAACCTAAGTAAGTAGTAAACGATCAGTCAAGCGGTTGAAAACCACGAATCACTTTCATTAGGGTTTTGAACGTAAGACAGTAAGAGTCACCTTATATATTTCAGTGATATATCAAAAGCAAATATTTTATTTAGCTTGTTACAATGTTATTGCAGCTGTTAGAGATAATAAAATACTTTAGGTTGGTTTTTGTTTACAGAAATTACGTTTGAAGCAAGATATAATCATCATCATCAGCCAGAAGACGTCCACTGCTGAACATAGGCCTCCCCCTTTAACCTCCACACTGAACGACAGTCTGCCTTTGCACCCACTGGATGCCAGCGACATAAACAACCTACATAATACAGGGTTACGCATAAACCCTGTACTAAGCCGAAAGGAGGTCATTGTACTCATCATTATGAACAACTTTTACTATATGGGAATAAACCTGAAATCTCGAAAAAGTTTAAATAAAATTAATAAATATGACTTTTGTTACTTGGTTCAAAACATGTCATTTAGATAATGACCTTTAACTATATTTTATGTATCTTACGAAATGTATAAGATTTCAGCGTATGTATGTAATAATGAAGATATCGATGTAAAACCTTAAATAAAAAAAAAAGCTTTCCCTTGAATTCATTTTCATGAAGTCATTTAACAAAACAAACGTAAAATTGAATGAAACGTTTAATTGAAGTAAAACGCATAATATGGGTGTCGAATAAAATTTATTTTCTTTCTTTTTCTCTCTTTCTTTCTTTCATACAAACTGAAAAAGGGCTTAATTTTTCTTAAAATGAGGAATCGTCAAACTATAATATTTTCGTATTCCAGTGTGAATGAGTTTTCAAGTTATAGCACCAACTGTCACAGAGTAAAGAGCCACTTTATTGCACGGCGCCTTTGACTCCGATTAAAAATTTATGGAAAATTGAAATTCGAATTGGGACCGATTCTCAATGCTCCGGGCGACACTATGATACGTACCGGGCGTTCATTGTCCATTTTATAGGTAGAATGCAGTTGATTCCACAGTTTTATTTAACATTCAACTTTGTATTGATTCCCAAATAAAAACAAAAAAGAAAGAATTAGGCATGTATGGATAGTTATGTATTATTGTTTTATTGTAGCGTGGTAATACTGCCAGCATAATGGGCACGCTGTTGTAGTAGTGTGCTTGAGCATTTGGATTGTCTCTAGACCTTCAACGGTTTATGGGCAGTCTGTTTTGTATGATACTTGAGATTTTTTGTGTTAGTTACTCATATTTTGTTTAGTTAATAAGGTTAAATTGCCAGTTTTCTTATGTCTAAGCGTCTAAGCCAACTTCCAACTGACTTTTCAAAAAGAGTATTAGAAACTAAGGAATAATTGAGTGTTCGGTTGGATGTTACGCGCTATTTTATCGATTGTAATTGTAGATTTAATTAATTCTTTTTATTGAATTCTTTATAGTTATATTACAGGTCTCAAAAGTGGTCCTGTTTAAGAAAATATTACTCCCAAAGGATGGAATAGTTATTTATGATACAAGTGCGGTAAGTTGGTTATTACAAACGAGTAGACGAATGTAAGCCCGAGACGAAGTCGAGGGCTTACCATAGTCACGAGTTTGTAATAACCAATCCGCACGTGTGCCATACAACGTTTTACAACACATTTGCGAGAAAAAAAGGCTACAAATGAAACAATTTTTGTTTATAACTTAATATCAGTCACAACAATAGTTTCTATAATATAATAAGAAAATGGCGCGAACATGCAAATAGCGCCACTATCACGTGGTGAAAATTAGAACTACATCTTTCGTCTCATTTTCTCTTTAGTATTAAACTGAGACAAACGTATTGAGCAAAAGCGCTTCCAAGGAGGTTTGATCATTCAGCTTTTTTTCTCGTAATATGAAACTCTTTTGTGGAATTCTTATGTAATTACACAGATATACACAACCAGATCGGCAATATATTTTAGTGAAAGAGACAACTTGATATGGCTCAGCACAAGTACGAAAAGGACATAAATAGATTTTGTTGTCCTTATCGGCGTGACCTGTTTTTGGTACCTCAAGTGTCAAAATCTGTAATAATCAGTGACAAACAAAACGGGTCTGAATTATATTTATTGCCTTTTTTTGGTGATTTAATGTGATAAATGCGTGTTTCCTCTGAGAAATAATTGTAAAAGATATTTTACAATGGTTGGTTGTAGCATTTTGGGCTGCAAGAAGCGCAGTGAGCGAAAATACGATGATGAGCGAGAGGCACTGAGCTAGCCACGCTCATTGAAAATCTATAGGTAGTAGATCTGTGTGTAATTATGATGGAAATTAAAAAAATACCGTAAATCACACGCACGGTGCTATACATCTGAGCGTGCGGACAAATTCATTTCCGCACGCTCCGTTGTATGATCCGTAATGTTTAACTTTCGAACGATGTATACAGGCTTCGTAAGTGCACTTTTTGAGCAAATGTGTTGTAAAATAGATTTTTTGTCTAATAGTTTTTATTACCTCTTAAAAAACTTATCATAAATAAGGCTCTATTTAGGTGTATCAAAGGAAACAAAATTAGAATTCGTTCTAAAATAAGTGATTTACTAGTATTTTAATTGCATGCTAGGCAGATAGCGCACTATTAAGTTATAAGTCGCAGGCCCGCCCAAATGCTATACTAACACACGCTTTGCTTCACTTTGCTCGACAAAATGTATGGAATAGCTTATATATATTTCACGATTTTTGAGTTGGTCGCATATGACCTACGGTGCCGAGACGTGGACCCTCACGTTTAAGGTGGTCCACAAGTTTAAAGTCACTCAGCGAGCTACGGAGAGAGCTATGCTTGGAGTTTCTATACGGGACAAAATTCGGAACGAAGTGATTCGACATAGAACCAAAGTTACCGACATAGCTCAAAGGATTAGCAAGCTGAAGTGGCAGTGGGCCGGCCGTACTGCCCGAAGAACCGATAACCGATGAGGGTAGACGAGTTCTGGAGTGGAGACCACGTTTAGGCAAACGTAGTGTGGGACACCCTGTGGCCAGGTGGAGTGACGACCTGCGTAGAACTGCGGGTAAAAACTGGATGCAAGGAACTGCCGACCGAGCTCAGTGGCGTGCATTGGGAGAGGCCTATGTCCATCAGTGAACAGTTAGAGGCTGATGATGATGATGAGTTGGTCGCAAAGTAATAGTCGTTTAACGAGTAGTCCCATGCAGCATACTACACCTTTTTTTTGTGTAACCCTGTATATCAATGGTATATGAAGTTTATTCCTACAGTTTAGTGAAGCTTTGTGCAACGTTGAGTGATGAAGGCCAAGCGGTAACATGTGCACTTTACAATCTTACGGCACCCAGTTCAATTCTCGGCCCTGCACCATTGACACTTATTTAGTATGTAATTAAATAAATTATATGCAATTTCGATGCCATCACTAAACAACGGTAAAGGAAAACTACGTGAGGAAACATAATGGCATTTACTAACATGCACTGGGCCAGCATGGTGGATAAGGGCCCATTCTCTCTCTGAGAGAAGGCCTATGTCAGCAGTGGAACATGATATGCTGATGATGATGATTGTTAAACAATCTCAATTTGATACCAATACGATATACGTGACATGCGTATCATAATTGTTCTACATTATTTGATCAAATAACTCAAACCATTCTGAAACTTGTCCCGTCTTGAAGTTAATATCCACATTCCAGCGAGATATAAGCCGAGTGAGTGAGCACTAGCTAGTATAGCATTACCTAGCTATAATATAGGAGCCGGAACAATCTCAAGATCGGAGCCGCTTCGCAGTTTTAATTAATATCCTACGAGTACAGAATGGATCTTGGTTGAGTGTGTAGAATTGTGTCGGCTTATATCGTTTCTGTTAGTACTAGTATGAATTACGTCAACATTATGTGAGTGTACCACCAGTGCCTCACCAGTGTGTTGCATGTGATGACATGGTACTGAAGACGTGGTCCTTAACTGTTGGCCTTTTGGAAAAATTCAGTCGTACGGCGGACAATGGAGAGATTTATGCTCGGAGTTTCTTTGCGCGACAGAATTCGGAACGTGAATATTCGCCAAAGAACCAGAGTCACCGACATAGCTATTAAAATGTACAAGTTGAACTAGCAATGGGCAGGCCACATCGCTCAAAAAACCGATAACCGATGCGAATCTATATCTATGTCTATGATGTGAGTGTAAAAAATAAATTGGATTGCCCATAGACCGTTGTAGATAATCCACATCATATCCAAATGTGCAAGCCCAGTTGGCAGTGACCAATAGTGTCTCAGTTTATTATTATTCAGCATCATCAGCCAGAAAACGTCACACAAACTGAACGATAGTCTGTCTGCATCCACTGGATACCTGTGACTCTCACGATGTCGTCAATCCATCTAGTGTGACGTTTACCTACGCTGCATTTCCCGGTTCGTGGTCTCCACTCAAGAACCTTCCTTCCCCGTCGGTTATCGGTTCTTCGAGCGATGTGGCCTGCCCGTTGCCACTTGAACTGACAAATCTTAGCAGTTAACTATTACGAGTACAATATTAATTCAGCTTTTAATCCAGGTCGTTGGAAAGTAAAGTGAAGAACAGAGGCAATATTGCTAGAAAGAGAAACCCATGGAAGCACATGACTAATTCAAAGGAGCAGTTAGCAATAAGAAACAGAAGTGCATGTGTATGTGCGTTACAGCATTTTCACACTAGAGGCAGTACCCCATCCAGGCTGTTCCCATCGGTACTTAGTACACTTGGTCTTTGCTAATAAGAATGATTCAGTTCTCTACATTAACTCCCCATAGTCTATCTCCTAGATGTGGTATCTGTCAGCAAATAAAACACATTCGTCATTCGGGCCGGCGGCGGCGAGTGAAATCGATATCTAAAACCGGCCGCGGCCTCCTCGCCTTTGTTTCTATGGTTAGCTTTGGTACATAACTTTTTTTCGGGTGTCTGGTTTGTAAAATATTATGTTCCACCAAAAATACTGTTTTTTCTTAAATGTTTTAAAGAAATAACCTTGTCGCCTTATACAGTAGCACTTGGTTCACCAAATTCATCGCGCAAACTCCCAACAAAATATCCGCCACACAGTAGACGTCTGCCCGTCGTTCCATCAGAGACGAGACACACCATTTGCATTTTATTAAAATCTAAATTTTATTTTTGAGCCACGGCTGGCGTTTTCCGCTTACATTGCTTCCCGGCTTATGGGTTTCAAGCTAGAGACAGTATGGGCACTGCGGAAAATAAGTTGTTCTAACTACGCACACTAATGTATATTTCTATATTAGATCTTGTAAATCCTATTTTATGTAATTATCATAAAATTTGATCCTTATCATTTGTTACAGATTCAAAATAAAGTTAAACATAATTTATTTCCACAAAACACTCATATTTTATATCGCATACTCATTAGATGTTAAAACAATATTACATAGTTATATGGTATCATGTTTTGCCTATTAAGCGTACAAATCTAAAGAGATGGCAAACAATTATTACTGTAAAACACTGTTTTAAACTATCACGGTTGTTCACTAAAGTTATATGATTATTTACGGGATATTTACCGTGGTAAGATTGTCTTCCCGTGAACATGGTGCATGTAACTGCGCCGAAATATCGGGAGCTCATTCCACAATCTTACCACGGTAATTATCCCGTAAATAATCATATAACTTCAATTATTACTGTGCATTTAATATTTAAAAATAATTTAAAACAATCAAAAACAACGTAACACAAATAAAACAAAATAAAAGACAAAAATACAAAACAACAACACAACAAAAAACACAATTCATCTGTCTATCTATACCTGGGAAGGCCGACGGAGCTTCAGCCATTCAGCTCTCCGGTAGCCCCAAGTAAGACCTTTTTGCGGCGCGATCCTCTACCATCCTCTCCAGATGTCCAATCTAGCGGAGCCAAGGATCTTAGGCTCCACTACCAGTTCTTCGATACTACCAGTTCTCTTGTCAAATTTCTAGGGCCGGTAAAACGGGAAGACGGTAGTTGGAAGACCCGGAAAAAAACCCAAGATATAGCCGAAACAATATCAATAATAAATATTATAAAAATAAATATTTGCAGAAAGACATTTTTATAATATTGTGGTTCTTTCTTGACCTGTTATGATAAAATTGAGTACTTGTATTTTTCTATAATTAACATAATTTACTTATGTTTTAAGCGCATTTTTTTCGGAGTTTCAACCAATGTTCGAAAGTTATTCTTCTCTAATTCATATTTGTATGAACATTCCTTACTGTTTGTATGCTGCGTTATATAGGTGGATTTTGTCTGTCCGCCATAATGAATTCTTCCTGGTTTGATTTTAATTATGTTTGTGTCTTGAGCCCCTTTGATGCGAGGAATTATTGTATTAGAGGGTTCAGAGTTAAATGAGGTATTCGTTGTTTAATGAAAACGAACGTTGTTAATTCCTACTGGGGAGCATATTTTTAATTAATTGTGTAACTCTTGTAAAAAAATTAATTTATTGATCAACTGTAATCTTGCTTTCTACTTACCACAGAATTTTAATATAACTGTACAATTTTTTATAATAAATTGAATGAAGAAATATATTTTTTATTTAAATTGTAGCGTTATTCTATTGTTTTACAGTTGTTTACGCAAATATGAATTGTTGACTAGCTGTTTCTCGCGTGTTTGTACCCATACATTTTCATTTAAATTTTAAACCTTTTTTAGCTTCCCTTTATTCGGTTACTTGAGATAATCTTTTTTGGCGGACTTCTACGCTTCATAAGGAAGATACTGCCATATTTCAGCTTCGTAGGTCAAATAGTTTAATGATTACGTGATAAGTCAGTAAGTAGGTGAATGAGCAGTTTTTATAATATTTATCGTTTACAAAATGTTTGGTAGGTAATTTTTTATCAATATATATATCAAGGTAATAACATCTCGCTGCCAACTGGTAGTGAGCTTGAGCATTTGGATTGCCTTTAGACCTTCAACGGTCTATGGGCAGTCTAATTGTAATTGTAGTGTTAGTGTTAGCTTGTATTTTATTTAGATAACTAAGGCACTTCCTCCCTTAGTAGAACATCTTTATTATTTTAAAATTAAGTGTAAAGAAATAATACAACTTATAATGTTTTTTCTTTTCCTTTTTTTTTTCCTTTTTTCCTTTTCCTACACTCAAAGCCCTGTCTCTAACAGTAGATACAAAACTTAGATACTAAATCAAAAGAGGGTAAACTCAATTCATTGAAAAGTTATTAACTTCGTACCAGAAGCAAACTGAATTTGAGTGCGACATAAAAATTCGAAAGTATTAAAATTCCGGAACCGGATTTTACGATTCCTGCCACGATATTTATAATGTGAGAATATAGACTTACTAGTCCATTAGGGAGTCGGAAAGACGGATTTTTTTAAGAAGTTTGGAAAAGCTTAAGGTACTTATTCATTAAATTTATCTCTATTGGTATCATGCAACAAAAAATGTGTAGCATCAATTATAATTGTATGTTATTAGATCCCGGGTATGGACCCGGGTATGTCCTAAAACTGCGAGATACACCGGAGGATGGGCAGCAGCATCCTATTAGTATACGGTGAACGCACTGCGATCCCCAAGCCCCAAGCGTGGGGATTATTGGCAACACCCCTCTCTACGAGGGAAGCCTTGTTCAGCAGTGGACACTTAATGGCTGCTGATGTTATTAGATTAACGAGAGTGGCATGGTCGAATATAACAAAACTCCTTTTAAAAAAAAAATAAAAAAAGAATTATGCTTTTTGTATGGTTGCCTGAAAGAGGTCGCTTTAAGCGATAAGGCCACCAATAACTGTGGCACTAGCTCGTAAGTGTTTTCTCTGTTTGTAATTTTTATTTCAAGTGTACACAATAGTTTCTATCTATCTTATCAAGCTATCAATGCGTTGAAATACCACAGATTTCGCTAGTTTGACCACATTGAGATGATGCCTATGATGAAGATTGGATTATAAGGTAAGCGTATCTAGAACTACTGAATGGTCGGTAACTGGTTGTATATCTCAGTTACCTTTAAAAAGACCAAGTGAACTAATCATAATCATTGACAGGCTAGTCTCAGTATACTGCTGGACATCTAGGTAGGTGTCTAGGCATCTTTAGATAGCCTGTTGGTCCAGTTGGTAGGGAACCTGCCTTCTGAGCTTGGGGGCGTGGGTTCGATTCCCATCTAGGACAAACATTTATGTGATAAACATTTGTGTTTGTTCTATATATGTATGTATATCAGTCCCTGGCAGCCATAACACAAGATTTGCTTAGTTTGGGGTCAGATGACCGTGTGTGAAAAAATGTCCCGAATATTTATTTTTATTTATTATTTATCTCCCAAGGCACATAAAGTAAGGGCCTCTCTTACTATCAACTCATTTACTCATTTTAGGTTGCTACATCGACCTTGTAGTTCTTTTTGCTTACAAATTTTATACACACAAGTACTTTCTGCGTTAAGTATTTACATTAATATTAAGCTTGGTATATACAAGAATCCATCTTCTTGGTACATCTTAGATTGTTAACAAATACGGTAAGCCTTTTTTTGTTGACGGGGCGGAAATCTTCAAAAGATACCCAGGTGCATTGGGGTGAAGCTGGGTTATGTGAGATTGCACCCACTAAAACCCGCTTGGTGGCTGACCTCTAAGCCAGATGGAGGGTACCGGGATCTCCATAGGAACGCACCGGTATCCTCCTAGCACACTGCCTGAAGCAACGCTCCCGGGAAATACTCAGGGCATTTCTGTTCCTTTCCTTTACAACGGCGTGGGCCACACCGCGCCGTTGTCTTCCCTGGGCTTGCTGAACAGGAGGTCAGATCCCCAAATCTGACCACCCACAAGCCCAAAGGCGGTTTTAGTCGGCTGTTACGACAGGCAGGGGATACCGAAGCAGTATTCTAAGACCCTGGCTCCAGGAATACGGGGCTAGCGCGTTCAATTCTGCCACCTCTACGCCGTCTTCTTCATGTTGGATCAGCTCACTCACGTTCTCGCTCAAGTACGGTATGCCTACCTTTCTTTTCCTGTTTCTAACTTAGTTCTGAGGGGTTTGTGAAATAAATTATTATTACCTACTCCACTGTCGCAGCCATCCAAATTTGGTATTAGCACAGGTCTTGGCTTTCGATATAAGAGAACGCCATCGGTCCCAACCTCACGCTGTCTCTCGCCATTCAGCAACTTAGAGCTCGTGCAGGTCTTATATTCTAGCCAATCTTGAGATTACAATCCTCCCTCTTTCTTAGTAGGTGACCTGTCCAGCGGAGTCTCTTTATTTTGGTCTCATGATATTTGAAATATAATACGGTGATACGCTTAGTGAAATACTGGCTTAAACCAAGCGAGAAGCGAGTGAGTTTCATAGCCAAAACAAATGATGAATCACTGCCAAAAACGGCGAGTTTGGCTCGGGGACGCCGCATTAGCCCGCTATATTGCCTCGGGTAGTGTTACGTGGCGGGGAATTTGTTTCGCATAATTTTGCTCTCTGTCAAGATGTCGGGTAAACAGGCGATGGGCATAAATCGTTGAATACAAATAACAATGGGTACCACGAGATACAAAGAATGTTTTTCTTTATAAACTCTCTCCACGTAGGCCTCTGAAAATGGAAACTTGGTTATGGTTTTAGAGTTTCATTATCATCAGCCAGAAAACTACTACTGCTGAACATAGGCCTCCCCTTTTAACCTCCACACTGAACGACAGCCTGCCTTTTGCATCCACTGGATGCCGGCTAATCTCACAATGTCGTCGGTCCATCTAGTGGGAGGTCTACCTACGCTGCGTCTTCCGGTTTGTGGTCTCCACTCAAGAACCTTTGTTACCCATCGGTTATCGGTTCTTCGAGCGATGTGGCCTGCCCATTGCCACTTCAACTTGCAAATTTTAGCAGCTATGTTGATGACTGGTTCTTTGGCGAATATCCACGTTTCGGATTCTATCGCGCAAAGAAACTCCAAGCATAGCTCTCTCCATTGCCCGCTGTGTGACTCTGAGTTTTTCCAAAAGGCCAACAGTTAAAGACCACGTCTCAGTAGCATATGTCATCACTGCCAACACACTGCCATTTAGGCATTGTTGTATCTTGGACGAGAAGATGTCACGCAATTTCCCGAACGCTGCCCATCCGAGTTGGATTCTTCGGGCGACCTCTTTGCCCAAGATAGGTGTAATGGTCAACAACTTCAAGAGTATCGTTCCCAACGACTACCGGCACGGGTGCAACATGGACATTGGACATGATTTTCATCTTGTCCATGTTCATTTTAAGACCCCACCTGTTGGGAAACGCTACTGAGGTCGCTAAGCATCTTATTCAGGTCCTCCAATGACTCTGTCATTATGACTATATTATCATCCAAATAAATTCGTAACACTGTTGTTATTAGGTATGATATTGGAACACCTGCCAATATTTCAAGACTGAAGCAATATTTTAAGACTTCACTCGCGACAGGCTTGCGCCATCGCTCAGCTCCCCTTGGAGCGAACCGACGACAGATTAACGTAACAATAAAAAATGTTATGGTGTCTTCGACAATTTATCAGAGGATTTGTTGGTGTCGGCGGAACGGACAGGCTCTGTAGATTATATTTACGCGATCGGGCGAAAAATGGAGGTAAGGTTCGTCTATTTAGCTACCTGTTTTTGGCAATTATTTCGTATGTCAAACATCAACAATACCCTAATAATCTAATAACCTAAATAAATAGTCTATTGGTAAATGAACAATTTTTAATCGTTTATTTGTTATTTTATTATTATTTGAATGTTATATTTTTATTATTCGTTTCAGTTTGATTTTAGGATCTAAAAAATAACTTCAGATTTTTCTAGAATTCGTTTACATAAATCTAAACAATACACTACGTGTATATTATTATTAAAACAATGACTCTTCACTTGGTTGAATAAAATATAACTATTTAAGTTATTTTCTCATACAGTCCTTTTAAGATAGTTTAAAGATATTAGGATGGTAGGCAAGGTACCTCTAAAACCTTTAAAAATAGGAATATCTATTTGATTTTCGATAAAAATAGTGCTTGTTTTGAACGTAAAATTATGGAAGAGGCAAGTGTTGAAGCAAGGCTTGTAAAAGTTTTATATCGTTTCCTTGACGGAGTGACATTTATGAAGCGCAGTGCTAATAAAGACATGGTTTAAAATGCATGAAACTTTTATGTGTCTAGGAATAAAAATGTTTTATTGTTAACGAATTTTAAATTTTGTTATAATAATACATGTGGGATGTTGACTCGACGATCATTGTCCCCATAGTCGTATCGGTGAACGGCCTTATAGCGAAGAGCCTCGACCAACACCTTAAGAGGCTCTCGCTAGATGGTTGGGTCAAGGGTCAGATGCAGAAGGCGGTAATCCTTGACACGGCACGTATTGTCAGGAGGTTCCTCACTCTGTAGCCCTAACCACCGGTAGCTTGGGCCCTGCCTCGCTGCCGCCGGCACTCTAGGTTTAGGTTTTTTTATAATATTTTTTGTTTTTATAGGAAATATTGTAAAAAAACGTAAATTTAAGAAAGATAATAGATATGTGAATAATATTAATAAATAGGTACTTTTCTATTTAAATGTAACAGACAATTCATAAAATTTACAGCCGGCAGGATTCTAACCGCCGCTACGATCTGTTTGGCTGTAACAGTTCAAGAGTTGAGGCCGACAGGAAAGCGACCGTAGCTTAGTTTTAGAGCAATAGAAGCGTTATCGATCGTTGTGCAGGTTTGAATCCTGCTGGACTTTTTTTTAAATTATTTATAAATAAATTCAGTACATTTTTGCGCACATAGTCATCTGACCCCAAACTATAATATAAATTGTCTATAATATTTCAATGACATATAAGTCAAAGTACAGATTCACTCCACAAAATCATTTAAATAAGTAGCGACTCTTGCTACTACACAATAAAGCGCAATTCAGGACGTGCGAGCGCTAACTACCTACAACTATATTAACCTATTTATTATATTAAGTTGCCTCTCTGTCTATCGCGTAACTCTTGTTGCGTTATCTCTGTCTATCGCGCGGCAGGTCCGACAAGTCGGCTACTTGTAGCTTCATACCTAAAGTGCGGAGTGCGCCAGCCCTGGAAATAGTATCTAATGCCTAGCAGGTGAGGTACCCACAAGAATGTTCGTTATCAAACATTACCGTAGACCGCAGCGTTAAGTTTGTTTATGCGTCTAATTGAACTCTAATCCATGCTAAGCCCGTGCCATGTGATGATACAATTAAGGCCATATTTGCCTCCGTATCCACGCCCGGGCCATATTTGCGCAGCTGTTCCAATCCAGTGTAAACAAGAGATTTGCATCGCTCTAGGTTGTGTGACGCAGCCTTTACTTGTGTAATTTAATTAATGCTTCAGTTTAATGCTGGAAATTATGCGGCGTTTGCTGGCAAAGAGTATGTGAAATAAAAACAATAACATATTTTTTTAGTTATTTTGCAAAACAGTCTAAAAGTAATTTTTACTATGTCATTTCGGAGGAAAATGCGTGGTGGTGATAGTTGTTGTAGTTTAGTTGTTTTATACTTAAGAGCCGTATTACAATAAGCAATCGTTCAATTTTAGGTATCTGGATTTTCGGACGTACAAAATATAAAACAAATAAAACATAGACACATAACAACACATAATTATGCTATTTTTCATCATCATCACTGTTTTTCATCACCATGCGTGTAAAACCGCAGGGCGCAGCTAGTGTAATATAAAATATTATACCCACCAGGTACCAACCACAATACAAAACAGAGCCTTGTGCAGCCACAATTAAACATCATATTTGCTCAGCTGTTCCTGCTGATGCATCGCAAACATGATTTGCATCTCGGTGTGCCACAGTATTTACCGTCGTTACAGAATAGACGACAGCTGTTGTTTTAGCTTATACTACACTAATACTGAATTTGTGGCGTGGCGTTTGGTGTGGCTGTGGTGTAGCGTGGTGTGGTGTGGTTTGTGGTCTATGACCCGATGACGCAGACTTAAAAGAATGGTATATTGTAGTTAGCATGAAGACGCAGCGTAGGTAGGCCTTCCACTAGATGGACCGACGACATTATGACGACATTGTCAATAATATTTACACTATATTAGTTTGTATAATATCTATACTAATATTATAAAGAGGAAAGATTTGATTGTTTGTTTGTTTGCATTGAATAGGCTACGAAACAACTGAACCGATTTGAAAAATTATTTCACTGTTGGGAAGCAACACTATCCCCGGGTAACATAGGCTATATTTTTTTTTAAATAACGATTATTAGTAAAACCCCAATAATGTAACCCAAGGTGTAAAAAAATAAGATTTACAATTTTGCCTTTGCGTGTTTGACAGTTCTAAGACAGGACAACGTCTGTCAGGTCAGCTAGTAATGTATATGTGTCATAGATTCAGTGTATGTGTATAATTATTGTATACCATTTATCATAATTATTAATATTTTAAATTGACGTGTAAATTTATATTTATGAATAAGTGACTTTGACTTTGTGAGAGTCGCGGGCATCCAGTGGATGCAGATGGCAGACTGTCGTTTAGTGTGGAGGTTAAAGGGCCTGTGTTCAGCAGTGGACTGCTGATGACGATGATGATGATAAATGTTAATCCGTTTTTTTTGTTATATATATTTTTACATCATTTTTTAAAGTCAGTTTAAAGTAAGTTTTTTAAAGTTTTAAGTTTTTACTAATGTGAATGTTTTAGAAAACCAGGATCCTGAACAAACACAGTTGTTTGCTGAGTGGAACCGTCGGTAAACAGCACAACCCGTTACAAAATCACCCTTTCCATGGCGATTACTCAATTAGCATAGCAAAGCACTCGAGAACGTAATAACTGGTACAACCTTAATAAGTCAGAGCGCATTGACGAAATAATTATAGCACCAACAAGATGTAAGAAATTAAATTAAATAGGTCATCATCATCAGCCAGAAGACGTCCACTGCTGAACATAGGCCTCGCCCTTTGACCTCCACACTGAACGACAGCCTGCCAGCATCCACTAGATGCCCGCGACTCTCACAATGTCGTCGATCCATCTAGTGCGAGTCATACCTATGCAGCGTCTTCTGGTTCGTGGACTCCACTCAAAAATCTTACTACTTTTTGTTTGTTTTGTGGTTTTTTGAAGTCGTTTTTTTAAGATTAGTTATTTTAGAATATTTAGAGAAACGCCTATGATAGTGGAATACTTAAAACTTACTTTATCTCTGTTCGGGGTGAACTAATAGTTTATTTATAGATACGATGACACATCCTTGCATGAATTTCTCATTTTTTTTACTAGAACAAAAGACAAAACAAAATTATTCTATTGATTTATTATCGTGAAACTCGTAGGTGCTCAAGCAAAAATCCATAATTTTTTGAGCTTGTTTAAAAACTACTGAACCCTAATTAATGAAATTTCAGTGGGACCACCTCTCGGGTTCCTTCTATAAATTTTTTTTTGTACACGCTAATTTGTTTACATATGGCGTAATCGCTGTGCATACATTAAAAAAGGGCTGAATTTAGAACCTTCCTTCTTTTTTCGAAGTCGGTTAAAAATAACAAGCTTAATGTAAAATATAATTAAATGTAATACTAATATTTTTTTATTGGCTCATAATGTTCTGAGATATAAGCGTTTAAAGTCTTTGGTCAGATTAGGAAGGGGTGCTCTGTCCCTTTCCCGAAAAGTGATTGTCAGTAAGGAGTTTGTACTTACATAATTATAACGTCATTAGGAAGTATAGTGCACTCCCTGTAGCAAGACATTAAAATGCTTATAACCTAAAAATTAAAAACGTTTTAGTTTTGTTTTCGTAGATCGTCTCGGTGATTAGCTTTTTTATAAGAAAATAAAAATCTATCAGTCCAATAGCCCATTGTTATTGTTACCATAATTCATCATCATTAAGTCAACAAGTTCCAAGTTATACCAACAAGGTGTCCTGAAAAATCTAAAAGCACTCAACTGCTAAACAGAGCACTTAGAGTCGTCTACGAGACATTGTTAAAGCCAATTATAATTTCGTCCTCTCACGGAGGCCATTACTGTCGCGCGACGCCGGGGAAAGTGCCTAGTCACGCGTCCCCGATAAATTACAATAAAAATTACCCGGGAAACGGGGAGACTCTAGTGGTGGGATGGGAATGCAGTCTTGCTTTTTCAGTGCAATGCAGTCTTGGTGGCTCAAGTCCGTTACGTCCATTTCTCCGAATTTCAAGTCATCCCTTAATGTCCAATTCCTCATATTTCGTATAGGTAAGCAATCAGTATCGTATTTAATCAACTGATAAATTTGTTTATCTTGTCTGTATTTGTACTTGTTACAAGTTATTTTTTTTATCTCGCAGTGTTTTCTATCGTTTTCCAACAGTCCTTTTTTCTCGAAAAAAGTACTATCTCGAGTCCATCCCGTGCATTTCGAAAGTAAAAAACATTGAGAGGGGGGAATAAAAAAAATTATGGTCTTTGACCAAAATAATTTGATCGAAGCTGGTACGTTATTTTTATAGCTATATTGCAAATTTTCAAAGCAATTTTCATGTTGTTGTTTTTATAATTTGGCGGACAAGTTCGAAAAAACTATTTATACAAGTTTTTTTGTTCGAATTTTTATAGCAATTTTCATGTTTTGTTTTGACAGAGAAGGTCGAAAAAACTGTTTATTCAATTATTTTATCAAAATTTTTGCTAAAATAAATTAACATGAATGAATTAAAATGCAAATGCAAAAGAAATAGCTCTGAACAAGAATTGGGCTCTTAAGAGGTGAAGTTGCTTTGTAAAACAACATGACAGCTGCAGCGTATTTATGAAAAGGTAACAGACTACTTTCACTGGCAGACAGCCGATGTTATAAGGAGTAACTAAGGTTAATTTTCATCATTATCATCATCACCATTTTTCATCACCACACGGGTGAAAACGCGAGGCGCAGCTAGTTACTTCTAAAACATCAAAAAGGCTTGACTTGAGACTTGGTTCGTCCCAGCGCTAAAGCTCGAGAAAAAATTAACAGGTGAACTCACGGGGTAATGAGGAAACTTGGGAAACGCCGAAGGATCGCCAATTTAGATATTCAAATCGTGTTCCGTACATTTTACGGATATTTTGTATACCTGCCGTTTGGCTTCGGAAGTAAATAACTGAGATTCGAGACAAAAAATAATGAAAGCGCTTGAGAAAAATTCTCGAGGGTAGAATTTACATATTGTTAAGAAGCTATTTTTCTGTAAGGTATAATACTCAGATCAGACGAACATAGGAGATATGGAACGGAGGCGCGGCGGGTGCAGCTTTTTTTAAGCTTAAGTTTGACCGCCAACTCGCCTGATGTTAAGCGATGATGCGATCTACGCTGATGTATCTGGCGTAAATCAGGTTTGATGCTAAAAGGTGAATGCTAAGTTCACCTTGTAGCCAAAAGCCTTGCAAAAGTAGCCTTGTAGTTGTTGTGTAAATTAGACATGGTTTTAACAATGGGTATTAATGTTTATTTAAGTATGCATTTTTTTTTTAATAATTAATAAGCTTGCGTTTGACCACCATCACGCCTGGTGTTAACCGATGATGCGGTCTACGTTGGAGCACGCTTGCTTAGAAGAAACCGATTCACTTGTGATTTAAAGACACCCAGATTGTAACCATCGGGGAACACCCATTCAGGCAGCGCATTCCACAGACTAGCAGTTACAATAAATGCGGAATCAAAGCGCTTTGTACGGGTTTTCGGAATATCAACCATAAAGCGGTGACGATATATGCAGCCATAGTACAAACTTTGCTTGGTTTGGGTTCCAGCTCAGAGAAAGATTAAAGGTGCTTTCGGTGATCATTTTCTATCTATAATTTATTTCGTTGAGGCGTGTTTCGATGAACCGTGGTATCGGCAAGCTCTGGTATCGGCCTACAGTTTTTTCGTTGGATCGTTTTTCGGCAAAACGTTCTTTCGGTAAAAAGTGTTCCGGCAATAATTTTTTCGTTCTACCATCTTTCGGCGAACCGTGCTTTCTGTGTACGGTTGTATCGTTGAAAGGTGTTTCGGCGAATCGTACGTGACTTGGTCAGATGACCGTATGTGCAAAAATGTCCCGAATATTTATTTATTTATTTACAACATTGGATTTGAATTAGTTTGTCGGCAATTCTAAAAAGGGGCTGAATTAAAATACTTACACTTGGTCCAAGCATTTTATTTCCTCTGACAGTTACAATGACGTTGTTACAAGCTGAATGAAAATACTGATCTCTTTCGCTAAGTTTTTGATCATAAGAATGTAGAAGGGTCCGATATACATAGAAATATTAAAATAAAATGTTTTTATTCAGCTTTTTACAATATTATTGCAGCTGTCAGATGATATAAATGTTTAGACAAAGTTTAGCTAAAGTAAGGGCCCTTACTTGTTTCGTGAATTTTGTATTAGACCCATGAATGTTTATCAATGATTGACATCACAGAAAAGAGAAGTAAATAGAAAGGAAATGAGAAGGAAAATCTGTCGCCAGGCATTATGACAGAACCTTGATTGAATATTCTTATTTATATCAACGCGTCGAACTCCGCATCCAAAGAACTTGGACCTTACCTTTTTGGGTTAGGTCGTAAAGTTATTTGTCCGCACACAGTTGCTAACTGATTTAGAATGACTGACGTTTCGTTTATATGAGTGCAACTGGCTACAACAAATTTCTTACAAAAATGCCTTGACAGCCGTTCTAATTTAAACAAAAATATTCTGTGATTGACAAACTAATTTCACGCCAACACCAAGATTAGCTTGGCACTTTTGCCATGAAAGTTATAAATAAATAAATAAATATTCGGGACATTTTTCACACAAACGTCATCTGACCCCAAACTAAGCCAAGCTTGTGATATGGCTGCCAGAGACTGATATACATACATATATAGTTTTAAATACATACTTAAATAGATATTAACAACCAGATATAAAACAAACACAAATTAATGTTCATCACATAAATGTTTGTCCTAGGTGGGAATCGAACCCACGCCCCCAAGCTCAGAAGGCAGGTTCACTACCAACTGGACCAACGGGCTATCTGATAACCAAAGGAATAAATAGAAAGACTGACAGTAAAAATAGTAAAAATTTATACAGAGACAGACAGAGTCATCTTTGAAGCACTATTATTAACGTGGTAGTAATTATTTTTATTAACTCCCAAATACTTACTAGTAGCAATTACTATAAAACTCATCAGCAAAACAAAACATCTACCCACTATATTCTACACAAAAACAACTTTAATTCGATTCCTTCAAGTTAACATTAAGTTGGAAGCAGCTTAGCACCCGTCGCGTTATGTGCTCAGAACTGCTAAACTGCTACTAGGTTAAACATTTCTGTGCAACTCAGTTAGCTTGTCAAAAACTTGGTGACTCGGAGTTAACTGCTGCCATTGGGGGGAAATAAAGTTAGTATTTCCCGGGATGTCATTTGGAGTTACAAGAACATGTAATTGTTATTGGTTTATTTTTCAAAACACCTGGTTAATGTGACGCGTGACCAAAATGCTGGCGTGTTTCTGGCTCAACGCATGAACATTTACCATTCGGCGTGGTAATACCGTCAGTATGCTGAGGACGCATCCTTTACTGATCATCATCATCATCATCATCATTTCAGCCGTAGGACGTCCACTGCTGGACATAGGCCTCCCCCATCGATCTCCAAAAAGGCCGGTTGGAAGCGGCCTGCATCCAGCGTTTCCCTGCGGTCTCGTTTAGGTCATCTGTCCATCTTGTGGGTGGACGTCCTACGCTGCGCTTACCGGTCCGTGGTCTCCATTCCAGAACCTTTCGGTCCCATCGGCCATCTGTTCTGCATGACATGCCTTTGCTAATACTAACTAAGTGTACCAACGGGTAAACGTTGTTTTAAAGCTTATTATTGATATGTCGGTCAAAATAGTATACGTCACATAGAGAAATAACCACACGAGACGTGTAGCAGGGTCGGTTATTCCAAGCTTTATGCCGAGCTCTAGAACCACTGTGCCCACGGGACTGGAGATAAAGTTAGAACCTATCGCACTGGGGATGGCCACGTACCAACTCGCTTTTCTAGAACATGTAAGTTTAAATTGCGAATATGTAATACATTGAGATGTGTTGTTTAGTGGCTTGGGAGCTGTGATGTCCTAAGGAAATGTGCTTTTATTAACTAAACAAAATACAAGCGATGTAACACGAAATACCTAAAATAGTTAGTCTGTTATAAAAATAAAACATTTTATACAAGCTTTTCGTATTCTTCTCTCCAAACCCTTTCATTTGATACGTATCATGTGTTCAGGCTTAAACGCCTTCCAAGATTGTCGGAGCAATTGCTGCGCCGCCGTATAAGTGGATTTTTGCTGCAGTGACGCTCGAGTACAATACAATCGACACTATCGAACCGACGCTCATAGTAAAAACATATAAATTTTAATAAACTTGATATTATTGCACCTTTGGTTTTTTTTACACCATACCGTTAGCTAAAGACGTAGCATCATGGAGGTGCATAAAAATAAATGGTCCACCATCTTTGGGAGTCCGCCATATTGGATTTATAATGACGTCACTTAGCTTACCTTGCATTTGCATCCAAACTGAACGTGTATACAAAATTTCGATCGATTGTTTCTGCCACGCACCTGTAAGTTGTGGAATGGCTTACCACCTTCGGTTTTTCCTCCAAAATATAACCTCAATTGCTTCAAGCGAAGAGTGAATAGAGTCCTCAAAGGTAGGCAACGCACCGCCGATGCCCCGGGTATTGTAGGTGTCCATAGGCGACGGTGACCACTTACCATCAGGTGACCCGTCGTTTGTTTGTCGACTATTACAATATATTTAAAAAAAAAAACTGATTATTTATCTCATCTCTACGCAAATACACATACACCAAACAAAACGTAGTGCTGCTTTAAGTTTTTACAATTAGATCTTATCTTTTAATGGTAATTTATTTGCTTTATAACTATTTATTATTGTTTAATAACCTATTATTGGGAAAGACAGTGTGTGGAAGCGAAACCGCTTGAGCTAATGCCAAAGCCAGAGCTTCAATATAATTTGTGAGAAATGATGTAAGTATTTAAACTTGTTGTAGCAGCTGTAACACAGGTCTTCCTAGAACAGCTGCTTAAGAGACACCTACAGAAAGGTAACTGTACTCAAAATGAATTGTAAATTTTAGACTTGTTAAAAATGTTAGGTCAATATTGTAAAATTATAAATATTAGGAATAAATGTTATATTGAAAAAAAAAAGTTTTTCCTAATGCTTGCTAATTAAACTACCGCTGTAATTATAACACAAATCATCCTAATTCTACTTCTCAGCAACTCGTCAAACACCTTAAAATAAGTTCGCGTGACTTCCTACAAAATGGTACACACAATAGTAACTGCCACTTTATAGTTAGCACCGTTTGGTACAAATTAAGTTAAATATTTAGAACAAGCTATTTTGTTACGTTTCAAGGGTTATTAATATAGCTGTGGTGACGTATAACAGTTTTACTTTTACACGCAACAAAGAATTTTTTGTTAAACAAGAGAGTTGTTCCCGATAAACAAAAAAATGCTGTAGTTTTTCATGTCGGGATAATAGTTTTTTTTTTTTTTGTGAGACTACGCTGATATTTCAGACTATATTTAAAGTTGCGATCAACAGCTCTTTTGCAACTTTTCAAAATTTTTTTAAGATAAAAAATCACTGACAGATTGTATAATTTTTTTGTAGCGTTGGCTAAAACCGAGCAGTTCAAACTCTTTGTTACTTAGATCGAGTTACGATCTAATAGTTGACTGTCATGTTTCTGTTTCCACACGGCTTATGCATTTAGCCAACACGAAGCATAAAATATCCTATGAACCATGTCCGCAAATAGTAAATCTGCCACAAACCATGGTTACTCGTGGAAAGTGGCAAAGATACAATGCAATCGTCATAGTGCACTTTCACACTAACATTACATAAGCGAAAGTTTGTATGTAAATCTTTGTTTACATTCACCATACATTACATAAGCGAAAGTTTGTATGTAAATCTTTGTTTACATTCACCATACATTTCCTTGGGTAAAATCTAACTGGTTATACAGAACGGTGATACCACAAAAGAGAAGTTTTGGCGCCACCGTGGAAAAAAACATGTCGGCTCGTTGGATTATTTTCCTAAACTTGTATATTTTCGAGTGTTAATGTGTACTAAATGGTGAATTATTATTCATTAAATGCTCGTAAACGTGCTCGAGTGTAGGCAAGTGATATAATGAGGTGAAACGTGTCTTTTCGTGTTGTTTCCAAAACTCCATAGGAGCCTCTTGTAAAGTCTCCACCACTTTACAGGGGAATGAGTTTGACTTGACCGTGACTTACCTAGCTTGACTCTGACTGTGACTATGACTTGTTTGATGCTATTAAGACCATGTAAACTGATTCATATTACGACTACGTCATGAAAATTTTAACAAAAACAAAATACCACAGAAGACATGCACAGCGCTACTAAGCTAAAAGGAGGTTATTGTACCAATTGTTATATTAAAAAAATACAAGATTTTATTTAACTTGCCTTGTTACGGGTCAAATCTAGCAACAATTTAAAACAGTTATCCCCAACTGATTTATGAACTGATGAGTATCAAATGAATGGGTTTGCTGACAAGAATAAGAAAAAAATTATATGATTGTTAAAAAAAATTGGACCAAACCTGAAGTCACGAATAAATCGGCTGTTTAAATAGAATACTCAACAAGATGTATGAAACAGCTGCGTTTTTTTCTCGCAATTTTCGTGTTTGATCCTGTATTAAAAGTTGTTGTTCAACTCATCATTAATGAGGAAAATGACTTCTTTTCGGTTTAGTACAAACGGGTCTAAGAGTCTTCAAATCACGAGTGAATCGATTTCTTCTAGACAAGCGTGCTCCAACGTAGACCGCATCATCGCTTAACATAAGAAGTGATGGTGGTCAAAAGCAAGCAAATTATTTAAAAAAAACGTTTTATGTAACTAGGGTTACCAACCATACTATTAAAAACAGTAGTAGGTATACTGTTTTTAGCTATATACAATACTGTTAACTGTTCAACAAAAGAAACTATGCAAAACACAGTTTTTTTTTTTATTTTAATTTACTTCTTAACCTCGCGCCTTTTTCAAAACGAAGTTTAATGGTTAAAAAAAATATACTGATTATTTTTCCAATAACTATTCATTTTCCTTCTCTCACCTTAAATAAATAAAAAAGCTTTTGTTTTTTCCATTTTCATACTTATTTTAATCAGATTTTTTTTTTGTGTGTCATTAGACATATATTTAAATTATATTAGTTTCTCAATTATTCCTTCTATTAATCCGGTATAAGGACTCTCATCGTAATATATTTTTGTTTCGCAAAAAGTTGGCAACCCTACGCGTAACCCTGTAACATTTAGGTTACATTTTACCTAAAAATATAATATAATATTCTATAACAGGTAAACCGGAGGGACGCAGCTAGAGTACTATAAACAACAATAGCCATCGCCGCGTAAATTTTCATTTGGTCGACGGAACCGTGCGCCGCTCGGCGATATATCATAATTCCATTGAACTCTAAAATATTTGCAGTGAGAATTTACTGACCGGCGGCCGATGGAGGGCAGTGTTTTAATAACAATTTTACAACATCATAATCATCAGTATATTACTGGACAGTGGACATATGGCTCTCTAAAGGCGCAAACTTAACATGGCAATGAACGTAAACTTGTCACCGACTCGTAATTGGGCATCATTTATTTTTTGTTGTACTTTAGAGTGTTTACTATAATCATGCCAAGTTTCACGCTTGTACGTATTACCGTTTTTACATTAGAGCTAATACAAAAATACTTTAAAAATACGTTTGTTATATGGGGACTCACCCCCCTTTCATTTTTACTTTTTGACTTTCTTATTATTTTTAAGTAAACCGCCTTACATTACATTTTCTGTAAAAATTTCAACTGGCTATCTAAAATGATTCTAAAGATACCGCCGCTTAAAGTTAGGGCGGACGGACGGACAGATATCGTAGGCATAGTAATAGGGTCCCGTTTTATCCTTTGTTTGCGGAACCCTAGAAAGCACTACGATGAGCAGATAAGATAACAGCAGAGATCATCATCATCACTGCTGAACATAGGCCTCCCTTTTAACCTCCACACTGAACGACAGCCTGCCTTTTGCATCCACTGGATGCCCGCGACTCTCACAATGTCGTCGGTCCATCTAGTGGGAGGCCTACCCACGCTGCGTCTTGGGGTTCGTGGTCTGCACTCCAGAACCTTTCTTCCCCATCGGTTATCGGTTCTTCGAGCAATGTGGCCTGCCCATTGCCACAGCAGAGATATGAGCAGATAATTTGTGGTATGAACAATAAAGAGTTTATCTACTATCCATAAG
Source organism: Agriopis aurantiaria (assembly GCA_914767915.1). Lineage (NCBI taxonomy): Eukaryota > Metazoa > Arthropoda > Insecta > Lepidoptera > Geometridae > Agriopis > Agriopis aurantiaria. The sequence continues at coordinate 17,875,999 of OU611988.1, forward strand.
TCGGAAAACTAGTGATGGAAATTCTTTTTCCAATATTTCAAATAACCATCGTCTGGTACCTATAAAAGGCCGAGCCATTTTCAACACAGCTATAACATAAACGGAAATGCCTCGGCCGTAAACATTAGCATACTTTGTAAAGCACTGGTCTAAAAGCACTTTTATGACAAGAACATAAAAACGTAGGTGATGAGTTGAAAACCACTGAGATGAGGTCACAGAGCTTTGTTAGGGTTCCGTACGCAAAGAGGAAAAACGGGACCCTATTACTAACCCTACGATGTCTGTCTGTCCGTCGGTTTGTCTTACCTTTAAACGGCTGTATCTTTCGAACCGTAATAGATGGCATTTTTTGACTTTTTTTATTATTAGTTAGTTAATCCGCCGTAACATTGCATATTCTGTGAAAAATTTCAACTGGCTATCTATTACGGTTCGAAAGAAATAGCCGTTAATAGGTAAGGCAGATAGACAGACAGACGGACAGACAGACGGACAGACAAACAGACATTGTAGGCTTAGTAATAGGGTCCCGTTTTATTCTTTGGGTATGGACATACACACATGGACACAAAAAAATACTACATTTTGAAATTCATAATGTATATGAAATATGCATAAATATTTTGTACTTCGTCTACAGAGCCGAGAGTATCTTATCTTATCTTATAATACTAATATCATAAATGCGAAAGTTTGTGTGTAAGTGTGTATGTTTGGCTGGACTCAACGCCGAAACTACTAAACCGGTTTAGATGAAATTTGATGTGGATATAGCTTATACCCTGGATTAACAAATAGGCTATATATAGGCTTTTTATCATCATCATCATCATCATCACCATTTTTCATCACCATGCGGGTGAAACCGCAGGGCTCAGCTAGTCAGTTCATGAAGTCAGAAGAATTACGTACGTAACTAAACCTACTTTAGATTATCTGTTCCCATATAAAACCTTTACTTGTTATCGGCGCGAAGCAGCTTTTTACAGCCCATAACGCGTTAATAACCTAGTTCGTAAACTGACACATGAGTCGAGCGATTTGGGACACGTATGCACATCACTAGCTCGAATCACTCTTGCGTTAGGTGCGAAGCAATTTACGTGGATCATATTTTAGCAACTATACATACGCGATTTTACCTACGAAATGGTTCATTTTTACTACTCGCCCTGTTAGTTAGTATGTATGTACGTACGCAAAGAGAATGTAAATACTTCGTAACGTATGTGTGGAACTAATCTTGCAACTGAATTTTAGACCATAGCTTACATCTACAAGGATAATTCTCTCGGTCTTTCTTTTCTTTAAGTTTTTTTTTTTATTTAACCCTTTGAATGTGTTACGCACCGCATGTCGGCGTAAGCGAAAAGTGCTCGACGCGCGTTAGGCACCGGAGCGGTGCGTAAGGAAATTACCGCTATTCGTCAATTTATTCCCGCTCGAATGAACGTTCCAAAGACAATGTAAGTTCTTTCGCCTCTAGCTTACTTCAATCACTAGAGAATCGATGCATCCTTACCGTGTCAGGGGGGACCTATACTTTGTGAGTGGGTTTTCCCCGTTTAGACAGTGTTTGACAAACCGACATGGCGGAAACATAACGTAAAAATGGTTCGCTATAAAGTTTTAGTTTTTGAAGTGAATATTGCCTATTAGTGTCAAGTAGTTAGTGTAAAAGTTGCGGAAATAGTGCTCCCTTGTTGTGAAAGTGGTGTGATAGTAATTTTATGTGAAAAAATAGCATATTATTATCAACAAGTGCGTGATGGCGCAAGAAAATTCAAGAATAATAATTGCATCACGAGATACTGTGAGTATTTAATTTTTTTAAATTAATGGTGAGTACTTAGATATATAATCAATTGAAAATATCATACAACAATTCAAGACAATGAATAATATACATAATATATGAACATACAATGTCAAATTGATAGGAAAAAAAATATTTTTTATTTTACATCCAGTCAGTTTTCGAAAATTCGGTTGGACTCTCGCATTTCTGGCAACAGCGGCTACTCAGCCTCTTGCGCGGTACGGGTTAAACACACAATTACAATTCGCGATTTGAATACATGTTGTAAATGTTTATCGGGACTTATCACATATTATTTTATTAAGGTAAAGATACCTTTTGCTCTTGAGGTATAAATGAGCCGTTCGCTCTTGAGCGAAAGGTACCTATTTTTACATGATAAATAATAAAAATAAATAAATAAAATGTCCTCATTTCAGGCATGGAACCCATATTGTTACAAATAAATTCTACAGTTACAAAATAAAATAAAAAATTGATTATAGTTAAAATTATAATCATCATCATCATCATCAGCCAGAAGACGTCCACTGCTGAACATAGGCCTCCCCCTTTAACCTCCACACTGAACGACAGCCTGCCTTTTGCATCCACTGGATACCAGCGACTCTTACTATGTCGTCGGTCCATCTAGTGGGAGGCCTAAAATTATAATAATAATATGAAATTGTTAAAATTGAAATTTTAGTTAAAAGTTAAAATTATAATGATACAATTGCGTAATAAAAAGTCCCGATATCGCGATAAGTTCCGATAAACATTTCAAACATACTCTTTAAATACGAAAAGTCAATATAAAGTTGGCGACCATGTGGCTAAGTACAAGAACGCTGGCTGCAACCCCGCGTTAAACAGCCAAAGAAAGAAATATATCCTGGAAGTCATATTCCAGCCAAAGAATTATACCTTGCTCAAAACTCGGTAGCTAACCATAGTGGCAAAGTACATCTTTGAATTTGTATCACAAGCCACTACATTATATACAGTCACTTAAAAACCGAAAATGTTAAAAGAAACACTGTTCAAAAGTTTGATCTCTAGCCAAAAGTAATCCCAAGGAAGGTAAACGATTCAGCGCTCTTGGCACGGATTCTTAAACTGTTCTAGGCAATGTTAAACGTAGTCTTGGACGGTTAAGATTGTGGTTTGGATAGACTTCCTTGTAGACATAGTATATTCGGTTGTCATGGTATAGTAAATTAAAAAAAAGTTTAATAAAATATATTAATAAATAGACTTCCTTGTAGACATAGTATATTCGGTTGTCATGGTATTGTAAATTAAAAAAAAGTTTAATAAAATATATTAATATATAGACTTCCTTGTAGACATAGTATATTCGGTTGTCATGGTATTGTAAATTAAAAAAAAGTTTAATAAAATATATTAATAAATAGACTTCCTTGTAGACATAGTATATTCGGTTGTCATGGTAGTGTAAATTAAAAAAAAGTTTAATAAAATATATTAATAAATAGACTTCCTTGTAGACATAGTATATTCGGTTGTCATGGTATTGTAAATTAAAAAAAAGTTTAATAAAATATATTAATAAATCAAAATCATGGTATTGTAAATTAAAAAAAAAGTTTAATAAAATATATTAATAAATCAAAATCATGGTATTGTAAATTAAAAAAAAGTTTAATAAAATATATTAATAAATCAAAATATTCTGTGTACCAGTGGGCCTCAAACTAGGCAAAGCTTGATCTTGGTAGACCAGTCTCATCAGATTACAGAAGTATGCGCGTGCCTATGTTATTTCGTCATCATTTCAGCCATAGAACGTCCACTGCTGGACATAAGCCTCCCCCATCGATCTCAAAAAGAACCGGTTAGAAGCGGCCTGCATCCAGCGTTTCCCTGCGGTCTCTTTTAGATCGTCTGTCTATCTTGTGGGTGGACGTCATACGCTGCGCTTACCAGTCCGTGGTCTCCATTCCAGAACCTTTCGGCCCCATCGGCGTGATATGTGCCTTGCCCACTGCCACTTCAACTTGCTAACCCGGTGGGCTATGTCGGTGTCTTTCGTATCTCCTCATTTCTGATTCGATCCCGTACGTTATTTAGTTATAGATATTAGACAGAATTGATAAAAAAACTACTAGTTTTTGCATTACCATTACAACTGATTTAATATCACCTACCCCTATACAGCTGAATTTTAACGATTTTATGTCATCGTACCTTGCATTTCTATAAATGATACGAGTATTTTAAATTATTCTAATTAAATGTAATTTAACTTTTTTTTTGTGATCTGACGTCTGTGTTATTTCTTAACTATTTTATACAAATTATAATATAATAATAACAGATAAGAGAATAGAACGGAAATGAGAAGGAAAATATGTTACCAGGTATTATGAGTGAACCTTGAGAGAACATTCTTATTTAGATCAACGCGTCTAACTCCGCATCACAGTTGCTAACTGATTTCGAATGACTGACGTTTCGTTTATATGGGTGCAACTGGCTACAACAAATTTCTTACAAAAAAACCTGTCCTGACAAAGTAACAAGATCCTGACAACTCCGAGCATAACTCTTTCTCTCTCTCTCTCTCTCTCTCTCTCTCTCTCTCTCTCTCTCTCTTTCTCTCCATATCTCGCTGAGAGACTTTGAACTTGGTGGACCAATTTGTGAAATTACTTAGTACTTCGACTTACTCCGACTACTGTAGACCAAATTATAATTAGTAGCAAAACTTACTGATGTACTACGAGCACTTTCTTACTGCTAAGGAAACACTTACTAACGAACAAACTGTAAACAAAATTAGACTGCAATTTCCTTGAGATGCTACGAAATCGCGGTTTCAAGTTGGCTAATAACTTTGAAGCATGTATGAGAATAGTTTTTTATTTGAAACGTTGTTCCACACTTTAGGATTAGCTAACTAACAACTATTTACTACTTACTACTTTTAATAATTGTCTATAACATTTTAACAGTTTTTGTATTTATAATATTATTGGTCTAGTTAGTAGTGAACGTGCCTGCCTTCTGCGCGTCTGCCATCTGCCATACAGATGGCAGATGTCAAAATTTTGCCAAGACTTCACGTTGATTAAATGTTGGTTGTATATAACGCCATTCAGGGAGATGGTATCACTATAGTCTACTATGGTATCACTGTATATGTGGCCAAATTTAGGGGTGGCAGGACTTGGGGTGGCAACTTTTGGAGCAAAAATCTTGAGCCGGTCGATAGTAGGCGCGTTACTATTTTGTACTATTGTCTATTCTATATTTATATGATAGCCCGTTGGTCCAGTTTGTAGTGAACCTGCCTTCTGTGCTTGGGGGCGTGGGTTCGATTCCCACCTAGAACAAACATTTATGTGATAACATTTGTGTTTGTTCTATATCTGGGTGTTAATAATTATTTAAGTATGTATTTAAAAATATATATGTATGGTATATCAGTCTCTGGCAGCCAAATCACAAGCTTTGCTTAGTTTGGGGTCAGATGACCGTGTGTGCAAAAATGTCTCGAATATTTATTCCAGAATTGTTTGACGAAGCTCATCTGATTTTAATTTAAGTGACGGTGAGTGTAAAGATGGTAAACATGGTTAGCTGGAAAGAGAACAGCTATCAGAAGAAGCTGCCAAAAGACACCGTTATCTGCTTGGGCCACCAATTATGTCGGGTAGCTACTCAGCCAAACACCTAGATGCACCTTACCATCGCGTCTTGGTTTCCTCATATTATTCATCACCGGAATCTCAATCTCAGTTACTTTTAGATGCTATTTTTAGGCCTTTTTACAATGGTATCTTAAAATATCAAACTCTAAGTTTAAGAAGCTAATAATTCAGCGTTCATTATCAAAATACTTTCCATACAACATTTTCATTTATAAAACGTACGTAAGCCATATCTTAAAATCCCATAAAAATGCAAAGGCGGTCGGCCAAGGCCGTAAATATTATTAACGAGTATATTTTAATTAAGAAAAACGGGATGCTTCGTGATGCTAATAGTTAATGAGTATTTATGATAAATATGCCTTTTGTAAGGAGAACGCGGAGTTTTTTAGGGTTCTGATATAGATTATGGGAAAAGGAAAACCTGGAGCTATTTTACACAAACCAAAATTATAGATAATCATTAATATAAATGTACAAAAGAGATATTTAATCTACAGCAAGTAGAAAGTAATTCATAAAGGCGCAAATATGCTAAACTTGGCTTTGTTACATTTATAAGCCGTTTGCAATTAAGACTGGGTCCTTAAAGACCCATCTTCTGTTCTTATTTCCATTCATTCAACATTTAAGAGCGTAGTAGCTCTTGTCGGTGGAGTAACTTTTAAGCTTGACGTTCTTCTGCCAGCGTTATCACCTCCCTGTACGACATGACATCTGCCTTCTCTTTTATTTGGTCTAAGAATACTCTTGTTGGTCTTCCCGGTCCTCTCTTTCCTTCTACCTTTTCCCTCTATGATGATTTTCATCAATTTGTCATGTCATGTTCTTATTTTCGTAAAATGGTATTTAAAAAATAAGATGAGCAACAATTTTAAAAAACGCTATCGGTTTTTTTATCTTTTTCGTAGTCCGAAAGAAAACGAATGGATCGCGAGTAATAATTGTTCGCTGAAAGTTTAACATTTTGCTTCTTGTTGTACGCTTGTACGCCTTAGACTTAAAACTTATTGGACATTTTAATCTTTTGACAAATGGCTACACTTTGTCATTTTGTGCTTTGGACAGTGTGGAACTAAACGAGGCCTGAGTCCACGCAATTTGTAGTGTTTGCATGTGTGCGTGCGAGCCAAATCTTTTCCACTACACCGTTTTTTGTAAAAAAAATCGGATCTTCCTTCGCAAAAAAATAAGGAAAATCACGAGCCATAAATTAAACTCATTACTAAGTTTACTTACTAAGTTTACCTCCATAATTTTTTCACTTAAGTACCATATATATTTTAGAACTAAGAAAATTTATCCTTCGCTTAGCTACCGGAACCACATCAAATTATATCACACACCCGCAGTTGGTCAGTTTTTTAACTAAATTATCTTACCGCTTTAGTTAATTCAGAGTTATTTTTCGAAGCTTTTTGAGGGCAGATGCTGTTTTTCTTTTGGACGATTATTTTATTTTACTGATAAATGTTCAGGTGAAAAAACATAAAAAAAAGTTGTTTTTTTATTTTTATATTTGCTTAATGATATTTTGAATAGCTTTTCTTTATAAAACTACAATCTAGCCTCAGCTTTATAAGTAGTTTAAATCTAATTCAAATGTATATGTAGTAAATGGCTAAGAATGTGAAATCATCCTTATATTAATAGTTATATTGACCTCCCGATTTTAAACAGTTTTCAGGTTTTGTGTGATTTTGATGACACATTGTAAATAAAGTTCAAGTTCCTTCAACAAAAAAACAACCGGACAAGTACGAGCATGAGCCCAAAAAAAAAACTAACTGAAGTTGAAATATTGAAAGACAAACTTAACTTTGTAGTTGACTATAAGGTTCTTTCATACATTCCAACTACAAAATGTAAGTTTGTAATAGCAGAATAATTATGTTTAAATGATATAACTTCAAATTTGTAACTTTCAGATTTATTCCTATATATGTGATATGAGACCTTGCCTTTTGCCAAATTTCATGATTGTAGGTCAACGGGAAGTACCCTATAGGTTTTGATTTCCTTGTGAAATCGCAAAATATGCGACATAAACGTTCATATCTTTTGATTGCGTTGACTAACAACATTTATTTTTTTACAGCCGAAAGAAACCGTATACCCAAGTATTTAGTATAAATTTCAATTTGATACCTTTACGCGTTCTTGAGAAAAAGGGTCTTGACAGACGGACAGACAGACGGACAACGAAGTGATCCTATAAGGGTTCCATTTTTTCCTTTTGAGGTACGGAACCCTAAAAACAATTAGCTTCAAGACTTTTCTATCAATCTAACAGGAAAATCCTAACCAAGCTCTTGTACAGGCAAAAACTAAAACTAACAGCTCTTCAACAGCGTTTGAGTACCACGTATCGACCAACTTATATACAAAGTTAGCTAACTGATGGAACTACATTTTTCTAGGAGAGTTTATTAGTTTTGTTTAAAAAATCCGATGGTGTCTCCCCCGTATAACTTTGCAGATAAAATGGGGCAATAACTGAAAAACCACGCGTTTTGGAGCAGAGCCATCGGTGACGCTTGTACAACTTGTCATGTTGAAACGTTAGCTTTTGGCAAACGCTCCTGATTGAAAGCTTGTTTTGTTTTACACCTTCCTATTGTTGTAGTGTAAGGCCTTGTCCTGAGTGATCGAGGAAAAGCGATAAGTAGCAACACGATGGAGCAATTCAAAGGAAAATAACAACCTTAGTGCTATTTTAACAAAGCTCACCGAACACCTAGAGCCGCTCAACATGCGTAGAGACGTTGGGTCTCTTTATCTTTTATCGCATTTACGACGGGGAATGTTCTAAAGAAATGTCTGATCTGATGCCGGCGTTGCGGTTTTACCATCGCACTAGCCGCCACGCCTGAAAACTCATTCATATTATCATAGATCAGTGAAAATCGCATACTGTGTAATTAACGCGATCTTTTATGCCTCACACATGCAAAATGTGGAATGAGATACTCTCCGCGGTGTTTCCGAGAAGCTATAACATGGGGTTCTCAAAAAGGCGAATTAATAGAGATTTAAAAGGTCGGCGATGGTGAATTATCCTCAGGCAGCACGTCTGGTATTTTGCCACCAACGGCATAAAAAAGGTTTAAAAAAAAAGGTCACACTCGCATCCCACGTCCTCTGCTGTCGCGCGACGTGTCTCTTTGTTTGTATCGTGTTAAAAGGACACTCAGCTAGTTTGTCTACTATTTGTCTCAAGCGTAACTTGGATTACTTCGGTCACATTGCCAAGCAAGACAGCGACAATCTAGAAAAATCTCATTTACACAGGCAAATGATCTCGAGACAGCCCGATGCGTTGGTCCGACCAGATTCTTACATCAGTGTACGATGCGCTGCGTGTCTCCAAGGATAGAGGAAGATGGCGTAAGATCAGGAAGGAGAGACGATGATGGGAGGTAGGGGTCATGAGCATCAGACATGAAGAGCACAATATTATAAGAGGGTAAAGTACGCACTAAGGCTGTAATTGTGTGCGGAAACTACTCCAGCTTATCCAGGGCAAGATCACTGGAAAAATAAGAGCTGGCAGGAGATGGCACTCCTGGTTCAAAAACCTGCGGGAGTAGTTAGGTTCAGTACCACCCGACTCTTTTGGGTGGCAGCCTCCAAGATTAGAATTGCATGCTGTCCAATCTCTGGTAGGAGCGGAACTTAAAGAAGACGGAGGAAGTGCTCACTTCCGCACCCCGTCTTATGGCTAAGGTTCTGCCCCTTAAATACAGGTGCATGTACTTTTTAATTACTTTGGTCCCGTAAAATTGTAATAGTTCTAGTAGCAATTTTATTTTAGCAATCTCTTATAGCGAAAACTATGTCGTAGCACAATCTACACCGTAGCAATCTTTACATCGTAGCAATACCTACGTCGTAGCTATGCTCACATCATACCAAAGAAACGAGAACCGTTAGTGAAATCGACCGGTCAAAGGAGGCATCCCTCGTCACCATTTATTACAAAACCGCGAACAACTTTCTAAGCGAGGTTGGATGCGAGTCGTTTCACAACTATTTAATGACTGCAATTTATATTATGAGACAGGCAGTTGTTTGATTAAACGAATTTGTTCCCCAAAACAACGCTGAGTTACAAAGAGATATAGATACTTTTTATTTATCATCATTATAGGCCGATCCCAATGCGTGGACGAGTCGGGGTTTCTATGTATGTTTGTTTGTATGTTTGTTCTACGATAACTTGCGTATCGTTGATCAATATTTCACGAAACTGTAGGCAAGTAATTCATGCAAATAGAATTCTCAATTTTAAATATGAGCAAATAAGATTCATAGGTTGCGGAGATTAGGGGTCGCGAGGTCTCATTTTCACGGAATGTTTATATATATAACTAACGACCCGCCCCGGCTTCGCACGTAAATTACACCCGTGCGAAGCCGGGCGGGCGGGTCGCTAGTAGTCTATAACAAATTTTGTATTAAGAAATCTTTGAACAAATCATAAATGTACTCGTGTAATGACAGAGAGTTATAGATTGTGCTGTAAACGACACTGAGCAACCCCACCCCTTTAAAATCACTCCGTACATACAATGTCCACGCGAGCTACATCAATGTCGCGATGTCCACAACTCCCCAGGTAACCCTCTGCGGCCGCGAGCGCACACTCGGTGCTGGGATTAATCGCCTGTTCTCTGTGATTGTTGCTACTCACTGGTATTCTGTGTTATTTAGTATTGGTCGTCGTTTAAAGGATTGATGTTTTCTTTTGATTAGATTGCATTGCACATTTGATTTTTTAACCTGATTTGGAAAGCTAGGGCGTTTTAATTATTTTAGCTGTTGACCTTTTGGAAAACCTGAAAATCGCACAGCGGGCAATGGAAAGAGTTTCTTTGCTATGCTCGGAGTTTTTTTGCGCGACAGAATCTGGAAACGGATGAAGGTCAAACGCAAGCCTATTATAAAAAAAAGAAAAAAAAAAAAAAAAAAAAAAAAAAGAGTAGGTGTATTCGCCAAAAAACAAGATTCGGCGATTTAGCTAGTAATTTCTTAACTATACATAATCTGTGCCTAGAGCTACTGAAGTACATCAATAGGTTTTATTGGTATTTTAACATTTCTGTTTGTTTTTCAAGACCAAATACAGCAGATAGAAAGGCGAATGCCCATCAGGTAAGTTAAATTGAATATTAAGCTATACTTATTTAAAATTTAAAAACACTGGTGCATGTAATAATATAACTCACTAATATAATTTGTAATCGTGTCACATCGCTACTACTTTAATGTATATTTCTAGTAATCTACTGTTTATTTTATAGTGTAAGTTATATATTTTTTAAATATTGAGATGATGATAAATTTAGGTCTGGATTTTTTGAAGGAAAAATCGAGGCAGATTTTATTTAAGTAAGTCCTATAATCTTACTATATATTTTTTTATTTAACGTAGCCTATGACACTTTGTGTAATGCAAGGACTCTAACAATATCACTCACATCAAAATCGGTTCAGGCATTTAAGAGTTATAGTGGATTTTAGAAACGTACATAAGCAGTGTACAATTAAATAGAATTTGTCGATTAGTCGATTAGACAATGACAAAACGTCTTACACTATATATATCACGAACAAAACTTTTCAAAGCCCTAGTACTCAACCCTACTTTTACTTACATATTGGTAATCCTCTACCAGTTCAAAGCTTCCAAATCCACATAATCCACCTCACCCAGCTCCTCTACCTGCCGGTGCTGCCAACTCATAACTCGCGGGGATATTGACAGTTTCTTGGCAAGCTGGGTTTTAATTACGTGCCACTTTTTCTGGTCACCGCGGAAGCCGCGCCGCCCGCCAAATGGTCGAGTGTATACGGGGAGAGTTTTCAAATGGTTTTAGGGACGTTTTGTGAAAGAACCTCAACCAAAAGGTCCCAATCTAGGCCACGTGTTTACCGTCTTTCATCATTTCATATCAGGTGAACAGTAGCGATGACATATAGCACTGAGAACTGCTCGTCTTTTGGAAATACTCTGAATTGCACAGCGGGTAATAGAGACAAGCCATGCTTGGAGTTTCTTTATACGTGACAAAATCCGGAACGAGGATATTTGCTGAAAAACCACAGGAACTGACATAACTATTAAGATTTGCAAGTAAAAGTGGCAATGGGCAGGTCGCATCGCTCGAAGAACCGATAACCGATAGGGAGGAAGGTTTTTTTTTTTTTTTTTTTTTTAAATAGTAGACTTGCATTAGGAACTCCATCCTTTAACCAACGGTATTTTATAACTTTGTTATTTTAATATCTTTACAACCCCTGCATCGGATTAAATCATATACGATTTAAATTTTATTTACTTCAACTACTTGCCCACATAATTTCTTGAAGATCGAACGAAGAGTACTCAAGTTATCATCGAAAAATATTATACAAACCTACATTTGTTTAAATGACGATTTGTCCAACAGTAGACCCTTAGAAAGGTCTAAGAGTTAGACCTCACTTCGCTCGGTCAACAATCGCAAAACCCTACAAATTATTAGAATTGAATCTTTAGTAAACCATTTTTAACTCTATTGTGGTTTCAGAAAACGCAGTAGTATAAAACGTAAAATCTCCCCGTATGTTGTACCTTACTTTCTGGCAACATCCAAATCGCAGTCCCGATTGTTTTTACTTGCAGTAGTTCACAACAATTGCCGCAACTGTTGCTGTCGACAATCTGTATCGGCACGTCGGTTATTGTTCAAATACAATTTATATTTTGGCAGCTATGCTATTTTTATTTAATGTGCTGCACGCGGGTCGACTTGTTTGACGCTATTTAATACTATGTAAACTTGTTTAATATAACGACTGAAGGACTTTGTAAAAACTAGTTGTAGAACTGTGAACCTCGCGACACCTAAAATTTTCGGAACTTGATTTTGCCCATATTCGAACTTATTTTTTTTATTGAAATGAACTACTTGCCTACAAAGTTTCATGAAGATCGGATCAAAGACACGCAAGCTATCGTCGAACAAACCATGCATAGAAATTCCAACTTGTCCTATTAGAAGCTAAAACCTCTCTTCGCTCGGTTACATAATAAGGAAACCAACGACTTTGGATACAACGGATACAATGGCTTTTCTAGTCCCTACACTAATGCATCAAATCTAGAAGCTTTCCACGGTAAAATCACTTTGTAACATCGCATCAAAATTTACATAGCAGTCTGCTGTAGGTAACACTGAGGTCTTCAAGGCCTCACTGACTCACGCCACCACCTCATGTTTATCGCAGAGCTTTGTCCAAGCGATACGGGTTTTATGACGTACTTTGGCGGTCCAAATTTTGTATTCGTGGTTTTGATACACACGGTTTAGTAGGTGGCAAAGCATTTTTGTTTCGAAGCCACATCAACAGTGGTAAAAGATTGTGGAATTGATTGCAACACGCTTAATTTGAAATGGGAAAGTATATACTTACTTAAATCTATCTACGGTACACGATAAGACGTTTTGAGACTAATTTGCACTTGAGAGAGTACTCGCAGCTAGTAAACGAGAACTAGAAAGTGCTTATCATCTTTTGTCAATGCGTTTTTTTTGTAAGGAATAAATTGACAGATTTTTTGTGAGAAAAAAATTAATGAAAAAAAAAACGACCAAAAAAAAAAGAAAAAAAACGGGAAAAAAAATGACTAACTTCGGTGATCTGTTAGTAATTCCCGTATGAAACATTTTTTTTAATTATGGCTTAACATATATTTTTAACAATATTTAATTTAATAAATCTATATTAGGTATATTACCGATGTGTACAATGACTGGCACACGTCTCTAAACGTGCGCTTTATTGATTTTAATTTTAAGATTTCGAGGAATTTTGACCTCTCGAGTGAGCGCAATTGGAAACTTTCCACTACACTGCTTTTTAGTTTTTTTTTTTTTCGTTTACAATACGACCCTTACCGTTCTCCATATTTTGCTTGTTTCAGATCATGCGAAGTAAAAGTAGCAAGTGCCTACTACGCGTCGTTTGTAACAAGCTTTTTGCTTAGTGCAAGTGTCAGTGGAAGTGTGTAGCTTGCAAACGATGCGTAGTAGGCACTTGCTACTTGTACTTGCTACTTTTACTTCGCATGGTCTGCAACGGGCTTTTGATTTCACTGTAAGCTACGCTCAGAACGCCTCGCCTACCAGTAGTAGCCGCCACCGCCTGAAATTTCATCCACACATCATAGATCACTGGAAATCGCACACTGTGCGATTCGCACGATCTTTCTTGCCTCACACCTGCAAAATGTGGAATGAGCTACCTTCCGCGGTTTCCGAGAAGCTACAACATGGGGTTCATTAAAAGGCGAGTTAATCGAGTTCTAAAGGATCGGCAACGTATTTGTGATGCCTCTGATGTTACAAGTATGCATAGGCGACGGTGACTGCTTACCATCAGGCGGCCCGTCTGCTTGTTTGCCACCTATGGCATTAAAAAAACTCAGTAAACGCCAACAGAACATAAGCTAGCCAGTTTCCCTCCCCGTGAGCCTCCATCGTACCCCGCCACTATCCAAGAAGCACAGTTTACAATGTTGTATTTATCCAGATACACATTAACGGTACATTTAACTGAGCTCCCCTCACATGCGGTATATTGTAAAATACAATGTAGCAAACTGTAGTTTGAATTATTTTTAGTACGGCTAAAATTGTTTTGGGGAGATAAAGTTGTGTTGGGAAAAATTCTATTTAAAATGTTATTGGTAGTGAAATCTTTATACCCGAGTGTATTTCTTTTGCTTGCTTGTATTCGTTGAGTGTATTCTTAGTTTTGCTATTTGATTTCTTATGAATGCTGAATTATTTATATTAGTGGAACCTTATAATTGTCTCTTTCGTGTGATGTTATTTCTATCTCTGTTGTTTAAGGCTATGTTTCTCTAAGATTTCAAAAATAAAATATATTAAATTAATATTTTATTTTATTTTAATAAAATGTTTTTTTTTTTTAAACTAACACTAACATCAGGCGAGTTGAATAAATATATTCTAGATCAACGTGTTCCATCCTCGGCCACACCGTCGCTTGTCATCAGGTGAGTTGGTGGCCAAACGTAGATTTAGACTATATTATATAAAAAATAGCGGTCAAACGCGAGCTTATTATATATATTTAAAACTAATCTGAATTTTAATTAATTTAATAGATTACTAATAATGATTATGTAAAACTTATTTTTATTTATTTCATTGGGTAAGTATAAGTATAACAGCCCAATGTCTAGGGCGTTGTGAAATCATCCTTATCACATTTAACACAAATTTTACAAAACGTGTAACTCCATCTGATTGTAGCGATGATAAGTCAGTAGTTGGCGCATTTGAATTCTTACCGATCTCACTACTACAGGCAAATGGCACACATACACACCACCCCGCCGGCGGGATCAAAGACACCCAGGATCTGTTAGATCGGTTAGATTCTCTCCAAATAGTCAGTCAGTTCAACAATTATAAATAATACATAAATATTCGGGACATTTTTGCACACACGGTCATCTGACCCCAAACTAAGCAAAGCTTGTGGTATGGCTGCCAGAGACTGATATACATACATATATAGTTTTAAATACATACTTAAATAGATATTAACACCCAGATATAGAACAAACACAAATGTTAACCTAGGGCAAACAATTATGCGATCGAACCCACGCCCCCAAGCGCAGAAGGCAGGTTCACTACCAACTGGACCAACAGGCTATAATTAGGGCCCTAGGGCACACCTTCTAGGATGCCAGGGCAAGTCAGATCCCCTCTCCCGGCGACTGCCCAAGCCGAGGTTCGCACCTTCGAGGTGCCCATTAGCTCAACAAGTTAACATCTGCGTTTGCCAACCGCCCGGTCGAGCTGTGAAGGACAACTGCAGTACGGCTCACTGCTGAGCATCGTGATGATCCCGACCGGTCATTTTCTGGACAATTCGCTAACTTTGGTATCAAGTTGTTTGGACACTTATTCCCCTTGTGACCCCTACATCTTTTTCCTTCCACTTTTCCTGTTATTATGAACTTTTCAACATTGTCCGCCAGTTTTCTTGCAATGTGCCCAAAGTACTGCAGAAAGTACTGCAAAGTACTAACAGCGATAAGTCATTAAAAAATTTAATCCCTTACCGCATGGTGTGGGTTCAAATCCTAACAATGAGTTTGAGCTAGTGAAAGAAAACATCGTGAGGAAACCATAGACGTGGTGGTAGAGCACTTTCAAGTGCTCGGCTAACTAGGTACTATTTTCAAGTTAAAAATCTATCGCCAAGCACCTAACGGTGTATTCCGACAGCCTCACTTGAGAGTTCCAGACTAGGCGTGTTTACCCATCTTCGATCACGCCACCACTTACCACCTGACCACAAAATACAAAAAGTAGTGCAAAAAGACAACATCGCGCCTTTACGCAGTACCGGCGTCAGGGTACGGCGCGGTTGGGCGACCGCTCAGGGCGCCAGATATAAAGGCACCGCAGTCGCCTCTATAGGAGCGCTCCTTTATCGCCATGCATTAAAAAAAACTATTCTTTGCCTTTTTTAGTTTGAATGGGCAGAATGGGGGGGGGAGAGAGAGCCTTTAGTTTTTACTTTTTGACTTTATTATTATTTCTTAGTTAACCCGCGGTAACATTAACATGTTCTGTGAAAATGTCAACTGGCTATCTATTACGGTTCTATTAAGGAAGGTTGGTCTTCTATTAAAGTTTGAAAAATACAATCGTTATTAGGTCGGACGGAAGGATGGACAGCGTAGGCTTAGTAATATGGTTCTGTTTACACCCTTTGGCTACGGAACCTTAAAAATAAGGTATTTAGAAAGATTATACTTGATGAGCACAGGACCGAGGCAGATGGCATAGCAAGAGAGAGGCCTATACCCAGCAGTGGGATAAGGAAGGCTGTGGTTGATGATGATGATGATGATGATTTAGAAATAAAAACACAATAAAGAAATATAATTGTATTCACTGGTTTATGCTAACCCAGTAACCTAACATACCAATCGATAAGGTAAGGTAATATTTTTTTCCAATTACACCGACTTATTGTGAAAAATCCTTTCTACAGCACGTGAGCTGTCGCCTGTCCTCGTGTTATACGAAACAAAGAGTTATGGGTTCTTGAGAAAGAGCTCCTATTGCATCTAACGCTCACTAATTCAAAACTAGACTTTAGATAGGACCCCATAAGGTTTGTTTTAGAGAACTGAAGATGTAAGGATATGCTAAATTTACCAAATAATTTGGTTTGCGACGCCTGCGAGCGCCTTTATCTTGCACTTGTATGGTACGTTCGAATTATTTGCTGCGGATTTTGTTTATTCTTTACGGTGCCATAACGTACTGGGTGCTGAGAGATATTATTATGTGTTGTTCAGTTTTCCTGTAATAAAGAACTAACATAAAAGTCTAAAATGTAAATAAAACCGGCCAAATGCGAGTCGGGCTCTTGCACTGAGGTTTCTGTACCACCACAAAATACAATAATTATAAATTTAAAAAACCAACTTCAAAAATAGAAATTGAGTATTTTCGATTCGGTGAAAGAAATGATAGGGTCATCCAAGTAACCGAATTACCAGTTACAACTTGGTAATTAAAAAAATTCATCACCGACTCACACTTGACCAGTATTTATTATTTTTTGTTATATACTTTAGAGTGAGTACTATGATCATGCCAAGTTTGACGCTTGTACGTATTACCGTTTTTACATTAGAGCTAATACAAAAATAGTAAAAAAAAAATACATTTGTTGTATGCCCCCCCCCCCCCCCCCCCCTTTGTATTTACTTTTTGACTTTATTATTATTTTTTAGTTAATCTGCCGCAACATTACATACTGTGAAAATTTCAACTAGCTATCTATTACGATTCGAAAGGTACAGCCGTTTTAATGTAGGATGGACAGGCGTACAGACGGACGTATAGGCAGACAGACAGACAGACAGACAGACAATGTAGCCTTAGTAATATTCTACCCTTTGGGTACGGAAACCTAAAAAGTATCGATAGCTCGAATACTCAATAAAAAACAATGACCCATCTCTATTACACTCCAATTGTTTTGCCACTAGATTCCGCTCCCTGCTCGTCACTCAAACAAACGACCCGACAAGCATACCTTGCATATTTTGCAAAAACTCGAATAAAATGCTGGCACGTAACACAACACTTAGTCAAAACTCTTCGCGTTATTGTGAACCAGCCAAGTATAATGTTCAGATTCGTTACCTGTCGCACGACGCATAATGCTTGGTTCCTATCACACTTACTATAAATATTAAAGTAAATCTGTCTGTATGTCCCTTCCTATGTTGCCTTTTTATAAATAAATAACGATTGAACCGATCTTGATGAAAATTTGCAAGGAAGTCTGCATCACGAGTATACAATTAGATTATTTATCTCGGAAAATGATAGATGAAAAAAATAAGATGATAGAAATCGGTAAAGTCGTTCTCGAGTTATGGCGTGACCAAGGTAAATAAGGATTCATTTTTATATATTTTTAGCTAAATTTTCCGAAATTTTCCAATTTTCTGCGCACTTTTCTTAATTTTTCTTTCCGTAAGAACCTTCTACAAAGTATTAGAAAAGTTTAAAAAAAGATGAATGAAATCGGTAGAGTCGTTCTCAAGTTATGGCGTGACCAAGGTAAATAGGGATTCATTTTTATATATTTTTAGCTAAATTTTCCGAAATTTTCCAATTTTCTGCGCACTTTTCTTAATTTTTCTTTCCGTAAGAACCTTCTACAAAGTATTAGAAAAGTTTAAAAAAAGATGAATGAAATCGGTAAAGTCGTTCTCGAGTTATGGCGTGACCAAGGTAAATAGGGATTCATTTTTATATATTTTTAGCTAAATTTTCCGAAATTTTCCAATTTTCTGCGCACTTTTCTTAATTTTTCTTTCCGTAAGAACCTTTTACAAAGTATTAGAAAAGTTTAAAAAAAGATGAATGAAATCGGTAGAGTCGTTCTCAAGTTATGGCGTGACCAAGGTAAATAGGGATTCATTTTTATATATTTGTCGTTGTTTTCTGAAATTTTCCAATTTTCTGCGCACTTTTCTTAATTTTTCTTTCCGTAAGAACCTTCTACAAAGTATTAGAAAACTTAAAAAAATATGAATGAAATCGGTAAAGTCGTTCTCAAGTTATGGCGTGACCAAGGTAAATAGGTATTCATTTTTACATTACATTTTTACTATCCTGAAGGATTGTAAGTACGAACAATGAATAAAACCGATTGGCGCAGCTAGTAGGTGTATAAGCGGTTCATATTCCGTCGCTGTGCCAGGGAACAATGGTAGAATGGATGTAACGCCATCGGAGATGATGAATGACTGCTTGGCGGCTGGCCACTTTGAGGTTCCAGGCTAGTTTGACTGATTGTACGCGGTCACAGTTCGCTGAAGCATTTTATTGCTTTGATATGATTTTTAAAATGTGTCCTGAAGAACCTGTACCTAACTGAGCGACTGTTGGTGAATGTCATAATAATATAGGTACACTTATGTCATTAAACTTATGAGGTTCTTGGACATAATATACTGTGCGACACCTACCTATTTTTTTAAAGTAAATAAATAATTTGTGATTAAATTTTTATGAAAGTTGGATATTAAAAAAAAGGTTGGCGAGCACACAGTTGGTCGTGGTTTTACGGCCGATCTGATTTTGTTTCTTGTTGGTATCTCCAGTGACAAATAGCAATATTCTGCTAGAGATCTGTGCATCTCCAGTGACAAATAGCAATATTCAGCTAGAGATCTGTGCATCTCCAGTGACAAATAGCAATATTCTGTTAGAGATCTGTGCATCTCCAGTGACAAATAGCAATATTTTGATAGAGATCTGTGCATCTCCAGTGACAAATAGCAATATTCTACTAGAGATCTGTGCATCTCCAGTGACAAATAGCAATATTCTGCTAGAGATCTGTGCATCTCCAGTGACAAATAGCAATATTTTGATAGAGATCTGTGCATCTCCAGTGACAAATAGCAATATTTTGCTAGAGATATGTGCATCTCCAGTAGTAACAAATAGCAATATTCTGCTAGAGATCTGTGCATCTCCAGTGACAAATAGCAATATTCTGTTAGAGATCTGTGCATCTCCAGTGACAAATAGCAATATTCTGTTAGAGATATGTGCATCTCCAGTAGTGACAAATAGCAATATTCTGCTAGAGATCTGTGCATCTCCAGTGACAAATAGCAATATTTTGATAGAGATCTGTGCATCTCCAGTGACAAATAGCAATATTCTGCTAGAGATCTGTGCATCTCCAGTGACAAATAGCAATATTCTGTTAGAGATCTGTGCATCTCCAGTGACAAATAGCAATATCATAAAAGCTTACAAACACATAAAGAGCTGACATCGACTTGTCTCGAGACCGCTCCCGTATTGTCTACAACCAAATGTACTTTTATGCTTACGCTAGCCACTGAATAAAAAATATTACAGAAAAACAGCTCAGAAGGGTATGGCTAACCTACAGGCTAACCTGTATGTTAGGCGATTTACCTAAATTATGAGTTTGAAGTAAAGACCGCCACGTCATGTAGCACTAGTATGTAAGTTTCTCTAGATGAAATCAAATCATTTATTTGTCAGAACATGATAATTATATCGTTTTTATTTCTGCTGTACTTACACAACAAAGAGTTTATTTATATTAATAATATCTATTCATGATTTGACTGGCACCTTGATTCATTAGTATCTCTGTGAATGGGACAATACTTCGAGGTATAAAGTGTCTGCGCTACGATATGGTTGCCAAAGATAGCGGCAATTTTCACGCATTTTCATACATGGTAAAATAGATTATCAATAATAGAGATAAGGTTGAAGGAGTCTATTGACAAAATATTATGTTTCTAGTAATAGAATAGAATAATAATAGATTAACCTATTACGTTAAAATGTTCATATTATTAATATCACAATAATTTTATATGCCAAATAATAATTAATTAATAATAGGAACAATAATTAACAAGTATTTAAATAAACATTATGCGAAAGAAATTGCTACGGAATCTTAAATAAGAATAAGGTATTGGTAAGATAATATCTTACCTATACCTTAGTCTTACGTATTATGTAAGACATGATTTTGATATAAGTGTGTAGGTAAGTATATAGGTAAGTACTTAATTCAAAAAATGCTCACACATGCACATAATTTTCAAGCATTCATGCATATTGTATGTATTTATGTATGCTGTACTGGTTATTCATAGGGAGCTATTTCTCTGTTCATTTTACTACTTGGTTGTACAATCTAGGTCCCGCAGGAGTACTGAAGAACACAATACTAGATGCACAATTGTATTGCAGAATAGAAATAGTAGAAGTAGGTACAGCAAGTGTCGCATCGTTTGAAAATAACGGTACCTACCTACAATCTGAAGTGGCTCGAGGGAGAAAGTCTAGTGTGTTAAAGTGTAGTGTTCTTTTGTGTAATTCAACTACGTACCTAACTAATACCTATGTTTTATTATATAGATAATTACCTATGTTTCATTATATAGATAAATACCTATGTTTCATTATATAGATAAATACCTATGTTTTATTATATAGATAATTACCTATGTTTCATTATATAGATAAATACCTGTTTCATTATATAGATAAATACCTATGTTTCATTATAAAGGTAAGTATTTTAAAAGTTAATAACGCACCTACATAAGAATTACCGTCGAGAATTGCCTACTCAAAAGCAAAAAAATTGGGTAGACACGAAAGGTTCTCAGGCACACTAAATAATATTTTTATTAGGCTAATGAATCTAACCTAACCTCTGATAAATCGCACACTTTGTGCTATGCCATAGATAAATATATACTAGATTATACTAGCTAAGTAGGTATACATTAAAGTTTTAGATAAATGTATGATCCTAAATTGGACTGCGATATATTATGTAAGAACGTTTGATTGAATCTAAATGCCAAAAATCCAGTTTCAGTTAAGTTTTAGCTGCTTTTTTCGTCAAAAAATGTGAGATGGCTGTAAAGTTATAGAAAACCACAAAAAAAATCTTTTTTGTTTAAAATAGAAAGGCTTTCAAGGCAATTTTGTAAAAAGATTGTACCTAGTAGCCAGTTGCACCCAACGAAATGTCAGTCATTCGAAATCAGTTAGCAACTGTGATGCGGAGTTCGACGCGTTGCTCTAAATAAGAATAAAGATGAGAAAAATTGGGAGACAGCAAACTGTTTCTCGTTCATGTTCGCGTGATTTTCCGAACTGCGCTGTTCCAGCGCTAATTCGAGCCCGCGTTAAGAGTTAGCCGTAAGGCCCCAGGCCTTAGAAGTTGCTTCAACCAATTAAATTCGAGTAGCTCTGCAATCTCATTCTAACTCTACTTATCTTCAACTACCTACGTCGCTTCTTTTCTAAGGAAAATGTTTCATCTCCGTATAATTTACAAGTCTAACACAAGTTTAATTTTAATTAGAGGCAACTTGAGTCGGGGCTAGACGAGCACTACGGAGAATGCTGTATGGAGTCTTCTATTTATTCTAAAATTATCATAGGGTTTGAGTTGCGAAGAGATGGCGTGGCGTATAGCATTGCAGTTTTTTTACAGACTTCAAAAAAGGAGGAAGGTTCGACCCGTATTTTTTAAAATTAAATTTTATCTATATATGTCGATTATGCGCACATTGGTTCAAAGATGCCGATCTTTGAACCAATGTGCGCGTTTATTTTTTTATCTTGTAGAAGAAACTCTGCACAACATTTTCAATAATTATGGCTCAGTAGTTTTTTAAACCAGCTCGAATAATATGGCAAATTTTCTTCGAGCGCCTATGAATTTCACGATAGCAAATTACTGTAACTACAATACTTTTGTTCAGGCGCTTTGTTTGAGTCAAAACAAATAGGTATTCATGTATAGATGTGTAATCGTATCATAATTAAATTATATAGCATTGGTCAGCAATGACTGCACTGCTGGCCACGTTATGATAGCCTCGAGCTACGCTCTCGGCCTTCAAGTTTGGTCATCATTGCAGCCCTTGCTGTTGGCGCTATCCTCGACCTTCGGTCTCGTGTATTTTAGCTTGTCCATGCGCGGGCTGCAATGCTGACCGCGCTGTGATGGCCTACGGCTACGCGGCGCTTTCGGCCATCATCATCGCTGCCAATTAGGCACTCATTACAGACATACCGCGAGAGTATTGTATGTAAGTACTATCTACACTAGTATACTAGTATACTAGTAATATGATATAGAGGAAAGATTTGTATGTATCTTTGTAACGAATAGGCTCAAAAAGTACTGGACCGATTAAAAAAATTCTTTCACTGTTGGGAAGCTACACTATCCCCGGGTGACATAGGCTATAATCTATACCCGTACGAAGCTGGGGCGGACCGCTAGTTACCTATATTATAGAGCTATCTATCATAACTTGCACCACGCCCCAAGGAGGACAGCAGCTAAGTATGTAGTTACACGGCAGAAATTAAATATTCCGCCAAATGCGACCTGTCTGTTTCACTATGTTATTCACAAACAAACGCTTGCTCGCCACGGAACATTGTAATATCTAGCTTTTATGTGCTCATTTCACTAATATGTGGTTTTTGTCTTGCGCGGCAAGCGCGTATAATCCTACCGTGAGTTACACGCTCATATGTGCTAAATATTATGTGACTGGTTAAACCAAAGAGGCCTAAACTCGAGAGGTTTCCTGGTAACTATTGAAGAGTTACATTAGCGACCCCCAACTCTGTCATTGATAGTTGAAGTGGCAATGAGCAGGCCACATCGCTCGAAGAACCGATAACCGATGGGGAAGAAAGGTTCTTGAGTGGAGACCACGAACCGGAAGACGCAGTGTAGGTAGGCCTTCCACTAGATGGACCGACGACATAGTGAGAGTCGCTGGTATCCAGTGGATGCAAAAGGCAGGCTGCCGTTCAGTGTGGAGGTTAAAGGGGGAGGCCTATGTTCAGCAGTGGATGTCTTCTGGCTGATGATGAAGATGAACTCTGTCATAAGACCATAATTTTCATATCTCATTTCATTAAGAATAAACATTGTATTTTCGTGATGTTTCAAAACTTTGTAAAGCTTCTAGCAAAGTCTCCACCTACTGTTACTAAGCTTATGTTGTATGTCTTTCTATCTGTCTGTCCGTCCGTCCTTCCTTTTAACGGCTGTATCTTTCGAATTTGCTAGTCTATGATCTGCTTGCATCTGATCTGCATGATCTAATTCCCTCCTACCAATTTTTCTATTGGACGCCAGAGCAGACACGTAAAATTGACACCGCTTTATGGTTCATCATCATCATCATTCCAGCCATAAGACGTCCACTGCTGGACCTATTCCTTCCCATCGATCTCCAAAAGGGCCGGTTAGAAGCGGCCTGCATCCAGCGTTTCCCTGCGGTCTCTTTTAGGTCGTCTGTCGATCTTGTGGGTGGACGTCCTACGCTGCGCTTACCTGTCCATGGTCTCCATTCCAGAACCTTTCAGCCCCATCGGCCACCTGTTCTGCGTAATATGTGCCCTGCCCACTGCCACTTCAACTTGCCAATCCGGTGGGCTATGTCGGTAACTTTCGTTCGTGTACGGATCTCCTCATTTCGGATTCAATCTCGTAGAGAAACCCCGAGCATAGCCCTCTCCATAGCTCATTGTGCGACTTTGAGAGACCACGCTTTATGGTTGATATTTAGAAAACCCATATAAAGCGCTTTGATTCCACATTTATTGTACGAACTGCTAGTCTGTGCGGAATGCGCTGCCTGAATGGGTGTTCCCCGATCGTTACAATCTGGGTGTCTTCAAGTCGAGAGTGAATCGGTTTCTTCTAGGCAAGCGTGCTCCATCGTAGACCATCGACATCGCATCAGGTGAGTTGGCGGTCAAATGCAAGCCTATTACCTACTAATAAAAAACGTAATAGACAGCCTTAGAAATTTTCACAGAATAATAATGTAATGCTATGAAATAACAATAAAGTCAATAAACCGGCCAAGTCCGAGTTGGGCTCGCGCTCCGAGTTCCGTACCACCACAAAATACAATAATTACCTATATCAATTAAAAAAAACCGACTACAAAATTAGTAAAATATGGCATTCTCCTGAAGGTATGACTTTTCTTACCTTGACCTCTTTCCCTTAGATATTTTATCGAAGTATTTTCACGTGATATAATATTTGAGTAGTCCGTATTCGCCGTAGCGAGGGGCGGCGATGAGTGTCGTAAACCCTCCATATAATACACCTGCGTTTCTCATAACCCATACTGAAGCCTTGTTCATACTACGCTCTACTGTTTGGGTATATCAATTATCGACCACCAGTCCACTGCTAAGCTCGCTAAGCTAATGACAATATAGGTAACCACTTGACTGCTCATCCTTTACCCCGCATAAGCCAAAGGTTATGTCAACCTAAACTATTTCGAGCGATGCCAATCCTAGGCGCGAATTGAATGAATGACTTTTGATTCTCCAATCACAAGCGTCGAGTCGCATCGACTCTCCAATCACAAGCTGCCCTCGCGATCGACGTGGCATCATTTTGCAATAGGAAATTTTGCGCGATCAAGTGGTTATATTATCTTTACCACTGCTGGGTGTAGCCCTCTACTCGTAAGATAAGTTGCAGATGCATGCGCTTTAACCCTCAAATAAATTTCTATAAATGTTCTTTATTTTCCTTGCTTATATTTAAAAGCTTTTATTTAACTTGCTCTCATAGTAGATACCTATACCTACCTACGTCGCGTTCAACACCCAAATCATGCAACTTAATTTTAAACCAGTTATCCCCAATCGATTGAGCTGAAATTTTGCATATACGTTTAATTTGGATGACAATGTAAGTGCCATTCTAAATCCAATATGGCGGACTAGTATTTTTTTAGCATTCCCTTAATATGGGTATCAAATGATAGGGTTTATTGGGAAGAATACATAGAATGAATCGTTTCTTCTAGGCAAGCGCGCTCTATCGCAGACCGCATCGTTTAATATCGGGCGAGGTGGCGGTCAAACGCAAGCCTATACTATAGAAAAAACAATCATCAATACTTCAAATTTAACCAAACTTGTATGAAAACAATAAAAATAATACATCTAATACCTATCAGCTTCGTAGCTTTCCCCGCACCTTTCCGTGATAAATCAGATAAGTAAAGATGCGAGATATAGCGAAGTCTGAAGAGTCCTTTACCCTTACTGCTTTAATTTTCATTTTTTGACGATACCATAGGTACGTAGGTACTTGCCTGCTCTATGTAATACTTGCTGGAACCCGCTACTTCGTACGCGTAGAGCTCGGCCTTCGGCCTCGCTACTACAACCCGTTATAGCCTATGTGTTATTCTAATGTATAAGCTATATTATTGTAAACTTTCATTAAAATCCATTCGGTAGTTTTTGCGTGAAAGAGGAACAAACATCCATACATCCATACATACAAACTTTCGCGTTTATAATATTAGTAGGATGTTTATATATTATAATTAGCAACAGCCGGCGAGTATTACAAAATAATAAGATTTATTTAGGTTTACGTTCACTGTGTGCCTATTATATAGTTCGTCCAATCCACGACCCTCTCTCCTGTACAGGATTACCCAGAAAGGTTATACTAAGCCGAAAGGTATATTATACCCAATAATATGAACAACTTTTAGAGTGCAACCGACACTGAAATCGCAAAAAAATTATATGTATGGATTGTATATTTTTAGGGTGCCGTACCCAAAGGGTAAAAACGGTACCATATTACTAAGCCTACGATGTATGTCTGTCTGTTTGTCCGTCTGCCCTACCTATTAACGGCTGTATCTTTCGACCCGTAATAGATAGCCAGTTGAAATTTTCACAGAATATGTAATGTTACGGAGGTTTATTAATTACGAAATAATAAAAATCAAAAAATAAATACCAGCCAAGTGCGAGTCGGGCTCGCGCACTGAGGGTTCCGTACCACCACAAAATTCAAGAACGAAATTACCAGATATAACTTGGTAATGAACTGAAACTTGTCACCGACTCGCACTTGGCCATTATTAATTATTTGTTGTTATATTTTAGAATGTTCACTATAATCATGCCAAGTTTGACGTTTGTACGTTTTTTTTTTACATTAGAGCTAATACAAAAATACGTTAGTTGTATGAGGAACCCCTTTAGTTTTTACTTTTAGACTCTTTTATCCGCCGTAACGTTACATATTCTGTGAACATTTCAACTGGCTATCTATTACGGTTCTAAAGATACAGCCGTTAATAATTAGGACAGACGGACAGACGGACAGACGGACAGACGGATAACAAAGTGATCCTATAAGGGTTCCGTTTTTTTCCGTACGGAACCCTAAAAAAACTAAATCAACATCTGTTCAGCCGTTTGAGAGCCACCATGGCACAGGCAGACACTCAGATACACACGTTAAACTTATAACACCCCTCTTTTTGTGCCGTGGGTTAAAACACTTTGGTTAGTCAAACAAATATTTATTGCTGATTTTGTATTTATTATATTCGATAAAAATATCTTAGTTATATGATTTATAAGTGTGAGAACATAAAATAAATAAGGAATTCCTTAGGTATGTTTGTATTAATTATATTCGATAAAAAAAATGTGAAAAAAGTGTGAACATATAATAAAAATAAAGAATTCCTTAGGAATGTTAACATAGTTATAAAAATGTGATGATATTAATTTAGTTACGTTACCCACACTTGCGTATAAAAATACATTAAAATACATAAAAATACATCGATCTGATTTTTTGCATGGGTATAGTTCAAGAGCCAGAGAGTGACATGCTATTTTTCATTATCATCATCATCATCACCATTTTCCATCACTACGTGTGTGAAACCGCGGGGCGCAGCTAGTATTAGTATGATTATCCAAAACCCGAGTGTTATCAGAGCATGGCGAGTACTGCGTCCTTCTCGGCGCCGGTGAAGTGCAGCACGGCGGCTATAGCGTTCAGCATGTGCTTGCGGCCCGCGTAGTCCGCGGACACCAGGTACGATATCACCACGTTCTTCAGGTACTCCAGGTTGGCGCCCTCGCGGGACTGGAAACGACGCAACCTGGGAATTGGACAAGATTCATTCATGAAACCATTGACCCACCTCGCTTGTTTTCTATACAAAGCGTTTGATGACCGAGTTATACCCGTATACAAAGCGTTTGGTGACCGAGTTATACCCGTATACACCGCGTTTGGTGACCGAGTTATACCCGTATACAACGCGTTTGGTGACCGAATTATACCCGTATACAACGCGTTTGTTGACCATATTATACCCGTATACAACGCGTTTGGTGACCGTGTTATACCCGTATACAACGCGTTTGGTGACCGTGTTATACCCGTATACAACGCGTTTGGTGACCGTGTTATACCCGTATACAACGCGTTTGGTGACCGTGTTATACCCGTATACAACGCGTTTGGTGACCGTGTTATACCCGTATACAACGCGTTTGGTGACCGAGTTATACCCGTATACAACGCGTTTGTTGACCATATTATACCCGTATACAACGCGTTTGGTGACCGAATTATACCCGTATACAAAGCGTTTGGTGACCGAATTATACCCGTATACAACGCGTTTGTTGACCATATTATACCCGTATACAACGCGTTTGGTGACCGTGTTATACCCGTATATAACGCGTTTAGTAACCGAGTTATAACCATATACAACGCGTTTGGTGACCGTGTTATACCCGTATACAACGCGTTTGGTGACCGAATTATACCCGTATACAACGCGTTTGGTGACCGTGTTATACCCGTATACAACGCGTTTGTTGACCGTGTTATTCCCGTATACAACGCGTTTGGTGACCGAATTATACCCGTATACAACGCGTTTGGTGACCGTGTTATACCCGTATACAACGCGTTTGGTGACCGAATTATACCCGTATACAACGCGTTTGGTGACCGTGTTATACCCGTATACAACGCGTTTGTTGACCGTGTTATACCCGTATACAACGCGTTTGTTGACCGTGTTATACCCGTATACAATGCTTTTGGTGACCATGTTATACCCGTATACAATGCTTTTGGTGACCATGTTATACCCGTATACAAAGCGTTTGGTGACCGTGTTATACCCGTATACAACGCGTTTGTTGACCGTGTTATACCCGTATACAATGCTTTTGGTGACCATGTTATACCCGTATACAAAGCGTTTGGTGACCGTGTTATACCCGTATACAACGCGTTTGTTGACCGTGTTATACCCGTATACAATGCTTTTGGTGACCATGTTATACCCGTATACAATGCTTTTGGTGACCATGTTATACCCGTATACAACACGTTTTGTGACCGTGTTATAACCGTATACAACGCGTTTGGTGACCGTGTTATAACCGTATACAAAGCGTTTGAGTAATTAAAATTAAGACACCGATTCTAGTTACGTTAGGCTTCACCTTTAGGTGACGCCTAACTTCACTAGATCAACCAAAATCAAATCAAATCAAATAATTTTTATTATCAGACACAAGTTCCATAAAAAATTACAATTAAAAATATGAAATTAAATTAATCAGAAATCAGAATTATACAATTATTATTACATGCAGTGTCAATATTGAAATAAATTATCATAATAGAAATTACATTATACTATGTCAATTCACTTCAACAGTACCCTGATGTGATGGTGCAGGATGGGACAATTAAACCTATCAGTGACAGCTTTCAGAATGCTGTTGCCACTCGCACGTGTTCTACTTAAAAGCGAGGCGACCTTTTTGCGCATGATAGCTGCAAAACCATCAGTGCGAGCTTCCACAAACATGGTGGACGCGCTGCAGAACCGTGGGAGCCGCATCAGCATCCTGAAAGCATTATTGTATTGGACACGCAGAGCATCGAGAGATTTTTGAGTATATGCTGTCCACAAGCTACTGCCGTAGAATGATTGACAGTAGGCCTTAAAAAGAGTAATTTTGACTTCATTCGAGCAGGAAGAGAATCTTCTGGACAGCATATTCGCTCTCACCGTCAACGCTCTGCGCTCCCTATCTATGTCCGCTTCATCACTCAGATCCTCACAGACAATATGACCCAGGTATCTAAAATTTCTCACTCTGCTAAGAGAGCAACCATTCAGCATTAATGGGGGTACATTACCGGGACCCTTACCGCTCTTAGAGAACACCATATACTCGCTTTTTTTTACATTGTAACGTAGGCCATAAGTTATGGCATACGTTTCACAAAATTTTAAGAGCTTTCTGAGTGAGCTCACAGAGGGCGCCAGCAGCACCATGTCGTCGGCGTAGCTTAGATTATTGACACAGACTCCGTCAATCGAGCAGCCCGTCTGCATGCCGCTGAGACCCTCTATCAACTCATTTACATAGAAGTTGAAGAGCCGCGGAGAGCTTAACCCCCCCTGCCTCACACCGCACTCCAGCCTGTATGCATCAGAAAACTCTCCAGCCCATTTAACACAATTCATCTGGTTCTTGTACCAATACTCAAAAACAGAACATGTTTCTGCTGGTAAACTAGTGTTCCGTAATTTTGACCAAAGCACACCGTAAGACACCATATCAAAAGCTTTTGATAAATCTAGAAAACAAGCATAGATAGGAGTCTTTCAACCAAAATTTGGTAAAACGTATTTTTGCCCTACGTAACTTCTAAATATTTAGGCATCTCATTTAGGCGATACCTAGGGTTAGTGAAAACGGGCATTAGTGTTTGTAATAGAATAGATACCTGTCAATTTCTTCTTTCAATGATTTTATGATTTCTTTGTGTCGTTCCTTTTCGATGGTCGCCTCACGTTGCATGTCTCTAGAAAAATAAATGATTTCATCATAAAAAAACCGGATCATAAACAGAGCTTATCAACGAAAACAATTCAATAACAGCTAAGTTATTAATTTATTATTGCTAAACAGAGATGCACTATAGCAAGTTATGACATCATCACGCGAGCCATACAAATGATATACTAACACACGCTTTGCGGGAAAGGGAGAGAGCATTCCTTCTCAATCCCCGCCAAAAACTTTAAAAAAGCTTTCAATAAAAAGCATTAAACTTTAAATAAAATTAATATTCGGGACATTTTTGCACACACGGTCATCTGACCCCAAACTAAGCAAAGCTTGTGATATGGCTGCCAGAGAGTGATATACATACATATATAGTTTTAAATACATACTTAAATAGATATTAACAACCAAATATAGAACAAACACAAATGTTCATCACATGAACGTTTCCTAGGTGCGAATCGAACCCACGCCCCCAAGCTCAGAAGGCAGGTTCACTACCAACTGGACCAACGGGCTACCAAGTATTTATGTAAGTAGGATGTAAGAAGTGAAGTACCTGAACTGTCCTTCTAAAATGTGTTTCTCTTTCCTCAGCTGGGTGATGTCGAGGTCCTTCCTGGCCAGCTCATGCGCGTAGTGCAGCATGTGTGGCGGGGCTGACGTGTCCTGGGAAACATAATAATACATAAAAACCATTTAATGAACCACAGTATAATGTCTACGGGACCGATTATCTACAACACTATACCGATTTCAATAAGGGATCTAAAATCTACTCAATCTATACTAATATTATAAAGAGGAAAGATTTGATTGTTTGTTTGTTTGATTGCATTGAATAGGATCCGAAACTGCTGAACCGATTTGAAAAATTCTTTCTCTTTTGGGAAGCTACACGATCCCCCGGTAACATAGGGTATTTTATATTTTCAAAAAAAAATAGGGATACTTACTAAAACTTCAATAATGTAACCCCAGGGTAAAAAAAAAGACTTACACCCGTGCGAAGCCGGGGTGCGTTGCTAGTTTAAAATAAATCAATTAAACTTTTAGTCGAGAAATGTTATTACAAAGTTAGTGATTTTATAAATGACTAGCGGTCCGCCCCGGCGTCGCACGGGTATAGATTATAGCCTATGTCACCCGGGGATAGTGTAGCTTCCCAACAGTGAAAGAATTTTTCAAATCGGTCCAGTACTTTTTGAGCCAATTCGTTACAAACATACTTACATACAAATCTTTCCTCTTTATAATATTATTTATAGTATAATAGTATAGATAAATTACTTGTTTATCATACAATTAAAGTATTGTCAATCTGTTAACTATTTAAATTAATAACAACATGTCTTAACTTTTGAAATAGTTACGACAGTTAATTTAATTAATACTTTTTTATATAAATAATATTTACAACACATTTGCTCAAAAAGTGCACTTACGAAGCCTGTATACATCGTTCGAAAGTTAAACATTACGGATCATACAACGGAGCGTGTGGTAATGAATTTTACCGTACGCTCCGTTGTATAGCACCGTGCGTGTACTTTACGGTGTTTTTTAATTTCCATTTTGTATTTTTTTCTCGCAAATGTGTTGTAAAACGTTGTATGGCACACGTGCGGATTGGTTATTACAAACTCGTGACTATGGTAAGCCCTCGACTTCGTCTCGGGCTGACATTCGTCTACTCATTTGTAATAACTAACATACCGCACTTGTATCATAAATAACTATTACGGTATTTTATACATTCTCTTTAGATTTGTACGCCTACAAAACTAGACAAAGTGACAAATATTTTAAACCACCTATTGTGCCTGCGTTTTAAATGTGAAATAAATAAATAATAAATTTAAAAAAAAAAAAAAATAGTTAAATTATCTTTTTCTTTATCTTATCTTAATCATGGAAACCCCATAATACTCTGTTTTAAGGTGGTACGTTTCACATATGGCGGGAAATTCTAAAATTCAAACAGTTTTCTTGTCCTTGTAGCTAGTCCGGGTAATTATTGTAAACGATCATGATGTTTGCGCAAATTGATTATTATTCTTCACAAAATCATGTAAAGCTATATATCCCCGACAAAACACCCTCACTGTATCACTGCGTATAGTATTTTGAACATCATCATCATCATCATCAGCCAGAAGACGTCCACTGCTGAACAATGTATGTTTTCAATCTATGTATTTTGAACACTGACTTTTATTTTTAACATGGTGCATGTAACTGCGCCGAAATATCTGGAGCTCATTCCACGACCTTACCACGGTAAATATCCCGTAAATCCTACAAATATAAACGCGAAAGTTTGTATGTATGGATGTATGGATGTATGGATGGTTGTTCCTCTTTCACGCTGCAACGGAACAACGGATCGACCTGATTTTTTGCATGGTTATAGTTCAAGCGCCAGAGAGTGACACAAACTACTTTTCATCATCATCATCATCATCATCATCATCACCATTTTTCATCACTACGCGGGTGAAACCGCGGGGCGCAGCTAGTAATCATATAACTGGTAAAAATGTGTCGTTCAAATATTCGTTCGATATTCCCGTGTACTTACATTGAGTATACCGTGCGTCTCCTTCCACCCCGCCTCCTCAGCGCTCACCCGTCTCGCTCTCTCGTTCCTGGCTCTAATAAAGTTATCGGTTTCTTCCAACAACGCCGCGTATCTGTCTCTCTGGGTGGCGACCTGTTTTTCTAAGCTCTGTATGCGGGTCTTGAGATCTGACGTCACTTCCCTGTGGAACTCTTGCTCGTTTTTCAGTTTCTGGAAAGGGAATACATATTATATTTGGTGTAGAAATTACACTAATATTAAACTCATGTGATATGAAGTCTTCGACCAGTGTGTGTTACCAGTGATGACATACGGCACTGAAACGTGGTCTCTCACTATGGGCCTCATAAGCAAGCTCAAAGTCGCACAACGAGCTATGGAGAGAGCTATTCTCGGGGCTTCTCTACGAGATCGAATCAGAAATGAGGAGATCCGTAGACGAACGAAAGTCACCGACAGCCCACCGGATTAGCAAGTTGAAGTGGCAGTTGGCAGGGCACATATCACGCAGAACAGATGGCCGATGGGGCCGAAAAGTTCTGGAATGGAGACCACGGACCGGTAAGCGCAGCGTAGGACGTCCACCCACAAGATGGACAGATGACCTAAAAGAGACCGCAGAGAAACGCTGGATGCAGGCCGCTTCCAGCCGGCCCTTTTGGAGATCGATGGGGGAGACCTATGTCCAGCAGTGGACGTCCTATGGCTGAAATGATGATGATGATGTGTGAGGTCCTTAAAGCTGGCAAGCCTCTGCCCCGTTGACTCCTTAGCGGAAGTGTAAGAGCGAAATATTTACATTGCCAGCGGGCCTCTCATAAAATCGAATTATACAGGGTGACAGAGAAACGTGGTACTAAGTCGAAAGGATGCCATTATCGTCATTATTAACAACTTTTATTATAGGACCAACCCTAAAAACATATCAAAGGTCTTCCTGCCGAGCTTCAATGTGAAGCGTTGCAGCAAGGGTGTCTGCAACTACCTCTACGAGCTAGCAAAGCATCGTCAACGCAGCTAGTGTTGCAAGTGTCCTTAGGGGGCGGTTTCTGCTTACCATCAGGCGCATCGCATGCTTTTATGCCGCTCTTTTTATTAATTTAGATAGCCCGTTGGTCTAGTTGGTAGTGAACCTGCCTTCTGAGCTTGGGGGCGTGGGTTCGATCCCCACCTAGGACAAACATTTATGTGATGAACATTTGTGTTTGTTCTATATCTGGTTGTTAATATCTATTTAAGTATGTATTTAAAACTATATATTTACGTATATCAGTCTCTGGCACCCATATCACAAGCTTTGCTTAGTTTGGGGTCAGATGACCGTGTGTGCAAAAATGTCCCAAATATTATAAAAAAAAAAAAAAAAAAAAAAAAAAAAAAAAATTTTGAAAGAAAAAACCTACTGTGTTTTTTTTTCAACTTGCAATTTTATTATCATTACAGGTTATATTAGCTAACGCGGATGTGTAGCAACATTTTTTCATCTCATCTATTCGAAAAGGACGACTTGATTCGCCTTTAAGTGCACCCAAAGGTGGTGTTTTCAATAACTTTTAGCGGGCAGTAATGAGTTTTTAATCCTCTTTATAAGTGCGCCGCAATTATCTTTGCCGCGCACTTTTTGAATTTGGAACATCTTAGTGTTCAGCGCCAAAGAAATCAAACGCAAATAATGTTTGAATAAATACTGGCTGGCACGACGGCCCATAGTCGCGCCGCCACTCTCTACTCTAGAATCCCTCACTTCGCTCTGCATTCAAAAAAGCGCCCTCGCCGTAAAAATATTATTTTGCGCCCTCATGTTACAATCTACTATTCAGTGTAACAACAAAGGTGTGACAGCTATGTGTATGTGAAATATGAGCAATTAATACAATTCATCCTTAACTAAACTCAAAGTGTGAAAACGCATCTCATGGGCAAGCATGCTCCATCTTAGATTACATCGTCACTTCCTTGGGTTTGTTGTTGCCAAAAAGTAATAGGCTTGCGCTTGACCGCCAACTCACTTGATGTTAAGCGATGATGCGGTCTCACCATTTCATCATAAAAAAGTAAAAACGCTAAAAATACATTTCTATTGAATGTTAACATGAGTAGGTAAATAAAATAATTTTAAAATAAACAATTAAAACGCTCTTATTTACAATTTCCGTGGCACTTTCGTCTTCGTTTAAGTTCTTTTCAATGAGCGTCACATGACTGACCAACGAACATGATAACTGGAAGAGAAAACGAGAATCCTATAGTCGAGTGGTTGAACTAGCTCTTGGACTTAAATATTAGGTTTACCTAAAAGGACATAAAAACTTGAAACAGTACTACTCATCATCATCATCATCATCATTAGCCAGAAAACGTCCACTGCTGAACATAGGCCTCCCCCTTTAGCCTCCACACTAAACGACAGCCTTTTGCATCCACTGGATGCCCGCGACTCTCGCAATGTTGTCGGTCCATCTAGTGGGAGGCCTACCTACGCTGCGTCTTCCGGTTCGTGGTCTCAACTCAAGAACCTTTCTTCCCCATCGGTTATTGGTTCTTCGAGCGATGTGGCCTGCCCATTGCCACTTCAACTTGCAAATTTTAACAGCTATGTCGGTACAACAAACTGGCAGTACAGCTAACTGGTTTCAATTGTGTTGTATCTGCAGTAAAGAGTTTTAGCATTCACACAAGCCTGAAAGTGACCTCATTTATTTGTGTTGTTTAATCTGTGGCCTTTGATCATATATACGGATTAGTTAGGATTTGCTTTAAACTCGAACTAATACCGAAAAGTCTGCCAAAAACTGAAGGGGGCGAGGTAAACACGTATTGCATACACTGACATATTCTTACTAGTTCTACAAACGCACACTACAATATTGAGCGGCACACAACTGCAAACGAGAAGATCAAAATATCATCAAATGGACGACCAAGGGAAACTTTAGGTACAACACTTCCATTTGTTTTTAGAGTCTGTGGGACTATTCTGTCGCCATTTTCCATTTTTATTGTCATGATACCTAGCACAAATGTAAATAAGATTATTATATTTTATTTGAAACGTAATTAATAGATCAGCAAAATGACGCAATGTTTGGTCCGGTAAGTTTCTGCATTGATGAGTGTCATAGTCGCCATTGAGAACTGAGAGCTACCGTATTTCGGGTGGCAAGTTTTTTTGGTACTTATACGCTGTAGGAGACCTTCTGGTTATTTGTTTAAGGTGGTACGATTCACCTATGGCGGGAAATTCAAATTTTAAACAGTTTTTTGGTCCTAGTAGACAGGCCAAGTAATTATTTTTAAATAACACAGTGTTTACGCAAATTCTTGGTTATTCTTTACATTATAATGTACAACTATTTAACAGTAACGCACCATATTACTTACATGTGTGAATAAACCGTTTGGAACGGCAAAAATTAGTTTATTCACAAATGTAAGTAATAATGCACATTAGAGATAAATAG
This sequence comes from Agriopis aurantiaria, assembly GCA_914767915.1. Taxonomy (NCBI): domain Eukaryota; kingdom Metazoa; phylum Arthropoda; class Insecta; order Lepidoptera; family Geometridae; genus Agriopis; species Agriopis aurantiaria. The sequence continues at coordinate 17,912,382 of OU611988.1, forward strand.
CTTTACATAATTTTGTAAAGAATAATAATCAATTTGCGCAAACATCATGATCGTTTACAATAATTACCCAGCCTGGCTTCAAGGACAAGAAAACTGCTTGAAATTTGAATTTCCCGCCATTTGTGAAACGAACCACCTTAAGAGGCCTATGCCTGTAAAACTACACTACCCACTACTACACTAGGGCTGGTCATTAGGCTTACACTTACTCTGTTATTTAAAAACGCCTGATAATATAATCTTAGCCATGGTATATTAACTCCGCCAGGTATAGCGCTCCGAGAAAAAATTTCACGTGGGCGTCCCGCAATGATGTCATCAATGTCATGGATACACGTACACGTGCATAAGCAAGGGCAGAATAAGTAATTTACAACAAGTTCGAGAGAGATGACGATACACGAAACAATGGCGTACTCTATGATTTTCTGTGTTAACAGTAGCGTGAAATTATAACTCCCCAATATCCGTATATTACCTGTGGGAATCCAATAAATCAATGTGGTTTTGATATAATTGTATTAAATATATTCAATTTGTGCTTAACTTGCTTGAGCCGACAAACCAAATGACAATTGAAATGCTTTTTGTATTTTATATAGTAGATTATTTAAAAAAAAAACAGTATCTGTGTTTGTTACTATAAAGTGGCAACTGGACAGTGACGTCATTGCGGGACAACTCCCAGAGCGCTAGACCTTGTTTTCTTGGATCATAATCTTACCTCTTCAAAAAGCTTTATAGTGTCAATTTTGTCCAGTCTTTCCTCTTCCAGCATGATTTGGTAGCTTTCTAATTTCTCCAGTAGTATTGCTGTCTCGCTCTTCAAGCTATCTATCTCGCTTTTCGCCTCGTTGCCGCTGTTGCTCGCTTTGGCATTTTGAACTTTAAACGCTTCGTATTCTGTCTTGATTTTTTCGTATTTTTCCTTGGAGTAAAGACAATTTTGGTTAAAATCATGATAAATAAATATTCGGGACATTTTTACACACACAGTCATCTGACCCCAAATTAAGCAAAGCTTATGCAGCTTATATGGCTGCCAGAAACTGATATACATCATCATCATCATTTCAGTCATAGGACGTCCACTGCTGGACATAGGCCTCCCCCATCGATCTTCAAAAAGGCCGGTTGGAAGCGGCCTGCATCCAGCGTTTCCCTGCGGTCTCTTTTAGGTCGTCTGTCCATCTTGCGGGTGGACGTCCTACGCTGCACTTACCAGTCCGTGGTCTCCATTCCAGAACCTTTCGGCCCCATCGGCCATCTATTCTGCGTGATATGTGTCCTGCCCACTGCCACTTCAACTTGCTAATCCGGTGGACTATGTCGGTAGCAGTTCGTCTACGGATCTCCTCATTTCTGATTCAATCTCGTAGAGAAACCCCGAGCATAGCCCTCTCCATAGCTGGTTGTGCGACTTTGAGCTTGCTTATGAGGCCCATAGTGAGAGACCACGATTCAGTGCCTTATGTCACACACCATTTTTCTTGATCTAGTATAAAATCAAAAGCCTTACCTTGCATTTCAAATGTACGTTTTCATATCCGTCAACGTTGAATATGGTAGTTATGTCGATAGGAGAGCCCAGTTTGTCGTTCTCTGCGATAAACTCTTTCTTCAGTATGTGGATCTTGTCTATTAGAGTCTGCAGGTATTCACTGTCGGCGAGCTTCTCGTTGTCTGTCTCACTCTTTTTAGGCTGGGCCTCTTCTGAAACAATTTTTTTGATGTGATAACGTCTTATAAATCGATGAACGCCGCCCGGCTGCACGCACTAAAAATTCTCACGGTCACATTCCACCTGAGCCGCGCGTGCAAGCGAGAGCACGGAACAAGCGATAGAGAGGCACGATTGGCCTAAGAGATATCACATAAAATTATCGTCGAATTTACAGACAACCCCTTTTTTATATTTAGTAATAGGCTTGGTGTGTCCTAAAACTGCGACCAGAACCACCGGAGGATGGGCAGCAGCGTCTTCTTAGTAGACGGTGAACGTACTGCAATCCCCAAGCCACCTGCCAAGCGTGGGGATTATGGCAACACCCCTCTATAAGCCCCACCCCTTTGTTCAGCAGTGGACGTTTAATGGCTGATGATGATGAATATTTCCCTTTTTTCCTACCGTGAAGTGGCAAAAAGGGAAAAATAATAATTATAAAAGAAGTAGGAACACGAGTCTATTAATCAGTTGGTAATTAAAACCAACCTTTAGGACTATTGGCAGACGACGTAATTTTTATTGGCCTATTCACGGCTTGCGTTTGACCGCCAACTCGCCTGATTCTAAGCGATGCTGCGGTCTACGGTGGAGCACGTTACGCTAGTAGTAATAGGGTCTCATTTTTACCGTTTGGGTACGGAACCCAAAAAGTTTGAACAGAAAACATTAAAATTCAGAATAGAGCTGTTCATCCATGCACTTGTTTTGTAAGCCAGAGTCAACCTTATCTCACCTGTGGAAGGTTCAGTTCTCAGCGCGGCGATGCCCCTTATAAGCTTCCCGTTGAGTTCGTCTTTCAACTTCTGTATTAAAGTAGCGTCCGTCCGGCGACGCAGCTCCGCCATCCCTACAGTTTCTGACAGGTCTGCTAGTTTGCTTTCTAGAAGGGAGACGCGATCTTCTTGGACCGCGCAGGCACGACGCGCGGACTCTTCTGCGCGTTTGGTTTTTATTTGCTCCTGGAATGTGAAACGCAAAGATGCTGAAAGACATGTTCATATGCACAGAAAAAAAAAAGAACGGCTATCAAGACATTTTTGTATGAAATTTGTTGTAGCCAGTTGCACCCATATAAACAAAACGTCAGTCATTCGAAATCAGTTATCAACTGTGATGCGGACAAACAACTTTGATAACTAACCTAAAAAGGTAAGGTCCAATAAGGATGCGGAGTTCGACGCGTTGACACAAATAAGAATGTTCAATCAAGGTTCTGTCATAATGCCAGGCGACAGATTTTCCTTCTCATTTCCGTTCTATTTACTTCTCTTTTCTGTGCTCATATTATGATTATCAATTTAAATAAAACCAGCCAAGTGCGAATCAGGCTCGCGGCACGCACTGAGGGTTCCGTGCCACCACATAACTTGTTAGCTACTAAAGTGCAAAAAAGTAGTGCAAAAACACAACATCCCATCAACGACCAGGCGGTCACCCATCCAAGTACCGACCGCGCCCGACGTTGCTTAACTTCGGTGATCGTACGAGAACCGGTGAACAGAAATTTGTCACCGACTCGCACTTGGTCATTATTTATTTATTGTTATAATTTATAGTGTGTTCTATTATCATGCTTAGTTTGACGCTTGTACGTATTACCGCAACACATACCTTTCATATGGCAACACATACATCTCGTGTAGCAACACAAACCTTTCATATAGCAACACATACCTTTCATATGGCAACACATACCTTTCATATGGCAACACATACCTTTCATATGGCAACACATACATCTCGTATAGCAACACAAACCTTTCATATAGCAACACATACCTTTCATATGGCAACACATACCTTTCATATAGCAACACATACCTCTCGTATAGCAACAGAGTGCGACTGCTCCAGTAAGGCCAGTTTGTTCTGCAGTCGGACCAGTAACGCCGGGGTCTCTATTGTTCGCGTTTCCGCTCGCTGCAACCTGCGTTGCGCCGCTTCCAAACTGCTGCTGAGGTCGCGGACACGTTTCTCTAGCTCGGCCTGCGATGCTGGGAATTGGAAATATGGATAGCAAAGCAATTTTTTTTTTATTCGTGGCAAGATCAGGGTGATGATATAATTTACATTCATTTGTATGGCACCAGCCTCAAAAGACGCTGAGCGTTGGCAGAGTCCGTCCGCTATGGATGAAAATGCAGATCTACAGGGCATCTTTGAAAAGTACAGTTGACTGTTTGGACGGATTAATCTCTAACTTAAGTGAATTAATAGTGATGGGCAGTATATATTATTCTCTTTTTCCCTCTATTCCTGTCCGTAGTACATCGGGACAGGGAACACTCACAAAATGTCTTCTCTTTCTAACGCGCATCTTATAACATAATAAAAAACCGGACAAGTACGAGTAGGACTCGTGCTCTGAGGGTTCCGTTGGACGGAAAACTCAGAGCGCGTGTCCAAAAAAAAAGTAACTGAAGTTGAAATATTGAAATTCAAATTCAAATTATTTATTAAGAATAAAAACGGACAAATTCCACTAACATTTATCTGAAAGGCAAACTTAAGTTTGTAGTTGACAATAAGGTTCTTCGATACATTCCAACTACAAACTGTAAGTTTGTAATAGCAAAATAATTACTTTTAAATGATATAACTTCAAATTTATAACTTTAGGATTTATTCCTATATATGTGCTATGAGACCTTGCCTCTTGCCAAATTTCATGATTCTAGGTCAACGTGAAGTACCCTATAGGTTTTGATTCCCCTGTGAAATCGCAAAATATGCGACATAAACGTTCATATCTTTAGATTACGTTGACTTACAACTTTTATTTTTTTACGGCCGAAAGAAACCGTAGGCCCAAGTATTTAGTATAAATTTCAACTTGATACCTTTACGCGTTCTTGAGAAAAAGGGTCTTGACAGACGGACAGACAGACGGACAACGAAGTGATCCTATAAGGGTTCCGTTTTTTCCTTTTGAGGTACGAAACCCTAAAAATTGTCTGGTTTGAATATTATTGTAGAAACATGATAATTTTTATACATACCTTGGTTTTCATTAGAATGAACAACCTTGTCTTCTAGCCTCTCTTTAGTCTTTCTTTCGCTGTTCAATTTCAAGTGCAGTTCTCTGCAAAAATCAATATCACTTTATTAATGCACTAATGCATAAATTCGACAGTTACTTTGGCATTTATACAAGTAATAGCTGCTAATCGGTTTACCCTCGTTTCCTCAATTTTCGCGCAATTTTGACATGATAACGCCTTATAAATAGATGAACTCCGGCTGCATGCTCGAAAAATTGTCACGTTCCGCCTGAGCCGCGCGTGCAAGCGGGAGCGCGGTACAAGTGATAGAGAGGCACGATCGGCCTGAGCGTTATCACGTCAAATTATCGTCAACCGACTTTACAGACAGCCCCTTTTATTTGAGATTGAAACTTTCCAAGAATATGCTACGTCGGCCTTGGCCATTAATTAGACTAAGGTTAGTACAGTAGTTTTATTGGAAAAAATAACAGAGACATAAATGTCCAGTGACCTCATCATCATCATCACTATCAGTCTATCATGTTCCCACTACTAGCACACAGGCCTTCTCTCAGAGAGAGAGGATGGGCCCTACTCCACCATGCTGGCCCAGTGCATGTTAGTGTCCCGAATATTTATTTATTTAATGTTTTTGTAATTTAGGTATGTAGGATCTTGGACATACCGGTTTCCTCATGATGTTTTCCTTCACCCTTGTTGAGCGATGGCATCGAAACTGCACATAATTTATTGTAATACTAAATAAGTCATTGGTGCAGGGCCGAGGATCGAACCGGGTGCCGTCAGATTGTACGGCGCACATGCTACCGCTCGGCTACCATCGCTCTTACTTACCCCTGACCACACATCCCTGGTGTATTATCATTTCTGCAGGTCTGCTATGCTAATGAGTTCCCACGTACTTGTCCAGTTTTTTTTTAGCCCGGAGAAGCACCGTTCAAACCCAGTCTCTGGGTCCAACCCGAAATCATCATCATCAGCCTGAAGACGTCCACTGCTGAACATAGGCCTCCCCCTTTAACCTCCACACTGAACTACAGCCTGCCTTTTGCATCCACTGGATGCCGGCGACTCTCATAATGTCGTCGGTCCATCTAGTGATAGGCCTACCTACGCTGCGTCTTCTGGTTCGTGGTCTCCACTCAAGAACCTTTCTTCCCCATTGGTTATCGGTTCTTCGAGCGATGTGGCCTGCCCATTGCCACTTCAACCCGGAGTCTCCGTGTCAAACCCGGACGGTTGGCAGCCCTACTTGTAATTCATACAATGATCAATAAAAAAATCTATATAAATAACAGTGAAAGAGTACAGGGAAGCATAATATGGTAGTGAGGGTTACCATCCTTCCGGACATGGCCGGACATTTATTAATCCTTTTCCGGACTTTGTCCAGCTTGGAAATTGGTCCGGCTTTTTAACTTGGGCGATGAAATACGCCTAATACAACACATACTTTTATAAAATCAGTCTTTAATCTTGTTGTACACTGTTTTTGATTTTTGTGACTAAAATGTCCGAACTGTTCAAATTTTGATATGGTAACCCTAATTGTAGTGAACTATTGCATTTTATAGGTATGAAGAAAATTTGTAAAGAACATAAAACAATTATGCACATTTTCGTACTCACTTCATCATAGCAGTGTGGTCAGCCCTCTCTTTCTCTCTCTCCTGAATTTCGTAACCGATCTTGGCTTTCAAGTTGCTAATTTCAGCCAAGTGTTGCTGAACCAGGGATTTGGTCTCTTCTCTCATTGATGCTATCATGCTCTCATACTGAAATCAGAATTGGTATTATTTTTAACTTTTTTTTTGGGCAAGTGCCTTTATTAACTAAACAAAATACAAGCTAATACAAATTTTTTACTGTTCTTTTAGTTGGACAAGCCAGGTGAAGGTATCTAAGCCCAGACCAGACTAAACAAATCTATCAAACAGAATTGATTTGTTTACACTATTCAATAAATTTTGATTAGACTTGGTGTGGATATAAACAATATTATCTAAGATAGTTTCTCAAATAAGCAGCTATATATAACCTAATTGGATATACAGGACAGACGGACAGACAGCATAGGCTCAGTAATAGGGTCCCGTTTCTACCCTTTGGGTACGGAACCCTAAAACATGCGGCTCGTTGTATTATTTTCCTAAACTTGTGTATTTTTTTGAGTTTTAATGTTAATAACGGTGGTGTATTTATTAAGTGCTCGTGAACGTGCTAGTGATATAACGAGGTGAAACATGTTTTTTTATGTTGTTTCCAAAACTATATAAAATCCTCGTGTAAAGCCTCCACTAATTTACCGAGGCATGAATTTGACTTGACACTGACTGTGACTAATAGTTTGACGCTATTTAATACTATCTAAACTTACGACTGAAGGACTTCGAATACATGGTCATGAAAAAAATCCAAAAAAATGTTACTACTACAACAGTGCAGCGTTGCCGGCATGGTAAATTTTTACCCGATTTCATCAAATTTTGCCTATAAACGGGTAATAGTGCTTACCGGGTAATTTCGAGTAATCCGGTGGCCATCGCTTCCAAGATATTTAGTTCAGTTTTTTTTTTTGCTTACGGTAGGCTTAGGGTAATATTAGCGGTGGACCCAGATACGACTTGCTTGGCAAAAAAAAAAAGTAAAACGGGTAATAGGGTGTTTGACTGTATTGAAAATATTATGCCAATTGACATCATCCATAAACATGACATAATGAAAAAGCATATTTCATTGATTTTTTAATAAAAATATGCTTATTTTTTGTAAAAAACGCGAATAAAATAACTGTATTTTCGACATTTGATCACGTGATCGAAAACGGTCTGTAATTGGCTTCATCCCTAGTGACGTCACACAAATCTAAACAAACAGATTTTGTATTGATATTTGCGAATTTAATGTTGTAAAGCTATTTTGAGAGCGATTTATCCAGAAATTATCACCAAAAACAGTCCAGAGGTTAAATGTGAGAAGAATGGAGAAACATTTTGTGCAAGCAGACAGCAGTAACTTACCCAAAATTAATGTATTTATGGTTGCATATTTCTTCAATAATAATCTACGTCATTGTTTCTACGCTGCAGAACTCAAAACGTAAAAACTACAATGTAAGTATTAATTTTTAATTGTTCTCCAAGCAAAACATTCAATCAAGTTGTACAAAAAGTATGTTGTAGTAGGTGGATATCACTATTTTGTTAGGTTATGTCTTTACAATGTTTAAAAAGAAAGTAACAGTACATAAAATAGTAATGCAATAAAAACACAAATTGTAATAGAAATATATAGACTCAAATATGTACCTCAAAATGATCTTCGCACATAGAAACACTTGAATTAGCTCCAATACTTTTGGGTTCTCTACGAGCTACTTAGTTCCAACCACTTTTTGCGAGTTTTGGGGTCCATTGGAACAGAAATGAATAGTTTTCCGGTGTTTTATGGAAGTATTTGTACATTGTGGCACTACACAACATTTATAAACCATTACTTCTATTAGAAAATTTGTGATTATCAAACTTTTGCCGCCTGGCTGCAGCTGTTTTGTTTTGTGTGACGTCAATCGTCGCTCGACCGGAGCTATGACGCAAGTCTGCGTTTTGGCGCGATATTTTTTTATTCAAACTTTAACATCGATTTATATCGCAAATACGACTGATATCCAGAAAATATAAATGCAGTATACATTAAATTATATCAGGCAATAATGTGCAATAGTTTCCCAAAAGTAGTCAAATACCCTATTTCAGACTCGGGTTCGGACTTTTTTTTGCTTGACTGCTGGCAACACTGCAACAGTGTGACAACAAGAGTTTTTGGCGCCAACGCGGAAAAAACATGTCGGCTCGTTGGATTATTTTCCTAAACTTGTGTATTTTCGAGTGTTAATGTGTACTAAATGGTGAATTATTATTCATTAAGTGCTCGTAAACGTGCTCGAGTGTGGGCAAGTGATATAACGAGGTGAAACGTGTCTTTTCGTGTTGTTTCCAAAACTCCATAGGAGCCTCTTGTAAAGTCTCCACCACTTTACAGGGGCATGAGTTCGACTTGACCGTGACTTACTTAGCTTGACTCTGACTGTGACTATGACTTGTTTGACGCTATTAAGACAAAGTAAACTGTTTAATATTACGAGTAAAGGACACTGAATCCACGCTCATGAAGATTTTAACAAAAAAAAAAAAAAAAAGTGACAACAAGAACTAACTTATCTAATATCATTGACATTATAGTGATAGTATATCAGTGACATTAACTCATATACAATACTAGCCAAAGAATCAGATTTGTGCGTCAAAAGTCCCCGGATTCGTGCAAAACGATTTGGTTCCACTTTCTTAGTGTGTTCAGTCAAGGAATGGAACCACTTTTCTTCTTCGTTCTCTGCAAACTATAAGGTCATTTCAATGTACCAAAATTCACCTACCATTGGACGTTAACAAGCTAATAACCCGTGATATTATGGTTCACTTGAGACTTAAGAACAGCTAAATATTTGGAATAAAACAAAAGACTGTAAACACGCAAAAGCTTTTTACCCATCAAAAGACAAGAGAGTGACTAACAAACTACTCAAATTTACTAGGTCGGACCTTCGTCTGATGATAGGTACTATCACAGGTCACATTGACCTAAACTATCACTTATACGAAATTGGAGCCACAGACAGCCCTCTGTGCCGAGGCTGTCTACAGGAGAACGAGACCGTGGAGCGTGTACTACTGCATTGCAAGGCCACAGAAGATATACGATTATGGTCGAGACTCCTTGAAGAAACTCAATAACAAGTCTCCAATACCACAACACCTGGTGAAATAGGGGTAGAGCAGTTTAGTCAGCAACCCAAAGCCGTGCTTCGTTATTTTAGGGAGCTCGGCTGGTTTGTGTAGGCTTTCAGGGGCAAATACACAATGCACCCCAAGCGGGATGTCAGTGCAGGTCTTATCACCCCCACTTTGAATTAGAATTAGATGGTTCAGTTCAACACGATTTAGCGATTGAATTGGGAACCTGTTAAGCTGCCGCGGTGCCTAGGGTAGGTACCCTGGTTTGAGCCTCTAGATCCGAGGCGGCTGTCTGGTATGCAGTGTTGGGAGTTTTTTTATGCCATAGTTGAAACAAGCTAACGGGCTGCCTGATGGTAAACAATCACTGACGCCTATGGATACCTGTAGCACCAGCACGATGCCAACCTTTAAAGTAATAGCAGCCCTTTTGAAGAAAATTTTATTTTATAATAGTAGTAGGCTTGCGTTTGATCGCCAACTCGCCTGATGTAAAGCGATGAAGCGGTCTACGATGGAGCACGTTTGCCTATAAGAAACCGATTCAAAGCAGAAGATCGTGTAAGCCCACAGTGTGCGATTTCCACAGATCTATGATTATGTAGATGAGTTTCCAGGCAGTCGAGACAGACAAATATAATGGCACAGTATACTCTTGCTGGTACTCTAACCTAAAATATAATGAGCTCCACATGATTTAAATGGAATCGCTTCAAAAATCAGCAATAGAAATAATAAACCAGCCAAGTGCGAGTTGGGCTTGCGCACTGAGGGTTCCGTACCACCACAGATTTCAATAACGAAATTACCAGTCATAACTTGGTAACGAACAGAAACTTATCACCGACTCGCACTTGGCCATTATTTATTATTTGTTTTTATACTACTGTTTACTATAACCATAGCACACTTGTACGTATTACCGTTTTTACATTAGAGCCACTACAAAAATACGTGTGGTTTATGGGTCCCCTTTCGTTGTATAACTTTTTGCCTTTTTTTATTATTATTTTTAGTTAACCCGCCGTAACATTACAAATTCTGTGAAAATTTCAACTGGCTATCTATTACGGTTCGAAAGATATAGCCGTTAATAGGTAGGACAGCCGGACAGACATCGTAGGCTTAGTAATACGGTCCCGTTTTTACCCTTTGGGTACGGAACCTTATAAACTGAGTATTTACCTTATCTCTTGTGACTTTCTTGTCAGCCTGAAAAGCCTCTTCCATGCGAGCTTTCTCTGCTGACAAAGTAGACAGAGACAACGTTAGCGCTGCCATGGAATCATCTGAAACTGACAATGTACATTGCAATGTTTTGAAGTAGGTAACAAGTTACAACATGGGGTTCTTCAAAAGGCGAGTTAATCGAGTTCTAAAGGGTCGGCAACGTATTTGTGATGCCTGTGGTGTTACAAGTATTCATAGGCGACGGTGACTGCTTACCATCAGGCAGCCCGTCCGCTTGTTTGCCACCTATGGCATAAAAAAAAGTATGAATAGAAGTATTTTGTAATCCCCGGTAAAAGAGCTGATAACGATTTTAATTTGAAACTTTGGAACCAGCAATAAATAATTTAGTACCATCGAACTGATCTGATGTCAGGATTGGGAGGTGAGTAGTAAAAGTTTTTTTTTTTATATTAAACTAGTAGGTCGCCCTGGCTTTACTTGTTACTTGTTACTTGTGTAGCGGGCATTTTCCGCAACTAGGCCATTCATTGGCCCATTTTGCGTCACCCGGCTGCAGCTAATTCAGCCACCCGGTCTCCTCCAGGAAAGCCAGCAGCTCGCTTATGCCTGCGCAGGCCTCCCAGAGCGTCCTCGGTGATCCGAGGATAGTGTTTCGTTGTTCTGCCACGCTGCTGCACTCCAGCAGCATATGTGCGGCCGTTTCTTCAGTCTCCAGACACCCTCTACATAGGGGACTGTCAGTAACCCCAATTTTAAAAAGGTGTTTGTTTAAAAGGCAATGCCCTGTGATAACCCCAACAATTTGCCGGAGTTTGCCACGTTTTAGATTCAACAATCTACGGGAGTATCTCGGATTGAGTTCCGGGAAAGCTTCCCTTGATTGTCTACAGTTTTTAGTACTTGCCCAGTATTCTTTGTGAAGTCTTGTAGTACGTTGACGAATCCAGGATCTGATTTGGCTAAAAGGTAAGGGGATTATCGGCTCGGGCCCTACCGGTCGTATGCTCGAGCCTCTCCGCGCCAGTTCATCAGCCGCATCATTTCCCCTAGACCCACTGTGCCCCTTGATCCATTGGAGAGTAACATGATTGTGTTTACTTACGGTCTCCAGCAGGTCATGGCACTGTATGGTTAGTCCTGAGGTGTGCTCGTATCTCTGTAATGCTTTTAGCACTGCAGCACTATCCGAGAGAATTCTGATAGTTTGGTCAGTTACCTGTCTTTGTAATACCGCTGTTGCCGCCTGGATGATACCTACACATTCTGCTTGGAAAATGGAGTTATATTCACCCAAGGTTGTTGATAAATGTATATTGAGGTCTTCCGAGAACGTACCAGACCCGGTGCCTCTATCTGTCGCCCTGGCTTTGCACGGGTATAGATATATAGCCTATGTCAACCGGGGATAGTGAGCTTCCCAACAGTGAAAGAATTTTTCAAATCGGTTCATTAGTTTTGGAGCCTATTCAATGCAAACAAACAATCAAATCTTTCCTGTTTATAATATTAGTATATAGATAATAGACTTGCATTTGACTGCCACCTCGCCTGATGATGGAGCATGCATGCCAAAAAGAAACTGATTTACTCACGACTTGAAGATTGCCCAACACACTGGGGAACACCCATTCAAGCAGCGCATACCATTAGCGATTCGCATAATAAAAGAACCCATCCAAAAAAAATAAAAAATAGTTTTATTACTTACCTCCTTCGAAAGGAGTTTCACATTTATTTAGGGCTTTGAGGCTGATCTCAAGAGCTTCTTTCTCCTTAACCAATCCTTTGTAAGCGGCCACCACATCTGTAAACCACAATTATGATAAATACTAACTATAGGAAGTTGATAGTTGATTGAATCATGCGTCACGCTAGCGTCGCGCTCGGAGAGTCAACACGTCCCGAAGATGCCTCGTGAAACGGCGAAACAAGTGTCGACAAGGTACTTCTTCTTCTTTCGAGTCGATGTTCAGTAAATTATTATTTCATTTTCAAATTAAGTTTCTAGACCAAAATTTAGCCACCCCAATAGCACTCTCCGTGGCTTCATTATAGGTCGTCTAGTGTGCAAGTTGTAGGACACTCTGCACAGTCAATCAAATGTGGCATTGTCTGAGAGTTCACACCACAAAGGTGCACTGAGGAAATGGGTATAATTGCTTATTTCAATTAAATAATATTTATAGTTTTTCTTGTCGATGTTCGATGTCAATGACTAATTAATAGTACATATTAAATAAATCTAAAATCTATATACATCTAAAATATGTATTTATAAAACAAAACTTTAATAATAAATAATAATAATAAAAGTATAATTAATGATTTTACAGTTAAATAGATAATTGACATCATTGTAAGATGAGAAGCAAGAAACTTGACCAGCATAAAATGCTGTAAAACAAAAACATTTCATTGCATATTAATAGCTGAAAGTGTCAAATATTTTATTTAAAATTAATATTATTTGTACAAATTATTGTAACGAATTTTTTGTTACAATAATAAATTATTGTTTCAGGTTAGGTTAATTTTTCTCTTTTATGTAATTAATATTTTATTTCAGGTTAGGTTAAAATTGGCATTACAAATATCTATAGAGAAACAGAATTTACCCCAAAATCCTTATTGTACTTGAAGTGACATAGAAGCGGAATTAAAATTGTGGAGGTGGTGGTGGTGGTAAAATTGTGGAATTGTTGTGTTGTGGAGGAGGAGTGATTGTGGAGGTTAAGGGGGAGGCCTATGTTCAGCATTGGATGTCTTCTAGCTGATGATGATGAGAAGCGGAATTACACTAGTGATTCGATATACAAATATAGGAAGTAGTGAAATATCAGAGCTAGCAACATTAGAGTGCACTGTCTATACTTATTTAATCTGGGGGTGAATAACAAAAAAAAACATTTCTTTTTGTATAATGAACACCTTATTGTTAAACTGTTTATCATTGTACCCTTGGCAGACGCTGCCTTTGCAACACAGTGTGTTCACTAAAGCAAAGGCAGAACCACAATTTTTTACGTAATACGTAAACGTGATACTTGAATGGCCCCTCACTCATATGATATTTCACAGCAAAATATCATGCGAAATGACTGACTTTGGAACGAAATTCGCATTTTTTTAATAATTATCAATCGCTAACGCTCATTGGTAATGCTCAGTTTGATCCAATCGAATTTCATCATCATTATCATCAACCAGAAGACGTCCACTGCTGAATATAAGCCTCCCCCTTTAACCTTCACACTGAACGACTGCCTGCCTTTTGCATCCACTGGATGCCCGTGACACTCACAATGTCGTTGGTCCATCTAGTGGGAGGCCTACACACGCTGCGTCTTCCGGTTCGTGGTCTGCACTCCAGAACATTTCTTCTACCATCGGTTATCGGTTCTTTGAGCGATGTGGCCTGCCCATTGCCACTTAAACTTGCAAATTTTAACAGCTATGTCGGTGACTCTGGTTCTTTGGCGAATATCCACGTTCCGGATTCTATCGCGCAAAGAAACTCCGAGCATAGCTCTCTCCATTGCCCGCTTGTGACTCTGAGTGTTTCCAAAAGGCCAACATGTTAAGGACCACGTCTCAGTACCATATGTCATCAATCGAATTTGCTTTTTATCAATAGAAAATCTTTCGTTTCTTCGTGCAAAATCATACGAGCGAATCAAAAATCGAGCCCCATAAGTGGAATAAGGTGCGCTATTGAAGATATGTAACCGCATGGATGGCATACGTAGGGATTGAAGTGTGTAGGTACAGGTTGGGTGTTGGCTAAGATGTATCAACAAAATGTATAACGGTACCAATTAGAGAAAAATTCATAATACAAGGAATGTTTACCTCTTAGCCGTCCTTCGTAGCGCTTTATTTGATCTGCTTGCTTAGTTATAGTTGATATCAGCTCTTGTTTTGATAAAGAGTCCATTCTTGAGCTTGTTGTTTCTTTAGTCAACTCCTTTCAGAACATAATGTTACAGAAACTGAATCTAAGGCATAAGTACCTTCAGGAAAAGGTAGCAAAAACAAAAGATATAATTAATTACAAAGTATTAATAAACAGCTGTTGTATTACGTGATCACAATTCACTATTCTTTTTAAATTGCGTGAATTTGTAAATACTTGGGCTGCGTTCCAAAACAGGCGAATTTCACCCGATGAGAGTGAAATTCACTCGATGCTGGTTCCAAAACACCTCGTGGAATTTTCCCCTAGTGTTTTGGAACGCCTACGAGAGAGTAAAAATTCAACCGGAAGGTGAAACAAATCACTCGACAAAAATCGGGGTTGAAATTCACTCGGCTGTCAGAAACAGAATATGACAGTTACACTTATGTTCGTATTTGTCACGATTTTAGGTTTTTTTAATTTTAAATTATTGTAAGTGTACGTGTGGTGTACGTAAATATAGTCGTTTTTCACACAGTTATTCTCATAGTTAATACTACCATACTACGCTTCGGTAAAAGCCAAAGAGGATATAAATTAGCCAACGTAAAATATTTTCTTTGACAAATTAAAGGTACGTAATTATGTTCCACTGAGTTGTTCGTATTTTCGTATTTTATTTCTAATCTATGACTTAATTACTTCTTAATCTATCGCCGCCGTAACAAATAACCTTAGTTTGGTTGTTCGGGCGACTGATTGTGATGTTATGGTCCCCACAACAAGAAATCACCAAGCACAAATTCTACTCTGAATCGAACCACCATTTGGCTTAGTGAGAGTTTTTTTTTGGAATAGTGATGCCATGACTTATCGTAGGGCTTTGCTCCGGATGCGATTTTCGTCTCCGGGGATATTTTACCGGTTTTCATAAATCTCCAGAGAAATCTCTGGATATAACCCTAAAAAAATCTACATGTTTATTTTCAATGAATACTCGAAAATAATCAATTACAAGAACAAAACAAGGTAATGCAATAGCTGTAGCCACTAAATACAATGAAATATATTTCTACTCCATCTATTTTCTTTTTAATTGGTCGAATTTTGAACGAACAGTGTTCTTATCTATACGTAAGAATCGACAACTGATCGTCCATAATGAGAAGAACACTGTCAGTGACGCCCTAAATTAGAAATTGTGTATAATTGTTGTGGCAAAAAGACAAAGATTTTTTCGAACGATTACAAAATATCTATTCTTTGCAGAATCTATAATTTCCAGTGATTCTCCAGTTTTTTCGTCGCCAGAGCAAAGCCCTAACTATCTCTAATCTAAGTATTGCTTTGTTGAACGGTAATCCATTGAACTTTATTAACAAAAATCCACATCGATCACAAATATTATATGTAAGTAAGTACCTACTCTTTTGGGCCAAAATAGCAACATATTGCTGTAGAATTTCCTATGAAAGCTATTGAGGAAAGGAACTCCCTCAGTTTTAGAAGTTTGTTTGTTTTCAGACCATGGAAGTGGAGGATGATTTGGATCAGTTACCACCTATATGTTTCGAACCGACTCTAAAAGATTACAAGCTTGCAGTAGATCACAGTGGCGCCCCATTAATGCAGGACGGCAAACTAGTGTTAGTTGATTCATCAGGTAATCAATACAAAAAAAAAAAACTATTTACATCATATTCATCATTAACATACCTGAAGAGCTCTTATTTTTTTGTTGGTTTATTGGGAACAAGCAATATGAAAGAGATGCCATCCCAAGCTTTGGGTCGCCCATAGATAGCCCGTTGGTCCAGTTGGTAGTGAACCTACCTTCTGAGCTTGAGGGTGTGGGTTTGATTCCCACCTAGGACAAACATTTATGTGATGAACATTTGTGTTTGTTCTATATCTAGTTGTTAATATCTATTTAAATATGTATTTAAAACTATATTATATGTATGTATATCAGTCTCTGGCAGCCATATCACAAGCTTTGCTTAGTTTGGGGTCGGATGACCGTGTGTGCAAAAATTTCTCAAATATTTATTATTTATTTATTTTGTAGTACTTGTATTTGCTCGACACTAAACAATTTATGCTTTTTTTAAAAGCTTTCCTTTAGATTTACCTTAAGTAGTATATTATGGCAACAAAAGAATGAGAGGGGAGAGAGCAAACAGTATGAGAAATTTAAGAAATCACAACTCGTCACAGATGAGTATATTTGTATGATGTGTCCACAGCTCACCTGATGTTAAGCGACGATTTGATACATAATTTTGGCACAATAATTCTTAACAAACCCTCATATACTGATACGGTTTGTTCATAACAAAAGGGACGTTTTAATTTCAAAACATCTTCCCTAATCTTCATTAGCTAACATGGATATTTATGTTATCAAAATAAAAATGTACAAATCAAAATTTTCTGGTCAAATAAATCAGTCATATTAGCAGGGAATACTAATTATATCAAATATGTGTATTACTAAATATTGAAATTTTTACAGATGAATTAGTAGCTGTGTTGGACTGCCAAGCAATAAGAGACTTTTATGGCATAGGTTCCATGCAATCTACCCAGCAGTCACCCAATACACACCTGCCGACTAACTCCTCTATCACGCCCCAGCCACCTATCACGCCCCAGCCATCTATCACGCCACAGCCACCTAACACGCCTCAGCCACCTATCATGCCCCAGCCACCTATCACACCCCCGCCACCTATAACACCCCAGCTTCCTATCACGCCCCAGCCCTATATTACGCCTCGGTACCCTTTTAAACAACCACGCTACAACCAGCTTCATAGCAAACAACAGTTAAACCAGTTACCGCTTATCGAGCCATCCATAAACCATCCACCAACCAGCCTGCAACCATTACCCAGCTCACATCCACCATTCAGTCTGCCATCCACCGCTTCCTCCCAGCCAATGCTTGAACAGACTTGCAGAAAAGGCAAAATACATTATTTTATTTTTGTAGTGCTAGTATGAGGATTGTTTCGTATTCATCCTATGATGATTCGTCCTATTCTGTATAAGTTCTAAACTCACCCTAAACTTAAAAAAACATGCTTCTAACTCAGCGACTTTATTTTATTACCAACTAGCTGTAGCCCGCGACTTCGTAAGCGTAGACTTTCATATAAACTTTCCCCTTTTTGTCATCCTTAATTTGGCCCTTTCGTAAAATCCTTTCATAGCGGACCTCTACACCCCATAAGGAATCTACCTGCCAAATTTCAGCTTCGTGGGTCAAGATGTTTTCGAGATTTCGTGATTAATGAGTGAGTAGATGAATTTCGCTTTTATATATATAGATAACTGATACTGATGAAATTTGCCTTGGACTTATTGTTTTATTGGTTTAGAATATTGCAAACCAGCAATGTAAAGCGTGCGCGCAGAGCAGGTCGTTCATTGGTCTGTAGAGTTAGCTGATATTTTATTTACTTTACATTGCAAACAATAAAAAAATGAGCTTTTTTTTGGTATCATACATATCAGCAATCATCAGCACTATAACCAGTCTTCGTTTTCTTACACTCTGTATACTTAGGATGAATATGGTACAATCCAATCTTGAGTAGCTTAGTATTAGCATGTATTAGGTAGCTTAGTATTGATAGTAATTATGATTGATAATAATCGATATTTTGTTGATTTGAGTGTCGTTTATTTATGCTTACCATCTTTTTTTTACAGGACAGTCGAGGTGGACTCACGCTGCCACATTATATCTAATAGAGCTGTGGCGCCAACAACGCGAAAGATTTGAGAATAACATTGACAGGAATGAAGTAATTTGGGAGGAAATATCAAATGAAATTTAAAAAAAAGGCCAGGATTTCTCCCCACAGCAAGTGGAAAATAAATTTAAGTATTTAAAAAAGAAATACACTGATTGTGTGGATACAAATCGAAAATCCACTGGGGAGCCTGAGCGGTTTTGTAGCTATTATGAGGAGCTGAATGAGTTATTTGGGAGATCTCCACAAATTCATCCCCCAGCACTAGCTGCAAGCCGATTGCTGAACGCCAAGAAAGAAATGGTATGATGAAAAAAAATACATGTTTAAGCTATTCCAAAAATTACTACAAGAAGATTTTGAGAATCAAGTGTGGAACAATAAACCCCAATATTAATGACTTTGGTACTAAGATTCTTAACAATAATAGAGAATGTTTGTTTGATGCTCTTCTAGATAGACATCATTCTCTTGCCTCTTCTGCTGCAATGCAGGAGTTTATATCCATTTGTATTAAAAAAAGATAGTAGTTCTGGGAAGAGTCCACATAATTTAAACCTTGTCCGTCTTACTACAAAAGATTTAAGAACGCTTTAGACATGTGTTTAACATATTTTTCACAGGGAAACAACTGCTAAACACATGTCTAAAGCGTTCTTAAATCTTTAGTAGTAAGACGGGACGTGTCTAATTCTAAAATTTTGTTGTATTTTTTTTTTCAGTTTCTTGTGAGAACTCCAGCCCGGGTTTAGGTAGTATACATTGTATGTAGTGATACTATTATAAGTAAATAAAATAAACTAAACACTAACAAAAATTTTACAGAACAAGAAAGTGAGCAGAATCTCTTAGAAGCACAAGAGACAGGTGGTCTAAGTACGGAGTCTTCAACCCAAGGTATTTTTACTAGGTTTTATTTAGTTTCCCATCTCCAGTTAGATTGTTTTTGCTTGTAACTTGAACTGTACCTATATATATTTTTTTTAGTAAAAAGTAGCCTAGGGCTATTATTAGGCTACATCCAAATAGTGCAAATCCTTAAAAAAAATTGAACTGATTTTTTTTTTATAGTGCCCCAAGGTCCGAGAAGACGTACCAGAATGGAGAGAACCGTTGGACGCTGGGCAGAAGAATTTCGTGTAGAAGCACGGCAGCGAGAGGAGGCGAGGGCACGGCGCCATGAAGAGTTATTACAAATTTTGCGAGACAGTAATGCTCTATATGAGAGGCTGACAGAGCGCTTAATTGAAAAATTATAATTTTACCTTGCCCTGTTTAACTAACTGTACATAATATCTATGTGTTCAGTTGATAACGAACCTGTTAACTAAAGGGGTTCGTTAACAAAATTACATTGTACTCAGAAAGTAGTTGCCTTGATTTAAATATGATTGATGAAGATGATATGATTGAAGATAAAAAAAGTTGAAATCTGAGTTTGCTTTTTTAAAAACATGTCTAGCAAGTGATTTATTTAAAGTTCCACCATCTGAACTAAAAATGTCGGGTTGACAACATAATTAGTGTTGATTAAATCAAGTATTATTGTAAGTAATAAAGATAGTCAAATTATATTTTTGTGTTTTTTTTTTAATGTGTAATCAGGATGACATAAATATGAAACACTCAAGACTGGTGACTACTTCATTTATTTAGCAATCGAAATGAACAGAGAGATAGCTTTTATACACTCCCCTCAAAGGCTTGGCGAGCTTGGCGGCTGGCTGGTTGTCATTCGTAGTTTCACAGGCAACGTCGCGTCCGTTTTGTTACACTCGACCATCCTGCAACAATTGCTCCCGCAATTGGGAACAAACAACAAGGTTTAGTTTCCTAAAGGAACATCTCTAAAGCTGAAATTAAACTGAGTCTTCGATTGAACCTTCAACGATAGCAGGGTGGAATAGATTATCTATACAGGGTAGAATTCATACAGGGTGACTTTAAAGTTAAGTTCCAAAGTTAATAAACAAGTTCGTTAGCTACTCTAGTATTCCCCAGTGGCTAGCTTATTGACAGTGTGTTCTCAAAGCTAGGTCCACAAGCCCCTCCTTCGCTTGTGGAGATGAGACACTTCCTTAGACCTGGGCATCTCTCTCCCACGAAGTGGGGAATATAGCTTGAAATAGGGACAAGAGGACATTATCTTTTAGCTAGCGAAATGTCTAGTAAGTCTGTTTGTTCCTGAGTCATCTACTTGTCACCGCCAGTGGGGCTGGCGGCGTTGGTGGTGGTAGAAGACCACCTGTTTCTTTGCGAGAACCCACAGGACTTAATTTATAAATCCCATAGGTACTCTACCGGAACATAAAAGGAGTATATAAATAAATAGATAACTTATTCCTTAAGCACACCCTACATTATTACAAACCATATGGTACCCAGAATCCTAACTGAGGTCAAGAGAAAACCTATCCTTAAAAAAATACAATTATTATCTTTTGATCGCCGTGACGTTTATAGGTGTAAGTATTTTGACCTTCGCCTACCATCAACACTCTGGCAAACCCCTCTGTACCTATAGTTTCATAAATATTTAATGGATAGAAAGTGACCGTAGGTATGTAGGTAGGACGCGCGGGTGTATGGTTTGTCTCCCTTCGTCACCATGGCGGATCAAAAGTGGGGAAATAATATTTTCCAACTCATTTGCCGTAGCAGGATGCAGTCTGAAATGACTCTGAAATTCCCTATGGTTAAATTGTGGAACGATAACTTCTGTGTAACCATATAGCTGAGGCGGTTGACGTCTGTTGGGGCGAGATCGATTGTCTGCTTCTAATCCTATCAGTTTCAAAAGTTCTTCATCTTCAGAATCTGTGTCGTTTTCTACGAGTGCCATGGTTACGCTTTTGATTGTTTTAAGTAACTCTTGAGACAGTTTGATGGTGGCAATAACTATTTCTCGTCTATTATCCATTTTAAACTCAAAACTATCACCTTGTTATATTACTTTTAATTTTAATAAAAAATAAACAGCAAACAAGCAAGTACCGATCACGTATATTTGAGGTTATAGTAGTATATTCCTTGATTTATGACAATTGACAAAATGTCAAATCAATTGTACTAATCCTTATTCTGAATGCGCTCGAGATTACTTAGGTCACTGTCACACTTAAGATATTCACAATGAGACAGACCGATACTAAGATAATCTCGAGCGCACCAGAATCATGAGGCGTTCCAAAACATAATTCACTCCGCGTGAATATTACCCGCAAAAGCCCAGTTCCGAAACCAAAATTCATGCGACGAATTTCACTCGACAAAAGACTGTGTGTTTTGGAACGCAGCCTTGGTAAATACGAGGTAAATAGAAATTGAAGTTTTTGATTCGAAAATACGAAATACACAAATCAAAGTCAAAGTCAGATCAGTCTGTCATCTGTCAGTAATTATTGTCACCACTTTCTATTATAAGAATCAACGTCTGTCACACACATCACTGTAAATTTTTTTTTCCGCCTATTACTAGACAAGCTTATGTCATTATGTTCATACCGTCTCGCTTTACGTATTTTACTGTCGTACACGCACGTAGAACCACCATTTCAATGGGGATAAGCCGGATAAGGGATAACTTTGACATGACAATAAAGGCCAGGGGGATGGATCAAGGGTCGTTTCTAGGTGGATATTGTTATTGTCTATTGTACGGCTTTGTTCATTAGATGCATTAAAACAAAAGTTAAAATAAATAAATATATTTACTTGTAATAAAATAAATAATAAATAAATAATTTAATTAATGGAAATAAAACTATTTTGATTTTTGATTTTTGAATTAATGATTGATGATTAATTATTAAATGTGTAAAGGCACACAATGCCGGCGGCCTAGCTGGCGGTTATGCAGTCAACAAGCCTGGCGACTAATAAATCTTCTGTGCCGGCCGCCGGCATGGCTGCCGGCAGCGGCAGAGCATCATGGCAAATGAGGCTCTGCGGCAAGTGCCGGCAGCATAGCATACTCGCGCGGCAAAAACCCGTCAGCTGTGCCCTAGTAAAATCAGCCCAATCACCTGTGTTATTTACTATTAGTCATTTTGTAACAAACATCAATAATTAATTATTTTGCATTAGGTAGGGCTGGCTGTTACGGGCCGCGGCGCAGCATAGACATTACGCATTATATTTGCTTAATTTTTTTAACAATACCACAGAGGATATTTAAAATAGGTAAAACACACAAGAATTACTTAATTACTTATATAGTTTGTGTATTGATTGTTATGTTTATGTTATCCTTGTTTTGTGGTATTTTAATAAAGAGTTTTGTATTGTATTGTATGGTACCAATAATTAGGTAGGTTAAAGTATTTTGGTTGATAGCCGGCGGGGCGCCATGCGTGTTTGGCTCTATACTTACAATACGTGTAGCCTTAGCCAGTATACCTACCTACTGAGTAATATACTATGGTTAGGTGTGTAGGTACTAGGTAGTATAAAAGTCCAACAGCGCACGCTTGCGTTTGGGGATTATTGATCGCGAAGCTAAACTCCATTCACTGCCGTTATCCTCTTCAACGTTATGAGTTTTCTACGCCCTTACTACGAAATGAAATGAATGAAAGCACCTAAAATTTTGAAGACGAAAAATTGCAAATCTTTTTGTTGCTCTCGAAATATTGACAGGCGTTACATGCAATTTTGATAAGGTTCGTTTACCCTAGCGAATCGAGTTCACTGACCTCAACAGTAGGGTAAAGTACCCTTCGTTTCCGAGTAATTATATTTGGGGAGCAACATAGTTATACTGTGCGTTGCGCTGGGTCTTTTTCTATGTCGATGTTACAAAATGTTCAACCGTTTGTTCCTACCTCTCTGGACCTACCATTTTTTTTTCAATTTCCTAATTTTTTTGGACATGGTGGTGGGGTCCGTCTTCTTTAGTATTGTCCTCCACTAAGCTCTATTTTTGACATCGTTTTCGAAAACCTTACACCCTACCTATTTTTGGATACAAATAATTTTATTGTCCATGTCTAACTGTTATTAGCTCAGTCCATGCTTTGATGAATACTATGCATTTTTCATGTTGCTGTTTTTGAAGTAGTACAATCGAGTTCAAAAGCGTATGATTAAAAAATTGCTTCGTGTTTTGTTTACACTTAGGTAAATGTTCTGAATACTTAGGTTATGATAATGGGACTCGGAATACTGGTATAAAATAAAACAGTTTTTAAATATTATTGCTAAGTTCAATATTTATTTCTATTAATATTCCCTACGTCCGATTACATTCGTTGACATTATTTCAAAAATTATATGTAGGTAAGTAAGCCAAACACTTGTTTTCATACGGCGATTTGTACTCTTTCTTATAATTCTAGCTACATCCTAGGCCAAAACCTTACGATACCCAAACCTGCCCAAAATAATACCAACGAAAATAAATTAAAATAAAACAAATGGTTAATTAAACATAAGACAAATAAACGCTAAATCAGAAAAAATAAAATGTTAGTATTTTAATATAAACAGAAACTATTCTAAACAAAAATATACCACAACGTTAATTAAACACAAAAAATATAAGGCAGAACAAAACTTATATGGGACAGGCCCCCGATTCTGCTCATTTCAACTCAAATGTTTGGACGTAGAAGTTTTTAAACTCTACATTTTTTCATCATTAAGTATGTCAAAAATCGCATATAAAAGTAGCTAAACCGGTAAAAAATCAGCTATACAGTTATAAAGTACGGACTTTTCATATTATTAAATATAATAGGCGTGCGCTTGACCGCCACCTGGCCTGACGTAAGCGATGATGCGGTCTACGATGGACACTTGCCTAGAAGAAACCAATTCACAATTCACTCGCGATTTGAAGACACATTTATTGCTAATTTTTAGTTAAATTCACAGAATCGAGGACAGGTGTGTTACTGATACCAATTTATTATTCGGTGGAGTTGCAAGCGTATTTGTTTGAAGGACGACACAACATACATCATAGACCTATGCAATACTTGTATAATGGGTGCCCTAAGATTTGTCATGTGTGCGTAAATGTCCTAACATACCTACATATAGCCCCACAAAAGGTACTCAAAACACCAATAAGAAACTTACACTCTCCAGACTAAAAGCAAAAGAAGTGTTAAGGTTTTCCGTTCTGGCACAACTAAAGTAGGTGCTACAGGGTTTTCAGAGTTCTGGGACACACCATTTTATTGACAGACGTTTTTTTAAATTACTGTTAAATTCCATCGACCAGCGAAATTGAAAGCAGTTTTAATTTAATATTGAAAGCTTACTTATTATTATTATATTTTATTAGCAATTTAAGGTGAACACGCAGACAATCCCAATCTCAATTTTTATAGCACATTCACGCACAACATGCCCAATCAAAATATTTTAACAGAATCATTACCCGCAGGTAATAATAATTACATTTGACTAGTCTTTGTTACACACCATTTAGCCACAATTGTGTGTTTTATGGACTTAACACCTTATGTTAACCGAACACCACACATAAATAAACAAAATCAAATCCTAAACTACAATTTAAATTAGAGAACACAAGTTATTTTTAAATACTTAAGTTATACATACTTAAAAATTTAGTGTTGCGCAAAAATAACTGACTAGTTCCGCATAGTTAAGTACGTTAAATAAATAATAATTCATGTTTGAACATTTATCCTTAGAGTAATATTAAACAAAATTATACTTAAAATGCATTGTACAAGCCCTTACTTTTGAGAATAACTTGCCTCTTTTGATTCATTTTAACAATGATATGCATTTATCTATGAATAAATTTAACTATTACCTGAAAATACTATAATGTATTTTATTTGAAAAATTACAAATCATTAGATAGGGTAGGTTATAATGAGTAAATTTTATCGAACTAACTGAACTTACACTAATGCACAATATAATATTAAATATGAACATCAAAATGAAATTCTATAACTCCTATAATGATTATGACAATAAATTATGTTTACAATGAATTTTAAATTACTTAAATGTAATAATAATAAATAGCGACGATTATAATAATGATCAAATTAATTAGAGAGACAATATCATGATGTGAAAGTCAAATGTTTTAGATTATGTTTTGTGCGAGTCTGATAAATATTAAATCTGAAAACAAACTTTACTTCAGAATATATTTACATTTAACTCACACAAAAACTTTAAAAATTCCATACATCAATCCCAATTTGACTTTCACTTACTAGATTACACAATCGAGAACTATAATTTACGTGCCCAAATTTGATAAGAGTAGTCACAATTACAAAAATCCATCCAATAAATGTTGATCAATAACTATGTAATTTTGTCAGTTAAGTTTAGATTATAGATGGTCATGGTCATTCATAATTTTGATTGAGATTTTTAACATAGATATTAAAACAAATTAAATAACATTTTTGGATCAGATGGGAAAAATATAATATGTAATAAAGAACAAAATGAGCTTATTATTAGTTAAGTACTAATATTTTATAAATCCTTCTTACATACTTACGATTTGTGCACAAGATTGAGATTTTTAATATACTATTATTTTTCATAATAATTATACATCATAATGGGGCCATTCTTATCAATAAAACGTGAATACATGTATGGAAGAAGTAGTTTCGTCGTTATGTTTCTCCACTTACTCCAATATGTTATTTTTACAATCAGTCATTTATCTGGCGTCTTTGGTAGTACAAAGAAAGTATTTGTTTTATAAATATTTTAATATTTTCAATTATTGCAGTTCTTATTTTACAAAAAAAATGTTGGGAACGATTGCTCTAGATTTCATTAATAAATAATATAGAAATCATAGATAATGTAAATATATTTCCAATTCTTTTTTTACTTATAGTAAAAATTTAATATTGCACTGTTATATGTCATTATAATACAAAAACACAATATAATGCCCGAAAAATTGGAATAGAATCTTCTTGGCTATAAAAACTTTTTTAACGGTAATGTTGATACTTTTTAATTAGTAAATCATTTACTGGTATGTAATCAGGTTCAATAAACCAGTAAAAATACACATATTTTGAAATTAAAATGTCACATTCACTTAAGGCTAAGAAAAATAAATTCTTTATAAGAATTATCTGCACAACTGTACTCCAGTTTGAAGTGTTACTTTCACTGTCCACAGAGATGAGTTTCTTAATGAAGAAGGTTGTAAAAATGAAATTATTGAATGGTTAAAGACCTCACTTTGAATGGTTAAGTAATAGTCTAGAATTTCCTTTTACGTTAATGATGTCAAAGTATAAGATTTGTACTTAAATAGTATTGTGAGAACATTGGTTCCAATGACATCATGATTACAACATCATGTCCATATTCCTCTAGTCAGTACTATTTCTTCAATATTCGATGATAAACCATGAGCGGGTATGATCAACATTTTTGTATTAACTACAATTTATTGACTAGATTTTTGTGTGTTTATGCTTTACTCTTGTTTGTTTTGAAGCTGACTTGGAGTACCTGACCATTCAGCGAGTAACCATTCAAGGACTGGATAGCGACAACTGCCTCGTCATAGTTTGTCATAGTAACGAACCCGTAGCCCTTGCACTTGTTGGTTGCAGGATCTCTTATAATTTTAACACTCTGGACGGCACCAAACGGGCCAAAGAGCTGCCACAGAACGCTCTCTTCTGTGTCAGCTCCGATATTGTACACAAAAATGCACCATCCCGAACCACCTATTGCGTTACCTTGGATAAGTGGGTCAGCCAGCGGAGAGAATCTTTGTAGACCTTTGTTAATGGCAAGCAGGGCTTTTCCAGCAGGGCCGACGAAGCGACGGGCAGTTGTCGGCGCCAGGTAGGCAGCAAGAGGAGCGAGTGCTTTTTGTTGGTTGCTCGGGTTATTGGCACACTTGACTGTGATGGGGCCCGTGCCGCCCGGGGGTATGGTACCGTTTAACTCACGTATAGCATTCTCAGCCTCGCAGCGCTGGTCATAACGGATGAACGCGACCCCTCTCGATGGGCCTTGGATGGACTGCTCCTCTGCACCTACTTGCAGCAGGTGACCCATATTCACATTCTCATGGAGTATGCGCGAACTGATGATGGATCCAAATGGACTAAAGAGCTTCTCTAAGTCCTGCTGTGTCATGTGTTTAGGAAGGCCTGATACGTAGAGATTTGCACCTTTGATTGCATCCGAGCTTGGACGGGCATACGATACCTTTATTATCTTGTTCTGGAGCCTCAGGCCGTTGAGCGTGTTGACTGCCTTCTCCGCGTCTTCTGCTTTGTGGTAATTCACAAACGCGTAACCCAGGCTCTGCCCGTTGAGGATGTGGTCCGGAAACACGGTCACTTTATCTCTAATTAACTTGCAACTTTCTACTTCGCCGACACTAGAAAATAGCGATCTAATTTCCTCCTGTGTCATGGTCTGCGGTAAGTAATTCACGATCAGATTAGTCTTGGATTCGTTATTGCAGGGCTGGATTTTGCTTCCATTTTGCGTGGGATGTTGGTTCGCGTTTACGGATTCGAGTGAATTCATCATCATAGTGCTTTCTGTTTACACCGAATCCAGGATCCAAAATGTCACAGAAACTGTGACTATTTGGTTGAAATGTGTAAAGAATCGAATTAGATCATAGATTTCCGGATACCACTAATAACACCACTTCGCGTTGGTTGAAAGCATATGCAGGGAAGAAAATCAATAAGATGCTGGCCGCTCTTGTACTTATCCTGTTTTCGGTGGTACGGTATTGATTCCGTTGAATCAAAATACGAGCAGTAACACAAATTAATGCTAGTTTATTAGATCTTACGGAGAATACGAAAGCAAAGTGAAAAGGAAATCAACCAAAAATCTATGCGACTCGCGACCTATTCTCGTAAATTCATTTCTTTCACTTCACTTTCTTTTTAAAATGTTGCCAAACTATAAAAATTAAACCTGCTGACTATTCTCATCGAAAAACGTGGTTGTTATTGTGGGTGAATGAAGAGGATAAATAACTGTAGAGAATGATAATCAATTCATATTGTTAAACCTACAACTAGTACTACAATGCTTCAGTATTTTATTTTAGGTGTAAAATAATTTATCATACCTATGCACACATCTTAGATAACTATGAAATAAAGAAAAAAGATTATAAGATTATCTTATTCTTATTACAAAAACTTTTTTACACTCTCAGAATAGATGATGATTATTTTGTTACTCTAACTAGCCGTTTTCAAGGCTGGGAGATTGACCAATCTTCCCTATTACGGCAATGTTAAAAACTCTGGGCCTGATTCACTAAAAACACACTCGTAACACGGTGCGTTAAGTTAACAGGGTTGTCCTTTATTCCCTTACGTAATAGAGTCCAAATTTTTAGAGGTTAGCTTAGCGTGCCGCGTTACGTGCGTGTTATAGTTAGTGAATCAGTGCCCAGGTAATATAATATACAGTACAATGCAGTTGTATTTTTTAAATCTCGCTGCCGTTACCACTTTCATGAAAATGTATAGGTTATTCTACAATAGCTGTCTGGGACTTGCTTTAACTTTAATAATATTTACTTGCATTAATTATTTTTGTCGTGTTCTACATCTTACTAGCGGAATAAGGGAATACACACACACACACACATACACACACAAAATGTGTAATGTTTTTTTAACTTTATCACTATAAACTATTACCTATAAAAGTCTGATATATTAGTTTTTTATTGATCATAGTGAGTCCCGTAAAATTAAGTTATAATATAAACTATTTTTCCGTTCAAAGCTCTCATTGTCAAATTAGAGATTATAAAATAATTTCCCTAATTATATCATTATAGAATTTACCAACGACTGTGGTAAATTTTGGAGTTTGTCACCCTAATCAGTAATGACAATTTAACAAAACCAATCCGTTAGCCAACACAACACATGCACACTTACGGCATTCACAAAGACAGTTTTTGCTATGAAATCATTGATTGGTGAATGGTTTGGGTTTGGTAATAATTTTTGGTACTCACTATATTTTCTTTAAAATTAAACTGATAAAATTGTTGTAAAAACTATTGCGGTACAAAAACAGTATAAATGAGGTATTCTTGTTTGGATTTTCTTTCATTTTCTTATTAAGTTTAGTTACTACCTTCGTGAATGGAAACAACGAATAGAGGGCGTTCTATGGACGGTAAATTTCCATCTTACTACCCATCAGAAAGAATCGAAATAACAAACTTATTATAAGATAAATATTTAATTTATGGTCAAATAAAATTATCATCTTCGATCTCACATAATAATAATAGTGAGTTTAGTTCGGAAAACAACTCTGGTGACTACTAAACTTTACGGAAGTGGGCAATGGATACTTGGACGTGTTGCTGGTATTTTTTGCCAGGCGTTACGGATTTTGTCAAGCGCTAGTGAGCGCTACCAGCGAAATAGTTCGCTGGGCGCTCCTGCGTTATTTTATGCTAGCATCTAACCTGTAACCTGCACTTACTCACGTAAGATTTAATTTAAATAATATTTACATCAGTAATGACTAACATAAATGTAGGTAGGTACACACTCTAAAGTATAACAACAAAATAAGAAAAAAAGGCCAATTGCGAGTCATTGACAAGTTTATGTTCATTACCAAGTTATGACTGGTAATTACGTTATTGAATTGTATGGTTGTACTTAACCCTCAGTGCGCGAGTCCGACGATTTTGCTCACGCGATGAAGCTGACTGACTTGTAACGCGGAAAAACCGACAGTCGAGTGGAGCACGCGGCGCTCGTCGCGAATTGTACATTATAAACTAACGTTACAAGTCAGTCTTTGGTTTGAGTTAGGTACAAAGACTCGATACATAACACCACAATGTTACAAGTCAGTCTTTGGTTTGAGTTAGGTACAAAGACTCGATACATAACACCACAATGTTACAAGTCAGTCGCCAGCTTTACTCTACCTCCTCAACACAATGCTCTATCCATCTATGTATCGTGTGTGTGTGTTACCAGTGATGACATTGTGGCACTGAAACGTGGTCACTAAGGGCCTCATAAGCAAGCTCAAAGTCGCACAACGAGTTATGGGAGAGGGATATGCTTAGGTTTTCTCTACGAGATCAAATCAGAAATGAGATCCGTAGACGAATGGAAGTTACCGACATAGCCCACCGGATTAGCAAGTTGAAGTGGCAGTGGGCAAATCACATATTAAAATCACTGCGTATAGGACGTCCACCCACAAGATGGAAAGACGACCTAAAAGAGACCGCAGGAAAACCCTGGATTCAGGCTTCAAACCGGCAGTTTTGGAGATCGATCGGGGAAGCATAGGTCTAGCAGTAGACGTACTATGGCTGAAATGATGATGATAATGATAATGATGATAATGATAATGATGATGATGTATCTTACTAATATTATAAATGCGAAAGTAGCTCTGTCTGTCGCGCTTTCACGCCAAAACTACTGAACCGATTTAAATGAAATTTGGTACACAGATAGTCTAGAGCCTGAGAAAGGACATGGGCTACTTTTTAATGCGAAAAAGGGTTGTAAGGGGTTGAAAGGGGGGATGAATATTTGTATGAAAGGATTGTCATTTTTAGAGCTAAAAGCGAAAAAAAGTTTGTTGGTTTGTTTGTTCCCCTTTCACGCAGCAACAGAGCAACGGATCGACCTGATTTTTGCATGGGTCTTGTTCAAGGGCCGGAGAGTGACGTAGGCTACTTTTCATCATCGTCATCGCCATTTTTCATTAGATACTACGCGGGTGAAATCGCGGGCGCAGCTAGTCTAGTCTATACATCTCTATCTTTTTCTCTATCTCTATCTCTATCTCTATCTCTACATATCTCTTCTCTACATAGTATAAATTAAAGTCGCTTTCCGCGTCTGTCTGTCTGTATGGCCGCTAACTCCTCCTAAACCATGCAACGGATTTTGATGCGGTTTTCCCCATCAGTTAGATAATTTTTCACGGAAGGTTTATATGTATAACTAGCGACCCGCCCTGGCTACACAGGTAAATTATACCCGTGCGAAGCAGGGCGGACGGGTCGCTAGTATAATATAAAACAACTGTTTCCTGTAACTTGCACCACAAAAGATTATAGCAACTGTTGGGTAATCCACGACCGTACCAGCCTTCAGTGCGTTCGGTACACGCGAACTGACGTTGCCTGCCTTGTTTCCGAGTACAGTGCGACGAAGTTGTCTTTACAATTGGCTGAGGGAGCCACCATAGAATTTTCTAAACAATACTGACCATTCATCGATGAGAATTTTTAGTTATTTTATTTAGCTTAAGTGAAAGGATAAGTTTGTCGCACTATGCCTACTGTTAGAACTTATGTTGGTCAGTGCCGTTGGACGTTGACCCTTCACCACAACGATATAGAATACATAGCAGTTGCTACTGCAGTCTGACATAGAATCGGCAATAGTAAGTAAGTACCTATCTAAGTATAGGCAAAGATTATATACTTACTAGAGTATAGGTGCGGTCCTAACCACAGTCTACAGAATGCATTGGTAGTGCATATCCAATTTATTATACCTAAAATGTATGTCAGTATGTTTGTTCCACTCACCTCTAAAACGGCTAATAATATCTGGATCATCTGGATCAAGTTTTATTTCGCTGGGATCAAGTTTATTTTTTCATCCTGAATAAATTTATACGATATCCGAAACAGCTGGAAGCAGAACGTGCATTTTATTCTATTATTTAAATAAACCGGCTAAGTGCGAATCGAGCTCGCGCATTGAAGGTTCCGTAGGTACCACCACAAAATACAATAAAAAAACCGACATCAAAATTAGTGAAATATGGAATTTCGATTCTGTGAAAAACATAATAAGGTCGTCCATGTAACCGAATTTCCAGTTATAACTTGGTAATGAACACAAATTTATCACCGACTCGCACTTGGCCATTACACTCTGTGACAATTTTAAATGGCTACATACAGATGGGCGGACGGAAGGAACGACGGACAGACGGACAGACGGACAGACGGACAAACGGAAAAACGGACAAACGGACAAACGGACAGACGTACAGACAGACAGACATCGTAGGCTTAGTAATAGAATCCCGTTTTTACCCTTTGGCTACGGAACCCTAAAAATGCTTTATTTTATTGCTTGTGTCAAAGAACGTTGTTCAGCTATAATTACGACGTAGCTTAGTTCGTGATTTAGAGTTACGTGCCTGAAATTACAAACAAAGAATAGCTAACCGCTGAAAATGAAACCTCATCGCTCCTAAGAATAATTATTAGTAATCAATGTAGGTAGGAAGTAGGTAACTACACTACCTACCTAGTCACTTCCTGTAGAGTAGGTACGAACAAATCAGAAACAAATATGCCACTGCATTGCATTAGATTTGCGGGCGCGTCCAGGTGGTTTTGGCGATTTTCGACTCCCCCTCCCTTGGTGAGAAGTCGTGAGATTTGGCTTGACCCCCGGGACCCAGTACTGGCGTTAGGGTAGGGCCTGGTTGGGCGCCAGATAAAAAGGGGCGCCGCAGGTATATAAAAATCTATAGATATAATCTATTCTTTGCCTTTTTAGGGTTCCGTACCTCAAGAGGAAAAAACGGAACCCTTATAGGATCACTTCGTTGTCCGTCTGTCTGTCCGTCCGTCTGTCTGTCCGTCTGTCTGTCCGTCTGTCTGTCTGTCCGTCTGTCCGTATGTCAAGACCCTTTTTCTCAAGAACGCGTTAAGGTATCAAGTTGAAATTTATACTAAATACTTGGGTCTACGGTTTCTTTCGGCTGTAAAAAAATTATAGTCGTAAGTCAACGCAATCAAAAGATATGAACGTTTATGTCGCATATTTTGCGATTTCAAAGGGAAATCAAAACCTATAGGGTACTTCCCGTTGACATAGAATCATGAAATTTGGCAAAAGGCAAGGTCTCATGGCACATATATCGGAATAAATCCGAAAGTCACAAATTTGAAGTTATATAATTTAAAAATAATTATTTTGCTATTACAAACTTACATTTTGTAGTTGAAATGTATGGAAGAAGCTTATAGTCAACTACAAAGTTAAGTTTAGCTTTCAATATTTCAACTTCAGTTAGTTTTTTTTTTTGGACTCGCGCTCTGATGGTTCCGTCCAACGGAACCCTCAGAGCACGAGTCCTACTCGTACTTGGCCGGTTTTTTCGCTTTGAATGGCAGACGGGGTTGCGCCGTAGAAGTTTCGCCCAGGGGCCATACGGACAACTGCTATTGCGGCACCAAACTAACGTTAGATCCACTCAGTTGGAAAACTACGCGAACGTGAACCTTAGCGCGCCTAAAAACGATTTGCGGTCGCGTGATTTTCCAACTAAGCGGATCTCACGTTAGTTTGGTGCCGCAATAGCAGTTGTCCGTAAGGCCCCAGGGCGCTGGTAGTGCTAAAACTGGCACTGCCCCCACCCCACTCCTTAACCCCCGTCCGTCCGTAACCCTATTTGGTTGACGGACCGCCGTCCAACCAACGGGAGAGAAAGAGTGAGAATATCATATTTCCCTCTCTTTCTCTCCCGTTGGTCAGACCGCGGTTGAGGTCAACCAAATCCATACGTGTGTTAACACTATCAGTGTGCGATCCCGACTCGCACTTGGCCAGTTTAATTTTGCGAATATTCGTAAATTTACTGGAAACAAAAGTTGTTTAGACAACTCTTATTAGGTAGGTATACAACTCTTATTGTATAGACAATAGTCCTAGAAAAGAGTTGTTTTTATGATGTACAGAAGCTGGTGGTATTTATACCTTGGTAGGTTTGTGTGGTTTCTACCACCGAGTAGGTAAGTATAATCAAAGATTATAATACTAGAGAGGTATAATGTAAAAACTCGTTTTATAAGCAAGGAAATAGGTACCTAATTCAGGAAGTGCATTTCTGTTTTGTTTATAAGCCACGCCGTAAGTGGTAGCAAAGATTATATACTAGAGGTAGGTGGTAGGTAGGTAATCTAGGTACTTGGTCCTGAATAACTACATATTCTAAGCGGGGTCCTTTTGCAGAAAACTCGTCTATTAATTCTTTGTTCTTATTTAAACAGATGCGTAGCATTTTGTCTCATGTTCTCCAATTTAGAAGACTCGTTGTTTTAAAATAAACAGGCCAATGCGAGTCGCGCTCGCGCACTGCGGGTTCCGTACCACCACAAAATTCTATAGCGAAATTACCAATTATAACTTGGTAATGGACAGAAACTTGTCACCAACCCGCATTTGGCCATTATTTATTGTTTGATGTTATACTTTAGAGTATATAGGTACCTAATAGTATAACAGCTTAGAATGTAGTTATCCTAAGTAGGTATAACAGTTATTTCTCAGGCCATAACATTACATATTCTGTGAAAATTTCAACTAGATCGATAGATAGATAGATCGATAGATAGGGCGTCCATAAATTACGTGAGGTGTTTTTTTATAATTTTCTGTACCTCCCTCCCCCCTGGTGAGATGTCGTGAGATTTTATTCAACCCCCTCCCCCAACCCCTAATCTCACATGAGATTTTTCAAAATGTGGGTTTCTTACGTAAACGCGTTGGATTGTTATTGTAAAAAAAAAAAATATTTGCTTCGTGCTTTTATTTACGACTAGTTAAGACTAGTAATCTATATTGCTGAGAAGTTTAATTATAAGTGTAATACATTTTTTACAATAGAATACTTAAATCGTAACAACTGTGATTAAAAAAAGAATATCTACTCTAATTCAGTCCATGGAGAATCATGCGCGGTACAATCTGGATTAAATGGACCAAAATAGTATATATTTTTTGTTTTAATCAGTAGGATAGACGGACAGACAGACAGGCAGACAGACATCGTAGGCTTAGTAATAGGGTCCCGTTTTTACCCTTTGGGTCATCATCATCATCAGCCAGAAGACGTCCGCTGCTGAACATAGGCATGCCCCTTTAACCTCCACACTGAACGATAGCCTGCCATCTGCACCCACTGGATGCCAGCGACTCTCACAATGTCGTCGGTCCATCTAGTGGGACTCAGTGGGAGGCCAACCTACGCTGCGTCTTCCGGTTCGTGGGCTCCACTCAAGAACCTTTCTTCCCCATCGGGTTCCTTCATTCCCTTCGGGTACGCAACCCTAAAAACAACTCTTTTCTCAAAACCGTTACATAAATCGTCCACCTATCTAAATCTCCTTTGTCTCTGCCCATGATATCACCCAACATCCTGATACATTAAACAATACCTTTGTTTCTTAATTGTAAACGACGGTTGTGCAAACCTAAACATTACATCGGAAACTGGGAACAATGACTAGTTAGTACCTATTAGCAAGTAGCTACTACTTACACGTTGACAACCTTAGTGCAAGTTAAGTTCACGCAGTGCAGACACAGAATAAATAGGGCACAGAAGGCCGGCTTCGGCTAACCTATACGCAACCGTAGCGCTAATCGATGGGGTAGAAAAATCCTTGAGTAAAGACCACGAACCGGAAGACGCAGCGTTGGTAGGCCTTCCACTAGATGGACCGACGACTTTGTAAGAGTCACGGGCATCCAGTGGATGCAGATGGCAGGCTGTCGTTCAGTGTGGAGGTTAAAGGGGGAGGCCTATGTTTAGCATTCGACGTCTTCTGGCTGATGATGATGATGATGATGAACCGTAGCGCCAGACCTGGCAAAACAACTTTAGATCTCAGTAAGAAAATATCTTATATAGATCTGATGTTCTGTGTGTTCAAACTGATAGCTCGTCGCGTCAGCCGGGCGTTCTGATTTCCTTCCATAAATGCCGGTCCTCCGCCACCTCCTGCCAACCACTCCGAAATGTGTCAAGATCGTCTCGCCAGTGTTTCTTAGGCCTTCCTTGACTGTGTCGTCCATCAGGTACCCACTGCGTGACTATCCTGGTCCATCGGCCGGGAATCGGGAAGCATACGCACCACCTGTCCCGCCCAATCCCATTTTAATCTGGCGGCATTTTGGCCAACGTCGACCACACGAGTTATGGAGCGCAGTGCGCTGTTTGTTGCGGACTTTGTTCATTATTTAGATACCAAGCACGTGCGTTCCATAAAGTTCCATTGCTCTTAGGCAAATCCCAAGTTTGAACTTTTGAGAATCGGTCAGTGACCACTGTGACCAGGGCAGAACACCGTAGGTTAGGATGGGCACAATGTCAATGTCAATGTCGATAAGTCTACGCTTCCGTTATATTGGCAGGTTTTGGCAGAGTGGATCCATCATATTTGTACGCTGATGAAGCGTAAAAACTATATCCAACCAAACACTATGGGGCGATTCCACAAGGTATATTTTGTAAACACGCGTAATTGACTGACTGAAAATGGTAAATAAGGCCCTGGTAGAGAAAAGTTCATCATCATCATCAATAAATACAATTTAATTCAGCCATAGGACGTCCATTATACATAGGCCTCCCCCATAGATCTCCAAAAGGGCCGGTTGCAACCAGCGTCATTTAGGTCGTCTGTCCATCTTGTGGGTGGACGTCCTATACGCTGCGCTTACCGGTCCGTGGTCGAGAGAAAAGTTATAAGTTATTATTAGCAAAGATTATATACTAGAGAAGATTGATGATAGCAGTACTTTGTACCGTACCCCGGAAATTTGCCAAAATACCTGTTGAAACTTAGAGGGCGCCACCATTTGTCCGGGCAATAGGTTGTCTCGAACTTACGTGAGATGGCGTACGAAAGGGTTCAAAAAATTACGGTAGCGCAACATTTCAAGAGAAGCGCACCCGATATCAGTAGATGGCGCTTTTCTTCGCGCTCACAGAATGCATCACAGAATAGAACGTAGTAGTCAGGTCAGTTTCGTTTCACAATGCGACGTTGCCAGTTCGTGCTGACAGTTAGGCCCGCGCTGTGCGACGTTGCCAGCGCTGTATCGACTTGATTTTATGCATGGGTTATAGTTCTCAACCGGAGAGTGACATAGGCTACTAGTAAAATTCTAGATAAATTAGGTAGGTATTTACCGACTGAACGCGCACAAATCCACTCTCCATTACAGGTACCTAGTAGGTACCTACCTACTGTATCGTCAAAATTTTACGTAATTTTATTCTAGTAAATAAATAAAGCTCACAACTACTACCTACTATGAAGTCGGTACACTACTAGACTACCTACTACACAAACAAACACACTGCTTTCCTGATACCTACCGTAAAGATGAGTACAAAATACCTATGAACTTCTAGGCTGGAATGTAATTACTGTTTTAGTAGGTACAATACTTACCTACCTAAGTACCTACTTAACCTTCGCGCGGGCAGGCCTGGCCAGACCTGACGCACTCCGCACTCTAGGTACCTATAAAGCTACAAGTAGCCGACTTCTCAGAACCGGAAACTTCCGTGTCCACTGTCGTGCGATACACAGAGATAACGCGACAAGAGTTACGCGATAGAGGCAACTTCTATAGGTACGCATACATACTTCGGCGGACCATATTTTGCAAAGAAGGTTAGGTACCTACCTATCTACTCATGAATACCATGAATAAAAACCTTAAAAATTACAAAACATCCACACTATTAAAAAAATACCTATAGGTACCTACCTACATTATTACCTAGAACTAGGTATTAAATAGGTACCTGATTTCCGAATCCATACAATCAGCCGACCTTCATCGTGAACTGGGAAGCAAAACTACCTACTATGTCCCGACTAGTTTTGGTAAACACATTTTGTGTATGACATTTTGAATATAGAATATAGGTATAGGTACTTTAGGTACATAGGCGACTAGCAGAGGTCGATGCTTGAGTGTAGATAGTCATAAAATCAAAGGAAGCAGTTATTAGAGTCCAGGAACCTTTCGGACAACAGTCATTGCGGCACCAAACTAACGTTAGATCCGCTCAGTTGGAAAATCACGCGACCGCAAACCGTATCTGGGCGCGTTAAGGTTCACGTTCGCGTGATTTTCCGCCATTAAGACAGAAACATAATAGCAAGATATTTACTCGATACTTTAATGTTTTGAAAATAGTGCCTTTTTGCTAATTTTTTTGATTTTACTTGGAAAGTACTTCAGTTACATATCTAAAATAAATACTCATCGAAGGAAAATATAGTTTGTTTTCCAGTGTTAAGACAAAATTTACCTAGATTAATTAGTACTCTCATAAAAAATTATATTCGATTTGAGACTTACGTCCTTTAGTTCTAAGCAACTATTCGGTCAAACGGTAAGTCCGATATTCAGTCTTATTCTGTTGCGCTTTGCATCTAAATAGCGAAACATGCTCCGTTCAACCTCATTACCGCACTGTGCCTCAACGGGGAAGGACGCACGCGCTTGCTTTTCGCCTTGGTTTTATCTTCCGAGTGCGATTATATCAACACCTACTGTATTTTCAAACAAAGGATAATATAAAAAATCGATGGCTCGAACGCGACCACTTGACGCGGCAACCAAGTGGTGCCAATGACCTTAGAGCACAGACTAGGTAAAGCTACTACGAAAAAATAACATAGATACAAATAAAATGGATATGACTAGGCCGTAACGCATCCATTATTATGTATGCTCAGTAATATAACTATTAGAGTCGGAGTGTTTCTTTGTGACAGACAAACAGACAGAGAGAGAGAGAGAGACGGAGAGAAGCAAAGAGAGAGTCAGAAAGATAAAACTAAAAATTAAAAGATAATATAAAATAATTTAAGTTTATTATAATTTATTATGAGAGTACCAATTAATCTAGGTAAATTTTGTCTTAACACTGGAAAACAAACTATATTTTCCTTCGGTGATTACTTATTTTAGATATGTAACTGAAGTACTTTCCAAGTAAAATCAAAAAAATTTGCAAAAAGGCACCATTTTCAAAACATTAAAGTATCGAGTAAATATCTTGCTATTATGTTTCTGTCTTAATGGCGGAAAGAAAATGAATTGAAAAATCATATGTATCAATTATTACGTTGATCGGATATTTGGTTTAGTTATAATATCATGGCAAATTAGCATAAAATTTCGGATGCCCCCTCTTAAAGAAGAGCGTTCAAGACACACATAATTTTGGTGGTATGGTTCCTTATCCAAAGCCATACATACAATGGAGATACTTTTCTGTATTTATGTTTATTCGCCCGAGTTAGGTAATTATCAATTTAAAAAACCGACTTCAAAATTAGTAGGTACCTAAAACTACTGAACGAAACCAACGAAATTATTGTACAAATTTAATGAAATATCTATGGGACCAATCTAAAAATCCAAATCAGTTTTTAAATGATGGAGTTCTAAAGTAACAAACAACCGAATCATTGAGAACCTCCTTATTTTTTGAAGTCGGTTAAATAATCTTGCAGTACTGTACCGCACCGCCTTGATGCGGTTTGACCTTATAGGCAGTTATCTTCATATACCTACCTACATAGCAGAGCAAAAAAGCAGAGTGCG
Source organism: Agriopis aurantiaria (assembly GCA_914767915.1). NCBI lineage: Eukaryota > Metazoa > Arthropoda > Insecta > Lepidoptera > Geometridae > Agriopis > Agriopis aurantiaria. Next base: position 17,952,172 of record OU611988.1, read on the forward strand.
ACGTTGCCGCTTCGTGCGAGTATTTGTACGGAACCCTCAGAGTGCGAGTCCTACTCACACTTGTCCGGTTTTTTTAGTAGGTAGGTATAAGAATCATAGCCATGTCCGCTTTTGGTAAATTAGGTAGGTACTTACCGACTGAACGCGCACAAATCCAGTCTCCTTTACAGGTACCTAGAAGGTACTTACCTACTGTCTCGTAAAAATTTTATTCAAGTAAATAGGTAAATAAAGCACACAACTAGACTACAACATAAATAAACACACTACTTTCCTGATAGCTACCGTAAAGATGAGCACAAAATACCTATGAACTTCTAGGCTGGAATGTAATTACTGTTTTAGTAGGTAGGTCCAATACTTACCTACCTAAGTACCTACTTAACCTTCGCGCTGGCAGGCCTGCTGGCGCTCTCCGCACTTTAGGTACCTATCAAGCTACAAGTAGCCGACTTATCGGAAGCGGGAACTCCCGTGCTCACTCTCACGCGATACACAGAGATAACGCGACGCGAAGAGTTACGCGATAGACAGAGAGGCAACTTCTAGGTTAAGAGTGCGTATAAAGCGAGGAAAATTTCTGATTTCACCCGCGCGTCTCGCATCACCCGCATTAGTGTGAAACACAACCACGGCAGCGCGGCAGTCGCGCGCAGCTCCAGTACACATAACTCGCGTAGTCGAACTCGTCATGCGGCAAGGAGTAATAAACACAGGATAAGCATAATGTTGGCGTTTTGGCGATTAGCTGGGTTCGGTCGCGGCGCGCAAAACCGTAAATTGTTTATTTCAATTTTCAAAATTGTGTTTGTTGTATATTTTTTAACTTAATTTTTAAGTTTTCTACAATATCAATATAAAATTAATAAATTATATAAATTAAATTGAAATTGCCTAAATTAATTTTCAAATTAAAATTTTACGCTTGAGACAGAGAGTCAGAGATCGTTAAACATTAAATCAAACTAAACTAAACTAATGCTATGCTATGCTACGCTATGCTATACTATACTAAACGAAACACGCGAAACGAAATACCCGAAAGCCCGTTGGTCCAGTTGGTAGTGAACCTACCTTCTGAGCTTCGGGCGTGGGTTCGATTCCCACCTAGGACAAAATTAATGTGATGAACATTTTGTGTTTGTTCTACGAGTATACCTGGTTGTTAATATCTATTTAAGTATGATTTATTTAATTTAATTTAATGTAATTTAATGCAATGCAATTCAATTCCATTCCATTCAATTCAATTTACTAAAAAATATCATCATCATCCTTCACAGAACCTTCCTCATTATTTGAAGTCGGCCTAATATACCTACTGTTTGACCTACCAGTACCTACCCGAGCCAACCCGGCCGGTCTAACAGTAGGTATTACTACTTACCTTTTTATCCGACTTCAAATAAGGAGGAAGGTTCTCAATGCGACTTGTATAATCTTAGTGTCTCTGTCTACTTGGTCCACAGTGTTGCACCGCAGTGTTGTAAAGCAGTGTTGCACCGCAGTGTTGCAACGCAGTGTTGCAACGCAGTGTTGCAACGCAGTGTTGCAACGCAGTGTGGCAACGCAGTGTTGCATCGCACTGTTGCGCCGCAGTGATGCAACGCACTGTTGCACCGCAGTGTTGCAACGCAGTGATTGATAATTTTATTGCATACCTACCTTGCCAAAAGATTCGCTTTTTTACCAGCTAAGGAAACATTAACTTTTTTCTGAGATTCGCCACTGTCAAGAAACATTTTACTGTTTAAAGGCAAAGTTTATTTTTATTGTTTCATTCAAGAGCAATGTTTATAACCTCAAATAAGCCACAAATGACAGCACCAGCGAAGGTGGCGCCATCTGAGATAAGTTTTGCCGTGGTTTGCCTGTAGCTTCTCATTACCCAAAATGTATGAAAAATACTGCGTTAGTTCCCTAATACTCACCCTGTGAAATCATTTACCACTGAATAAAACTCAAAATATGTAGTGATGGTCAAAATATTTTCGGATTTGAATTAAATAAAGAAATTTCGTTAGTGAAGCTACTTCTCAAAATCTCTGAAATATTGGTGCCGTCGTTTGGCTTTAGACCTCAGCAGCCATAAATCGATGCCACAGACTTAAAATATTCAAGGATGGCTGAAATATTTTCTGATTTAACGTCTTCACTGAAATATTGAAGATGTCTTCTAGTATTAGAACTGAACAATCTATAATCACCGTTACTGATTTAAAATATGCAAGGATGGCAGAAATATTTTACGATACAAGTCATGATTCTCTGAAATATAAGAAACATTTTACTGTTTAAAGGCAAAGTTTATTTAAATTGTTTCATTCAAGAGCAATGTTTATAACCTCAAATAAGCCACAAATGACAGCACCAGCGAAGGTGGCGCCATCTGAGATAAGTTTTGCCGTGGTTTGCCTGTGGCTTCTCATTACCCAAAATGTATGAAAAATACTGCGTTAGTTCCCTAATACTCACCCTGTGAAATCATTTACCACTGAATAAAACTCAAAATATGTAGTGATGGTCAAAATATTTTCGGATTTGAATTAAATAAAGAAATTTCGTTAGTGAAGCTACTTCTCAAAATCTCTGAAATATTGGTGCCGTCGTTTGGCTTTAGACCTCAGCAGCCATTAATCGATGCCACAGACTTAAAATATTCAAGGATGGCTGAAATATTTTCTGATTTAACGTCTTCACTGAAATATTGAAGATGTCTTCTAGTATTAGAACTGAACAATCTATAATCACCGTTACTGATTTAAAATATGCAAGGATGGCAGAAATATTTTACGATACAAGTCAAGATTCTCTGAAATATAAATGCTCTCATCTAGTGTTGGACGCAAATCACGCAAAACCTCACCTAATCCTCAAAAAAAACTCACCTATGTTTCCAACCAATTAGTTCAAAATATTCAAAAATAGCTATTTATTTTTTGATATAACTTCACTTTGCTGAAATACTGGTGGTGCCACCTAGCGTTTGATCTGAGAAACTCGTATTTTATGCTACTGATTCAAAATATTTAAAGATGGTACCGCACTGTTGTACCGCACTGTTGTACCACACTGTTGCACCGCACTGTTGCACCGCACTGTTGCACCGCAGTGTTGCAACGCAGTGTTGCACCGCATTGTTGCACCGCAGTGGTGGACTGCAATCAACCAGTATAAAAAAATACTGGTCGAATTGAAGGTACTCTAAGGTAAATGAGAACCTTCCTCCTTATTTGAAGTCGGATAAAAAGGTAAGTAGTATTTGACTTTGACTAAGGTAAGTAGTCCCGCTAGTGTATTGTGCATTTCCCCTTACCAGCACATACCCGAGCCAACCCAACTGGTCAAACAGTAGGTACTTATGTTTTTAACCGACTTCAAAGAAGGAGGAAGGTCCTCAATTCGACTAGTATTTTTTTATACCGGTTGAATTGAGAACCTTGCCCCTGTTTTGAAGTCGGTTAAAAACATAAGTACCTATTGTTTGACTTTCCACATTTAAATTTTTTTTTTATTAGAAGATGTTTTTTTGCTTCCATTATTACCAAGCTATTTTTTGTCTGTTAAAATTGAGAACCTTCCTCCTTTTGCAGAAAGCCGCTTCTCGTAAAAACGTGAGAAAATGTGGATGGAACTCTCAAGTCAAATTAACCATCACATTAATTTAAATGATTTTTAATTTTAATTTTATATAATTATAATGAATCTAAATTATTTTATAATGTCATTTAATTTTTAGTTTTATCTTTCTGACTCTCTCTCTCTGCTTCTCTCCGTCTCTCTCTCTCTCTCTCTCTCTCTCTGTCTGTTTGTCTGTCACAAAGAAACACTCCGACTCTAATAGTTATATTACTGAGCATACATAATAATGGATTCGTTAGGGCCTAGTCGTATCCATTTTATTTGTATCTATGTTATTTTTTCGTAGTAGCTTTACCTAGTCTGTGCTCTAAGGTCATTGTCACCACTTGGTAGCCGCATCAAGTGGTCGCGTTCGAGCCATCGATTTTTTATATTATCCTTTGTTTGAAAATACAGTAGGTGTTGATATAATCGCACTCGGAAGATAAAACCAAGGCGAAAAGCAAGCGCGTGCGTCCTTCCCCGTTGAGGCACAGTGCGGTACTGAGGTTAAACGGAGCATGTTTCGCTATTTAGATGCAAAGCGCAACAGAATAAGACTGAATATCGGACTTGCCGTTTGACCGAATAGTTGCTTAGAACTAAAGGACGTAAGTCTCAAATCGAATATAATTTATTATGAGAGTACTAATTAATCTAGGTAAATTTTGTCTTAACACTGGAAAACAAACTATATTTTCCTTCGGTGAGTATTTATTTTAGATATGTAACTGAAGTACTTTCCAAGTAAAATAAAAAAAATTAGCAAAAAGGCACCATTTTCAAAACATTAAAGTATCGAGTAAATATCTTGCTATTATGTTTCTGTCTTAATGGCGGAAAGAAAATGAATTGAAAAATTATATGTATCAATTATTACGGTGATCGGATATTTGGTTTAGTTAGAATATCATGGCAAATTAGCATAAAATTTCGGTTGCCCCCTCTTAATATAGCTATAGGTAGTTAGCGCTCGCGCGTCCTGAATTGCACTTTATTGTGTAGTAGCAAGAGTTGCTATGGTTTTGTGGAGTGACTCTCCTGGGTCCTGGGGCCTTACAGCTAGCTGTTAAAGCAATCCAGTTTAGGTGATGAAAAAATGTTGCGCGACCGCAAACCGTATCTGAGCGCGTTAAGGTTCACGTTCGCGTGATTTTCCGAACTGCGCTGTATTAACGTTAGTTTGATACCGAGTTAGCAGTTGGCCGTAGGTAAGGCCCCAGGGGCCTTACGGACAACTGCTATTGCGGCACCAAACTAACGTTAGATCCGCTCAGTTGGAAAATCACGCGAACGTGAAAAGTACACAAGTTAAGAAAGTAAAACAATGAGGCGATGTTTAAATAAAAAACACAACCTTTTCTATATAATTTTATTGATTATTAAAGTACTTTTCAAGACAAAAATGTACCTTGAGATCGACAAAATGCCATTTGATCAGGGGGCAGATTTGATAGTTTTCGAAAACTTTTTTCGTATACGTTTCGTTGCATACATTGCTGGGCTGAAAGGTATTCGAAATCTTTTTTCAAATTAGAGTGAAGCAATCTATACCGCTGATTTTAGTTCCTTCGCGTTTCCGCTGGAGGCGCTTTACAAAAATGTATGGAACAATACGTAAATGAAAAAAGTTTACGAAAACTATCAACTGAAAAAATAGTAATGTTGAAATTCCTGATATTATTTTAGTTAAATGTTAATTATTTACATTCTAAATTATTTAACTAAAAAAATGTATTATTATAAGACATTTTAAAGTAGGATTATTTTATTGTAAAGCGCCATCTACTGGATATCGATTGTATTACTAAAGGTGCTTGCAAAGGTAAGTTCGGTAAGTTATTGGTTTCGTTGCCGTAGTACTAACTATTATTATATTCTGTGTTTTCGTACAGTTTCAGTCTAATTCGATACTCCTAGCGCCATCTAAACAATCACTTTGGATCTATTTTAAGCGACACGAAATTTTCTAGAGGGTTAGTAGCGGTCGTTATTAGTTAATTTCCTGATTTTTTTGCTATAACGTCACTGTCAAATTTAACTCACGACATAGGTACACGACCAGACCACAAAAAAATCTGTAAAATACATAATAACTGTAATTAGCAATTCAGTCATGTAATCATTGTCAATAACAAAGGTTTTCTAGGTATTTATGCCCTGTCATCAAGCAAATTACCTACATAAAAAGCCCTACAGGAAACAATGGCGGTTCTCTAGCACCAACATAACCGTTCAGTTGGTAATGTTCGAACGCCGTAATGGTCAAAGATATAGTTCCGATTTTGTCCACCAGAACAGCTGCTAAAGATTGCAGCACTGTACCAATCTAAGTTGACTCAGTGCATTGAGTACACTTGCACTCATGGGCTCAATGTACTTTGTACTTACCGTTTAGTACTTCGTATGCGTCAGTGTAGAGGGGACATGGCGACTGAGTCAGTGGGACATGACTTCCTTTGTTCGGTTATATGATAGGTTCGGTCACAGTTCAATGACGATTTGAATATCAATTAGATATCTTTTTTCCGATGTTGAGTAATTTTAGTGGTTTGATTTGAGTTGTGGAATTATGCTGACCTTTATAACTTTTCGTAATAAATTAAGTATAGAACATGTATTGTTACAAGTTGATTTTCAAATTGTTTGCTGTCATGACTATACTATACGCATCAAAGGATGAACATAATTATACCATCATCATCATCATCAGCCCTGAGTGACGCACTGCTGGGTATAGGCCTCCCTTTATTTATGCCACTTTCCCCGGTCGCTACTCGCATCCACTCGTTCCCGCATCCACACTCCTATTTAATATAGTTTTTGTTTTGTTTAATAGGCTTTACGTTTGACTGCCAGCGTCGCCAGTGCGGTCTACGATGGAGCACGCTTGCCCAGAAGAAACGGATTCAGAATCCATTAGTAGGTACCTCTCTTTTTGGCTAAACAAAATACAAGCGAACTAATAGAGTAGCCCGAGATTCTAGAGCAGACTAAAAAAATCTGCACAGTTTGAAAAGATTTACAACCGAATATTTATAATTCTGCGGGAGGATGATGACATTATGGTACTGAGAAGTGGAAAAACTCAGAGTCACACAGCGGGCAATGCAGAGAGCTATGCTCGGAGTTTCTTTGCGCAGTAGAATCCGGAACGTGGATATTCACCCGTCGCCGAAGTACCAATAACCGACATAGTAGCTGTTAAAATTTGCAGGCAGGACACATCGCTTGAAGAACTGATAACCGATAGGAAGGAAAAGTTCTTGAGTGGAGACCACAAACCGGAAGACGCAGGGTAGGAAGGCCCGCTAATAGATGACATTGAGAGTCACGGGCATCCACTAGGTATATGACAGGTTGTCGTACAGTGTGGAGGTCTAAAGGGAGACATGTTCAGCAGTGGACGTCTTCTGGCCGATGATGATGGGAGGAATGTGTTATGTGACTCAATTTGTCTACGATTTTGTTTTGTTATATTAGTAGTTTTAGCGTTATAATGTTTCCGTGTAAAAAAAGACACCCTAATTCATACATCTCATAATAGGCATGAGTAACGGAGTACCTACGTAGAGTATGTTTATTTTTTTTAATTATAATATAATATAATAGGCTTGCGCTTTACTGCCATCTCACCAAGATGCGGTCTCCGTGGATGTACCTAGATGTTTTGTAGGTTTAGCTATTTAAACATATATAGCTAACTAGCGACCCGCCCGCCCAGCTTCGCACGGGTGTAATTTACCTGCAAAGCCGGGGCGGCTCGCTAGTTATATATATAAACCTTCCTTGAAAATATATCTAACTGATGGTGAAAACCGCATCAATCCGTTGTGTGGTTTAGGAGGAGTTAGCGGTATGTAGAGATTTTCAGAAGCAGCCATTGTCCTTTAGTTCCAGTTTTGGCGTTAAAGTGTACAATAATCAGAAATAAAATGTCCATAGAAATTCACCAGCATTGCCACTGTTGGCATTGCCACCAATGGTCATTATTCATAGATTATAACCACCGTCAGCCTCGCATTACACCGGTTATGGTAGAATTACGCAAAAACCTTTATCTCGGATCTCGCAAGTATTTTTTTCCGCAATTATCTACAAGTACCTACTAAGAAAATGATCTGTCTCAAGTATCTTGGTAATTTACTCGGTCAAAAGTCTTCAGTCCTTGAGCAATCAAATAAATCTATATATATAAATATATTTTTTTTTTAAACAGAGCCCCTGTTAACCAAAATGCTGGCGGGTTTCTGGATCAACGCATAAGCATCGCCATTCAGCACAAGTTATCTTATAGTGTTAACACACGTATGGATTTGGTTGACCTCATCCGCCTTCTGACCAACGGGAGAGAAAGAGAGGGAAATATGATATTCTCACTCTTTCTCTCCCGTTGGTCGGACGGCGGTCCGTCAACCAAATCCATATTATTCAGCATGTAATGCCGCCAGCATGCTAGGTACGCTGCCCACTGATAGTGGGCTTGAGCATTTGGATTGTCTTTAGACCTTAAATGGTCTATGGGCAGTGTAACTGTTTGTAGTGTTAGTGTTAGCTTGTATTTTGATTAGTTAATAAAGGCACTTGCCCTTTAAAATAACTGAACTATTTACTTATACGAGTTTGGAATTTATAATGATTGTCTTGTCCTGTTACGTGTTTATGAATTTATGTAGGTACCTATTGTACTTATCATATCAACTCTATTACTCTAAATAACTTACTTTTATTACCATCAGCCTATTGCAGCGCCTCCCATACCATCTCTCTAAATTTGTACGCCTACAAACTAGGCAAAACATGATACAAATTACAAATATTTTAACCCATTTTTTGTGCATGCACAATGCACAATGCAAAACGCATGCATGCGTTTTTAAATGTGTGTATGATTTACTCGTGTTTTGTGCAAATATAAATTATCTTCATCTTTATACACCCCTCTCCCCTCACCTCTGAACACTAGATCCCCTGAGGCACGATAACCAGAAGCATCTGGAGATCGAGGTACAAGAATGGATCCAGCAAGTACCAAGTACGCAATTCAATTTACTTCATGTAGGTATAACTCATGTTAAAATAACTAAACTCAATTGGAACGCAGCGCAGTGGGTACGATGTCGCGTGCGTCAATTGAAGACAATTCGTTTGTTAGTGGCCGCTCATTATTTAGTTGGCGAAATTAAAACGTGGCTATAATAGGGTACTTGACTGTATTAAAAATATTATGCCAATTGACGCCATCCATAAACATGACATAATGAAAAAGCATATTTCATTGATTTTTTGATAAAAATATGCTTATTTTTTGTAAAAAACGCGAATAAAATAACTGTATTTTCGACATTTGATCACGTGATCGAAAACGGTCTGTAACTGGCTTCATCCCTAGTGACGTCACACAAATCTAAACAAACAGATTTTGTATTGATATTTGCGAATTTAATGTTGTAAAGCTATTTTGAGAGCGATTTATCCAGAAATGTTCACCAAAAACATTCCGGAGGTTAAATGTGAGAAGAATGGAGAAACATTTTGTGCAAGCAGACAGCAGTAACTTACCCAAAATTAATGTTTTTATGGTTGCATATTTCTTTAATAATAATCCACGTCATTGTTTCTACGCTGCAGAACTCAAAACGTAAAAACTACAATGTCAGTATTAATTTTTAATTGTTCTCCAAGCAAAACATTCAATCAAGTTGTACAAAAAGTATGTTGTAGTAAGTGGATATCACTATTTTGTTAGGTTATGTCGAGCTTTACAATGTTTAAAAAGAAAGTAACAGTACATAAAATAGTAATGCAATAAAAACACAAATTATAATAGAAATATATAGACTCAAATATGTACCTCAAAATGATCTTCGCACATAGAAACACTTGAATTAGCTCCAATACTTTTGGGTTCTCTACGAGCTACTTAGTTCCAACCACTTTTTTCGAGTTTTGGGGAGTTTTGGGTGCATTGGAACAGGAACAAATATTTTATCCGGTGTCTTTATGGAAGTATTTGTACATTTTGGCACTACACTATATTTATAAACCATTACTTCTATTAGAAATTAATTAATCATCAAACTTTTGCAGCCTGGCTGCAGTTGTTTTGTTTTGTGTGACGTCAATTAGTCATGTGATCGGAGCTATGACGCAGGTCTGCGTTTTGGCGCGATATTTTTTTATTCAAACTTTAACATCGATTTATATCGCAAATACGACTGATATCCAGAAAATATAAATGCAGTATACATTATTTTATATCAGACAATAATGTGCAATAGTTTCCCAAAAGTAGTCAAATACTCTATTGGAATTAAATTGGCAATGTACATTACGTAGTTGGTGTATCCCTTAGAATACTAATACTACTACACAAAGAAACCAAGTACATTCGCAAAATTTAAGCCATTCAAATGGTGTAATATATGGCCCCAAAAAAATATAAAATTTGTACTATGACAATTTGCGCGGTGAAATCGTACCACAACAAATCAGAAAAGCAGCATAAGAGTTATGGTGTGACATTCCACAGGTAATCCATTAATTTTTAAAATACCAATCGGAACGTAAGCTACAAAGCGAATTTGTAGCTTACGTTTTGAGAAGGCGTTGTTTGGAAACCTACCTTTTCTGAGTAGTTATTCTAGGGTGTATCCATTTTTTATGCTTTACTTAGGTGGCAAACAAGCTTTATAATAAGGTGTCACCGTCGCCTATGGACACCAGTAGGCCTAGCACGGGCCGTGGATAAATTGTCTATCCACTGTTTTTATCCCGCGAGAAAGAGACAAACGTATCTATATTCTAGCTTTGTTGCGTCTACGCGTGGATAAAAACGGTGGAAAGACAATTTGTCCACGGCCCGTGCTAGACCTGCAGGGGGGTTAGACAAGACCCACTTTCTGTGAGCGTTAACGCCTGCGGAAAAATGAAATTGTATGAAAATGGCCTTACGGCCAACTGCTTACGCGGTATCAAACTAACTTTAAAATAGCGCAGTTCGAAAAATCACGCGAACGTAAACCTTAACGCGCCCAGATACGGTTTGTGGTCGCGCAACATTTTATCGTCACTTAAACTGGATTGCATTAAACAGCTACCCGTAAGGCCCCTGTAACATAAGAGGCTTCACAAAATACGTTGCCGACCCTTAACAGTCTATTAACTCGCCTTCTGAAGAACTCCATGTTGTAGGTTCTCGGAAACACCACGAAAGGTACCTCATTCCACATTTTGCGGGTGTGAGGCAAGAAAGATCGTGTGAATCGCACAGTATGTGATTTCCACTGATGTATGATAATTATGGGGATGAGCTTGCAAGCGATGGCGGCTAGTGCGATAATAAAACTGCGACGTCGGCATCAGATCAGTCAGTTCTTCAGAACGCATCCATTGGATACAAAAGGCAGGCTGTCGTATAATGTGGAGGTTAAGGTGGGAGGCCTATGTTCAGCAGTGGACGTCTTCTGGCTGATGATGATGATAGGTGGAAAATTTTCTTTAAATTTAAATGGAACCACGCTCGACCCTCTGTGAGTCAGATCGTGTGCTCACCGCTCAGTTGGTTCAGTACCAATGAAAAAGTAATATTTTTTATTTTTTTATAATTAATATGCTTGCGTTTGACCACCATCACGCCTGATGTTAAGCGATGATGCGGTCTACGTTGGAGCACGCTTGCCTAGAAGGAACCGATATTTGGTCCTGTTCTTTCGAAGAAAATAATGTTAATCGATGACCTACTGGGACAAAGTGTGTACTGTCAGGACAGTGCACGTTTTGTTCACAATATTACCAAGAAGGTTATCAATTACATCTTCCAAACAGGCTACCTTTTTGTTCTGAGTAATCTTTTCACCAATGGCATGTTCTCGACCACACACTCGACTAAATATTATGTCGGCGCGTTGATGTTTCGGCACTCGGGCGCAACTACCGTCGGATAGCTTTAAAGGCTTAGATTATTTAGTTAGGCGTCACTTAGCTTAGTTTTGGTAGACTAGTGATGGAGGTGACACCATCACTGTCACAATCAGTGTCGGTGGTCACATTCGACACTGATTGTATCCTTTAGATATAAGTTTTTGTAAAGGTGTTTCTTTCTTTCACTGGTATGACGCTGCAGTAACTCTGCTCCTACTGCTAACTTATTCTGCTGAAGTTGTTTGTGGATGTGTCGTTGGTGACCAATCAGCGTTTAGCAAGTTCGGATACCGCCCAGCAGAGGCCCTAGCGAAGGCGTGCAGACATGTGAGGCTCGGTGGAGCTCAGTTTGACTATGGAGCTTGAATTTGGACTGTTGGTTAGAGGGTGGCAGCGTTCGTTACGAGGCGGAACACCTTGTCCCCAAGTAATTTAAAGTAATTTTCCATTGTAAGATTAATAATAGTGTAACGAAATAAAACCCGTGTAATTGTACGAGTGATGTCTCATTCTCCTCGGCCGCTATACTCACGCCATAGAACCACGATATCTGATGCAGATTACTTTAGTCGATTTTATTGAACATTGGCATCTCAATCACATTACGCGACAGAGTTCGAAATAGGGTTATCCAAAAAGGACCGAAGTAGATTATATTATAGGAACCCTTAAAAATAAGCTCAAGTGGTTTTGGGCAGGACACTTGGCCAGATACGGCGACGGCAGGTGGAGTCTCTGACGGAATGATGGCTATGCGAGGGTAAGCCCTAGAAGCCCAATCCAGAAATACATGGACCAGATTACCTTTAAACATGGAAAAATACTGCAGCGCAGTTAAGTTTGCCAGAAAAAAATCTCCAGAAAATTTTGCTGCGAAATATGAACTCGTGTGGCGTTATTTTTCATTTCGTTTCTAGAATTTAGAATTTCTACCGCATTCCGGACAAAAGTCTGAATTCCCAGACATGTCCAGTAAACTCCAGACGTATGGCAACCATACTTCTATGGGCTGAATGCCAACGATGATGACAACGCTTTTTCTCAATGCAAAAAGCCCAAATAGAAAAAAAAGCGAGTGTCGTGCGTGATCAATGCATTACAGGTACCCGTAGAGCTTTTCATGCCTGTGACCATTTCAACACATTTGGTGTTGAGATTCTGTATTGTCAAGCATTACAATAGGTAGTCATTGCAATAGCTTGCTTGGTACACTGCCAATTGGCGGTGAAATGAAGCATTTGATAAATCTCTAAAGACCTCTCTAAGCCAATTTGTAATCTAATACATATATACGAGGATGCTAGCCTTATAACCATTGAAATTGGGCTCTAGAAAAAGGAGCTATAATAAGAAACTTATTGGTCCCGCGTGGAAAAGAAACTCGAACAACCACCTATCTAATGTTAGTATTGCAGAATCTTACATAACTATGGTGATGATGTTAAAGTAATATAATAATATTTGAATATATTTTTTTTCATGATAGGCTTGAAGTAAAGTAAAGTAAAGTAAAGTTGAGTTGAGTTTTTTTTGTCTACATCTACATACCTGACAAGCAAGTGACCTGTGGCAGTGGGCAGGGCACATAGCACGTAGAATAGATGGCCGATGGGGTCGAATGGTTCTCTAATGGAGACCACGGACTGGTAAGCGCAGCGTAGGACATCCACCCACAAGATGGACAGACGACCCAAAAGAGACCACAGGGAAACGCTGTGCAGGCCGCTTCCAACCGGCCTTTTTGGAGATCGATGCAGGCCTATGTCCAGCAGTGGACATCCTGAACATGGGCAGGCCACATCGCTCGGAGAACCGATAACCGATGGGGAAGAAAGGTTCTTGAGTGGAGACCACGAACCGGAAGACGCAGCGTAGGTAGGCCTCCCACTAGATGGACCGACGACATAGCAAGAGTCGCTGGCATCCAGTGGATGCAAAAGGCAGGCTGTCGTTCAGTGTGGAGGTTAAAGGGGGAGGCCTATGTTCAGCAGTGGACGTCTTCTGGCTGATGATGATGATGATGATGGACTTCCTGAAATAATGCGCGTATCTATGTTTATCTAAGTTTGCTAGCCTATCTAATTTTGCTGTATACGCGTACGAAGTAGCGGGTATCAACTATTAATGTATAACTGTTGTAAAATTTCTAAATTGTCCCTGTATATTTTGTGTATTTCCTAATATAAGTATACATAATACCTACACAATTATCATATTATATATTGCGAAACAGCTTTTTTTATATCGTACCATTTGATATTTTAGAAAATTCTTCTATCTGCCTATCTAATTTTGCTGTAACTAAAGCTAGCGTAGGTATACGTTCCATGCAACCATAAAGCATATTACAAATCTGATTACGAAGGCCGGCAGCGGAAAATGAGCTGTTACTCACAGTTTACAGTAAACTACGGTCGTTGCACTAAACCTCCACTGAAACAAAAGGTTTACGGTTTACGACACGATGCAGATGAAATAACTCTTACTGGACTGAAATAACTGGACTTGTGTATTCGTTTTTTGCTCCTTATATAACCTTTTATAAACCAACACTCTAATAAATCTAAATCTAAAGACTCAGCCGCTCAGTCTCATTATCATTATTTCAGCCATAGGACGTCCACTGCTGGACATAGGCCTCCCCCATCGATCTCCAAAAGGGCCGATTGGAAGCGGCCTGCATCCAGCGTTTCCCTGCGGTCTCTTTCAGGTCGTCTGTCAATCTTGTGGGTAGTGAGTCGACAAACAAGTCGTGCGATTGATGGAAATCATAAACAAGCATGTCTCTAATTCAATGATGATATACTTTGTTTCTGTACCGGATTTACTTCACAGAAAACCTAGGTCAAAATCTGAGCCCTATGGTATCGTTATATGGCGTGAAGCTGATCAGCTGAAGTAAAATAGATGGGCGCCAAAAATTGAGACCACACACGGTGTCGGTAATAGATGAGGTCGTACATGGGTTGCGCAGCGTGAAGTCATGGATTTTGGTGGGCATGGAAATCTGTGGGTTGTCATCTCTGTTTTGTCATAAAGCCAAGATTTCACGTTGATTAAATGTTGGTTGTATATAACGCCATTCGGGTAGATGGTATCACCATAGTCTACTATGGTATCACTGTATGTGGCCAGATTTAGGGGTGGCAGGCCGTCTACTTTTGGAAGCAAAAATCTTGAGCCGATCGATAGTAGGCGCGTTACTATTTTGTACTATTAACTCTTAGAATAACTACACAAAGAAACCAAGTACATTTGCAAAATGTAAGCCGTTCAAATGGTGTCATATATGACACCAAAAAATAAAATAAAAATTTACTATGACAATTTGCGCGGTGAAATCGTACCACAACAAATCCGAAAAGCAGCATAAGAGTTATGGTGTGACATTCCACAGGTAATCCAAATTTTCGTGCTTAAATCGTTTAAAATACCAATCATCGAAACGTAAGCTACAAAGCGAATTTGTAGCTTACGTTTTGAGAAGGCGTTGTTTGGAAACTTACTGAGTAGTTATTCTAAGTATTGACTATTCTATAGTGATTATATTAAAATAAAATAAAACTCAATTTTGAGGCAATTATTAAAAATTCAAATCGCAAAATTATCGGGGGGGGGGGGGGGGGGGGCAGAATATAATCACTATAGATATTTGTGTAGTTATTATAAGGTCTACAGACTTGATTAATCTCAGTGCCCATATTATTTCTTATTGATCAAATTCTCTGCATAAAATACATCCTGAGTGATTCACTCTTTGTATCATACATTAACACACATTTTAACGTGAACTCATCTTGTTTACCAAACTTTTTATGCTTGGCTTTTCCTCAAAAATATTTACATAGCTAGTAATGGCTTTAACTACATTTGTAATATTATTTTTGTCTGCGGGACAAAACAAGTTTTAGGTATTAGATGCTAACTGGGTTTCTAAAGTAATTGTAGCAATGTTTGGTTTCAATTGTTTTTTACTACCATAAAGAAATTAGCTGCAGGACCTTGTCCTAAAAAAACTGCTCTGTTTTTATGGGCTTTGGGTAAGCCGTCAATTCTGGGATTTTCTGTTTTCACCATCTTGATTGATATCGTCACTATTATTATAAAGAGGTACAGGTTGTAACTTTGTATGTTTTTAGAAGGTAATTTCTGGAACTACAGAACCGACACTGAAAATTATTTCACTGATATAACATTTTACGCTATACTTTCACTAGTGTTATAGGCAATGTTTTATTTACAAAGTGGGCAAAGCCGTGGGCAAAAGCTTAAACAGTAGTGCTTTGTAAGTAGGTATATGTTATTTATCGATAATAATCGATCAACCTTCTCAATTAACATAATTATATTGACGACAAAATAGTTTCTTTGTAAATCGATAGGTACTTGCGGCACAGATTTTGTGTCATATACAAGTATAAAATATAATATTGCGTATTTGTGTTTTTTCTTCAAAAATATTGATATTTATAGACTTACATAGATAAGAGTATATATAAATATTTGTATTTAATATTTACATCGTGCAATGTAAATGATGTTGACCGAGTGAGTTTCAGGTTAACCTAAACACGATATGAAGTTCGTTGAGGTTTCAAAGATTCTTGAACCAATGGGTTGGTTCTACTAGTTTTACAAAACTTAGAACTAAAATGTAGGACACCTAAACTGCGGCCTTATTATAGAAGTTTGATTGTGATCGAGATTGCATGCCGTCCCGTTCGCATCTACTTACTCGCAACACGTGCGTGAGTGAGATGGCACGCGATTGCGATCACAATCCGAATCATGATAAGACATCTATAATAAGGCATCTGCTTAGTCTTAATAACTATCAGCTCAAGCTTACATGGGCATAATACTTTACTAGACAGAACTAAAGCGGTCAAGCATAATGCCCAAGAATTGTTAAAAAATTAATAACTAAATATAAATAGGGTTCAGGGAAAGACGTGGATGCCTTATAGGTAAACCCCAACTTTGCTCGTAGAATCTAACTACTAATCTATAACTCTGTTCTACAAGATTCCACTATTCATTTCTAAAGTAATGTCCATCACTATGTCACAATAACATAGTTAAGATGCCAAAGCATTTAATCGTTAAAAATTTGAAACATTTCTCATTGCAACACAGTTCTGAGTTCAGATATTTACGACTGCCAAGATTCCTCTTGACGAGCTCGTGCCAGTTTAAGCCAGTTTAATTACATATTTCGCAAATACCATCGCTGTGGGAAATAATGATATGTTTAAAATTTTAAGTTTTCAGCCCTTTTTTAAAATAAATAATAGACTTGCGTTTGCACTCCATCTTGCCTGATGTTAAGCGATGATGCGGTCTACGTTGGAGCACGCTTACCTAGAAGAAACCGATTCACTCGTGATTTGAAGACACCCAGATTGTAACCATCGGGGAACACCCGTTCAGGCAGCGCATTCCACAGACTAGCAGTTCGCACAATAAATGTGGAATCAAAGCGCTTTTTTTCATAATCATAATCATAAATCATATATTTCCGAAGGAACAGCACATAAAATTCCTAAAAGACATACAATGTAGAAAAACACAAAAAAAGAAGTCTGCAGTGGGCCCCAAACTAGGCTAGGCCTGTATCTTGGGTACCCGGAAAGATCAGAGCATAGGTAATTCCAGATTAGCGCTGACGGTATTTAACAGATTCCAAATATTAGTGATTAGTGATTATAAATTATTAAATAGGATCAATAATTGTTACGGGTTTTCTATATGAATATGAACATTTTTCGTGCCCGCTCTGGCATTTGGATAGAAAAATGGGCAGGAGCATTAGATCGTGCAGATCCGATGCACACTCTCCGACTTCCTCTTATAATACATCCATAATGGTAATTTTGCTTACCATGTTATACTTATTTATAATTATGCAGGCCGCTCTCTTGTTTGCCACCTATGGCATAGCCTTTGATCCTTATATAGTTTGTAGTACCGAAAAAAGTCTACCAAAACTGAAGAGGGCGAGGTAAACACGTATTGCATACACTGACATAATTACTAGCTCTACAAACGCACACTTCAATATTGAGCGGCACACAACTGCAAACGAGGTGATCAAACGGACCACCCTATGAGCTAAAGAGGAAACTGTAGGTACCTATAACACTTTTTTTTCTGACATAACTGGCATATCATTTATTATTTTAAATTGATTAAAAAACTTTAAACTAAATAGGTATGTCGTCTTCATTTTCGTAGTACTTAATCATTGACCTAATTGTTGTGTTGGTGATGACAACATCTCGACATTTTGATTTATTATTATGTTCTATGGGAAAACTTGGGGCATTTGAATAATCGAGTATCTTAAGAGCTGGTTTTATTGAGGTTAAGGCTTTGAAAACAGACCTTTAGGTTAAAATATGTACCCATAAAAATAGTAACTCTAATTTTGTATTAGCCTTTTTATTCCTGTTCTTTAGATTATGATTGCAAACTGTTAAAACTGTAAAAAAAAATGTATTATTTAAAATTTTGATATTTAGCTCGGGCTTTAAAAGATGTCTGTTGAAGATGAAGCTCCTCTAAATTTAACCAGATAATTAGATCTGATAGTCAGATTCATGCGTGAATTCGCAACTCTCTAAAATGGCTATGGTCCCTGATAGAGATTGTTCTTCAAATAAATAAGTTACCATACCACAGATCCTGTTATGCTTTTGAAGGATTTTCAAAGAGTGGTGATTAAGGTTTGGCATTTAAAACAAGGTCTCACTAACTTTTTTTACGCCCACGAAGTCAAAACTAAATTTCACATGTTTTCAACATTTTTGGGCATTATCTTTAAAATAACATTGTTACTTGTTTATAAAAGGTGTTTTTTTTATCATGTGTAACACATGATAAAAAAATTGCAAGTTGAAGTGGCAATGGGCAGGCCACATCGCTCGAAGAACCGATAACCGATAGGGAAGAAAGGTTCTGAAGTGGAGACCACGAACCGGAAGACGCAGCGTAGGAAGGCCTCCCACTAGATCGACCGACGACATTGTGAGAGTCGCTGGCATCCAGTGGATGCAAAAGGCAGGCTGTCGTTCAGTGTGGAGGTTAAAGGGGGAGGCCTATGTTCAGCAGTGGACGTCTTCCGGATGATGATGACTGTGTAGGTATGTAATTTGTGCCGTGAACTCTTATGAGGCTATCTAAAATTGTAGAGTCTCGGCAAGGATACCTTCCTTGGTATCGATAACTGCTCATATTATGATTACCAACATCCAAAACTGCACTTACCTTTCTTATCTTTATTTCAAGTAAGTAGCTTATCTATAAATCTGTTATTTGTCGAGTATCCGAGATAGTCTATATCATCTATTGACTGTCGGTTATCGTTCGTGTTAACTACATTGTAAAGCGATAAGCTGATGACAATGATGACTGTCCTTTTAAATTAGTCTCTTTCTGCACATATCTACTAACTAGCTGACCTGACAGACGTTGTCCTGTCTTAGAACTGTCAAACACGCAAAGTCAAAATTACAAATCTTATTTTTTACACCTTGGGTTACATTACTGGAGTTTTAGTAAGGATCCCTATTTTTTTTGAAAATATAATATAGCCTATGTTAACCGGGGATAGTGTAGCTTTCCAACAGTGAAAGAAATTTTCAAATCGGTTCAGTAGTTTCGGAGCCTATTCAATGCAAACAAACAAACAAACAAACATTCAAATCTTTCCTCTTTATAATATTAGTATAGATAAAATACATTATCTGTCAGATCAAAGTCAGGTTTTTTTGTATGTACACCAAACCAATTACTCTGACATTTTGGGAACCAATTTAAGTGTTTTTTTCTATAATGTAGTTCTCGTGGGGGTCCAATGATTTCAATGTACCTAGTATACAGGATGTAAGGGGAACACTCTCGAAGCCAAAAGAAGGTAATTGTACTCATCATTATGAATAACTTTTACTATGGGACCAACCCTGAAATCGCAAAAAAAATCAACTGTTCCATACATTTTGTCGAGTGTCAATGACCGTTTTCTATAGAACACCTGATTATTTTTTTCGCGATTTCAGGGTTGGTCCCATAGTAAAATTTGTTCATAATGATGAGTACAATTACCTTCTTTTGGCTTCGAGAGTGTTCCCCTTACACCTTGTATATACATTAAGATCGTTGTGGTGGTCACACAAAAAATTCATTAATTTTGACTCAGTAGTTTTTGATCAGCATTAATAATACGAATAATATTGTTCGGCTGGCTGTTGATTTGACAAGAGCATTTTTTAGAACGCTTACTTATTTAGAAGTCGGTTTTTGTATTGAGAATTATAAAGTAAATAATAATATAATAAGTAGGTACAGTATTATTACTCAGTTAATAATAAGTAACTTCTGTGGTATTATTAAAGTAAATATTAAAACAATAAGTAGGTACAGTATTATTACTCAGTTAATAATAAGTAACTTCTGTGGTATTATTAAAGTAAATATTAAAACAATAAGTAGGTACAGTATTATTACTCAGTTAATAATAAGTAACTTCTGTGGTATTATTAAAGTAAATATTAAAACAATAAGTAGGTACAGTATTATTACTCAGTTAATAATAAGTAACTTCTGTGGTATCAAATCATATATCGATGGTAGCCTGTGGGATGCGCTGCCTAAATGGGTATTCCCCTGATAGTTACAATCTGGGTGTTTCAAATCAAGAGTGAATCGGTTTCTTCTAGTCAAGCGTGCTCCATCTTAGACCGCATGGCGAGTTGGCGGCCAAACGAAAGCCTCTTATTAAATTTAAAAACATTATGGATTCTGTTTTTATGGTTAAGATTTATTACTATTCAGAATAGGTATATGAGTATGATATGAACCAATGAGCGTTTAATAATCAAAAGAATGAACATTAAGTATTATTAGAGAGTACATTATTTTGAAAAGTCGAATAACCCTTCTGAATAAAGGTTTCAGAAATGCCTTTTCGTATGCTTTTGGTACTTACTGACTTGTTTTGCCTTATACTTAGGTTAGAACATATAAAAACCTTACCATAAAACCGAAAAAAAATAAACATCAACTGAATATTAAATTAAGTCTGACTCAACCGTGCGGACGCATATGTACAATTAATCGATCTTCACCTCAATGGCTGACCATTTAAGCATCGCGTAGGTGCTGCCATTCAGAACCGTCTAAATAATTTACTTGAAGAATATTTTTAGTTTAGAAATATTGCAGATGCAACTTCAGTCTTATCCCGAAATAGGACAGCTATTTCCCACATCCGCAGTGCCAAGCTAGAGCGAGATGACATAGCGCCAGACAAGGACGGGTACAATGACCAAAATCGATGTTAGAAGAGTACAAATATATATAGTTGTTTCGGTCGCCGCCGGTACGTTCGCACCGAAAACGCACCGAAGTTCCCCCTACTTCGTACGCGGTGAACTGAAATCGCACCCGCCCTGTATCTGCTACGTAATCTGTTGAACTGATGTAACATAAATTGTTTTCGATAAAAATAACGTTTTCACGGCCAACTCTTTATTCCAAACATTCAGAATTAATAAATACCTTGTTTATGAAAATATATTTAAACAAGATTAGATTACTTTCGATTTATATACAAAATTTTCAAAGAAAGTGCTCCCTATTATATGTAAACGTTCGATGTTATTAATTAATACTCTTGAACTTAATGGTGGATGGTTGTTATCATGTCATGTCACAGTAATCGATACTAAGGTGTCGACTTCACAAACATTAAACAGCTGTGGAGAGACCCGAGGCATAGATTAGATGACAGTCACCATCTCAGTTGCAGATTAAGTGGTAGTTTGTACGCCCGGTGGTGCCTTTGTTAGCACACAGGTAGGTACAGAGAATACTACGTAGGAATATTCGAGTTTGCTCAACAGCAGGCCGAGTTCGTTTCGTTGTGATGATTCAAAGAGGCCATTGATTGAGTTCATCTGCTTGCTTTTGTTTGAGATCTGAACGCGACTGGAGTCTGGATAGGTATATTATATTATTTAGAAAGAGAATAGAATCTAAAATTATCCGCACGGGATGTCAGTTTACAAATTCGAATCTAGTATTTAATTGGGATCAATTTAGAAGGTTTAGTTGACAGACCTAATTAAATAAAAGTGTCGCTGTCTTTATTTTGTAGCCTGACCTACCTATTAGGTATAAAAGATAGCAATATTTATAGTAAATTTAAAACTGTCAACTAAACTTTTACAATCAACAATCAACCCCATGTCTAGATCCACTCAATTTTCAAATTCCATTTGATCTGAAATTATTAATTTTATTAATAGGGCTTATAATAATAAAACTTTAGTCAGAGTAGAGTAGATTTTCATTATTGCTTTACCCTTTGAAAATTGAATAACTAATACTAACAACAAAATTAAAATTGACAAGGAAATAAATTTCAACGTCTAACCAAACCCAATAGATGAAGTTAATCGATTGATATCATTTATAGTCTGTAAACCATGTACTGGCACAACACAAGTTAACACAACTGACTGGCCTGGCACAAATAATGACAGACACCCAGTCAGTAGCGAACAACCTACAGAGGTGGCACGACGTAGCGCGAGCCAGCACACGATATTATACAAATTAAACCAAATATTAAACAAGAACCTTTGTGAGTACGTGTTGTTGATAATTCAGTGTGTGAGGCGTGCTAGTGCAACTGTGGATAGTTGAGCCTGGATTTGCAGTACAAAGAAAACCAGGTTAGTTTTACAGTTTAAGATTTTTTTTATTGCGAATAACTGCATTACTCTGAATGCACAATCAATTCGAAGATGTTTGGTGGACATGAATGTATATCACATTGATGTTATGACATATTTCATTCATGATCGATATGATTAATTTTTCATTCATTCAGTTTTTAATCGAAATCAAGAATGAATACGTCACACCTCTTAAAGACCCGATTGCACATTGATTAGGGATTAGTGCGAGTGATTAACACAGGTGCGTAGTGATTAGTACTATACACATTTGGACCATAACTGATTAGTGCGAGAGTTTTCATAATCACTCGCAAAATTACTAATCAATAATCACTCGCACTAATCAAAGTGCAATCAGGCCTTTACTCTCCTTAGTGTATTTTTTTCATATTCACGAAACTGTTTAATATTGATAAGTACCTATAAAATATTTGCCAAAGTCTCAACTCTCAACTGACTCTACATATTGGGAGAGTATAGCTAAAAACTGATTAGTAATGGAATTACTAAATTGTTTCATAGATTGGACGTATTATCAAACACAGAGAATGGAAGAGACCGCTTTTAGCGATAAGGCCGCCAGTTGTTACACTAGTTTTTAAGAGTTTTTTGTCCTCTCAAGAGAGTAAGAGTTTTTTTTTTTTTTTTTTCGTCCTCTGTATCAAATTGTATGGTGTGAACAAAAAAGAGTTAATCAATCAATCACAGTTGATGCTAGCGCATAAATAAGTGCATTATTAATAAAACAATGGATTTTTGAGACCTTACTGATATAGATTTTACATGAATTAATGTGGTAGAGTGAACATATGACAGATTAATTGATGATAATTAAGATTAAATAGGTACCTACGTATATACCTACTAGTTAGATTGGATTGCCCATGTATCAAATTGTATGGTGTGAACAAAAAAGAGTTAATCAATCAATCACAGTTGATGCTAGCGCATAAATAAGTGCATTATTAATAAAACAATGGATTTTTGAGACCTTACTGATATAGATTTTACATGAATTAATGTGGTAGAGTGAACATATGACAGATTAATTGATGATAATTAAGATTAAATAGGTACCTACGTATATACCTACTAGTTAGATTGGATTGCCCATCTAGTGTTGAAGGTCTAGAAACGATCCAAAAATGCAATATAGGTACCCAACATGTTGGCAATGATGATTAAATGATTTTGAAAAAATCGTACGAAAGCATTTAATCAAATGTTTACAATAAATGTATACTTTTCTACACTGTGATAGAGTAGAAAACATAACAAATTTTTAGTAGGCGACCGAAGGGATAAATGTTATCTCTCTTGCTCTAGATTGTAGCCATGCCATTTCGGTCATTCTGTATAAAAACAACAGATTTTTGTGTGAAACCTTTTCTTTTCGTGAATAGCGTGACACGACCTCGTAAAGCTAAATGAAATTGGAATTAAAGCTATAAATAATTTCTTTCGCATTTATAAAAGAAAACGTTATGATAATTTCGATTAAGTACACAGTTTTTTTTGCTAATTATGCTAATAATTCAGGTGTTTAAATACGTAGGTAGGTCCTCGTACCAACTTGTACTACTTAATAGAATTAAGCACCTAAGTAGCTACTTCAAATCTAAGCTATTGAAAAATACAAACATGTCATTATGTTCTGTTTAATTATGACAGTGAAGTTATGAAACATTGTATAAAATTACATATTCATTAAATAAATATTTAACTCTTACTCGGACAATTAAATCATAATAAAATATAACCTCTTTGTTAAGTACCTTCCTATAGTTAACAAAATAAGACAAAAAATAACCAATACAAAAATCATATAAATAAAAGGAATTCAGTAATATATTTAAATTATAATTTAATTTGTCAATACATATTATTAATATTAAACAATTAATACATGTCACAAACTACTTAATTCTAATTACGAAAAATCTAGACTAATCAAAAAGCCCGCCCCGGACTGTTGCTGGTGCAAAAGTGCCCATAGCACTTGCACTAGCATTCCCACGCTGGATGGCAATCGCCAATCTTTGCACCAGGAACGAGCCAGAGCGGGAGTCGCCACCGTTATCTCGTATTCTGCGGCTAACTTCTGAGATCAAGCTCTTGGCCTCAGTGTCCCAACTGCCCATAGTTTCGACGGCAATGGGTACAAAATAATACTGTGGCTCCATTGCCGAGTAATTCTGCCGCTTTCTACAGGCGGCATCTTCCACTGCTCCTGCCAGTGTATGGACGGTTCGACTCAGGTGGGTGGCTGTGCCAGTGCTGACGCAAGTAGCGTCCCACACTAAGCACTACACTAGCAATAAAGATGAAATAAAAAAAATTGTTCGCATTTCGCACACGCAAAAATTTTAATTATGCGTACCTACCTAAAGAACCTACCCACGAAAATATACATTGACATATGGTAAATAATGACCTCTCAACATTCTATTCCAGTAAGTTAAGATCATGGATAAAGAGTTTCCTGACTAGGCACATCAGGTATTGCAAATATCACGCAAGCTGCGGTAGATGTGAAACCAGAAAATCATGTACAGTACAGGGTTTGAAGATACAAGGCAAGGCCGACGTCAATCACTACTGAATTATCATACCACGAAACAGCAAAACGAGAAACGAAAAAAAAAAAACAATAGGTTATTGGTAGAAGCATAGGAAAAAGAAAGATTTGAACATAAACAACTCGAATAAGAAGAAAAAAGATTACACATATTTTCATTCTAGCATCCTCGGGTTGAAAATCTGTCACCATCGACTGGCATCTTCCCACTACCAACGGATAATGACGTTGTCGATTCTTTTGCAGGTAGGTACGATTTTCTAAAGTAAATAAAATTTGGCAGCTCTAAAGAAAGAGCCATCTTTTACTAACATCATAATTATCAAAATTAATAGAGATGAAGATAATTTTAGTTAGTTAAGTTTAGTAGGTACCTTTAGTAGGTTAGTACCCACCTTAATTATCGATACCTACAGCACGTTTTAATAACCAGTTGGTATTTTCTAATTCCGGATTCAATAGTAGACATGAAAAATTATAACCCTAATAAAACTTAAAAAAAAAACGAAGTAAGAGATAAACACAAATACAAATAAACCGAACAATAGAAGTCAAAAGGACAAAGTAATTAGACGTCATAATGTAGCGTATATATGATGACGGCTGATTGGTCAAAGTCCACTTTGAGGTTGTACTTGTGTTGTGACTATGTATTTGAAACCATCCTGAATTATTTCTATATAATGATGTTTAGTTATCATCATAAGGCACTGTTGATGATGATGTCTCATCAAGTCATCACCATCAACAGCACCATCTTCATAATAATATATTGTAGTTTGGAGGTCAGTGCTTAGGCAAAACAGATGATACACACAATATGAACAGGGCCCAGATTCTACTAAACCAATTGTGTTTAAATAGATAATGAATTGCCTCAAAATTGACACTTTTGACACTTAAAATACCTTAAGTGTCAAAAATGACAGTTTTGAGGCAATTCATAGACAGTATAAAAACAATTGGTTTAGTAGAATCGGGGCCCAGGTATGATGAGTTATGCAGCTGTTCAAACAACATATACTTATTTATAGGAAAACCTAAAACTTTTCACACTAAAATATACAATAGTTTAGAAAAACTAAAGAACAGATACGAAGTTATTAAATTAAAAAATATATAATTTTATCTTAAGCAACTCATATAATATGGTATACAGCTAAAATATATTAAAATAAACCATTTACATAATGATAAAAAAAACAGATATTCATTACTTAGTGTTTAGTGAGTAACGTGACACTTACTGGCAGAATAATTATGAGGATAATAAGAAAGGATACCCAAGTAGCTTGTAACTCATCTTGAGAGCCAGTTTCCTGAGAATCATTTACTTTATTTCTTGTCTACCTGACCTTGTTGCATTACGTTTATACTAGTACAATATTTTATTGATTTTGCTTCCATATTAAGTTAGCTAGTTCCTTTTTCTGCCATCATATTAAATTCAAATTTAAAAAATATTTCACATATACATGTTAGACCTTGACCATTATATAACGTGCTATAATAATGTACCTAATATATTAATTACTACGAGGCCCAACGACAAAAAGGTTTTCGTCGAAGACAAAGAGAAATTGTTCTTTGAGGTTTTAGTCTTCAATAATAACATGCAAATATCCTATTGGACCACGAACCGGAAGACGCAGCGTAGGTAGGCCTCCCACTAGATGGACCGACGACATAGTGAGAGTCGCTGGCATCCAGTGGATGCCCGCAGGCATGCAAAAAGCAGGCTGTCGTTTAGTGTGGAGGTTAAAGGGGGAGGCCTATGTTCAGCAGTGGACGTCTTCTGGCTGATGATGATGATGATGATCCTATTGGAATATTTATATAACTAATCATAAAAAATGGCTTAATTCAACGCAATTTCTAAGGTAATAATTGTTTTTTTTTATGCGGCGATATTATTAACTGAATAAACATTTAGATCCACTCGCACGAAATTTAATGTCAAATCGTAAGGAAAGTTTAGTGAAATCTAGATTTAAACCAGATTTAATTTGTTGTGCAGATTAATTTTAAAACATAAACTCTATTAATTAGGAGAATACACAAAAATACTTACACTACGACGACGTATGATGACGTATTTTTGTTCTTTTGACTCATGCTACTGATATGTGAAAATAAATTCTAACATCATTAAAAACCTTCGCAAAGTCCATTGTGAAAAAAGTTCCAGTAAATATGGCCTGCTTTCTTTAAAAAATCTAGTTTATAGCGTATTTATAGAGTATGCTTTTGGCATCGTATTATGCTCATTCTATACAATCTACTTACCAGCGCTAACTGGTTAAAATAGTTTTCCAGTATTTTCTTATTAGCACTAGCATTTAGAAGTTAACAGCAAACGCGTAGATGCTAATTAACAATTAGCTATTCGCGTGACTTCATAATCATTAATAACACCTCGAAGAAAGTGGAACAATCTAATCTAACGTTGAGTACTTTTCATACAGATTATTTTTTAAATTATATTTTCAAAATGCAATCTTGCTTTGAATCCATAGCAAATTCGTTTCTTTTAAATAATCGATGGTCTAATGATATGGTGACCACAAAAACATGGTGTACAAGGATGACTTCGCAAAGTCTTTGTAAGTATTGATATGGAACGACGAACAGTAACCTAGATTACAAAATCCCTGATTATAATAAAACTTTTGTCAATAGATACTTAACTTCATTTTGAATGCATATTACAATAAGTAACCCCACCATCCTGACTGACCCCACGAATCAAAACTAGGTACTATCGATCCACAGTGCGTGTTGGCTCCTACAGAGTTACGTCAGCTACTATTTCGTAACTTGCAAACTATAAGCTTTACAACTTTAGTATTAATTTTCTATGTTTGTCGACTAACTATACTTAATTATGCTTATTTCATTTTGTTTCTATTATATCAAAAAGTGTAGGTTTACTAAACCAAACCCAAACTGAATAACAAAACACTTATCTGTAAACTGGAACCGAATGAAAAAACCGAAGTAAGAAAATTGAATCCAGTGCAATTTTAGTCACTAATTAAATTATGAATTTAATTACGATACTTTTACTTGGAAAATAATACTGTATTTAGGTAATTCCATAAGGCATTCAGCAATTGTTGTTTGCTTTTATAATACTAAACTTTGCAATAAAACCTCTTTCAGTTTTCACGACGTGACCTCAACCTTCCTGTCATAAACATTGTTAATCTAGGTTTTCAATTCACCGTTTTCAGTGCCGTTACCTTGAGCATTCTAAGCAGTACAAACTGCCATCCTACTGCCATGTATTTTGGTTCCCAGCCATAACCGTACAATTTACAAACGGCCGGTGTACACGCGTACCTACTTAGGTTACATCACATTGTGTACCCACCACGTTATGAATAAAGGTAAAGTTGACAGTTCGTTTCCAATTATTCGAATGAATCAGTGAGTCAGTATTATTCAATTCGCATTTCGAATGATGAATAAATTTGCAGATAAATTATTCTTCATGTAAAATACATAATTTGTTTGTGGGCAAATTAGTGATGAAAAAAGGTTTTGTTACGCGTAAACATTAGCTTTATTATTTTGTTCATTCAGTAAGTAAAATATTTTTTTTGTGGACCGTATCAGTGGTTAAATTAAGTTTTGTTTCTCATTTCAAAACTGTTTAAAAATTACATCATTATTTTGTTTATTTAGTATGCAATGTATTTGTTCGTGATCAAAAATATTTATGAAATGGCACAAATATCGTGTCGAGACGCATATGATAGCGAAAGCCCTATTATTTAATTGTGGCCACCATCACAATTCAAAAATGGATTGTTGCGAAACTCTATGGTTTTAGCCAATTTCAGAGATGTATCATCCAGATATAGCATAAAATTATTAACTTTTTATTATTTAGCCTTAATTTTCTGAATAAAAAAATCCTTGTACAAAATGGATCGTTGTGCTCGATAATTTTGTATAAGAACACAATTTTTTCCCTTGAATTTATTAAGCTTTTGTTCTAAAGTTGTTCTCTTTGATGGTTAAATCAAGCCAAACCTTTCTGTTAAACGTTGTAGACGTCATTTTTAACCGACTTCAGGTGGAGGTTATCAATTCGCCCATTTTTTTTTTTTTTTTTTTTAAATATAAATAGTTAGTATATGAGTATTTATTTATATATTTTTACTTAGTATAAGAATGGGCCAAAATGGTCTAATGGGCCGACCAGTATCTTCATTTTTATCATTCGAATAATTATGATTCGAATCTCATCATAATTTTGAATCGAACTAAATTCGAATGAGTTACTCGAATAACTTAGGAATGGAACGAATCAATATAGGTATCTCTAGCTACCTATTATGTAAGGTAACGATAGCAAAAGCCTCATTGAGGAAGTAAAAGGTAGACAATGCGATCGTTGAGATTCGCTTCGGTTGCCAATTTGCGAACTGTGGTCGACGCGGCCTGATTTATTTCGCTTCAGTTGCTGGCAAGTACCTACTATTATATTTCCTGTGGTAATAAGTAAAGGAGATGTCAAGTAAGTTAATTATGTCTATTTTGCTACTTCAGCAGGCATCTTAATCCAATTTACTGTTCAAAATTATTGTACTCCACTTTATATTCAATTCGGGAAAGTCTAGACTAGGGAGAATTTCCTCCCTTGAACACAAAATAAATTAAATACTAGCACACATGTGGTGTGTTGCTACTGTTGCTAGTGATGACTTATTATGGTACTGAGACGTGGTCCTTAACTGTTGGCTTTTTGGAAAAAACTCAGTCACACAGTGGGCAATAGAGATATGCTTGGAGTGTCTTTGCGCGATAGAATCCGTAATGTAGATATTCGCCAAAGAACCAGAGTCACCGACATAGATATTAAAATTTGCAAGTTGAAGTGGCAATGGGCAGGCCCCATCGTTCGAAGACCCGATAACCGATGTAGAAGAAAGGTTCTTGAGTGGAGACCATGAACCGGAAGACGCAGCGTAGGTAGACCTCCCACTACATGGACTGACGACATCGTCAGAGTTGCGGGCATTCAGTGGATGCAGATGGCAGGCTGTCGTTCATCGTGGAGATTAAAGAGGGAGGCCTATGTTCAGCACTGGACGTCTTCTGGCTGATGATGACGATGATAAAGCTTGGTGCGGACTTCACCGAGCCTGTCCCGTTGTGGGTAAAGCCATTAATTATGGGGACACTGACCGAAGAAGGCTTAGATACGTGAGTCGCATTTTACAATCAGGATTATTTTTCTCCTCTAACCGTCTGGAAATTTAAATTGAATTTTGGATAGTAATGTATTTAGAATAATAGTATTTTGTTTCTTAAACTCTATGGTTGTAATGCCGATTCATCAATAATAGATATTTTTCCAAAAAAATTTCTTAACACAGCAGGGCTAGCACGGACTGTGGACAAATAGTCTTTCAATAGTTTTTATCCTGCGAGAAAAAGATAATCGTATCAATATTCTAGCCTTTTCGCGTCTACGAGCTGGTAAAAAAAAAAAAAATGTGGAACAAATAGAAAGTAAAAATGCTGGTAAAAATAGTGGAAAAACAGTTTGTCCTCGGCCCGTGCTTAGCCTGCAGCTGGCCTAGCACGGCACGGGCCAGAAAGTAAGATTATGGATGCGTTTGTCTTTTTCTTGCATTTTGGTTCCTATTAAAACGTAAAGTACTTAGTATTGTCAATAATGAGATTAATTCCATATTATCATTACAGTAAAAAAGTGTGTCATGATTATGTAGACGGAGATGAAGATGTAGAAAAGAAAGAGTCAAAACAGACTTTAATTCCACAGCAGTAAAGCATAATTATGAATTAATCACATCGCAACAGGTCAAGATCCAATCACCTTTGCAGATAGTACATTGACCGATTTATTTATACCTAACTACGTACACTGATTGCAAGATATTCAGGTAGGTATATATTTTGTATTTTCATTACGAGAAATTACACTTCATATAACATTGAACTGAAAGTCTATATGTGCGACAAAGAGACAGACTGATCTAAACTGAGCTTGATGAAAGAAATAAAAGCAAGTAGGGTGCGTCATGAGCAAGAACAAAAGATACTTCTGGTTTTTAAAACAAATAGAAAATAGCAATCACACAAATAAATTTTAAATAAAATCATTAGGCACACATTATAATTTAGTTAGGTAGGTAAAGTTAGTTATAAATCGTATTCCACATATAATATAAATATGTGTAGGCTTAATTCTTGATCGAAGTTCGTATACTTACCAACTTATACTGTACAGTACACATAACAATCGTGTGAATATTTGACATCACGTGCGATCGTGCGTGCCTGAATATGTGGTATCGACACACAGAAATTTCAAGGACACAGATTGCTATATTTTTCGAGAATTATGTGCCAATAAATGGAATCTTACCCTAGACGAAAATGAAAGCTAAAGAAGTACGTAGCCATAGGTTAAACGATGGGCGGATGATATCAAAAAAGTTGCTAGTTCATTGTGGATTCTAAAGCGAATGATAGCGAAAGGTAAAGAAAAGAGCCTAATGTGCCTAACGAAAAGTTGCATCCGAACGTCGGTAAAACAGTTTGCTAAAAAATAATATAACATGAAGCAAAAAGAGAATACAGACATTTAATGCAGTTATACCTGTCATATTTAACATTGGGATTGGGATAACAAATGATATAGCCTAAAATAACGATTATTGTAACGAAAAAAAGACACAGAAGAAAGCAATTAATAATAAGATAAAGAAGCGAAATTCGTAGATTTACAAGTCTGGTAGTTATGTAGATAAGAATGATTATATTGCTGATAAGGATACAATGTAAAAATTAATAATCACCTCAGAGATAGATGATTTACGTATGCTATGCTTTGATTAGGCTAGTACAGTTGATACCTAAAGCTAACTAAAATATTTACATAATATTATTATACATTTTATAATCTGTGCAGACGGTAAACTAAGTCCACGTACTTTCTACTCCCCAGCAAGGACATCCACAGTCACACACTTTCTCAATGTCTCTTTGTGATTCACACTGACTATCTAGTGACGCCTGCAGACCAAATTTTGTCGTCTGTTCTTTGTACATCAACATAATATAAGTAGCAATGTAATGGTAGGTATACTTGTTTTAAAAAGATATTGTCATCGTCATTATTATCAGTATATCATGTTTCCACTGGACCCACTGCTGGGACATGGGCCTTTTCTCAGAGAGAGAGAGAGAGGATGGGCCCTAATCCTCCAAGCTGTTCCAGTGCATGTTAGTGAATGTTATATTATGTCTTTGAACTGTTGATGTTCTTGGACATACTGGTTTTGCCCAGATATTTTCCTTCATAGATTTTGAGCGATGGTATCGAAACTGCACAAAGTATTTAAGTACTCAATAAGTTATTTGTGTAGGGCCAAGGAGGGAACCGGGCGTGGTCAGAATGTAAAGCGCTCAATTTACCGCTCGGCCACCATCGCTCATTAAAATATATACAGGTATATCAATAAGTACTTTCCGCTCGTATGATTTATTATTTCCATACTAACGTGTTTCTTGGGAGGATCGTATCCCAAACGAAGTTATTAACCGGAAAACCAAACTCAACGACATAGCTCAGCGTATTAGGAAACTGAAGTGGCAGTGGGAGGGTCACGTCTGTCGCAGAACCGATAACTGTTGGGGTAGACTTGTTCTAGAGTGGAGACTACGTATCGAAAAACGTAGCGTAGGAGACCCTGAGACTCGATATACATAACGCCGTTGGCAGTTGCTGCAAAGCCGAAGATAGGGCTGAGTGGCGTTCATTGGGAGAGGCCTATATTCAGCAGTGGACTAAGTGAGGCTGATGATAATGATGAAACTATGTTATGGTACTTAGTACTAAAGTACCATTACTCATACTAGCAACCAAAGTACGTTCGCTATTAGGTACGTGGTGGTAGATACAATTAATAAATTTAATGGAGTTATGTTTCATCCGCTAACCAACAGCTAACACCTACTAAACGTAGATGTATTTGTGTACCGTTGATTGTTTTGCAAATTGGCTGTCGATAAGCTGGTTTCGATGCAATTCTGTGATTAGTATAGATTAGCTTTCGTAGCTAGTGTAGCATAATTATTGTGATTTCATGATCTGTTTCTTTTTTGTCATGTACAAAAAATAAATTTCTTCGCGTTATTTATTGAGTTGAGTTCTAGGATAAAGTAAACAAAATAAGACACAATTCCTGTTAACATACGTAACCAAATTAAAAAGGTTATACATATACAGCCTCACTAATTATCTTTTAACGTTTATGTTTATATTTGTACTCTTCAATTACAGGGAAAGATTTGGCCTTGTCTATGGATTGAAATGAAAAATAATAAGTGAGTAGAATAACTTTGCCTAGCAGTTTTGTTACTATTTATTTTTTGTAGAGAAATGATATTGAATTAAAATAAACGAAAGACTTTATTTGCGCACTTTGTTGTTCATCATAAATATCAACTAAATAATTTCAAAACTCAACTGATACGGCACAATGAATCATTTACCGAGAGATAAATTACAATAACAAACGTGTACTATGACGATTGACTATAAGTTGTATTTGAATCCGCCTATCATGACGATGCAAACAAATAAACACATCAATAATGAAACGGAAATTGGCAGAATTGTGTCACTAGTCGCAGAAGCCACAAATCCAAGAAGTCAAATCAAGTATATCGGGTCAAATTTAATCGAAGACAGAAAACAAAATTAATCTTATCAACAACACTGCTTTACGCATCTTCTGTAAAAATATTGTGGTTGTATCGCATTTGTTATAAACAAATGCGTTTAGTTTTAAGTTATTTTTATATTTATCTTTTGTTTATAGCAATCATGCCTGGGCCCTGATTCTGTAACTTCAAACACGCACGTAACGCGCCGTGTTAAGTTTACCTCTAAAAGTTGGTCTTTGTTCCTAGGGAATAGAGTCCAAATTTTACGAGGTTAACTTAACGCGGCGCGTTACGTACGTTTTAAAGTTACGGAATCGGGGCCCTGTTTATAGATAGAAAACATAAAAATCACGAAATATCAAATATTGTCGTTCATGAAAAACAGTTTTTTTATTTTACCCTGATGAATATTTGAAGCTAAAAAAATAATTTAGTTTAAATTCTCGCTCACTTTTTTTGATTTAGAAATATTATGTAATATTTTTGTGTCCATTTATCGATACCAACTTACTCGAAGTATCGATAAATCTTCCGTGCGCAAGCTAGATAGCAGTTAACCAACATGGAGTCTATTGTAAGTTAACCCCTATCTAGTTAACGCATTAAGTTAGCTAAAACAGTGAACTCACATTTTGACCTCATGCTAACTGCTTTCAAGCTGACGCATGTCAGAAATTGCCTTATGTTGCCGACTGTACGAATTTTATCAGTATCGGATTAATGCCTGATAATTTTAATGCTTATAAGGTCTTTGACCACTTTTCTCACTTCTTGTATCAATACATTGCATATGCATACTGCAATTGCATTATTCTATCAACTCATTGTCAGACGTATCTTGTCTATAAAAATTTCAAACAAATAAAAGCTGCCTTTATCTTTTTTTTATCTTATTTATTTTAAACTCGTCTTCATTTTGACACCTTTAGCGTTGTTTTTATTTTAAACAGAAGAAAACACATTTAATTTTTCTATGTTAATTAGTTTTGCTAATCATGAATCATTTTCAAAATTTCATATATTATCAATCACGATATCTTTAATTACATGTTGATTATTATTGTTACTAACTGGATTATCCTATGATAAGTATTTTGACAAAACTGTGCATGCACCTGTATGGGCAATATAGTATCAATATTTGTGAACAGTGGTCGTGTTTTTTTTCACTATTGATTTTTAATCTTAGAGTGTTATGTTAAATCTAAGTGCTACTTGGGTTCAAAGTGGCAACCCTGGGACACTCCACATTGTACCAATGAAAGTGACAGATGAGAATGACAATATTTATAACCCGAGAAAACCGTCAAAGGTATGTCTAAAATAATTAAGTATTTTATAATGATGTATGTAGATGTACTAAATATAAATCATGTTTTAAACTATCACGGTTGTTCACTAAAGTTATATGATTATTTACGGGATATTTACCGTGGTAAGGTTGTGGAATGAGCTCCCGATATTTCGGCGCAGTTACATGCTCCATGTTCACGGGAAGACTGAAGAATGCGGGTAGCTGTTGTAACTGCACCTACTAAATATGTTTAAAACTTACTATAATTACAACCCTCGTGCTAAAATAATATAACTTACCATTATTTTATTTTAAGACCACTGTTTGAAGATTTCACAAAATTTAACGTTGCGGAAGTTTTCAAATCGGCTGATTTGTTGTAGGATATCTTCGCTTATTGAGATTCGATTCGATGATCTTTTAAATGCGTTCAAAAATATTAATGATCCTGTAAACATTTTATTTAAATTTGACTACGGGCAGTATTCCGTGAAAAGCCTCTCCTACTAGGTACACTATACTATATAGGTACTATCTTGAATTCTTGATGCTTTTGCATACCTTGGTTGGTCGTAAAACAAAATCGATTTATTGCCGGTAGCATACTTAGCATTTTATCCTCCTAACTCGGTCGCGATGACTTTCACCAAAGGGCTTTCGGTCTAAAACTGTTGAAATTGTAGGCTTTTCTGGAGCAGTTTCTTTATCAGTAAGCAGGCATTTAATCTTCTAAGTACAATATTTATAACGATAATTTCAAATACTTAATGTTTAATTAATAATCCTGGCTGTAAACTTTTGGCCAGAGCTAGCAGCGTGCGGATTCAGAATTCGGTGTATGTACAGCTTGGCTAATAGTTCTAAATACTAGCAACACTGTTGTACATCTGAGAAAAATGATTGGATGAAATTCTTCCACGTGTTTTCCACAGTATAATATTGTCAGAAGTGTTTTTTTATTTATTTCAAGACTTTTTTGCCAAGCTCTAAGTTTATTTACCTCATCAAATTCAAATAGCTGCCTATCCATAGCTCCTTCCTTTGTCTACCTAGACAACAGTTTCATCACAGATTAATTCAAAGTTACCACGTGTTTCACCTTGAATCGAATCGTGCTTATTTCTTTTATCCAGTTTATTGTGTTGATGGCGCAAATAGCAAAGACTTTAGAAATTCAGTACACTTACACTAAAATGAACTTAGTACGGTTACACCAACTTGTATATTCAGGTGGAGAATATCGGGGCCTAGGTCGAAAAGGCACTGGCAGGCTTTCTGGATGTCTGAGTCTAGCGATTTAAACAATTACTCGCTTCAGTCATTGAATAAAATGTTATAATTATAAGGGGGCCTCCAGGTGATTTTGGCGTTTTTTCGACTCCCCCTCCCCTTTTGTGAGATGTCGTGTGATTTGGCTTGACCCCCTCCGCCTCCTAATCACAAGTGAGATTTTTAAAATGCGTATTTTTTAATATGCATGCCTCTTAAGCTGAGGCAAAAAGAACTTGCATCCAGGCGGAAGCAGAAATATAGATGTTTACAAGCGACGTTCGTGTAATTTCGGTCTTACTACCAACTATGTGACTGTTGTGTGCCTAAATATGTTTTGAAATTGAAAATAATGATATATTTAAATAACTGGCCAAGAGCGCGTCGAGACACGCATATGGTATGGGTTCCGTTTTCCGCTGCCAAAGTCATATCATTATGGTCACAATCATTGATCAGAAATTGGTGGTTACAGAAAAATTCGAAAGACCAAAGCTCTGAGCACAACCAAATTTCTGAGGTGCGTCATAATTTTTTTAATGCCATAGGTGGCAAACAAGCAAACGGGCCGCCTAATGGTAAGCAGTCACCGTTGCCTATGGATACTTGTAACACCCGAGGCATCACACGTTGCCGACTCTTAAGGACTTTATTAACTCGCCTTTTGAAGAACCCCATGCTGTAGCTTCTCGGAAACACCGCGGAAGGTAGCTCATACCACATGTTGCACATTTTTAGCTGTGTAAACTTGGCATTAGACTTGGGGACATTTTTTTTGTGTGTTTCGAATGATTTCGTTAGTAGTGGATAGTAGTAAAACTATTTTCGTAACTAAAATGAACGCAGTGTTCATTTTATGCAGTAAGTAACAGCTCATCATCATGTTTTGTTGTCGGTTATTGACCCGGAAAGTTTTTGTGGGCACGCGTGGCTGACGATATGGTTCTTTGTCTCCACGACCAATGATTCCCAAAGCCTCGTTTCCCTTCCCGCAGTGACATTAAGTAACCTTTCTGGTTTTGTAATTGTGTAAATTATCCAGTGGTATCATTTACAAGGTGGTCCAAATTAAAACTGCCACTTTTTTCACTACCGATGCTTATTGCAGACAAAGTTATAAACCTAATTTATGTATAATAAACCGGCCAAGTACGAGTCAGGTTCGCGCACTATGGGTTCCGCATCACCACAAAATGCAAAAAGTCGTGCAAAATGACAACATCACGCTCCGGCGGTCACCCATCCAATTACCGACCGCGCGCGATGTTGCTTAAATTGGTGGTGAACATAAATTTGTCATCAACTCGCACTTTGCCAGTATTTATTATTTACTTTAGAATATGTACTATAATCATGCCAAGTTTGACGCTTGTACGTATTAAAGTTTTTACATTAGAGCAAATTTTAATACAAAAATACGTAAAAAAAATACGTTTGTCGTATGGGGAGGTCCTTTTAGCTTTTACTTTATTATTATAATTTCTTAGTTAATTCGCCGTAACAATACATATTCTGTAAAAATTTCATTTGGTCATCTATTACGATTTGAAAGATACAGCCATTAAAAGGTAGGACGGACGGACAGACAAAGTAATCTTAGTAATAGGGTCCCGTTTATACCTTTGGGTGCGGAACCTTAAAAAGCACCCCATTATTAACTACATTCATCCACATTTATTCTAAGCGGTGTAGCACTGCACCCTATAAAATTAATGTTTTTTTACGCTGAGTAGATCCTTTTACGTAGGTACCCATCTGTTGTCTAGGCATCTAAAATCTATGACATTGGCTGGTTGATAAAAATTAATACAGATATCACATGCAGGTATTCGCAGGTGTTCACAGGCCGCAGAACTGTATTATCGATTGTGGAGATTATTTTACTTTTGTTAACAAACAAAAAAACCTTGCGTAATTTCTAGTATTATTCTTGCTGCCATATTTTTACATCATGGCATAAAACTGTTATATTGATGATATTATTCCTGGCTGGCTTGTCGACTGATTCAGAGTTGCAGGCAAGCATAGTTGTAAGACCGAAAGGATCTCGAATGGAGACCACGGACCGGTAAGCGCAGCGTATAGGACGTTCACCCACAAGATGGACAGACGACCTAAAAGAGACATCAGGGAAGCGCTGGATGCAGGCCGCTTCCAACCAGCCCTTTTGGAGATCGATGGGGTAGGCCTATGTGCAGTGGACGTCCTATGGCTGAAATTATGATGATGATAGATGTAGATATCAAGATACACACATCTAAGCGTTAAAGCCACAGAAAAGAGAAGTAAATGGAACGGAAATTAGTATAGGAAAATCTGTTAACAGGCATTATGAGTAAACATTCTTATTTAGATCAACGCGTCGAACTCCGCATCACAGTTGCTAGCTGATTTCGAAAGACTGACGTTTAGTTTATATGGGTGCAACCTCAGAATACAGAAAGAACCAGAAACCGCCTTAAGCTGTGATTGCAAGCCGCACGCTGAGTCCAAAAAACAAATCCCACGTCCCGCGCCTGTCTTACCTCCACCCGCGTAATGTTGCCAGCTTAGACATTACTTACCCGTTTTTGGTTAAATGTTTTAGGTCAGATACAATTCACACACACTTTTAATGAAATCAATATACTGATCGGATTGACACAAAATCAAACATAAGTAAATAAAAATATAATTACTAGCTACTACTTTTTATACATATACAGGGTTATAATATGTTTGGGGTGTACAAAGCTGAAAGGGTACTCATCATTATCATCATCTTTATGAACGACTTTTACTATGGTACTTGAAATTGCGGGAAAAACAGCTGTTCATAGAAAAAAAATACAGTTGTTCATAATGGTGAGCACAATGGTACCTCTTTTTTGGTGCACCCCAAACAGACAACCCGTGTACTGCAAATTAAATGTAAAACTAACTTAGTTATTGTTACTTACCTATTAATCTCAATGGTTTTAAAATAAAACAAGGTTACAATGAAAACATTTAATTACCTTTCTGCTGCGTAAGTTTCTTGTTTAAGTTTAAAACGGGCTATCATAATTAAATCCATGTACAAAAAAATATTATGTCTGTCCTATTCACTGTTGAGGAGTTCCCTCGCCGGAAGTCAACCCTGGGTGCATGAGCCATGTAATGATAGAATTTAGAACAGGCTATTATGGTTTAATCCATTTACAAAATTTTGTGTCTGTACTATTCACCGTTGAGGAGTTCCCTCGCCGGAAGTCAACCCTGGATGCGGCAGCCATGTCATGCATTTCGAATTAAAAAAAATTTTTTTTATCGGTTCACAATTGGCGAAAATATCTTGAACATACAAAAAAAATACATACATACAGACGAACATAGTACCTCCTCCTTTTGGAAGTCGGTAAAAAACCGTTGCCCCAAACAAAAAGTTCACCGATATCCGACAAAATGTATGGGACAGTAGATTTTTTCTTCAGTAGAATTTTCAAAAGTAGCTGAACAAAAGTTGTACAGACAACATTCCCCTTAAAGCACGCTGACTAAGTGATTACCATTAACCCTGTATAACTATTTGTAAGCAGTTAAGATTTTTTGAAAATAATTATTTAATATTAACTACCAACCAACAAAAGTTTTCATTCTAGGGAAAATTGCAACTCTCGATATTTGGCAACACCGACAAAATGGAGGTATCATTACTTACGACAATGAAAGACTGAACAATTTATTCAATTATCAAATAATACAACATCTAAATGCGCTACTTACGTATGGAATGTGATCCCATCTTGTTTTTTTTGTAGCCCAGCTGAATTTTTACACGTTGGGACGACACAGGAAGGCATAACTTAAATAATATTGCAACGGTAAAACACGTCACGCGCGATTAAGGTCACAGAGTAAACTAATCACGTTCGCGTAAAACTACTCTCTACTAGAGTAGATTTTGTCGCTTCACTATTGGGTGCGTTTACGCCTTCTGTTTTTTTCTGTATTCTGAGGGTGCAACTGGCTACATCGCATTGTTTTCTGTTTACATCGTGGCATCGTGCTCAACTAAGTACAAAAATTACAATGATGCTAAATACAATCATAATATTGTCTGAAAGTTAAAATGAAGCTAAATTTGCAAACAAGGTCGAACGTGATATCCCCCAAAATCTAATATCTTGAAATTACCGTAAACCTACAGTAGTGAGGGTTTCAATAACACTTAACCTGATTCCCAAAGTCTAGTACTGAACCTTCATGAACATTGGCGACTGTAGAACAAAGAAAACAACAACTAGCAATTCTAAGTTTTCTTTGTTTTTCTTTGTTAAGGAAATACAAGAATTAAAAAAAAAACCTTTAGAACCAATTACATGAAACGATGGGGAAGAAAGGTTCTTGAGTGGAGACCACGAACCGGAAGACGCAGCGTAGGTAGGCCTCCCACTAGATGAACCGACGACATTGTGAGAGTCGCGGGCATCCAGTAGATGCAGATCGGCTTTCGTTCAGTGTGGAGGTTAAAGGGGGAGGCAGTGGACGTCTTCTGGCTCATGATGATGACTTGAAACCTTATTTATAAG
The DNA here is from genome assembly GCA_914767915.1 of Agriopis aurantiaria. Lineage (NCBI taxonomy): Eukaryota > Metazoa > Arthropoda > Insecta > Lepidoptera > Geometridae > Agriopis > Agriopis aurantiaria. The sequence goes on from OU611988.1 coordinate 17,992,858, forward strand.
CATTACGTAGATACAAGGTTATTCAGAGTGCTTGTGGAATTAAATAGATGCATTTGTCTTTTTTATTATTTTAATCGACTAATAGAGAATTTCGCATTTTTTTTATTACCTTAAAAGTTTAATATTCAGTGGAGAATAATATTATTGTTTGGCAATGTGGCTAGTTCCTTAGCAGTTTATTGACCTTATGCAAACAGCTGATCGATAAGATAACACGTCTTGCACAATACAATATGCATGCACTCTCGCATTACTCTGTTTTGTAGTAAGTACCTATACCTACCTATTCTAAAAATAAATGACATAGGTATTACGTAAGTGTTTTAGTTTACTACGTATAATTTTTATTGTCGTCATGTTGATGTTATTATAATAATTATTTATGTCCTTGATACTTAAATGTCGATATAAAAATATAAAAATATCTTATCTGATTATTATTTTTCTTTTGGCTACTTATTGGGTAATCAAAATTTTAAAATACTTTTAAATATTTTTTAAAATGTTATACCTATTGCTGTTTTGGTATAATTAATTGATACATTAATAGAAGAAGCCATTGGCTCCCGTCACACAGTCTCTGACTAGTTCGGGAGCCTTTGGGATTATTATTATAGCTTACTATAAATTATGCCCGAATAAATAATTTTGTATTTGTATATTTGTATTTGATATAATCAATTATCTTTAATGCTGTATATTATCAAGGACAGACAGAGTTAACAGACGTGCTGTTTTTTGATTACAAAATCGTGCGAGACAGCCTAAATCCTACTGTTACAAATTTATAACGTTTGCCCATTATTTACTTCTAATTTACGTAAAATCATATATTGTTTTATTGAAAAGAAAGCTTAGGTGGCAAACAAGCAGGCGGGATTCCTGATTTTAATCAGTCACCGTCGGTCGTCGCCTAGGTTACCTGTAGCACCAGGGGCATCACAAATACGTTGTTGACCTTTAAAGACTCTATTAACTCGCCTTTTGAAGAAACTCATGATGTAGCTGATTTCTGATACCACTCACTAAACTAAACCAATCTGACAGGACTAATTATCTGCATCTATTTTCATTTTAATACGTGAGAGAAGGATGGCAACAATTTTAGAGCTGTCAAATTTTGTTTAGTTTAGTTAAGAGTGCATCAGAATCGATGCCAATGTCTAGGGTCCTAGAATGTACCTACTAGGTCATCAGAAAACAAAATTATGACCAATCCGCGTTGGCTGAAGAAACTAGCAAACCCCGGTACTTCAAGTTGTCTATCGGTAGGTAATAAACATTTCCATAGTTTATTTTACTTCACTACATACCTAAGTCGTGCAAGATCAATAAAAATATATGGACTCCAGGCCGCCTACCAGTCAGCCACGCCACTAACAAGCACTATACAATATAGATTCGATGGCCATTATAATAATAACCCAGTTTGTACCTCTACCGATTGGTAACTCGTGCAAAGTAGAGCAATATCGTATTTCAAGACGTGAAGATATTATTATATTTAAGGTGAAATTTGACTCTTTTAGTTATTAACAAAGTTAACTGAAAATGCTGTGTTTAAATGTAACTAAACCACCTAACACTAAACGTCACTAGTCCGGTCAAGCTGTAGAGGCCAAAACGCCAACAGAACAAGTCAATATAAAAAAAATAAAAATAACACTAAACGCCTGCCAAGTGTGGGGATTATGGCAACACCCCTCTCTAAGAGGGAGACCTTTATTCAGCAGTGGACGTTTAATGGCTGCTGATGTGTGTGTGCGTGTTGTGAGTGTGTGTAACTAAACCCATCGTAAACTCAGTAGAGTAGGTATTTGGAACGGTTTTGGTTAGTAACTCATAACAATTTCATTACTTACTTAGCGTTTCCTTGTAGCAGCTGTTTCAACAAATTTGGTATTCAAATCGGATTGCCAATTTAATTGGTGATCGGCAGCAACGTACTTACCATAGGTATTACATAGATAGAAACTCTTTATTGTGTACACCAGAAAAAATAAATACAAATAGATATAGAACACTTACGAGCTAGTGCCACAAATGGCGGCCTTATCGCTAAAATCGATCTGTTCCAGGCAACCAATTGGATGGAAAGAATTTACGTAACAGGATCGACGAGGGATGTTAACTTTTAATGATATATACCATTTCATCATCATCATCATCATCAGCCAGACCACGTCCACTGCTGAACATAGGCCTCCCCCTTTAACCTCCACACTGAACGACAGCCTGCCTTTGGCATCCACTGGATGCCCGCGACTCTCACAATGTCGTCGGTCCATCTAGTGGGAGGCCTACCTACGCTGCGTCTTCCGGTTCGTGGTCTCCACTCAAGAACCATTCTTCCCCATCGGTTATCGGTTCTTCGAGCGATGGGGCCTGCCCATTGCCACTTCAACTTGCATTTTTTAACAGCTATGTCGGTGACTCTGGTTCTTTGGCGAATATCCACGTTCCGGATTCTATCGCTCTCCATTGCCCGCTGTGTGACTCTGAGTTTTTCTAAAAGGCCAACAGTTAAGGACCACGTCTCAGTACCATATGTCATCACTGGCAACACGCACTGGTCAAAGACCTTCGTCTTGAGGCACTGTGGTATCTTGGACGAGAAGATGTACCATATACCATTTAACTTCATCAAAACTCGCGTGAGGATTCACTATAAATTTTATTATTATAACACCGGCTTGCACTCACGATGATGTTTTATCGGTCGAGACCGCGGGCGCGGGCAACCTTCTCCAGAATCGCGCGTATTCCCTGAGGAAGGGGCTCTAATGGCTCTGAAACCGGTCGATCGTCTCGACCGATAGAAACATAACCGTGAGTGCAAGCCGGTGTTATAATAATTTATACCAATTAACTAAGATTATTTAACCATTTTACCTTCTTAGTGCTTAGTTTCTTAGTGCTTAGTGCTTAGCTTCAGTTTATCACTATCGATGTTGGAGTTCACCCTTTAGCCGAGCTGTATGGACCCAGTGGATGCTGCATGATCGCTTCCAAGCAAAGTCCAGGATAAGACAGTAATGGTATCACATAATCGAATTATGTTGTTCAAATCAACAACAATTATGTAGAACTGACCTAAATTGGTTTAGGTAAGCAGAGCTGTAGATTTGGGTCAGTTGGTCTTGATTATTTTTGTGGGGTGAGGTTTATAGGCGAAAGTTCTTCATTCAGAATTAATTTGTAGAAATACATTTCAACTTGAAAACAAAAGTGTTTTACTGAAACGAGACTTAAATGTGGACTGTTTATACAGGGTTACGCGGAAAGGGTGTACTAAGCTGAAAGGGGTCCGTTACAGTCATCATTATGAACAATTTTTATTATGGGATTAACCCTGATAAGTATCGCGAAAAAATATTTGCGGTTCTATACATTTTGTCGAGTGTGAATGACCGTATTCTATGGAAAGGCTAATACTTATGTTTAAAAAAAAACGGAACGGTGTCATTTATAAATCGATTTAAAAAATGATTTTATTTATTTAAAAGTACCTATATACTTCTTCATTAAAATCAGTTTAGCTGTTTGGTTTTTAAATCAAAATAACTGGAAAATATAGTCATTCAAGTAAACGAAATTGTGGATTTACTAATTTTGAAGTCGTTTTTTCAATTTATAATTATTTGGAAATTGCCCCAACATCTACGTATGGTTTTTTTAATCAATGGTTACATGCTACGTTTTCGGGTGACCGACCCGAAACTTAATTTAGGTTCTGGGTTTGGATTATGTGTATTTTCCTCGGCACACAATGCTGGTATTTTCGGTAGGATGCCTGAGTCAAATTTATTTCGGGTTGGTTTTCGCACTGCGACGTTTTTCGAATGACCCTATCTCGAGGGCAAATTGAACGGTGGATATTTTGGACCCAGGATATTACAATAACAGGCTAAACTGTATTATACTTACTGAATGAAACCGTGTTTGGTATTTTATTTATAAGTATAATACATGTAACGTATTGGACGATCTTAGAGAGAGAGAGAGAGAGAGAGAGAGAGAGAGAGAGAGGATAGGCCCTGATCCACCACAAAGGTCCAGTGCATTTTAGTGAATGTCATATAATTATGTCTTTAATACTAAACGGTTTCCTCACGATGTTTTCCTTCATGAGCGATGGTATCGAAACTGCTGACAGAGTTGAAGTGGCAATGGGCAGGCCACATCGCTCGAAAAACCCATAACCGATGGGGAGGAGACCATGAACCGGAAGACGCAGCGTAGGTAGGCCTCCCACTAGACGACTTCTAAAAACGGGATGATCTTTCGATCATCTCTCAAGTTTTTTGTTAGCTGTAATTAAAGACGAATGAACTATTTATACCTATTTTTGTATGATACGGAAAATACTCAGCCGGTTATTACGACTACACCCCTTATTTTCTGAATTTTCTGTCTAACTCAAATTATAGTAGGGCCAATTTAATAGATTACATTTGATATCTGCAGGCTTAGCAAAGTAAATCGTAAAATTGCCTTCTTTTGACATTATTACAATAAATATATATTGTACTAGCTGCGCCCCGCGGTTTCACCCGCGTAGTGATGAAAAATGTTGATGATGATGATGAAAAGTAGCCTATGTCACTCTCTGGCTCTTGAACTATACCCATGCAAAAAATTAGGTCGATCCGTTGTTTCGTTGCAGCGTGAAACAGGAACAACCATCCATACATCTATACATCCATACAACTTTCGCGTTTATAATATTAGTAGGATTTTTGACTGAAAAAAGTCAAGCTATTGTGCAGTTCTAACTTTGAAAAATAAATAATATTATTACAAAGTTCCAATGTTGAATTTCGATGAAGTCAAACGTGATCTATTAAATTGGCCCTACGTACATGTTTAGTTTTTGCTACAATATAGAGTTGTGCCTCTGTTGTCGTATGGTATCAATGAGATTGTGTACGCAAGCGTGACGTCAAAGTGATACATATTTGCCCCAAATTGATGATGATAACAGTTACTTATTACGAAGAAAATAGTACAAATATTCTGGTGATAAAATTTTGCAAATTTGTCTGGAATGCGAAAGACGAGGTTGGGCAACTACAAGACATACGACCAAAATATAAATATTCACGAGTAAGTACCAAATGATGTATGCCTGGGACGGGCGGACAAACAGAGGTCTTATTTACTTTGTTGTGCTACATAACAGAACCATAAATAGGCTATTTTATTCCATACTGTTTGGCCTTTTGGAAAAACACGGAGTCCCACAATGGACAATGGAGCTATGCTCTGAGTTTCTTTGCGCGATAGAATCCGGAACGCAATAGAGTCATAGCAGAACATAGCTATTAAAATTTGCAAGTTGAAGTGGCAACGGACAGGCCACATTGCTCGAAGAACCGATAACCGACGGGGAAGGAAGGTTCTTGAGTGGAGACCATGAAGAGGAAGACGCAACGCCCCCCACTATAGATGGATCGACGATATCGTGAGAGTTGCGGGCATCCAGTGGATGCAGGAGGCAGGCTGTAGTTCAGTGTGTGGGTATAAGGGGGAAGCCTATGTTCAGCAGTGGACGTCTTCTGGCTGATGATGATGATACTGTACGTGGAAAACAGGCTAACGGGCCGTCTGATGGGAAGCAATCATCGTCGCCTATAGATACCTAACTGTAACACCAGGGCATCCCATACGTTGCCGACCTGTAAAGACCATTAACAGCTCATAGATTATGAAGAACCTTTTACTCGGAAAAGTTGCTGGAACACGAGGAGCTCGAGGGCACGGAGGGCTGTGCTCATTCCACATACTGAAGTTGTGAGGCGTAAAAATATTGCGCAGAACGCAGTGTGCGATTTTTAAAATTTCATTAATGAATGGCGATGAGCAGCGTTCGCGGTGGCGATGGTTAAACGGAACTATAACTGTTAGATCTGATATTACAGCGTCGTCGTGGACATCAGATCAAACAGTTCTTCCGAACACTTCCCTCTGTAAATGCGATAAAAGGTCCATAGAGACCCAACTTCTCTATATGCATGCAAAAATATACTTAATACAGAAAGACAAAGATGTCAAAATGTTTTTTACTCATGAGTGCGTTCATTTTACCTCATATCCACACACGATGAAATGCATAAAATAAAATGTTGACCAATCTACGAAATTTGAATATTTTATATAAATCACGAAAAATAATAAGCATGGATTCAACAAATACCTAATATCCGATAAGATTACAACTTCTGCGTAACCAAGCCAATAAATAATAATCATTCAATAATGCAAGCCTGTTTTTTACGATAATTGACGTCATGAATGAAATAATCGTGAATCCACAAATCTCGACAAACTTGTTTGTTTATAGCATCTTTGATTTACATACCTTTCAGTACACATGATGCAATTTGGAATAACACTGTTAGAAAAACATATTTTTCTTTGGGTGAAGGAGGAAGACACTTCGGTACATAATATGTTAGCTGTTATCATCATTCAGCCCATTGCAGCCCTCTTCCCTGTTTCGCTAATGTTTCTCTTTTTAACGCTAGTCTCGTCCATGCTGTATTTTCGCAAATTTGCTTATGTCATCCCGCCACCGCTAGACTGGTCGTCCGGGGCTAGGCTTACCCTCACGTGGCAATTACAAGAAAAATAATATGCACATAGAAAAACTAATTCATATCTAAAACTACTTGAAATCAAATATAAACTAACTAGCATTAAACTAAACGATACTATTTTAGTTTTATATCTTAGTGCTACTTGACGATGATGTATTAGGTTTGTGACCTCGATTACCAAAACAAAAGAGCCTTCATATGGTGAAGCACTCTTTCTTTATCTCTGGTGAC